>OZ012647.1:2191600-3497850 GCA_963942575.1 Priocnemis perturbator
GGTCCCGCTTCTTGTTAGAGAACGTAAAACGTAGATACCTGGCCGCCGGTGCCCGCGCGAGCACGGGCCGTCATTTTCCAATTTAGATAGTCGTGTCATCGTCGTGTCGTACGGACTTATGTACACGTAAGGGAAAAAGAGTAACACTTATACACCGATACCGACACACACACGGGACGAAGTTGTCGGTGTACGCGCGCGGGCGCAGCTCTTGAATATTGTTTAAGAGCCGCGCAAAATGACGTGCACATTTGTAAACATTATACGCACCGACACTTCGGCACACCGATACATGCACACACGTAGGGTAAACAGGTAGGAGACGGAGACATATGCTGATACATACAGACATGGATACACGTACACAGACAAAATTTATACCTACGCATATATGATAACTGTATTTTAATGCCAATGTATAATAATTCGTAAGCAGTTCGCATACTGAGTCGTTGTCGGGTCGCTCGCGCGGTACCTTGCCCGGTCGTCTCCTATGATCGTGAATCATTTGACGTGTCGTAGATCATTCCAAATGATTTTGCGAGTCTTATTCCATTACAATTTTTTTACCCATTAAATATCTGTCATCGGTTTCTTGTGTCATATTTTCATACTCGACACATTTGCATCTTCTGTCCTACCTTTCTCGTTAGATACTTTCCACCTACGGTTTAAGATCAGTCACAAATATTCATTTCGCCGACGGCACGTCAAACGGTTATTTTCCACCGACATTAGAGGCGACACGACGATGTAACCGCGCACGCGACGTCCGATCCCAAAGGCTCGACGATACGATGGAGGAAAGATGTACAAAATTCATTATGACTGTCTAACCGAGAGAGAACAAGAGGTACGAGGACGACAAAGGGATTAGACGGAGTAACACAAATTCTCAACGGCTTAATAAGCGAGTACACTAGGGACGAGATAGGGAGAGAAAGATAGAGAAAATGAGAGAGAGAGAGAGAGAGAGAGCGCGCGAGAGAGAGAGAGATAGAAAGAGATCGCTGTACTTTATTAAGTGTAATGATTGCCTTCCTGCCATATTTGGGGTATGCCAAGTATAAAAATTATAAGGTTTAGGGATTAGGAGAAAAAAAAAAGTTGAAGATGAATTATGGCGATACGACGTGAAAATTCGATGAATTTGGACTCGAGTGACAAGTGAATGATGCCTGCGTGCGTGCTAATGTGTTTCTGCGAGTGTGCATGCATGTGTGTATGTGCGAATGTGTGATTCGAAATGCGCGCAAGGGGACAGATGACGGTGACGATTTTAGCGTGACGTTTAGTGAAACAAAAAAGACAAGGAGAGTAAAGACATCCTTTTTAGGGCGTGACTAAGACGAATGGGTGCTTTTTTCGAAAGATCGTGCTATTTTTCAAAATTTTACATGTTGCGCGTGATTTCGCGAAGGGACCCCGGATCCTCGACAATCGAAGAACGATGCGTGCTGAGTAGTTAAATCAAAGTATACTTATTATAATTTGATGTACGTGGGATGAGGAAAAACGGACAAAAAGGGGATAAATATGAAGCCGTGAAATCGTGCACGACCGTCGCGCAATTCGTTCAAAAAGCTTTCGTCGCACAAGTAAACTGAAGAAAATGAAAAATGAAAAAAAAAGGAGGAATAAAATGAGCGACAACCGCGCTTCGATCGAATCGTTCAGGCTGCAGTTATCGGGAAAGAAAAATGAAAGGCAACGCGAGAATAGTGAATAAAAGACGTAGTAAGGGAAATAGCGCGCGAGCGAGTTCGTTTGTCCCCAGAGATGCTAGGAAAATATGTGAGCGAGAGAAAGATAGAGAGCGAGCTAGAGAGAAAGAGAGATGACCCTGGAATTTCGCGAATGAATTTCGCTACAAGAAGACATGTGACGAAAAAGGAGAGAAAGAGAGAGAGAGAGAGAGAAATAGGGAAAAGTGACGATGCAAAAGAAATTTTCAGCACCTTTCGCGTATCCACTCTTCGATCCTTCTCGGTACGGATCGCCGATCGCACACTCGAGGCCTTCGCCCGTTTATTTAGTAACGTTATAATGGGAATTCAGGTGAGCATAACTACGATGTCTGTCGAGCGCACAAAACGATTTGGAAATACATTCGTATGCACTGCGAATTCTCGGCACTCTGTCCGCGTCTCTGCAAAATTCGGTTTCGAGGGTAAAAGGAAAGCGAGATGGAAATGGGGAGAGAGTGAGACTCCTTGTAAGTGTAAAAAATTAAATGATAAAAATTCGAAGTGGCCTTCGGTAAAATGGGGACATCCTCATAGCTCCTCGCATTTTTACTCGGACAGGGATGCGTACAAATCATCCGCTGTCGCTTATCCGTTGTCTAGGAAATTATCGGGATAATAAATAAATAAAAAGAAACGGGAGATTGGGTGGGGCGTGACGTAGAGGCGCGCCCTTTTACGTGCGTTTTCGATGAACGGAAAATAAAGGAAACCGTTCGATCGTTCGCGTCACGATTGATATGAGGCGATTCGGGGGTGAAAATTTCGGGGGTTGAAAAGACGTTATTCTTGATACAAATGATTTTTCGACGGGGGTTGAATGGGCGGACGTGGTAGAAGGGAAATGAACAAAATTACAGAAGATGGAAACGTACGAGCGTTGCGTCCGCTTCAAATCGATCGGTTTCAATTTTCCGCGAAAAATCCACGGCGTGAAAGGGAAAAGCAGAGACGGGGCAAGAAAAAATTTGAAAGCAGAGACAGAGAGAGACGGGGGAGGGAGACACAGGATGCCGGAAATAGTGACGACAGAGATCGCGGATGTAAATGATTTTCTTACGATTTAGGCGTAATGTGTTCAAAAAAATAAAAAAAAAAGTAAACTAAAAGAAATCCAGCGGCGAGGAGATTACACGTTTTTGCGGATTAACGCGGATGGACACAGAACGAAGTGATCTAAGTGATAAGGGTGTTAACTAAACAAAAAAGTTTACAACAGAGAGCGAGCTAAATTGCGAGAGAAAGAGAGAGAGAGAGAGAGAGAGAGGAATAGGTGAGAAACAGAGAGAAAGTGTGCGAAAGAAAGAGAGAGTATGAGAAGGGGAGAATGTGGAAGAGGTTTAAAAATTAAATATTGTATAAAAAAAGTAGTAAGTGCCTTCCAAACAAAAACTTTAAAGTGTCCCGTAGACCGTGACCACTTGTAAATGAAAAGAAGTCATTCGAAATTTCGCGTCACTGAATGAATTATTCGTGGTATAAAGAGTAAAGGGGAGAAAAAGAAAAAGGAAAATGTAGAAACCGTTTGTGGAGATATTGCGCGAAGATATTTTTCATTGTGATCTCGTTAAACAAGAAAAGAAATCGTATAGTTTGAAAACTTCCTTGTTCGTGATAATATTTATCAGAGAGGGAATGGACGCAACTCACGGTATAGAATCAAAGGGGGAGACTGACCTCTACGTTTGTAAGATGTATTTCGACTCCTTTCGTTCGCGTTATTTCTTTCCGATTCGAGCGGAGTCTGTGTGGCGACGTTTTCCGAAGTGAGCGAACTTCCGTTAAACCCGCAATATGTCTACAAATCTTATGTGTGCGTGTCAGAGCGAATGTCCGAAGCTACAAATAAACCCGACAAAATTTCTGTTTTGGATAAATCCACACCGGTAATACCCTGAATGGCATGTTCTCGAGAAATTTCATTTGATTTTTCGAGCGTGAAGAGAAGCGAATGTTCTGTATGGGAAGTAGTAGTTGGGGGGAGTGATGAGAGAGGAAGGAGCATAAAATGATAATTAAATCGGAGAGAACGGATATTTCGAAAAACTTTCGTTTCCACAATTTTGATATATCTGTGAACAGAAGAAAAAAATACCTATATTACATACTTAAGGTGTAAGTGAACAAAAAAAAGCATCTAATACGCTATTATTGATATAGAACACAAAGTAAATATATATATGAGAAAATAAAAATATATTATATATATAAATATATAAATTGATATATTGACGCTGTAGGATTACTGCTGGGTACGTTTACTCTGGATTAAATGTGGAGAGAAAAACAAAGATACGATACGATGAGCGAGCAAGCGAACTAAGGAGATGTAAAACGCGGTTTTCTTTTTTCGCGCCGCCGTACTTCGAGGAACGATACAAAAGAAAAAGCAGCACAACGGAGGAGAATTCAAACCGGGCGAATTATTTTACTGTCAGTCAAGATACCGAAAGATCGAACCGGAAGGGGACCTTTTACCGATCGACGAAGGCGATATAGCTCCTACAATTTACAATTATCGTGACGACAAGCATAATACATAGGCACGCATGGCGTAGAGAACACAAATGCAGAAACAGCTGACGGAAAATGATTTCAGAACGGATACCTGCCTGATACGATATTCAATTTTATGTGAAAAGGGAGAAAGAGGGAGAAAAGCAAAAAACAGAACGACAGCCGGAACATTGAAACGAGCGAAGGAAGGGAGAAAAAATAAACTTTGCATATAAATGCGAAACGAACGAGGGTTGGGCATTCTTTTTCGAGATTTTTCTTCGGATCCGCAGAGCGCGATAGACAAACTTTCAGGCCGGTCGTGTATTTCCTACTCTTTCCGCGGTCTTGTCCGTGCAAACATGTCGGTAAATGACATGCATTAAACTCCTAGATGGGACACACATCCCCGCGGTTTTTTCCGCAGATTTGAATGAACGGACAAGAAATGAAGGCGGCCAGTGTGCGAACGACAAACAAGTCTCTATGCTTTTTTTTTCGTCTGCCGGAAGTTAGCGTGCGCCACTGATGCAACATTTGCTTTACATTAGAAACTGGAAAATAGCCGAAATTTCGGTCTTCAGACAGTTTGCACGTGGTGGCGTACGTGTTTTTCTTTTCAGACGCTAACGTAATATTCACGGAACATTAATAATCCGATCGAAAGCTTCTGATGCCTGCTGTACGCCGCTGTTTGTCGTTTCGCGTTACAGAATAGAGTCTGACTGGTGCGAAGTCTAGCTTAGATAATGTCAATCGTAGTATCGAATACTCATACCGACACTTATGGACATTCCAATACAGTATCCATTCTTCTTAGTATCAATATGTATTACAAAGATAATTCCATGCTATAGTGCATTGAAAAAAGATGTCTGAGCAACAGAAATCCAGGAGGTCACACGTTCGAATCAAGACAACGTACGTGAATCGACGGAAATTTCTGTAATTGTATAATCGGTTTAATGCATATGAAAGGAATATAAAACGGACGGCCGACTTGAAAGCTTTTCCCAACCTGCTCTCGTATCGAGCACCGCTTCCGTTCTGAATTATTTTCTACCGCAATCGCCGAGACTTAATGTGTTATCGTAAGCCTCGCAGAGTTCGAAAGAAGAGCAAGAAACTTAACGAAAGGCAGGAGAAACGAAGAAAGTGGCGCAAGAAGCGAACCTGGCTGAGAACGACCGATAACAGAGTACGTTAGTCTGGTACACACGATTTACGACTAGTTTTCCAAAAAGTAAAGAAACCGAACGATCCCGAGACGACGTCACTCCGCTCGGGTGACACGGAAAAATGCGTTATCCGTAACGCATTGACGAGACACAAGCGAAAAACGACCGATCGGGAACGGGAGAGCATCGCGACAGAACGTTAGACGACATCCTAATTTACCAGAAGCTAATTAGTCGAGCAATAGGATCGCACACACATACACACATTGTCAAAAGCCTGATTATTTAACCGCACACACGAAAATATGAATACACGAACCCCGACTACCTTGCACACCGTCGAAGAGAAATAAAGAGAGAGAGAGAGACACACACGCGTACATGTATAACACGAAAGAAAACCGACACTTATTATACAGAAGGAGAGCGAGAAAGAGAGAGATATATACCCGAAGAGAAATGCGCCGGACACACATCGAGAGCCGAGTTATTAAAACACACGCGTATGTAATAATGCAAGACGCGCAGAAGAGGAATGCTTCGCGAGCGGACACTACACGATTCGCGTTCTACTGTAAATATAGAGAGGAGGCAACCATGTATGGCAGAGTTCATCGTTATTATTATTATTATTAATATTATTAATATTATTACGATTATTATTATTATTATTATTATTATATTATAACATTGTAACATATTTATTTCAGAAGACAGTTCTCTGGTCGTTAACGTCCCTCGAATAGTTTAAGATCCGAGCATCTGTTGTTTACCTTGCGATTCTTCCGCCGTCTTAAGAGCAACGCGATCGACTCGACCGGAACCGGCGAAGAAAGCGGAAGTGGAACGGAAAGGGATACGGTGTCTTCTCGCGCGGAAGAGACGTTTCTCTTTTCTTTCTCTCTTGCCCGAAAATCGCTCGAGTGTGTCGCGCGTCATTCCTTGGACAAGAGACAACGCCGTGTATCGATTAGACGCAGAAATAAAACAACCGATTAATATTCGCGACGGAATGCAATGTTGTATGTCAGGCGATCTCGAGAGCGCGAATTAATGCAAGTATCGTTGTGGGAGAAAGAGAGAGGGAGGGTGAGAGTCTTGCGAACGAGGTTGATCGATCGGCGGGGGCATTTAAAATTTCAAGCGTCGCGCGATCGCACCCTTCGCATATTTTCTTTTCTGCTTCCTTTTATTTTTTGATTCTCTGATCGTGGGCGACGGCATTGATCCGGGCGGAAGAATCGTCACGTTACGCGGCGCCGACAAGCGCGGCCGGCTTATTTGACCGAAATAAAAATATAGGACAGCGGGGTGTGCGCAAGAAGAAATGGCAATACTTTATAGTTACTATCGTTACGATTATTATTTGACTTTATTCTAGTTTTCCCCCTTCTGTCTCGTTCGCCCCCCCCCCCCCCCCTTGTAAGCGGAGGAAATGAAAAATGTGGAAAGTATTCTCTTTGAGTAGATAGCACAATTTGTTAAATAAGGCGCCCGTGTACCGAAGTAATTGTGCATGTCTCGATATGCGAGAGACGCACGTGTATGCGAGGATGATTGACGATGATGATGATAATGATGATGGTCATGATGATATGATGATAAGACGATGATGATGTACCCGTGACGGATCGTGGAGCAAACGTGGTTCGTTCCCCTGTTTTCTCTTTTACGTTGACCCTACCCAAAATCTCTTGTACCCCCGGTCTCGGAACGGGTACGACATGTTTCGAGAGTTTAGTTTTATCTTAGTCACGGATGCAGATACAGGTACTGTCACCCATTAATAAAAGCCCTCTTTTATTTATTACCGATTAGCTTGTAAGATGACGTTCTACCGAAATATGCTATACTTATAAATACACCCTATATATAGTGGAGTAAGCGTTACATTACCTACCTACCCATCCACCCCACCCACCCAAACCTACCTTGCCCTGTCCTACCTACCCTTATCTACCTTACCTACTTACCTACCTACCAATCCGTGCTCGACGGAAGGAACAAACAGATGAATCACGCAATCATAAATTTAAGTTGCTACTTGGCACGTATACCTAAGTAATATACTAACATAAACAGTATGCAATAACAAATAAATATGAGAAACGAATTCTGTGAGTGCCGTTAAAAAATTCATCATCCTGGCCATCGATCCCCCCTCCCCCTTGACGGTAACCGGAAATTGCTAATTGTCGACTTACGTCTGAGTAAAAAAAGAAAAAGGCGTGGAAGAAACCTACCAAAGGATCTTTTCGGAAACAGTGTTTATTCTTTCTCGTTTTTATCATGACAATGTAGACTGTATAAATAACTCAGCCTTCCTCGTTAAACGTGGGAATGAAAAACTGAATGCAGAGGCGTGGCGCCAAGATCACGTAGAAGAATATTAACATGTTGAAAAACGGACCTCGCCAGAGGACCTCATGCCTTTGTATGAGTGTTCTTGCGGCTAACAATAAGCGAGATGTACGAACTTCTGCACGAGATACAGTTCGATATTTGTTCCTAATTATTCCTCCGTTCATCCTAGGAAGAGTGTCGCATGTTTCGTGGCACTTTTCTCGTTACCAGTCTTATCGACCTCTGTTAAAATATTTCATTTCGCTCGAAGTTAAACCTTTGCAACATGTGGTATCGCATTCTGTTGAATGTTTTTCTGTACGGGTGCTTGTCCGGTTTGTGCATTTTGTTGCGTTTGCTGTTGCTGTTGTTGTTGTTGTTGAGGAGGCTGGCTGTGAACATTTTGCTGGGGCACAGCATTAGCTTGAGGATTCTGTTGTTGCGGAACTTGAGACTGAACAATGTGCTGCTGAGGTTGTTGCTGATTCTGTTGCTGATTCTGTTGCGGAGCCTGCTGCGGTACTTGTTGCTGTTGATATGGAGGTTGCTGTTGCTGATACTGTGGTTGTCCCTGATAATGTGGATCGGACAGGTGTGGTTGGTACTGTTGCTGCGATACTTGGCCTTGATACATCGGTTGTTGTGGCGCTGGTACGTGGTGCTCAGTCTGCATGGGGACTTGACCGTGAACCTGCTGCGGAACCTGCCCTTGATAATGCTGCTGCGGTACTTGACCCGGTTGCTGCGATGGTTGTCCATGATACTGTTGTTGCGGAACGTGCCCCTGATATTGTTGCTGTGGCGGTTGTTGTCCGTGGTACTGTTGTTGGGGAGGTTGACCGTGGAATTGTTGCTGAGATGCTTGAGGAACTCCATGATCATCCGATGGAACGTGTCCATACTGTGGTGGGAACTGTAAAGTATAGGTAACGAACGAAGATGTTTAAATTCCTCAAGACTTGATTATCTTGATTGTGATGATCAAACGAAAAATTGGACGGACGACAATGCGAATACGACGTGGAGAGCGATGACGTGTACAATCCTTCATGTTCGAGAATGTAATAAATTGCGAAGGTATAGAGAGTATTTATGCGTCACGAATTTCATCCTTTGTATTCATGATCACGATGTCGCGAGAGCAATTGACTCTGATAAATCTACGGAAGTCACATTCTATGGTCTTTACCTAGAGCGGTGCAATCTATGGTTCTAAAACATTGTTATTCACCTGTTCGTGGAGCGTGGGCATATGATCCATGTTTGGTGGTACCTAGCAACAACAACAAAAAGTACTCAAACTATGTTAATTACCCTAATCAACTACGAACACTTGGTCTTAGGTAGGAATAACGTACGACAAAAAATGGGGGTATAGCGTAATATACACCCTACATTCCGTTCCAAAAATCGAAAACGCCTAATCAATGTCATATTTCTTTAGAGAAATGATCGTGCAAACTATGAAAAGCTAGTTAAGCACGTAACAGATTAATGGACACAACTTAACCATGCCAAAGATAAATACGTAAAAAAAAGACGTAGAACCTTGCGTTAAATTGAAACACAAGCAAACATTTACAAAAATACTACTAACCAAATAAATAATACTGATGTCGACGCAATTTGGTTTTCATCGCATAACAGGAAAAAAATCAAAATCTACTTACCACTCCGTTGGCTACCATTCTCTGCATTTCCTCCAACATTTTCCTTTGGTAAGCGTCGTACTCCTGCTGAGAATAAATCTGTTCCTCATCGAGTCCTTTCCAACCTGAGTCCTGCTGGAAGTCAGGCTTTCTCGTCTGCTCTAAGAATTCTTCGTAGCTGTAATCATATAAATTCTACGTTAGCAACCAATTCCGTTATCTAATCAAAGACAACACACCTTATAAGACCATCCTTATTAAGATCCGCCTCCTTGAATACGTGTTCCCTCATTCTTTCCATTTCTTCGGCACGTTCAATAAGATCGTCCTCAGGTGCACCGGCTGCATAAAGTTTGTCCAATTCCCTCAAGAACAACGCTTTGACCTCATTCTGGTCCCACATTCCGTTGCCGTCAACATCTGCAGTATCGATAGTCATATAACTCACATTCTTATATAAGTTTTTCGAAAGGATTTAAGAAATGATAGCGTACCGTGTAAGTAGAAAAATGTTCTAGGGTCAAAATCCTGATTCTGCATGTGATCCAGTTTCTCCCACACTTCTTCGAGTTGCTGTTTGCTACCAGGGTGATGCAACTACCAATAAACATTTGTTAGGAAATCGAGTATGATGCAACACTTATATCTGCTTGGTATGCACATCATTGAACTTACCGGTTCATGCTCCTTGTGCTTTACTTTCATTGCATGCAGCTCTGCTTCATACTTCTTCCTGTCCTCGTCGCTCATTCCTATCAGAAAATATTATATATGTGAGCAGTGAATGAAACAATGTTGTATTACGCATTACATACAACCAGTTGCAAAGAGAGCGACAAGCAAAGGATGGCAAAACAAGATTCAAATTGCATACACAGGCACAGCAAGCTTAAAATTAAAAAGTCAGTTACCAGTATTACCCTTCATCTTCTGCTCCTCGTCATATTTCTTTTGCATTTCATACTCTTTGAATTCTTCACGTCGTTGCCTGTCAACTTCCGCCAAATCTTTCGTAGTCTGCAATAAATAGCCACAATTGGTTTTTTTTAGAATATTATCACTCTGCTTCCTGTTTGAGCTGATGCGAATCTCACCTTTGCAATCAATTTCTTTAAGTCATTTATCTCAAACGTACGACTGTTGGAGTGATCTAAATGTTCTGCTATCTTGAGATGTTCAAGGTCCAATCCATTATTTAAATTATTCTCCTTAATGGCAAGGTGCCTCAGTCTCTCCAATTCCTCTCTCTTCAATTCATCTAGTTTAGTTCTTATGTTGTGGTTCACGAACTCTAATTCATGCGCAATTTTTCCTGTCTGAAAAGGCAAGAAAATGACAGAATCGGACAAATGTAGAAATAGCACAGTCATAAATCAACTACCCAACCACTTACCCGTATGTCCGCTTCCCCTGCCTTTTCTAACTTTGCACGGAACTCTGAATCACTTTCTAAAGCCTGAACAACTTCCTTCAGGTACCTGTGATACTCCATAACGTCTGCCTAATCCAAGGACAAGCTGCATAAACCTTATACCAAAAGCAAAATAACTTCAAGATATCATACCATTTCATCCTTCTCATCCACCTCATTCTCCTTGTGGCTGCCATCCTTCTTATTGTGCGTCACAGGTGGAGCAACAATGTGTTGCACCACCAGAGCAATTACACTAAGACTTATAAGGTATCGCATTATTCTGAAAATCAAAAAATCACAGATCCATGTCATTTGCCATTTACACATTTCGCAACGGGGTATTCATTTTCATACGTTGCGCGTGCAGGCATGAAACGTGACCTTGGACGAATTAAAATTAATATTTACCTTCCCGCACGCTCTCCGACACTTGACACAATATTTCGCCAATTCTTGGGAACGCGTAATACGACGGACAGGAGCACCGTACAATCGAACGTGAGACTTATTGTTAATCTGATGAAATCAATCACTTGTCGCGTACCCGCTTCGAACGCGAATGATACCACGCGAGAGACCGTTGACTGACTGATCTTTATCGTTCTCGGATTTCTCTCCCGCAAGCTCCACGCATCTGATGACTGATAACATATGTTGCACGCATACGTCTCCGAAAGACACGCAAGTCTTCGCGAGGATTCACCGGAGGGGAAACACCGAGCGATACAGAAACAAGCGTTGAAACGAAAAATTTCGCTGATGTACTCTGAAGAACCCACGTCAGTAAAAGAAGAAACGGAAATCTCGATGCGTCTTGCCCAGCGTAAAACTCGTTTTGCGACGGACTCGCTGTACACGAAAAAAGCTGAGATCCTGGAGCGGATTCCAGACAGAAAACGTATCAAAAGAGAAAAGTCGCGCGCCAGGAGCAAACGACTAAAATAGGCCAAAAACGAACTGGTCGGTCGTAAATAAGTCGACGAAAATATTCATGAACCTGTGTACGAACACGTCAAACAGACTGTATAAATGAATAATTACGCAGGAAAGGAGTGGCGTTTAATTGCTCGCTGAATACACGCGTAAAAAAGAACGGGATCAGTAACAGAACCTGACGTGTTCTTTTGCGGCGAAAGTGTTCCAATTTCTTTCCTCTCTCGCTCGTCAGCTTACAGTGTATGCCAGAGAGAGAGAGAGGGAGAGAGAGAGAAAGAGCGAGAGAGAGAGAGATAGAGATTGAGATATGTAATCGCGGCCCGCGAAATAGGTTAAAGGAAAACAGAACAGGGGAGGATTCTTACCTTTGCACCTAAACGTTAATTTGATCGGCACCAGCGCCTTCCGCCTCGTTTGCAGAGTCACGATTCTGTTAATGTCGAACGTGCGCGAATTTTTAATGCAACTGACGTTGCGAAAACTGACGGACGTGGTGCCGTTCGTGTTAACGCGACCACGATGGCAATGGGTGCAGTTTGTACAAGACGACACCAGACGACACTAGCGACACCGTGCAAGCAAAGATATATATAGAGTCATACACGTATGAATGCACCTTAGATACACGTTAAATATTGAAGCAAAATTCAAATATATATCGTGTATAATTTGACGACAACTGAAGTTGTAGTACAGCTGTATCAATGTAAAGAAATCGGAAGGAAATATTGGGGCAATGGTATTTGGTTGGTGTTCATATTTTTGCCGTTTTCAAATGGATGCAAGTGGAACGTTTTGGCTTGTAACATCGACATAAGGTGGCGCCACGAGGATGTTTCCAGCAGATGTCCACGCTGGCGGGAGTGGATCAACAGATTAATCGCCAACGTATAATCTGGCTGTAATCGGCTGCAATTTCAGCTGCTATGACATTCGTGTCAATTCAATGGTTCAATTGTCGGCAGTTATACTATTATACTCGCACTTGACAGCATATGCCGTGGGGGCGAATAATATTTCGTAATAAACGTCTGAAGTAAAACAAGATTATCAGCTTCTTTATTCGTACGGTCGATGAACATACGGACATATACTTATTCTACAACGTGTCGCTTATGATCTAAGTAATGAGTCTAAATGAACAGAAATGTCGTATATACAGAATCATACACGATACCTAAACCTCCAGGGAACACACGATAGTCGTCTCACTGTCTTGACATGTTAAGTAAAAAGAACAAGTACCGCGGTAGTCATAACCGACTCACGCAGTGGTCAATTGAAAAACTCAACAGCAATTGCGTTTGAGCGATCGGCGCAAATAGATAATGACATTGCAATCCGACAAAACTAAAGAACGTCACTACATGCACAAAAATAATTCTCACTGGACAATTTTGAAAAACCTGATTTTTCGTCAAACCGGAATTCTCCCACGATGCCATCTTCGATTCCTCAGGTTACCCAAGCACAACCGGTGCCGATCGACTATTGTTCCCTCGATCCACCGTCTCACGATCCCTGCTCTATCTAGTCACAAATTATTTACATAATAGAGGCGAGCGCTATAAATAAATGTCGGCGACGTCGGCTTCCGGCGACGTGGCCAATCCTTGAAAAATCCTGTACAACGGAAGTCGTCTTCCCACGGCCCCGGAAGGACGTGCGAGAACGGTTGAGGAACGAAGGGAACTTTGATTCTCCCGCGACAGTCTCTCTCCTGCTCGTTCTATTCCTCGGCAATCCGACATGGAAGATGGAAGTTCGATGCGAGCGTCGCGCGCCGATTTCACTTCCGTCCCGAAGTTCGAACTATCGAACGGAGACGCCGTTAATGGTGATGCCGTTCCTGTTCGAGACCGGTTCCGCCTCGTAGTGACCCGACCTGCCATACATTCTTCTCCCATTCCCGTAGCTGTAACGAATTAAACGGAAAACTGACGTCGGATCTCACTATCTTCGCTAATGAGTCCTAATGGATGTCGAGCGAATGTTCAGCGATAGTTCTAATGACGGTGCGACATGAACTCCCAAAGGATACGTTCGTTGCGATAGCGTGCATGGTCTTAATGAAACGCGCTTTTTACCAGTAATTGCCTGCCTTACCCGTACGCGCTGCCACTTATGCTGTATGGATGGTCGTAGAGGCCGTCTTCTGGGACATTTTCGTACATCGTGTTCGGCGTCCCGTCGTTCAGCGTCGCGTACGACATCACCGCAGCGTTTTGGTCCTCCTTCCTCTCGGCTGCTTGCACGTTCTCCGTGTTTTTTACGGGCGTCGCTTTTCGTCTAGAAAAGGATCAACCGTACGTACGGTCATTAATAGTTAATAATCCGTAAATGGTGGTACAGGTACTTAAGCGGAAAAGGGCAATTTCGAGGTGTACCCAATTTTTCTTGTAATGATTAAACCGTGTTACAAGAATACATGTACTCACAGCCTAAGATAGACGAGTCCGAGAATGATGAGAATAAATATAATAACGCCTGCACCGATCCCAACGCTGGTACCGACACCCTGGGCTTCAGCGACTTCGTTAGTCATCACTGCAACACGCGTTAACGTAATTAGAAAATGGCCTATGCGCGTAGTTTGTGATAATCTTCATGGTCGTTGGGCAATTTCTTGACTTACATTCGCATCGAGGCTCGTCGCCGCTCCAGAGACCGGTGTCCAAGCATTTTCGCAAAAACGGTCCTATCCTTTCGTATTGTGGCAAGCAATGATATTCAGACGCGCCGCCATAAGTCGTTGAACCGTTCACGACTATAACTCTTCCGTTTTCGATCGGTCCTGGATGCTTGCAATCGACGGCTATAAAACCCGAACCGTAATGTTAAAAGAGGAAATATTCGAATATATCGGCGATGACATTTTTCGTACTTACAGAAGCAAGCTGGCGTAGTACCGCTCCAAGATCCATTTTGTAAGCATATTCTTGTCTCGTTACCTTCCATGTAATATCCACGTGGACAACTGTAATGCGCTACACCACCCACACTGTGCGTCGATACTTGCGTCGATAATACGCCAAGTTTTTCTGGATCCTTACATCGAATTTCTGTGAGAAAAATCCAAGTTCATTAGTGACAGCGATCAATTAAATAAAGGTGAAATTCAAAATTTCTGGACACTTTACCTCGGCAAACTGGAGTGTCACTGCTCCAGGTGCCATTTTCCAGACACAATCTTCGACCAAATCCGTCGAGTTCGAAATTACCGTCGCACTCGTAAAGTGCTGCAGCGCCGTAATACGTTGCGTTGGACGTCAAAGTGTAACGTCCGTGCTGAATTTGTTCTGGTTTCGTACAATCGACGTCTGCAAATCAAGTTTCCGAATTAGATAAAATCGAAAAATTCATTCGCCAGTCTGCCAGACTAGTGTCCGTGGTTTTTCTACTTACAAACGCATTGCGGAACCTCGCCACTCCATCTCCCATTATCTTCGCACGTTGACAGTGGCTCACCGACAACTTTGTATCCTCTTTCGCATCTATACTTCGCCAATGCCCCGATCTTATACGAAGTCGCACCGGTGTTCGAATTTTCTGCCGTTCCAGTTCGGATCAATGTTCTTCCGTACATTCGATCGTTTCCGGTCACAGAGAGAATCCCATGTTCTGCCAGAATGGGTTCTGGACAACGAATCTCTGCAAGAAGTTCGAAGGTACATATACGTCCCTATGGATTCGCAATTGATGCTACACGTGAAAATTGCCGAATATGATACCGATATTTCTGTAGTTAGAGTGGAACCATTCGAACATTCTAATACCTTCACATTTTGGAGTTGCATCGCTCCATTGACCGTTGTCTAGACAGTATCTAGTGATTACACCGTTCAGTCTGTAGTTTCTTGTACAACTGTAAGTGATTTCACTACCGAGATGAGTCGTGCCGTTTGCATACTCCACTGCTCCGTTTAGAATCGGCAGAACTTTGCCGCAATCGACATCTGTGTGCCAAAGAGAGCGACAATATTAGAACGTCACAGAGTTCAACAGGTGAATTGTCCTAGATCGGAAAACAACGAACTACAAGACCGAAGCCAGAAAAATGACGATTAAACCAATAGCGGTGTCTTTCCGGTGAAAATAAAATCTCAGTATCAACAATTGCCAAACAATAGTGCATCAGTAAATTGACGGAACGCGTCGATAGTTCGAAGCATTGCGTAAATGTTAATCTCAGTCCGTGAGTGAAGAACTATCATTACGCGTGCAAATGAGTACTCTCGAACGTTTAGTGACGGCAGGGTAAAAAAATTGCGTAGCTCACATTCGCAACTTGGCACTTCTCCTGTCCATTCACCGTCCTTGCCGCAAGTGTGCCTCGCCTCGCCGTGAAGAAGGTATCCAACTTCGCAGTGATATTCAATAGAACTGTGCACATTCAGGTCGTAGCCGACCACGTAGCTTCCTGCCGGTACTTCCGGTTCCTCGCACGTAATTACTGTGATATTAAACAAACATCAAACAACGTAATTACAGATTCTCCTGCGCCGTCCGCATTTGTAAATTTAGGAAGATTAAAGTAAAGACTTGTGAGACTTGGTTGAAGAAGTAAAACAGTTTTGTAAGAATAAGATTATTTATGGATGGGAAAACGTACATTCGCACGATGGTGTATAATGACTCCATTTGCCGTCTTTGGTGCATTTCTGCGTTGCCTCGCCCACTAGCCAATAGTCCTCCTGACACGTGTAAACGGCTAAACTGCCGACCGTTGTTGTGCTATTGATCAATGTCACGGTACCAAACTCGACTTGAGCAGGAGCACCGCAGTCCACAAATCGGCACTGCGGAGCCTTGCCAGACCATTCTCCGCCGATGTCGCACGTCAGGACCTTGAACATGGTTTTAAATGATAGGACTTTCCCTCGCGATCGATCAATGCCGCAAAACGACATAGCTCTCGCAGCCGAACTTAGAATTACGAATCGTTTCGTCAGGACACTCCACATTCCTGCCACTTTTTCTACCTGCACTCCTGTGCAATTAAAATCGAAAGGTGGTGCAGTTAACATATTTTCCTCTCGTGTGACTTACAGCTGCAACTGCCTGCACGAGACGTAAGATGGCAACGCTTACCGCGTATTTCGCCAATGACAATTGTTCTCCGTGCAATTATGCCCCGTCATAATGCGCCAGACCAACAAATCGTTCGCCAATTTCGCAATCCGCATATAGAACGTCTTACTGCCTCTAATCCCCGAATACGGGTGCTCGCATAGGCTTGCGAGGAAAGTGCGGCTAACCCGTAAGAGGATTACTTATACGAGTTGCAACTCACATTATCCCCGAAAAGGATAAACCCGTTCTGGCAGTCGTAAGTGGCGGTGGATCCAGTCCTCTTTCCGGTGATTGTCACAATGCCGCCGTTGACTTCCGGCGGGTCCGGGCACCAGTCGACTACAAAAATCGTTTCGTACCGTCATTACCCCCAATTCTCTCTCATCAGCGTGCCGACTTCGGGCAACGAAATATATTACATTAGAAAATTGCCGATAGTGTGGCACGAGCGAGAGACTGGCGTCGAGTGCGATTGTTGCACGTGTACGCGGAGTCTGTTCAAGGATGGCGCATCTGACTTACACAAACATTGCGGCTGATGCCCGCTCCAGATTGCCCCGTCGCCACACCTGCGCCTTGTGTCACCGACCAGCGTATAATTCTCCTTGCAGGCATAATCCGCGAGCGCGCCGTGAGTCGTTCTGCCCTCGAGTAACGTTATCGCGCCGTTCTCCAACTCCGGCAGCTGGCCGCAGTCGACGACTGAAAAGATTCCGCGCACGGTTCAGACGTGAGTCCCTTATTAATAGAATCCCGACACAGCCACGACATTCCCCGCGGGACGCAGTGTCGAGGGGCTGCGCGGTGGTGACAGACTAATTATTGTGGCGTGCAGGAGTTTTTAATCGCCGACAAATTGCTTCATTAGAGGTGCCGAGAGATATTGCGAGACGAGGTGTTGCTTCGCCGTTCAAAATCATAGTGCCAAGGTATAGAACATTTTATATGCGTGTTGAGATAGGGTGGCTACTATATTTAGAGAATTTCAGCCGAGACGAAACAAAGTTTTGATCCTTTTCATCATTTTTCGACGGTATCTCGATCACAGTTTGTAATTTTCTACTATTCTGAATCATTGTGATGGTAACATGAAAGTGTTATGCGGCAAGCAGGCAATTGCTATGCGTCGACATTATCAATAGCATAGGAGTTACGTGATGTCAAACATACATTTACAAGTGGGCGCCGCCGCATTCCAAAATCCGGATGCGTCGCACGTCCTTGTCTTTGGGCCAACGAGCATATAGCCGTCAGGACAGACGTACTCTATAACGGATCCTATCATTCTCTTCGTGCCAACGATCGTCGTGTTCTCCGACTTTTCGGGGCTGCCACAAAGCGGTGGTCCTAGAAAGCAAGGCGGGCGAGATAACAAAGGGAATGCAGCGACAACAGACGGAACGTGAATAGGGAGAAAGTATAACTGTCTCTCTGGGTAAAGCATAATGATTAGCCAGGCTAACTATACAGAAAATTACGACCGGTCCGCGACGATGATGGCGCGTAAAATGGGAGGGTAGAATTAGCTGTAACTGCCAAGACGAAACGCTACACCATTTCAACCTTTCACCGGCCGCGCGAATACGGCGTCAGAATTGTTGCAAATATCGCGTCGTAACGTTCGTTACGAGAGCGCAATACCGTGCCGATATATAACTGGCAAGTGTGCACGTTACTACGGATGTCGCGCTCATATTTTCCTTTAATGCGCGCTTAATAATCGTCTACGTCGTGTGCGAAGTTAAGATATCTGTATATCGCTTATAAGGATCATAGCTCCTTCGAAATGTATTCAATTATGCGTTCGAGGAGCGAGGCGAGACCAAACCATAGACGCGATGTGAAATATATCAATGACGAAAAATTATTTTGAATCAAACGGATCTGTCGTTTCTGAGACCAGTTCACCAGTGTAGGTAGTTGTTTGCAGCGTTAAAAAGAACTGGCGCTGGCAATGAGTCACAAATATTGCCAGGACCACGGCTCGGAAATTGGGCTCATGGGTGTGTGTGTGTGTGTGCCCGCCGACAAAACAAAATTCCTCGCGACACTCACTGCTCTGGCAGATCCAGTGAAGGTAGTCAAGGTTGCAGCCAACGTCATTCCAGAGCCAGCCACGACCGCCGTCCAATACGACGCAATTTTGCTCGCCGTTGTAATTGTTCGGCTGCTCCTTCCCCCAGGAAGGCTTCTGCACGATCTCACCTGAAAGAAAATTTCGTTCGTTTGTCCGGTACCTAAGCATGGTGGCTGTTGTTGTTCTTAGAACGTAATGAACCGCAGCGTCGCGGGCGCGACGTCATTGAAAAGTGCAACCTACGTGCAACAAGCACATTTGAAGTAGCCCAAAAACTTATTTAATGAAAAAATTGCAAAACTGCATAGTATCACCGATCACCGCGGAGAAGAATTTATTTTTTCGTATCGCTGTTATTATACTAATTGCAATAATTTCGAGAACCACAATAACGACTGACGCGATTGAATATTGCACTCGCATAAGGTGAGAATCCGAGCAGTAAGTCTTTTTCCGCCACGACTAGAATTTACCGTCATAACGACGGGGGTTTGCGTTTCTCAACATGGACAGTTCGAAGCTGTTCCGGCTACCGTATTGAATCGCAAGCCGTATCAGAGACACGCGCGCCGTCTCGACGTTCTCGCACAGGTGTAACTTCCTGTGGATTTCGTCAGACGTATAACTTTCACGTTCTATTTATTAGCGCGATTGTTCGGCCCCGATCGTGGCCACGATATTCGATTGTGTCACCTCGGTGGCGAGTCGGTCGAGCGCCACTAAATATATACGCTTCGGAACTGCAGCTGTCAGAAGAAACAGTGCACTCCCGAAGTCCCAATTGTCCCGAACCCAGTAAGCGACTGTCAATTCAAAAGTGCTACCGCACGATATTTCGCCAGAACATGCAAATGACGTTTCGAAAATGAGCCGACGAGCCGGATTTAATCGGACTGGATAATCCGTGGACCCTCTAATTACAGGCTAATTCGCGATTCGATTGACTAAAGACACCGAGAATCTCACCCCGCATTACTTAACTCCGACTTCGCCGACCCGATTCTCACGGACGTTCGTCGACGATTAATCGTGAGAAGGAGAGGAAAAAATCGTCGGCGGAAGATCGATACGAGGCGAGCCGGCGAACGCAACAATCGGGCTGAAGTGCTGAACTGCGTTAACGAGTGCGTTAAGTAACGTTCGCCGGACAACAGAATTGCTGCGGGCATTAAAATTGTTTCGACGAGTGACTTCTCAACGGAGAATCGAGTCGTACGCGAAGACAGAAATGATAATTGGTCTCTGACGCACACGGTACGAATTGCAGGAAATGTGCTTTGAATTGAATCTGCTGTTGATGAAGTAGAATTTCTAAATAAGTGTCTCAAAGTGATGATTTACGTACCATCGACCCATCTCCATGTTCGCTCCGTTATCAGTGGCTCTTTCTGTGCTCCAATCCAAACCAGCTGCGTCTTTAACTTATCCTTCCGTCTTTCGAGATTATTCAGAATGAACGTCGAAGACACGCCCTGCAGGCAGAAACAGGCAGCAACAATAAATGTATTGAAATCGTGAAAAATGAACCGCTGAAGAAGATGGAGTTGAAGTAACAATACTGTACCTTGAAACCGTGAACCAAGTCACCGCCTCTTGCGCGACAATAATTCCTCGCCTCCTGGAAGGATCCGCCTTTCTTCACCACGAACTCGTAGCACGTGGAATTGAATGCCGTCAGATCTGCATCGGCAGGAGTACCGACCTGAGCGCATCTGTCTATCGAAAATTCTGCAATAGGAAAACATCGACTCTTCATACCGCTCGACATCTACCATACACGAAGCATGATCTCAACCTTTAAATCCAACGATTAAGATTTTCGTTTGGAGGACTTGAGATATTTGTCACATATTTACAAGATGTGATAACTTTCTCTTGATATTATTAATCTTCACTCACCGTCGGTGGCGAACACTTCGACTTCGCACAAACTCAAACTTCCCTCGACGCCTACGAGCTGTAGGAAGACGTATTGCCCCACCAGAGCTCTGGCACAGACGAAGGTCTTCGTAATACCCTCCTCTACGAGCATCGATTTATCATTGATCACGATTCCGATCGAGCAATCTTTATCGCCACCCGCCGTACTCACCGATCGTGCCTGGAAACCAGGCGCACAAAGGATTCCTCTGCAACTCGGCACTGCTGTTGCCTACACGTATCTCGATGTCCTGCAGAGGCTGATGACCTGTTGCATGACAAACGACACGTTTGACCGTAGCTCGCCATTTACTTTCACTGCGATGGATCGCGGATCTTTTATTTTTCGCATGTGACACCGGTTACACGTGCCAATTTCTTATTGATTGATCTATTTGATCGATTCGCGCCGCGTCGTTGCGCCATATTTTTTCGACAGCTCATAGTCGCGCTATTATAACAAGACATACCACTCGAATATGTTACTGGATACAAATTGCTTTCTTCCGCAACTTTATCTGAGAAAGTCAATTTTATATACTTGATGCAGGTTCGAAACATGGGGCATAGTTGCAGTTTACAAATATACTTATGACATATTATGTATTGCATTCTGTATTATCAAAACGTTACGTAGAGTTGTATTTTCACACCTGTCTAACACTGTGCTATCTATCAAATTGATGTCTCACGTCAGCCAGCACGCATCCCATTCGCGCAACACTAGATTATGACAGGAAAATTGCGCCTCACCGGCTCGATGATTCAGGGGAACTTTTTCGAAATGTCAGATCAAAGTTGAACAACTTACCGCAGCATCCTCTCGTCGTCACTCGGACGACCTTCACGGAATACGGCTTCAGAAGGTCGACCCTCCACCACGGACTGGGCTCACTCTGTGTCTCGGTGCATCGTTTGCCATCATGCTCCGTGCTCAAGTCTCCGTCGTTCCCGTGATTGGCATTTCCACCGCGCACGGTTGTCGACTGATTCGCAGGCTTTCGGAAGCCAACGTTCGTGCCTAAAATCACGTAACCGCATCTGGTTCGTTTCACTTTTTTAACAAAAAAAAAATCGATCCCGTGCCCACGACGTTTTTGCACTTGAGAATAGTTTGAAAGCGATCGTTCCGCAAGCGACGGTGTTCTGACCTTTTTGTGAATGGTGTGTCTAATGATTTTTAGGCTTTGTTTTGCAGCGTGACGCAACTTCTTACGTCTACAGCGCACACACTGGCACATTGGGCTGAAGTCTGAACAGCGAACGTGTGTATTACGACAGTTACGCGCATACTGATGTAAAGAGTTACAATTTTCATAATGTCAAACTTTGAATGTTTGAAGTACCCGAGTACGATGAATCAATTTTTCGTACCTTATCGACAAGATCAATTAGTTTCGTACTAAAACGCGGCCATTACCGTTCTGTTGATCATAAAACGTCGATTTCCATTGTGCCGCGAGACTCGTCGACCGCCTATTGTAAGAAAATTGGTTTCTCACAACAAAAAAAAAAACAGATCAGAGAAACGAAAGAAAAGACGCTTCGTCATACAGCGAACACGCGTTTCACGCGAGTTCGCGGTGCCGTTTATCAAACACGCCTAATCTGCCCGCGGCAAAACGGCCCCATTGTCTTCGGCATCTTGCAGCGACTTGCGATTTCGCGGAGCCGGAAGTCGCCCGACGCCCGTCGACGTCGCGGACCACACCGTTCACTTGCTCCTTATTAATCGCCCGTTAACAGGTACGCGATTGTTCGTGACCGCCGACGAAGAAGTGTCGTCTAAGAAAGCGACTCGTTACCGGCCGGATGTGTTTGGTAATAGCCGACAGACGCAATTTGCGATATGTCGCGCGCGGCTCGAGGTTTCGCCAGCGGAAGACATGCCTCGGAAGAAAGGGAACGCCATTTTCCGCATTCTCCCCGCCGTGAAACGGCCGCGCGGAAACATTCCGCGAACTCGCTGGCGTCAAATTGATGCCAAGTTTGAAAACGACCGACATTCGCAATATCGGTGTGCCACGGCTCCGCGAGTTTGCGTTACTCTTTCTGCTTTCGACGCGACACTTAACAATTCTAATTGTGCGTCCGGCCGACGCGGAAAATGTGGGTCTGGCGAGCATGAGGATCCTGACGAACGCGCGGCCGAGGTATTCGCAAAGATGCTATCGAGAGCGAAGGAAATAATGAAATTCATCGTTTACCCACGCTTTACTTTTCGTATCCCGGCTTTGCTGAGGGATGCCAGGAAAGTTCCGTTAATCAAATTGATGATGAAGTGAACATTTCGCGCACCCACTCCAGGGCTCGGTGTTGACTTAAACGACGTTTCCCGGAGGCGAGCGAGTGTCGTGAGATTTCAACGTGTCGAATAGGCCGTGAGACGAAAAAGTCCCCGTCGATGACTGACGAATGTTTGCGATAGAACGACGTTAGGCGTAATCTCCCTCTCCTTCGATTTTCTTCTTACTGGGAAACATGCCTGGGGAAAGTCGTGGAAACGAGGACGACTTTTTCGTTCGTGACTGAGTAATAAGCGAACTGGCGCGCGATTCATATTCGCGGATCCTAACTTCTGTCCGACCGTCGTATTCTATGCTGCCTTGTCGAAGAGTCGACTCGGTTGCGCAATTTCAGGACCGATCGTCGCCGTAATCGGCCTGGTCGAAAGTTGTTTTTCTTTTAACAGAATTTGTCGCGAATCGCTTTCTACGACGAGCAGGAGAAAGGCGATCGACGGTCGAGAGATGATCGAGGCCGGGCCAGTTTCATTTTCGACGTACGAAAACGCTAACTCGAGTTCGATGAACTTGGTAATTCTGTCGGGTCGAGTCAATTCGCGATGAAGGAAACGGACGGCGCGCGTTCTTTGTTGTCGAGGGAGAAAGTTCGGTCAGAGTTGACAGTGAGGCGAGACGGCGATTATCTCAAGAGAAAACAAAAGTTAAGGTGAAGAAAAGTTTATTATTCAGGAAATTCGGTGGATTCCTGCTATCTGACAATACGTGTAGTAAACATTTTTAGAACGACTTGAATTTTACACTAATGGCCTGTGACGAAAATGGCTGATGTTCTTTTTCTCATCTTTTTTATTCTGAACCACCCATGGAAAACCAATTCCGATTTTGCCGACCGAAAGCGTACGGCTTCGGTTCGTCGAACTCTCCGAGAATTTCAATTAAATCGTAAAAAACGAAACGCACCGTTCCTTCGTTGACTGCGAGAGAGAAAGTCGCAGAAAAATAGCAGTGATGAATCGGTTAAAACTGAATGAGCGAGTGGAAACAGAGAAGCCGGATTAAAATATGAATTAACCATTCTGTTCTACCTGCCGCGATCGTTAGAGACGTCGGCTAACCCGAACAAAGAAGCGAATTTTTGTTTCCCTACATAAAAACGTGTGAAACCGCTGCACAGAACCACCCGCGATGCCTTGATTAAGACGACAAGCAAGGTAGCGCGTTGTTTAGTCGTGAATTACGAGATAGAAAGTTTTACAGAAGATGGCAACAGCGACTTGATTGAGGCAGACAAAAGTTGACAGAGAAGTACGACGCGTAAAGTAGAAATTAAAGATTCCTCCGATCGTCTCACTGCCGTTCGCCAATTGTAATTCTTCGCTGGCAACGCAGAAATGCCAATTTCGATTTCACCGTACGAAAAAAAGGTGCAACTTTTACTTTCGACTCGTCTTGAAGCCTTCAAAAGTCGAATCACGAGGTAGAAAAGAGTTTACTCGTTATCCGCGACAGAGAAAGCGACGTCGGACGGCGAACGGCCGAAACCGAATGCGCAGGCGGGCACGGGACGTCGAATTATAAAAGTGAGATCAGCGAGTGCCACGCTGAGAATGGCAAAACTGATTGACTTACCGCAAAACGGCAAATCCCCCTGCCATTTTCCTCGGTTGTTGCACGTCAGGCTGCTGGCGCTGAAAGCAAGCGAATTCAAAGTAGAGCGAGGCGATCGAAATATCGCAGTGGAAATTGTTCAAGCTTTTCAATCGGTATTCAGAGTCATACGCGACGCGGGGTATTTGGAACGCGTTGCTCGTGCGAAAAAAGATCGGCACTTTCGCATGTCGAATAATAATTGTGAAAGAGTTGTTCACTTATCGATGAATATCAAGCAATCGTCGTACGTTAACTGGTGCTCCGAGCCGAGGAGTGTTTCTTAAGGATGAAAGTCCACTTTTACCGGACAAATTAGTTCTCGCAGATGTGGAACGCGGGCGATGGTGAGTGATCGCAAGCTTAAAGGAAAGAATGACACACAGAGCTTCCGAGTGGCGTGCGGTAAATTGCCGTGAAAAAGCTCGTGCCGATAGAATCCTATGAAAGCTTTATTTTTAACGTCACGCGTGGACACGGCCGCGTCGTGCATGCCACCTGTTCCATGGCGCGACAGGTGGGTCGACTAAAATATGCTTTGACCGTGTCGCACGCCAGGAAAGAGAACAAAGACGAACGAACGAAGAAAGCAGGCGGACGAAAGGGAGAAAATGAGAATAGGAATTTAAATGAGAAGGTCAAATACGAATACGCAAGAATGGAATGGAAAAATATTGAAGAATGTATGTATAGATAGAGAGAATAAACGTTAATAATACGTGATCGATGTAGGACTGGATAAACTGCGAGCACGGAGAAAGCTTATAAAACGGAATGGAAATATGATAACGACAATCACTGTTCTTTGGAATGGACATTCGTTCCGCCCGCTTGGCACCCCTACGCACTGCTAATGTCACCGGCTGACAAAATGAAACGTGACTCGACCACGCGCAACTCGTTGCAAACTTCCGGCACCGGCTTTAGCGAAACCGAGATTAGCTTCAAATTGAATAAACCTTTTTTCGCAATTAAAGGGGACATTAACTGGGATAAATTGGTGTTCTAAGCAGACTATGATATGAAAAAGAATATTATATGCTTAGTGTAGCAACGAATGTCTCGTAATTTAGGCATAATTATTTACCCCCACGTCTGCATGTAAGGATAACGTGAAGATACACATAGCCGGTGTAATTATCATAGACGCAGCAAAGAGAAATGATGAAATTCCAAGAAATGCCAAGTATCGCCTTCGTCGTACCTTATTCAAATATCAATTAAGTACGCGCATGCAGCAACTTTCACAAAACAGACTGCCGCAGTGAACAGTCATTAATGGTCAATTAGATTCGTGCCTACTCGGTAGTTCGTACGTTAATGATCCACTTCGTCGATATTCGCCCAGCACCAAGCCCTAAAAAGCAGGTGCCTTATCAGACACCTTTCACGAAGTGTCTTGTGATTTTTATTTTATTTCTTACTCCTTCGCAAAATGGATAGGAATGTACGTTTTCAACCTGCAAAATACATGTTCGCGCCTTAGCAGATTATTAGCGTCGATTCCCGCCGATCAGTTCTTAAATCCCATTTACGATCCACTTTTTCCGACACTCCGCACTTTCGATGCGTCACGGAATAATCGTCGGCGGCGAATCGATTTTACGAGGCTGCACCAATTCGCCGATATGCACGGATAATCATGCTTTCTTGGAAAAAATTTCTCTCCCTCGAGAGTCGCATGCGAAAGCAACTAGGTACGAAGAAAAGTAGCGAAGACGCCAAATTTAAGGACAAACTGCTATAAGTCGGAAACGAAGAATAGACCGACTTCAGAACAGAATAAGGCAGAGATAAACGAAGATTTAATTAGTAGACGTAGCCGCAGCTTCTACTACTCAATCTCTTATGCCGCGTACAACTTGATCTCGGCTCGGTACCGTTAACTCCCGTGCATGCTAATTAAGTCCCCTCTCGTCACAGAGCTGAGCCGTGTTCCATTTCATGAGCGTGGAATGTTCCAATGACGCCCCGAGTAATTCTGTAAAAATCCATCGAGCGCAACAGATCAACTAGAACGAATTCGTCGGTTTGAAGTTAGAAAATTTGAAAGAAGAATCACTTTGTCATGCGAAGAAGCACTTTTCGAAGTCGGCGTCGCCGCATACCGTACCGACTGCCGCATACCTCACCTATCGGAACCGGCATAATGACATGTTAATTCGAATGACGTAATCGTAACGAATGCCAAACACTCACCCGAAAAGTTCGTAGCCAGCGTCGCAGGTGTACCTCGCCACTGTGCCAACAGTCAAGGATTCGTCGGACAACGACACCTTGGCGTTCATCGGCACGGCCGGATGGCCGCACTTTAGTCCTGCAATCAGGAAAATTGCAACGGTTAGAGATGGGACGGATAGACGCGGAAAACGTTATTACGATACGGCGTCAAACGTCGAATTGTTCTCGCAATCGACGGACGACGGGCTCTGTAATCCGCGAAACCGTTCAGGCGAATCCCAGCGACGGTAATTCACCGCAAATGCGTGAACCCACATCGAGACGGCTTTGTAATATATTTTCTGCGATTGTGGCCGAAACAATAACTTCAGGAATGCGCAATATTTCGGTGCCATCCGTGTTCCTTGATTTTTGGAATTACAAGATTTTTTAAATTGTACGATTGTGTGTTTGGATCGCATTATTGAAGCACTTGTATAAATTGGTCAAATTTCTAATGAGTATGAGTTCTGATTGTTAACTCTACCTCCGTGGCAATGACATTAGACGATGCCAGTGTGTCTGGGTACACGCGAGTGTCCACCAATTACCGGCGAGAAAGAGAGAGGATCGAATTGTCCTCGCGTCCTCTCGACACGTAACCGTCTATTACACGTGTAATTTGCAAGATCGTTGACAGTCGTTTTCGCGGCGCCAACAGTATCTTAAAGTCTTAATTCTACTGCGACGATGTTCGTAGTTTCTCTGACAACGCAGTATCCGACAATTTTACCTATTCGATGAATTGCGGAGTCAAAGGTAGCGGCACATAGATAGTTGTTCAAGAAACGATTTCTCTTCTTTTTCGTACACCGACAAGGTGTGAATTAAATGCTCGCTGAATTCATTTGTCGGATGCAACGGTACGATAAAATCCGAACGCGGTCAGTCGAACATTGAGCACCTTCGTGAACGTACGTTCAACACGTTGATGATAATTGTCGATTGGACGTCAAAGGAAGAGATGACCAATCGCCTCAGGCGACTTGTGTTCCTACATCTACGTAGTAATGTCAACGCCGTCAAAAGAAATATTAACGATCATGCGAGTAAGGGTATGAATTTCGAACGATTTCGAAAAGAAACTTTTTCCATGAAAAGTGGGACAAAATTCTTATGCCATCATGACGACCACAATCGCGTGCAACATTGATCAAATACTTTTTGGTGCATGACGTTCGCCGAATGATGCTGCGGATCATTGAATCGCGCAGGCACGTTTTCGTTGTACCTCAATCGAATTGAACATGCGATACAAAACGCGCGTCTATCATCGGCATGGTCTATACTTAATAACCAACACTTTACTCTACATTATGTCTTCCTGATACGATTGCCAGTGCGCTTCCGGGTATCAAAGGCGCAATTCACGATTCGGATTGACGTTTCTTGCTAGGATGAGACCTCTTGATACGCGTCGTTTCATCGTCTCGTCATGCTTCACGAAATTTTATCGTCTCGCATCGCAAGAAAGATTTCGCGGATAAAATCTCCTGCATCGATTGTGAACTCCTTTGAAAGAGTTCTGAGTAATGCATAATTTATTGTGAACGCCCAAGCTGGAGTTTGCGGTCATTCGTTACAAATGTAACAGAAAGAATATGGGCTAAATTATAAAGGTAAATCTGTGTCAATGTCGAATGATACTGAGAAAGTGTTATGAGAATTTTATTCAAGCCTTTGTTGCTGAGATTCGCTTTGAATCGCGTTTTGCATGTCTTCCACTATTAGATAGGACTGATTATTTATTTGATCACGGCTAGCCCTGAGATTTTTAGCGCGTGACGCGATTCGCGATGGATCATTGACTCCTGCCGTGCGTCTATTTTGTGCGGCTAGACACGAAAGAATTTTATCCTAAGAAGGCGGAATTACCATAAGTCGAAGAAATTTATGCATCGATGCAACGGGTAGATAAAAGTCGCGACGAGAACGGTCAGACTGGAATCTTTTGCAAGAGATAATCCCTCGTCTGCAATACTTTCGTTCCCAAATGTGCCGTTACTGTTCCGTCGGTTATTAAAAAGATTTCATAATGGATTCTGCAAATTTAATCTTCTATACATATTCCGTTCTTGCTCGGCGCCGATATTTAAACGTTCAGCGCTACACTTTCATAATACATATGCGCCCCTCGATTCTCTTGCGTCATACTCGCATTCTACGTCAAGCAAATCCCGCAATACAGATTATTTACGCGGATCGTTGCCATAGAATAACCTCCACAAAATAAGTTCGAAGCAGAAGGCCGCGAAGAATAATACTTTCATTTCGCCCCCACCTCGGACGAGATTAAAAGTGAAAAGGTACGACCTCCCAACTTAATGATCGTCTAACCCGATCTGCAGGATAATCCCGTCTCTAGCCAACATCGTCATTATCCTTGCAACAGTACACGACGCCGTGCGAGAAACAGTAGAACGCGATCCTTCCTCTTGTTCCTGCGCTCTATCCGGCGGATGAGAGTCCTTCTTGTTTTGTGGCAATTATTCCTCTTTCGCTCGAGACGCTGACAAAGAGAGACAGAGCGAGAAACGGGCGAGAAGAGATGTCAGGGACGACGATTACGTTCCCATTTACGAGTTCCCGCGCTAAACCGACGACGGGTTCGCCCGGATTCTGCGCCGGACGAATAAAGGAGACTCCGACGGTGGCCAGCGAATGGCGAGCCTTGAAGGCAGGATCCCACGCGAATTCCATTATTCGAATGCCATCCGCAAAGACCAGTCCGCGAATCCGATCTTGGTTCTGAGTCTGAGCTTTCGTCGAAGCTTCAGATTTCTGTGTCTTCAGGTATTGTTATTTGAGATGGTGTTGTATAAGTTGCCTTTTCGAGATATAATCATTTTGAGCTTCAAGCGGGAGATTAGGAGATGGGAGCTTCAACTGTCGAGCTCGTTTCCGTTTCAAGTAAGTCAGAAGAAAGTCATAAAAAACGAGCCGACAAGAACGTAGTAAAAGTAGACGAGCATAGGTATAAAGTGTAAAGACATAGGAGCGTAGACACTCGATATATGGAAAGGTGCGTGGCCACAGAAGGTGGCGGAGAAGAAAGAGGCCGGTAGCTAGAGGAGGGAAGTGGAAGAAGAGCAGTCTTTTGGTGTCGACCATATGTGGTCGGCGAACTTTTTCCGCCAGGGGAAAGTCGTCGTCCGGAGATCGGTGGAAACCGTGGCATGCGCCAAACAGTGTGCCAAAGTATCGTCTGATTTATGTTCGAAAATGTACTGTATTCTAGGCGTGTAAGAGCAGCTAATGTGCTTCGCGGTTTCATGTCTGTCATCGCACAGGATTTTCCACTGGCACCGACTACGAACACGATACGTCACAATAAATTTAGACTACACCGCAATTTTGTAGATTACGGTAGTAACTTGCACGTGATGTATGATGGTAATAAAGTTTAAATTGAGTCCTTCGATCAAACGTGTGTTTTATTATTGTCAAATATCCTGTGTCAGTTTTTATCTGTATACAGACATTGTACATGCAATGCAATGCACAAATTGACCCCGACGCTATTGTTTCAAATATGCATGGAATAGTATTGATTCCGTTATCCACCGCTGCCATTTGCATGTTTCAGGATTTTTTAAACATTCAATTTGGCTTAGCAATTAAGCCAAATTAATTAATATGATTGCATTACATAAAATTGATTTTATTAAATTACATTAAATGTTATCAAATTAAGCTAATTTAATGATAACTCTGAATGTCATTTTCGCTCTGCCGTGTATTGTCGAATGTAATTATCCGTGATGCCGTATATTTTCGTGCGTTACGATAAACACATTTTATGCAGTCATTCAGCTTTTAGCAAGATCTACCCCGGTGGTGGAAGTACAGTTTTTACATAAAATAATGTTATACAGGTTAAACGTTGAATCGTCAAACGCGGCGTTATTCGTCATTATACGGATTCAAGAAAGCGAACGAGAGAACGCGCTTACTGCTTTTTCGCGCGATCCGCGACAGAATCGATTCGATCGTGGCGCAGGCGTGATTAATAACGGGCGGATTGATGTCGTTACGCGTTATATCGAACGCTTTCAAGAGCTCGCCACTCAATTGTTTGAACGAGCGACAAAGGCAAACTGCCTGTAAAATGTTTGTTCTCGTCGATCGATTACTTAATACATAATCAAATAAACCACTTGATTTATGGAGCAGCCTAATTTACGCGCGAGGATAAACGAAGGAAATATTGAGTCCTATCAAAGGAACGCGGGAAGGATTGCATAAAGTGTTAGAATAGAATTTGTACTGCTTTCTTTTTTGAGGTCGAATTTTTCTGGATAGTTTGAATTCCAAAGGAATTTTGCAGAAATCAAGAATGCTTCCAATGAGGGTATTATCGAGATAAGATCTTCCTCGATTATGCGAAGGAGGTCGTGCGACACGGTACAATTTCCTGTCGATGTTTCAAGGTCGATGATCGGAAGATTTCCTTGGATCTTCAAAGCTTCGCTCGCAGGCCTTAATCTTTCTCTTACAGTGTGCAGGTTATCATGAATTCACTTAGCCACGTTACCGGTTGCATTAACCTAACGTTTACCGGGTTACCGTGTCAGCTCCAAAGTTTTATGATGCGGAAATACAACTTCCTCAGACATTCACTTAAACGTAGGTATACACTTGCGGAGAAGAAATGCAATGAAATATTTATTCGGAAAATAAATAAGGCATACGTTGAAATGTATAAAGAGGCTCGACCCATCGCCATCGAAGTGATTTAAAGGGCATTTATCATAGATGTACAAGTTATAAATTTGCTCAGCAACCGATTCTTTTGTAACGACTGTCGCTAGCCACGAACGTGGGACGAATGCTAATTTTGTTCACGGAATGGGACATTTTTAGTCTGGTGACTAGATCGCCTTGAATTGGGACCTGTTTCGCGTGAACCAATCGATTTTGAACTTCCAAACGGCCGGCTCGTGCCGTTTTAATATGTCTAAATGCAGACTCCCTTCACTTAAATCCCCGCCTTCCATTCTGACATTTCCATACGATACGCCCGTATAAATAATATGCTCAGAACCGTATAAAACAATATCGAAACGAAACGTATTAAATTAATATCATCCGCTTGAGATCGGGCGGCTGTAAACCAAGTAGCAACAGACCAGTACACACTTCGGCTCGACACAATTTTCGCGTTAATTCCCGACACGACGTTCACCCCGGTCGACGAAGTAGACCGATAAACCGTTGAGAGGAAATCGGCGCTGGGCAGACGCGGCTGTAGAAACGCAAATAAAGACTAATTCAGCGGGATCACGCGAACCTGACATCTCACGGGGTGAAAGCATCCGTTATTCGTCGACTGGCAGACAAGCAGCGAGGGAGAATCCTACTTCTCATGCGACAGAGAACAGAATTGCTCGCTGCCGCGTGCGAACGGTAGTTAATTATTGCACGCGTTAAATTATTGTACGCACTCCGTCCGGGCGGCATAACGCGATGCCTCCCTCACCTTTCCTCCCCACCCACCGTTTGTAAAAGGCTAGAATTTCATTTCGGAATAATTCATCCCGGCATTGCGTGTCCCTCGCGGGCAATGCGGATAATTAAAGTCCGATTGTTCCGTCGAACTTTCCTTCCCGCCCGTCGCCGGTTAATGAATGATGCTCACTCCGACGTTCAACCCCTTACCCCGAGGAGTAGTGCTTTCCCAAAGTGACGCGGATCCACCTAGTCTCGTAGACTGGCAGTTCTAGCAAAAGAACACGTTGTAATCATAGCTTTCCCGTCTTGACAGACGCACTAGCATGTGAACATTAGCATGAGACACGGAATGCAATTGTAATGTGTAATCCAGCGTGTCATCGCGTTCAAAGTTACTTCTAATTGAATAATAGAACGCGTGCATTGAGAAGCCACAATTAATGATACGTCCAACTTGGCACCGACAATGAAGATGCAAAAAAATGCAGAAAGATGCAGAAGTTTCTCCGTGCCGCCTCTCCAAAGGGAATCCGAATCGCGAGGTCTCGCGCGATCGATGTCAGGCGAGCCGATCGATCGGCGATCGGCGATCCTAGCGGAAAAATGCCGCGACACGTCGGCGGAAGATACACCGGTGAAAACCGGTCGACGATTTCTACGTATCGCCTTAACGCCTCGAGCCTTTGGCATTCGCTCTTCGTCCCGCGGGTCTGGGTCACTCGGTTACAAAACCTCAAAGACGAAATAACGGTACAACATGGCGCTGCGTCGTATCAGGAATACCGGTGTCGGGGCACGGTATATACCACGGTACAATTCGTCCCGAGAGGCTACTCTGACTATCGATGAATCTTCTTGCGTCATTTTTCTCCGGCGACACGCGTAGCACGGACGGGAAACAATTTAAGTACTCTCGAAAAATGCAGAAAAGTCGGCACGTTGAATCTACGCTATGCGAGTTACCGTACAAACTTTATCTCAAATTGAATAATTGCACCGAAATAAAACAGTATCGCAGGGACCTGCGAACATTACGTAGATTAAAACGTGGAATGAAACGCTGTCGAAAATTGCCTCGGACGAGCGCGATGCCCCGACTGCGATGGCGCGAAATATTTCGCAATATAGGATATCTCGCGCGAGCATGCGTTAAATCCATAACTCCACCGTCCATTGGCGCCCATTGAGCGTTTAATTGCGATTAATATAATCGCTCTACGGACGTACGAATGCGAAATTTATCCCGGCTCGTTAAGCATCGTGGCAGAGGGAAAAGCGCTCTATCAGAGGGGGCGAGAATGTTTACGGTAACGTTGGGCTACCGTCTATATGTGTCTGCGTGTGGGTACACGCCACCAGCGATCTCAGCACGCTTCTCTCTCGCGATTTTAAAGGGGATCGCGTAATTTATTAAGAGGAAATCTTTTGTAATACCTGTACCGCGCGTACATTCATCCGCGGCTGTTTGCCTGTTGAGCAACAACGTGGGTATACAATCGACGTGTACACCGCGGATCTATAACGTACGTATGCACGAGCAGAGATAGCATTGTACGGCATGACGGGACTGTCGATTGCGGGGAAGTTAGAAAGTAGGCGTGTCTAGGCGATCTAACGCAAGAGGGCTCGACAGTCCGAGCATATATTGACGATTATTTTATTGCAACGGAAGAGGATCTTCGATACGCCCATATCTTGCCACGCAGCGTTCAACAATTTGAGTGGTGAGCAAATTGTACGCATGTATCGCTAGAGACGTAAAAAGATAGGAACAAAGATAATTTGTTTTGTTCAGAAATTTTTAATTCGCGCACATTTGAAAGCTGCCAAGCAATGATCTGAGTACGTTTATTCGAACCTCAGGAAATCAGTGCGGGAGCTTCATAATGCCTTTGACGTAATTCGCGTTCGTTCATTAGCAAACTCTATAACCGCTTCGTTCACGATTATCGTATACCCGGGGCAAACGATAACGCGTTTCCGATTACGTGAACGATCGGCACGATCGCCGCTCACTCTAACGATCGCCCCGATCGGGATAAATATCGTGCATCGTTCGACGTTCGACTGGAAAGCGAGTTACGAGATATGGCACTTCCGGAAGACAAACCACCGTGACACTTCTTCCGACATAAGTCGGTCGATTGGTCGGTTCGTACGGTCGAATGATTGATCCCGCGTAATTTTCGTCGTAATCCGGATCCACGTTACGTGTCCGCTCCTCGCGTAAAAGCGACGAGCTAGCGAGAGCGAACTTTACTACCTGAAAGACAGCGAGTGGGCCCCGCCATCAGAACCGGTCGACAGTTTTGCCTTCTTTCTGATACTTTCGGACTGCGCGGTCCTTCTACTCTTCGTTTTAAACGGCAGCTTCACTCATCTATTGCGTGCGTATTACCTATATTTGAAAAAAAGTAATCCTTTGGAGGATCGATACTTTTGGCATATATTAGTATATAATGTTTCACATTTAATCAAATTCTCATAAATCTGCTCATAACTCTAACCTCTGCAAAGTGATTCGCCCCGACACATCTAATTCCGTACAATAATCCTATTTGTCGCATTAAATTGGCTTCCACTGTCGGGAGATGTTTCAAGCCATCGCGCTCGATCTGCTGCGATGTCGAAGTCCGTTGCGATTCATGGACTTCGAAGACCGCCGATTCGCCCACGAGGTTCGTTGAACCGATCGACTTGCGTCACGAAAAGGTAACGATACTCGCGTCACGTAAGCATAACGATATTCACCTTGCCCCGTTCGAGGTCCAAAAATTTTCCCGACTACCGTTTGCGCAACGGAATCGGTGCAACGCTTGCTTACGGATCGGAATGAAACTGAATTTCGTAACGAAACACGAACTGGCCACGAAAACATGTCGCAATCCAATGTCTGCTGTACATATACACCTATCTATATATGTTCTGTGTATACATATTATACGTACCTACATACCTAAGTTTATGATATTCCGTATGTTTTGTACAATGGGCGAGGAAATTTAATATAAGCACAGACGAGGTACAGGATGGCTCCATCATGCAATGCATATTCTCGTCCCACCATCTTGGGGACCGGGACAAAACAAAATTTTAATAGGAGAGTAATGCCATCTTCTTGGTTGACAGAAGCTACATAAGAAAAATTGGCGGAAGATGGCATTACTCTCATATTAAATAATTACAAAGGTTTACTATCCCGATTAAATTATACAATTCTCATACTTTTTCCCATTTTTCACTATCTCTTAAGGGGGCGATATATTCTTGTTAACAAATTTTCCTTCCGCGTTAACGATGCGCAGACTTACATGTTTAATAGAACTTCGTGCAAGAATGCATACGGCGTGTAACGCCACGATACACCACACCTGTCCATATGAGCTATTTTTAATGAGTAGCAAATGTGCAGAGTGACGCGTAAACACTTTCTACGCTCACTGCATAAATCATATTGAAGCACCTCGAGCTTCTGCACAGCCGACAATGCCGGCAAATGGCATTTTTGCCACAATGGCTGGTGCCGAGAGCAGAACATTCGTACTCCTCGCAACTCGCAAGGTTATCTCTCTTACGTCAATCCTTACCCAACCTAGTCCAATTCGAAAAAGTCCCGCTCGGCGCGCGCTCGCTGCCACGAGCGCGCGCAAAATCCTCTCGTTGCGCAACGCTGCTCGCATAGAGCGCATTTTACTTTCTACCGTCTCCAGTGCGCGCGTAAAGTCCCGAAGCGTTCTTGAGCGCACGTATGCGCGAGTTTAATCCGATCAACACCCGTCCATTCACACGCCTCGCCATACACGTAGATTCTCGACCTGCCCGTTGGGTCAATTCCCTCGACCTCGCCACGTTTCTCGTCCGCTCGTCTAAGGTTCTTCTAAGAACAAGGAAACCTCCCGAGAGTCGAGCAACTTTTTCCGCGACCGGACAGAGGAAGCGGATAAAGTACGTCCAGCCGTAATACCGCTTACGTTCGCCATTGGCTGGGACAGACGTAACATTTAAAGCCCCGTGCCCCCATAAGCGGGGAATGTGAAACGCGCATATCGTGAATGGATACTGTGGGTGGAGTCCGATATTGCACGGGACGCAGGTGAAATTCTAATCGAGTAATCTCGACTCGCTCGTTCACCAGGCTAGGAGTTCGGACTCGGTCGGTGTCGGAACGAGAGCGTTGGGCAACTTTAATGGGTCTTTAGTGTCTCAAGACTCAAGATAGATTGGCCGTGGATAAAGATCGAAAGAGACGACGGAATCGGTCGTCGGGAGAACTCGTAAAAAGTGTCTTTGTCAATGCCATGGAAAAGTCACGTTAACCTTTCGTACCTATATCGACACGCAACTCTCGAATTTTTCTTCTGCTTCGCTCGAATCTAATTGTCGATGAAAGCTAAAAGGCGCCAGCGAAGGAGTCGCCCGCGGCGCTTTTAAAGTGCGCGGAATGTCAAGTCGTCGCGAATGCGTCGAACAGGTTGACTTTCGCGGCCGTACGCTTTAAGCGTGCACGCATGCATATGTGTATCTGGTTGTTGCGCGTACCTGCGGGGCGAAGGATGCAAATTTTTTGTTTCCTTCACGACTATCGTAGACTCGCACGGCGCTCGAGACATATCGCGGTCACGACTGCCACTCGCGTATCCGTGAAAGCTGGTTTCCGCGAGCGCTTATTGAGGATGGAATGGAAGAAGAGCGGAGGGAAATTAATCTCCATATGCGCGCACGCTGATTCGCTGGCTTATCGGCTTGCGCGATGAGTTGTGAACGAGCGAGATTTCTTTCCGACGATCCTCGACTTCCAAGAGTTGAAATAAAGAGGAATACAATAATGTTAAAGTGAGCAAGAGTCTGCTTAAGTTAGTTCTACTAAACAATGAATATGCGAGTCCAAATTTGCCATTCGTACGAACAGCTTCCGAGGAAATGAATCACGTAACGATTAAGTGTTTGAAGTTCTGTCGCTTGCCTAATGAAGTCATCCTGTTCGCACCACGATCGTTACAACCGTCCCAGGAGGACTGTCCCGATCTGGGGAACACGGAATAGAAGCAGCTTCAGGACTCTCGTAATAAACCGGCGCGAGATATCGTTTAATGTCCAGTTGGCACGTTACGGAGCCCAGGAAGAATTACGGTCACTCACTTTTTTCTTGAACTTGGATAATATCCTTGCGACGACTAAATTCGCAGCGTTGCTGCTCGTTCTTAAAGTGTCTATACACATAAAGTGTATAATCAAATAACTGCAATAAACTTTCGTTGTTCACTTTCCCGTAGCTCTTATCGTTATTTCTATTTCTGCTAACTCTAGGGCCGTTTTGAACGAACAATCGCGAGTGGCTATAAACTCACTACATTCCGATCATTCAAATCTCTCGCGATATCGAGCACATGAACCGTTACGATCGAACTTCTTTCTCGGGCCGAGAATGTTACCTCGCAAAAAGGAGCGCTAAAAAGCGCTAATTAGACGCTCTCTCGCGAGTTTTCTGAACCCGTTAGCCCGCCGTGCAACCCGGTATCCTTGCCTCGAATCAGCTTAGAATTCGTCCGGCGAAATCCGCTTTGCGAAATCTACGGACGTCGTCGTTTCGAATCTCGTTTTACCGAAACACTGAAAGTTCAATTATCGTGCGGGCAAGTTGGCGTCAAAAACCTGTATCAAAAATTTTGTGAAACAGAATTGTGTCAGAATTTTAAGTTGCCAAGAACGATTTAATATATTCTCCGCCACGCACTTAATATGAACCGCGCGAATTTATAGGGAACTCATTGTCAGTGATATTGACGACTGATTCGAAATTGTCGCGTCTGCCAGTTCTTTGTTGTCGGGCATTCGACAGACAGTGAACGGGACAATACAGAACGATCGAACCCTAACGAGGAAACGCGCAACGGAATCCACCCGAACGTCTCTCGCAATCGCGCCGCACGTAAGACGTTACGCTTGAATTTCTTTCCGACTCTGATTTAGAGAGCTGCCCGGACAACTCACGCGACTCTAAACCGGCACGCTCTGTGAGGTACCTTAACGCCTACTGTCGGCTCGTTACAACCCGATTACCCTATATGCGTTCCCTGGTCGACTGGCCCAAATATGGACAATTGCCGTATCGAACGTTCATCGATTCCGACTTCCTACGCTCGAGGCGCGTTCGATATAACGGAAAACGCGATCGGTCGATCGCCTGCGTGACCTCTGCGCGAGTTGATCGTGTCGGAACGCGAAGGACGGAGTTTTGGCGTTGAAAGCACGACGCCTTTATTCCACGTGAATGAAGCGTTTAACCGAAACTGACCCTATGTAAATAGATACGCAAATAGCGGAGATTAACGTCGGAATAACGTGGCGATCCTGCGTGAAAGAGACGTTCGCCAAGAATTCCTAAATCGTTGACGCCACTTCATTCGTCTCACTGGATAAACGGCATTCAATTCAAATTAGCCTCGACCAAATGGATTTTCAACGGCTAACGATCCTTAGAGAACCTTCTGACTGCTCACAAAGGGATCGCGCTCCACGAATTCTTGAGCCAATTACGTGGACGATTTCGCGCGGGTAACAACCTGGTGGAAGAGAGCAAGGCAGATTCGATGATGATTCATCGAAGTGGGTCAAGTCAGTTTGTATGTGTCGACCCTGACAGGTGGACTCTGGTTTCCCCTACTTCCGGTTCACGTTGCACCTCACTTTCGGACAACATGTTCTGTCCCCCTGAACACATGCCGGGTGTTTTGGCTTTTGTTCTAAAGTTGGTCGAAACCGGTTTGGGTACTCCAATTTTTCTCAGCATTAACGCACTGCTTAATCTTGGTTAATTTTCTATGTCTTCTAGAAAACTCGCTAACTGTATTTGACTATACGTCAAAAACTATACGTTTCTTACGTCATTTTATGGCTTTGTATTGATTTTTGCTTCTTCGTCTGCCCGCCAAGTACACGCCATTACTCGTAATACAAAGTAAACGATAAAGTTACGACATTACGATTAGCATAGTAACGTTACGTTTATAATCATGTTGCCACGGGATTACAGACATTTCCAGCGCTCGTAGGTGAGAGGGAACTCGAAACGGCGTGAACCACCGGCCGGACTTTATTTATAAGCGGTTATACCGGGTGACCTCGGGGCACCAGAAAATCGGCGAGGACGAGAGTCGAGCAACTTGCGTGGGCGGTACCTGTCCCGTGTCATGACGTACATCGTCCAGTTTCGATGTTGTCAGCCTTACACACGAGTCCTATAATACTCATGTCTAAGCTGACACCGCTCACAAGTCCAAACGTCGTACATGCATCCGTCCGTTCAGTTCGCGGCTGCGAAACGTGGATAAGGAAAATTGTGCCGAAAGGCAGGAGCCGAGGTCAGTCACGAGCGATCCCTTTGATAAGAGAGACCCCGAGGAGTTTCTTTCCTCTCTCACACGACCGATCGCCGATATAATTAAGCGTCTGCCGACTGTTAATCGCGGGAACCGGCAGGATCCACGCGTGCCTGAATCCGCGCTTTGCATTTGCCAGATGGCGAAGTGATAACGGCCGTTTTCAGGATAAACAACGACCGTTGGAACGTGGCCAATCGATACGCGAGGAGAAAGGAGGACAGATCGCATGATAGCCAAGTCGCCGGCGAGAAGAAATGCTCTGATAACAGAGTGCGGTGATCGAGGATTTACGATGATAAAAAGTGAACCGATCGCGGTCCGGGCATTCGGTCGTCGACGAATACCGTGATAACAGGCCTGTGTGTTTATCGAGAGCGTATCGTAAGAAACGGGGATCGGTCGGAGGATAAGAAGGTACCGTAACACTGAGAGGTAACGCGGTAATGGGTGTGGAGTATTAAGATCAAATGTAGCGGAACGAAAGATGAAAACGACCACGTCGAGACGTTCTTGGAGAGACGCTTGGGAATCGATCAAATATTCAAGACGAACACCTACGCACGAGGTCATGGGATTATTTCGTCTAAAATCAGTCTATTCCTATCGTCGCTCCTATCTCAGACGTGGGTTCAGACGGCACAAAAACGGAAGGACAAAGACGATTTCTTGCGAACATTTCCGAAACCGCCTATGACTCACGTCGCGTCGTGAGCCTGACGTTCATTAAAGCCGCGCTTAAGACACCGCGTTCGGCTCATCCAGACAATGGTAAGCGATCGCACTCCCCGCGGTCGCGGCTATATAAAGAGAGGATATGTTAAAACAAAAAGCGCACGTCGACGCTTTAAACGAGATACATGCCTTGCCCATTGGCCGCGATGATTCCCACGAGGGGCAGCAGAATGCCAAGCGGCAGGATCATTCTCCCGTGTCCGCGCGAACACGCCCCTCTGTCACATCGAAGAAACTCACGGCGCCGAAAAACTGTCCGGCGAACAAGGGAACGTCAACATCCGCGTTGCACGCTAATAACGGGCGTCCCTTTGTAAAAGGCGCGATGTAACACGGTTTAATACGCTGCACACCGGGCCCTGGTGTCTCGAACGAACGAACGAATGACCGAACGAACTTTCACGAGAAGTTTCTTTGCCTGGCGCGGCGCAACGATGGAAATGTCTCGATGACGAAACTCCACCGGCTGGGCCTCGTCCGTTTAACGATTAACAACGACGAGGACGATCACTTTCGACGGAGCCCTCGAATCGCGCTCTCGCCACTTGAGTCCGCCTCCGATCGCACGTAAGGGTCCTTTGCGCGCGAAAGGGCGAAGGAGAGTTCCGACTGTCAGCTGGACTTTCCTCGCAGCCGCCTGTCCTTCGATGGTCAATAGCCGTTTGACGCTTGACCGTGTGCGATCGTTGAAAAGTACGACGGACGCATGGCGCGCGCTTTTGACGCTGGACGGACCGGACCGACTTTCACGCCTTCAGTGTCCACGGAGCACGGAACAGTGGATAAGGTCGATAGTTCAAGGCTATCCCATAATCACGCGGGGTCCGCTTTGGTGGCTTCAAATTTCGTCGAGTTCACTTGTTCGTTTCACATCTTCGTTTGTGCCCGATTCTCGTCCTCACTGTTTCGAGTCGAGGTGATACCACTTTCGTTGATCACAGTCCCAGCGCCGCGTACGTCTTTCTTCAACAGGATGTTATCACTTTTTTCACAGCTTCTGCCCCGTTTTTCACGCATCGGCTGTACGTTAAAACGGAAATCGTTGCGCGATACCGAGCAGCACTCACGGCAGAAGAAGGCACGCGATTCTTTTTACTTTCTCCCTTTTGTGTATCTAGGTCTGTTCACAGTCTGGCGCGAGTTCACGATGGCATTTTAGCTCGTTGCCTGGTCGAGTACCGACCGAGCCGACGCGATCCGTTCCCTTCACCGGTCGAACGATGAGTGCCCGGGGGCCTAAGGCCTCCTTTACTCCTTCGTAACGAAAGTCCCGTGCCCGCACCACGCCACGAAGTTGTCTGCCAGCTTGCCAACTTGCCGATCGCCTTGTCGGAGAGCAACCGGTGCGCTATGGTTTGACTGTATTCAACCGAAGCTCAAATACGTTCGGGGTTTCCGGTGTTCAACTGAAGCTGACAAATTTCTGTCTTCAACGGTAGCCGGAATATACGTAGAATTTTCTGTGCTCAACGAGTTCACCGATCTATGACGGCATTCCTCCAAATATCCTCTTTCTACCCCACTCGTTTGTAGATGTTGCTCTTTAATGTTGCTCATTTGCGAGAGTATGTCATTAGTGTCGTTGATGCATTCGATGCTATGTTTATGTTCTTATTGTCAGCTAGCTTGTTTAATACTAGCTCCTTCTTCCGATCTATTTTACCTTGTTTGCTTCCTTTTCATCATTTGCCAGTTGCTCGTATCTTCGTTAGACGTTAGAAGCGCTCTTCCGCTTCTTTTCTCTTTCGACCTGTTTCTCTCCATGTTCGCACTCTTCTATACGTTTCCTAATACACGCAATATTGCTATGCTTTTTTCCTGTTAGACTTCCTCGTCGAACAGTACCTCTTTCTTTCTTCACACCTGACTGGTCGTACGTTATTTCATGATAAAAGAAAAACGACGAGGCGTTGCTAATGGAAGTGTTACATTGGATTTATTCATACATCGTGTCGCGATACTTCGATATTGTTGGATATCCTTGATTCTCTTTACGTAATTTCGAAAAGATATGCTCGACTCGCGGATATGCGCCGACGTTTCAACGTTATTACTTTGTAATCATGCCAATGGTAATGTAGCAGCAATAATGGATTCAATCGAGGTGTGTCTCCGATCGGAACTACCGGCGACACAGCGTATTATTGCGATTCTTCGACTTTCTATGATGTGAAAACCACCGTAATAATCGGTCTTCATCGTCGCAGATCGATTGCGCGGTTGATTGCCAATGCGATCGATGGTGTGAAACAAAGAAAAAACATACGTATCAATTGTTGTGTAGCATTAAGAAAATACTGCCAATAAGGAACATGCTTTAAGCTAAATTTTAAGATTAATACAAAGATACGCTACTTTCTCAGCAAACGCCATGTGCACTACCAAGTTAAATTGCCGATACAATCTGACCGTGCATTAGAATGTAGCGATACGGTGCAGAGAACTGAAAAAGGCAGAAGAATTTTTCCGATTTTTCTCTGAATCCACATTCTCGGCTCTCGCGCTTTAGCATCGCGACGAACGATCGCGAAATACGCCATCCATCGTCGTCCTTTCCTGTTCGGCGACACGCGCCCAAGGAGAAAGGAAGTCGTCCTTTGATCCATAAATCTCACGAGACCCTGGACGCGATCGAACCAAGGTTGAACTACCTCTCGACATTGTAAATCTCGTGTCGCATGATCGAATTTCTGTACTTGCCGAGAATTGCCGCATTTGCAACCAGCGTACATACATCCTAAGTGTACGTATAACTATTGTAGTGTTGACGATTTTGATGTTGTGCATTATTCGTCGCTGCGTGGACTGTATCGACGCTGCGCGTATCGTTTCAAACTCACGTCCGATCGTCACTCTATGCTTCTCTGATGGTTCTCGTGCTTCAAGCAATTCCGCTCCCGACAGTTTAACGGACCCGCGGATTTTTGTCAGACGACCTGTCATTCGAGAAACCGCTCGTCGAAACGGCAATTGCAATTATCCGAGAATGAAAGCCGCCTGCCTCCCACGCAACGATACTGCACCGGCATATAATTGGTGAAATGCACCGTGGGTGAGACGTAGTCGTGGGACGATGCGTTACGGAGCGAGATTAAATGTAAATCAAAACGTTGAGCCGGGAGAGGGTACCGATTGTCGATGGGCAAACGTTTTTCTCCCTTTCCACGGTTCCCTTTCGTCGACGATGGAAAGTACTTTGTGTCATGATGCCGATTGTTCTCCATATGCTTCAAGTCGACATTAGGCATCTAATGAAAACCACGTACGTTTGCTAGAGGTCTGGGTCAAGGCTAATTCCTAATGTCATTCTATCGCAGCGGAGATAGTCACACGGATTTCACCGCTTTGATTACGATAATTCATATTAATGCAATGCTGGAAGGAAACACATCACGGCATCTGAAAAAGCATTTTCACGATTTCACGACGTCGCCGTCGACAATTGCATGAGTTTCACTATGTTTTACATATGTCCGCGACAAAGAGATAATGCACAATGGTTCGTGAGAAGGAGTCCTTTTAAGTTAAGAGAACAGATTTTCTTAGTGTTTAAGAGAGCATGATTCGCAGCACAACGGCTTACCCTCCTGGCTTTTCTTCACGATCGACCCCTACTCACGGATAACACTGTTCGATAAACTCGGACGTCCGAGTAATACTTACACGCTCCTGCCCGCTTTTACTGGCAACTGGACCCGATCGAAAAATCGGCTTCAGCGACCGAACGACCCGCTTAAATCGCGGCGAGCGAAAATTAAGGGAACCGGTTCCGACTATTATCCAGCACCCACGCTTGGGGATGTTATCTATCGAACGTGCTGTCTCTACACCCTTCGTAATCTGAACTAGGAACTAAAACGGCATCCATTTTATCATTCAGCAATCTCGCCTGTGCGGCGCCTGCTTGCCTACGTCATTTGTTTTTATAAACTAAGTTTTTTTAGACATATGCATGTTCAATTGTGTGTCTAATTTATACAGATATAATTTTTGTATACAATGAGGACTCGGTTCTCTTGAATTGTTCATGTAGTTTTCCCCATTTGGGATTAGTAATAGGTACGTCGTCGAAAATGGAGATGGAGAGTTGATCTACATTCCGCATTTTACATTCCAGCATACGAACCACTTTTTAATATATCTGATCAAGTTCGCCTATGAAAAGCTAGTCGTGCCAGTTCGCAGGACCAAGTCTGTGAGCAATGCGGGTCAGTTGTAACACACGATCGTCCATAATAATAACTGATTAAAAGGCACGTACGCGTGGCACTCGAATTAAACTAGACAAATGAGGAACACGTGCGGCGTAAGCAGTACGTTTGTAACACGGAAATGAGAATTGTCGGTGCACTCTCGGTAGGTAAGCATAATTATAACTTTCCATAAACTTCAGCAACCAGAAGCCAGTCCTACCGCCACACCCTAGAATATCCGCGAATATCGATAGCACGGGTACAAGATCATATCTTTCTCATTGGCATAATTACAATGTTCCGGCAGACATCAAGACCGAAAAAGACAATTAACGCATCACCTTGCGTAAGTACAAGCGCGTAGGCATGCACGCGTCTATGATGACATGTTTAACACGTAGCGTTACTCTATATCACATTTATATAACGTTACGCAACGAATATGATACATGGCCTATTACCGGCCAGTCGCGAATCACGATCGATATCCATATTCGATACGGCACCCCTTCCTCACGTGGCGCGCATTGAAGAATACTTTCATCCGCGATCGAATTTCGTGCCGTTCGCTCGGCCGTAACGGGGGAGTAGTCGGGTACGGAAAATGTGCACGGTAAACATGGGGCGTGTCCTGTGCAAAATCCGGAATACTCCAAGCACAATCGCCTCGGCGAACCTCCGCAAACGTACTATGCTCACCTTCAATGGTGTCAGCTCTAACGTAAATGGCAATTATCGACGAATAATGTATGCGATTGCCTTTCCCACTATTACTTTTTTCTAAGTCCCTCGCATGACTCGTTTGTCTGATTTTCGACGTAATCTTAGATACTTCAAACACAAGCATTTGCTATAGGAAAAGGATGATTCATCGTTTTATCGAATCCGTCTGTATAATTTTATGTTTAATGGGGGTGTGATAAGAGACCATTCACAGAAGGGGTGGCTCTATCTGAAAATTACCTTCCGAGCGTGCAAGAAGGAATGACTCGAGACAAGGAAAAAAAACGAGAACAAGCGGTCGTGGTCAGTGACGGTTCTCGGTTCGCGACTTGGAAGTCGTCTATAAGGTTACACCGGCTTTACCGTTAAGTCCCCTTCGCTCTGCCACCCGCTCAGACATCTATCCCTGCTTAAGGCCCTCTTTCCCTCTACCTCGATATTCCTCACGATCGCATTTCCACTCCTGAAACACCGCTCTCCATCTCTCCTTCTCTTCCTCTGCTCTTTTTCCGCGCTTCGTTCGCCTTCCCTCCCTTCCTCATCGACTATCTCTTTCTCTCTCTCTTAACTCTTTTCTAACTTTGTTTCGCCTTCGCGCTCACTGCTCCGCGGTTCCTTTTTTTCTCTCCTAGCATCGATCGACGTCACTGCCGCGCTTAGGCCCCTTTCACCTCGAGCAAGGTTCACCTCTTCTCTCTGTTCGTCGTGGAAGTGGAAATGTGTACTCCGGCTTCTATAGGAGAACGCGCGCGCCGGGACTGTTTTATAGAGCCGTTCGCCGTTATACTGCCTTCGCGAGCGTTTCCAGGTTCGTTGAATCGTCCGTGACGAACTTGACGGAATGGCTTCTAAATTAGAGGCTGCCGGACGATAAAGGACCGTGGAAATGCGTACTGGAGAAAATTTATACATAGTATGTGTCTCGTGCAATTATCCTCGACGTTGTAGTAGCGAAATTTGAGAAAAAAGAAGTAAAGATATATGATGATTAGGTCTATTAAGGTAGGATCTCTACGCCTTACGGATGATGGGCTTCTGTTTCCGCTGAGACTCTGCGAATTGACTATTATGGGAACTCTTATTAAATGCGAGTAACATGATGAACGACGCGACGAATAAAAGTAATGAAAATTGCGACAGTGGCACGTACGGTGGCTATCCGACGATATCAACTTTTCCCACGTCGTGCGTCGTAGTAATTGCCAAGGCGACAAGAATTAACGAAGCGACATTTTGTTCTACCGGCGATAAATATTCCACGCACGCTTTCCTTCCGCGTTATCCTCTGCGAGGTCGGAAGAGGGGGTGCTTTCCCTGACTTATCTCGAATCGAGATAATCATGGGTTTGCGTTTGGAAAAATTCGCCGCCGCGTGCTCAATGGTCGTTAAGATTCTGCCTTGTTGTCTGCTCTTGATATAAACGGCAGTCGTACGCTTTTTTTCCTCTCTAACGAGTCTGGCCACGAAAACGGACGTTTTCCCCGGTTTTCTCTACTCCTCGTGCGGTACGTGATCCGTCATTCCGATCGAAGTGAAAAGCGCTGAGTGCACATGACAACGCCTTTCCGCGATTTGCATCGCCGTTTACGCGGATGCGTGAAAGTCGAATGGATTTGCGGCGACGATTTCTTAACAGCCTGTTGCATGATCTAACACGGTATACAAAAAGTTCAGCGGCGTCGAGGCTCACGTCGATCGTGGCCAGCCTTAGGTTAAGTTTATTGCCTGAAAAATATTTGCCCACCATTCCCTGAAATTGTACATTAAGTACAAGTATCAAATTATAAATTGTTTCTACCATTTGGTAGATAGGTTCATCAATTTACAAGAAGAACCTCTTAGCTTCCGATCGAATGTTGAATAACGCATCCCAGCATATCGTTAACCCCCAAAAATCCCCAAACCATTCCGTGTGTACGATATGTTGCGGTCCATTATTCAAAGTTCCATCTGGAAGTGAGACGTTCTCTTTGTTAGACGTGCGATTCACAAGATGCGATCACCCTTCCGCGATCGCAACTACACACTGACTGACAATTAGGCAAAAAAATGAATACCTCTCTGGCGAGACTAATTGAGTCCCGTCATCGTGAACTTTCCAGGCGCCGAAACGCTGTGACAATTCTGACGGAAGTAACAGCGTGCCAATTAAAAGCAACCCCTCAATCCACCGTGCCGTCCAGACGGGGTTGATGAGAGAGGATGTAAAACGGTCAGGGACAGACACGCAGCGGCCTCCCCTCGACGAAGGGATCGATGCCTCCGCGATAAATACGTCTGGCTGCATCTGGCGGTCGATCCTCGTACTACCTGCAGAACAAGTACGATGCACCAACACTGCAACGCCGGGTCGAGCAGGGTCGAGTTTCGGCATCCGTACTGCACCTTGCGAGTGCTCGAGTTCGGAACAATCTATGATGGTGCCGGTAGCCCCGGTCCCACGTCAATACGGGGGACGTGATTTTCGTCTGGGACCCCTATGCCGTATCATCGGTTAAACGACATCGGATCGGCACGGAGAAAATGTGAGTATAGTCGAGTCGATTAAGTCTCTGGCCCGCTTTCCATGATCACACCGGATAGCGGATAAAGCGCGCGAAGGTCGCGAGAGATTGCACTCGGTTAATTTCTCATTATCGTCTCATTAACGTCGTCTCCGCCGCAGGCGTTCCCATTCGCCCGTTGCGTCTGCTGCATGGCATGTCGATTGATTACGTGCACTCTCAATGAGTCAATCGGCGGCAGTTGATATGCGAGTTGTTTTTGCTCTTATCAGGTGAACAGCCTCGACAATAACAAACGTGATCCCGACGAGAATTTGAATATGGCTGAGGGTGGAACTGAGCCAAAGTCCATTGACAATCAGGCGACCAAGAGCCAAATAGAGGCAAACGAGTGCCTGGGCAGTTGGCTAGCTTACTTGCAGGTCGGTGCTCCTTGCGCTACAGTTTTTTGGAAGAGGGTGGTCAATGTAAACTGTCTTTCATACTACAGACTCTTAATGGCCTATGCACAGCCGGTACAAAGTTGGCACAGTCCCTACAGTCCCTTTTGTGTGTCCACGATACTGTGGCCCAATGTCGTTTGACGGACCAATGTTTGGCTGGATGGGAGGAACTGACACGGGCCACCAATGTGGCCAGCAATACGGTGAAGCATCATGTTTTCTCGGCGGTGAGAGATTATGAGACTCGGGACAGTGATGCAGAAAAACATGTTAGTGAATATTATGCAATTGAGGTTCAATGAAAGTTATGCGAAGAGGTCATTCATCTTTGTAAGGGCATCTTGATCATTTGCAGGATATTCTCAGAGACAGTCTTCTTACATTCATAAACTTGCAATATCAGTTCTGTGTTGCTTCATGCGAATGTCTGGGTAAGCTTGATATTAGTTCAAATGAATCCTAGGGATTCTTAGTTAATTCACAAGTGAATAAAAGAAATGAATTCTTCTAGGTGGTATGGCAGAATGTTCTTGCTCTCAAGGAGGATCTGCAGAGTGCGATATTGCAGCCCTTCAACAGTGTTTTGAGAGACTCTACTGCTCACCACCTCCAATATCCTCATCATCAACACAGCAATCTGCACAGAATTGTCACAGATCACCTTTACCATATCCATTGTTTCCTCTGCAGGTGACTTATATTTACAGAGGGATTACTTTCGGTAGGTATCACATAGTTGATATATCTTATATCATTTTTTTGAAATAAGGTTCAGAGGAGATGGTCGGAGACGGCAGCTGCTGAAATGTCGGGCGAGTCATCGGAAAATACAATGAGACGATGGTCCATGCCTTGGGATTGCAGGCATATTACCGAGTGGCCGCGACAAGAAGTCAGATCCAGATTAAAGGTGCCTCATCAAGAACGCAGTAGATCCACTACTCCTGATTCGGTTTGGAAAGCACCTGGGATGGCAAGCCAGGATGGTCTTCAAGAGGCAATTCAACTTCTTTCTTGCAAGCCAGGTAGAATCAATTACATTAACACATTTGTGAAGTGGTCATTTTCTAAGACCTAATTATACGTGATATATTTCCGTTACGCAGGGGTACGACCGTCAAACCAACTCTCAGCATACACTAGTCAACATATACCCGGCGTTACCCTGACGACGTGCAATTTTGAGGCAAATTATGATTCAACAGTTTGGCCAGAATCTCGCAGAGTCGGATCACCGAGATGTTGGCCGCACGATTCGCATTCAAGTGATCATTCTGATCAATCAGGGCACCGGGACAGTGATCAAAGTGTTCATAGTGGGGAACATCGTGATTCAGGTGATATGTCTTCAAGCGATTTTCGTCCAAAGTGTATTAAAGTTAAAATATTTCATTTAGCGTGTTTCTCTTTCAGAGCCTAGTGGTGCAAGTGGCAATGGTCATGGCGATAGCAAAGACAGCATTCACTCCCATGCTGATCATCGAGAGACTGAACTTGGTTAGTGTAGACTACACAGTTTCAAAACGTTTATATATACTACTCAATCGACTGTGCCCGCCTTATCGTTCTCCGTTTCTTTTTTCTTCAGGTGCAACCGATGTAGCTTTACCTTCTCGCAAGAGTAGTTCTTCCACAGACTCCTGCATTTCAGCTCACAGCCGATCGGGGTCGGAAAGCGCAGGCGGCGGGGTAATTACATCAGACTCCAAAGGAGGTAACGAGAAATTCAACGTTTTGTTATTTCAGGAATGTGCAAGATCGCAATTGTATTCGATGTGGAGCGGTGGTGACTTACCGTTCATCAAGCTGCCCGAAAGTACAGAGGTCCAGGACGAGCATCCACCTACCTAAGGATCTGGTATCTTGGGCTACTTATAATATTTCTGTTCGATTCGGATGACGTGCAACGAGACAATGCAACGTGGTCTCACGAGTCGCGATTGTCTCGTTACATCCTTTCAACCAAGACTTAATTATTAGTGTCGAGAAGTATTGATTAGACGAAGCTGGCGATTCGTTGATTCACGAAGTGATACGATGAAATGCCGCTTTTGATATTTGTATGTTTGATACTCGTAAGCGATGCATATTGATTGTGCAACTCTAAAGAGAATAAAACGCGGTGGAGTTTGTCGTAAAAAAAATGTCTAGATGTACAAGCATGCGTGCGTTGACGTAAGCAGTGCATTAAAGTACAATTCTTCAACAGTCCTATGGACGGTAGCTCAAAAACGTGGCTGAGTACAAAATGCATTTCTTTCACAAGTCATCTCAGTAGTACGAAACTCGAATGCTTGCTTTCAGTTAAAATAGTCTCCGTTTTTAGGTATAATACATCGCTATCGAAGATCCTAAGTTGCAATCCTTACTCTATATGGTACTTTATGTTTTCCAGAAATACGAACTCGAATTTATGCTAACCATTTATGGTGTGCATTGTTCACGAATCGACGCAATAAAAGCCTAGATGCATATCCTTGTACGTTGGTCCGTTCTAAAAGACTGACCGCATTTGATCATCCGCATTCATCAATTCATAGTTACCCGATGTCCGGAGATATCAATAAGCAGGCATAATATAATTGGAAACCTAGTTAAGCATTTTAGTAGACGTAATTGCCGACTCGAATCCTCTGTCGCTGAGGGCATAAGTTTTTGTACCCTTTTTTGCGTGTAACGCAAAGAGCAACGACAGGGGAGCGCGAGAGAATGCGTTAAATACATGGAGAAAGTCATAACGTCTATAAAGATTTGATATGTATGTACAATTTTATTCGTATGGCACGGTACGATAATAAAAACGTTCGAAATTGCAGCGAGAGTACCCTTAAGTATGTATTATTAAAAAGTAAATGGTGCTGACGGAGGACGAACGAGGACCGACTAACTACAAAAACCCGAAAGAACTGGTACGCTGATATATGAATCGGGCGTACATTTACCGTTCTTTTATCATTTTGACGGAATACTCGTTCTTGGTCTTGTTCGTCGTCACTCGCATCGTACTGTTCGTCGACACTCGATGACTTGGAGTCAATTTTACCACGCCGACTTAAATTAAACAATCGTGCACGCCTCCTTCACAAGGAAACATCGGATATGGCTCTTTTCACTATGCTCAAGAGACAAGAGAATGGCGCCAACTAGTTACTTCTCATGAAAATTCGCATCAGCGACTATTATCGAACGTCCTTTCGATACATACGATTCAACCAACGATATGTCCCTTCGGAAAATTAACGATCTCAACTGATCGACGTCCGGTCCGTGGTTTGTACAATTATAAAAACAGAGGTTCTCAGAGTAAAAAAATCGAAGGAGTAAAGAGCTAGAAACAAATACCAGCAGAAAGGTTAAAACAGGCATGGGATGAAAACGAACATCCTGGAAAATGTACAGAATCATTAGGAAATTGATATGGAAGAACGAGATGCAATGAAGGGTAAGGAAATTTAACAAAGTGGAGAAAGAAAGAATGTCATCACCGGGAAACAATGCACGACGCCACTTCTGGAACGGCTAGTCCGAAACTTAATCGAGTTCGTCCTCTGGCAGCTCGTCCTCATCCTGCCCGTAGTCGTCGTATTGATCCTTCAAATCATCCTCCTCCTTGTCCGACGGGCAGTGAATGCACCTCGACTCGTTGATGCCGTAATTGATACAGGTGTCGCCTATACATTCGCAGCAACCGTCGTGGAACCACCTGTAGCTAGTCGCGCCCATACTCTGGCAGGAAGCGCGACATTTGTTCCACGAATTACACTGCGCCATGAATGCAACCGTGCAGTTAACAGTCATCACATTTGGTTTGAGAGGATGAACTTCCTCCTCGGCCGTTTCTAAAAATGGTTTCATAAGTTAACTCGGTTTACGGAATATGTAATTGTAAACCTAAAGGACAGAAAAAGAAAGCGGTTTAATATGGAATGTGTTTTGGCGTCGTTCAATATCTTTATGATTTGGTTGGAATTTCACGGAGTTGCAAATCTATATTTTTAAAATAATGTCATTACATACGGTTTGCTACCTAATAATTGGATATGATAAACGGGAATCGGGTTATCGTATAGATTAACAGTAATACTATTAACCGTAATGTGATTATAGAAAACTGCATCAACGATAATGGAAACGTTGACAGTTGTATTAATAATAACGCGATTATTTCGTATTAGCGGAGAACATGCCACTTAGCGAATACCATTCTGTGATTCAACTAATTTTACGTTACACCAAAATTCTGTATTATTCATAATCATATTCTGAGCTTAATAACGCATTGATCAGCATGATCAGTAATTAAGGTGGTATATCGGAAAAAATTTGATACTTACGCATGTGATACTTCATTTCCTTTTCGTGTTTCGGCGCAAACAGGGACATGTCAAAGTCTACCGGATACGTAAACGTGAGCCATCGTTCATGCGAGTCTGGCTCCGCTGTGAGAGCTTGGAAAAGACCTGGCACGGGTTCACTGAATTCCTCTACATGCGACTTTTTACTGAGTGGATTGTCAGTGATGTTGGGTTTCGGACATAAGTCTGCGGATAAATGAATTACGTTATGACAAAGTCCAAACATTCAACATAATCATTCATCTTATATTACGCTCATGAGAATGCAAAAATGAAGCGTTCTTCGCTATACGATAAGGAAAAATTTCACACTTCCAAACATTCAAGATCCTGAATCGCTTATCACCTACGATATTTCTTGAAATTGAATTCTTACCCACGCAAGAGCAACATTCGTCGTAGAGGTAACTAAGGCACGAGAAGCATTCCTTGCAGCAGGTGCAGGTCACGAGATCGCACTTGCAGCTTTGCGTGAGCATGCACTTACTCACAACACTCGCGCAGATTGCCTCGTTGCATGCCTCGGAATAGTTCGTGATGCCCGCCAGGACGAGGATTCCGATGGTGCCCGCGGCGAGTATCGTGCCCCGACACGTCATCGTGCTCTGAATAAATTAAGAGTGTGGATTAGTAAAAGGATATAAAAAAAAAGGTCGTTTCGTGTAAAGTACGCTAACCGTGCCGAAATTGCATCGGTATATAGCATACTAAGGTCTAATCCTGAGCAGAAACTCATCTTACGTCAATGTTTAATTAAAAACTACCGTGCGTCGCATGCTACGTGAATTGTGAACCAACGTCTCCGACTATGTATCACGGAGTCACACAGCAGTATAAGGATGGAACTTAATTGGAACAATTTTGCATGTCGACAATACCTCGTCGCTCATAACAGTACGAATAAGACGAAATCTTTGTAACGCTGCCGAGAAAATTTAACGCTTTCCTAGAGACTACCGTCAGGTTCTGCTATTTCCCGTCAACACTCCGCGCAAGAAAAATAATCCGTTACGTCAGACAATTTGCATGCGAGGAAACGTCTTCGGGCCGAGGAAGTTTCGCTGAATTTGTCGCCAGGCGAAAATAATTCGAACTGGGAAGGGTTAAAAGAGAAACGGACGCGGCACGAGGCAGACTTAGCTTGGTGCACGTTGATTACGGCGATAAAGCTCGATTAAGATTATTAAGAATATTCATGAACGTGAGTCAGTACGTCATTAGGAGGAAACGCTGAAAGAACGAATTTTTCTCCCCTCGGCCCCTTTCGCTGTCCTGCTCATTTCTTCGTCACTACTTCTTCTTCTCCCCTACCCCCATTTATTCCCCCCTGCCGCCTGGTGACTCGCAACAACGTGCTAACAGAAGCAATCAGCGTAATGTCGCTTCGCTTCCAGGGATAATTCCGAGGTCACCGTTTAAACTCGTTAAAGTTTCACAGATCGGCCGCTTTATCCTTTCGGAACTGATTTAATTATCCGCCCGGCGGGCTCGTGCAACCGATATACTCGCGAATTGCTCTGGGCACCTTCACATTTTTACGATACAATCGTTCGTGACGGTTGCGAGGAATTGATCGTTTCATGCCATCGCACATAAACGTAACGGTAATATAAAGGGTCGCAGGATCCTCCCTCGCGAGTAAAACTAGACTATTATAAATCAAATTATGACACGTGAACGGAGCCTAGCGACCAAGGATAATTTGCTGCCGTTTCGCAAGCTTTGCATTTCCATCTCGTCAATGACGGTAAGGAAAGTGAATGACTATTCGTAAAGTTGGTATAGTCAGTGGTGTTTTTGAATGAACATCAAAATGGTTCTTTTTAGATCGCCACGATCCTTTCTAAGCGGCGCGACGTGCGAGTTGATCGGCGGCAAATAAACGGCGCCCGATAATCGAATGCAGAACGATCGCTCGGCTCAATAATTGCGGCTCTCGAACGTGCCAATTAGTCAGCTATTTATATCGCGCGTGCCCACGTTCGACGATATTTAAAGCGCATTATTAACGGAGAGGAAATTCCATTGCGACCGGGGTACGCGCGATACACAAGGTGCTCGTGAAAAGTGTGCCGTTTCTAAAGTTAATGAAACGGGTCCGTTCTATGTCGAATGCATACTACTAAGTTACTTTACAGACTCGGAAATCGTGCTCGTGAATTCAAGACCACTTTGCTATAGACTCCATAGAGTCATGAATGAAACTGAGGCTACACGGCACGCGTATTAAAATTAGAACTGTAATTTAAATTATTGGCAAAGTTTAGCGTACGAACTCACAGATCACTGCTGTAGATCCCGAATAGGAAGAATGCAGCACCATGTGCTAATAAAATCCCGACGAGCCAGTTCCTTCGACGATAGACACTATATAATCCTTGATTGGTCACTGTTTATTTTCGTTGTAACACGATTGCACTTTATCAACTGTACTTTCTACACGTCAAATCGAACGATTACGCAATTCCTCTCGACGTCACTCATAACGTCTGTCGCGTAGAATCCTCAACTTTCGAAATCTGTACCGCGATCCGCAGGCGAGCGAGGCGCGATTCATCACGAGGCGATTCTGTCGGGTCTCGAAGTGATCCGCGGAAAAAGTCGAGGATCCGCGCGCATCGGTAGTCGGCAGGACTTTAACGGGACGACTAACAGGACCGAGCAGTCTAGGCCTCACATTTCAACGCAGGACCCCCACTTTTGATTTTCGAAAAGACGACCGTAAAAGCGAAGGGCGCCTGGGTTCGGGCCGGAAAGCTTCTGCTGCCGATGGATCAGCTTTACGATGACTTCTAGGTAATTATCGCCCATTCTCCTTTATGTCCTGCGTAAGCTGTCACACTTCACGGTCGCAACCCCTATTAATCCTTGCCGGGGGTCCCCATTTAATGACCCGAGAAGCTCAATGACCCCTTCAGCTTCGATACATGGAGTTTAGCAGGTGGGTTGCCGTAGGGGAGATCGGGTTAAATCGATCGTACCTTCTTGACCAGAATATTGTCAGAATCACAGTTTAGAATACAATAGCTGTCAAGATCTGAGCCGAGAAAGAGGTTGATGAAAGAACTTTCACAAGCATGCTAGTCGCTCGAAACGTTCTCCTGCGTACCGCGATGGAAGGAAATCCAGCGACAATTAACGAACACGGTTACGCGCCGGACACCCTGTACGTGCGTTACGACCGATCGAGCGGCATTATAAAAATTCCAGCCGGATTGAAATGTAGATGTTTGTCATCCAGGGACAGGCGTGCTTACAACAGCCTCGCCTTGTTCTGGCCCGAGGCGATGGAATAACTTCAATAACAAACGCCAATCGCCTTCGTGGAAGAAGGCAGCGTGGCATCTACCTACGTCTGCCCGATGTAACCGTAAGCCATACGACGATCTCTCACGATCATGCCTACGACGAAGGAAGAAGAACTTTCCAAGCGTCCGCGGCTTCTAATGTCTTCTCTATCCGCCGTCTCTAACCCCCTCTCTACACCCCTCGTCTTTCTTCCTCCAGATCTCGTCTTCCGCGTTAAGATATTATGCCGAGTGTTTACGGGCGTCTGTTACTCTCTATACGCAAGTTCGCTGTAAAGGTTCGCCGCGTGGGCGCGGTCAGTCGTGAAGAAGTGAACTCTTTCTCGTTTTCGCTATAGGTCGGAATATGAATTATTACGACGCGGCTGAATATTGAAACGATTACGGGGACACGCGTAATGTTACACGTAATACAGTTATCGTCAGCTGTACGCATAGTTTACCGACTGGTTACTGCACATTTGCAGAGTTAGATCTACGTTAACGAACTACACGACGCCTTTGGGAAAGGTCAAAATATTACTGCGTTGTCGATGCGCCGTAATGTCGATTACGTTATTCGCTCACGTTCGGAGGAAAGTCGGTGATGTATTCGCAGCCCAGCGGAGAATTTTAATCGGCGAGAAAAACGACGACTGCATAGACGCACACGCGAAAGGTCAAAACGCCGTAACGATGTCGGCCAGACTCCGACTGACTGTCGGTCGCGTACGATTCAATGGTAAATTACACGGCAACTATATGGTAAATTGCGGCTGAAACGTGTTAAACAGTCCATTCATCCGCAGAATTGATTCACGATCGGGAAGCGTTATCTAACGTCTATAGCTTCAAGATTTTTCCTCAGCACGTTGAATGGATACTTGCCCCAGCATATTACGACGTCGATAAGTACGCGGTACCAAAAGAAGCTTGGTACCGCTTTTCGTAAACCGCACTTAGCATGTGTCTGATAATTGAGCATCGTAACACAGAGATTTTCGGCGCGAGCAGACTGCCGAAAACGGTCGTGGACAACTTTGAACCGTGTTGCTTTCGCCACAATATTACTGATTGGTACACTCTCGGCGTACGTACTGCAACGTTAACGTCACTTCACCATACGCGTTATTGAGACATCGACATTCTCGCCGACAAATCGATCACTTTCCGCGTCATTAACTTCCACGGTCACGACTCCCTCACGCTGGAAAACTTCGAGATCTATTGATCTTTGTTCATATACTCGACCGATGTAGGACGTGCGAGGTAGATGTAACGTTGGCCAAATACGGTGTATGGTTTTTTCTAGACAAAATAATACGTTAATTGCAATGTTTGCAACGTTTGCTATTTCTCTGGTAGTGGAGAGTGCGTTGTAAGGTTGCATTTGAAAGTGAATTAAGTTATTCATTACTTCATACGTTTTCTTATCTGGTTTTGTTATGAAAGCATTAAGCGCGGAATGGCCGACGACAGAACCGCAGAAATATCACATTGGCGGTTCCTTGAAAGCTGATACCGCGGTAGAATAGCGCCTATTCAATGCCGAGAATATGACCGAAGACACGTATCAGGCATTAGTGTTTGTGGATAACTTCATCGAGCAAGTTGAAATCAGCGTCCGTCATCTTCTACCTTATCCAAGTGACATCAAATTCAAATTGGAGCGCAATTTAAATAGGACGCGTATAATAGTTGAGCCATAATTACCGGTATGTCATGACCTGATAATATACCCTCGTGAGTAATACCACTATAAATAAACACTACTGCAACTATTAGATGCAACGATCTGATAAACGCTTAACAGTACAGCTATACTTTCTAAGAACACATTCTTACTAAACGTTGTAAGAGTTAACATAAGTAAGTCGACTTGGTTTTGAAGGAGTGCGATCATTACCAGAATCTTATTTAGGCAACATTAATGATAAAAGATAAACATTCCAGTACAGTGCAGCAGTGTTACGTCTATGCAAGTTCGGCACTTAAATCTATACGTCAGGCAGCCTGCCGTGTTAAACGTTTGCCAAGAAGTTTGGCGCAAAACTTGATGGCAAAACATCGCACGGCATCGAAACCGTTCACTACCAGGGATCGTCCAGCGATATTTACCTGCCACTCCAGCGGCGTATTCCAGCGTGCAGCGGGACGCGTATGCCAGTTACCTACGCGTGAGAAACTATTTTAAGAGCGCGCAACCGGTTCGCGTCGCGACTGGTACGGGACATATTTCCACGCGGCGATATATCCTCGTTATTATCGAGCGGCGAACGGAGATCGGCCTCCTTCTGCTGTCGTGCTCCCTCGAAGAGGATCACCAAGTCTCGATCCTCCTGCTTGATCCTCCTGGCCACAACTTCCGCGGATGAGGTTTGTCGAACTTCGCTCGCGACACCATTCGCGCTGCATCCAATTCAAATTCCTCTTCGGCGGCGTTCTTCACTTCCCTTTTCGCTGAAGAAAACATGGAGTTGTGATAGGCAGACGGAGATGATGTGAACGAAGCAAGATTACAAGAGAAGAGAGAAGAAGTGTTTGATGTGAGACGATAGAATTTGCCTTCGTTTTGTGTCGATAGATATTTGGTGCAGAATTTTGGCCGAAAATTGTCTTCCACTTTCTGCTATTTCGCGTATGCAACAATTTTGTCGGACTTTCAGAGAAAACTATTAACTAGACTGCACTTTACTTACTTTTCTAACGTTACGGTTCTTTTTACAACACGACTGCGCGCGTTACTTAATTTTAACTCCGATCTTCGGCAACTGAACACTTCCAAATTTTTCACTTGAAAGCGACAGAGGGAATTTCACGCGTCACGCGAAACTTTATAGTTACGCATTTTTTGTGCTTCATGCAAATTCCATCATCCACTCTCTCAGTCTCTGTTCATCCGTTGAAGCGCGCGCGCGCGCGCGCCTATGGAAAGTCGGAGGGATCTTGAATTCGGCTGAAATCACGAGAGAATCGAGCTTCGCCGTTTCGATCGTAAGATATCATTCGGTTACGACACTTCAACACGAAGAACTTCGAAATCCTGTCTCAATTTTCTCGAGCATCACACTACCTCAGCGAATACACTCACGATTTCACGCGAACATCTCCCTTCCGCGTCCTCCATCAGTACCCTTCACTCTCATTTCTCGGAAACTGTCGTACTGGAATATCGGAAGGAATGAAGAATTCGACAAGCGCAGTGACAGTTCACGTAAGATCAAAATTCGCACTTCGCTCTTCGCAATCAAGGCACTTGGTTAGATTCCAATCAGCGACACTCAGTTTCTGCGCATCAAACCGCGACGCGTCTTAAAGGTAAAGAAGACGCGAGACGAATAAACGGGCACGAATAAAACGGAGGAACGCGCCAGGTGTCCGCCAACTGGAGAACGCGATAGAGAGAAAGAGCGACGTAAGTATCGGGGTAGAGCGAGAGGATAATCGGCGGAAGGTGAAGAGGAGGAAGAGTTGGATAAAGAAAGATGGAGAAAGACAGAGAGAGAGAGAGGCAGGAGCGCGCGGATTTCTTTTTAGAAATCACTTTGATCCGCGGAGGCGATTCCGTGCGGCGGGTGTGACGAATCGAAGAGCGACTCTCATTGGACTGAATTAAGGAAGAGCGTGGACCGAGAGGACCGGAGAAGCGGAAGGAGGAGGAGAAGAAAAAGGAGGTGGTGGCGATGGCGATGCTGATGCTGGAAAGGTGGTGGTGGATGTTGGTGGTGGAGAAGGAAAGAGAGCGAAAACGAGAGCGACGGACGTGCGGGACGGAGAAAAAGGCGCACATATATACGTGAAAGACGGGAAGGGAAAGATGCTGAGAAGGAGAGAGACACTAATGAAATATGAGAGAGAGAGAGATAACGAGGAGGGAGGGAGAGAATTAGAGTAAGAGAGATGCCTGACGGTCGGGTAGCACGGGACTACCGACTGCATAAGACTGGTTTTCGATTTTTTCCCAACTTTTTGTTTTACCTGCTCGGCAGCCTTTACGTCTCTCCTCTCTCCCTCTCTCTTCATACCAGACCACCTCCTTCTCCGACTCTCGAGTCGCCCGTTACTCCGCTCTCGAGAGAGAGCCGATCGTCGTCGAGGCACGCCTGGTGGTCGAGGAACTCCTGGATCGTCGTCGAAGCCTCTCTCCTTCCCTCCACCTCGCCCTCTCTTTCACTCTCCATTTGCCACTTCGCGAGCGAGGAATTCGCGAGGACCGAAAATTCCGAGATTCGCGACCGCGGCAAGAACGGACCTCACTCGAAACACTATTCAGACGGTTTATCGCGCTTCGCCAGCATACACGATTTGGCTTGAGAAGGTCTAACGCGTGGTGTGTTTATAGTCGAGGTACTGTTTGTAAGCAGAGCGGATTTGACGGATGACGGAAGGTTTTGAAAATCAGGTGGCTTTCGTCTCACTACCCCCTACCTGGTGCCAACTCAAGCCACAGTACATCCGCATCCGTCATTGCTGCTTGAGTACACTGAAGTTTATAGAAACTGTAGGTGAACGTTTTCCTTGAAAGTTGAGATCGTATTGGAGAACTGAAGCAAATCTGTCTATACGTAAACACTGTTTGTAAGCAAAACACGCGTGGAGGAAAACAGAGTGTCTGCTTTGATAGGGAGCGACGGAGACGGAGATACCGCGAGGAGAACGTTACTTGATCAGAAAGTCAATGATGAAATGAAGCCTGCACAGAATTGAACATAGAAAGTGAAACTCAATTCAAGATAACAACTTTGAAGTTTCACGTCTACAGAACAGGCAAACCAATATACGTTTGCTCTTATAAATAAAATGTAAAAATAGTGAAAACTAAATCAAATAATCTTCAAAAAAATCTAATTTGTGCAATTTTTCAATAAATATACTTATCATGCACAATGTTTGTGGCATTTTACATGCCTGGGGAACGGGTATAAGAATATGCTAGTGTCCATTTCCCAAAGGTCGATTTTGAAGTGAGATGTTTACCTTATTACATTCTCATTTTCGAAATCTTCATTCAATGTTTAAATTGCACGTTTACCACAACTCCTCTTCTCTCAATCGTCACTAGATCGATGTACAATAAAACCCATGCCAATGAATCAGTCCCGTAAAATTTCTAGGAAAATGTGACGCGGCAATGGTTGCTAAGACAGCAAAGTCGCCACGCGAGACGTTAGATTCGTGGAACGCACACGCTCGCCCGTATCCGCGGATCGGAAGGGCTGTAATTATTGGTTGGCGCAATTCAGCGAAGGACTTGTCCGCTCCCGTCGCCGCGTCGCGGCGTTGCGGCCGACTTTAAGAACGAGCCATACGAGATACCGAGGTCCATCCTGCAACCTCTCATTTCCCTCCTACTGCAATCAACGGCATTTAAGCCTGGGTTTCGAGCGTTTAAGCATTTAGCCGCTTCCGCCATATCTCGCCGTATGGCCGCATGTTTTTTTTGCGGAACCGTCAGGCCGGGGTCCCTCGTCTCGAGCTTCCCGGGGAAACTAGAGGATGGACGCGATGTGATCATGCTCAGACAAGTCTTCCGGTCGATGAGCCGATTGCCGTCATCCTCGATTTTCTAACGATTTCTTGGCGATGCTGAAACGAATACCATTGAGTGATGCATGATGATGTTCAACTCTGACTGCAGTAGAAAAATTGATAACAGTTGACGTTATGATAAGAACATAGCACAATGCGCAATACACAATTTCGTCATATGTTTCATAATGCAAATATGGAGAAAATAAATAATGTATGACCATCATATGTTGTGTGTTGATTGGTCGAAAATTCTGAAAGTAATGCTGAAAACAAAAATGTGGGATAAGCTGGTCGAATTCGACACACCTGTTTAAGTTCCTGATCGGTAAAATCTTTAAACACACAGAAGAAGAGAAGTTCAAAGGTCCCGAAAGATCCTCTGAAACAGATGGTTACATAGATCGTGGGAAAAGGGCACGTAATGATGGAGCGGCGAAGTCCCGGCACAAATTTTGCTTGTCATGAAAATTAGTGACCGCCCTGCACTAATTACCCCAAACCCAAATAAGGGGTTTGGGAACTTAACTCTGACGTTAGCCGGGCACACATATTGGCTTGTATCCGCCTTCCCATAAAACAATATCGATGGACAGACTAAAATTTAGAATCAATGAAAGATGTTACTGAATGAATACGTGTACCTGTGTGCATCCACCTATATTCAATGGAACCTAAAAGAATATTTGAAGGGTAAAATATGCCCGAAGGAAGAGCTGTCTGCGTCGTTAGCTATCTAACGACTTATCTCCGGCAAATAAATTACACGCGAACTACGAAGGACGCCGAAAGCTGAACTGCCGATACGCCCTTAATGGCATGCGGTCCAGTCAGGCGTATATCGCGTTCTCTCTCCGTAGGTGGTCCGAAATAGTGGTGGAAGGACGGTGTGGCATCAGCCATTTCAAATTCTCAATCTGCCAGAGAATTCTTTTCGGCTCGCATTGTCGAAGACCTAATACGTTACGTGCCTAAACTAAGGGATGGATAAATAATGTAAATTAGTATAATGGTATCAAATAGCACAATACCAATGAAAGCAATGAAACTAAATAATTGATAATGCAAGGTAGTATGGAAAAAATGTATGGAAAAAAGAGAAAGTTTCAGAGGGCCTGAAAAATAATGTTCAGCAGGGTGCATAGATACGATAAGAACAAAACCAAGATGAAAGGACTAGATGAGTCCGGATTTTTTTAAGCCCAAGAACCAACCCATGATTTATGACGTCCCAGAGGCATGATAAGAATTAAGAATTATGACACACCGGCTGAGGGATAAGGATTATAAATCTGCCCTTAAAATACATTTCAATTAGCCGAACACTCGTACTCCTGAAAGCATAAAGGAAACTGTCGTCCTGTAAGAAAGTATGCATCTGAGAAAGAAACAAAGAGACAAGAGCACCCTGCAGACTCAAGGTCGAAATGTATTGCTCGTGGGGAAGGAGAGGGTATGCGAGCGGAGCAGGAAGAAGAAGTGAAACAGACGTAGTGCCGCATGCGTGACTCCGCGGCTTTCCGGGACCCTTCTTCCCGCAGGAGCAGCGGGATAGAAAGACAAAAGGATCGAAAGGCGAAGACGCGCAGGAGTCAGGGGGAGATATCGGAGGTGGGAGGACACCGAAGCGGACGCAACAGGTATACGAAGGTCGTTAGCTCGAAGAAAAATTAGCCGTTTGTCGGAGGAGCCTTCGCCCTCGCGGAGATGGGTCAATCAGATACGAAAACACTTGTCCGTGCCGTGCATTGTCCGAAGGTAACAGGCCTACAAAAGATTGTAGACACAGGTATACCGTCCTAATGACTCGCCAAGGAATTCAAACCTTTACGGGATCCCTGGATCCTCCTCGCCTAGGGTGGCTTCTTCTGGCATCAGCCCGGTCCTCAGTCCGGCCTCGTGTCGTTTTGACTCGGAGACCGTGTCCTCCGGGGATACGGATCGCCCAGGCGAGGAGGAATGTGTTCGCCCCGATCGAACGCTTCGATGATTATTGGCTGTTTCGGGTGACTTTGAAATTATCTGTGAACATTTAATGGTAGGTTGGCGAACGCCGCTTGTACGACTTTTCTCAGAAACTCGTGGCGAAGTAAGCAATTTCGATGGGCAGTATCATTACAACTAATTTCTTTATCAATATGTTCGACAAAGTTCGATTCCTATCGCAACGAAACATATATTAGAAGCATTTACTCTGAAAATACACAGGTACCCATTAAAATTTTAAAAATACTATCAATTATAACACTGGGCATTGATTGAAAATGTAGCGCCGTTTCGGGCGAGGATCTTAGAGTGCCATTAACATTTTACAGTCTCATAACGAAATTACGGTTTGACCGAATGCCGCGTAAGAGGCGAGCAATCGGAAACCCTTAAAACACTTTCACGCTGGGGACCGTTAAGGTCCGTGGGAGAATCGACTTCTGTTACGCTGCAGAGAGTGCTACAGGACGCACTCGCCATAACGTGACGATGTTATCCGAGTGTAATCACGGTTGAGACCCGGTCAAGGGAGCATCGGTTCTACTGCTACCGGTAAATATCTATACGGTATACACATTTCGCGAAGAGGTCGCGTTCGACGAGGCTCGCCTTAATGGCACGGGGGCACGGGGGTCGAAAATGACACGCGAGGCCAAGTGGAGAATCGTGTACACGGAGAAACAGGTTCCCGATGATCAGTCAGGGGCGTGGTCGTAAACTTTAGTGCCCACCCTTAAATGTTTAAGAACCGTTTCTTCTCGATGCTCCTTTGCCATCTGTTTGAGCATCTCTCTCGTCGATTTCCGTTCTGCCGGCCTCTTGGGGTGAGAAGTCCTTCAGGGCTTATCTTGAATGAGCTAGCCTCGATGGATTCAAAGAAAGCGTACATAGTTAATAGGTTTCGGCTATTTCAAAATGCTAAATGAGTAGATGTTAACGGTTCTCCATTACGAAACGCTAGGTGTTAACGACTATAACCCTATTTCGAAACGTTAGATGTAAACGATCGTAACCCTACTCGATGTCCCTATCCAGCGCGCAAATCTTTTACTTATTAAGAATCAAGAGAATCCAACGTTCATTAGTGTTTCGCAGAGAAGATATAGATAGCGCTTTGTTTTTCATTTTCTTTGTCGATCGTAAACACACACATTGCATTATGCAATTATGCATTCTTCTCGCGCGCATCTTCTGCGTTTTACATGCGCGGCTAATACGCTGCACGGCTCTCGCAAACTCTTCGCTCATTAACAGCAAATTTGCATATCAAGGTTTGTTTATTCGCGTCCCCACATTGACGTAATTGTTTATCGCTGAAAGCATTCGCGCGCTCCCAGCGTCTTCGGTTTCTGAGAATTTCAAGAAGATCGTCGTGTCATACTAGACAACGTGTTTTCCTGTTACACTGATCTGCGCCCGATCAATCTGTATGAACTCCACGTACCTACCGTGCAACTGGCTCCGTGCCAACGTGACTATCGAGCTAGAGATTGAAAGTTCCGGTAATTGTGTTGACTTGTCAACGATACCAAAAGACTAGATACCTTGCGCAACACATCCCCCCCATTCAGAACATGGTTATAAAAAATATTTCTCTACAAGCCACATGTACATAAGTATGTATAAATAATTGAGAGCTGCGATGACAATATTATAATGACAACTCCCTCCTGCAACTCGAATTACCTGCACTGCTACCACGTTTCCAATGTTGACCTACGTCATCTACATTTTGTTGAATAATATGGATCTGATTGTAAGGTAAGAAATTAAAGAAACTGACTGATTACACCACGAACATTATTCCAGATTCGCAGCGAATGAAATTGACGCAAGTGAATACGTGCTGCCACCTTGGGTGCATCGTTGTAACTTCACACAATGAAGATGTGATGGCACAGCGAGGACTATGGGTACAAATATCGCCATGTGGAAATGCATCGCAGCGCTGTTGTGCTCCATCTTTAGTAATGTCGATAATTCAAAAGTGAAAACGGAATTAACATCCTTGATTTACCCTATCTACCTGTTTCCTTTACCCACATCTTTCTTCATGCAATGAAGTCATTTACCACATATGTTCACAATTTATTCCATAACTGACGGAGTGTGACGTCACTTTGGCAGTTGCTTTACTTGTAGAAGTACTATAATACATGAATGAAATTTGTAAGGATACGGCCGCAAGTTTGTTGATTTCTTGACCTCACGTACTTCGCTGCAAAGAGAAGTTGGCGGTTTCTGGAGATTGCCACGAAGATTGTCTTACGAAACGACAAATATATATTAGTCTCGCTCATACCCTTATAAGGCAATGACTCTCCACACTCTGCTTGCACCAAGTATGGAATATTGACGGACGGTCGACTCTCGAAATCAGGGATGTGTAATATCGCCTCGGTTCCCTTACCCAATTCACGAAAGGCGCACAAATACTCTACATGTACGCATGACTCAGGGATCTACACGATAAGACCAAACAATACAGTTTCCTCTCACTATCTATATACAAATTTCTCTCGGATGAATTTCAAAGCTCAGCAATGAAGATTCTACAATTCCAAAATACACGTACTCTCGTGCGGCAGAAAAAGCCATAATTGAAAATTATACCTAGTTTTTCGCCAGCCAACGAATTTGCGCACAGACATGTGTATCACTCATTCAGAACCACTTATTTACGGAATATTTTTGTTTAATCATTGAGATGAGAGGTACTCGCTCACGGTGCGAACCTAAATCTCGCCACGTTCCTCCATAGGTCTGTATGGTTCTGAGAACCCCTGCAGATGGCGCTGATGGTCCGGGTGTGGTGAATAACCACACAGTGACGCGTAACGTGACTCACAGTGTTACACCGAGGCACCGACATTCCAGTTCCAGCAAGTTTCTCTCGCATTTGCAGTGTATCCTTAATCAGGTTAGTTCAGTTTTCACTCCTTCCGCGCTTTTAGTTTTGACTCTCTGCATGCGATATTTCCGTGTTCTCCAGGCGATAGCCGTAGGGAAGGAAAAGCACGGAAGTTTGACAGCAATCCTGTTGCTCCGAGAACGACGGCCATTGTTATTATACGTACTAGACTGTGCGGTGCCCAAAAGTAGAGACCGATACGAGAATCCCCTGGCACGTTTCCACCCGTAAGGATTCAAATTCAACTACGCAGGATTGTGGAGATTTCATTGTACGGGATTTGAAGTTGCTGGGTTTCTGTATTTACTCAACGCAACGCGTAATTGTATATACGGCTTATCAAGGTACCGCCACAGTGCCGTACTTTGCGACGTTGGCGGCCGGTGCATCGGGCAATTGTTCCGAATGCCCTAAGATTTATTTCAAGTAGCGGTGACTCTAAGAAAAAAGTACGGGCGATTCGATCGTGACAAAGAAATAGTTGTCAGGCGGAATTTTCGTTGTTGCTCCTTGCGTGTATCTTTGTTTCGCACGCGTCGCGCGTATATATAGACAAGAAGAAACAATGTAAAGGTCACTACTCGTGCGTCGACGTCGTCAAAGAGTGTAACGTCCTCTTAATCGAGCACTCGTGCTCGGCGGTCTTATTTTTATCCCGATTTCGGTCACGTCAAGATTTCCTGAATTAATTGGCCAAAAATAAACAGTCGCTGCGACGGTGGTAATGGCGACTTGGCACGTCGCGTGGCGATCGGGCTTCGACGATGCTTGACAGCAATCCAATGATTCCATTTGAGAGAAAAAGGCTTCTGTGCCGTCGCGGCGCAAATTGGAGACCCAGATTAAATAAGGACATCGAGAACTCGCGCGCCTTCACCGCCGAGGCCGATTGACAGTCACCATGTTCGTTTTTCGCGGAATCACGATCTTTCGAAAGTCATGGAAATCATTTTCGCCTGTTCACAGACGGCGTTCAATATGTCTTCTCGCAAAACGGCAGGACGTCGGGCAACCACGAAAAAACGCGCCCAGAGAGCGACGTCAAATGTCTTCGCGATGTTCGACCAGGCGCAAATTGCGGAATTCAAGGAAGCATTCAACATGATCGACCAGAACCATGATGGCTTTGTCGATAAGGAAGATCTTCATGACATGCTCGCTTCATTAGGTAAATACTTCAACTTAGAATCTTCTCTTTGTGTTATTTCAATTCTACGGTGGAGAATTGTGGGATTTGATCACATCCTGCGTTAAATTGTTTGTTACAAAAAAGTGCTGCATGAGAACGCAGATAGGTATTTATTGGTTACATTGATTAGGTAAGAATCCCACCGATGATTACCTAGAAGGAATGATGAATGAAGCACCTGGTCCCATCAACTTTACCATGTTCTTAACACTCTTCGGTGAGAGGCTTCAGGGTACGGATCCTGAAGATGTGATAAAGAATGCATTTGGGTGCTTTGACGAAGAAAACACAGGCCATATCAATGAGGAACGTTTGCGTGAACTTCTAACCACTATGGGTGACAGGTAATTTCGTCAACTAATTTTATACTATTCTATAGCTTCACTTGATTGCGTGAGAATATGGACTGGGCTAGTTAGATTACTTGATTTAAATGTTTTTGTTTATATTACAGATTCACAGATGACGATGTAGATGAAATGTATCGCGAAGCACCGATCAAAGGTTCCATGTTCGACTATCTAGAGTTCACGCGAATTCTGAAGCACGGTGCGAAGGACAAGGACGAGCAATGAGCGATATTAATTCCATGTAAATGAAATCTCGCATGGCCGTCTTGTAGCGCAGGAAAACGTAAAATCTCTCCAGATGCTCCAAATTGGAGCACGATCATCTTCGACAAAAGAAAATTATTTTGCGTGCCCTCTATTGCTCGGTTCGTCGAGATGCCGCCAGTGTCGATATTGACGATCGACACACAATTATCATGACTTACAATCACCCGTGTACATTCTAACTATATACATTTTTATTTATGTCATATTCGCAGTGCGTACATTGCCCCTATTGGACGAACGAGGTGTCGTGACCTGCAAGACGTCGTATTTATGGGAATGAATTGCAACAGATCATAAATTATATCTCGAACCCTCATATATGGTATGAAATCGATACCGTATGAATGGAGAACGTTGCATATGTAAAAAATATATATATATAAAACATGTACCCGTTGTAGATTCAGCATTTATATTTTAATATAATAATGTAGCGTGTACTTAAATCAAGATGTCAATCATTTTTATATCCGATTATAATGTTTCATCGATAAAAAATGTGAAATCAATGCTTGATATTGTCTAACCTTTAATTTCCAGCGTAGAATCGCAAGAGAATGTTTACTGGTGCCTGATATATTTTTTTGTTCATGTCCTAGAATTCAATTTATATTTCTGCTTATTCAATTTTGTATGATTGCATTATCTTCGCATGTAGACATTTGTTTAGATACTGATTTGATCACGTAGTACTGTCATTTAAAGTTTTCTCAAGCAGGTCGTGCCATTAAAGAGAGGACAGTAAGAACTTTCCTCCTGTTTCCTCGTCCCAAGATATATATCCTCAACGTAATCACTGTAGTTACCAGGCAATGCAGTAGTTTTTGCAACCTCAGCACAACACGAGTCCCGGTAGAAGGAAGTGCGACATGAAGTTTCGAACGTCAGCCAAGTGATGGTGCAAAATCGGTAAACGACCGTTGCTTTATCTTAACCAACCCTGAACCCAGCATTGTCATTGTTTAAATAATTGTGCAGGATGCAGGTTTTTTGAATCGTTTCAACTTCCTCCAAGTTTCAAGAATCTTCCAATCGTTAACAATTATCTATTGTTTAACAACAGGTGAGTGTTTCAAAAAAAGAAATGAATGTACTCCGGGACATTTGGCGAAATAGGTTAACGGAATGCATTCTTGTAATTAGAGAAGAAATTAAAAGTTTAATAATGTAACGCATGAGACGATTTTGGAGTACCGACCCTACTCCGAAACAGCAGCGTATATACAGCTATATCTAAAATTGCACAACAGAACTACTGAATGATGTAAGCTAGCGTCAGACGATCATCGATCATTGACACTGTCCCAACAGAACAACCCAGATATTCCGATTAGCAGTCGAATGCCAAGCGGGACCACCGAAAGTGACCCATCACACCGGCGAGAAGCAACTCGCCGACCCTCTCGCCTAAGGGGCCACGAAGACACGTTCGGGAAACAAATCAGACACGGTCGACTCAGGGTGCACCCCGTAAAGCGAAATGCCCTTCAAAACTCCGTAACATGACGTGCGCAGAACGCAGTAGAGCGGGTGGTACGGTGGGTAGGTACGTGCAGGCGGTAAGTTCGAGCAGGACAGAAGAGGCACGAGAATCGAGAGCCATTCTGCGTCTGCGCCGTACTCCGAACCAGACGGTATACACAATACGTATAGCACACAGTGTGGGCACACGGAGCCGCAGTACCACTTCCACTGTTCGCGCGACAGGGTTTACCTTCGATATTTCTCTACCCTCTCCTCCTCCCCACTTCTCTCTTCCTCGGCATCGGGCCGCGCGACCACCTTCGCCGTCTCGCGTCGCCCTCTCGTCATCTCGCTCGCTCGTATGCGTCTTAGCGTATAACAACGCGTGTCCCGTCTCTCTCCGTCTAACGCGCCCCCGCGAAGGTAAATAGAGCAGCAGGAGTGCGCTAGGCCGTCGTGCGGTCAGTGTGCAGTCCGCGCGAATCTACTCTGCTCGGAATATCGCCAGGGCAGTGCGTCAGGTCAGTATGGGCCGAAAAACTGGCGCGGCCCCCGGATAAAGGGTAACAGGCTGTAGGCTGTAGGTGGATCGTGAAAACGTGAGGGACGTTCGACGCACCGACCAGTCGCAGAATGTCGTGCGACGAGACCACCGCGACCACCTTCGCTCAGTGCGCCGCCGGAGTGTTTGTCGTTCGCTGGACGTCATCGAGGTGAGAAGCAGCGGAACGGACAGAGCATCGGGCGATTTTCGGCCGTTCAGAATCGGTCGTGTCGTTGTACGGGTCGACCGCGCGGATTTTCCGTCCTCCCGCGGGATACGGTGGACGGGAGTGAGGACGATGAAGGCGAACTTTACGAGCGGCGTGCTGCGCTCGCTGAATTGGGTTACGTTCGACTCGCTTGGCAACGAATCGCGGCATTTGTGATTCGCGGGGACGTGGATGGATACGAGTACAGTACGGTCTTCGGGCATCGTGCTTTAAATCGGGTACCTTGTCATCGATAAGTGTCATCGTTCGCTGTGTTCTGCATATGTGACAGAGAGACGATTTTAAATCGGTGACAGCGCGGCTGGACAATAGATACCCCGTGTGCAGCGAGGAGAAAGCGTTAAAATTCAAAAGTTCCCAATCGGAGCATCGACAGACCGCCAGGTGACGATTGTTCGGAAAAACAGCAGACGACGAGCGGCGTTCCGCAAAACGTCCAAGCGGGAAACTTGGGTGTCCTATAACGCATCAGCCAATACCATTCGACTCCGTCTCTTCCCCCCGTTGCAATGTGTGTTTTTTTTTGCCGCCTCATTTCAAACGAATAGGCACGGGCGTAAGGTGCACACCGTTCCGCGATAAGTGTTTCGTTTCGTGTTGCTCGGCCGGGTTCGTGGTCGCGAGAAAGACCTGCACTGTGACACACGGTGGAAAGAAGTGCAGAGCAGGCGCGAGTATACGTGAGAAAGAAAGTGCGACCGGATTCTGACCGTGACGCGAAGGAACGAAGAGAGAAGAAGACGTGAGCACGACGGGATCCGAGGGCACAGTGCGCAGGCAGAGTTTGGAGGTTATAGCTACCGCACACTGCGACGAGCCGCGGAGTTTTGCAAAAGCGACACCCACCGAGCGAGCGAGGCAAGGCGGCGGGCGGATCAGCTGTTCGCCGGGGCCGACATTTCGACTCGCCGACGAGGTAACGTTAAATGCCAGTTTTCACTTTCGCAGAGACTCGAAGGAGACTTTCGCGGCGAGTCGCATCGGCACCAATCGATTTCGCTGCCTCCGCCTTCTTCGTTGCAGCTTTTTTCCCTCTTTGCCTTTATGGGCACGTTCCATTTTCAGGCTGGAAAATCCATTTCTAGTCGTGCGTCCGATGTGACGCGAGTCGTGCGAGCATACGTTTCTGTTGTCGGGCAATTTTCTTTGTTCAGATGTTTCGGTTATTTTGCGTACTGTGAGAAGCGAACGGTTTTGCCGAGGGCGTAGATTGTAGACGATTAGTGGATATTTAGTGTATCTTGCAATCTCCCATGACGGCAGCCATTTGTTGACCACCTCGTACGTACGGGTGGACGGAATCAATCACTTTTGCTCTCGACGAAAGGCTCCTGTCGAGTCGATTCGTGGTCGGATCTGAGATTGCGAGGGCGGGAGTGTTTTTTTCTTGCCGTGTTACGTAAAGACAGGACCGGTCTGAGCTTTATGAACCGGTGATAGTTGGTCCCAGCGGGAGATTGAAACGGTGTGACTCATGGTCTGTTAGGTTGATTAGAGGTACCCGCGTAAATTCTTATTTGAACATAGCGTAGCTTTAATTTACTTCGCGTAGAAGTGTTTAATTAGCTGTGTGTAAAGAAGTATTCGTTTCTTATGACGCAATGTGCTGAAAGCGGCACCTTTTAATACAAACCTTCCACGTGGCAAAACACGATGATTATAAAATACGTTGTCAAATCCTAGTTGCATATTGTACTGAAATTGAGATTGTAAAGAGATTTCACAATTGTAGAAATTCCTTTAATTCGCATTCAAATCTTCCCATACGATTATCAACCCTCATACTCTTCGTTTCCTCGCAACGCAATCGACGCTATACCTAGGTTTAGCGATCCCTCCTCGTTATTACACGTACTTATACAGATTATCCGCCATATCCCGGGAGGAAGTGCACTTTTTCGTGCAAGCGGACGGCGAGTAGCGAAATTCGCTGAATCGAGGCACGGCGAAGTATCGTCTTACTGGCTTCGTAACCGGAGCCACCTTCTAAGAACTCGCTTAGAGAAGGCGTCGTCTCGCAAAAATGGAAGGCAGCTTGCGCTAGTTGCAGCGCGCGCGATCTATTGTCATGATCGAGCCGCACGGATCAAGGGAGAGGATAGATTGATGTGTCCACCGTATATGCTCGCTATATATCTTCGAATGACGCGAGCGAAACTGAACTAGGCGAGGTACGTTCAGCGTCGATTAATTTGCGAGCGAAGTCCACCTCGACTCAGATTGGGAAGGTCAGGATACCGCGGGGCGGGGTAAAACACGCACATAGGAAACGGACGAGATTGCCGATCGACTCTTTACGATTAGAGTTAGGATAAGGGGAATTACGGTGGAATGTCCCGGTTGTAAAGGGAACTGGACTCTGTGCAGTTGTTATTATTATTGCCGTAATGACGATCGCGCCGGGGGAATAAACGTTGTTTAGCGGCGGTCGTGCGATAATTAGGTTGGCAGGAATATTGACATTTAATGGACCTTGAAAATTAGCTTTGATACGGACGGGGAGGGTACTGCGCGAGTGGCCGTAAATTATGTTTCACCGACGCTCGTTGTCGGCGGGTTAGCACTAGAACGAGATTATGCAAAAATTTGCCGTGTGTCGCTGATAAAGTTACACTCGTTCCTACCGAATTTACTTACACGGCGATTGGGTGATAGGTGATTCAATTTGACTCGGGCACGCCAAGCCCAACTTGTAGAATCAGGGAGCGATACCTCGAATACGAGATCAGAGAAGACCGGCCAAAAGTGCTAGTCTCCTTTCGACTTCTCTTCGACATCAATCGTCAAACTTTCTTAACATCGGATGTTAAGATGTTAAATTTATGACATTTTCGGAATTGCCATTCTGACCTTCGAATGCGTTTTCCAAAGTCCGATCTGAAAGTGACACGTTCTCTTTGTTAGCCCCTCTTCTTGTCTCGTCTCCCACCTCCCACCTCGCTCTCGCATCTCGCGAAATCGATCTCCCGCCCCGCAATGATTTCAGTTCGAATGCACTCGCAGAACACGAAACGGGCGTCGGCAGCATTCTAGGCCAATTAGACAACCCGCCGTGCGCGGCCAGGGACGTGTCTAATACGCGCGGCCCGGTCGGATTTTCCGCGCGACTTTTGCCTCGGCCGCGTCCCACATCGGGCCGCGCGCGAACGCGCGTAATAAGTTAATTCTCTTATGCGATTTTGTGCCCCGGCGGCGGCCGCGCCACAGTTTCTTTTCCTCCCATTCCCGTCACTCAAACGATTCGGGCCAGACCGGACAACGGCGTTCCCGTCGTCGTCATTGTTATTCGCGAGTCGGTTCGCGCGAGTTGCACAGGCCGAGCGTGCAGATAATTGCGCGTCAGCTTCGCTGGGGGTGTGTGTGAGAGAGAGAGAGGGGGGCGGGGGGGAGAGCGCGCGCGCGTGATAATTTTGAACGCGGGGTGCATAAGGCGATCCACTGCGGTCGCCGCGATTTTGCATATCGATCGAGAAAGGAACAGAAAATGGTCGAGACCGCGCTGGAATCGAAGCGCGTGCGATTCACTACGTAAGTTCATCAATTCTTCTTGTAACGTATCTATTTCGTCGTCGTCACTTTTACAAAGATAAACGCAAATGAATAATATAAAAGAAAAGACTATGACACAATAGGGATTTAAAAATAATAATTATATATTTTATGGGATCAACAAACGGTATGGAATAATATTTACAATAAAGCGGATCCCATATTCGTCAAAATATAAAATAAAAGGAACGCCATGAATTAATAATTTAACACGCATATAAAATAACCGAATACATCTATATATATAAATTAACGAAAATTAGATACGAACACTCATACACACACATACACACCTTAATACTGGATTGTCTTTGCTGATATCGAAGCACGCGTCCGTACTTATTATAACTTTCAATTGTGAGCAGACGTGAACTCTCTTGTAATAATTGGCCGAACGAGGCGGACGAGAAGTATGATGGTGTTATTTGCGTGCGTCTTAGCTAATTGCCGGTACCGGTCTGTTTTACTCCTTATATTTTTCCGTCGCCGGGCCTCGATTTGCACTGTCCCTTTTATACTTAGGATCGATCGTGTGCCACTGACGACGGTCGGTATCGTTCTGGTCGCTCACACCGTGTCTTCGCTTCAAGAACTCCTCGTCTCGCCCCACCGCCGAATATTCAAACCGCGGGACGTTCTGTCCCGCGCGTCTTTCTCAAATTCGCTTCTTACATTATCCCCCCTTGCCTGGGCTAATTTCATCAAATTGCCCATGCAAGCCGTACATTGTTTCGTCTTTTGATTCTTACAATATAACACAACATTCGTATTTCACTCATTCTTTATCACACCCATACTGTAATAACCTAAATCGAATATTTACGTAGATTAACATACGAGGTCACGAGCGATCACAGTGCGATCAGCATGTCGAGTTAAATATCAGATAGCGGAGGGATTATAATCAATCAACGCTAGGTAGCCTATATTTTCGCAGATTCCAACGATTATACGTCCCCTTTTCGAGTGAAGGATCGTCTGGATCGGTTAGTACATAGGCGTTATTGCCCATGACTCTTAAAATACGGTAGGGACCTTCGAAAATGTGGAAAAACTTTTTAGTCTCATTCTTTAACGCATTCGACAAATGAGGCACTTTGAGAAGGACTAGATCCCCTTTTTCTAATACGACGGTCGATGGCCTGCGTTGCTTGGCTTTACGTCGCTCAAAATTCATTGTCAAGCGCTCCTTGGCGAATGCAATCTTAACCTTGTGATCTATTGTGATACCGTCTGGGAATTTAATGATTTTCTGAATTTTGTCAGTGGGTGGCTCACCGTACCATAATTCATGGGGCGAATAGCCAGTGCTCGCATGCGTGGTGACATTTAATAACTCTTCTATTTGCGCGACACTTTTGCCCCAGCGGGTATGTCTGTCCGAACATAATGTCCGGAACAGCCTGCCTAATTCCCTCATCACGCGCTCGGTTGGGTTGGACTGCGGATGTCTTATTGACGAGTACACAACACTAAGTCCTTCTTTTTCCAACGTATTCTTCCACACATTCGATGTGAATTGTGTACCATTATCTGATAATATGCGGCGAGGTTTACCCATCTTCGGTATATAATCCCCCATTATTTTGTTTAAAACTATCCTAGTAGTAGCACGCTTAATCGGATACAATTTGACATATTTTGTGAACACATCCAGCATAACAAACAAATATTGCACCCCTCCCACGGATCTTGGCAGTGGCCCATAAAAATCCACCGTTACCAAATCCCCTGGTCCTGCTGATCTGACCATATTATGAGCGCCTTCCATATTAACTGTTAAATATTTTACTTTTTGACAGAGATCACATGAAATAATCGTCTTTTTTATATGCTGTCGCATCCCCTTCCAATAATAAAATCGGTTAATATAACAGAATGTCTTATGAATTCCTGGATGTCCTAGACGACTATGCACCGTATCGATAATTGTTCGTTGGATTACTTTTGGGACTACTATGCGCCACATGTTTTCTTTATCCTCGCGCTGGAATAGGATATTTTCGTAAATGACGAGACGCTCGTCTATGCCCCCGGTTACACATTTGCCTCGCATCTCTGTTATGATTGGATCAGCGCATTGTAGTGCCACTATATCTTTTAATTTCTGACTTGCAAGGTCATCAGTCGTCAACATGCACGTTAAAGTTAACGCATTTAGCTCTGTCCTATGATCCGGAAGCGTCATATCAGTATCTAGTGAACATATCATCAGCTCGTTGTGGTCCTCGCCCGAAAAATCACCACTTGGGTTTCTACTAAAAAAATCAGCTACGACGTTGTCTTTGCCTCTGCAATATTGCACAGCAAACTCGTATTGTTGCAATATTAAGCTCCATCTTATTAACCGCGGACTCATGTATGCCGTGCTATTTAAATACGTTAGGCTTTTGTGGTCCGTAATTATTTCAAATTTGACTCCTATTAAGTATATCCGGCATTTTTGTACGGCAAAAACAACTGCCAACAATTCCTTCTCGGTGGTGTTATAATTACGCTCGGCCGAGGTCAGACATCGACTTACTAAATTTATCACCCTATGATTCCCTTCGCTATCCGTTTGATACAGAATCCCGCATAGCCCTTTGTCACTGGCATCCGTTTGTAATTTAAACATCTGACCAGGGAGTACATGCTTTAATTCAATTACATTAACAAAATTGTCCTTTAATTCTTTAAAACTAACTTCACATTCGTCATTCCATACCCAGGGCGTATCTTTTCTCAGTAGTGGTCGAAATGGATCTATATATTGTGAATAATTATAACCAAACTGCCGATAATAATTACATACACCAAGGAATTGCTGCAGTTGCTTCTTGTTTGTCGGTGCTGGGAAGTCTCGAATTACTTGTAATTTACTAGGTTCGGGGCTTATTCCCGTGTCTGATAAAACAAAACCTAAAAATGGTACTTTGTCGCTTGCCCATACGGATTTATCCAATTGCAATGTGAAGTTGTGCGCGAGTAACCTACCAAACACGAGGCCAAGGTGCCGCATATGGGATTGGAAATCGGTCGACGCGATCAGTAGGTCATCAACATATACGGTTAAAAAATCGCTAAACGAATTTCTTAACGCGAGGCTCAATGCCCTTATAAATCCACTCCCTGCTGTTTTTAATCCAAACGGAATACGTCTGAACTGATACATGGTCGACCCGAAAAGAAATGCCGTGTATCTACGCGACTCCTCGGCCAATGGGATTTGCCAATACCCATGAGCCAAATCAGTAAGTGTAAAGACCTTCTTATCATGATATTTTTGCAGGATCTCGTTAATGGGTGGTGGAGACTCATGATCGTCATCTATAATTGCATTGAGGTGCCGCGCGTCCAAACATAAACGTATTTTACCGTCTTTCTTTTTCACGACTCTCAACGGATTGCAGAAACAACTGTCAGAACGTTCTATTATACCCGCGTTCAGCATGTGCCGCAGCTCCTCCTCGACAGCAGGTCGCATCGCTAACGGTACAGGGTATGACTTTCGGATGATAGGCCTATCACTGGTTAACCGAATTACATGCTCATATATTGTCGGACATTCCACCTTTTCCTCGAATAATCGTCGATACTTCACTATCAAATCGACAATGGCCTGCCTCCGGTCATCGCCAATTGTCGTTAGCTTACGCGCGGTCGTCTGCACTCGCTCGAAGAAACTATCACCCTCGACCATCTGGCATATATTATTTCTTTCGTCATTCCCCAACAAAACATTGTCATTGACCTGACTGGAAATTGGATCTGCTCCTTCCCTAACGTCCTCTATTTCTATAATTTCGTCATTTTTATTATCATTAATACACCTTTCATCCCCCCCAAATAAATTATTAAATACATTATCATTAATACAATCACACGACTCATCTTCAATTATTCTATCCTCCATTATTTGTTCACAACTGTAATTATTCGAATCGCTTTCATATTCATTGGCCGTATTGTTCGCCTCCTTTTCTTTATCTCTATCTAATCTCCTCAATATCTCTTTCGCGACAGTTTGACCGTGTTCATTTCTATTTTGTTTATCCCCATCCGCGTCACCAATTTCACACCGATATCCCCCCACAATATTACTCCTATTAATTTCTATATCACTATTATCCTGAGGACCCTCCATTAAATGTTGATCCCAAATATCACCAACATTTTTTTCATAATTAATTTCATTATCTTGCGCGACATATATAATATTCTCATTTTCATTGTTCGGGCATACGTTATTCGTCTTAGTCGTTTTATCATCAAATTGCGTTTCTTCCGATATGACCTTGTCACGTTGCGTCATAATTACGTTCGCGATATTTCGGTTGCCATGATCATTGTTTGCCGAAGGTTCGAGCTGCTCCGAGCGAGCGCAGCCGAACGACACGGTCGGATGACCAGAGACAACACCGCCGACTTCGATAGCTGCGTTCTTATAATCTATTTTCACCTCATTTCTGTGAAGCCAGTCATTTCCTATGATCATGTCCGTGGTCAGACAAGGAACTACCAAAAAATACTGCATGAAATTGCGATCACCGATCTTTATATCCACAAGCACCTGTTTCCGCACGACGACGCCCTTCCTTCCGATTGCAGGCAACACCGACACATTACTGACCGGTAGTTCCTCGAGTTGGTTTTCTGCAATCAGTTGCTTATAGAATGTTTCCGATATGCACGTCACCTGACTCCCCGTGTCGACAAGCGCTCCCACACAACTCCCCATTACCATTACTATAATTCTCGGACTTGCTATTTTCATTTCCTTAGACGACTGATTCGCCTGATGTCTATCACCGATGCTCTCATTTAGGTCCCTTACAAAATCATATGACTGACGGTACGCTGACGGACCTCTTTGACACGTACCGTTATCTAGTTTAAATTTCGACTTTGTGTTGTGTACTCTCGGTCGTTGTTATTCCGATAACTCACATCTCGCGACTCCAACCGAGGAGGGGGGAAACGTGTGTCAGGCAGTACCGTGTGATTGCGATGTGTGTGTCTCGTCTCAATGTTATTTGTATATCTTTCGTTCCGTCCTGTGTACTCCGTATTAAAATGTCTTGGATCGCGTCTATATTCGTTTTGCCCGTATTCCCGATACCTATGCCTTCCCATATCATTCCCGTTTCGGTACACTGGACCTGAATATATATGATTCACTCTAGTTGGCGGATTATGAGCCCAATTATTTTTTCGACGTTCCTGCTGATCTCGTTCCGAATAAATTTTATCGAGTTGGTCCAGAGCCTGTGATATGTCGCGCGGTTCAAAATAGCTCACGGTCGACAACGCTTCACGTATACGTGATGGATATTGTTGCACGATTGTATAATTTGTTTCGTACAAGCCAAGCGGTGGGTCGAAGTATTTCGACTCCTTTAATTGTCTGTAATAGAAGTCCTGCATGCTACCCTCGTTATGTCGGTACCGGCGCGACAACCACTGATTCTTCATCCGTATTTGCGTTGGTATGGAATAAAATTCGTTTTTAAACGCGGTCTCAAAATGCTCAAACCTGTCGAAATGTTCCCTACTAATATTTATCCACATTCGAGCCCTTCCCTCTAATGCTTGTTCCGCCAAGAAAACTTTGTACTCCTCCGGCACGCATTTTATTTTAAAATATATGTTTAAATCCTCCAAAAACTCTATCGGATTCGTATTTCCGTCGGCTTTAAATTTCGGAATTTTTAAATCGACTGCGATATGATGCGTTTGATATACATTTATACCTCTATTATCCCCCGGTTCTCTTGTTACCGTCGTTCTCTCTTTTTCGATCGCCTCACTCCTGATATTTAACTCCTGCCGTATCCTTTCTATTTCGTCCCGTTCCTGACTCAGTCTATTTCTTTCTTCCTCCAGCTGTGCCTTCTCCTTCTCTATATTGGTCGCTTCCATTCTGTTTGTTTTTCTTTTATTTGATTTAGCCGTTGTCACCTGTTCGCCGTTAGCTCGTGCCCTCGTTAACATCAAACTATTATTAGCGCGTGTGCATCTCCTTAAACTTCTTATGTTATATACCCGTTAATCCGGCCTATTAGTTGGGCGCCAATTTATGTAACGTATCTATTTCGTCGTCGTCACTTTTACAAAGATAAACGCAAATGAATAATATAAAAGAAAAGACTATGACACAATAGGGATTTAAAAATAATAATTATATATTTTATGGGATCAACAAACGGTATGGAATAATATTTACAATAAAGCGGATCCCATATTCGTCAAAATATAAAATAAAAGGAACGCCATGAATTAATAATTTAACACGCATATAAAATAACCGAATACATCTATATATATAAATTAACGAAAATTAGATACGAACACTCATACACACACATACACACCTTAATACTGGATTGTCTTTGCTGATATCGAAGCACGCGTCCGTACTTATTATAACTTTCAATTGTGAGCAGACGTGAACTCTCTTGTAATAATTGGCCGAACGAGGCGGACGAGAAGTATGATGGTGTTATTTGCGTGCGTCTTAGCTAATTGCCGGTACCGGTCTGTTTTACTCCTTATATTTTTCCGTCGCCGGGCCTCGATTTGCACTGTCCCTTTTATACTTAGGATCGATCGTGTGCCACTGACGACGGTCGGTATCGTTCTGGTCGCTCACACCGTGTCTTCGCTTCAAGAACTCCTCGTCTCGCCCCACCGCCGAATATTCAAACCGCGGGACGTTCTGTCCCGCGCGTCTTTCTCAAATTCGCTTCTTACATTCTTTATAGCGAGCGCAAGAGCGACGGTGTGATATTGGTTGTTTTTTTTCCCTGTACTCGATTAGTCGACGTGAATCTGAGACGTGTGTCCGATATTTTGATATAAATCGAAGGTGCTTTCGTTTGAGATAGGCTGAGCTTATCGAACTGATTGAAACACATCGATGGGGCGCTATTCAAAATCGTCGCCGTGCAGCTTTGTCGAAAACATTTACGATGGACCAATAAATTGTCCAGACACTGTGCACCTACGTACACCGTGTTCTCACCTGCAACGGTGCACTCAAGGTCGGGACTGTTTATACGCGTTGAAGGCCGGGTGTTACGGAAAAAAAGTGAGAAGGAAAGACGAGCTGGATGGAAAGAGAATGAGAGAGCGAGAGAGTGAGAGAAAGAAGGATTGGCGAGCACGAAAGCGATACGAGAGAGATGCTTTATCGCGGTTCTTCGGTTAATAAGACCTCGTCGGCTTGCGTGGGCGTTGGGAAATGAGAAGGAGAGGGAACGTGTCGAGATAAGCTGCACTCGCATGCGAAACGAATGCGAGCACATGTCGCGTGCTCATCACGCGAACCAAATTAGGAGTGGGGGGCACACACGGAATAGCAGTCTGCGTATGGCAACTGTGCCACGTTGGCAAATAGGGGAACGGGCAACAAAGCGCTCGTTGCATCGAATTTGTTCACGCGGGGGTGCCTCGGGCTTTCGCTTTCTCTCTCACTTTCCATCTCCTTCGCACTCGTTCGAATGTTCTTGCACGTCGTCTCTCTTGTCCGACGCTTCTCGCGCGGCATCTTTCATCCCTGCCCCTCCCGTCCGTTCTCTTTTTGCACCCTCCCGTGCTTTTTCCCATCGTCCTATGCGATCGTGCTTTACTTTCGTTTCTCTTGCCAAGACTTATCCTCTGCTCCCTATCTATCTCCGTCTTTCTCTCTCTCTCTCTCTCTCCTCGCCAATCTCTCCCTTACTTTCACTCCCCAAGCATGAAATCCTCTGCTTTTCCGCTATCTCTTTCTTGCTCGAGTTCCGACGCTCGCCCGTCCCTGCCTTTTATTTCGCCGTTCTCGTTCAAACTTTCACTTCCTTTTTTCTCGCTCACTCCGGATCGCGTACCTCTTTTGTTTCATTTTCTAGGCTCTTTTTTTTTTGCGATGTTTTGTCGCGTTCCGTTCTCCGGCAGAGAACTGTTTCACTTGCCCGTAGTTTTTCTAGGACGCAGTGGTTTCGTGCCCACAAATCCCCGTCTGTGCTCCAACTTCCGCTCTCTTCCTTGCGCTCCATTTTTGTCCGGCACCCCCGTAAAGCCAGGATTTGCCAATTCCCCCCACCCTCCTCCTAATCCAACCGTCGTCGGTGCCGTGTGGTGCGCGTGGAATCGAAACGGTTGCCACAACGATAAACGCCGGTCGGGTCCCGACAACGGTTACGAAAAATCAAGTGCTAATCGATATTCGTTCGCACTCGCGCGACTGATATCTCGACTGCGATCGATGTGTGACGCGCAGGTTCGTATTTGTACGAGCGTGCATCACGTTTTCATGGGTCTCAGAAACTTCCAAGATCTTATATTATATGATGACGCGCCTCTCGCGAAGTTGGTTCCGAAAGGGACGTAGTTTGGGGTCGAATGATCGAAAGGTGGTAATTCTGTACGATTCGATATATTGCCTCGTGCGTTTACAGTTGGGTATTTCGCAAAGCGTGTGTGACAGTGGACGTATAGAAGAAAACTGCAGAAATTTACGCACATGGTACGGAAAAACCAGTAGGGGAAGCGAAACGGCTTATACTATACAAAGTATGTGACGATCGCGGCCGGTGTTGACCGAAGAAAAGCGATGAGCGATCCGAACATTCGCTCACCCTTTTCAGGTAGCTGCTATTTTGCGTCGTAAACGAAAAACTAGCCAAAATTGACGTGAGTCCCCAACAGTATGCGATGCGGATTAGCAACGGAAAATTATAACGATTATGGACGTGAAAAGTATTGTCTGAGTAGCGTTGAGTTTATCGAGTTCGTATGTGATCTAGTAATGTCAAAAACAAAAAACAATATATTACACAGCATGGCATATAAAACAATTACACGTATCAATCCTGCTGCAATATCGAACGATTCATCTTCATCCCCGCGTTCTCTTCTCTGCAATATTCGCACTGTACACACTCTGTTGCACATAGTCGTCCACCCGGAACAGGTGCACACAAATCCACGTCGCACGCGAGATGGATTAACGGTTAAAGCGCCTTTCAAACGTCAATCCAGCGGCCGTTCTTTCGATCCCGGAGATTAAAGAAAATTACCGGATCAAACGCTCGTCGAATCAAGCCATGCGCGCGGGCGCTTTCAATTTCCGCGAAAGAGCTGGCCGTCGGGGCGGCGCGACGCAGAGAAATAAATTCCGATCGAAGCGTGACCGGTACCGTAAATCATTCGGCAAGGGCCCCCCCATGCTTACGCTCGGCGTATCGCGGTCGGAACAGATGGCGGGTGTATATTCAGTTATTTCATAGATCTAGCCGCACGTTGAACCGCGAGAGTTGAATGTCTCTTTTCTAGCCGCAGGGGGTGTGATCGGGGCTCTGCGCGCTCGGGGGCGGGAAAGGGGAGGATGCGTCAGTAGTGCGCCGTCCAATTTCAACGAATTCTCCAGCTTTCCGACAGATTCTCCCCTCGTTTCGGGGCCTATCCCTCTTACGACGAGCACTTCCACGACTCTCGAGGGACGACCTTTAGGCACGTTCGTCAAAACTGCTGGCTATCTTGCCTCTCTTCTTTTCCGCACATCAGAACCGCCTCTACCTATCTCTTTTTTCGATCGTGACATTCCTGGATAACTTATGGTATCAGCTAAATCTTATATGGCATTTTAAGATGCGTGTGGGATGGACAATTAGAAAGAAGGGGTTGCTGTGGATGGGAAGTTTTATTTTGTTAGGTTTTGTGGTTATGTGTGCGCGAAAAAAGCAGACAGAAAGTTTTGCAGCATCGACATTCTCACACAATGATATAGGTTGGGGAGAAAATTTTGGTGATAACGTTAGAGTTCATGATTTTCTCTTTTTCTTCAAGTCAATATGATGTACATGTCTACCTCACACTTTCGTTGACATTCTATCCGTTACATTGTCGATATCGAGTCTATTCGGATAATTTTAGCTCAATGCCGATAAATGCCTGCGACGGAGATAAAAGTCAATTACCGAGTCCGCTGTGACCGTTCACGTCGACAATCGTTCGCCATTATTGGGCGTTTAATTCTCTCGGGCGCCAGTCCAAACTTCGCGCTTTGCTAGACAGAGTTTAATTTCAGGTTTGTCCGGAGTATTTATCGGATGGAATTGCTATCCGAGCCCGTGGGCCCTGACATTTCTCCATTGTAACTTTCCCACTCGCGGCGCCTGACATTTCTCGAAACTGAGGGGAATGCCTGTACATACATACATACATTCATGTATACATACATGCATACGTGCATGTATATATACATATATATCGCGTACCAGCGTACGAATCCGGCGAACCAAAATTCTCTTTGTAAAATAAACTTCGCGGAGACCGTGCCTCTTCCAACTTCCGGTCGCGGAGAGTCAAGTTCCTCGCTCACGACCGCAAAGAAATTCTCCAGCGACGTTGCATGAACGAGAATGAGAAAAAAATGTTAAAGCCTTCAAAAATGTTCCGCAAAAAGATAAAGGATCGGCTCGCCGATGTTTAACGTGTAAATCTTATACAATGCCGCAGACTCCCGAGAGTTGATCAAGAATTCTCTTTGAAAACCGCTCCCTTCGGAAGTAACGAATGCAATCTCTCTCTCTCTCTCTCTCTCTGTCTCTCTTTTGAAGTCGAAATTTTCAATTCTTCATTGTCCGCCGACGGCTCTATTGAAGTCGCTCGCCGAGGAAAAACCACCTGGGAGTTCGGTGGTCGACGATCATCGCGAAATCGAAACGGCCGAAGCGCAGACTTCCTCTCCTGCGAATCGCTTTAAAGGTCGCCTCTAATATAGCGAATTTCACGGCAGAGTGCCACCGCCACGAATTCAATCTCGTAAGCACGTAACCCCGACTCCCATCACGCCTACTCATCCTACCCTCTCGCGTTTTTTCTTCGCAAGTATCGTGGCGCGCCGATAATCCAGGTCACCCGGTATATAGGGCGAATCGGGGTCGCGGGTTAGATTCGCCGGGTTTCCAGGACGTCTAGACGCCGTTATGGAGGTCGAAGGAAAAAAGAAATCATGGCCGAAATACGGCGACCCGGCCAGTTTCGGGGACGCACCCTTTTGGGAGAACTACGGGGAACGGTGGCGGCAATAAAATGTCGTAAGTCAGGCGAGGAGGGTGTCTACTTTGCCGAGGGTAAAGAGCGCGCGGTGCAGAAGGGGGTGGAGTAAGAAGGGGGTGCACCCATGCCTGGCCTACGCCAGGTCGACAGGGCGCAGGCGCCGTATCGATTTCGTCCCAGTTGATGTACATGCGGCTGAACGAGCGAAAGAGAACGAGAGAGCTGGGCCTACCATCCTGCATCCATGGCCATTTCCTTTGGCGTCTGGCCGACGGTGACCGTGACTCGAAAATCCGGCCGCAGGAAATTGTACTGATCGCCAGCTGCAATCGCGCGCCGTTATTTGTTTTCCAAAGAGAAGTGCATGTAGCTTTTCCGATTACATGAGCACGACAAGGATGTCCTGCTTCAGATTGCAAGGCATAGGGCTCCTATGTTGGAGTTCATTGTTAGAGTTTTTGGTATTGCGAGACTCATGGTTTATCGGGCGTCATTTTTGTTGTCTTAATTTTCTCATGTTTTCGTACTCTTTGGTGCGTGCGGTGGTGATTTTAATAGTTTACAGCGCGTGCTTGTTTACCGCGCTTCCTCTCGTCGGATGTTATCGTTTATATCACAACTTCATAACTGACGACGGCGTTATGGAGCGCCGGTCTAATTATGGACGATGATTAAGGTCGAAACTCGGAAAGAAGGGAGGCCAATGTCGGCAGTCGTTAGGATAGCAGGTAGTGAGGGGATGATAAATCTTGGACGTTCAAAGGGAAAGGGAATTCAAGATGAACCGGGTCGTCGGTAATAGATCCTTTCGCCAGCAGATATCGCGTCCAAGCTCCGAGATGACGAAATAAACGTAACAGACTCCGTCACAGATCGATTTATTGCATTTGCAATTCGAAAGAGTGCGAACGTTTCGGGGAACTTTACAGGCCGCTGTTAACAGTTATAGGAACGCGGGCTTTTTCATTTTTCTCACGCCAGTTCATTATGATGAACCCGCGGTAAAGCAGTCTGCTCGGCGAAAAAGCTGTAAAGTAGCTCGCTTTCGGCAAGAAATCTCGGCAGACCCTCGTAAGTGCGTCTACTTCATACATATTTACCCCCGTCGGCAGATGGGGTAGGCGAGGGTGCACAGCTTTAAAGCCTTCTCGCCGTTTAACCTGTAAAGTTCCGTGCGCGGCTGACAATCTCGAAACTCGATTAGCCATGGTGTCTCCATAAAAAGGAAGGAAAAAAGGCGTCACGCGCACGCACGGTCAGTGACAGGGTTTACGCGAGGGGAATACGTAAATATGTGAGCGGGTGCCAAACGGGTATCAAACGGGTATCAAACGGGTTCATTCATCAGATAACGAGAAGCGCGTAAGGAATTTTCTTGCTCGTTTCACTGATTCCGATAAAACGTTTAACCACTCCAAGTGACCGATCGCAGGATTTGTATTCATTTATTATGGATCAGTCGACATTGGCGTGGATCGGGGGTATCCTTCTTCCTTCAGTCATTATATATATTCCCACCGATCGACTGCCTTTTCTCTCCCTCTAAACTTGGCAGTTTTTCAGTATTACGTCCGACACGCTCGCGCAAGACTTCTTGTGCAAGTTCGCTGCATCTGTTGCTTGCTTGAAACGGTAAGCTCGAAGTGTACCGGGCGCTTAACCCGCGGTCGACAATCTCGGAACTCGATTAGCCGTGACGACGTTGTAAAAAAAGTCAGGTGTCTGTACCAACGCCGCGCACATCTGGGGCCTCCGTTAATACGTTGAACATACTATCGCCTAAAAATCGGTTATGGTATATCGAGTTTAGCTATTAGCACCGGAATGTATGGTCTTCGACGAATATGAAGAGCTACACTTATCTCATTTTTCACATAGAATAGACCATATCTCCTATACTATTGTAACTTTTGCAATGTGGTTTTATGATTTTCTTTATTCTTATTGCGTCTATCTGTAAGTGCTTTTATATCATCCCCCTTTGTTGGAGTGCCACGTAACACCATAGTTTCAGAACTGTCTATTACCTTTATCCCATACATATTTCCATTAACGTAACTTTGAGCAAAATCTTCCGAATGGTAAAAAATCTTTGGTTAACCGCCAAGAAATGGAGTGTAGCGACTGTCCGCAAAAGGATCTCCAACGGAGAGGAAAGTTTTCCCCTTATTTGCCAATGTGTCTGATTGTGTACACAGGCTAGATTTGACGGTAAGGATCCCTCCATTTAGTTCTGCACATTCAGCGCTCCTCGTTTTTTGCCACTTTGCCCGTCGAAATTTGCTCGAAATCTATGTGAACATTGTAACTAATATGGTCTACATGTCTACAACGTACCCTCAGCACCTTTCAGACACGCTGCTACATCAAATATACCCTATATGAAAATAATTCCACCCCTACTTTTATTCATTTAATTCCCTTGTACATACGCTCACCCGACAACTGTGTGAGCCATTGAAAAAAATTGGCCTGCCCAAGTATTAACCTGACACCACGATATAGTTACAATTGCCTGCGTCGCGGGGGAAAACAGACACGCCAAAAACCGCAAGAATATAATGAAAAGATCCGTTAGCCGGGGGCAGAAAAAACAAGGAGCAACGAAAAAGCGTCGCTCGAGACAAGCGCGGCCGATAAACAATAACGTTTAGATATACCAACGTCGGAACTTCCTTCCTGTCCTCCGGACGCCGTTTACTTTGTTGGCGAGCCACACCTGATCGTGGGAGGGGTCGGGGCACGCGTTTTCGAGGGACGTTGACAATGAAACTCGATCGGATGGCCTCGATCGTCGGCTTCACGGGCCACTGGGTCCCCCGACAATATCGAAATGCGCAAAGGCAGCGCGAGGGTGGGCGACAAAGAGAGACGGCGAGTGAGGCAGGAAGGGAGAGGGTTGTCAACCGGGCGAAGGGAAAGAGAAAGGGCAGCGCACTCGAAAAGGGAGTAGGACATAGGTTCGTTAAGTGCTTGAAATTCAATGCGACCTGCCCATCCTGTGTCTCGTTTCGAGCCACGCTATTATCTCTGCTCGGTTGCGCCGTGCACACGGAGAAATCGGGTATTAATTAAACGGCGACGACCCAGTCGAAATTGCAGCAACTATCCGGCGGTCTGTGCTCTCTGAACCGATTGTCGCAGAATGACCGCGACGGTTTCTTTAAATGTTATGCAGCTTCAAATCGGAGACTGTTACTGGTTGGTATTATTACGATTATATATATCGAAACGTAGGAGGGTTTGCGTACGCTTGCTTTTGCGTTTTATTGTACCGACAATTCAATGAGTAATAAAATATTTACAAAAAGTGGTACACTTCCTGTAAATGTAGTGCCAGACAAAGTAGCATTGTATTTCGCCGGTTGCCTTATGAAACTTAGACAAAGCCGGATTACATGCCGGGCAGGGAGAGAATTTCGAGGCCGCGAAAAATGTGACGTCGTGAGATATTAAAACGCGACACGACCGGCTTCGGGATCACTCCGTAATGGACTTCGAGGAAGCGCGTCGAGGGGAACTTTCTTTACAACTCTCTGGATAGAGCGCGACGCGAGTACTCCGTGGAATTGCTCTGCTCGGCGGCGATAAAGAGATCGAAGTCGCGAATGGAGAGGCCGGTAGGAAACTTTCCGGCTAGAGATGGGGACGGACTGTATCTTGTCGAGATAGTTTCGACGCAATCGTGCGCGAAAACAAATCAATCCTAATTGTAAGCATACGTTTGATAACGTTCATTATAATGATAATGTAATTTAAATATCTTGTGAAACATTTTCCTTCCTGATGAATAGAAGCCGAATTCTTAATTTCTCCGTTCGCCGCAACCTCGCGAGACCCATATTACGGCAGCCAGAAAACGGTCGGATTTCTGAGTGGAACAAACGATCCGGAAAAGCGCAGAAATTTCATCCATCCCTCGGAACATTTGTTTCCCCGTAACTTCGTCTTCGCTCCAATTCGAGCGATTTCATGCGACGATAAAGCTGCGGCCGCGCCGGCTTGGCGAGGCGGAGGATGGAAATTTATTTCGTCGACAGGTGAACTCTTTCGAGCCACCCTTTCGCCTCTCAACGGCAGAACCGTTCCCCGTCTCTCTTTCTCTCCTCGACGATAAAGCTTCGCAGATCCGGAGGAGGAAAAACGGGCAAAACGAGAGCGAGTGGTTAGAATACCGGCGGACTTTAAATGCCGATCGTCCATCATCCGCGGACACGTTCTAATTCTGGCAACTGACCTAACTCACTCGCTCCGCACGGGCGTGCGCGCGTTTCATTGTGTGCATGTGTGCGTGTGTATGTGTTTGCGTGGGCGACTGCTCGAGAAACGCCCGCGGCTTTCCGCCCGCAACGTCCGATTCCACGGGCTTTCCTCTCGGATCGCTACTTTTTTTATGTTGATCGTAATTCAACGGCCTGACGCGTCGAAACACTCGCGTGATTTTTTAATCGAGTGCCGCGTGAGTGGGCGGTTGCGGAGAAAGAAGTTTACGTTCCTTCTGCTACAGAGCAACATTTCACGATATCGATCATGCGCGTCTTCACGAATCATTCTGCAACGTCCAGCGAGTCATATCGTTCTCGTGCATTCGTCGAATTACAAATTAGCTTACATAACAAATTACCGACAATTCTGATCTCTTCCCGCGACGAGCGGTCGTATACAAAATTTGCTTGCCCTAACGATGTGCGCGGGAACAAAAGTGAGAACAGTGAAAGAGTCGTCCGCGAAAATCGGGAACCGTAACGAACGAGTGCGGAGTGCCTTCCGGCGTGGCAAAAATTTTCATCCTCCTCCCCATCCTCTCATCAATCTCTCTCTCTCTCTCTCTCTCTCTCTCTCTCTCTCTCTCTCTCTCTCGCCCCGCGAATGACGATGGGCGAGCATCGGGTAACTCGCACGCGAGGCACGCCGTCCGGGTTATATAGATAGAACGCGCGCATATACATAGTAGTAGCGTGCACTTCCGCGAATGCAAATTAGACGCCGTGGGACGTAAAGTAAGCCAGGGGGCGGGGATCTAGGATAGGAATGGAAGGAAGACCGGTCGACCTTTGTAACCCGAGGGATCTCACTGAGGTGACACCTCGTGCGGAACCCCTGTCTTCGGCGCAGACCGCAAGGGGAAAAAAATGCCACTGACCTCGGCCAGCGGGGAATGCGCTTTCTCGATAATCGCGGAGCGCCAGGTGGCCACGCGAGGGCGATGAGCTAAAAATGGTCCGGCTGAAAAATGCGAGCGCGGGGGTGGCGAACGGGGTAGAAGGCAGACGGATAATTCGATTGCGATGCGTTGCACGTGGTGTAATTTGATAATAGTCGGGGGCGCGGAGGGATGATGATAGATTGGGAGGTGAGAGTCTTATTGGACGCTGTGTAAGAGATATGTGGGAAATGGTCGAACGGAAAAATAATTACGAAACGGTTGAGGGTAAAATTGCGTTGTTGTAACGGAGGGATCGTTATGTCGATGTTAATGTACCAATTTTTAGAGATGGTACGTACGGGTGAAACGCTAGGATTGTAAAGGAACGAACAGAATGTTTGCTTTAAAGTCACGTTAGGTCAAAAGTATCCTTTTCGCTACTAGCTTTTTCGCTCAGTTCCACTTCCGCTTCCCAAGACGCTCGTTTTGAATGCATTTCAGACGATAAGAGAATTCAGGTCGGCAGACTGGCTCTCCTTGCTTAAGCGAATTAAGTTTTAATTTGGACACGAGCCACCAGGTGCCGTCGTCTTGCGCTAGTCTCAGTCGTGAATAACGTATCGAAGGATATGTCTTGTCTCGTCTTAGTGGCTTTCCACATTTATCACTTTCTGCTCTTTCTTACTTCCCCCTCAGACATTACCTTCCACGTCACTATAAAACCGTCTCTATCGCAAAAGTGGTTCTAAATTAAACCTAACAGTCATAAATCAAATAATCCACGCGAACAGTATTCCAGAGATGCGGGAATAAAACAAATTATGCTAATATAAAAGTTTCACTCGGCGACTGCATAATCCGACGTAATTGAATTTAATGAATACGAATCGAAAAGTGGAATACGCAACGGGGATACATTACGATAATTCAAATATTTTACTGCGCTGGCACGGGATCCGGACGAAGTAGTTGAACGATGCGATGAGAATTGGAAAAAATAGGAGTCATAATAGGATACCTATATTAGCGCGGCGGAGAGGCGTCGATTGTGTCGGCGCGAAATCTGGTTTCTCATCGGCTTCCGAGTATCCGCTCATTCATAGACGTGGCTCTCATAAGCCCTCCGTGAGTCTTATCGTCTCGGCTCAGTCGCAAAGCGTATCGATCTGGAACTGTCCTCTGCCTACTCTCGCTACTCTCTTCTGTCGCTCTTCCCATTTCCTGCTCAGTCACGCTAAGCGCCGTCAAATGCATCTGGCCACGACCTTTGCGGAGGAAGATGAAGAAGAAACGATCGTCTTCCGGAGTCGTGACCTATGCCACCTCGTGTCCACCCTCGTCCTCCCTCATTCTTACCTCCAACTTTATTCCTTCTCGCGCTTCACCTCCAATTCTCTCCGCTTCTCTGCCTCTCTTGTCCACTTTTTTCGTCTTCCGCTTCTTCTGCTGTTTACGAGCGTTAATGTCACCAGAAGTCGGAATCGGAAGCGAGGAGGTGAAATATTGCAGCAGGGGTGCGTTACGCGAAGGGATAAAAAGAGACTGGGAGAAATTTTTAGCCTCCTCTCGTCCTCTCCTCGTTCTCACCTAGCTAAATCGAGGCACGGCGCTCTGTGCGTTCAAGAAATTGTCTTGGTACACTGACCCAAGGTTTGCACTGGGATCGAAATAACTTAGCGCGTCGTGCACGCCTTCCTAGAACCACCGAAATTCTAGACTTCTGCTCTCTCTATTCCCCGATCTTCTCTCTCTCTCTCTCTCTCTCTCTCTCTCTCACTCACTCTTTCTGTCTTGTGGTCGAGCAAGAGCGAAGAAGCGGAACGAAACGTCGAGGAGGTCGTAATTAAAATATCTTCGCCCGTTAGATAAGCTCCGGTGTAATTGCAATTGAGAATTAGTCTGCCATTTTTCGTCATCGGGTTACCGTTGCACGACGTGATCGTGATCGCGGCTTCGAAGAGATTGGCTGAGGTTGGAAGAGATTGGATGCATCGCGATAGCGTTCGAAGTGCTCGGAATCTTCTCTGTCGAATGCATCCGCGAGGACTATACCGATTTTCGTTACCGCGGAAGAACGCGCCGGTAAAACAAACTGTGCTTCGGACTTGGCTTAACTTTCCAAACTTTTTCGAACTTCGTTACACGCCACTTCCGTTTCCCTTACTAATCTCGGCGAAGTGTGAAGTTTGGCTTGCTAACGAAATTCACGAAAGTATTCTCAAGTTTTCGGCGGCAACTTCTGCACGCCGCAACCTTCATCGATTCCTATCTAGCGTCAGATGCACGCGAATAACCTCACATTTTCATGTACCGTTTCTATGCCCTCGTAATTTTCAGTGCCACCATATTATTATGCTGTCAGTTGCTAATAGATCAGCGTAAATTCGCAGCCCGAAGTACATACTAAACTCATTTTAAACGATCACTAGGCACATTAATCGTCGCCGCGCACTTTGCATACCAACGACTAGCCGAACAAGTACGCCAGTCATTGTACCATAGATTAACTCGACTGCACATGTACGCGAAAGTGAATCGCGCTAAATGGCGCGACATGTCAAGACTCACTTTCGCTCACGCGCGTCCGCCAGTGGTAAACTGGTCTTCGACCGATGCTACACACACCGGTTTTCGCTGGCTGTCAGCGAACGATCGGCGACCCCTTCTCTCGCAAGCAAACGACATTGTTCGCCGGCAATAATCAAAGTGGGAACTCGAGGTCGCTGGTTTTGGGGTCTTAACCGCGCGATAATGGCCGACCCAAGTCGGATCCAACTACGTCTGGGGTGGTCCGTGGAAGTGTCCCGGGCTCTCCCTGCTCACACCCGGTTAGCGCAGTTATAATTGCATCCATTCATCGAAGCTTCCCGAGGGAGCCCCTTTCTACTGGCGAAGACTCGTCAGGCAATCGATTTCGAGACATGACACTGTGAGCCGAAGGTCATTGTGATTATGCAACTTCGAGGCGGTATGTATGGGTGGTCTGCGATGTGTGGATCGCCTTTAGTAGATTGGCGGTATTGACAGACGGATGATGAAATTCGGTGAGAAGGGGCTGATTAGCTATTGTGAATGGAAATTAAATCGGCGTCGCGTATGTAGTTGGATAAAATGCGATTTGTGGGAGGATATAAAAAGTTCTGAATCGAAGACGGAACAGATGTTACAGCTATTGTGCGCACTCTTGTACTAGAGTACTGACAATGAGTGAAACTTTATACTACGCAATAAAGCTGATATAGAGACGGTGTATGACTCAGCGAGTAGAGTGTCTTTAAAAAATTAATTCTAGTCATTGCTTTATTACTTTGTACTCCGCGGAATCCGTTATTGATCCGACGACTTTTCGTACATCCTTTGTACACGAACAAAATACTGACAGCAACCCTACTTCCACTAACTATAATGCGTCAGGGCTGGGAGAGTGCGTAAATTCGATTCGCTGACGCGAGCTCGAGTATGATAATGCCTGGCGTGTAGTAATCAAACGTGGAAATGTTTACAACCCCTGCCTTCGAGTTCTCCAATTAAACCGGTTACAATTGCGTGTCGATTCCGCGAAAGTCACCCCAGGGGTTTCTCCCCTCGCGAGGGTAGTCGGTCTCGATGTAAAAATTCGTTGGCAAACTTGTCAGACACCTTCCGCACGAGACATATTTCTTCCGTTCATGTCGGATTTTTCTGTGCTTTCCGCGATAAGCTATCCCTCGGGACCCGACAATAGTTATCTCGAAAAAATGAAGGCGAAGAAAGAATACAAATTTCTACCATTGTTTCAGATGTTCGATCTACGGTTTCAAATATTTTTTCATGAAACTCTGTCATTCCACCTCCTGTCGATCGAGTATCAATCTCGACGATTTTAAATTCGCTCTTCGAGTTTCCACGCGGTCAGTCATTACGTCCGGCATATCGTGATACCTTTTGCCCATTCGACGGGTTATTATCGGCCATCCAGTAAGCATCGTGACGCGCTCATATCATGCATTGGGAGACGTAATAACGAGCGATACTGATCTTTCTGCCTTTCTCTCTCTCTCTCTCTCTCTCTCTCTCTCTCTCTTTTCATCGATAGCTTCTCCTGGTGGTAATTCGCGCAATTACCTCGATAATTCTTAAGGTCGGCGATAGGCACTTTTAACCGCACGACCGTTCTCGCTCTATACGAACTCAATTGGCGTTGATTAGATATTGTCACGGTAGCGGCGTATCTTCCTGATATCGCGATACCGACCGAAGTGTCCGACTTCGGCCATGGTATGAGTTTAAATAGCGCTTAAATAGCGTCCGGCTGCCACGTTAATCAAATATCTGCGGAACAATGCTAATGGACAGGTCGAAACGGTCGGGGGCTCTGTTAGATGATAGATATTAAGAGTGAACCCGATGAACTTTAGAAATTGCTCTCTTATCGAATAGTGAATGATCGCGAGGAGTAGAATTGAAATGAACGCTTTGCTGTTAAGAGCCTGTCATGCGGTAGATTAGATATTTTCACAAGTAAGTACAACGCAGTACGAGTGTTCGATAGAGTTACAAAAATGGAAGCTATTTTAAGTGGCGATCAGAAAGAAACGCTTGCATTGATATATGGTGTATGACTGTATGGGTACAAAAATTCAGAAAGTCGGGCTCACGTTGATAACCATAACTTCATTTTCCCTCAGTCTTAATATATAAATTGATCAACATTACGCCATAATCCCTTGATACACTTGCGCGGCCAATAAATTATCACCTAATTGGACGTTTAGCGGAGTCGCGTGCCAAAGCATTAACTCTACCAGCGAGTCTAATAACTCGCAGGCGGCTTCTCGTTAGAGTGCTGTCAAGAAAGTATCTAATTAGAGACCCTACTCCGACGTTCAGGTCACGATATTCAAATCGACTCTTCACGAAGTCGATCTTTCGAATCGGGCGTATGGCTACCGTTATTTAATTCACGTTCGATCGAAGGCGGCCGACCCGTTTTGCAGACGATCGCGGGGAAAATGTTTAATTAACAACGCCGGTCTCTTGTCGCATTTAAATCGATAGTTCACGAAGTCTTACGGCCCCGTTCACGTTTCCCCGTGAGATGCAACCGTTACAACCGCTCTTATCCACGTGAACGGCGCCTAATGCTCTCGCTCATTGTTCGCGAGGAAAGCTTAATTAACGGCAATGTTGTACGTTGCGCAAATCGATATTTCACTAAGTTCCATCATTGATTCTGACACTAGCTTGCGTCAGCGTGTCTATTTGTGTGTCCGTTATTGACACATTCGACATTGTGTCACCGTTACATGGGTGACTAGTTCTTACACAAATTTCGTTCCTGGTTAATCGGTAGTTTGAAACTTTGATTCTAATTTGCATATTATTAGTAGGCGTCGGTACCGTCAATACGGAATTTAATTATGAGTCATTGATATAATCCTCGATAAAAGCCACAACTCCACGCGCGTCAAGTGCTATCCCACGACGTATGACAGGGTCATTAATAAACATTGGACATCGGTTTATCATTTTGATCTTTTCCCGGGGGAAACTCCTTCGGAACTTTACCCGCGCGTGTGCGTGTAAGTTTGACTTTCCTATGCAGCGTATGAATGGCGCGCGCCGTCACGTTTCTTGCTCGTAATTATGCCGTTACACGCTCGTGTCACCCGTGCACACGTCGGCTGACTCACATGAGTTCACGCATCATGCGTACATACATATGTACAATGTCTGCTGGCTCGAATGGCGTCAGACTCGAACGACTGTTAAACCACGTGTTCGTTTACTCCCCAGTATGTCGTCCGTTACATGCTTCTCAAAACTCGGCTCACGGTCGAGAACACGCTGAAATTTATTATGCACCACCATATACTATAGTATCTAGAAAACAAGTACTATTCAAATTCCAGTACTATTCCTATATTCTCTTTACAAATTACTACCGTTCAGCCAATGCTCACGTCGCTCGAAATTTATCACTGCATCGCAAATTGCGCAAAATTCGAAAATTGTGAAACCTAAAGTTGCGGAAAAAGCAGGACACGTGCTCTTCCATGGCGGTCCAACGTTATTAGATTATTACTCGACGCGTTGCATCGTTGCACTTAACCCGTCCAATTCCGCCAATTGACTTGGAGCCGCCCACGTTGCCCGCGGGAAGATTCGCCAGGCGTGCCTGTTTATATCGCGCCGCTTTATCCGCATTCCGAATTACCGGGTCACACTCGAAACACTCTCGTCCTCCGCCACGTCGGTCTCATACGTTTGCCAGACTCGAAGCGTCGATTTCGTGACTGGCCACTTTCACTTCTTCGTTGTCCCGCAAAAAACGCTGGCATTCCGGGACCGGAGTCGTTAATCTTAACCACTCTCGTTGCCTTTTTTACGACTGACAAGATTATCGTGACGCGCCGGCCGGTGGGAAAATCGTGCATCTTGTCAGTAGGTCAAGCGTGTCGTGCGGGGAATGAGAGATTAAGTTGGAAAGTAGGAAAACACGTCGAAAAGCGGGTGTAAGGACCATTTTTGCGGAAATGATTTGATGAGGAACGACTTATCGCGAACGACGTTGTAATTCGCGTCAGTGTTGAGCAGTAATTACGCACCCGCTCAACTGCAAATGCGATTGCTTCAAGGTTAATTAATCCAACTAGCACGCGAATCGTCTATTTCCATACGATGACGCAAAGACAAAAGCTTCACGGTCAATTTCGCGAAAGCGCTCTCGTCGAAACTCAACTCTCCCCGTTAATCCAAGGCCAGCGGATACAGAGGCCAGCTTTTCATGGCCAATTGATGTAAGGCCATCGAATTGAAAAAGAACAGATCTCGTGGCAATCTATACACATTCGATGCATCGACGAATGGAGCCAGTAGGCCAGTACGCGTTCCGCGGCAACAAAAACGGACAAATCACTTTTCCCTGATACATCTGTTCGGATGAATAAATCCGCGTGTAATCGTATTCAAAGATGACTCGGCCCAGAGACAATGTGTCTCCAAAAGCAATCACGTCAAAGGGACTCACTCGAAAAGGCAGTCACTCCAGCGACAGGCGCATGAAAACCATCCACTCGAAGGCAGCCGCTCTTTTCCCACGTACAACTCGCGTTGCATCGCGCTCCAATAATCGATCGGCCTGCTCGTACAGGTGGAAAGCGTTTAGACACACGAGGACCGATTTATCTGGGTTACGCCGCCGCGTTCCTTATCGTCGAGCTTGCCGGAGCGTGCGAGTTAGCACGAAGTTTAAGGTCAGAAGTTAACACATGACGAGAGTACCGATCCTAGATCATCACGAAAGCCAACTGATTGTTACGCCCCGTGGAGCAATCCAAATCGCGGCCATTGAAATTTTCTGTTCTTCTCTGCAAGAAAAGGTGGAATAACAAAAGATGCACATTTCAGAATGTTCCACGATTCTGAAATATCCTCGAGGACTTTACTACCTCTGCCATTGTCACTTCTTAACATTCGGTGATATAATACTGAAAAGCTAGTCGGACAAAAACTAATTTATGCAGTTTTCTCAATAAGTAACATTCAGTTTAAATAGCCGCAGGTTCACTGTTATCGCAATGCAGTTAAAAGGGAAAACATGAATCGCGGGTGGAAGGGGGAAGGGTGGCAGCTCGCAAGAGGGGCTTGCACTTGACCGTGCCACACCGGAAATGGTGGGTGGTAGTGGTGAGAAAAAGATGGTCTACCGATTGCGAGCGCGAAGGTCAACTGTTCTTGCCGGCACTTGTCGCGTGCGCGACTATCGTTTGCTTCATTATACATGGCTTCTGCATATGCATGTGTTCCTAGTATCATGCACGCGCGAGGGTATTTAGGTACGCGCATGTTTCCACATTTACAAAATTTGACAGCAGACATCATCATATTCCTTTCACGAAGGCAATATTCGGCTTATTGTTAGATCTGCATACACCGCCGGATAAATAGGGACATGCGGGTCACCGTTTCGCAAAATTTATCGTACAATGCTCTTCTGCACAATTTCCTACTAGAGTTCGTAACCTCCGTAAGCTATGTTTGAGGTAATGTTACGACACGTAAATTCAGCAAACTTAGTACTTCCTGTTTCAAACGTGTGGCAATTTTGCCGGTTTTCTATCTAGAATCTTGAAGTCGTTGAGACATTTAAGAACCTCTTATTGTCTATTATCACTAGATAAGTCTAGACAATACACGAGATCGTTCGCACGAAGCGAGCTCGAAAAGAAGAGTAGCGCAAGAGGAAACGATTAAACACACGTTACACGCAATGGTTCTTTCGCCGGGAGGCAGACTGCAGACAATCCGTGTCGTCGTGCGCTGCGTGAGCATTTATTTACACTCGTTCACATATTTGCCCTCGCGCGTGCGACGTGCGTTAAACTCGTTTTACGCGCCGTCATGCGCGACTTTTTCATCGCGCCATTCGCGTCGCGCTCCACGACTTAACTCTCCGGAAGATGTTCTCGCGCGCGACGTGTCAGACCACCTACGTTCCTCGTTAATTGCGCGCGAGAAGACGCCGGGCCGGTCGATCGGTGTCGGCGCCGAATTGTTTCAATTCCGCTGCCTGTATTGAACGGTATTTGGGTCACCATGCACGCCTGAAGAGAGAAGCATCTAATCGCTGCATAAGATTACAATTTCTTTGATCGCACGCTTATCGACGCTTCATTCCATCGTCTTAAGACCACATTCTTCGACGATATTTCTCACTCGATATCGACACGAATATCAATTAACGTCTCATCCCGTATGCAGCGCGCGCGCGCCTTTACCAAATCGTACCGCGCTTCGCCCGTCCCACATTTAATACACGCCCTTCGTAGAAATTTACATCAGTCACTCATCGCACGTTCCAGCTCGTCTCTTATCCCCGCACAATAGTTCAACGCAACCATGGTCGTCCGAGTAGCCTGACAGTCCGTCAAACGCCTCGCGTCTCGTTAAATATCTGACGCGAGGCACGGTCGCGGAACTTCGCGATGAATCATCCTCGAAATTTCTCGGCCCGGGCCGATTAATGCTCGGGCATCGCTCAAAAGGCTCGTTACAATGGGGTGGGCCCCCCGAAGACGTGAGGCGATTTGGAGCAGCAGAGACGGCCTGTCGAGAGGACTGCGCTGCGCGAAAATTGCCGGCGCGCCCTCGGGGCCGTCGACTCGGTTTTCACGGCGAAATAAAAGAGAAGAGAGCGCCTCTCGCTCGCATATCTTCCGGGTCATAATGCCAGCGGACAACGTCGTGGCGCATAGACGTTTCCTGGCACCCAACCAGCTGCCGGAATCCGTACAGGTTCATCCGCGTCGTTCTGGGCACAGTGGACGACGTGGACTGGAATGATAATCATTTCGGCGCTCGACAGTTTTCATTTGCACCGACAAGGGGCGCGGACGTCTCGGAGATTTCTAGAACGTTTCAAGTAGTTTCGATGAAAAGTTGGTTCCGAGGGGTTGTATCAAGGAGAGTTGCGGTATGAAAAGAGTATACGAGTTTTCAAAGATTCGAGTTATGGGAAATTATATCTGTCGAGGGCTGAAAATAGTTAAGTAGTTGGAAGTTTTAGTATAATTATTGTTCGATTTTGAAAGGAAAGTTCTAGTGTTAACAGAGCCTAATCCAAAGTAGATGTACAGTGATGCTACAGTGACATTGTATGAAAATACCTAAACACTTATCAAAAGTGTTACGTACAAACGATATGACACCCAAAAAATCTGAACATATCGAAACGGCCAACGCGTAGATGTTGCGCACTGTACGTTTACCACAGGGGAGTACAGGATTAAATGCAAATGTAGCATCGCGGGCGCCCTTAACGAATCACCCCTTTGTGCATTAGCGATTATTTTTCCCTCTGCTCGCCACGAGGGATCGCAAGAAGAGAGAAGGTCCCTCGCCCTCAACCTCAACCCCCGGAGGGTCGTCGTCGTGCGGGAGCGTTTATGCGCGCGCTTCGCGACAAAAGTGCGCTTCAAGCCTTCCTGCCGACGCTGCGAGCCGGCTAATTCCTTAAATGGAAGAGTTCTCTCCCGTTTCTGTGCTACACGTATAACATACGCTCGGTTCGCGTCGCCGACAAGGTTAATTGGCCGCTTCGAGACGAACTCCGCGACACTCGACGATCATGAACGGCGTCTTGAATTCTTAACATTCTTCTCGCCGTGTCCTTTTTTCCCCCAAACCAGAAGCCGGCTCCGGTACTTCCTAATACAGATCGCGCGCCGCCTTCGAAATACCACGAAAAGTGAAGTGTTAATGTTCGACGCTTATCCTTTGTACCATATAATTGCCACGATTTATTGTTAGAATTTCTATGCGTCCAGTTCAAGCCTTTGTACGCTCTTTCACACTGTCGTCGTTACCGACGGAATCGGCTAAATGAAAAAGTCGCCCGGCGATATTCACTTCGGGCGTCTTTGTACGAAAGATTTAATTAGGGGCGTCCATTATCGTGGTGGAAACGGACGCCGGATGACTCGCGCCCGTGTCCTTGGACATCGTCTAATTTCGAACGTTCCATGTGAGAAACTTCTCCGAACGCGGAGTTGTCCTTCCCCACCGCGCCCGTGGGGCCATTTATACGAGTCTCCACAAACGTTGATCGTCTGCCAAGCAACAAATGGTGCGAGTCGACAGATCCGTCCGACCATCGAACTGCTTTCATTGTGGCTGTTAATCTCTTTTAGAATCGAGAAGCATCGCGGGGCCCCGTAAAGAGGTCGAACGGAGTAGAAAGCGCGATTAAGAAGGATACGTGGCGAGCGCATTAAGGGCACTGTTCTACAATAACCTCCGTTTTCAAGTTCCAGGAGTCTCTCGTAGTCCTCGATCCGATCTCATCTGGCAAACTCGATATGGCAACGTGGCCCGTGCTGCGACTTTCGAGGGAAATTGGAAATCTCAGCGGTGGGCTCGATTGATTATGCAAGACGAAAGATGAAAGGGACTATCCGAGGCACGCCTCTTTTATAGAACCCGTTCGGCCCGAACACTGACTCACGAATCGTTAACCTCGTGCGCGGGTGTAGCATTAGCGTTATAACAGCCGCTACTGCAATTTGTAGTCTGCGTCGCGGCTTCGTGACGAGACGATGAATCGCCGCGCCGGCGTGAAAGTCGATTGATGAGCCATCCGCAAACGATCGAGCCGGCTTCGAACCCCTTCTCGGTCGGGGTTCGAGGAAAGTTTCATCGCCGGGAATATCGTGCACGGTTTCAGTCGAGGTCTAAAGCTCGCCGCTGCACCTGAGCCGCGATTTACCGGTTCGATATTTGATGAGAAACGCGAATTCGCTAGGTGCTGATGACTTTTAATGGAAGTACGATTCCGAATCGCGTGCGATCGATTCGATTCGTAAGAGGCGATACAAGATTTCCCTCTCTTTCGCACGGAACGCATTAATTCGGAACAGGTCAGCGCCGAAGGCAGGTGCATAAGTGAACCGGCAAAATAATGGCAATACCTCCAGCATCGTAAATTTCGTAGAAAAAATTCTACCCGCTCAGACTTTCTCACTTATTACTCAATTAGCTCTCCGTATACTCGAGACGCACCTTGCTCAACATTTCCTCCCTTCTTCTCCTCGCCGTTCTCGCTTCATCGTTTCCAGAGGTAGATTGCAACCGCGTGCTGTTCGTTAGACAGGCTCGACAGTATGCAAAATGCCGAACGTCGTGAAAGTCGAGCATAACGGCTAGATACTTAGAGTTAAGTCGACTCCCAGCATTGGCGTTCTTCTACTAATTACATTTACGTTCTTGCCGAACGATCGGCCGCGATCGACCGCGTAGACTTCCGCGAAACGCTCCTTTCTCTCTCAAGACTTCTCGACTGACGTAAGCGAATCGCCCGACAAGAAAGTCCGCGTCGCGGACCTCGAATTTTACAGATTATTCATCTGCCGAGCGGGGCAGCTAGAAGGTAAGATAAAATGTGCGACATTTATCACGTCTTTTGGCCCATACCAATATAATGCGACTCGGGAGCTAATCAAAACACGAAACACAACTTCATTTCGCCCATTAATCGTCGGATTTCATCAAAATATCGTACGCTAACTAAAGAAATCAAGCGTCCTACATATTTTCATCTGCGCACGATCAAGACATCGGTTCGCAATTTCATCATCAGTAACATGAACCCGCTCGGCATTAGCGCGTACGATCAGCTGGACAGAATCGCTCGCGCAAGTAACGTCTCAAATATCCTCTGGTGCCCGTGAACCAGCTATTTACGCTGCGAAGACTAATCGACGATCGAGGAGAGAGTTCCGCGAAACGATCCTTTCTCTACGTGCGCTTGAACACCCGCGAGGGATGAGCTGCTATTCCGATCCACTTTGAGAAAGCCGAAACGGCTCTATCTGGCGTGCGCGCGAAGTGCGAGACGCACGCTGCACTCTCGATACTCTTCTCCAATAGACTTGATAGTGTTTGGAACATTTCGATCGAGACATATAACAGAAGTGCATTCTGGTGAGACGACGATGCTTTGATCCTGGATTGCACTCAAGGCTTGATAAGGGATGTTGAGAGTGCTAAGATGTGAAGAAGTCGGATGAGTGTTTTTGGAGCCTGAATTATTTTGAACAACTCTTGTTGTATGTGATACATAATATAATCGAACGTGTGGCACCTTTATAATTCATGTGATGAGAACTGATTCAGTGGTTGGTAGGATTTAAATTTAATTTCACTGTGACGTTGAGATAAACGTTCACTGATCTTACGATCGAAACATTGCAGAGTATCCGAAGTTAATCGATATGCACATACTGATGAGCGTGCGAACGTAGTGGCTTTATCATGTACCCCACCAATGCCTACCAAAGATAGACTTGCTGCCGTAAATCAAGTACACTTTGATCCGCGTTCACGCGATATCTCCCTGCAAACTTTTAGATAACAACCAGAACGCTATCTGGCGGAACAATCTTTACAAACGACCGTGTACCCTTTCCTCTAAATAGAAACCTTCGACATTTGATAGTTCACCACTCCGCCTTCGTGTCTCTACTTATCTCACCTTTTTTATTGTGTCGTTATCATTGCAACCGTGTCTATTTATACAACGCACTCGTCTAAACTGCACAAGCGTTAAATTCGTTTTGTCGATCGAACCCACCACCCGAGATTGACTTTCACGGCATCATCGAGCGTTGTATCGCGCGGCTCATATCGAACGATAAGCGTATCGACTGGCTCGCGGCGCCTGTTCTCCCGCGAAACAGGTTAATCGAATTTACTGAACGCGAAACAACCCGCTCCCGTCGAACTCTCAGCATGGGGGTCAATCGGCGTAATCAATTTCTGCCGCGCGCATCTTCGATTGTGTTTGTTTTATCGTGACGTAACTTTTGGGGCTCGCGCGCGATCCACGACGAGCGAATATGTAGAAATAATAATTCTCTGTTATTAGCGTACCGCGGTCCTGTACGTCGTACGTGAACTACTAGATTCGAACAATAGATACTAATGTTACGATGTCTATCGGTTACTTAAACTCGTTACTCTGGCGTTTCGAAAGTTTCGAGTTTCATTCATTCGATATCGCGAGCAAGGTCGATGACCCGTTGGATTACATTATCTCGGGATTCACGCGAATCCGGCGACGGTTCAGCTTTATCGCCGCGTTAAATCCACCTTGCGAATTAAAGTGAGCGGGGAATAGCGGAGTAACCAAAAGACATATCGCAATAAAGGAGAGTAACAGGGAGAAAGGCACGTTCGTAGGTTGACGTGGAGGAGCTGAGGTGCTAGGCCGCTAAGCAAAGGGAGGAGACTAATTCTTGGAGAGTGGTTGGCATTTATCACGAGTAATCAAGGGATTGAACCGCGTAAAGGCCATTATTTTATCGACAAAAAATGTGTTTCGAAAGAAATAAGCAAAGAAACGCGATGAGAAGATGTTACAGAAATAGCATCCTCATTGCGCAATTTAATTTAAACGTTACCTAGGATACTGGTTATTGAATTAAGAGTTAGACATCTTAATTGTAGAGATGGGGTTGATATTGATTGCATTGTGGGATCAAAAATGAATGGAAGAGTGCACGGCAGGTATGACCGGTGGGATACTTAATTAGACGTTAGTCCGCTGAATCTATCTGCGCTAATATACTCGCTATCTATTAACTGGCCATCGACGAGAATACACTATATTAATGAAACTATATCCCCATCTTGCTCTCCACGTATTCGGTGCATATCCGTCTGCGAACTACCTTATATTATACATACACAACGAAACGCAACGTCTCATTAAATCGCAACCTTAATCATACGGCCGGGTGCGACGTAAAATTAAAATAAATTTCATAGCTCCGCCGGACCATTATACCTGACACTGGCACATTGCTACACCTGCATTTTTTCTCAAATAAATGACTGCTTACACGGGCTCCTGCCAGTAAGACAGCGCGTATATTCCTTCCACATGCATCAGTGCGTGCGTGTACGTGTGCGAGCACGTTAATCCTCCTGCCTTCCGTCGTATCGGAGGACTTCTATCCGGGTTAGACGAGTACTCGTGTTACGGTTCGCCGGTGCTACAGTTACGTTAATGCCCGTGACAGGAACAAGGAGAGGCCAAAAGAAAAGCGAGCAAAAGAGAGGTCGCGATCGAGGGAGGGAACGAGCGGAGAAATCTTATTCGGGGACAAATCCCGTAAGAGTAACGCAATGTCCAGAGGCTGTCCTGCCTCCAGTACGTGGGCTTAAGCGTCGCGTGGACACTTCTGCATGACGGCAGAAGCGGACAGTCGAGGAACGGGATTTTCTAGTGGTCGCCCCGTTTTGATAGCTGACTTTCAGGCATTCGCGGATAATGAGACGTTGGCGACGGAATGAGATAAGTGATTGTTCGTTGCCCGCTAAGGGTAAGGTACGCGTAGGGTGGAAATCGTAGAAACGTAAAGTGTATTAAATATAACGTACAAAGATAGATGCAGGTTTACTGGTGATAGCAAGTATACGAAACATAGACGTTATGTAGCGATACTCGACTAAACGGATGGAGACTAATATTCACTCTGCGTTCAATAGTAACGTGTTGCAATCGCGTTAACGATAATGTTCGATTCCCCACATCCTCTTGCACACGTAAATTCATATAATTCGAGTTCGTGTAAATTACCGTGAAACCACCGTCCGGCTTGTAACACTTATCAAATCTTGCGGCGGCAAACTCCCCCTCCCTCCTCCAACCCTACTGCAAATACTACAAACGCGAACCTAAAAACATCTAAACACACCAGCCGAGCATTGCATTGGTTTGCGCACGGCAATTATCATTGGTGCTACGTGTAATTTCGCGTCGCTTAGAGGACGCCGCTTAGAATTAATGCAGTGCGCGCGCGAGAGAAATAGAAGACATTGGCCAATTATTACGTCGTCGTCCGGACGACGCTTCCTGGCCGGCGACGAGGCTCGAGAGGGATTATTAGAGTCGTAATTAATCGTCTTTCGCGTAGTGCTCCCAGCCCTCGGCAGGATGCAGAAACTGGAACGTTCCTCCCTCCGTGCCAAGAGAGTCGTTGCCACGAGGCACGGGAGCGGATGCGAGTACGTTGTCTCCGTTATACCATCCGTGTCCTCCCCTAGTAGCACACAATATTAAATACATATGTATGTAATGTTAAAACACGATTGAATCTCTTTTTAATATTTAAATATGTAACGAATATTCATTTTAGATTTAAAAAGAAATATTTTTTTACAAATGTTTACCAAATATTTATTTTAGATTTAAAAAGAAATATTTTTTTACCAATGTTTACCAAATATTTATTTTAGATGTAAAAAGAAATATTTTTTACAAATATTTATTAAATATTTATGTTAGATTTGAAAAGAAATATTTTTTTTCTGATGTTTACCATATATTCATTTTAGATTTAAAAAGAAATATTCTTTACAAATGTTTATTAAATATTTATGTTCGATTTGAAAATAAATATTTTTTTTCAAATGTTCATTAAATAATTAGTTTGTGTGTAAAAAAAATATTTGTCTTACAAAATGTTCATTAAATATTTATTTTATGTTAGTAGTACATACAGTCAGTCTCAGAAACATTCGGACACTAAAATATTTTGAATTCATCCCTTCGTATCTCGGTCATTTGTCAATGTATTGTGGTTTTTCTTGTTTCACCTGATTCGTCTTTCATTCAAGTTAACAAAAATGTGTATTTTTTATTTAAATTTATGCGTGGTTTATTTTATATTAAATAATGAATTCACTCATGTCACGTTTTCGGGTTGCAAAAAGATTCGGACACTTGTGTTTCTATCATTGTTTAATTCGACATGCACTATTTTTAAACTTTTGCCGCATGTCCTTGTTGACTTAATACTTCCCTTAACCGATGTAGCGTGTGAAACAATTTTTTTTGTTAATATTTAATCGTATATCACGTTCATTTCTCCTTTGATTTTCATTTCAAACTTATTATTGTTTTTTTCCATTTTTCCGACGACATTTTCCAAACATTTTTTCGCAGAATTGAAGCGCAAGGGTTGTGAAGACCGATGAAGGACTTTGAGCCAGTGGTGTAACGCAAATTGTTGCTCCCTGTGTGCTTTTTCTTTGGATTTGGTGCCTCGATAGAATGTACGACTTTCGTAGAACGCCATTTTCTCAGCAACCCCTACTAATTTTTTTATTCTTGGACTGAACTAATGAACCTTATGCATGAGAGAACTAATAAATTCCAATTTTGCAACCCTATTGTTTAAATTATAGATTTTACAAGCTAGTAGTATGCTACGGCAGAGTGTCCGAATCTTTTTGGAACTTTTCACTAAGGTGTATATGAGCGTCCGAATCATTTTGCAACTTTTCACTAAGGTGTATATGAGCGTCCGAATCATTCAAACAAGAAAAACCACAATACATTGACAAATGACCGAGATACGAAGGGATGAATTCAAAATATTTTAGTGTCCGAATGTTTCTGAGACTGACTGTATATGATTAAAGTACACTTCAGTTTATCGGATCATATCTGTTCTGATTTTATATGAAATATTTTTTATAAAACTCTATGGAAAAGATGTTTTATAAAAAAATTTTTATATACAATAAGAACAGATCGATGATAAACGCGCGTGTGATTTTAATATTTATGGGCTTAGAAAATTAATATTCTGTACAACGAGATGTTTGCATGGCTCAGTGAGGAAGCACAGTATCCAGTAATCGGTAGGTCCCGTGTTCAAATCCCGGCTCATCATAAAAAATGTTCTTATTGTATACTATAGTTTGATAAAAATACCAGAGAAAGAGAAAATTTATGCTCCTATTAAATAATAATGCGCAAACAATCAAATTCGGTCGTTCCTAATTTTTTTTAAATTTAAACATTATTATTTAAATATTAAATACATATTTTTTCAAAATTATTTATGTATCAAATGCATATTTTGCAAATATCTGTTTTATATTTTTCAAATATCTATTTTATATTCTATATCTATTTAATATTTATATGATATTTTTCTGACCATTTATTTGACATTGTTTTTATATCTATAGAATATTTGAAACTAATATTTATTTCATATTAAAAAGTGTCGCCAAAAAAATATTATTTTGATATTCGAAAAAGATGTTAAATAAACATTTGTGTGCTACTAGGGTCTCTTCTGCCGATCATTACGGACACGAACTCTGAGTCCCTTCCTTTCGTTCATTTGTGGTGTTTTACATTTTCCCTTAGTTAGCCCTTATTTCTTTGCCTCCCGCTCTGATGGATTTCGATGATGACGTCATTGGTACCATACTGTCTAATGGTAATGATAATAAACTCTTGCACGATGGGTCTGTCTTATACCTGGAATGCGCTGTTGCTAGCAGTGACAATAATGAATTGCGTTATGTCCTGCAACACAGGTATTTGTTTCCCTTACGGTAAATATCAGTTTAGTAATTTAACGATCATAAGTAACGTTAACAGTAACGACACTACCGCAGCAATTTCGTACTGTATGCCCCGTAGCAGAGATTAATCTCTTCCTTCCGTTTGTCTCCTCTTTCTCCGTTCCCAATCTTTTTTCATCTGTTTCCGTTTCGAGAGAATCGCAGCCTCCTGCTCTCGTTACGTCGTTTATTGTAGCGACGCGAACGGGCCGAGTGAACCGTGAAGCTGCACCGCCTCGATCGCCTACGCTTCTAGCTCTCACGATGTCAGAGTTGTCAGGCTCGATGATCCCTTACGACGTTTCCACGGACTCCGTGTGTGGGAGAGAACGGGCGATATGACGGGAGAGGGCGTGAAAGAAAAGCACTTTGCGCGTTGTATTCTGTGCCGAGTGTGATTGTTCGGCCGACACGGTTCATTATCTGATTTTCCGACTAGCGATCACGACATTACGAAATTTTCATATTCCAATTGTTTCGCCAATGTTGAGCCCCTCAATACCTCCTGTCGTACGGTCGGATGCGCATTCTTCTGGTGTTTATATTAAACGTTCCATGCCATTCATTTCAAACGTACTTTCGATGCGATCATTTATAATATGGTCCGGTGGTTTCTTGTCGCGCAAAAAATGACGTCGACCAACGAATCGATGAATTTCCGTCTGCAGACGATATCCCGCGGGGTACGTCTGTTCGACCGGGATAGAAAGAAGTTTGAACGTCGACACGTTCGAGCGAATAGGAGCGAAAAAGTCCCATGTTCCGAACGAATTCTCGACGCTCCCAGAAAACGGTGACTAACGGAGCGTTAAGCAACAACGAAGGTATAGAGAGCGACACGCCCCGGAGGGGAAGGAGAGGGGGGGAGCGTACGAAAACGCTTCGTGACGTTTTTTCACTTTACCGAGAGTGACTAATCGTTTAGACGTTTGAGAGACCGAAAACGAGGCTAAGGGGCTCCTCGACGAAGTTTTTCGAGCCGACGTACCCTCGACTCAGCACGTACACGCGCGCGCGCGCCATTTAATCGCGGGAGTCTCGCCTTTCTCGGCAACCACTTCGACACCTGGAAAAATAAGAACCATTTCGGCATTCGGTGGGCCTGGCGGACGACTTCGAGAACCGGCGGGTGGCTTCCAGTGTTTGACAAACATTCGTCCGTGATTAGATTCGTCTGCGAAAGCTATTCGACTACGCCTATAAAGTCCATCTCGTATCATAGGACGACGCAACATCTTTTCGACGCAAAGAGGGTGTAAAAACATTCTTAACTACGGCACGGTTAAACGCGCCGACAATCTACCGTTGAACGTTGCCAGTTTTTTTTTTCTTTTTCTTGACTGTGACGTAAGAGATCGAAGGCACGGAAGAAATTGAAAGAAAACAAGCAAAGTTTTCTTAAATCATCTTACCGACGCTCCTTGACACCTCTTTCGAAGTCTTCGCATCGGAGTGTAATGAAGGTGCGCGCGCACGCATGCCAAATTGTTCGGTGCAGGAAGTCACGGTACCGGAAATCTCGTCCGAAGTAACGTTACGAGACCGTCGCCGGAAGCTAGTTCCTCGGCGTGCGACGGTTAGAGTCTGGTGGGAGAAAGAAGGAAAGAGTGTGTTGTGGCGAGATCGTGTCACGTGTTGCGATCGATTGATCAACGGGTAATAAACGTGCTATGGCGTATTGATGGCATGCTTGAGCATCAGCGTAATCAAGCACATAGTTTGATCAAACGTTGTCCGTTGACAATGAAGACGATAGTAAAGAATCGAATGCTAAATGGGACATGGGAGTGCAATAATTTAGATTAAATTTTAAGCAAGGATCTATGTGGGGTGCTCTACATTTTAAAAGGCGAAACAGTTTAGTTTGAAACGTTTAGTATGTGTTTGACAATGATTGAACAATCATTGTTGACCCCATTTCGACATCGCGAAGTAGGTCCGCCATAATTTCTTCTCCATCTTCGATCGTTAATTCTTGATGATCTAACGATGAGAACAGGGTCGTGCTTCGATTTCTCTGTGAATCTTCCGCGTTGATCTCTCAGCGCGATACAGATCGAGAGTTGAACAGAGTCACCTCACCCACGCGGTCCACGATCTTATAGAGGTCGATTGTTTCTTCACGATTATTATTCAACTTTGTAGCAGCGGTATTTACGACTTCCGGGTCAGTGGATAAATATTTCTCTTTCTTACTGACAAAAGACCTGCATTGCCGTTTAACATCCGCTACTTTTTCCAAATTGGTCACGTCACTAACACCTGCAGATGTACAAATTAAAAACTGTTTTAACAGAAGATAAATCTACCGTCACATCTAGATACGACTAATTGCGAGCACAAATCAGAGACAAAAGTCGGAATCCAATAAAGGACCGATAAGACGATCGCGCGATAACTTTGACTCGTCACGGTCGTATTGATTCCTCTCGTTCGCGATCGCCTTGCGAGATTCGGAGTCGAAGAGAGCGAAATCCTGCGATCGATCTTCCTGACGGGCGTCGATCTCTCGGCGGGGTGCGTCGAGAAAGTCGAGAGTCGAGCCGAGAGTTAGTCTGCCTACGCGGCATTCAACTTCGCGGCTCGACCGCTCTTGGATGTCGCTCGTGAATCAACTTTGTGGTATAATATTCAGCCTCAATGGTCCCATGGCCCTACCGCAAACGACCACCGGCCGTTTCAAGATATTTCTTCTGAGCGTTCTTCTCTGAAGTAGTTTTCAAATGACGAAACATTACATAGGAACTGTATGTTGTAGATGCTTGAACTTTGAATGGTAGGTTGAAGGTATGTGTAAAACATGCCACTAAATATGCAGGGTTCAATGTTTCTGCTATAGAAATGTTGAAGTGTGAGTACACATCGTGTCTATATCGTATAATTCGACGATTTTGACGTTAACACTATAGCACCCGATATAATCATACGAATCCGTGGAAATCTAAGTGACAGGCCAGTGCGATGAAGACAGTCGATCATGCGATATGTACCCTGACGAAAACCATTAACATACCTGAACAATGTATAAGCCGTATTGAAGTCGCGTGATGGCTCGCACGTGGAATGAAAAGCGAGTGAGTAGGTATCGGGCAGCAATTGAACTCGCCGCGATTAACAACCTGTAACGGAGATTGTCGAGGGAGAATAATTTGCTCGAAGCGATCGGGATAAGTCAAGGCCGGCGTGTTCGATTATTCGCGCTACCGATCGACGAACGCGATCTCTCGATCGCTTCGGGCATACGTTGCGATTACGCTGGCCGTCTAATCGAACGTTATCGAGGCGTTTTGTGGCGATTAAGGCCGTTTACCGATTGCCATGAGGGCAACATTGAACGGCCGACTAGGTCTTGAATTAACATGCATATTTTTGACAGAAAACGTTCTTATGAATTGAACGTCTCTTGGTGAGCCTAACGAATCAATAATCTGTGATCATCGACGCTTGTAATCGAATATATTCATATGTGCGAAAAGGTGTTGGGGAGAAAAAGAAAGTGGATAAAGAGTTTGCTGTTTTATCCAAACCTACAGACGGTTCTCTCAGATGAGAGCTCCGTCAGAATTAAAAACAGATGGAATTCGCCGGGTGTATATACTTACTGCACATATATCAGATGTGCCATTAACATGACGTCAGCCTCGATTACGCCGCAGGCCCGTCGTCACGCTCGCGTGTCAAAAATAATTGCGCTCCACAGCCGAGCCAGAGAGAGAGAGAGAGAGAGAGAGAGAGAGAGAGAGAGAGAATTTTATACGGCGCGGGCGTCGACTACAGTCGCATCTCGAATGCAACGCAGTTTCCGATAAAAATACTGCGATCGTGCGATGTCTCGAACGGGAAGCAAACATCGCGCGAAGTGATAAAGTGACGCTGTTTGTCGAATCGAGTCACGTGCGAAGTTCGAGTAAATTCGCTAGTAGAGTATCGTCTGGATATTGGGAAGCGTCAAGTGAAACGTGTTATCTATTGCAACACAAATATTTGCTCCTCTTATTCTTATGGAAACTGTCGCTATACCGGTAATTCTACGATTAATATTGGCACTAAATGGAAATTTACTCTAGACATAAATAGTCGACTATGTAGGGATAGACCTGCAATTCTGTGGAAGTGTTTTACACGCTTCGAACTTGGACGCGAAGCACGTGACTTTTCGGAACAACATCAGCGTCTCGCGAAACGATTGTTTCATCGAACGTTGCTCACGCTCTCGCATTGCGGTCGTAAGGCCTTCGTAGGCGCCACCATTGTTGAGCGTCGCACCTCCAAGTTCATTCATACGGAACCAAAGTTGAATACAATAAGCGGGCAAGTGCGAGGGAGACGGGCATATCGTCGTATGCACATGCAAATACACGTTTAGTAACGCTGAACGAGGAGAAGACGGATAAACCTGTTACATTAGAGATTCCATTTTAATACTTTAATATATTCTATTACAATTTGCATTACAATCGCGTAATTTGAATTAAAATTCATTTTATTGAAATTACACGATCGTCATATGTTGTATTCATATTACATTAGGACACATTACAGCGTCTAATAATATATCTTCGACAATGCAGCTTTTCATTCGGCTCAAACTGTTTCGAGTACAGAGGCAAACGGTTTAATTCGCTTAATGCATGATCACGCAAGTGTTACGGGTCTGAAAATAATTCAGCTTGACTCGCGGATAGACATAACCGTTGAGAGTCGGGAGAAAGGAGGGAAGAGAAAGATGAGAAGAGAGCGAAGGGTGGTCTGCAAATCGGGAGGTCCGCAGCGTGTTTACGATGGTTCGAGCTTTATTGGTCCGCCGTTATGCAAGCCTCGCGTGTTCAGTCCGTGAGCAAAGTAAATATTATGGTAATGTCATTCGCAATCGATAGCACGGACGAGGAGAAACGCAGGGGAATTAGCTTTTAAAATTTCGAGTGTGCACGCCCAGTTTCTTTGGACATCAGCCTTGCTACTCTTTTTCCGACACGGACGTTCGTCCACGAACGACTGACGCACGAAGTTTCATGTCACGCTGAACGCTCGCAAGGCATCCGTCAACTGTAACAATTTCTGTCAGTCACTGCCAACAGCTGCCAACAGCCAAGACGAATTTTGCCATTTTTTCTTAGCACCCCAGAGGTCAAAATGACTTCAATCACTCGTCAGCAGTTCTACTATTAAATCCGTCCCTTCTCATATCGAACGCCAGCATAATTCTGACCACTCTAGCACAAATTCAGCTATCCAGCAAAGTCACATTTAGCCACACGTAAAGCTTTTCTCTTTCTTTTCCCCCGGCTCGATTTCAGGCGACAGAGCTAATTACAAATAGATCACCCGAAACGTTACTTAAATTCCCGCCGACGTGGCTGTCGAAAGCGAAAATTCGCCGTAACTCTCGCGTCGTCAGTCCCGCTTGGGAATTTCTCGCGCGCCAGAACCAGAAGCCCGGCGCAATATTTTGCCTCGCGATAGCCTGGCGCGCAGCGTCATTCTCGCGGCACCGTGCCGGCGCGGCGGGGCATGCAAATTTATCAATTTAGTGCCCCCGTCCACTCGGGCGCATTGCATCATTGCGCCGTAATCGCGAGGCAGGAACACGAGGCCTGGCATGGCGTCGCTTCGCCGTAATTCGCCTCCGCGCGCACTTTATCGTCGCTATTGCGTCTTCGGCTTACCCAGATTCGTCGCGCTACCTGCGCGCAATAATCGTCCGAATTATCGACGCCGCTAAAATCGGCGCGAAGCCGGTCATTGTTCGCCAACGCTTCTCGTTTTGATGGCGCGAGGTCATGAAGGAAATACGGCGGCGGGCGGGACAGAGGTTTGCGGAGAGGAGGAGGGAACCGTGTCGTCGCGACTCAAGATTGCGACGCTCTCGCGAGAACCCCGAAGCGCTCGTTTCGAGCAATTCACGATTCGACGACAATTTGCGGGTTTTCGCTCGCGTCGCAACGGCAGCGGTCGGTTGCTGTTCGAAATGGGTTCCATTGGCAAGCAGATCGCGGAAATCATTGGAACGGTACGAATGAAGAGTACAAGGTGGTAGGAAATGATGGCGACGTTAATAGGAAGTAGCGGGGATGGCAAAAGAGAGTTACCAATTTTTTGGGTGATTTTATACGATTGGTATGCGGGAAGTTTGCGTAAGTTACCGTTCTGGCGGACATTACTCACCACTTTTCTAACCCAGTATACAAGAGCGACTTAACGACTCGTGGAGCCAGAGAGGTGTTTGTCGAAATTTTCGATGACTCTTCACAGTCCCTGCCCCACTGTTTGCACGGACCTATTTACTATTTGCGCGCGCCAAACGAGCAGCGGGCCTGCCGTATTTGTTTGTCCGTGCGCACGGACAGTGAGAAGGAGCATCTCAACAGTTCCGGGTGATTCACAGGGCGAACTGCTGCGATAATCGCAAGTTATCTCGATTATCCTTCTCGCTGGAAAGTGCTCGAGAAGCGCGGATAAGGTAGGGTAGATAAAGTGTCGTTAGAACGTTTTTTCGTCGGCGAAACTGTTCCGCGTCGGAAGTTACGTCGCGCGAGAGTTGTGTCGAAAACTTTTTGCAGTATTATGCGAAAAAGTTCTGCTGCTTGTTGTACGACGCCTACTTTTGATCATGACTCATTATTTAATGTTCATTGTAATTCGTTTTAGTGGACAGTACATAAGTGATTTAAGAAAAAGAATGCGTCTACGATTAGGTTCTGAGCCAAAGCTGTTGGCAATACTGAGACGATGGAGAATAAGTTGGACATCGTTTAAGCCGCGTTTCTCTCGAGCATCGCGCCAGTACTTCGACTGACCTTAGTCCAGCCTTGTCCTTATCGCGATCATTGTTACCCTGGAAAGTAGCGCAAACAGGCTGGCACGAAAGAGCATAAAACAAGCTCGGACAATGCCGGGCATCTTTCGTCGCCCGACTTTGCATAAGCGTTCGTGCATTCACGTACTCCGCGCACGTACTTTAGACGAAGGAAACCCGACGAAACCGAGCAAACACGTTTGTTGTCCTGTCGGTTTGTCACGCGGAAAGCACTTCTAGATATATATACGTGACTCGATTTTCTACCCTACATTCGCATCAGTGTAATAATCCACGATCTTGACACTCTTACCCGAAACTATTTCCTCCCATTCGGAGTGTTGGACGTAACTCGCGGTCAGTTAAAAAATTTAGTACAGATAAAGTCTGTACAAAAATAGAGCTGACAACGTACTCTGCAGATATGAACGTTCGGAGGCTTACAACCCGTGAACATAGTCTTAGCACGTGGACTCCGTCATTCCGCGCTCGCGACATCCGACACCTTCCTGCCATCAAGTTCTCTCGACACGTCGTCGTCGTCGTTGTCGTGAGACAAGCATCGACGTCAAATGGCCCGCGCCGATTTTTCGCTCCCTAATTAACCCAATTCTTCCTTGTTTTTTTTCCCCCACCCTGTGTCTCCCTTCATTTTTTCTCTCCCTGTCGGCTGACACTTCCCGGAACACCTAGACACGTTTCTCACCACGCACCGTTCTAGGAGTCATTGCCCTCGCTCTCTGTCCTCGGTTTCTCACGGGCGTTTGCATACATTCAACGTCTGCGCCCGTGTGCGTGTCACCTGTCTGCGAAAACAGGTGTCTATTCAAGCGACGAGATCGTTCTCCCCTTCTTTCCTCTCCCATTTCCTTCTCCATTTCGTTCTCTCCTCTCTCGCCATTCACTCCGCTAGTTGGCGAACTCTCTCCCTTTTCTCTTCTTTCTGATGTCCTTCATCTCTCTCTCTCTCTCTCTCTCTCTCTTTCTCTCTTTCTCGGCTTTTTCTCCTTCGCTCTGATTTCTTTACGGCCACAGGCTTTTCACCATTGAAAAAATGCATTGCTCTGACGGGGTTGGTGTGCACAGTGTGCAGGGGGGCCACGCCGTTGGCTCTCGAGTAAATGGGCTTTTTAGAGACCTCCGACGTTCCTGTGTCGAGAGTGATGCTGCGCGAGGTTCATGCTTCCTCTATCATTCGCCTCCCTTCTCGCCGTACTTTCCGTCTTCTGGTTTCATCGCATCTCTCTGTCTCTCTCGATCTATCTGTTTATCTATCTCGCTCGTTATTTGCCCTCTAACCTTTTTCTTTTCAACCCCTTTCATCCACCTCGCTGTCTTATTCTTTCAGAGCTTCGTACCGTTTTCTTCTTATTCGTGCTTCTTAGATGCTAGAGTGATACACTCCGTATGATAAAAGGTGGAACTAATTACAACTCTCCGAAAGTTTCCCGCTGACTATGTGCTTTGTTAATGAAATGGATGAATTTAAAAAAAAACAAGATGATCAGTTTGCCTGTTAACAGGTTCGTTTGTTGCTGCTCTGTATTTTATTCGTGTATTCGGATATCATGCTTATTGCTTGATGGCGGACTATTTCGACATTTTTGTTACTCCGACACGTCTCATAGACGACATTCACGCGGAAATTTCTTCTCGTGTCCCTCTAATCGATCGTGGAATTTCTGTTGCAGGCAGTCCCGATGCTGCGCTACCGTCCCGACGCACGAAACGCAGCCGGAACGCCTTGGAACGAGGGTAAGTGCACCGGAAAATTGTGTCACGTTCCCCGAGAGAACGAATCGAGGGTGCTCGATGGATGGCGAGAGTGCGTGCAGGCGCTTTCGTCGAGTGCGCAGTGTGGCCTTGTTCCGAAAAATTCATCGTCTTAGTGTTTTTAGCGTATAAAATAGAGAGATGTCGTGTCTACTTACAATTAGACATCAGGCATTTTCTCAGTTGGAACGTTTCGACTTCCATCACGACTACATTGATCGTAACATTAAGACTAGTGATCGGCGTTCTATTTTGACGGTAAATTTGTGTTTAAATATGTTCATATTTGTAAAATGGTGTGTAAAATGTATTTGTATATATATATATAGTAGGAAAGTTATTTTGTTTTTCGTATGGAGTAGCACGAAACAGATGAGAACTCGGTGAAAATACATATATATCAAACTCGAACCAACTCGTTATTCTACGTTCGTTCAACCGTAGCATTTTTACGCTCACTGCCCTGCACTCGCTCATCGGGCATTGATATCCCTTTAAAGGGAAGGCTCATATAGGAACGGGAACGGAAACAAAATGGATGACTGCTTCACCGGGGGTGTCATATCCCACTGTGCTACGCAGGAACCTTATTTATGAACTTATAAACTCGTGCGCGCCGCGTAATATTTCATACCGCCGCGTAATTTATTTCATATCCGCGTTACTCGCTACCGTAACGCACGCTGCCCCAGATACTTTTTCCAAATACTTCACATCTCAGCCGCTCAAACGCAGTTAATGACCGGTAACGGCGCGTAATACAGCCGAGTTACCTTCCAGTGCAATTCCTTTTTCATGCAGCGCCCCGCAATTAAGTTCTTCAGCCCCGTGCCAGAGGGATCGGCGAGACTGCGAGCGGGAAGGAAATGAACAAAATTAACGAAATTGCTATCTGAAAGGCTCGCATCGCGTTGACCCTCCCAACGCGCCCGGCACGTTTCACTGCGTCGACAAAAAAAAAAAACGAAAGAAAAACAGCCGCTCAGCCAGCCATGAAAATTTTCGTGCCCGGCGGTCGGAGATTCGTGCGGGCCATTGATATCCTTTAAAGGTGCAGAAGGGGGAGGGCGAGGGGGTAAAGCATGGGAATAGGAACAGGTTGAATGGGTGCCCCCACGTTGGGAGTTTGTCGGCAGAGAAGCCAGCCTGTCAGTCGGGGTACCCTACGGTACTACCCGCGTAATACCGCTCGCACCGCATTCACCGCAGCGGGCGCGTTCGCACCTGCCGTTTATTTGCACGCACATCCCGACTTTGCGTTCGACCGTCCCGCGGCGCAACCCGTTCGGATAAAATGTGCGCGAGTTCGTGCGCGCCAGACTGTCTCTGTACGCGAGCCGATTGTTTACCGCGCCCTTGACTACGCGCGAGCAAATCGATTTGCGCCGGAGTTGTCTGTCGATCGAACGAACGCACGGGAGGCTCTCAGAGAAAAAATGAATTTTGTTGCTTTCGGACAACGAGTGCGTAGGCGACGCTGATAGTTGGTTTGGTTATTTGGCGTTAAGTTAACGCAAGTACCGTGTGGCAGGGTGCGTGAATAATTTAAATTGTTTAAAATTTTGCGTACGAGACAGTTTTTAGGGTTTTAGTACGCTTCCTGTGAAAATGTGAAAGAAATCGAAGGGCAAAGAAAGAGAATTTTACTTATCGGGGTACATATTGGGGAGAGGGGGATAAATGCGAGCGCAAACCAAATGACGAATTTTAATAGACGGTACGTCATGCAAACGGGCGGCAGAGTATCGTGAGAGAGTACGGCTAAAAGGGATTCCGATGAAGAGGAGAGTCAAAGTCGAGGGTCGCCGTGGCTCCTTTCGCGTCATCTCACGCTCGAAGTTGCGGTAAGATACGAGTTCGCGCGAAGGCAAAATGAGGAGGGAAGCGACGATAAAGTTTCAGTGGCCTCCGGGTTCGATTTTGTTTCTTCCGCGTGGCAAGCGTGCATACATCAAAGATCGTGCGTCCTCGCAGCCAGGCGACGTTTACTCTTCAATCTAAAAATGGAGCATAGTCCATGCCCGCGTAAATGTGAACTTCGTACCGATGCATTCTAAGTCTGAACAATGCTGACACGTATTAAGGTATTACATCTTATCGTCAGCAGTTGTGGTATTATAGCACGGACTTCGGCGTATGCGCCGCGCTCGTGGAATTTTTATGCGCTTCGTTATCAATGCAAATTCATGCCGCGCAATTTCCGTTATTCCACGGAATACGAAACGACGTTGAAAAATGATTAAAAAGAGTCCGTTCGCCTAGCTCGAGAATATATTTCGAGGGCGGTTAAGACTCAGCAGTCTGGGTAGGCCGAGTTCTCTCGGCAACATTTCTCCGTTGGAAGTGAGTTAGGACGCGGGGAACGGTCTGGGGATAGGAAACTCCGGTATGCGTATATGCAACCTCGAGAGGACGATATCTAGTTCCAAATTGATATAGGCGAGCACTCGGTTCGATATACAGGTGGATATACGTACAGGTATGCGTGTTGGTATCGAAATGCATTTCAGAATCCAGCACGCATACATACATACATACACAGGTCTGTGCATACTCTTAAATGCAGCCATGTGTAGAATACATACGTCCACGTTGCATACCCTTTCTCTACTTCATACTCTACTTTATCTAACGTAAACGCATAAACATCTACGGATATGCATATTTAGATATTCGAATACGTAAGTAGAAGAAAAGAGAGGCATAAATAATATGGGTGTCATACCTGGCTGGTCTTGTGTTCCTACGTAAATTACTCAACTATGCATTACGAATGTTTTTTCTTAAAGAACTACACACGTCACCAGAACCACGTACCTATGTGTATACCGGTATAGATATTTTGATACGTAAATATAGAGAGTACGAGACATACAGCAATGTAACTATACATGCGCATTGATATATCTATAGAAACACGTATATAAGCGCGTTTATATACACGTGCTTGCATATAGGCTCATATAGGCACGCGGTTGCAGAAACGGTGGCGGAGTTTAGAGCGGAGTAGAGTCGAGTAAAGCAGAGTGGAGTAGGTATAGGTATAGGCAGCCCAGCAGCCAACCATTCCTGTAACCTTTGGGTCGGTTTTGCGTCGCGGCTTGCGCTCCGGCGCGCCAGTCGCGGACAGACGTTCTCCTGGCCGGTTACTCTCTTCTTCGTCAAACGTTCCTCTTCCGATCGCGACACAGTCTGCGTCACCCGCGCCGAAAATCCACTGTTGAATCCGCGCACGCGCACGCCCGGGACACGTGCGTGGTGAACAAAGATTCAGGAAAACGAAGAAGTGAGCGCGGTGTGGCTTGACAGCACAGTGGATACGGTGGCATAAGAAACGTAGAGAAACTATAGAATCATGTTCCGTGGACCGGTTGACGAGTGGAATAATGGAGTGTGACGAGAATACATGACGGAAAATTGAAAATTTAATTAATTCCGGATATATGTTCATCGAACAGTGATTTAACATGTGCAACGTACGTGTACTTTCTTAAGAATACAATCAGACCAGTGAATCCGTGATTACGCGCGATCACATCCGATCGCCGCCAATCTTAATTATTGATCAGGACTGTACCCGTTGATCGAAGCTTTTAACGTCGCGCGAAAGGCTTAATGCGACAGAGAGCTCGCACTTCGGACGAGATGCTCGCGCGAGATTAAGCGGGAAACAGGAGGGACAGAAGGAGCTGAGAAGCCGGTCGGGAAACGAGGAGGCCGAGAGGAAGCTGGCGCGGAATGAAATCGGGTCGTCGCTCGTTAACGGATCTCGAGTGAACGACACTCCGTCTGACAGTTGGAAGTGAGTGAATAGCGTAATTCGCACCCGGCGTTACAAGCGTAAGCGCAACGCTGAGCATCGAGGTTTATCGCGGCAGGCGCGGCTTTAACGGTTAAACGTAACGTAAGAGATGTCCTGCGCTGGGCTTGACGTTGATCCTGCTGAGAATGACGAATTTCATATTCGTTCGGCTGAGAATGGCAGACTCGACGTTGATGCAGCTGCGAATGATGAACCTGACGTTAATTTCGGCTGAGGGTAACCAATTTGTCCGTTGGTTTGGTTCAGATTTACAGAGTTGACATTGATCTAGTTGAAAATGGCGAACTTGACTCTGGCTCCAGCTGACAGTGACTGCGTTGATGGTTATTTGAGTGAGAATTACCGGACTTGACATTGATCCAGATAAAATGGTGAACTTGACATTGATTTCGACTGAGAATGACGAAGTTGACGATGGCCTAGCTGAAAGTGACTGTTTCTACTGAACGATCTATGTTCTAGTTATTTCTTCAAATTATCCTAGTAATTCCATATTTTGTTCGACGTTAGTCTTATCGTAAATCGTTGCTACCACTGAACAGTCCGTTGTGGCCTTCTTCCAATTTTCCCCGGAACACAGGTGGCCCTTGTAAATAATACGTTAGCGCTCTAGACCTTGTGCTATGTATTCCGTCTCGCGATAACCCATCCTAGCGATTCCGCATTGTACAAACTCTACGGCAGATAGTTTCTACATCGTCCAAAGTTTACCACGCACGGACTTTGTACCGCGTGGACACTATGTATATCAGGGACATTTTGCAACACAACTTTTCTATATTTACGCAGACCTCTGTGCCACAGAAACTTTACAACGGCTAGCCTATACATTTGCCGAGCCCGATGAATTGCCAGACAGGTAACTTCTGAGGTGCAGCTGAAAAAGAAAGAAGTGAGGACAGAGTCCGTCGAAATTGAACGTTGTACGCTTGAGTCGTCAATCTCCCAACTCGTTGCCGTAGTTCGTTTCGCGCAAATGATACATCTGCTCGCTCCTACGGCACTCGGGACGAAAACACTCACGTTACACCGAGTTAAACGGAGCAGCCTTGGGTATGCACCGTAACATAAATCCATTTAACTTCATCGCCCCTTTAAATCGCACCAAACCTCTGACACATGAAGCAGCCCCCCCAGCATTAACCGACTTTTTCCAACAAACAATTCGCGCGATCTGAAGAAGAATCGTCCGCCGCGCCTCTGAATCACTCGCGCGATCTCCGACGCGTTACGAGGCATTCCGCGTCGTCCATCCTTTCCCGAACACGCACACCGGTAATCGAACTCGCTTTTTGTTGTTATTAGAGAGTCGCGGAGTCCGGCGGTGGCCTAAAGATAGAAACCGAGACTGGTCGGGGTGCTGTCGACTCGCTCGATGCACCGGCAGAGAGCCGCGTTAACGATCATCGTTTCGCTTTTATTGCGCGTCGCAGATTGAGCCTGCGTTTACGTAACGCCGCGGGATGCAAAAGGGAGAACGCGATACTGTTACTGCGACGATTAAGATACCTGTCGCGCGGCGCATGACGTGCGTGCACGTGCACATGCACGTCCGAGGAAGAGTCGCAGTTAGTGACGTGCTGCCGAAGTTGACGACGATTTGCAAGTCAAATCCTCGGCGGGCTTCGGCGTAAGTATGGAGAGTGCCAATTCGGTGGTATATGAGAAGAGAAGCGAGCGTACGTTGTGACGAAAAAATTCGCGGCTTTTATGAAATCGGACTGGGTCGGTTCGGTTACGTGGTTTGTCGGAGTCGAGGACAACTTCGCGGGAAGCTATCGATTCGTCAAGACCGGGCTTTGCTAATTCGCGTGCTAATGAAGTCTTCGACCTTGACTGTGAGAGACCTTCGTTTCTCTTCGCACCTGCCGCACTTCATCTCCGATCGCAAGAGTTCTTTAGAAGTACCCATATAACCAAAGGCTGCCATTTTGATGAATAAATATACGGTAATTCGTGTGCCCAAGTTTGAATGTTGGATGCGTGAAGTAGTTGATAGAACGTGCAGATTTCGCTCGTTTTGCACGACGAGCCACGTGTGAGAGAACTCAACAAATAAAACGCTTTCGATTCTGCTCGACGAAGCGCGGTGAGGCATCGAGGCTCTTAAAGGATGCATTTGCTGTGCCAGTGGCACTTGTAATCGGCCAGTGGTTACAGTACCAGAACCTTGTCAGGCGGATGAAGATATTCGTCCGTTCACGCCCGGATATATACATACCTAATAGACCAACCACTTTGGCAACATTAGCCATTCGTCGATCGACAAGCCGATTAGGTCTTCGATCGCGCTGACATTTTCGTTCTCGGCGACGTTTTATTCTTGAACGTTGACACGCTTAAAATATGCAATTACGGTGCTAATACCGTTAACGTGCACTAGTTCGACGCCACTCACCTCTTCTATATGCGCGCGCACATACTTTGTCGACTGCATATAATTACACTTCTTTTTTTTTTTTTTTCTTATTTTGCACTGTGACTTTAGCTCTGCCAGCGAGACAGCGACGTAACTGGTATCGATGATATCAGTGATATTCTGCTCGTGCGAAGGCAGGAAAAATATTGCTACGGCCAAGGAAATGAACTGTTGACGTAACGTCGGGCACACCTTTGCATGATTCAAACAACGGCCAACTGTTTGCTCCTGTCTGTCGGTAGTTTAGCGCCGCCGTCTATTCCGCGTCGACTCGGTATTGTGTTATCTTGGCGTTCTGGGTGAAACGATGCGCACAATGAAATTCTTGTTACACCGTCGGCGTAATTAAGGAAATTGGTAGTGTCGTACAAAAGGCATGCCCCACGCGGTCGGACGCGGAAATAATTTAGTCACGGAAAGGTTAATTACACCTTGCTCCGTACGCATATGTACCGAGTAATGTTCCGACATATGAGCCGATAATGAATGACGATTAATCGGGCGCGAAATGAAATACTGTTTGCCGTCGCTAATCGAAATCTCAAGTTTCTCCAACTTCGAACGCATGTATTTACGTAGGTAACGGCAAGGTTGCTAAAGCTGACTTATCAGTCGGGTGATGATACGTTTAATTAGTCTCAATTGGTAGCCCAAGTGGCCGTCCTCCTACACAGTTCAATTAAAATTGCTGATAACCAGGCTCCACGGTAAAACCACATTTGGAAAGTTCATGTCTAGTCATTTCCACCTATTCTCCGCATCATGAAAAATGTATATATATATATACAAACCGTACACGTACAGTATTAGAAAACTGAACGAACGATATTGCAGGTTCGTAGAAATAATCATTGAGACTGAAACATTTCGGATTTACCGTAGAGTCGTGAACGGCACTCCGTACGCGTCCTGAAATCGTGCAACGAAAACTACGTCGTGCCGACGCCGACGTCGCGACAGCCGTATTGAACTGTCACTTAAACTTTTGCTCGTCTGTCCAGGTGAAGCCAGGAGATACAATGTTGTCGTATATGCTGCCAACGGAGGACAAGCCGCCGCCGGGAGACCCGAGCCAGAACAATTATCGGGCGAGCAACAGGCCGCAAAAGAGTCCTCGGGATCATCCGATGAGGAAGTCAACGACCAACAGCTCGATCACGTCGAACGCCGCCTCGCCGAAAAAGTACGTCGACGGCGGGGCTAGAACGATGATCGTCTCGACGAGGATCGAGGATCACGCGGAGCGTCACAATCGCTCGATCGTTGTTCAGAATCAGCAGCCGAATCAGCACCACGGGACGCCGATCGAGAGTCCGAAGCACAATGGTACCGTGGCCAGGAAGTCGACCCTGCACAACGCGAGGGTCACCAAGGACGACAGTCTTTATAGCATCGACAGCGACGCGAGCACCGTTGGCAGCGACCGAAAGAATAAAATTCTTAACGGCGCGAAGCATGCCAGTCTCAAAAGGTGAGTGAACCATCATTTTTGCCACTTCACTTTTTGCATCGTTGAAAGTTCTGCTTAACGGGTTACGAGAGAAGAAGACTCGTTTCACGTCACAGTATGTTGTTTGTAGGATGTGTCGTACAATATGGGAATTATTGTAGCGATTTTGATATAACATCTAGTATCACGTTTTTCGTTTTGCGTCGAAACGGTAAATGCGAAGACGATGCACCGGAAGTGAGGGAGAGAAGACGAACGAGGAACGGTGACTAGGGATGGGTCAGAGAGAGAGAAAGAGGAGGAGGATTAGAGATACCGGGGGTCAGGGGTCGTTCGAGACCACCTTTCTAATTCGGTCCGCTCGGGCTTTAACCTTCCGCCACGAATCGTGCAGCTTCGAACTTCTCGTGATCGAGCCTCGGAACTTCGCCGTGCTCTATCGCGGAACACAGTGCTACAGTTACTCCGACTTCAGATCTAATATTCATAGCACAGCTTCGGGAAAGTTAATAGCAACGGATCACTGCCGTCAAAGTACTTTCAACTCGAGGCCGAAAATGGAAAGATCGCATTCGCCGACTCCACCCAACGACTCGAACTCTCAGTATCGAAAACGCCTCATCCTATCCTATCGACTTTGAATCGGCAGAGGGGCGGCAGAATCCTATATAACACCCGGCCCGTCACCGGCAGACCGGGCATTATCAAGTCGCCCGTGACATTTCGCCGATCGTTTAATATCCAACGGCGTGAGGTGTGTTTCACGGTCGAAAATTACAAACCGCGCAAGATGGATCGATCGAGGGTTGGCGATCGATAGGAGCTCGGCGCCAGGTGTCAATGTCGAGCGGGATCGGTATATGGACGGCGCGGCGGCGGTGTAGATAGTGTTTGTGCGCGCTCAAAAAGGGAAGGGTTGCGCGCACGGAGTACAGACAGGGGAGAGTAAGGGCGAGAAGGGAATCTCGACACTGACAAACGGCGTCTCGACCTGTCTCGAAAACCCGCAATTACCTGCACACGTATACATATGTCGGCGTACATGTGTCGTTACACAATGGACGTGTTTGTGCGCACGAGTTCGGCTTTAGCGTTCAGCCAGTTGTACAATGTGCGGCTGTTGCTTTATGAAAGACGACGCTCTCGTGTCTACAGACGATTGTTTGTCCGCAGCTTTGAGCACGCTTATTATCCTTGACAATGAAGCGTAGTTACCATTATTTAAGGTACTATTCGAAAAGATTCATTTATTATGGACGTTGAGAATAAAATCAATTCGTAAAGCGGCAGTAGTGCGAAGCAAAGTAACACGGGTGTGACATTTTGCTGGTGAATTCTGGTATGGGTATGCGAACGACGTATCGTACATATTACAAGTAGCCTTCGATTGAAGAGGCCGCGCAGCCTGAGAAACTGAAACGAGCTGTAAAGACACAATTCGCAGCACACTGTAAACTGGCTTGAACGATCCAGAGGACTCGTCTTATAGGCTGGCTTTTTCGTAGCGCGTACGGATCTTTTACGACATTTGCACGTGGGATAGGTCAGGGTCGGTAGGCGCAACGTTGTCTTACCACGTCGCTCTTAATACGCGATGCAGGCAGAGTTTAAACGACCCGATAAAACAGCCTCGCCGCTAATGAAATCCAACAGCGGCGTCATAGTGCGCTCCGCAAAAAATATCCCAACGCCAATAAATCCGTTCCGACTCATCTTCCGAACTTCGGTCAAAAACACTTTTCTCGCCGCAAGACACGTTCAAATTGATCCACTCGATCCATCGCGAATCTTTCATAATCGGTCTCATTGTTTCCGCGAACCCAGAAGTTACGCGCGCCGCTGTGAGAGAAAAAGAGTCGGGATGCATGGATTCGAGTTGACTGGGAGAAAAACGCCCCCGGAGGGGACTAAAAATGAGAATCATGACGGGAGGGTGAGGGGAGGGGGGTGGAGATTTCGATAAAGTTTACCCGCGCGCGGACGTCAAAGCTATTCATAGCGGGGCGATTATGTGGCGCGCGATCGTTGGCGTGTGCGTCTGTCCCGCAAATATATAGTGTCCGCGTGCCTTTATTCATACGTCGTCGTGTGTGAGTGTTTACATGAATAGAGTGCAACGAGGATCCTCGTAAAACCGGGAGAATATCGAATAAATCGTTGTCGCGCTGTTCTTCGGTATTGAAAAGAATCGCTTCGAGGAGCAATCCGTTTCATGCGACAAAACAGAAATGGCTGGAAGTCGCGGCGCAAGTGACAATGAGAATTGAATGACTTTAACCAAACAGATTAAAAGTGTAGAGTACACTACTGCTGTTGGTGCGGTCTTGTTTTCGAAAGAGATTTAAAAAGGTTGAGCGAGTGTCCGCGTAAAATTGATTGATGCTGTGAGCACAATTTATTTCCGCTATGTCGATATTTTTAGAAGTAGAATTGGTGGAATTGGAATGTTTTCGGCTGCATCACGATTTGCCTGATACGTTATTCATTTGCGTGTATCGATATTGTAAATCTGTACGGCGTACGATTACATTATTTCGACAGGGGGACAATTGACTTTACACCTGCTTGTCAATGCACAACGGAGACGTGCTTATATGTGTACCGCGCTGAAATATATATGCGTGGTAGCGAGCTACGTGTGATTGAAAACTTTCGCGCGGTTCTGATTCAGCCAGTGCTGACTTTAAAGCGTGCCAAGTCGAAAGTAAATCGCGGCTCTCCGGCGTTATGTAGTGGTGCGTCAAAGATTTCTTTGTTGAATTCTTTACGTCCCGTTAATTATCCTGTGTTAATATGCTCGCTGGACAAAACCTTCTTTCATCTTCAGTTTATACATTCGTATGTATTCAATTATAAGTAAGTATAAGCAATCACCGCCTTATGTATTCTTTGATTCTCATGACATATCAGTCTAATTATTTCGTACATGACACCAAATTTCGATCGATGAGTATTGATCGTTAATCATATCGTGTGCATTGGTCAGTTAAAAGAAAAACCACAAACTCGAAATCCGACGGTGTATCGACTTATGCGGTTTCCGAAACAGTTCTTTCCCACGCAGTCTTTCTCAGGTTCTCCGTCCGAACAGCCGGCTTTCGGCATTTCCTTTCACTCGAGACAGTTTACAACCGGCGAACGGTGCCAGATTGCGATATTGCGTATGACGAGGTCTATTTTCGCGTCCGAAAACTCGGTTCAACATCGACTCGAACTAACGACATTACGCTGTGGACGATTTATTCCGGAAGTGAAACCCACTATTCGAAATACAGCAATCTCTACATCTGCTTGTTACTTCCTATCCCCTTATTAATGTATCCTTCATATTTTTCTTAAAAGATACACGTATTTTTAGGTAATTTTAATGTGAAAATATCTTTTAATTATGACTCCTTGAAGGGTTTTCGTAAAAAGCATTAAAGTCCTTCAATTATTTGATCTTTTCAAGATAACGAGCTCACTATCACTGATTACGGCGTGACGAAGTTCCACTTTAAATTATGCCCGCAACCATGTTTAAATGTCCGTGGTTTCTCAGCAAAAATTACATACCATTTTTGACTGACACGACAGTCAGTATTATAATACATTCAGCCGAATTACCCGTAAATCACATCTAAGCTACGTACACATAACATCGCAATATGCTTTACACGACGCGTTTACAGTAGCGAATCTACATAATTCGCGGCCGAGACGAGAGGCGGTTTTCTGGCGGAAGAGAGTTTCCGCAATCGATTCGGATTCCCCCCAGGCAATATCATCGCTAATTGAGTACCCCAACGCGGCTTGTATACCGCGATCCTCCATTTATCGCGCAAATAAAATTACTACCGTGCCCCGCGGGACTCGGGAGTGCGTCGTTTTCCGCGACGGAACAGCATTACGGAACGTCGAAGAATCGTGTCCGTTTGTCGCGAGTGTTTGTTCGCGAAATCGACGATAAAAAACGACGGAATTGAGTATCATCACCGGTATTATGTGGTAACAGAATCAGGAATGTGTCGTTTATGTTAGCATTTGGTTGGTAACGTAATTGCGAGAGATTCCGCCGAGACGAAAATATTTGATGCTTATTCTTCTATTCGATGTCACGAAGTCCCGACAGATTGGGAGCGTGAACCATCGAAACTGTCAGCTTGCCAGTTTCGAAACGGTCCCCACTGACGTCCGACGATACGGCGGCGATCGGTATCTCTGCCATCTGCGACGACTGGCAATTTGACAGTCAGTGGCGTCCCCCTTGTCACGCGCCAAAGATCGTTTGATCGTTCGATCGGGCCTGTGCCCTCCGTCATCTGTCGCCAGTGCCAAATTGTTCGGCCGAAGTGACCGAATCCGCAGGCCGACGAGCCGAAATTTAATGGGACGCCGGACGGGGCCTAATTGCATTACGGTCAAATATTCAGAACGAGGAGTGCGCGTTTGAGAGGAAAATTTGGTAAGTTTGAGATAGGAGCAAGGGTAACTTGAACGGAATTTAGGATCCGTTCGGGTGGTCGCGGCACATTCGGTCCATTCTATGGTCCATTTTACGATAGACGCCAGTTCAAAATTCTTCTTACTTAAAATTTTCGCGTGCCAATATCTGATATAATTCTCTGCGATAGTCGTCTAGATCTCATCATTTCAGAGGTAGATCCAGCCGGATCGATGGTAAGCCTCGACTGTCCTCGACCCCGACCAACCCCAACCCTTAAAGCAGTCCAAGTGCCGTGTCGGACACCTTACGACTTTCTCGCCCACCCTCCTCTCTCCTCTTCTCTTCTCTCCCCTTCTCTCTCGACCTTCCTCACCTTCGTTCCAGCAATCGTCTCCGCCGTGTTCTTTCCACTTTACTGAGCCACCTTTCGCCGCCGTGTCCCCTATCCATCCTGTGGCCTCGACAACCGAGAGACTCGTCACGATTTATACTCCACGGCATTCTTGTTGCTTGCCATTTCTGTCTCCTCTTAAGATCACGTGTCCCACGATTTTGATATTTTACGAAGTCACACCCCACTGTGCCGATGTTCCCTTGAATAATCTGAAAGTAGAAAGTTTTCTTCGTCCATCTGCCTCTGAATACATACATTCAACCTAGGCTACCAAATTCACGATACGCAAGATATCATAACTTAGCTCATCGCGGTAATGATTTACAGCGACGAGAATGGAAATTGTTCACGCGGGAAAAAGTGTTGCTCAACGCATTCAGGAAAGTTAACGGTAATGCTTCTATCGACTCGCTTCACCTTTTTTTTCGAGTCTTTGCATTGTGCCCAGCGACCGGACATGATTCGATGATTTGAGGCCTCTAACGATAATTTCTCGCGTTTTTAGGCCGCTTCTTCGAGCTTTCATTTAAGTGAACTCGGCCGAACAACGAATTCCCAGCCTTAGGCAGGGACGCGACGAAGATGACGAAGGGAATGGACGAAGAAGAGACGACGGCATCCACTTGCGACCCTCGCGGGGGCGTCACGATATCAAATCAGATCTATTAGCTTCTGGTTCGTCCGCCTCGTTAATGACGTACTGAAATATTTTGTGGCGAGGGGGCGAAGAACAAAGGAGTCGACGATTCCGTCGCTCGTGCGCCGAGAGCCAAGTGAAAAATATGATTTGCCTCGGCTGAAGGGAGGAGAAAAATGTGGGGGAGACCTTTTGTCACTGTTTCCGCATTTTAACTTTGCCCTCGCTCGCCGAACAGTATCGGTGAATCGATACGAGCTCGTCGAGGAATATTATCGCGTCGGATCGTTGATGAACACCGTATTTTTCTAGATCTGGGTTAAGTCGTCGACTAGCAGAGCTAAATTGGCGGAGTATGATTTAATGTGTGTTAATCTTGAAAATCATTCTGCGGGTGTACATGAAAGGAACTTCTTTAGGAATTCGCAGAGAATCGAGAGCGATGGTAATTGGCATTGGTTATGAGGATTTAGGATCAAGGGCAGGTCGCAATTTTTACGACTTCGCTACGTCGAAGGGTGCGACGGGGGAATCTTTGTGGGACTTCGATGATTTTATCAACATCGTGACAAACGCTAGACGATTTGACAGTCTCTTTATTGAAGTATTCATCGCACCAGGCGCTGGATACGCGTCAATGAATTTCAATTAAACTCTGACGCGACTTGATCCGGATGATACAAAAATATTCATTGTTAAATTGATTGATTGATTGTCTATTCACGCGATTCCTGGAATCGCCATACGATTCAGCATATTAATGCATTCTATGGAAATTAGTTATTGAGGCTGTGAAATATTTAAGCTTTACCATGAAAATGATTGAGAACGCACTGTAACGTGTACATACACCCATTCCATCATGTCACTTTGACGATGCAAAATGTACATGTATACTTAACAATGCATCTTATTCTACCTCCGACTGTATCTACCACAGGAAAATTACGGACGTTAGAACGCAGTAGACATCCTAGCCTAATTACTCAAACACACACACGCACTGCGTCGAAGGAGAATAGAATACGACTTCGCATACGACATTGCATCTTCGGTGTTTTTCCTAATGTCATCACCCACAATAGTTTTTTCGCACAAGCATGCCAAGTACAGCGTTCACGTGCATAGACGAAAATTACTCGAATCCCCGAAAAAAAAAACAATTTCAGGTAACAGACAGATAGAGAAAGAGAGAGAGAGTGACAGGACGAATTACCAGACACGACGGAGTTGCGTCATCGAGTTGGCGGAGCGCACTGTGCGATGACATGTTGCGCGTAAATAGAAAGCGGCTCGGTGTGTGCGTGCCTCTACAGTTCCCGCGCTTTCATTCATTCGTCGTTCATTCATTGTGTGGACCCTCAAGGGAACGCGAAGGTCCAACTTAATTCAATTTGCACCTTGTAGCCGACTATGCGACGACGGACTGAATGACGAAGAGGAACGTGGCTATCAAACGGTTAGATCGACGTTTACGGATGGGTCGCGCGATACAAAATTAATGAACGGTGCTCAACTACTGGATCCGCTAATAGATCTAATTAACGTCGTTGATGTAATTTCGCCCGCTTCACTTCACCCCTTTGACGTTTGCGTATACATCGCACACTGAGTTTCCTCACCATTCCCGGACCATACATCTCAAATCTTTGAGCCGTCTTCTTTTTTTACTGCATATTCATAAATATAGTGTAAATGCGACGTAACATTTCTCAAATGTATAATACGGTGGATAACTTATGACCTGTCGTGTCGTGGAATACGATGCATAGGGAACATACAATGATACACGACACACACGTTGATTAACATCTGTTTACGTACGTCGCTGACACGCTGCGACTTTCGCGTGTGAGTCCGCGGAACGCGCTCCATTTATTTACACGCAATTTAGTTCGCCGACGTGTCGAATTCGGTGCGTTGAAACGCACGTCCGAAGCGCATCATTGCCGTGAGGAGCAGAATGACGGACGAGTAGGAGGAGAAACGGTGGTGATTCGCTGTTACATCACCGCATTAGTGTTCCTCACAAGCGATGACACATTGAGCATAAATAGAAAGTGTCTGCGTGTGAGTGTTCGTACGTGTCGTTCCCCTTTCTGTCTCTTTTTCTCCCCTTCGTCGAAATACGTTTGTCTTTATATCTTGTCAGGTTTTTCTTTCCTCGTCCCCCGGCGTATATAACTACTCGGTGTCGATACTTGGTGTGCGTCTCTCTGTGTTGCATTGGTTGGGGTGGGGTGTCGTATGTATGATTTCCACGTGACTTTGACATATAAACGTCATCGGTTGGATGGTTTGCTGGGTTTGCCACCAGAGAGGCAGCACGGTACAGTTGCCTACAAGTAGTCTGGAACAGAACCCTGCCTCCGAAGATAGCGTATCAAATTTGCCTTCCGTTCTTTGGCCCTTCCGAGGCAGGATAAATTGACCTGATAAGGCATACGATTCACTTATCGTGCCATGCATATTTTTTGTCCCACCGTTTCGGGGTGCTAGAACCCGATTACCATTTTTGTATCACATCCAACGTTATCGGCCGGTTGCGGTATAAGATCACAATGCTGTGTACGGTGGGAATGGATACTAAATTAATTGATTGCATTTTATTTGATTTAAATAATAAAAAATAATGTGAAGACGCAAAACTTTACTATTATCTTCCTATTTTAACGTTATGCAACTGCTCTTAAATTAGATCGATATCGATCGGACGGGACCACGGAAAAATGCATCAACGCATTCGTCCTTTGATCGTCACTCATCGCGCCGCTAAAAACCGGTTTTCTATCGAGCGGCTCCCTACAAAGATCGTCCACTAATCGGTCGTGGCGACGACACAAACACACGTGGCGACACGTCCAGTCGAGTACCGATACCGAGTAGTAATTTCTAAGTGATTAAGAAAACCTTCAACAGGATAGGTTTCAACATATCAATTTTCTATATTTACACTCTTGACGTATCGGCACTTGATCGTCTCGAATTCGACAATCACAAAACGTCCATTACCTCTTATCCATAAAATTTCCATCCCAAACGATCGATGATGAACAACATAAGTATAGGTACATAAACTTTAGGCAATGTACCGCCAGCGTACTTACGTCAGCGCGCGCGCGCGCATACGTATGCTTGAGGTTCGAGCTTCAATCCCGATCGTGCTCGATCGTCGTAACCCGATATCCCGATCGCGGGATTTCGATTTTGATATCGGGCCGCCGTGCCCCTGCGGTTGCCGACTGTCCGGCTTACTTGCTGTCACGCGATAGGAAATTGAGGTTTACGGGATGTATTTTTACGGCCCTGTTCTTCTGCTGCGAGCCGGGCTGCCTTGTATCCGCGGATAGGTCGACGCGTGATCACCTCCAACAACTTCGACGGGCTTTTCTTTCGCGGACGGGCTCTTGGATCGTAGCAATCAAGCGAGCCATTGTCGAAGAGCAATTGTTTCCTCAGTCGTCGAAACATGGCGGCTGGAACGCATTGTGGGGATTCATGTTTAAGCTTACGAGTTCGAAATGTTTTATGTAATATGTAACAGACGATACTTACTTTAAGAGTTTAAGTTTAAGGAGTATTTTGTGGCTGGGAATGCTGGGATTTTTAGCTACAGAATCGCGGTGCAGGATTTGTAAAGGAGTTGGTTTTGTGTAGGCGTAAAACGAGTTGCAGGCGAAAGACAGGATGATAAAGCGATCCTCTCAATGATAACGATTACGCGTGGTTGCGTTGCAGGGAACCATATGGTTCTTCTTTCGGATTTTAATGCCTCCGACACGTCGCTTCCACTGACGAAACGAAAACAGCCCGAGTTTAAGAACAGTATAAATACGTTAAAACATCTTTGGATGCAGTCTTTGCGTTGTGCACCAACGTGACGTTAGTCATTACATCTTTGTAATTCACCGCACCTTCGGCTGTATCTAATTGTACGATCACATAATTCAGGCCTTCCCAGTATCTCAATATGTAACACAGGATAAACGTACAAAGTGCGAAGTAAGTGCCTCGGGTGCATCGCTCGCGTTTGAAAAGAAGCAAAGTGCCGATGTCGGGTTAGCAGATCGTGGCCGGGAGTGCCGGTGGCCAGAAAAGTGGTAAACGCTGAAAATGACGGCTCATTCGAAAGCGACCAGCAGAAAGATCCGCCCCAGTCCGTAATCACGCGTAACTTCCGTGGAAGTCCGAAAGTATATAGGCGCGGAACGAGGTTAATTCTCCCGCTCGAGCCGGCTGTATCATCATCGCTCGCTTTTCTCGTTTGCGCAGGGTATCCTTTGGCTCCAGCAAAGGATCGATGGTCGAGACCCTGGTTTACGAGACGCCGGTTCAGGAGGAACCGGAAATCAATCACTTTTTGGACCACAACGGCCGCCTACCGCCGCCCATGATACCTGTACCCGACACTGAGTAAGTAGAAATTCGCACCTTGCTTCTAAAAATCCTCTTTCACCCTTTCACTTTCCACCGTATCGGCTTTGTGAACACTCATTTTTAATGCCTCTACTTCGAACGCTCCTTGACGCGTTTCCGAGCTTCCGCTCTTTAACGCTCTATTTTTAGCGCAATATTTTTCCAACAGTTTATTGCTCGACCACCGACGTCATGTAACTGCGGCGCTCGGCCGCGCGACAGATTACAGAATTTCGCGCGATGGTCGGTGGATTAATGAGGACGCATAACTTGTGACCAGACGCGCTCAATTCCGCGACTCCGCCCGACTTCCCCCCGCAGGAATCCGCGAAACTGCACGTCCGCCGAATTGCACGCTCAAAAAGCCGCCCACGCATGTGCGTGCGCGCTTATCCGCGATGACGTCATTCGACACACCTAGAACCGAAATAACGCTTGTCTGCGATTCGAGGCGAGGCGGGGGTTCGAACGTGCGATTGTGCACGGACGTCGATCGAGAGAGGGACGGGGCTCGATATTTCCAAGAATAAAGTTCGGTCGTTGTGGGCTATTACGTCAAGTCGAGTCGGGCCGCCGAACAGTTCAATCATCAATGAGAATGATAAACACGCGATAGAATTGTGAAGCGGGCACTGCATCGGCGCTGTAGAGAAAATCGTGATATTTCATGTTGAGGCACGCTTTTCGCAGAATTTAGCTTCGATGACGACGGCGCGATCGGATGAATGTGGAGTATTCGGTGACGTGCTCGAAAGTGGCGGAATTAGTTTCTAGGGTGTGCGACTACTCGCGGATATTTCCGGTGCAGTGCGTTTGTTTGTCGAGCCAGAAGGCGTATCGGCCGTGTTGTAGGCAGGGTAGAGTACGTACTGGATATCGTTGGAGTCCAGGCCGTGCGATATCTGTGTCTAATCTGAAGCGCATTTATACTTCACTTCAGCAGTTTCAATTACGAATTGGTGTACAGAGATGATGGGGTTGCGTCGATAAATGACGTAACTATGTAATGACAGTAAATATTATAACGGTGTACCCACGTATACGGCACACATGTACTTGCATATAGAACAACTGCACGGTTACAGACGTGAGTAGCATATTAAGAATGCAAGCTCGACGTGTATTACGGTAAGATTAATTTTGGACTCCGCAAGAAATTCCTGGGATGCTTTCCCCGACGAAATCCTTGGATACTTGCTAAAGAATAAAAGACCGAGAACGCGGTATGCAAATTTACAAACGTAGGTCGCGGCACATTCGTGAATTACGCAAAGTCCTTCCGGCGACGGCTGTCAGTTTTGTCCGCGACGTTATTTCTCTCCTTTTGCTTATGTCATCCACGAATTCGGCAGATGAACACCATTAAAGCATATCGCAGGAAGCTGGCACTAACAGCTTACCTACTGAAAAGGCAACACGAACTCATCGTCTATTTTAGGTAACCTAATCATCAAACGATTGAAAGTTAAATATTTTTGTGACAAATTTTGAACACTTACGAAACAGTACGATATAAAAATGTAGCAAACAGATACGGATGAGATCCGATGACTAAATACGCTATGAAATTGAGTTATTTTTCGGACGGACAAACATTTAATTAACCGGTCTATTAAGACGCGTCGTCAAGTTCCGCAGATGTTCATCGTTAAAACGTAACAGGAAACTGGCACGAGTCTCGGAGGCCACTCTCGTTGGCTTTCGACGATGAAGATGTCGTGGCGCGTAACAGGCGTCAGTTAATTATTATCGGTACAGTCTTCCTTGCTGTCCACTTTATTCCCTAACCGAGACTTAGAAAAGACATTTTTTGACATTAGCGAGGATGTGAATTGGACATATCCCTAAAATAAACTTTGCAACTCACAATCAGTCAATTGCCGCCAGTATCAATTTGCTTCCGTATAACAGCACTTTTGCTTAAGAACACTATACGAATTTTATAGGTATAGATTTTTTGTTCCTTTCGAAATATTCCAAGGCAATCATTAGGATAGATCTAGGAATGTTTCTTTAGGAATGTTCTTTCATAGGGGTACCAATGAATACTAGCTTGATTCTCGAATCGAAGCATAATGCGTGGACACAGCTCGGCTGCACAGCATTTAAAGTTAATTAAGACGATTAACGCTAATGACACGCGCGGAAAGACGGCGTTTTGCTCGATTCAATGGTTACTTTGCCGGCCCGTTATTATCGCGCCACGGTAATAGCCTCCTCTGTCGAGAGTTCTTGAAGGCAGCGCGCGTGCTCAAGCGAGAATGTATGAGACGTGGATTTAGTGTCATCGACGAAACATATGACTTGACACTTTCCTCTCACGGCAAAATAGCTCGCTGCCGCGAGAGGCGACGGAAGAGTTTGCACGATGGATGACGTCGGTACTTGTCTTCCCGGAATTTGCCTTGTGATTCAATGAACGCCGTGCGCGTACATATAATCAGGCAATCCATACCTTGTTGCTGTGCCATTAAACTAGAATCTGCAAGTATCGCGAGATCTCAGACGTCGCATGCCTATTGCAGTTTGAATGTTTCAACGACCGTCATTTCCTGGAACACGTCTCGTCATGGCTTCTCATACAATTTTTCAGAACTCCACCTTGGCAACATTCGAATCGACACCTCCCGGCGCGCTTCACGTGAAGCCTACGTTCGACATGAAACAACTTTGTTATATTGTGTACATGCGCCGAGGAGCATGAAACTTCTCACGGAACGTGTTTAAGACCAATAATCCTAAATCGTGTCCGCCGATGCAGAGGCAGCCGAGCGTGCGAAAACGTTCGATATCAGCGACGCGAGACTAACCATCGACGTTTATCCGGATTAGTCGAGTGAGGAAATGGAAAGAGAGGCCGGGATCGTCGCTAAACGACCGAGATCTCATCGTCGAGGAGGAGCGAACAAGATTGAATGCTGCCCGCGACGGAATTATCGATACGCACCTCGCGAGGTCCGCGTCCCGCCGCGCTGTCCGCATTCCATCCACGTGACGGCATTCGTATTTCCTACGATAACGATGTAAATTTTCCTAGGCCGCGCGGATGTAATGAGCAAAGCCATATTCGCAATATCGGCCGGTCATGTAATGTCGCGCGGGTACTTCGGAACGGGTCGGCGTTTTATTTCGTCGCGTGACAAACGTGCGACAGTTCAAACTAATTGGGACGAGTAAGATGTCAAATATAGACGAAGTGAAATCTTTGTCCATTTTTTGATATTGAGTTTTGAGTACTTTTATTTCTCGGGAAATTGTTTAAAATTTTCGTTACGACTGCAACCGTGATATTGTGTGACAGGAAGTTAAAATTGGCAGCGTGGAACATCCGTCGATCGTAGGTCGTAGAATATTGTACTAGACGCATCTTATCATGCTGTGTCCAGCGTCACATTCACCGTGGTCAGGTGCAAGTGCGAGGGCGTATGGAATCTTCTTTCCGACCCTCGCGTCACTCCTTTGTTCGCACGAATATACCGTTACGTGTATGTAAGTTTCGAGATGTCGAGCGTAGATGCGCTCCGAGTTACCTCCGCGTCTCCACCCACGTAGGTCTCTCTTAATGGATGACTACTTATCTCGGCGCACGATCATTATCGCGTTTGATCCGGTTAAACGACGAGCCTTGCGTCGGGAATGCCTAATCGCCGTGCACGAAGTACTCCCCTTTCGTGTTCGTGAACGCGAAGTCGGCAGTGAGGAGGGTCAGAAAGAACGCAATGGAGAGAGGAAAAGAGTAGGCAGGAAAAATACCTTCGTATCAAACGAATAATGTTTGCCGCGATTCCTATGAATTTTTTTTCTATTCATTTACGTAAAAAATCGATGTACAAGGTATTCAATATTCGAGGTAGACGAATTAGTCGTAATACGCTGCATTTCTCGGTTCACTTTTCACTCTGCCGATGTGTAACAAATTGAAAGGAAGCAGAATTTCGACTCGTTGCGGCCGCAATGAGAAAGGATTCGTGTGGCTGCTTAACAAAAATTCGCCGACGCGCGTTTCCTTCTGCTATCGCGATTTCCACGGTGCTTCTTCTGCAGGCAGACCCGGCGCGCTCGCGTGTTTGAAAGTTCTCGCGATGCCGCGATATGCTAATGCGCGCGAGATAGGCGATGATTCGGTTCATTGCGCTTTGATGGACGGGAATTTGCATCCTGTTGCGGCTTTTGACTTTCGAGCCGTTCGACGTTATCGTCCACTGCCGCCAGTTTTCCGACGTTTCGCTGAATGCTCCATCGTTTGCGGGCTTGAGCAGTGCAACTTTGCCAAAAAAAGAAAATTAAAACCTTTCCAAACGTTCCCCTTTTCCCGCTTTGCAGTCCGTGAGACGAGAAAAATGGTATCGGGTCGGAGGCATCGGACGTAATAGAAAATGTTATCTATAAGTTGTGTCGCTGTTCCGGAGCACCGACGGAACAATTGCAATCGAATCTCGATATCCAACGGATGAGCATCGACAGTTATCAGGGACAGCGATCTTTATCGAAAAAGCCGATGTCAAGAGTCACAGGTATTACGCGCGACACGAATTCCTTCTGACGGACGTTTCAATGTACATAGAACGATTTTAATGCTGAAATAAAGCTCACTACTTCGACAAGCTTGTAAATGGCACGTCTGCGAACTGACTGTGACGACCATCAACATTCTTCATTCGCGCTCGTGCGTTACGTCGAATTTCACTATCTACAGACCTGAGTGCCGGCTGATTAACGCATTCTGTCAAATTGAGGCTCACGCTATCTGCAAACTTTGAACTCTTATCGCGTCTAAATTCGTTCGCATTCTCGCCAGGATGCCGAAGTGAAGGCGGTGCTCGCCAAATTATTTTTCGTCTTCGCGTGTGTCTTTGGTCGCAGCGATACTATCTGTCACGGTAGCAGAAAGGAGAGGCTAAAAAGTTTGAAATGGGGTGGGGGGTTATCGCGCGCATAGACGACATTACGCGGACGATAAGATTACGGAAGAAAATGGGTGTCTCGCGAGAATCTTGCCCGTTCAAACGGGGCTCAGAGTTTCGATGAAGCCCGCGCGGTCGGTCGATTAGACTCGTTATGGTGATTACCGCCGGACTTCATAAGTGATTTCCTGCCTCGAGACTTCGTCGTAAGCAAAAAGTTCGCGACCGGTCTCTATCCTCTGTCATGAACGATATTCTTTCACATTCTCATTGCCGAGGTGCTATCTGTCGAACGTGAAAGACGAGTGTCGGTGATCGGTGATAAAAGAAATCATCGGTCGAGGCGTGCTTCATTCACTCGGATACTGATAACGCTTAGTGGAACAACTAGAGAAGGCACTTGTGCGAAAGTAACTGGAAAAATGGGCGCTGAGCGTGAGTACATTCCTTTCGAGGAACAGAAGTTCTCTCTGATCGAATAAAATGTATTACAATTACATACAATTACAATAAAATGTATTACAATTACAAACATACTTATGCAACTTTTACGACTGATAAAACTCATTCTTACTCAACTCGCCTCAACAAAAAACTTACATAATTGACAGTCTGACGGCAACCCCCAAGGGGTTGAACGTCAACTCTTCAACAATCTTGCATCAGCCTCGAGAAAAATCGCTTGCCACCGGTCTGAACGTGATGAAAAATGACCTCGCCTCTTACCTGTCCACTTTAGCACCGCGACATCGGCCGCGCGTCTGTAATTAGCGATTAATCATGCGCCGAAAACGATTAATACGCTCCCCCGTCCGCGCGCTCGGCGTCAGTTTCTAGCCGTTCCCAACAGATGTCGATGGTTCAGTTCTCTCGAGTCGTTGAAGCTCGTGGATCCTCGGCCGGTGACCGAAGTCGAGCCGAGCTTGCCTGGCAGGCGTGGTGTGCCGAGCGACGAAGAGCTCGTGACTGCTACTTCACTCGCAACTCCGGTCGAGGGCGAACGAGGTGTGTTTCGGAGCCCGGCTAGTTTCATTCGTCGTAGTCATATAGAGTCCTCTCTATTCCGTGCGCGTCGATCTTTGTCTCTTCAATAACCCCGAGCCCCTTTCTCTCTCTCACTCTCCACCTTTCTTCTCCCTCCTGTCCGACACCCAGCACCCTCATACACGCACACTTCATATCCGTGACGGTGTACACTCCAACATATACGCACACTATATCTTTCGGAGCGGTATACACTAGAAGAATATACACGCGCAGCATACATATTTCGGAGCAGTATACGTAACCTATAGACGCACACTATATATTTTGGAGCGGAATAGACTTCAGTATACACCAGGTACCCTTGCAAGTACGGACTAAGTATTTCGGAACGGTGTACGGCGGAATATATTCAACACCCTGGAATAATACGCGCACTGTATATTTCGTCGCGGTGTACAGTCGAATATACACGGAGCACCCTCTGCGCGGCCGTCCTTCTCCCTCGCCAGGGCCCGTTTCTTCTCCTTCTTTTTTCCCTTTCTCCCGACGCCGCACACGCTCTCCCTCTCGATCGTCGAGAGCGGGATAAAAAGGAGCGAAAAGAGCGCGCCGAGAGTCCCGAGGCGACCGTCCTGTCGGCGAAGAAGCACACAACGGCCTGGGATGCTATAGTAGACAGAGTGAACGAAGCCGGGTCGCGAGTGTGTTGCCTAGAGATTGTGCCGAGAAAGGCAAGAGGCAGACAGAGAAAGAGAGAGTAGTTCGGATTCTTTGCGCGACTTTCGAGAGAAGAGGAAACACAGTGCCGTCGGTGACTACCCCCTTCGAAGGGTAGCGGGAGAAGGAGAGAAAGTAGATCGATCGGAGTGCGTACGTTCCTCTGGATTTAGAGTGTGCCGCCTGGCTTTTCGAGCCACCGTGTCCGAGCACTCGTGATCTGTCAGGTAAGAGATTTTCGCATCAACGTTTGACAGGCTTCGGGGCGATACGCTGGGCGTGAGATGGGACGTGGGATTTGGAGGCATTCCGGTCGCGGGGCTGGTGAATTATGTGCATGCCAATCTGGCAGGAAATGTCAGGGTTTATGAGGAAGGTTTTACGCTTTGCCGGACGCCGTTTAACGAGATCGCCGCTGGTACTGCGAGGGAAAGAAGCGTGAAATGGTCGGCGGGTCGTGTGTGAATTCCGATCTGACAGCCGGCTGTATAGAGGAGTTTAACGTGTGAAGTACACAAAATTTGCGTCTTAAATTGAGTTCCGCGAGGTTGAAGATTCGAGATGCTGTTGATACGTGAAACCCTGTTGTGCTCGCGTGGAATTTCGGAAAATTCACGATCAAACGTGGCTTCCACTTTCGACGACGACGTAGCGCTCTCTAGCACATTCCATACTACGCGTCACTCCTACACTGTGTCATGGAACGGAATCGATTATTTACAAGCGACCGGCATCGGGGCAGCTAAAGGATCAGGACGCTTTTGAGCGAAAATGTACCCTCGCGTTTTTCTGACTCGTCCAATTCCCCGTTCCGTCTATCGTGCGTGAAAGTTTACGATGCCCGCATCATACATCATTACTCCAAACCGGCTAGAACCACAATGCGAGAGAGAGAGAGAGTAAGAGATCAAGACACAGAAATTACGTGGGCACACGCGATGGTATATGGACTCGCTCAGCATTATTACGTCGGCAGATTGTCACGAAGGGTTCAATGTCGCGTCTGAGCCGGATTCATCGGACGTCACCGTCGTCGTCCGTCGATGGTGGGCGGGGGCGTCCGTGCTGGTCGGCAGGGAAAATTCCCTCGTCCAGGGGTCGAAATTGCATCGCCGCGTAATTCGATGCGCCGAACAAAACGGGGGTGGCTGGGAAGCCGGCAATACCCCGTCTCGCGCGAAGGGAAAATACGAAAAGAGAGATGCGTACTTTCTAGCCTCCCCGGGTTGCCATGGATACGAGCCATCTTGACACACTGTCGGCCACCCACCTCTGCTTCTCTCTCTCTCTCTCTCTTCTCCTCCCTTCCCTGCAACCCGTCTCTCCTCGTCTCCTTTTCCCTCTCGTTTTCTCATTATCCCCCGGCTTTCTTGCACACTTACCTATTTTCCCGGAACCCCACTCTTTCCCCCACAATCTCTTGTCACCCGACTTTAGAGCAGTAGTGGCTTTTTATTCTTGGTCGTACCTGTTCCTTCGTTTATGGTCGGTGTTCCTTTGTTCGGGGTTTTGGGGAGCGCCTCCTTGGGTTTGTTGGAATTTCTTGGGCGAATCGTTAAAATGGGTATATAAGCTGATTTCGGCGCTACCTACCTTCGTGCGAACGCGATCCAACGGCGCAAGTCCCGGGTACGCTTAACCGCGACGATTCTCAGATTGGGTCCCCCGTTTTTCTATTCAGACGTCAAGGCGGATGTGTGCGGAGGGTTCGGGAAGTTTACGTTTCAGCTTGGACGGCGTGAAAGCCATTCTCGAATATCGCGATGTCAATCGTATTTCCTTGGAAAGCATTCAGGGTAGGTAAGAACATAAAGTTTTGATCGATTCGTTCGAAAGCAAAAGCAAAGAAAGTAAAGGAACCGCGGAATATTGATTATCCAATATTATAAAAGCAGGTAAATCGAAGAGTGTGCAGTCGCAGCTTTTTCGATCCGCGCACGCGTGCTTTTGATTAGCACCGTTCGCGGGTATGGTAAAAAAAAATAACAGGAAAAAAAGAGAGAGAGAGAAAAAACAGGCGACCGTGCACGAAGCTCATCGCGTATCGCGTGTTCCGCCCGGCCGATTCGTAGGGCCGATAAAATATTTGCGCGGTACTTGCGCGGGCGCGCGCACGGCTGCTGGCTTCGGCAGAAAGAAAAAGAAGCGAAAGAGGCGAGGGTGAGTCAAGGGGAATCGGGCGATTGAGAGAAGAGTTGCGCCGTAAGGTACGAAATTAGCGCGCGGATTCGAGTGCACAGGAGCCTTGAGGCAAAGCAGACGCAGAAGGAAAACTGGCAGGCGGAAAACACGCGTCGATTTATTTGCCTTAACCATCGTCTACGCCGCGTCATGTCGCGCCACGACTCTCCGTTTGAGTTCGCTCGAGGATCGATCGTACATTGCGCGCGGTGTAAACGTGCAATTTCAACGCCGTGTCAGGCTTAATATGAATGACCATTTTCCCAGCGCACTACATTCTATCATCATGACACGACGTTCGCACTGAACATTTCATACGCTGCCCAAGGCGCAAGGCGAAGGGGGTAACTTGCTGCGGAAACGTACGCATTTGCAGGCGTTTCACGCCACACCTCTCGCTCGTTGCGAGACAATTCTTTTTCGAATAACGTCGTGGCGACGTGACGATTTATCGCGGACTCGCTTGTTCGAGATTAAGCCCGCGAGAAAGATCCCCCGGCGCGGTATTTTTGTCCGGCAGAATGTATTCCGGAGGAGAGGACTCGTCAGAGGCTTTGTCTTTCGCGTAAGAGTACGACCTCGTTGCCTCCCGTTCGTTCGTTCGTTCGTTCGTTCGTTCGTGGAAGGTGCCGACTCCGAGGCTCCGAGAACCAGTCCCTTTCGCTTAGGTACGTTTTGTCCTTTCAAACGGGTTCGCCCGTGTGGAACAGAAGGCTGTTATAGCTGTTATGGGTGAGGGAACGGAAGGGACGGGTTAAAGGCTCTCTGTTCCGAGGCAACAAGTTAGGCGTGCAGGATTCAATCCGATTTCGTTCGACTTTCACGCGACACTCTGTCGCCAGCTTCAAAAATTGCTCGACCCTCATTTCCCTCCTGCTCCGGGCCGCCTAACCGGACCGCAGCGTTCTCTTTACGGATGGACGGCTCTGGTTGTTTCCGAAGCGACGTACGTCGTCGTAAACTCCGGACACAAGAATAACGTTTTCACATCTAGCCTCTGGCAACGTAATCCTCGAATTACGCAAGCACGGTTGCATAATAATGAAAAGCGCGAAGGTGAGGCGTTCCGCTGGCCGCGCGTGCAGGCGTTATTTTCTTCACTTTCCTCCGACTCGCCATTTCTCCTCGACGCTCGACGCCTTTCGCCCTCTTAGCGTCGAGTGTACCGGCGCCGCAGATCACCCGCCGGCGTATCATATTTGACGATTCACGTAGAGTAGAGCTACATACATATGTATGTCGAAAGACGGTTTCTTCTGGTCTCGACTTTAAAACCCATGTCTACCTGCGGCCCATACTGCCCATATATTCCGTATCAGAGTCGCGCTTGTTTACAACGCCTTTTGCCAGATGCGCTCCGCTTTCCTCGCGAGTGCGCCGCGACGGTATTGTCGGAGGAGGATTATATTTTGAAACTTAGCGAGCTTCCACGTGCACGGCCAATGGAAATATTGCCGAGTTTATATATACACGTTTGTTTATTGCTTATATTTAGAGCGAGGACGAGTCTCGGGATACAGAAGTGAGTCCGCAAAAACGATAACTTCGCCGTCCGACGCGAATGAATAAGTACCTTCCAGTTTGTATGCACCAACGGCATGATTCATTGATATCGTAAACGTGATGTCAGGCGATCGGAGACGTACTCGCTACAATCTGAAGATAGTGGCGAGCGTATGAGACACCGTCGAATCGTATTACTTTAGTAATAGGACATGTTCCACTGTAGCAGGATTTGTCTTTTGCCTGTGAGTGTACCTTGCGGGCCGACCTGACGAGGGTGTAGACGCAATGGCGCCCACGTATCTCTCTTTCTCCCTCTGCCTCCCTCTTCCACCCTCATTCACCCTCGTCCACCCCCGCTACGGTCGCAAGGGTGATCGATGTCATTGTTTGCAAATATCACCCCTCGCGTTCGCCCTGCGGCTAGGAAGATAGAAAAAAAAGTAGGTTAGAGTGTCGTACGGCTAAAAAAGGGACACGCACCGCGTGTCTGTCGCGTCGTCTCTCTTCTCTTTCTCTCCCAAGGAGTGCGAGCGATTTAGACTCGGATACTTAACGATATTTCCGTCGGGCGTACGATTTCGTTAAAATGGCCTTCGCTGGCCTGAAACGGTTGAAAGGTCGTCTCGCGGCGGTTGAACGGGTCAAAGGTCAGGGATTCAAAATCCCAAGGGCATTCCTTTTGTGGTCGCAAGGTTAACCTGCGTTTTATACCGTAACATAAGGCACCTTTGTCCCGAACGATCACGACGGCGGAATTGAAGTGGCAAGCGTAAAAGGCGTTCCCAGTTAAGATTTCGTGGGCAGACCCGAAGGTAGCGTTACGGTAATTGAAGGAAGCTCACGTTAATTCTGAAAAGATCGCTTTGACGGAGACCGTTATTGCATTCAAAGTGCAAGCGGCGGTGCGGTGTGTCTTCCGTGCGAAAGAACATCATCCCGGGATATCTGGCCGTAAAAATAAAACTTCGCACGGCCGCGTCAACGTAATTACGCAACGAACGTACCATATTGTGTGTCGTATAATTGCGAGGACAGTTATTACATGACGACTTCTAGCAAACGATGCCAGTTGGAGATTGGACGATATGAGCGGCTAGCAGCGAGCGAAAAAGTGCAGAATATAATAAAACGAATTCGTCGTACCTCGGAACGCGACTGACAGGTCTATAAAGCGTATCTTTGACATTGGCGTAAGAACGATCGACGGCATATCGGGGGTCGACGCTTAAGAAAATAAAACGAACTCATATGCCGTCGCGTAGGTACATGCGTGCACACACGTCGGGAATGCTCGTCATATCGAGCCGCACAAAAACCGCCCATCTCCGATTGACCGCAATCAGCGTCGGATGCTGGGACAAACAACCGAAACCTCTAAAACAAGTAGTCATCCTACTGAAAAAACAAATTCGTCATCGAGTCGGCATCCGAGGCGTCGAAGGCGCGACGTCGACTGCCGCGAAATGTGGAGCGGAGCAAAGAAAGAGAAAAAAAAAGAATGGCGAGAAGATGCGTGACGCGTAACGCGGAATGATGCGAGGGAGAAGAAGAGGAACGACGAGAAGCGTCGGTGGGCGGTGATGTCACGCAATTCAAGGTCCGAATCGTCCGGTAGGTGTTTAACTGCTCGATGACGCCAGACTCGAGCGGCTCCGGTCGTACACAACGAAGGCAAAACTCAGCCGTGGGTGACGCTAATGGAGACCGAGGGGGGTGATTTGATGAGTGGGTGGCGGAACAAGAAGAGGGAGGAGAGGAGAAGCGTGTCGGGAGTGTAAACAGAATCTATACGCATAGTACTCGCCGCTGTTTCGTGTGGAGCAGAACTTTTTACACGCGTAGCAGAACGCGTACGGGATATTTCGTAGTATGCACCGTTTTGCAACGTAATCGTTTTTGATAGAATCATTCGTAAGTTCTCAAATACGATTTTATGTTACGATAATTGCGCGTAAGCGATCATTATCGTGCTGTCTATTTTGGTTCACTTTCAAGGAATCGGTAAAAATGGGAACTGTGTGTCACGCATGCACTCTGCAAACGCATAACAGGATCCGCGCTGTGCGTAATGCAGCGAGCCAGCCAATATCTGTCCACAGAGACATCGTCAGTTCTCGGTGTCCCATCGACCTGCCTTTCCCTTTCCCACCGTCTGTCTTCACTCTTCGTCGCTCTTAAAACGCGCATCTTGGTTAATGCGCATAATGAGTCGCGTACGCTTATCGGACGCAGAATCGATTCGGCTGCACCGTGAGTGCGCAAAAGCGAAAAGTGAGAAAGACGAGGAGTGAACGGGACAACGGATCTTCTTCAGGAACCGGTTTTTCGTAGACCTTGCATCCCTGCGTCTCCCTCCATCTTTCGGCAGGAGTCATCGTTCTTCACTCGTCTCTTCTTCCTTCTTTTTCCCACGTTTCGTCAGTGTCCCACTCGATTCCCTTTCGTTCCTTATTTCAGCAATATTTCTTGTTCGCCGACTTCGTACGTCTGATGCGCGTCTCTGAAACACTGCAGTCGGATTGCGCAACATGCCGAGTGACTTTCGATGAGTCGCGAGGGAGAAACTACGTTACGTCCCGTCGTCGGCCTTGCCGCGGTGCGAATTGGAAGGGGGATGAATGACGCGTCGAATTTATCTTTCCGAGACGCGCCAAGAGCCGATCGATCGATCGCCACGTCGTCGTGGAAATGATCCTCCTTTACAAGCACTTGCGTGTCGGATAAGCTTCGATCGAAGCAAGTTTTTCTTCGATCTTTCTTCTTCTTTGCTGAAAGCCAATATTAATAGGATCACATTTCAACGCGTTAAGCCCGTGCATCTGGTAATTTATATTGTGGCAATTTAACGAACCACCGTCTAATCTTAAATTTGCGTAAATCATAGCCGTGTTAACGCGAGTACAGGTGGGGTCGGTTGTAATATTTCTACGATTAACGCGGTCACTTCCTCCCGATATCATTACGGCCGATAGCCGGCGAGAGCTCGTAACTCGCAACGAAACAATGCAACACCGCGCTTGTAACTGTTTTTTACCACTCCGGCCGCGCGAAAAAATTGCTGACCGCTACACACCGTTTCCTGCGCCCGCGCTCGCTCCTGCTCGCTCACTGAAACATTCTGGACAAGGATTATGGAATTAAGCATGCGCATAATCGTTTACCGCTGGCCTGTCTCGGGAGACGTAGAAACGGAGCTGTGCGAAACGTAATTAGTGCTATTACATTCTTGTAGGCCGGATGGTATTGAGGAGATCGGGCCGGATTTACATATGTGCATACGTAGGTATGGAAATGAACGAACGTGTAGGTAGAGTGATGTACAATGTGCCATACATTATCGAACGGTCAGGCCGAGAGCGAAACGCCGATGAAACTTAGAAGCAGTCGTACAATTTATCTCCATACGCTCGCGGCGCAAGGTCTCACAACTCGTGGATTCCGCGAGATGGTCGATACGCGTTGCAAATTTAATCGAGTATCCTTCTGCATCAGGCTCTATATACGTATTTATGTACGCCGATGCACAGATTTCCATGCGAACTCCGTATGCGTGTCAAAGCAGAAACGGATTATGTGACTTGGTATATTGGAAACGATGACTAATGAATTTGTACGGAGAAAATAAATGAATCTTGCTGATGTTTCTTTAACTAACTTACGTTTTTGAATGATATATTAGAAATACCATACAGATATCGCTTCAAGTTACTCCAAAACGAAGTCGGTAAAAATAAATAAAAAAGTTCAACATTTGTCCCAGTCTAACGAACGATTCACAGTACTCAACATTCGAAGTATGAAGCAAAAACACAAAAGACTCGGAAGGATACCGGAAGATTTCCATGCTGCGAGGTTCTCACCGAGCACGCTCATCGCATAATTAATTACCATCGTCTAAAATCCATGAGAAAGCGGATAATTTAGACGTCGCGGGTTTGAAATGAACCTCCGATCATCGTAGGCACGTTGAGATGAGGCACCCCTTAAGTGTGTCTCGTTAACGCTGCATCGGTTACAATGCCTCGCCGTTAATTTCAATCTCGCGAGAGTCGAATGCATGCATGCATGTATGCATGTATACGTATGCCTTAAGCGCACAGGTCAAGACGACCACGAGACTCTCACACGGCATGCTCGCACGGCAATTTGTTATTCGTCGTTCGTAGCACATTATCGCTCGTTCGGTTATGAATATTCCCGTGGCGACGCCGTGTAAACCAGTGTCTCGCTTGTAATTGCGAGCTTTCGCGCACGGACTGTCTATAGTCAATGCGGGCACGCTCCTTATTACGGGAGCGATGGTAATAAATCTCTGGAACGAGCTGTCTCAATATCGCCTAGTCGGTCCAAAGCGAAGTTGTGCATTGCATCGAACTGACAGGCATGAGCAGTCTCACCCTAGAAAGACTTCATTTAAAACACCATCGAGACACAACGTTTAACTTCAAGTATCACAGAACCCAATACTTCCGCTTGAAAACTAATGATCATGTTGAATCCGATGACGCATAAATATTTTGAATTCTCATAAATCCTGTACACTTTCCTCCCGTTTCTCTATTATCCTTCCGAAGAATTAATTGACAGCCTCACCGACGAGGCACAAAAATCGACAACCGCGCGCTACGACACCACGTGTAGCGAGCCTCAGCTCGCGTTACACGTAACGAAATCCGCAGTCGACCTTAGGTAAAATTTATTCGCCTCTCTCCGGTGGCACGAACCACCGCCGATGTTTGAGACTTAATTTGTACCACGTTACCTCAACTCGACCGCCGTGACACGGTGCAACGAGACGATTACGTGGCGGCTCCTCTCCCGATACCGTGAGGCTCAATTAATCGATCACGATTCTTCGTTTTGTCGGCGTTCCCCTTGATCGTTCATTACTGCTTCTTTGGCGTGGGTGGAGTTCTATTTACTTATCGGCTCCGATTCTCGATGCCGTTTGAAACTCGCCGACCGCTGTATTATGCCGGGCGGTTAATTAAGATTACGTGGGAGGCCACGGTATCTAAAGTGCAGTAGGCTTTAAATAATCAATCCGTTTATAGAGACTCCCCGATATTGGTACACCTGCTTGCACTCGAATTGTGAGTTTTCGCGCAATCGTCATCGCAATGGTAATGTTATTTGCGTAACGCTGGGTCGGTTATGTAATTCGTTTAGCGTGCAATCGTTGTGACGCGCGGTTGAAGAAATTGCTTTGCTTTTAGAATTTGTAGAAATTTACCCAATACGCGTGTATGAGTAGGGGGAAGTAGGGTAAACCCGGGTACGTATGAAAAACCGTGTAAAATATATTTTAATTATAAAATCTTTATTCAGGGTAATGTCCTTTTTTGTCACAATAAAATCCAGGAATAAAGACGCGAACGGTTAATTACGTGTCGCTGACCGTGTAATTGTCGCGGAATCAAGAAACAATTTTTTGCCGAGGAAGAAACTAATGGCGAGTTGCACGAAGCACGACGCTGCTCTCGAGCTCTGTGACAGCGGTTAATTGCGCGATCCGTTTAATACTTCATCACGCCTGCAGGCGGAACCAAAGGAAATGCCTTGGGGGTAAAGAGTATGTATAAGCAGGAAGCAACCCCGCGTGTTTTCAAGTATAATAAAACAGGTTCGAGTCGAAACCGTTGATGCATTATTTACAGGTCACGAAGCATGCTGTTTTTCGTATCCGTGAGATAACGTACCGGAACTGAAGAGACTCGTACGAAAAATTCGGCGAGAGAGTCATATAAGTTAAAACCATTTAGCGATTCACATTTTGACCCGGCAACGCTATGCGCGTTGTGCAGATAACGGCAAGAGTTTTGATCAATTCTTAGGATTATCAGATATTTCTCCAATAACTTCGAAAATTGGCTGAAACTCTTGCCAACAAGTTCAAGTTCGGAGCGTGAAAAAATGACAAAAATGTTTACTTCTTTCTTTCTCCCATCAGGCCAGCCTTCCCACTCTTTCGCACGCCGTCGCTTTTGTGTTCGATAAAATTCTCCGCTCGTCTCGCACAATGCAGAATGCCGGCAACGCATTAGCTTGCTCGTTCAAGCGTCGCCTGTGGAAACGGTACTTTAATGCGTCCCGACAGGAAGAAAGAGGAGCAACGCGAAAAGAGGAGCAGCGCATCCTTTTGCCTCTGCGGCTCTAGTCGAAGGAGCAAAGCCCAGACCTTATGATGCCGAAGGCCTTCGGAAAGGAGTCGAGACTCGTTACGCGAATGCTCGCTCTACTTTACGACTTCCAGAGGATGATAAAACATGAATCGTCCGCATGGTTCATCAGGTTGATGTACCGACAATTAGACAGAACTTATAAAGCTTTCGCGTGGAAGTATAGTGTCGGACATTAATGACGCTGTACGGCGAGTTTACTGTCTGTAAAATATGTTCGTTAATTGTCGCTTTCCTCTACTCGGCTTTACTTATCGCTAGATTTATTAGAATGCGAGCCGGAGAAGTATCACTTCTTTTGCGTCAGACTGTATGAGTAACGTTAGTCGAGTGGCCACTTCGTAGAGCTGTTAAAAAATTCACCCCTGCACGGTAGGGAGAAAAAAATTACTGCAACTGTTGCCGGGTCGGGCAGAACCCTTCATTAGCAGGAACCTGTTCAATTGTTAAATCGCACTCTACCCCCGCATCGTATCCACCCTATCACTTCATATACGCGTTCGATTGTACTCTTTCGACACGAATAGAAAACGGTGTAAATTGACCAAGTCATTCAGAGTAGAATATATTTTTTTATTTCGTCACACAGATGGCAGTTTACGAGTGATAAAATGTCGCCGCGTACGTACAATGTTCGCCGGAGTAAAATTTTAGAACGACAAAATTGCCCCTCAACGAAAATCCACGACCGTCGATACGCCCGCGAGTGGGAAATTTAACAGGCGATAGATATGGCGCGCAGTAAAATTTATCGCCCTGGCAACGTGTCGTAATCCTCGACAAGAAGGATGCGTTTCATGCGGTAAGCGTGCGGGATTCAGGGAAGGATGGAAGCAGGAAAATGACGGGAAGGAGCTGTAAGACGTTCATGGATATGTTGGAATTTCGCGAAAAATGCGGTTGGTAACGGGAAAAGTTCGATTGCCCAAATAGACGAGATGCAGAGAGAGCATCGAACGTTTTCAACGCCTTCCAGGTGGCAGACGTCTTTCGGAAGACGCGATCCCCTAGGCACTCGCTTCCGTCGAAATTGGCTCTCGAGAGCATGGAGACAATTTTCTCCACCCTCTTCGGAGCCTATGCCACGGCAGGGGGTTGAATTTTTAAGGGTGTAACGGAGAAGGCACTTGATGGAGAGGGGAAGTGGAGAGCACAAGGCCAATGCCACTAGGCATTCATTAGCCCCTCTCCACTTCGTCATCGTGTCTACGATCAACCACTCTTAATCCTTCATTTTGCACCTGCTGCATAGCTGCATCAACTCTCGCGTTACAAATTTCGAGGTTTCGAGCGATATCATACACGGTCAACGAATACAGTTAATATTGAGATCACGCAAAATATCTTTTACACCAGATTTTTAATATGGTTTACAAGAAAACATTTTGCATTATTTCTGTGTGTTATACTTGAACCCTGTTTTTAAATTCAATGTTATCGCGCTTAATTTTTTAATTGATCCGAATTTAACAAAACTCGTCTGGCTGCTGTGCGCGCGCGTAAATTCCATTTTTCTCCGACCGACGACGCTAGGTCGAGGCCGCGCGCAGACATTCGACTCTCGTTTTTGTGCCAGATGCAACGCATGCTGAATACCGAACGTCGTATTACCATCATTACCATGCGCTCACGTCCTTCTGGAATGCGAACCGGTCCGACGACACCGGTACTCCATTTAAATCGAACGCAAGGAGAGTCACGCTGGCCGAGTTGGGCGCGCGAGTAATTACGCGCGACGTTTGCCTTTCATCGGTTTCTTCTTCTATCCTCACGCAGAAATAGACACAGCCGACTCCTTAAAGACGATGCATCGTTTACAGCGATCATTAACGAATTACCTCATATAGAAAAAAGTAATAAAATTAATTTCCTCCAGTCACATTCACATTTGTCGATCGTGCGATCACTTTTACGCCGCACCGATTTCTATATTAAATGTCCGTATTGTCTGCACTTGTATGACGCCTGTTACATCATTCCCGGCAATTGTTCGTATGTGGTCCTCATGTGGTTCGCCGCAGAACAAATATTGTTTCTTCCCCCGTTGACTTCCCACTCTCTCCGTCTGTCTGCTCCAGTCATCGTGGTCATTGCACGAAAGCCGAGTCGTCCGACCGATTGACCGTCAGTTGCATAACTTTCTTACGGCGTCATTCGCGTGACTGGACTGTACGTTATAGGGGCGCCGATCGTAGGAGATTGTGTAAGAGGATAGTACGGAGGTTGCCTGTAGCGTCGTTGGACATTGCACGACAAGAGTTCGCACTGTCAGGTCGGATGAAGGAACGCACGTGAGGTCGCGACGTAATTTGAATGAAGAATAGCGGGGTCGTGAAATTTTTCTCACGAGGAATTCGAATGCAGCGGCGCAATGGAATAATACGGTCTTTTGGATAAAATGTTTCCGAGGACTGATTCAGGCGCGATCGAATTTCTATCGTTGATCGTGGAGGAATTTTCTAATTTTATAGTTTGTATCGTGTACATGAACTTGACGTCACGAATAATAGGCCGCGTACTTTGGAACCTGAGACTCATAATCTACGCGATGGCCTGTGACAGAGGACATACAAGGAAAATAAATACGAAAAAACGTGGTGGAGCACTCTCTAACCCGAAATACGGCTAGCGTGTAACCCAATTTTCCCACTCGCCAATCCACTCTTGCTTCATTTCGGTCATATTACATTGCACTCACGTGTTGCGCGAGTGGCGTATCGCCAGTGCACATGCCAGTGCATTCTCGAATTCGCTAGGACCAGAAACGACGGAGCGCCAGAAAAACAGCCGTTTTTTAACCTTTCGCTGCGATAAATGTTCGGAACTTCAATTTTTCCCTTACCTCCTAATTACTGAAAAGGAAATCGTTGCCACTGCACATAGATGCTGGTAAAAACGTCTAGATGGAAATACACGAGATATCGCGTGTCGATTTTTTTTTTGTACAATTTCTTTCCTCTTACGAAATATCGGGAGATGTCTCGCCGCCTGCTGTAACGTTATTCTCCCAAAATTGCGGTAATTTAGATTGCCCTCTCTTCCTCCGCCTCTTCGTTCCTTCCTCTCTACCTCCGTCTGCTTATCCGCTCATCTTTCTCGCCCGCTTTCCTTCTGCGCGCGAGATTGGCCAAGATTAACGAAGACGAAAGTGATCCTCCGTCTGGCCACGAATTAGGCACTTTATTAAAATGATAAACATAATAATTATCGTCGGCGTGAGACACTATTTAAGAAGCCAGAACAGGCCACTCGCTGTCTCGAGGAGTCATTCCATTGATGTCATAATTCGGTACGAGCGTGGGCTGTAAACGGAGGGCGGTCGTGTGACTATTTAGCCAAGAAAATTTCATGAGAGATAAGGTATACCGTTGACAAACTTCAAAATTTTGAAAGTTGAATGGAACTGTAACGCAGATCGAACGCATGAGTCACCCGCATCTTTTGATGCACATCCCGTGATATCAAGCTTCATCGTAGGTTAAATGCCACTTGACATTGTCGAATTTATTAACATCGACTCGTATATACCCTTGTTTACTTCTGTTCTATTCGACGCTCTTGCATCGGTTCGACATTTCTTTCTGACTAATCGTCGAACGTCGTAGCCGTCACATTCTAAACACTGACCATGCATAATGTTGTTCATGCAGTACGCAAAAACGGCACGTGCGATCGACGTGCTTAGATTGACGCGTATCACACGCATCGACTAATATGTAAGCTGACACTGATATAGAGCGTAACGGTAAATGCAAGGTGCGTATGCAAAACCATAGTGTTATGAAAGCGTATCGCATATCGAACGACATAAAGACATTGCCATATCAAACACATAATACTGCTTCGCCCATAAGCTCTACACTCGAACTGAATCAGTCCCACAAGAGTTAATGCATAATCGAATCCGTGCATCGAAATTCTGAAACGTCAATTAATATCTCATCAATGCGCGGAGTGCCGGCATATCGAAGCACGAGAGTCCATTACTGCATGCAGAGTATCACAGCGTCGCCATACCTTTACGCTCACGTCTCAATGCTACGTCCGTGATCTTGACTCTGGCGCGAGCCGTGCCGAGGAATAAAATCGGCGAGCATGAACTTTCTCTCGTCGGAAACAGTTGCATTTCGCGTAGGCTCGAAAAACGCTTGGAAACTGCGCGAGGCACGCGAGGAGGCGTGTTCGGCCGAAGCGGAAGTTAAATCGTTAAACTTTCTGCCCCCCTGCCCTGCGCCCCTGCATTTTCGGTACGAAGAGCCGAGACACGATCCGCGAAACGGAGGGCAACCCTCGTCCGTTATCGTTCGCCGAAAGACAAATCGCCTTGGCCGCGCTTGGCATAAAGTAATTGGCGAATTAGGGGAAGGACAATTTATTGTCGCGAGGCCTCCGTTCGGGAAAAGAGAAAGAGATAGAGAGAGAGAGAGAGAGAGAGAGATTGCGAGCCTGTCGATTTGCGTGCAGCGGAAAGCGTAATTGCGCGGCGAAGGGTTCGTCGAACCGTACGTGCCCTCTTACGTGCCTGTCTTTAACCCTCCGCCGATTTCGTTTCAGCGCTAAGCAACGTTACTCTCTTCGGGGAAAATAGTGACCCTCTCTTCAACGCCTGCTTATTTTTTTTTTGTGAATTTTATGCTTACTTTATCTGTAATTTTTAATCGTTCTCAGCGCAATGTGTTCTTTGAACTGTTGGACTTTAATTGATGTCCACTTCTTTTTCTGATTTCAGCGAAGGTAGAGAGAAGGTACGCGTGTCGTTGCTAGGTCCACAACCGTCGCCAGCTACGCCTGGCGTCCTCCTCTTGGAGCCAATAGCCCATTCGACAGGTCGTCCGATCGACATGGCGACCAGCCCGGCCGAACTTTTGACCACGCACACCGAACACACGACACCTGCCTATCATGCGCAGATCAGGTATGTTTCTTCACATGCCAACGTTTACGGGATTTTCTTGCGGGGTATCACGCGTCGCACATATGTGATATTCGCAGTGTTTGCACAATTTTCTTGGCAAGATCGAAATTGCGATTTTCGCGTTACGCAAAATATGTACACGATTTTCTAAGCGTTTGCAAAATTTGACGTATTCAGGTCGTGCAAGCACCATCCTATTTTACTAATACGCTCACATAAATTCCGCTTTACGACGCAGCGTAAAGATAAAGTCTAGAATGAAGTCAAATTACCTTCGTAATTCCTGCACTCCGTCCGCGACGAAGTTAATTAATCTTGCCCGCGCACGCCGCGTCGAAGCGCAATGAAAATAGCGGCCGGAAAAATGTATGATCTCATCGCAGCCTCGGATTCGCGGAATCGTTAGCGCCGGAAACTCGCGCTAATTAAATACGGGGCTAAAAATCGCTCGGAGAGCAAAAATTGTTTTCGTCGAACACAACGTCGGCGACGAACAATGCTCAGATTCCCTCCCCCTCGCACCCCATTCGTTCGCTTATTAAAACGAGCCAATTGTCGTCGAACTACAGCCCCGCCTATTAAACCACACGACAAAACTATTTCATTTCACTTTACGACTTCTATCAATCAGTCAAGTTCGCCCTCGGCCTACAACGGACATTACAATTGACTGCTCGAATTCTGCCGCATACCCACGGCCGACAGACGTGACTCCAAGACAGCCACCGTACGCATTGTATTACGGTAAGCATCGAGAGCGTAATCTGAAGCACCGTAACCCCGGCCGGTCGTAAATTATACCGTGGATTGAATGAGAGCCTCTGCCTATGAAATAATTTGCCTCCCGCGCACGATTCGCGCGACCACCGACGTTCTTAATGGGCCGGAAGTGACGTTCCTCTCTCCGTCTGTCTCTAACCTTTTCTCTCCCCCCCCCCCCCTGCCTTTTCTATCCTCTCTCGCTCTCGGTACCACGTTAACAAACTGTTTACCGCTGGGTCCCCATTGCACGGCACAACCTAACCGTTATTTGCGTGCAACATGCCCCCTTCGCGTGTCGCCGCTCTTATTTCTGCCAGGCTTAAAACCGAAACGGGAGAGGGTGGAACAGCGAGCGGGAGGCGACCTCGCAGAACGTACCACGGACCCGTACTCTTCCCTTCCCGCGTGTGTGTGTGTGTTTTTTCCCTTCACCAGCCTCGAAGCGCAACCCCGTTCAACCCCTTCGGATTGTATTTATCGTCCCGTAACTGCACGGGAAGATACGGCTGTGCCGAGCGAAGAATATTGAGCGAGCGAGCCGGGCCGAACGCGGGAGCGTACGTATTTTGTCGAATTACTTGCCGCGCTCGCATTATAGGAGGTTGTTTTATTTGCGCGGGCAATCGATAGGCGCGCGCGCGTGTTGAAAAAATCGGGGGTGGGGAGAGAGGGATAATTGAGAGATGTCTCGGTGGGGTAGGTGGGAGTTCCGAAGGGAGGGATTTTTCGAAGGTTAATTGATCGGAATAGCGCGGAGGTGAGCAATTGGAAAGTTTCGAGGGTCCGCGGGGAAGAGCGAAAATTGAACGGAAGTTTTCGGTGTCATCGATTCGACGATGCAGCAGCGACGTGGGCACGGATGCGGGCCAAATGTCGAGGCGACGACAGATGTCGAGCGCGAGAGCGCTAATAACATACGGCGGATTCATTAACGTCGGCGCTGCCGCGGGGCTATAATTAGCGGGAATACGCGCGAATCCAATCTGGATCTGCCGAGCGTCGATCTATCTATCATTGGTCTCGGTCCCGATTTCTAATCGTCCGAAATCTCGATCGAGCGAGGATTAATTGAAACACGGCGCTACGGAACGTTAGCTAAATTTCTGTAGAACGACAAACGGCGTTGTAGCGATGTTGTGCAGTGCGGGAGCAACATCTTGTACAGAAGAACATTGTGCAATAGGTAGCAAGATTTTGTGTGGCTGTGACAAGAAGTAGAGGTGTTTCTCGTCGACATTTTTTGAACGAGTTGAACTTTAAGGAAGAGATGCATGAGCGAACATAGTCCACAGCCACTGCATATGCGACTGGTGTGCTAAATTTCTAATCGACGAGCTTGTGTGCGAGCGATAAAAAGAGTCGACAGAACGGTCTCCTGAGCGCAGTTCAGTGTATCAATGATGCAGGCAGCGAGAACGCTATGAATTCGATCGAGTATCTCAACAGCAGTGTGCATATGAGAATTCCTACGTAATTGGTACTGCATTGTTAAAGCGCTTTGATAATAAATCGAATCATTCGAAATACAGGAAATATTTCATAAACAGTGTAAGAGACTCCTTCTAGGGAATAATAATTCCCATTATAGCACTCTTAATTAAAAATGCTATGCAATTAACGATAAAGACAGCGGTTACTAGAAACAGAATTAAAAGAAATTCTGTTCCTGCTTTACTACTAAAACGGTTAATTAATAACAGAAACCGCCATACCTTCCGCCGCAGAAAATGCTGAAATGCTTTTAAACATTTTCCATATATATGAATAATTATAATTCATCAAATTTCTTATCCAACTTCTAAAGCTAGCTTATATACATTTTTCGAAGCGGTGCTTTATATTCCCAAAATCATATTCGCTGCTCGCTGACGACTTCAGCTGACGAGCTGCTCGCGAACGCCAGTGTGGATCCGACATAAGAGACCAAACTCTTGCTTCTACAACGATCTCGACAGCAGAAAATCGACGTGTGTGCTCCGTCTGGGCGTGTCTCGTCCTTCTTTCCTCGTATCTCCTCCTCGGACTATTGTAGGCAGGATATCGGAGGGCTGGATGAGAAATCGTTAGCTGAAAGTGAGTTCTCCCGGGAACAGTTTGTTTCCCTGTTTTCTTCGTGTTCCGTCTCGGATTAGTCTCTCGAGCTGTTTTATGCCATTCAGCTGACTGTCAGACGTTTCTCCGTTACGGCTGGCCTATTTTCGAAGATTCTGACTTAGAAGATATCGATCGTTCGAGCACGGTAATCGGCCAATACTTTGGGGACGTGTATATAGACGTTAAAAGTGAAGAAAATCGTATACCAATTTCGTGGCACTTTACGTGAGGCTTTGTCTATAACCAATATCCTTGGCTAGATCTATAGGGTGATCTGGATAACTTCTACATCCGAGCCTGGAACGAACCCAAGTAGGTCCGGTATTATTACAGAATTAACCAACATTTTGGCTCTGGACTAAGCCTGAATTAAGGGCCCGTGTTTGTTTAGCGGTTGGATCTGTACTTCATGCCTGCCGGAATGTCTGCACCATGTGCACAGTTATTCTTGTGCACGGTCGCCGAGCATATGTGACAGTGACACGTGCGTCAGAATATTATGTCATACCGTTCACACTCTTGCATGTAACCTCTGAACAAAACAATTGGATTTCCTTTGTTATGTCTCTATTGACAGAAACGTCCAACTAAAGTGTCCAGTTTTGTTTCGACTATATCCTTCCTCTAATTTCTGAGTAGTGCGCAAAATCGTTCGCAATTGACACCCAACGGTGACCGACACTTTTTGTCGCGAATTTTACGCCGCATCTATTTTCAAGCGAACGCATATGACGCGTGCACGCTTTACGATCCGCCATCAAAATGGGGCTCGATTCAGGGACGCGCTCGAAGCCTAAGTTCGATTTATGACCACGACGCCACAAAACCCTCGTAAAGCGGAGAAACGGAGACGTCGACATTCGAAGCTGCCGCCACGACTTTTTTTCCTAACCTATTTCCGTACACCTAATGGTGTACAGCGTGCAGCCTCGGGGTGTGTAACAATATGCCAGGTTCCATTTCCAAAAGTTGGTTCGCGCGTTTCTTTAGACGCCTCGTCTAGCCAGCCACCAAGATTCCAGAGACTAGTTAGACGGATAAGAGAGGGCAAAAGGGATCGTCGTCGAGGTGGCACCACCTACGCCGGACATTGTACCTATGCGTACACGTGCATATTTCACGAGTCGCCACCCTTCTTTTCTCCCCCTTGTCCCGTCTTAAGCTCAATGTTCCTCCAGCAACGTCTGCATTACCTGTATTACGTTCACCACACACCCGCCGACGACCTGGCTCACGATTCACGATAGACATGTACGCCGGTTATTACCGCGGCGGATCGTACTTTGGCACCGGGTAACAGCCGCCCGCCATTACTGGCAGTCACCCTCCTGTCTGCCAGACGAGTTTACCTCGTGCGCAATGGCTTTCTGAACTCCGCTGTTTGATAAGAACTTCATCGGCGATAAGAGTTTTTGGTCTAACGAACCTTGGGCTATACTTTTGCGAATTTATACGTACGTCGCTCGATATTGTGATCTGCGGAATTTGGAGCGAAGAATTTTTTTCGATGTGATTACGGGGTGATTTTCGAAGGCAGCGTGGGTTCGTGGAAAATTGTTCTATTGCAGAGGAATCTTTGAGCTTGGGACATGTTTAATACGCCTTCTGGCATGGTTCTCCAGTGGTTGTATATGTTTTGCTTATATTTTGCAAAATTCAGTATGTTTTCATGGTACGTTTTGTAATGGATACTTGCCAGACGGTAGTTTGGCAGCCGAACGGCCAGGTAATAAGCTTCGCCGTAACTACCGAATCATTCCTCTACCTATCCATCCATCTATCCATCCAGCTTTTGTATTTCTCAGTAGCCGGTGTACCGTTGCCTCGATTATATACCTCACCGCGAACATTTTCCGCCGCGTTCATTAACGATTTCGCAATGCCCGATCATTACAGATCATTAATCCGGATACGTACCATTGATCCGTGTCCGTGGAAATAGGAACGGCGAACGTTAACCGTAACGAATGCGCTCCGATGTACACATTAAATCGTTCCGATAGATTTTTCAGTATACGGCGTGCAATATGCCAATTTTTTATGACGATCGAATCTTTAACCTTGATAACCTCGAAAAACTATCTCTTGATCATGGCTCATCACTGTTCCACCCCCCAAATTCCTGTGATCCAGACTGCTATGTTTCACACATATCTTACGTTTCACCTGTGCATTCCACTTTGCACTTCTCAAAATCTTTACAGTTTGAGCTTTCAACGCTTCTGCATTCAAGCCCGTAGACTTCGATCAAGTATTGCTCTGCGGCGCAGATAACGTAGCACTATGCTCATTGGTATGTTAGTACTCCTTGCACAGCAAGTTGCCAGGACCACACAGGATGACGAGTGGCGTTGCACCTTTGGCGCATCGACGAGCCCAACGTTCCTTCTCGCCAGCATCGCGGTTAGTGTTGCGGTCTACCTCTGTCACAGGTCAGGGGGCCATGTGCAACCACAATTAAGAGCAACCGGCATCAAAGTACGCAAATGCGCCTGCTTCGCGAGCAGCAAGAGCGTTCGCCGTCCTTTTCCTGACAAATCAATTATTTTTATGGATTTTCTCGGCGAATAATCGAAATGTTAACCATTCGAGAAAACCATGAGTGGACATCCCGACATACTTTCGGTCCTCAACAATCCTTTTTCATAATTTTAAAACCAGCAAAATGCTGAGGTGCTAGTTTTCGGAAGGTATCGCAATGTACTACTAAAAGTAGAAAAATAATATTTTCATAATACTACACATTTCTACAATGATGCTGGAGTCCATGTAACCTTTGTCGAGGTTCCTAGACAGTCCTCCGACTACGGCAGATCTACTTTACGACTACATCCTTTAAAGCGACTAACCTTTAAATTCTACCCTTTTTCCAAGCAACAAAATTCGCCGCGGTCAAAGTTCGCCGGGCGGAGTCCTTTGACGCGAGACCTAATTTCGCGGTTGTAGGAAGGAAAAATGCATAACTGACCGCGCGACTCGGTTGAAGCCATTGAAGGCACGACGCACGCCGGCCGGCGGAAAGAGCATTCTCGAAATTTGAAAGAGCATCGACAGAGGGCTAATTTCTCTCGCTAAGAAAAACCGTACAATCGCGAAACCGCGAGGAGGCAGCCTCCGCTACGGTCACAATGAACGTCGCTGGGTGCAAGTCGCATGCAAGGCGCCCAGAGCACGATCCTCTCTCTCTCTCTCTTTCTCCTCATTCTCTCTGCATTCTCTCTTTCTCCTCATTCTCTCTCCTCGCCGGACGTATACACGCGTGCGCCCGACTCTTCTCCTACTTCCCCAGAGCCCCCGTTACAGCTTCAATCGTAGTCCAGCGGCAGGGGTACCACCACCACTACCACCACTTCTACTTCCAACTTCCACTTCCACTCCACCGGCACCACCATCAGACCGACCACCCACCACCCGCTCGACTACACGTAGAGGTGTACATCCACACGGCGACAGCACCTTCGTACTCGTCACAGATACAGTGGAAGGATTGTAAACGTGCCTGTGCAACTTTATGTACGTTTATAGACGAATACTAGCACCTTCGCTTCACTACGAATACTTGCATTATAGAAGGTAGGATTAAGGATGTTTGGATACAATTGCAATCGTGCACCGACTCTGCGTTCGTAGACCAACACCAACGACCTTGGGTTCTGGGAATTATACGTGTGCGTGTACGTGCATAGACGAACGCCAGGGATCTTGGGTTGTAGGAACAACGTTGAGTGCGCGCGCCTGTATAAATATAGACGAACACTACTGAAGAAGGCATCACACGCGTGCATGTACCGTCGGCGTCGTGTACTTCCATTTATAGACGAACACCACCACTTCTGTCGCGCCACACATACTCTCTGCAAATACGTGTGCACTCCGCGACTCTACGTACGTTCACAGACGTGTACCACCACGAGCACTCTCTATAAGCGGAATTATACGCTTGCATGTGTAGAGCTAGTTCACGCTTATAGACGAATACCAGCGTCTTCGCCCCGTCACTAACACGCTTACAGGACGCGGGCTACACCGTTGTGGAAAGGCGAGGAGGGAGGATGGAGGATCGATATAGCGTGGGTGGATGTGCAGAGGTGCGGTAAGCCAGCCAGTCGTGCTGTCGGCTGCATCGGGGAACAATCGTGCTCTCACTCCCGCCTATCAGTGATTACGTGTATATATTATAGTATATAATAGATCGTTTCACTCCTTCCTCGTTCAACCGTCCATCCCTCTTCACTGTGTCTCTCTTTTGAGTTCGCCTTCTCGCACTACATTTGGACATGGGTTTGCGTGCTTGTTTAATGCTCCACCACGCCGATTCGCAGCGAGATTGTTGATCTAAGTGACGGACTGCTTCAGTGTCTTTTCATGCCGTATAGTCGTGTGAATGTGCGAAATCTCGGGTTATCGGTCAATTTTGATTTGGCCCGCTAAGGATTCTTCCGGCCCCGTCGATTGCTTCCGTATTTGACGATAGATTTTCTTCCGGTGTTGGCTGACGATGAATGTCACGGTGATAGTGATGAATGACTGGTTAATGAATTAGGACGTCATCTGAAACGTTTCTTCATTCCTACGCCTCAACTGTTGGATGTCGGTCAAAAATTGTCATGTCTGTTCTGTCGAGCGTGAATCTTCGAATTTCCGTATTGTTGCTGCCAACAGAACAAACGTGAATAACATAGTGATGAACGGCGGTGAGTCAAGTGTGTGACGAAATGTTGGTCAGCTTCCGTGTTGCAGAGCGTTGCATACAGTCCGTACGACCTCCTCATTGACGATTAACGTGGTCTATAAACGTTTTAATATCCGCGTTATTACCGTCATCGACGTCGACGTAAATACCGTGTCGCGACAGAATTAAAATTGCATCCGCTTTTAGTGTAGGTAATAATGGTGGAGTAAAATCAGGTCTCGCCTCTTGACAACCTCTCAAAGTTGATCAAAATTTGTTCTACCTCATCTTCATTACCATCTCTCTCTCCTTTCATTTCCTTTCCTCTTTTACTCTCAGTGCTGTTTCTAAAACGATACATAAAGAATGTACCAGTGACAGTGACCCGTCCCAAAGAAACACTATAATAATTCTTTAATCGACACTCTACCTCGACGAAAAACTTACATTCGCCAATTCTGTGAAATCTCGTTATATCTTCTCGGAAGGATCAAGGGATAAACGTTAACAGGCGTATGAGTGAGGGTGGAAATACAAGTGCACACGTGTCTCTTAATAGTGTAGCGACAACAAACGAATCTTGGCATCGGCTGGACGTCGCTGATTCGGAGTGCCGAGTGGCCAGTGGGAGGTTTCATTTTTAAAGCGAACTCTCGAAATGCGGATCGAATATTCAGTCATAACCAATATACCCAATCTTGTACATATCGAAAAATTACACCTACACCACAATTATCGAAACAAAATGAACATATCCCGTTAACAAACTGCGTCCAGTTTACAGTACCCAACATCTGATAAAAAGTTCACTTTCTGTCGTTAGCAATCCGTCGCACCTGCTAAACTAAATATTCATCGCAATAATGTCGGTCATATTACGTTTCTGCGAAATAGTCGTCGCAAAAACGTTCATTCTCGTTAATTGATACGCTGGTGAAGCCAGAGAAATTTAACGCTGCATCACTTTACATACGGAGGCTGATGCAGGCCAATGCGAACGGATGGTAGACTGATGCAGGTCGATACGACATCCGTCTGACAATGAAACGTTTTCTAAGTTCAGAAGGCCGTGTTTCCTCGTAAGAGCCTCGAAAGGAGCCGGCCGTGTTATAATCAATCGCAAGGCCGATGTTTAACGTGACATTCTAATACTCTTGCGAGCGTGATGCAGCTCGAGACAATGGATGGGAATAGACAGGTCGATGGGATTAAAGCGCGCAGCCCACGGATAAAATTAATAGCGTCGGTTGTTAATTCACGGTTAATCAGAACAACAACTGCATCATATTGTTCGTGTAAAACCGTGTGCGTGGGCAGTAATACGGTCGTTTGAGATAATGCACGGTTAATGAGACTGACGAGTATTCTGTGTCACTAGTATTACAGCTATTTCTGTTAGACGGCTTGGGAGTTGTATTATCAATACGCATGTGATTATGGAGCATCATTAACGGTGCGTCATTGCACACGTGTCTTCTTTCTGGTCAGCGCTTGTTGAAGGAAAATGATACCGCACCTGTGTCTTGAACAACTATATTGGCACCTATGATCTTAGTATATTAAATGCAACCAACTGAAACAAGATCAACCTTCATACCTTGTTAACGCCTACTTCATAGAAATTTTGTATTTCAATGCACAATCCTTCTCGTTTCATTCTGTACCCAATAAGAAACAGATGTAGTCCAAATATGGAAGTTCCATTGCGTAACCACTGTATTTCGCTTCAGCTCGAAATTGATTAGCTTTGTTAATGACAGGCCCGCTAAAAATAACATTCCCCGCCGACTTTCTTCCGCGCTAATGGACCTGCCGTAATGGACGATTCCCGTGCGCGAGGCTTTGATCGTTGAATCTGACACATAATTCCGCGCGAAGGTTGCTTTGACGTCTCCATTATATCGACGCTTCCATTCTTTCCGCCGACAGTCCGCACACAATCCGGAAATCTGTTCCGCGGAATCCGAAGTACTGATTAAACGAGGTCCGCGAGCGGAATGATCGTTGCTGATCGAGAACGGAACTCGTTACGACTGGCAACAGTCGATTTCTCCCAGCTTCAGAACCGTCCAGGAAGTCCCGAGAATTCGATGAGCGGTCTCGAGGTATAATGACGTTTCAATGCTACACGGAATAAGATCCGATAAAAGCGGACAACGTCGGAAAGATCGTTGGGGGAAAAGGAAACTCGACGGATCCTCTTACACCGTTCGTAGTGTGATCCGTTCCAGAAGTTCACGGGCAACGAGAAACGCGCGAATAATGATACTCTTTCGGCACTTCGAATTTTGGAATGACGTTCGATTGATAGGTTGATTGGAGAATGAAACTTTAGTGGCGCGGATAGTCCAGTTTTATAATATCAGCTTTATGCATTATTGATCGCGAAGTGAGAACACTTGTTCGAGGCATGAGTGACACCGTTCGGGCGAGTGACGTAGCGCGACATTTAATGCAAAGTTGCAAAAGATTCACGACCGAGTGTTGACGATGAATGCCGGGAAAATTGTTAGATGCCGGTGCGCGCTCGGTCTTCGATATTCCATGAGATAAACAAAGTTGCGAGCTGGACACCGGTGAAGAAAATGTTATGGGGCCGGGTGCGGCAAGGTGCCTGCGAGCCCTGGAAATCGAGGGATGATCGTTCGAGGTGCAGCGACTGGGTGCCAAAGATAGAAACCAAACAAAGGACATTGTCGCGAAGCCGTGACCTGCCTCGAGGATTCAGGACCGTGCAGTTTTAGGGCGCATTCAATTTTCCGATGTCGGCGCAGTGATAAGATTGACAATATGGCGGCGCAAACGTAAAAGCAAGAACTGTGCTCTACGAGTATCAAGCTTGAGCCTGTTATTCAGTCATACAGAACAAACAATACATTTCAGACAACGCATACAATAGACTTTCCCAAAGCACAGACGAGTTTTAAACGTTAATCCAACATAAACTATTTTCGAATAATACGCTGTATTACATGTGACGAATGTACGCCGCGTATAAAGAACACGGGGGCAGAAACGGTGGAATAAATTGATACGAAAGCGAATCCGCTCGAGAGAGTGCATCGATCGAGAACCACCCGCGTATCTCGTCAATATTTAACAAGCCGTCGGCGTAATTTCCGCCAGAGCCGTGCGTCTGCTTCTCCCGCGGTGGTGCCCGGCCGTGGAAAACGACAGTCGGTCGTGCGAGTTTTATCAGAAGTGAGACAGGAGGTGGAGTGTTCATAGGGGACTCTCGCTTTCGTTCGCCCTCAAACCCGACTGACTCGTTCGTCGACGCTTTAACGACGAACAAATCGCGCCCGGAACGTTTACCGGCCCAGAACCTGCGTCGAGTTAATTCGAAATCCGACGAGGCCTCGAACGGTGATAATGGGCGAGACGATAACTCTTTCGTTGGACGAACGAATTTTCATCGATTGCGACGCTCGTGCACGGCCCGCGTCACGCGTTGTTTGAGTCTGGTAAATCGTTTAGTACATGTGGCACGCTATCTGCCGTTATGTATGCATAGTTCGGCATTGTGCTGTGAGCAGACAGTGTAAATAGAGTAATGTAGATTAGAAGAGCTTCCGCAAGAGGAAGGAGGAGTGTTTTGGATTAGTCGTTTGATGACGCCAGAATATGATACGTATCAGGCTATTTAAAGAGCATTGAAAAAATCATAAAAATTCTTCACCCATTTTTAGCAGTCAGGTCTCTAAAACGACGTTTAATTCTTCAGAGATCTGTCAGATTCCTTGGTTAATTGCTTCTAGTTCTGAAACTATTGGTATTGCAGCGTACTATTTACTTTCCATATATAAAATAGACTCTAATAAGTCCGGAACGTAAAAACGTACGTTTGAACCGAAAGAAGTACCACCCACGTAATCTCCAACAAAGTATTACTGTAATTTCATCTGGCAGTCAATGCATTAACCAAACCCACACAAAAATTAACGTATACATTATACCGACAATGAGACTCTCGGCCAACCGCGCTCGCCACGCGCCCGATTTGTGAAGCAGTCTGCCTTAATTGAATTAATTCATCGGCGCGCCTTCTTAAGGGCTTACACGCGAGCTGTATTTGTCGTCGCCGTTCTCCTGACACAGTTTCACGTGAAAAACGTCGTTTCTGAGATCGGAGCTTCACGCGACGTTTCCGTCGTCTGAATTAATGAGCACGCGGGTACGTCCGGCGATACGTTCCTTTGACTTTGAGGACTTTGCAGCGATTCGAGGGATAAATTAATCGTCGGTACTGGAGTTAACACTACTTGACAAATTTGCACTAAACACGTCTTACTAATTATAAGCTCAACTATCCCTACATAATTTTTGATTCCATTGCACTAAGAAAATTACGCGGTTTAATTAATGCAATTCCAACTAGCACTATGTCGTTCCCCGCGTCGAACTTTGGATTAGGTTAGGAGAGTCGCAATCCCTGGATAGCTGGAATTCCTTTGAGATAGTCGCGCCGACGGGAGTACGTCAAATTAGAAATTTGGCTAACGACAAGCGCAAACAGGTCGTCAACGAGTAGAGACACTTTCGAGCTTTAAAAGCTCGCCCGAACCACGGTTTCGTAACCCGTGACACAGTTCGCCGCGATGGGCACGATGCATTCGTGCTCTCCCCTTCGTTGAGCCACTCTTTCGTGCGCTTCCGAATAATGACGTTAATATGACAAGTATCGTGGAAGAGGGCGAGTTCATTTTTTTACCGGTCAATCGCTTTTTCAGCATAAAAACACAAGCATAATAAAAATATAATAAAATGGTAATATCGACCAAATGTACTAAACCGCCATCTACCCAGTCGTAACAATATTTTAGACAAATTCGTCGGCGCTATATTAGGAAAAGCAACTCAAGCAGTTTCGCCATGTTCCATCCAAAATCCAAAGCACTACTCAGCCAGTTCCATCTGCTACCAGTAATGTGCAGGCGCGCGCTCGGAAACTCGCCGCACTGTGCAATACGAAGTAACGAACGACCAGTCCAGGAACGCGAGCTAAAAATACGTTACGACGCGGCCGCGTAATAGAAGCGTAAACGATAACAGAAAAGTATGAATATGAAACGAACGGCCGTGCCGTGCGTGGAACGAAACGATGCGCACTACTCTCGCGCGAAACATTGTCGCCGGCCGACGCGACGCCAAATAATTCAGACTGTCGCGATCGCCTGTGTAATTGGGCCGCGAAAGACAACGCTCGGATGCCATGATTCTAACGAGGAACATCGCGTACAACGTGCTTGGCCCACATATCCGCTAACGCGCGGCTAATACCACTTTGCATTCGACGATATTCACCTGCCATCCCCTCCCAGCCCCTCCCACCCCCTCTGCCCGCACCATTCTGACTGTTTCTGTGCAGGAGACCCCCGGCTCCAGGATAACGCTGGACGAGAAGCGCGCAGTCGCGTCAAATCTGCATGATGCCAAGCTCAGCGCACATTGATGCAATGAAGCGCGGACATTTGTGCCCGCGCACAGCATTCGGTAATTGCGTTGCATACGATTCCCAAGATCTCGGAAACATCGACTATCCGACATTCCTCAATGCGACGTACAATAAATATATATCAAACTCTTGTCAACTCAGAAACGAACAACATTGCAGTAATATGCAGCGTAAATATTTGAGTGCCGTCGAAAGAACCTGCAATGCAGGAGTCGATAAATCCGGCTGACGAGCGTCGCGCGTAATGCGAATCTGAAAAACAGCACGTTTCGCTTTAACGTGCGGGTAGCTTAATAGCAACCCTTAGATGATACTCAGGCACGCAACAGCGACGCATGAACGCACTACGGGACGATCGTGGTGTGCGCGGCCGTGTTCGCGCGTGTGGATTTGTGCCTGAGCTCGGCAGCCATGACCCATATACGTGTCCTCCCTTTTAGTCAACCCCGTGGCAGTGGGATCCGGAGAGCTGGGATAGTGGACGAGTTAAGAGGCGCGTTGTGTTACGTGGGGCGGGATTAAGGGGCTGATTGAGGAACGAGGGAATATGAGGATAGTAGTCCGCAGCATCGGATCGATTTGTAGTGGATTACTGAGTTATGGATTTCGTGGAATTTTTCAACGGGTTCAATGGGCTGACTGACCGTGACCTGTATAGGGTGACCTCCATTTCACGCGATCGGCGACCCAGTTAGGGGGATGAGTGACGACGGCATCGAGAGGGATGCTTATAATGTAATGAAATGGAAGATGAGTGGACGCGGCAGTGATCGTGTGTTTCAAGTGCTAAATGGCGTCATATCATCTGTTCTACCGGGCGACGAAGAAGATTGAGCTCGGAATACGAGTGTGATTGACAATGAGCGGGATGATTTTTGAGTGACGTATCGAATCAGCGATGCGTCGGATTCCTCGTCATTGCAGGAGCCGATTGACCGTGACCCATTTACGTCTCCTCTATTTCGAGTCCTGCCACAGTAGAATCGAGAATACGACGATGCAAATGTGGACAAGAGTTACAGAACAGTACCTTAACTCTATGAAAAATATCGTCCGAATTATTCGGTAAAACTAATCGTCCAAAAATCAAATCATGGCTACGGGTACAAAGAAGAATTGAATTACGGTATATCGAAGTCATATACAAGTTCTTTTGTAATTAAAACAAAAAACAGACGGTTTCAAGGGACAAGTGGCTTCTGCTCTATCCGAAGACGAGTAAGCGTTAATTAACCGACACACAGACTTCCCATTCACCGAGTGGCACCTTCATTAAGGAACCCCAACGCATAGGGAGTTCGTTATGGAGAACCGCAGAGAAACATAAAGAGCAATATGCAGTAATAGAGAACGGAGAGGGGAAGAGAGCGCATCGATGAGTGGAACTCGTTTGCTCATTCGATGACGCGGTATTCCGCCGGCCACGAGCGCATTAACCATGAATGCTGATTAAGCGAATTAGCGTCGTTTTTTTTTCTGCCTGCTGGATCGTGAGGGAGAAGCGCGGAGAATGAAAGAGTAACATGACTAGCCACCCTCCAACGTTAAAACTTGTATATTTTCAATCGTTCGTCAGTAAAATGTTTACTTCCAACAAATCTACTCCTTATTAAACTTGCATATCCAAGCGCCGTTAAACTGATACTACATTACTATGAGTCGGAAAGTATGTAAAATGTTACCTGTAAAAGTATTTCAACTGGAAGAGTGGACAAACGTTTCGGTCGAATCGCGTCGCAGCGAAAGGGTTGTGGCATTCGAGTAAATGGGAATAAATACGAATAAATGCGTCGTCAATACGAAGCTTCCCTCTGGAAGCCCCGTCACTTCCGGCAAAATCAGACGCCGCAAGATAACTCTAGGACTTCTAACGACCCCCTCAATCGGCATTCCAACAGGAGTGTCACGCACAGTTCGTGGCCATCGGCATGAATCAAGTAGAAGCCGTACGGCAGCGGCGGCCGGTATATGTGGCAGCATACAAACAAATTCCGATCGATATGACCCGGGCGCGCCAGGGTAAAACCAGTTGCACGGCTAAACGAGCCTGAAGATACACCCCCGCAAGGGTGCATGGGCACGAAGGAACGGACGAGTCGGCCGGAACACGTTACACGAGACCAAACTGCACGGGATGTAGAAAATATACCTGATTTCATTAAACTCATATTTCTCACTGTACGACCCTACAGTTGCAGAGCGCATAAACGGAAAAGTGATATAAAATTAAAATTGGGAAACATGTGGGTCTGTAATTGGGTCACATTTCTTATCGACGCTAATACGTGGTCGTGTAATGTGAAATTACTTCTGAACCGGTCGTAACAGTTTCCTTCAGACGGACAATTCGCAGCGATGCGATGCTCAGATTAGTCGTGTGCCGATGTGAAAATACAGCGAACCCACGTTGCGGCAAGCGGATCGATTGAGCTTCTTTGCAAGTATTTTTTCCCTTTTTCTACGCAGCAATACAGATCGAAGGCAGAGAAAGAAACCTTCGCCGAAACTCTTTGTACCGATTACAAAGGCGCGGGTGATATATATTTGAACACGTGTGTATACGTGCCTATGTAACTGTATATACACACACACGAACGAAGTAACGATAGGACCGGAATACGTTCGAGGCGAAAGCATGAGGAAATGGGTCACGGGAGTTTTGCCGGAAACACGGTCGAAGGCGGATTGGATTGGAATTTTCTCCGGCATATACGACTCTCCGCGAAATAGGTCTCTCTACCTAAGAAATTAATTCGCAACCTTGATCTCCCAGATACCTTCACCGAGCCTTCCAAAGTTCCCGAGCACAGTATTCTTCAAGAACTCAGGCAAGATCTGAAACTTTCTCTAGGCACTTCATCAAATGCAAATGACAACTGTGAGTAGCAGCTAGACGTTTTCTGTCATGGTGCAAATTTCACTGACCAAAACAGTCGAGTGCAGACAGTCCTTTGACAGAGTTCTGAGTGCAGATATAATGAAATTGTCACCGTCCGTTCGCTCATCATTTGCATCGATCGCTTCATTAGCGGCGCGCGAACGATTAATCCGCACGGAAACCGGATGAAATTCGACGAGACTAAGAGCCGGCACGGAATGAGGAGAGGCTCTACAACGGCAAATCGATAATGATGGACCTCGTAACGGCGAAAACAAGGGAGAGAACGAACGGGTCATGGACTCATGGAGAGAAAATGGGTCGTAGAGCGATACGCATCGCGGTGTAGCTCATGACATTTCGATCAGCGATAAAGGCACTCATTGTTGGCCATTCGAGAGGCTTGCTCTGGCCAACGTACTTAACTGGAGACGTATCAACTATGCCGTTGCGAAATCGAAATGTCCTGTCAATCGGATTACCGCCGAATTAGGGCGCATTCCGTTCTCTTTCGTTTTCCGCGCGGCGTCATTCAGAGGCTATTAAAAACGATCCGTCCGCCAAACTGAAACGCTTCCTCCGAAAATGTTCAGGTCGCGAAAAAACTGGGACGCTTGATCGCGGCGTCGAAGGCAGAAATAAAAAACAATTCATCCCCTGGGAAATTTCTTGCTCGCTACTCAAGTTTCACGTACGATGGCGACGGCGCAAAGTCCACACGTGTAGCTGCGTGCATGTATTTTATTGCCTACGCGGCGTCTTGACTCCGTCGGCTGTGGCCGATAAGAAGATGTGACCGACAGATACTTTAGAGATAGAAAATTGATGTGCCGGCAAAAAGAAATGTTTCAGAGCGCAAACTGAATTCGAATCGGTCACGTTCGAGACCTTGCGGCTTATGACGTACTCTCACTGATAAGTCGAACCATCAACGGAGCACTTAGTTGCAAGGTACCTAAACGGCCAGTCGATAGCGGCGAAAAATGTCCATTGAAGGCAAACAGGAAATGGGTCATGGACTATCCAGAAATAGGTCAGCGGATTGCAGGACGCTGCATAGGCGAGGCGAAATTCTTTTAAAGAAAAATCGAACGGGTGTCACGATGAAATTTTCGGCGATTACAATTACGGCTCCTAATAACAGATCGTGTTTTGTCAATTAAAATAAACGTAACCATCATTCGTGCATACTAGTGAAGTTAGACGATGATTTTTCGATGTACTTACGAGACTCCCAAAGAAAACCTTTTGAATAGGAGTGTCAGCGAACAGCCCGTACCCACCCTATTTGCGTTGAAATTCTGCACGCTTACTCTAACGGCCGATCGTTTATCACGATTTACAAAGACGCTCATTGTGATTTACGCGGCACAATGACGAGACAAGCATCGATGAAGTGTGGTTGGAGTAACGTCGGGAAGCCTGCTAGCTACGTGCGCGAGCGAAAGGGGAGACAAAATAGGTCGCTAATGGAAAAAAAAAAATAACTCGGAAGAAGTGGAACTTTGTTTCTTAACTGCATAAAGATGCCCGGGTAGGTGGCTGGCAGCCAATAAAGCTACTTTTGTTATCGACGTCGAGCCTGAAATATGTCACAAATACGCATACGTATGGGAAAGATGCACGTGTGTACGTGTCTAACGTAAAGAACAGTGCATCAACCCCGGTAGAAATTCTCTCCGTTGTGCGGTCGGTCAGTCTTCTCTCGCCTATTGTCTTCTTTTCAAGCATAGAATCTGTGCCATGGTTCGTGCACCGCACGAACTGCATGCAGCACTTTTTATAGCGACCACGTCAACGTGAAAAGGCCGAGCCAAAGCCACTTTGTTGATTAACTTAATCAGTCATTGCACAGTAATCACCTTCGAAGCTCTCACAATCGCATACAGATATTCATCTGTAATTAAAATTCGAAGCACGTCGTAGCGTGAATTTCGTCTGATGTACCGTCGTACATTAGTACGTGCACAATTTCCACCCTTACACGTGATGCGTCGTTGACACGATTACAGCACCGGCAGCGACGCGTTCTTCTTGGAATGAGCTTATCAGGAAAATAGCACGTCATCCATTGAGACATTGAGTATACATTAATTCCACGAGTATCATAATCTCGTGTCGGTTTGATCGCGTCCTCGGGGTGGCACGTGTTTGCAGAGAGAAAGCATCGTTAATTGATTTGCGCTCGCCCGCGCGCGACTGACCTTTTACGCCGTGCGGCAAGGCGAAGGGTTAGCATTATCGACGAGGGAGACGGCGCGGATTTAAAAATAAGCCACGTGAATCTTCGTTTTATACACATCGGCTTAGCGAGAAGGTTTCTTTCCCCGCGGCTTATTTTCGTATTATAGAAAAAGTTGTTGATCAGAGACACTTTGAGGCGACGTCACCGAACAACCCTCTTTGCAGTCTGCATAATGCGTCGTATGAGAATAACGAAGCAACCTCTTCAAGATCAAACTTTCAGGATAAGAATTTTGTTATCCGCGCCAAGCCCGCTTTTCGATAGTGCTATTAGTTAATGAGGCCACGTCATTATTAGGCCACCCGCGCAGTTGCGTTCTTTTCTCGCGCGATTATATATAGTCGCAGAAATGAAAAACGCACAGTTTCAACAGGAATCCGTGCAACTATTTAGCAACACATGCGCGCATTCCTATTAGAAACCGTGTGTCTCATTTCTGCGACTAAATCATCGCAAGTTCGCCCCTGGCCTTACCTTCTATCAGCGATTGCATCTTATACGCAGAAAAAAAGTCTTATAACCGACTGTCCGGATGACAGCAGCGGCATTCCGCAATCCGAATTAGCGATTCCGGGTACCGAGACTTGCCGCGACTTACGCCCCTGATTCGCGATACGCGACTCGCAGCCACATGCATAACATACCGGCTCCGGTTTAAGGAAAGCGTGACTGGCGACGGCGTGCATCGCGACGCCGACGACGCCGCTAGAAATAACGTCGGACGTTGAGATAGCTTGTTGAAAGGGAGAGCGGACGGGAGGGTAGTAGGAGATGAGGGGAGGGCCGAGAAGGTGGAAGGGGAGGGTGGGTGGGAGGTCGGTATTCCTAAGTGAGGAACTCCCGCCATGAGCGACGCTTAAAAATAAAGTCTTACGTTCGCCTTCAAGTTCGCCTTCTCTCGCGAAATCGGCCAAGTTCTTCGTTCGGGCGAGATCGCCAATCGTCTTCCGGTATAGAGAACGCAAAGAGGCGGTCTCGTTGTCGTGTTCGGTCTTTTACGGAGCTGCGGGGGGAGATGGGGAGAGTGGAGTGAGAAGTGTGAAACGATTGTTTAAAATACGCTCCGCGTTCGGTGGAAGCAGCCTTTCGATCAGTTGACATTTCTATCACCCGCCACCCAGCGATCCAGAGATCCAAGAGTTTTTTATTTATACCCTTCTCCTGATCATGAAGCAAGTTTGATAAATAGAGCAGCTAGATCAGCTCGAGCGGCGGGAGCTGTTCGAGTTTGTTGCGAGACTTAAGTAACGAGGTATTGATTAATCTTGAAGGATTGCGTGAGTCGGAAAATTCGGGAGACAGTTCGTCGAGGTGGAGTGTGCAATGGAGATTTCCAAGTTTTATCTCGCGTACGGTTCAAGAGGAGCGGAGTGTCTAATCGGATCCAGTGACGGACAGTAAAGACATTGCAGTGTTCAGAAGGAGGAGGGGTAAAGGAAAAGTGAAAACGAGTGGTAGTTGATGTCGTGCAGGTCGAGTCGACAATGACGACGACCCACGGAGGCCACGTTTACTATGTGATTAAGGTGCCTAAGGAAACGGATGGCAACGAAAGGTAATTGAGTGAGTGCGATGACAGTTTTGACGTCGACATCGACATCGTCTGTTAATCTGGGCGCAGAATTGTTGAAATCTTACTCTGTTACTTGAATAACGTGCGGCAGAAAATTCGAGTTAACTCGCGAAGTTTACATAAAGCAAGAGAAGAACGCGCGCCGCCTGTTCTGAGGCCTTAGTCGGCCAGGAGAGAAATCATTTTCCCGGGAGGTCTTCAACCCCTCAGTGACCGCGAACGAAGAAGACGGGCAGTGAGGGGAAGTCACAAGGGGTTGTAACTCATCCGTGCAATGGAAAGTAGGCGGCCAGCATATAGCTGGCCAATCGGCGTTGCACATGCGCTGTTTCTGCCCTCAGGTTACGTTCTCACACGATTCTTCATACTGCTAACCTTTTCGCGGTGTAGACTCACCAAAACAACACAACCCTCTACATTTACTAAATGTAAATAACAAAATTCGGAGTCGGGCATGAATCGGTGAAACACACAAATTTGCACAGCTTCCGAAACACATGATCCCCGATATGAATATAATCTCTGCGATCCACATAATACAGACTGTGTATTCTTAGGAAAGTTTACGCTGAGAGCGATTATACGACGACTACAATAGACAACGTTGATATCGGCCGGAGGGAGGGAGGGCGGAAGGGGATGGTGACACCATTCAAGACATTGTATATAACCTGACACACTGAGACAGCTCCATACATAAACTCGAGCATTTTAGTACGGACCGGCGCGGCACGATTTCCACGTCGCTCGAGACTATCAGAGGTCTACGACTATACAAATTTATACATAGTCGCGCATATACTCCTATGTATTTGCATGCGTCCCGCACGTATTTGCGGAGGGTTTTAGAAGTGGGTATATGTGTGGATGTACAACGGCGAGCAGTGAGAGACCTCGTTAACCCCGTTGGAAGATCTCGAAGCGTTTCCTCGGTCTCCTTTCAACCCCCCAGCGCCGGCGCTCGTCGTCCTATATGCACAATAGCGGGGTGCGCAGAATTTTCGATGGATTTGTTTTCGGTCGAGTAGCTGGAGCGGAAATTCGGCGGAACGTGCCCCTCGAGCCTCGATATTGAGAAATTTTCCGCGGCCTCTCGCTTGCTTCCCTGCTTCCCTGCCTCGCTTGTTTGCTGGCTTGCTTAGTAGTGCGCGCGGCTTTTCGTCGGTTTCTTTGTCGAGCCAAGCGTGATACGTCCGCGGTTGGCAATGAGCTTACAGGATTCTCCGCGGCGTTCTATTCATCCGGGAAACCTCTCAGCTCGAGAAAAATGACAGCTTCGTCGTACCTAGAAATTTCGAAAACCGTAACAGTCCTCGGTACGTTCAACTTTCCAGTTCTCTTTTTGTTCGACTTCTCAGCGTCGCAGCGTTAGCGGTGGAAAGATATCGTAATGTTATCGGTGTGATAGTTTCAAGGGACCCACAAAGTGTATTTCAGGGAACTTTTCAATGTTTCCCGTGATCCAGGCCGCGATGGAACGCGGTTTTCCCTAGAAATTACCCGAGAAAAGCGGATGCGCGGGATTTCGTAATGTCAGACATTATTAGCCGAGCTGGCCAAGGGCCAATCCCTCCTTTCGACAGTGCGGCATCCCGCCTTTTCTGCTTCCTCTTCAAGCTTCGACATCCACCTTCTTCTGCTCTGGCATCGCTCTCTGACTCGCACTTCCAAAGCCGCTAAGCAAGCAAACGTGCTTTTTATTATGTCGCGACGATGACTGATTGAGCGGTCGGGCCGCGCGATATCGGATTTTCAATTAACGTCGCGTATAACTTACAAGAAGGATGTCTCACTTCCAGATCGGACTTTGAGAAGTAGACCGCGACATGTTACAACATTCTACAGACATGTACAATTTTTACAGTGGAGCTTATTTATTGAGTTGTATACACCGTTGTTGTCCTATGATTGAAGATCAAAATTATCAGCCCGAGTGGTATATGCGACGCGGTGGAAAATGAATGGAAAGAGAGGGCAGAAAATTTAAGTGATGTCGCTTGATGAAATGTGTCGAGCCGATGTTAATTTCAATTTAACTCTAATTAATTTCGGTCTCGGAGACGAACGTACTCGGCGTCGTTACCCGATTTCACTTTCGCAGGGAAAAGCGTCCCATTAAATAAATTTGAAATCCGTTTCTTGTCGAAAGCTGCTGGTAATCCAAGAGATTGTAAATACGTTAAAAGCGTCCGCTCTTTCGAGTTAATTGAGACAGGGACTTACGGAACAGTTAACTGCGTAAGAAGACAATGGGATCACATTATAATTTTCTCTTGCTACAGTCCTCTACACAAAAGGGTAAGGTTCTAGATGTACACTTTGGAAGCAATTGGGAAGGCAAATTGAAGGGAAACGGAAGCGGTCAGTTGAATGAACGGTACGTGGAAGAAAGCAGGAACGAAGCGTCACTTAAGTCGGAACAGGAAATGTCGATCGGTCAATTTCCGATGCAAAAGTCAGGCATCTCAAAAGTCCGCAAGTGTGCCTAAATTAATTCCGTTTCTATCCAGAGCAGCGTGGCCGCCGAATTTCACGGTGCAGTCGTATCGAAAGGTCGTCCCCTGTACACTCTAATTTCCTGGTACGCCTCCCTGGCCAACGACGCAAATTAACCGGAAGTTGTCGAACGCAGTCTGTGCCCGATTTGCACGAATTAATTGGCGTACTAACATGCTGACCAGCTTGTCGTCAAGTATTTATGCATACACCCACCGCACTCATCACGTCCAATTAAAGTCCCCACTTCTTTCATACCTCATAGTTTCAACATGCTCATTAATTTTCAACGTCACCAGTATTTATGTCGGTACTCCTGTCAGACAACGAATCTTTTTGAACGACATCAAAATTTCAACAAAATTCAAACAATAGTACAAATATCGAATGCTCGCTATGATTTCTCTAAACAGACCATTCCGATGTGCTCGGACATTTGCACATCACTGCAAACGCATTGCCATCAACACCCCGAAAAGCAAAACGTTTAACATCCACCCAGCGGAATGATGGTCCAACAACTGCGTCGCTTGCACAGAGGCTGCGGTTTGTTAGGCGCACTAAAGGCTCTAACGTTCGGCACGCTAATCGTCCTAACGCAATGACATGCGAGCACACGATGCTCGCCGGGAGACCGCACTATTAGGCGCAATTCAATGACAAAGCTAATGTCACGGTCGCTGGGGCGCGGCGCACCGTGATTAGTTCGTCATTCTGATATACAGCGACGCACGAATTGACCGGAAGCCCCGCTCTATGACGCTTTTGCATATACCACTCGGCTGCGATCGAGGACAAAGACGCAAAGCGACACGCATCATTGAATACGCATACACTTACGTACAGACACACAACCACGGACAAGTGTAAAATTGCTGTTCCAGTTCCGAGATAAAAACGTGCGAAAAAAGAGTTGATGTAATTTCAGGTTTTTCTTTTTGTCGCACGGCAAAAACTCACGTGGTAGCGCATGCCATCGTTTATGAAAGCGCGATGGTAATTTAAATACCGTTAATGAACTGTCAGAACCGAGACGACAGTATCGCGCGTTCGATCAACGTTGCATCATTTTACGAAGGGCATTAGGCTCACGTCGAAGGCACGAATTCGATAAACGTCGAATCGCAGTATGGAATATCGTTCGTCGTTTAATAATGTGGACCTGAAGTGGCAGACAGTGGCAGATGAGTATCTTTGTGTCGATTGGGAACGCGTGCCCGCGCGACGATGTTTCGCTCGCCGCACGCCAGAATCGATATTGGCAGACTGAAACGATCTGAGGCAAGCCTCGAACACTGCGACGCGAACATCGATTCCCGTACCGTGCGAGGTGAGCTCGCGTGGCCGCTATTATCGCGGTGTAAAATCGAATCCAATTAGAGAGTCGGTGGCAAGAAACGAGGCGAGGGCGTGAACGAAAGAGAGAGAGAGAGAGGGGAGAAGAATTTTCTTTGCAACTTCACACTACCTTTCCGGCGAGCGAATGGAAAAAGTTGCTGATCAGGGAGCATTGAAATTCCAGATTGAGCAGGGAAATATTCGATTCCCTCGACTGCTGTCTCCGTCACGCGGGAATAATCTTCACGCTTTTGTTCGCGGCCCGTTCTTTCGCATTGACGTGTACATAGAAACGAAGCGACGCGTCAGATTTTGTCGGCGACCGAGGGCAATGCAATCAGTTCCACGGACAATAATGGATTCGATGCGCGATGGCTTTAAATTGACTCCCGTTGCAATGAACGTGCAGAATAGAAATCTGTCGGATCCGAGTATAAACGGTGTCTAATATCAATTCCGTAAACTGAATCATTTTAATCGTTGAAACCTCGAAGGTAACGAAGAAATACTTTTGATTTCAGTACGGACAGCGGCTGGGACAATCCCTTCAGGCCGGACGGCGACCTTTCGAGGGAGGCCGACGAGATCGTCGAGCTGATAAAGGGCGGGAAGCCGATCACACCGACGCCAGGACAGAACGCGCCCCCGTTGCCGGGATGCGACGCTGGTAAGACGTCGACGACCGAGCACGATTCCAGTTCAAGCCCACTCCTCAAGTCCTCCGCGAACTCGACGAACCGGCACGCGAACTCATCGCCGAAGCTCAGTCAGGGAAACGGGAATGCTCATAGCACACCGGCAAAGACGGCTAACGCCAGCAATCAGCAGCTCGTTAACGAAAAGGTGAGTGGGCCGAGCATTGTTCAAACTGCGAATTAATTTAACGCGCTACTTATCGACCGGTCGTCTAAAAATTACATTTTCCGAAGACTGTCAGGAGTCCAACAGACTTTATACGCAGATGCTCATATCTTTGATGTACTTTAAATTACATCGGCTCTACATAGCAACTTACCGGGAGCATCGCTGGCCGATAGGGTGTTCAAAGCGCTTATCACGATTAGCAATATGAAATTCCAATCAATCCCTCACGTCGTTTATAACGAATGCCAGGGGAGCGTATACTGTATCGACAGTCACCATTATGCAGATACTTACTTAAAATTCTCTATATTCTGCACTTAATCACCCCGTATTACCGGAGCTCGCCATTAACGAAATTAAGGTTAATGATGCACGTTGTAAATATGATCACCAAGTCTGCAAACTATAACGGTCCCTACAATTCTGCGACACTTTCAATATTTTCTGATAAGCAAATTTCGTAAACTTTACAGGTTGGGGCAGCGAGGACCGCGACCGTGGAGGTCGCCAGGATGACGGCGCAAGGTCCAGGCGACGCGTCGCAGGTCGAGCACGTCACCCTGAAGAAGAAGCCTAAGTGCAAGTGCTGCGTTCTCCAGTAACCGGCGAGAACGGCGCAAAACGACGACGCCACGGCGATGCCCGGGAGAAGACACGCCATTCGCTCGAACTTTCCTCCTTCGACATCGAACGAACGCGAAGACGATCGCGCGATCACGAGCACGACGAACGAGCAACGATGAATTTTCGACTATCGCTTTGACTACCTATGGCGCTCACTTCTGACACTTCTTTTCTCAGTTGCATTGGTCGCACGGTTCTCCAACGTAGACAACGATGAATCGTGCGCGGGGAGAATTTTAAAGTCGGCAAAGGAAGAGGAAGGACGACGGAAACGCGATATTACGTTAAATTGCGCAGATTTCGTGTCAACTTTTGACAGACGGTAGGAACGAGGCATCAGACGGCCGACAGTACGCAGTCGGCTTCGAGATCGGCTGAAGAGGAAACTTCGCCGCAAAGCCGAAAGACAGCGAGCTTTGCGTGTCCAATTGAACTTCGAAGCACTTCCGAGATCCAAACGTGAGGTTCTCGAACACTAAGGATGATAGGCTTCAGCGTTCACCGGCACGAGAAACGTGGCATTCGTCAGAATTTTACGATGAAGAACTTCGAACCGTGGCAGCAAATTTGGAGCGGGGAATGTATCGTGTGTGGAAACGTATATCGGGCAGGAACGATAAGTGACTAGACATAGTTGTCAGCTATATGCTCAGGCAACTCGCGGAGAGATTTTATCGTTCCGGGCTCGCGGCCGTTCGAGGAGGATATCGAGCGAGAATCGTCGTTGTTCGCAAATGAAAAAACTGAAAGAGCTCAGTCGTTCATCAGTACGGAGGAGGACGCACGCTTGTTGACGAGGATGTCCCTCTCACCGGAAGAATAATTCTTTCAAAGTACGATGATCGAAAAGTCGGGACGGATTGGCAAGAAAATGCGCGGAAAAGAAAATAACGATGGGAAGAGGCGACGGATGAAGCGTTCGTTGGATCATGCTGGATCATCCGTTCGGATCGAGAGAGACGGAAAAGCAAGAAAACTGTCGTAGTGCCGCGTATGAACAATTTCGGCGCCGGCTACTCCTAAGAGAATAAAACAAAATAACAGAAAATAAAAGAGAATAAACATAACACACACACACAAACACACAGACATACACACAGTTTACGTCACAGAATAGAGACATACAGACATACGGAACATATGCATACATGAGAGACATGTGTCATGTAACACGATAAACGAGAGTCCGAGGGAGAAAAGATATATAAAAGTATATTGTAGATACAGAAATGGTAGCTGTATAGCTTATATGCTTTTACTATTGTGGTTAATTATCGTCAAGATTATATCGTGATTATAAGGGTGTATCGGGAGCAACGCTCGCGTGCATGAGAGAGAAATTGAGAGATTGAGAGTGAACGAGCGAAAGAGAGAGAATGAACGAAAGAGAGAGAGCGAAAGTAATAAATTTCGCCGGATCGAGCGTGAGGTCGATATTGATGGGAGATTTTTAAAGCGACGACGGCGTGTGTACGGGAGATGTAAAGTTCAGGAAGAAAGCCACTCGATGGGAGACTTATTCCATTATTACGCGCGGTGGTTTGACGCAAGGGGTAGTTTGGATCATCGGATCCGATGCTTGTACCAAAGTTCGACTTTTATATCATTTTTTATCTTTACGCGCGGTGCACGCACGTCCTCGTGGAAATTCACAGAGAAACAGAGAGCGACGAGCCATACAGTAGGTGCAGCGTACACGCGTACATCAAGAAAAACGAGAGAACGTGACAAAAAAAACAACTAGACGACAAATTTCGTCACAATGAACCCGCTTTGTTCCGAGCAGATTAGCAAGAGAAAACGGACTATTCTGTCACTTTACATCTCTTATATATATAGATCGCGACTTGTACGAACCTTGAAGCAAGAATGAAGCGGATGGGATGATTGCAGGAGACGCCCCGAACCTGCGGCTATGAATTCAAGTGGCGAGAAGAACAAACCGCGGGCGCGATCCGAGTAAAGATTCAGGATTCGAGTCAGAGTATTGTAAATAGAACGACAACACTTGCTTTCGCGGCGGGAGATACGTATGCGGCGTGTGATTCTTCCCGAGTTTCTCGGTTATCGGATTTCAGCGGGAAGTGTGTCGCGAAACGTTTGACACGCTAAGGAAGAAGGGACAGGGACGAAAGGATGCGCGGAGACAAAAATTCCAGCTTCTTTCGGTCGATAAAACTTTCGATTCTTCTGCTAAACGAAATTGCTGCCAGTGCACAAATTAAAATTTTCGCGCCAGAGAAAACGAGACGATCGTTGGATGGAAAAGAGTCGCTCGAGTACGGCGATTTTTTCTTTATTGTGATCCTCCTTACTACATTTTTCCTCTTAGGGCTTAATTAAGTACACACACTCCCACACACGCGCACACACACACGATACATGTGCATGTTTTACGATCTATTTATTATTTTTACTCCTCGTTAACCGCTTTGTTATTATTAATATTATTATTATTATTATTATTATTATTATTATTATTATTATTATTATTATTATTATTATTATTATTATTATTATTATATTTTCTCCCCCGTCCTCAATTTTTTTTTCTTGCATAGCTAGACCCGTATTTAAATTGTACGAGTCATAGGGTATTATATATATGAGAGTATATATAGACAGATACATGTATAAGGCGTGTGATTAAAGAGCCGGACGATTTTGGGTGTCGTGAAATGACATGATCCTGAGGAAAAGGCCCTTTTTTATACGTGTCAAATATGAATTATTTTATTCGAATCGTGTTATTCTATTTCTATGCTCACATGTGAACGTTTGATCCATGTTCTTATTTAATTATTCGGATACGGCAGCTACAGCTTGAAATCGCAAACTTTGACTGTTGGCGCCCGAAGTCGTCCGGATCTTTACGCTTTTAACGTTGTACGTACGGAAAAGAGGAACGGCGAGTGAACACAGAAACGTATATAAATATATATATATATATATATACATATGTATATTTAAATATACATATCCGCATATTTTTTTTAAATATCGTCGCGATACTAGTTCATGTTCGCGACGAAGGAAACGGGCAGGGACGCGACAGATAAGAGAATGGCAAAGGAGGCGAAAAAATGCTGCCGATGATGATGATGATGATGATGATGATAATGATGATGACTATGACGATGAAGATGATATTTACCTGAGAGAGAAAGAAAGAGAGTCGACACTTTATTTTCCTTCCCTTCGTAACGGGAGTGTAACATACGAGAGCTGTAAGCAATATCGAAATCCTGAATGTTTACGTACGTTGACGTGAGACATGGTATCATAAATTATTACAATTACTGACAGACGACCGGGAGAGCGTGAGATTGAGGTAAAGATGAAGATGGAGATGAAGGTTGCTGTCCGATTTCGATGGCGATCTGTGAAACGCCGATCGCATTTCTATCCTCGCAATTTCAACCCCCAACGTACCACTCGCGAATTTTTGCCCCGATTTGTCCGAATCGGCGTCGAACACTTTTATCGTCGAATTCCGAATTTCTCGATTTTTTTCGTGTGGTGAATGGGCTTGTTCTGTCGTACACACGCTTTATTTTCGGGAACTAGCGTGCAATGTACTGATTTCGATACCGATTGGCAGGAATAATCATTCCTTTAGAGTCAATCGTCTTCTGGGGCAACTTTTCGCAATCTGTACAAACGTACTATACATAAATTCTAATACATAGATTCTATCTTACGTAGACTCTATAGTATGTGGAATCCATCATGTACGAGATATTAACGATATATTACAATAACAATATATTTTCATTTACCATGGTTCTCAATCGAAAAAAAAAAACGCTGTATTTACAGTTTCGTAAGATTCAATAAGGTACGTGCATTAAACGTAAATTTCGAAGCGTGTAACGAAATCTGTTGTAATGTAATAAATCGTATGGAGGGGAAGACATCGAGCGACTGAAAGGTTTGTATTAATAAATATGCCTGACACTATCGAATCTGGACAATGTACAGCTATAACGGGGCAGCCCTGAGTTCTCGAAGCAATATATATGCGAGACTATCTATTCTCTGAGAAAATGAAAGAAAAAGATATTTTTAACTCGCTCGCCGGCATGAAGTCACTTAATATCAAAAGCACGCGGCGCTGGGTGTTCGCATGCCATGGTTGAAACAAATCAAATACGCAACATTACTTAACACAAATCATCTAGACGAGGCATAAAGAGAGAACATCTTTAATTTCTTACATTACAAAAATTTAAATACTGTATTATGATCATCGAATTTGATAAATCAGTACTTCTTATATAATAAATTCATAATAGTCGTATGAACTTTGACTCTAATACACTTGCCCGTCAATATGGAATCTACGTGATTTGTGTTAATAAATTTTGAGAGCGTCAGACGTTCACAGGAATGAAATGGTGCGAAGCATCGCGTCGCAATGCTAAAAGTTTCACCTCGCTCCAACGTGTCGTTAGGCGTAATTTGACAAAGTTATCAAGAGTGTGAACCAGAGGAAGACAAATTTCTTACGTTGAGCGTCAATTAAAAGGAAACCAACGGAGTTCGGCCATTGTGTCTCGTCGCGAGTATTCAAATGCGTATCATTTGTGAAATTACAACAAGCGAAACTGAATATGCGCGCGCGATAACAATGAGTTCCCATATACAGATAAAATTAAGAATCCATGGATCGGCAGCGGAAGAATGGAAGTACGTAAAGGTGCTGAGTATCAAAGACTAAAGATATTATTTTATTAAATGTACAGTGCGCCTCCTAACGATACATCGCCGTTCAGGGTGAGAGTTGGGCGAAAGATATGACACACGAGAATGATTGGAAGAGAGAAAGAGAGAGAGTGAGAGAAAAGCGTCGTTTTTTCCGCCACTTAGCGCCTTTATATTTCTGTGCTCCGAGGTACCCTACGAATGACAATTGGTGGAGCGATGACGATGAAAAATCATCATGGGAAAGGATATGATTTTATTGTAAACTAGTCGAACGTATTTGGGAGGGTTGAAGCGTTGCGAATTGCGTTCCACGACGAAGATGTGTAACACCCGCATTACCTACACGATGAAACCTCTTTAAACGTCTGTCCCCACGCAAAATGTTGACTCTGCTGAGCTTACAGATATTAAACGAATATTAAATGTCTTGTTAAAAAAAGAGCATTATGTGTGTGCGTGTGTGTGCATGCAGAGAAGTAAACGTAGATCACCCATAGATCCCATATTAGATCCTATACGAGCTAAGTTTTCTTTGTGGTTGAGAGTCGGGAACGGTGTAATATCGTGCTTGATCAATTTCTGACATTTATGTAATTGAGTCATTTTTCTTCGACTTCGAAATAATATCTCTAGAATATTATGAAAAAGGATGTGCTGGATATTGGTAATGGAAGTGAGGAATCGGTCGGTCGTTAAGTGCATGCGGCATCAACATTTATTAATTATCGCGTTCACATATCAGACGCTCGCTTGCGTAAGCATAATAATTAAACTTTAACGTACAATTTACGATAATCGGACATTTCACACGTTGCACTTTCTCGATGACTAGAATCATTAAAATGTCAGCCCGATAATGAAAGAAAATGAACGAAATTTTAATTGGCGAAAAATGTGATTAACGATGATTGACGGTCAAGCAGTGAAAATCAGGCAGTCATCGATCATATTACACCGCTTTCGACGCGTAGCCAATCGATTCGCGATCTTCTTTCCTCTTTTCAGACCCCAGGAATGCCTCGACCGTTTTCGAGAACGTCTCGACCGAGGCGACACGATACATCATAGAGAGCCGCTCGAAGAAGACACGTAGGCTGGAATTTTGCTTCGGAGTAGGCGGTAAAAGTTGGCCCACGACGGCCTGTGCGCGAATTAAATAAGAAATAAAAAACACGAGAAAAAAGAAGATTCTCTCAACTCTCGCGGGACTGTAAACGTCTACCATAATCGCGGCATATCCCTCGCGTGATCGTTACGTAACACCTCTCCTGAAGCCTTCCGGATAGCGAAAGATGCGTGCCTCGAGAGGGACTGCGTAATAATCGCGCGAACCGAATTCGTTCGTAACTCGTCGACCTCTACCTGCAGTGGAAAAGTTGAAAGATCACCGGTCATTCGCAGTCTTGACGCGTTTGGGCGGTAAGCGGGACCCGACGCATTTTTGTGGAGTTCGCTATATTAAAAAGGGAAAGTGTAGGAGCATCGGTACAAGTATGCAATTCCTCCAATTAAAGTTTTAAGATGAATTATGATAGTACTAGATCATAGTTAATAACGATATGGTGCTTCACGGTGGAATTCGTGATTTCATAGGGGGAACAATTTATGATATTGCATGGGGCGTTTCATTAATCGAGGAATATGCGCGACCTTGAGTGAACATGCCGAAGTTTGCGGAATTAATGTAGGCCAAATCTTGTCACGCGTTTTTACACGAGTATTAACGCGTGTCCAGACTGTTTATATATTCGCATGCATAATGACGCGTTGGTGCGATCGAATTAATTCGTAATTCATCGAACTCGCACGCGAAACATAATTTGCCCCGTCCGCCAACGAAAGTTGACAGAAGTTTTAAACTGTGCGAATCAAAGTTTTGACGCTTTATATGATAATGAAAAGGCAAAAGCAACTTCACGCAAGCCTGAGGAAATTTTTAAAGTTGCCGCCGCTTCTAACTCCCCGTAAATTGTACCATGTAATTGTGTTTCTCTCGAATCGAATTTTAAACCATCTGTAATCGGAAACGGAACAGCGTTCCCTTATGTCTTCGATTAATGCGAATCCAATGCAATGCACGGTATCGCCCGGTCTGTCATAGACGTGTGCTAATTACGCGATCGCATGCGTAATGAACTCTGGCCGGATCGGATTAACTCGTAATTCACGGCATCAGCTGCAGAGAACGGTGATTAGTAACGCCTCCACTGAGACACGACCCAAAAGCGAGTTGTGAAATTGAAGTTTTGACACGTCGCATCAGTATACGGACAAGCTTAACTCGATGTCACGCGAAGTAGGCAATAGCCATTATGATAATGACACACTCCGTATGATAATCAGAATATGAATAAGGCTAGAGAGTAAAATTTCATTGATACCACAAGGCATGTTTTACATGACACGATAATATTCGGGAACCTGGTTATAAGGACAGTTGTTCGATGACGTTTGATACTGCTCTCTGAATCATCCTAATCACGGTGAACGAACGCTCGAACAACCTCGTAATTCATTGAATCGTCCGACGAATCCACTTATCATCGATACCTGCGCCGAATCGTTATTTATGAATCGTAAGCATTGACAGGTTGCAAGATAATCCTGAGTCGCTCTCAACTCGAATGCAAAGTTTCACGCGTAACGAGAATGAATTCCTAAAAGCTACTAATATGACGAGTTCGTAAAATCGACAGTTGCTGAATAATTCATCGGCGCGACTTAATTTCTTCGACGTGATTGTTGATAGAACGAAGCTGCTCGAACACGTTGACGAAATGAAAACGCGAGTTTTCTCACTAGTTCGCGTCCGACATCTACAAAGAAGCTTGGAGGAATCCTCTCGAGCGCGTGTCCTCGATCCGCGGCCCATAAATCACGATCGTTTTCCATTGTTGCTCGTCGGCGAATGTCGGACGCGGAGGCCGTGTGTCGAATTTAGCGACGAGCTGCTATTCCACCATATGCATCGGCAGAGAGTCCTTTCCCTGTCATTCTCCGTTTCGTCGATTCTCTGATCGGCGGAGAGTCTCGGGTGAGTGAGTGAGTGACGAAATCGTTACGTCGATCGGTCGAAGACAAGGACTCGATTTGAGAGTTGATCAGTTGTAGGTCTCTACAGGGATAACCTGTTAAAACAATCGATTCTGTTTCGACATCATTTTCTAGTGCACTGACCGTTATAATATACGCGACTGCATTCTAATAATCTAATCCTCTTCCCTCAGTAACGTATAATCTACAAAACTCTAATATTTTCAACATCACAATATCATTAACAACCAGTTCACCTTATCACCCATTAGCACACTCTCATCTCACTACCGTCTGAAAGCTACAAGCCTCCCTGGAAGCTGGAAGCAAGTACCCTTTCAGCCTGAAACTTCGCCAGTCTTTCAGTCGCGAGGAACAATCGAACCCGTCAACATCGCAAGCAAATCGCTCTCTACGTGTGCACACTTCGACAGAAGTAGAAAGACAGAGAGGGTGGGTGCAGGGAGCAGCCGCTCATCGACGAAACAACAATAAATCTGTCGTCGGCGCCGCGCAGTCCCGATTGTTAGCCGCGACACTAGTATGCACTTTTGCCGTCGGATTAAATGAGAGGTAGTGCCCCGATTGTTCGCTTCCCTTGCCACCGCGATCGATGAGACCGGGTGCATCAACCTTTCGCAATGGTACCTCGACACTCTTTTTTCTCTTTCTCTCTATCCACGTAGAGCCGTTGACATTACTATTCGAACGACGTGATATAGTTACACCGTCTGCACTGCTCCTACTTCTATGACTTCTGTGAATTCTGCGATGTGTCATCTCTCCCAGACAGAACGGCACCGTTGCGACTAGAGGCACCCTTATAGCTGATAGGTCATCTCGCTCGTAATTCTCGAATAAGCGGTAATTACCGTCGCCGATGTTACAATATATCTGGCCGTGCACGGTGCGGATTTTAGATGCGGCTGATTGGACGAAAGTCGGGTTTGCACGTCGGCTCGCAAGGAGTGGCGACGATCGCGGGCAATTACTGATTGTGCGTGCACGAAGTGTTCGATAGCTGGCACTTTTTTTCGTTTGTCAAGATCTTATATAAGTTCGGCGAAGCGTGCACGTACCCGATCATTACGTCTTCATACGATCCTTCGCGATCATTATCGCACGGCAGTTTCGTCTAACGACTTTACCGAATCTCGCCCTTTTGCGCATTTTTTCTTCTACTTGTTCGTTAAACCGTGCTCTTTCCACGAACGTTCGCCGGTGACGCCAGGAAAATGTTCACTTACACGCTTTGTCGGGGTCAATCGGTGCGTCGGAAAGACCGGGGCGACGCCGGGTCGATACAGAAGTGGGTCAACGCCGACGAAACTGGCTTTACGCGGCCGGCCACACGCTCGAAAACTGGCGTGGGCCCGGCTTCATTGACGAGGATCGAGGATCGTCGGCACTTTCCAACACCCGCGCACTGAGTCGGGAATCTTTCACGTAACTTCGTTGCCAACGATCGCGATCGGGCGAGCGTGAAATTCACGTCCGCGCGAATCTGCCGATCTCTGCATTAATTCATCTATTTAGATATGTATTTATGCGGCTGTTTATTTACGCCGGCCTGATGAAGGAGGCCCGGAGACGTTTGACTCGGTCGAGAGTCCGTAATCAAGATGGACTTTTGGTCAAGACCGGCGAATATTATATAGACGTTCGCATCGGGGTGGAAAATGAGTTATGGTAATGGAAAAACGCAATTAGACAAACATATGAAGAGGAAAGCAACTGCTATAATTAATTATTCAATATGTCGGTGGCGTAAAGAAAAAATTATTTCTTTAAGCGCAACCGCAGATGAAGAGAGAATAATTGTGTGCGTTAACGCTTTTGACTAAATCCACCGCGGTGATAAAGTGCGCGCGAGGAAGGCGTGAAAGAAGAATAAATTCCGTCATTCTTCAACGTTGCACGGAGAACGCTCGGTACGGAATTCTCAGCGACTCAGGCGGGCTTAGACGTCGTCTAGCGGGTGCGCTTTTAATCAGCTTCTATTGACCGACCTGCGGCCGCCATTCGTTTTATTGACAAGCATCGATTCCCACCGCGCCCTCTTGTTCGGCGTAAAAAATTCGCAATAATAAGGATCGTGGCCGCGCGATTCGCGCGAATCGATAAACCGTCATCGGACGGGCAAAGAAAAATGAGCAAAATTTTTATTGCCGGGTCGCATCCGCGAGACAGGCCGATCGTGCGATAATCGCGCTGGGACGCTCCTCTTGATACTCCCTCCCATTCAGGTCTATCGTCGAGAGCGTGTAACGGCGATATATACTCATTGTTTCAGTTTACTTTGTTCTGCCCTCGCGGGCTGATTAATGGCGATGAAGATATCCCTCCGTTTCTTTCGCCGTTTACACTGAGAGAGACAAATTGAGACTTGAATATATCAAACGTATCGTAACGATCGCCGAGACCGTCGCTTTCGTTGGAGGAAAATCTTTCATTTTCATACGATCCCGTAAGGCGCCGAGCATTTAGCCGTCGGACGAACATTTGCTGGCGTTATTTATTAGGGGCAAGCATGTCTCGTGATCAAGGATCGATCCGCGACGTCACGAGGTACAGCCGCGTGGCATTCGATGGCGAATCTAGATCAAAGAGGACTGCAAGCCCGGAGCTCGGTCGGAATGAGGATCCAGGAGAGTAGAAAAAGAGGATTGGATCGCGGGAGCGAGGACTCGCGAGCATTGCACGGGACGCTCCTCTCATGAAGATTCTGCCCACCCACGCGTCGCGAGCGGGATCGAGGGGGATCCGTATCGATCGCGGCGATCGCTACCGTGGATCGTGGTATGCGCCGAGAAATGGGTTCGGTTACAAAGGGAACAGCGGCGGAGGAGAGAAGCGTGTACAGAAATAAAATGTCAAACGCCGTCGTCGACCTACCGAAGAGCGAACGCATCCTATTAAAACGCTCCGGAGGATATCGTTGTCTCCTGCGCTTCTTCTCGGCATGCCCTTAAAAGAGCGAGATAACTTTGCCGATCCATCGTGACGACGTTGGCCTTTGAATTCCGGTCGCCAGAACGGGGGACGATAAATTCGCGTGGCGACGGCGAGTAAGTGATTGCGGCCGCGGATTCTGTGGATATGCGTTCGGTTTGATGACGGGCGACATTGTGCTGTACAATGCGGCGAGTGAATGGCGCTCAGTTTTCCGCGTACATCGTCCTGAGTCGGCCGGCAATAACGTGAGATTAATCGAAATCGCACTTTTTCCAGTATTCCCGACATGTTTTCGTGTTTCATTCGAATCCGCAACTACTTAAATGAGACTTGCGAATACAAAACAGGAGTACAGAGACGCTCAATACGGATGTCATAAAGGTGAAGAAGCGTGCAGGGGTGCGTTGCTGTTACCATGTCAAGAGGCGCAAGCTGATTTATACGCGGATCGTCGCTCGACCGAAGGAATCTCGAGAAATCCTTAACCTGGCTACTGTTAAGCGGGTGCGTGGGCGTAGAATGGTGTGGAGCCAAAGGGGGAATCAGTGTTCGACGCGGCTCACGGACAGAACAGAACCGAATGCTTACAACGTGCTCGCGGATGTCGATCGCAATCGCGCACGCGAACGTTTTGCACTCACCAAGGATTTATTTTGATAACACTTCACAATGGAGCCGTATGATGTCTTAACACGTTTCATCATTCGCGCAATACATCTTTTCAATCGATATCGGCGATGATCTCGACGCAGTCCCCGTAACCATAATTCGTGCGACATTGTCAATGAAGATAATCGAAGTTGAGCACATTTTATGTGGCCATTATCGTAGCGTTGCGGCAAGCAGAATTTTATAACGTATCAGGCGCTGGATGCAGTAATTGAAGTTAATGATAATTTCAAGACAAACGTAAGACGTGGTGATATATTTGGCATGTTCAAATGTTCCCGCGTAGACATCGTGATTAGAGAATCTCGAAATGAGGTAAATAATGCCGGTCGTCTTGGGAATGCACACCACTGCGTGCTGTGTGACACAACATTTCGGTCATGCAAGCACGTACGATTATTGGCCACGTTCACGCCTGCAGTGTAACCATAGCCTTAGGCTCGGCCGGACCTCTTCTCTCTCTACTATGAGCTGAAGACGCGTCGGATTATCAATTCTCGTCGATCGCCAGTGGAATTGCTCGCTTTAGCACAAGTCGGTCAGAGGTCTTTATATAAAACGGAAAAATTCGCCCACAGCGTCTTACTTTAAATAACACCAACTTCTTAGTCAGAAGATATCGCTGTCGCACTGCATAAATTTCACGAAAATGAGAAGGAAGAAAACACAATGGATAAAAATGTGAAACCGTGAGCGCGTTACTGGATGCACTGTACTCGATCCGTGTTAAGAAGATATTCGAGTTGCAGGGTGCAACCGACACTTGAACCGCGAATCGGCGAATCATGTTTGCTCGTCTCCTCCTCGAGACTTTTTGACCACCACGAAATTGCGACGTTCGCCACTTACGCAACGAGCCCCCCCCCCCCCCTCACGACTTTTTCCTTTCTTGCGCATCCACTCCGAATTAAATAATCGCGGTCTCGCGTGCGGCGAGGATTAGGCCCGATCGAATCTTTCTCGCCGCCCAGCAATTTCGCACGCCGGACGTCGTGAGAACTTACGCGATGAAACTGAAATCGAAAGGGAACCTGACGTACATATTCCTGACTTTTTCTTTCGTCCATACGTTATGGAACTACGTCACTGACATCGACAGAGGAGAGAAACTTGGCGACAATCGCCACGATCGCGCCTATCAATAAAAGCCACATCCTAAGGTAGCGATCTTGAAACTCTTTGGCATGATCGGATCAAGCGCCGATAAGCTCCATTGTGCGCCCGCGAATCTCTTGGAGTCGAGCCGAAAGCGGCGAAAAGCTCGTCAGCCGCGACACGGAAAGCGCCTATCGGCGAACGATCGGCGAGCGGGCGAGGAAGATGAGCCATAAGGCCCCTCGAACGGGATCGCTCTTGTCTTCGTCCATGAGAGCAAACGACGGGGCATACTCAGGGGGGGAAAAAGTTGCGGCTCGAACGGATCGGGTATATAAAAGCTCGGGGTCCGAACGAGCGCAGAGCACAAGCGGGGGATCTCGCATAAAGTGACATAACGTTTTAACATAAGCGTAACGCGGACAAAACAACGTACCGTCCTCCAGCGCTCGTTCGATCCTCATCAGTATCGTCGTGCTTCTGCGATCGCGCGCATCGCGTCTCGCCGCGAGGAGCCGATAATTGCGGCCGTGTTACGTGTGAGGGATGCCATTCGGAGTGTGGTCGCCGTGAAAGAGCAGCTCGGACAAAACCATGGATCGTCGTCGAGGCGTTATCGCTAGATCGCTGGTACGTCGGGGATACACGCTGACTGGGACAAGGGAAAAGGCAAATGGGGAAAGGGCAAGCTTGTAACGTTTCAGTCCTGAGACAGAAGAGGCAGTGGGATACGCGAGACATTTCTATGCTTACGGTTGAGAGTGCGAAATCTATGGGATAGGAAGGTTGTGAGTTGTCGAGACGTTCCGAGGGAGCGGAGAATGCGAGAGTCGATGCGGCTGGTGTTTTAGTATTGTAATTGCGGTTCAATTGTTTTTCAAACGAATTCTTCATCGGTCGTGCGAAGAGAAAGAGTAATGGGATTCGGTCGTTTGATTAGTGGGGGTATAATTTAAAATTCAAACATTATCATTCGAGAAGTAGTTTAGTATTCCTAACTAGTAAATCTGCCGTGCACCATTCTCGGGCATTAGGATTAGCATCAGATGTTTCGTAGCATCCTTGAATATAGATACTCGACAAGCATCCTCGGATATCTATCGATTCGATGAATTCAGATCGTCTTACGCAAGAGTGCAAGCTACAGGCAATTGCCCGAATGAAAGTGAAATTATGGGAGTCTATTTAGCATTAAACAGAAGGCACCGTCACAATTAACGACTGTACTGCGACGCAAAGGTCCTTCGCATGCTGCATCCAAGATACAGTCTTGGTTGAGTAAGGCTTCAAACCTATCCTCGGCAATCGAAAAGACTGAATCGTCGAACCCGTCGGTATGCACCGACGCCGGTGCGTGCAACACGGTCGTAAATCGCGGACGCCAGGCGTCGATTACGCACATTTGCGCCTCTGGCCCGAGGGAAAAGAGCGAACGATAAGGTCCACGGAATACCGTGCATACGATCATTTTTAATATCCTCCGCGTCGCGACGCACACCTGTGAGCCAGGCTAAAACATAACCAAATGCAAGAGGATAGCTTTTGTCGAGGGTGAAAAACAATTCAAAGGATTTGGAAGGGACTTACAAAAATTGTCAGCCCCCGGTGCGGGGGGGCCGAAAGAATTTCGAGCGTTAATTTAATAGCCGTGAGATGGCGTCGAATTCGACGGAAAGAATTAGAAGGATCATGCATTTGATTAATTTTTCGTCGGACTCGAAAATAAATCGAGACGCGCGTGTCCTCGGGCAATAAAAGGAGCGGGGAGAGGAGACAAGCTCGCGGAGCTGCAATCAATTAAGTAGAAAGTGTCCTTTCAAAATAAGCCGCGTACCTCGAGAGAGGTACCTCGAACAGTGACGAATGGCCATTCCCGATTATCCAATACTACTTTTACCGTCCCCCGGTCTTGGTAGGAACGTCTTGTCTGGGGTCATCCTCGCTGTAAACGTCTTCCTTCTCTTCGCTCCCATGAGCCGACGCGGTTGCATCTTACACAGTAACTCAATCTCAATATACACTTCCATCGAATTTGACACTCGCCTTACTCCAATTTCCAACAGCTACACCATGCAATACTGCCACTATATTCTACAAAAACCAATGTACCACCTGTTATTTTGTTATTGTTTCTTCTGGTTTCCACAAACATTCCACGGCTCTTTCTTACTGAAGTCTTCATTTTCTTCCATTTAGGCGCTGTTGATGTTGCTCAGCCACCGTTGCATGGCCGAAAAACTATCGCCAGATCAGAAAGCACCGCCCTTCGCCCGCGGTTCTGGTGGACTGATCCTGAAAGCACCATTCGAGGGCGAACAAAGATTCGGGGGTGGCAGTCCGCCAGCATCGAACGTCGTCGATGGCGTCGAAAGGGAAGAGACCGAAACGTACAAGGAGGTGGATGGTCAATTAGTCCGGACTGTGAAAGGACATTTCGCTTACAAAAGCCCCGAGGGCCTACCCGTCTACGTTCAGTATGATACAAGATGATTACATCTTATTTGTAACCGCGCCGATCGCTTGTGACTCGTAACATATTGCGTAGCTTTTGCGCAGTGACGAAATTCACTTATCATCCTCATCGATATCTTCTCTGTGTTTAACGATGCAAGTTTCTTCAGGAATTGATCCGCTCGGTTAAAATCATTCGTGTTTGAAGTCGGTTATCTTCTGCTGCAAATTTACCGTGCAGTCTAATGTAAGTTCTGGAGTTTGTAAATTTTGCAACGACGATTTGATCGTATATATTAGAAAGTCTCCTAGGGTTTGTAGAATGCATAATTCACGTGTTATCGAACCGTTCCTTGCGATCTTTGTGTGTATACTATAGTTTTCGAGGCAGCTAAACACTGTGATACTAAGCTTTTTCATATTTATACTTTCTGCCAATAATTCAGATGAATCGATTTGCACGATGGAATGCACTTTCTTACTACGTCTCGTAACTCACAAATTTATGACCCCGCATTTAATTACCGTTCTGTCATTTAGTAGGCATTAATGAGGTCATAAATTACAAAGATCGTGTTTAAAAATCGGCCGGCAATGGATTACTGCATTCTCACGCTCTTCTTTCGGTCGTTTTCAGGTACACAGCCGATGAAAACGGAAACAGGGCAAGTTTCAAATTCGGAACAGCTGTAAGTGGTGGAGGAGGGGGAGGAGGCCCAGGAAGTACAAGACCTCGCCCAGGAGGTCAAGTTCCAGGTCCCGGAGGTGATAGCACGTATTTGCCCCCGAACAAAAATGTTGACAGAACCTACCTACCACCGCAATGACACTTCCTCTGTTCGCTCGACGTCGTCTGAGACCCAAATTGTACAAATTCAGCCTCAAATTCTTTCCACCGACTCTAATTTAGCGGAGAACCTGTCGTAATACTCGTTCGCGAGCCTCAAATTCCATGAACGCGCACAATAACGTTCAAAAAATGCTCGTTAATGATGTAGAGTAGCGGTTTGGCTTGATCTTGCATCGTAGCAAATGTGAAATGTACGGTTCATGAGAATTCTTCAGCCATTTGGTCGTTTAGCACAATGAGGCACATATCTTCCGCTGAGCGACCAAGACAGACAGGTGTATAGTACGCGCAATTGCGCATCGTCAATAAAACATGTATTTTTGTAGATAGTCGTTTAATCCTTCGTCGATCTTGACCGCACACGGTCGTGTCAGCTCGTTGTTACAGAGTGCGAAGATGAGTGTGAGGTGGAAGATATAAATACGATCGAACGGATACAATCGTTGGACGGTTCTGTTAAAAAAATTCCGCTGCTCTTAACGAGTCGTGGGATCCAGAGGTTTGTTCGATCGTTCAAATTCTTCTTTGATCTGTATATTTAATTCCTCCCGGTATTTATATTTGGACCACATGCCATCACTCAATCACAAAAATATAGATACATGATACGATTCGCGCCACCGTCTGAGCGGCATTTGTAACAATTTCGCGGCGTAAAAAGGCCGCAATTCATCTAGCTTACCATTAGGAGGGGGATCGTTTTGTTTTTATAAAATATTCAGACATGAAAACATGAGTAACGATCGTAACCTATCCTAAACTTAACTTTAATCTTTGAGAAAAAGTTCATCGTAGTTTATAAGTTGTGTAATCAACAAATACTTCAAACGTGGTAAATCCAGCAAAGAGACGTAAGAATGTCATTCTTACGTTGAGGCCATACGTAAAACGAACAAAAAAAATTGTTTCTATTACCTTGAAAAAATAGAATTTCACCAAACCGTCGGTTACATGCCAACGACGTTGGCATAACGCGGATCTCATCATACGCCAATGTACTAAAGCCGTACATAGATTTATACAATTCAGATACGCACGGCATCGAGACGTTTTGAACGTTGCTAATAAGATTCGTTCAGAACTATGCAAAAAGAAGTGCTCACCTTTCCGAACCGCGGTAAGTGGTGTACCCGAACGGACTCAACAATACCGGAATGTGATAGTTACCCGCAGGATTCTTAACGTCGAAAACGATCTCGATGAAGGGATACATCGTTTCGATTCTTCTAAGCGTAAAATATTTGTCGACGTCAAAGTGCATTTTGTATCGACCGGCTGTAAACGTGACTTTTGCGTTATCTATCAAGTCTGTGCATCTGCCATTTGCACTAGTATTGCTGTAATCAGACAAACGACAGAAAATGTGAATTTACCATTGTAACTCTGAATCGTTTAATTAATTTCGGCAATCTTCTGGTCAAAACGTACCTTTCGTTTAAAAAGGTCCATCGTCCATCCATCAGCTTATAAAGACTAACTTGCAGTCCACCAATAGGAAGTCCCTTACTGGTATCGACAACGTGGGTGGAGATTCGCGGTTTCTTCAATGGATATATAAGAGGTTTCAAAAGAACGTGCTAAATTGATATTCAGTACACGTTATAGGAACTGCGAGATTGGTACAGAGGATGAAAGTGAAAGGGTAAATACGTACTTTAGTCGAAGATTGTCGACTGGTGCCAGCCACAGCCATCTGTTCCTGAGAAACTTTCCTTACTTCCACCATTTTCGGAGTGTCTATCGTTTGACTGTCGTCAGTCTTTTTCTGGGCCATAACCAGAGTCGGTAGTTTGCTGCCTTTCAATTTACGTAGCACGTATTGACCACCGGGTTGAAACGAGCCGCCTGCCAGAGTCAACGTCTTACCGGTTGTCACAGTAATGGTTTTGCCCTGCGCAGGTGCTATCGGAAGAGTATTTATGGGTTGAAGAACGCCGATCGTGCCGGAAGTTGGTACCACAGACGAACTTATGTTATATGTAGTCCCCAAAACTGGTACAGTGCATGCCATCACTATGCCAGAATCATTCTGAGATTTAGAATCATCCTGTGGGAAATGTCGTAATGTTAAGTATGCGCGAATAATGAAACATATATGTGCTTCTATAAGTGTGTAGTGCTTACGCTTAATCTTGAACTCATCTTCTTTTCACTTTTAATCTCAGAACGTCTACTCGATCTCCCATTCTCCCTTGCATCTCTTGCCAAAGGCTTCTCTTCTTCCATTTCAGGAAGAATGGTCATAACTTGCATTTCAGAGTTAGTTTGGTCTTCGGAATCAACTACCATCTCTACTTGTACATTTCCTTGGTCATCAGTTTCTTCAAGATACTCCCCATGGACATGGGCCATAGCCTCTGCCAATGTGTCTCTACAGCCATCCTAAAAATACCATCCCTCTTAGATCTCATTTTGATTCACTGAATCGAACAATAATCCTGAAAATCCCTACTAACCACAGAAGTAATCTTAATCTTCTTATTATATGGTTTTATATCATCGTCATCATCCACTAATCTACTGTGCATATCATCATCTTCCTCCACCTCTTCCTCTTCGATCTCCTCTGCAATAAGATCCTGCTTGATATGCATTTTCTCGTCTGCTTCATCATCAGTGTCGAGCCTTTCAACCACATACTCTGTTTCATCATCATTATCATCCCCCTCTGTTCTCAAATGATCCGGAATCTAGAAACACAACACATATTCTATGCATTTACCTTTGGAACACACGTGTAAAACTCGCAACACAAAATTGATACCCAAATTGGAACCAGCTCCATGAATAACAAAAAAAAGTGTTTCTCACTGTGTAGACCTCAATTGCATCGCCATCCTCGACCTCGATCCCGACAGGCGGTTCACTTTTCCTAACACCCATACTCTTCTTAAACTCTGACTTGTGCAGCTCCGCGGCCCTCTGATGCTTCATCGTGCACGTGTGCTTCAGGAGGGAGAGTCGATGCGCGTGAAGATTCTTCTTGCAGTACGTGCAGTACGCACGGGTCGGTTGGAACGGCACCGACGTCAGCCATCCTAATAGAACGCATGGACCAATTAACGATGACTTTTCGCGCCTTCGCCATCAACAACGTGAGTCTGGCGACCGCGTCTGACCGCGTCCCTCGTTATCTCACTATATACACACGTGCGCGCGCGCGTCCGTGCCGTAAGTTATGCGCCAGTTATTTCGGTAGGAAAAAAGATGAGCAGGCTGTCGCGATGAGCGTGGGGGTGAACGCGATTGGTACGCACAAGAGTGGCTAGTGGTAATATGGTTACAATTCCCGTGCTCGGGACCCCCTCGTTGAACGACGCCGATAATCAGTCTGCCTCCCTATCAGCGATAGAACGCTCGAAAACGTACGCCGCGAGAATTAACTAGTCGGGCCAGCTGAACGGACGGCGCGCTAGAGAAAACAGCGGCCAAGCAGAGCGCTAGTTATGCGCCTTCCTAGTGATCGAGACTACGAGCGAGGGAGATAAAGGGAAATCGCGCGGTGCATCGACCGCGCCATCGCGATTTCCCAGCAGGAGCCGGGCAGAAGCCTCGCGTCCGCGATGCACGGAGCACGCGGCGACGAGGATCGCTAAAAATAAGTGGCATGAGGCGCGCTCTCGCACGCGTTCGGCCCTGCCTCGCTGGAGGCGTCGTTCGGAGCACGATACACACAGGCGCACGCCCCGAAGGCCATGACGAAACACAACGACGAGGCGGCGCGCGCGACATTAACCGCCGTTATTAACTCCGCACGACGACGGTTCCCGCGCTGAATACACGAGGGGTGAGCGGCGTCGTTCGTGTGTACCTTTGAACTCGGGCATCTCCTCCCATTCCTTTCGATAGCGCTGCGTGTAGACGCGCGTCTTGGCATGGCTGATTTTCCCCGTCGGCGTCAACCTCGGCCCGGTGCTCGTCGTCAGAAGATTGACGCGCAGTGGCGACTCGCTAGCCGCGATCAGTCCCACCGGCTTCTTCTTCTCCATTTGCACGCGACACGCGGGCGCCGATTCGAAATCGCCCAGATCGCAAAATACCCAAAATCGTAACACGAAATCACCAAATAGTTTTTTCCACGACGTCGCGCGAGGGGGGTCGGGAGGGGTACCAGCGAGGAGGGCACCAAGAAGCCGTCGCCTAGCCTAGTACCCAAGCGAACTCCCTAGCAATGGCCGACTACCAGCGCGAGCGCGTAGCTCGTCGTCGCGGGGAGGAATATGGCCACGCCACGCGTCCACACGCGTCCACACGCGTCACAGTGCCGTATCGTCGCGGCCCCTCTACCAGCTTTTCTCAATAGATTTTTCCTCGGGTGGCCGCCCGGAAAACTCGTCTACGCCAATCACGAGACGAGCGGAAGCGTGCGACGAGAATCGTTTTTCGACGCTGAACAGGTACCGCGTGGCAATGGTCCGTACTAATAACGATACGGCGTGATCGTTGCTTTGCGTTACAGCGAAGATGCGCTCGATCGCTTCTTGCTCGAGTCAAGTACCGCTGTTAAGTGTCGGACGAGAATACACGCTTGTCGGCTCGGTCAGGTATCATTTTATTACGTCACATACAGATTTGGGAGTTCTTGATTGATTTCACGTGACGATTTTCCCGTATGCGCTTCCAACGACGATGCTCGCAACTGGCGGTTCCTCTAAAGGCTGACTTGTTAATTAATCTTCTCCAGTGGTTCGTAAATAGGCAGTGCTCCGATATAGGTAAACGATGATGTAGATGAATAGGAAGTTTAATAAATCACTAGCAAACAATGCTGGTTAGTCGGTGTCACGAATTTCTCACTCTCGTCCGTCATAGTCAAATCTGGTCAAATCGAGATAATTGAACTTGAACGCTCCATCTACGTCGAGGGGCTACTCGCATACGGTACTGAGCATGCACTATAGCAGGATGTGGCGTAATAGTCGCAGTGTCGGTATGCGCAACCGTGGGCCGTGGGGCACAGTGAAATGGGCGGGAAATGCGCGAACCCATTGAATATCTTCATGCGAACTTGGAGAAAGTCAAATATCAATGGGTTATAGGCGAGAATATTTAATTGCATCCATTTTAAACAAAATAATTTCAAAACAATCGGAATGTTTAGTTTTTTTCGTCGTTAAAAATAGCGCTCATTATTCTATGGACAGTTTTACTTGCCCACCGTCAGGGTGCGCTCATCGAATTGGCAGTGCCATCTTTCACTATAAGGTTACACCACGACTTCGCGCTATTGCGATTGAAGGAAACAATTAAATACGCATAAAAGGAATACTACAAGTCTTGGTTTAAACATCATTCGAGATTGCTGAAAAAATACAATGCACGTAACATATATAAGTCGTCGATATAAATACAAAACACATTTATCAGTCAAAAATCGTTTCGTGTAGGTACTTCGACGAGTTTCGGTTGCCGCCGAAACTCCCACTGCACTGACAATTAATCGTTCTAAATAAATCTTGTGAGCGCAATTAATTTCAATACGTATATGTTCTGTTCAACAGGACAAAAATAAATTGATGGCATCGTATGATCGTGGAGAGTGTGGATATCCCTCTGTAGTTGCACTGGTCATTGCACTATTAACTGTTCGCCTCCAAGTCCATATCCGACCATACCGCTTCCGTTTCACTCTCGTCGGGTGCTTCATCGTTGTCCGTATCCGGTAGACCATCTCCGATATCATAAGTTGTGTCCGCTTGTTCATCCGCAACTGTCATGTAATAGGCAGAGTCCAACTTACTCGACGTATTGTCAAGTCGATGCATTCCTTCTAATGCCCTTCTGTTACTTGGGTCCAAGCTGATGACATCAAAATATTCGTATTATTTTAAGTTCAAAGGGATGAAATAACTCTAGAATACCTACTTTAGTGCGATCGCATAATGGTCTAACGCTTTCTCCTCGTTGTGTACCCTCACCCACAAGTCGCCCAACATCTGGTGCAACCTGCAAGTGGGCTGAATCTCAATTTGTCTTTCTAGTAATTCAATTGCAGCCTCTAGATTCATTTCTTGCTCGTATATCTCGGCTAAGAGATAAACCGCTGGTAAGTACACTTCGTCTTGGGACAATGCTTTCTCCAAAAGATTTTTTGCCTTTCCGACCGATACTGGATCTTTCATTAAAACAGAGGCATACAGCTGTAAAGGTAAAGTTTGCTCGATATTGCTTCCAGAGTACCTTGCCCGCAGAAAATGATAATTTTTGTATGAATAAAAAATAGGACTCACCGTTAATACTCTAGGTGTATGACCGAGTTGTTTGCAAGATCCACTGGCTATATTTAAAGCTTCCCTTAATCTGTGCATACCCACTAAACAATCTACCAAACCTTTGTGCGGTTCGTATCTGTAGGGTTTTAATTGGACCGCGTGCCTGAAGAAAAACAACGCGTCCTGATACTTCTTCTGTTCAATTAGTATGTTGCCCCTTAAAATTGTAGCTTCTATGTCGTTTGGACACAAGTTTAGAGCTTGCGCGGTGAGCGCGTTGGCCCTACTATACTTTCTAGCCGCGTACAGCGAGTAAGCCATGGCGACGTATACTTCGCCCGTACATTCACTCGTTGCTGTCATCGACGGTATGAGCCTTTCCAATTCTTTGATGTGATGTGTTCTGTACAAAACAGCCGCGTACATGTCGACCCTGTAACCAAATTTTTAAACATAACTCACACAACATCTTTACATCATATATAGTTATGGTAATGAACTGTGCTGGCTGATGCCTTTGTAGATTCATTGCACAAAAGATAGAAAGTTGGTGTGACCTACCCTTTCATTATGTCTGGTTCAATGTTTCTTGCTCTTCTGAGGCACAGCAGCGCATTCTTGTCATCTCCTGCATAGTAATAACATTCGCCCATTGTCGTTAATAAGTTGAAGTTGTCCCTCAGTAAATTCACATTGTCTAAAGACCTCAAAGCGGTGACAGCGTGTGTATATTCTCTGCTGTATATGTGGGCATGTGCTTTGATCCACGTGTTTAGCCAATCTAAGTTTGATAAGCTTGATGCACAACCAACAATGAGGGAATTTACTTCGACTCCTTTCACTCCTAATGATAATAGTCCTTCAGCAGCCTCTAGTGCCAAAGGACATTCACGTAGTACCTCTTTGTAAGTTGTGATAGCAGATCTTTCCATACCTTGCTCTTGAAACATTTTTGCTAAAGCCATGTTTACCTGCACAAGGAGGAGTATGAAACATTGAGAGTGTAAGGATTTGTATGTTTGTGTTAAATCTTACCTTTGCAGTTCTCTGTTTAGCTGGAATACTTTGCAACACTTGTAGTGCCTCTTGGGGATTTTTCAGTTTCACAAGACACAAGTGTATCTGAAATTTTATATAAATGTCTGATGGAAGATCTTTCTGTCCCTCTTGCATGGTTTTGGTTGTGCCTTTCGACTTTAGGAGACATTTTCTAAACTGCAAAGACTTCTTGTAAAGAGTCTCTGCTTTCTTGTATTTTCCTAAATAAAAGTGTGCATCCGCATAATAAACATAAATGTGAAATTTTCCATATACCGGTAACAAGTCAGTGTTGTGCTCACACAGAGATAATACTAAGTTTGCCTGGAAAACAAAATAAACATTAAGTCTACCACACGCACAAACAACCTACAGTTTCTAAAAACTAAATATTTTCATTAGTCTGTCATAATGGAAATCATATCATAGTCATCATTTGTACACATAATACTTCATAACAAACAATGTACTCTATGAGAAATTGATGGTACAACATGACTAATGTGTCATAACAAAAGTACATGACATCAATTTCAATTTGCCATGTAAATGTATTTTGTGGTATAATGTTACTTACAAGCGAAATCACGTTAGAATATAAACACTGGTCGTACAAAAGTTTTATTTGCTCATACAACCCAGACATGGTAGGTTGTTAATTCACTCCGTTTTGCACCTTCGTACTTTCTCTCGCTACACTGACACAGTAGCACGGATTGCTACGCTTGTCAATTAACTAGACACACATGATAGACAGTACGCCAAACCCGACCGTCAAAAACCTAATGTTCTCAAATTGTTCAATTTGTTATTCCGCCAGACGAGAGGGTTCATAAAGAGACTTAACTTGCATTCACTTCCGGTTAATAATGGCGACCCGCATTAAAGTTACATTCTTCGTATTAGCAGATGGCGTACGCACACTTGGTAAAGGATATTCAGTACGCTGTCAGCTCGCTGCCAAATCTGCGGTGTCAATGGTTGTAACCAAAAAAAATATTTTTGTGAATGACGTTTGATCCGAACAAGTTGATGGATATATGAAAATTCGTTTAATATTGCATCGTTAAATATATATACACACGTTGGGAGCTTGGACGGACGAGGACAGGGAAGATGGAAAGTATATTTCACGAGAAGGTAAATGCCAACGTGCCCACTCGTAATATTAACGTGCCGTTGCGTTGTACGGTGTATACCTCCGACTGATTAGAGTGTGTTCGCAGCAAGAGGGATATTTGTGTGCTCAGCACTGTTTAAACGCTCTTCTCCAAGGTCCTTACTTCAATGCCGTCGACCTTGCCAGCTTTGGCCATCAAATGGATGAGGAGGAGAGAATTAGGATGGCTGAGTCGGGTACAGATAGCGAGGACTACAGACTCTTTCTAGAGGTAAACATGTCTCACTTTAATTTCCATTAAACTCCGGTGTATTAATTGGCTTGGCAGTGCACAATATTATTTGTCCTCTAAGACGGTTATGTATAAGTATCATTTCTTTGGTATTGTCATAATGGAGGTAGATTGCGAGTGTGGTTTGTTTGTAATGCGCTTGTTTACGATCACAAGCACAATTTTTTGTGTAACTGAGCTAAATGACTTTATGTTTAGCAACCATCGGGGAACATGGATGACAGTGGATACTTTTCAGTTCAAGTTATTAGCAGTGCTTTAAAAGTTTGGGGTTTAGAACTGATTCCATATAACAGCACGGAGCCAGCAGCTTTAATGGCACAGAAAGATCCTTCGTAGGTTATTATTCACACCTTCATTTCTTCAGGGCATCTATCTTCTGTACCTATTTCTTTTGCTGCTTTGCGCAAACAGTCCTGTTTTGAACTTCATATCAGCGTAAGAATCTCTTTGAAACGCTGTTTTCCATGCTTGGTTCTTCGTGTTACCTGTTTGTAATTGATTATAGAAGCCAGATGCAAAACCGTGTATATCATGACACTCAGCACAGTAATTGTATTCTCATTTCCATGGATGAAAGAAATAAACGTAATACAATTTCCAGGAAGATGCAGGCATATATCTGTAATTACAAAGGTCACTGGTTCACAATCAGGAAACTAGGAACCCAATGGTTCAATTTGAACTCAATGCTGACTGGGCCGCAGCTTATATCGGACACCTATCTTGCAATGTATTTAGCACAACTGATACAAGAGGGTATGTTCATTAGGAACAGATGAACCTAATAAAACACTCCACACGCCGCGCGGGTTGCTTATGAAACTTTATAATTACTTTAGGTTATTCGATTTTCATTGTTATCGGTACACTCCCGCAATGTCCAGCGGACGACGTGCTTACTAGGTATCCAGTAGTAGCATCAAAGTTGAAACCTAGCACGAGCGAGGAACCAAAGCCCCCGTCAAAGGGTTATAGGCTCGGTACAAAAGCGGAGGACGAGATGATGAGAGCCGCACTAGCATTAGGAGAAGTCAAAGTTCCAAGCACCTCGCGCACTGCCGAACCAATACCGCCGGACGCGCCATTTAACAGTACGCTGGCTGAAAACTTATTAAGCAGAATACCCAAAGATGTACCGACAGACAAACCTCTTCGCGAGAGGATAATCCCGATAACGCTGGAAGGGGACGACGATGACGAGGAAGAGAGTAGAGAACTTCAGCGAGCGGTCGAGATGAGTTTGCAGGATAACAAGACCGACACGGATAAGAATCTAAAGTTAAGGTTGGACCTCCAGAACGATAGCAAAACGCCAAATTCAGTTAACACGATAGAGGAGGACACGGAGGAGGACGAGGAACTAACGAAGGCGCTTCAGTTAAGTCTTGAGTGCGTAACGGCACCTCCCACGCCCGACCCTGAAGACATACGCTGGCGCAGGTTGTCGCATTTCGGGTTCATCCCAAGGGTGTCGAACAACGAGGCTTCCCCAAAGTTGAACTCTTAACACAAAGCAGAACGCTGCCACCGTCGCCGCCACCTTGTTCTCTGTTATTAAAATAAATGTTATTATGTAAATTATAAACTTAACTCTTTAGTCTGAGAGGAGTGTCACTTTGTATACTAATGTTAAGAGTCTGACTTTAACCGGGCGTACACGCTTTCCGTGCGCACTCGGTTGTATTTTAACTGATGGTTTTACTCTCACTTTGTTATACTAACTATTCTTTGAAACAGATATGTTTAATAAAGAAATACTAGCATTACCTAACAAACGGACTACTTCAAAGAACTCGTGTAGGCGTTGCTCCGTCGTATACGAATAGACGCGGGCAAGGAAGTAACGTGGGGACTCTGGTGACTTTGAATCTGCACCGCGTATCGTGTTTGTCCAGAAACGTTCGCCTCCGCCGCAGAATCTTTATCCGAAGCGACGAAAATCTTGCAGTTCGTTCGTTGCGCAACGTTTTTTCCCAGCCAAAAACGATGTTCCACGCACCGTCGCGTGTGGGAATTTCAAAAGAAAAACGTCAACGGTTCGCGGCAGACACGGCGTCGACAGCCGACTTCCGTCGCGTCCGTTGCTAGATGGCTATGAATCGAGAAACTCCCGCCGCAGTCGCCCTGCGGTTGCTCCTGTTTTGTGTGTGAATGCTGAATGTTGACATTCAACATGGCGGCATGTCGTCAGTGCTGTGCTGTGTCGTGGTGAGTTTTGTGAAACTTTCTAACGGCGTTTGATTGCGAGCTCTGCCGAGAGACGCGAACGATTCACGATGCGAATGCCATTGGGACGCGTACGATAATCGCGTTACGGCACGCAAAGGCTCTGCCGGCCGATACGCTGCGCTAATGAAATGAGCGACCTCATAAAAAATTAGAATCTCGTAACTGACGAGAGGGAGAGAGCAGAGACACACGACGATAACTCGTCCTACGCCTCTGGCCAGTCTCTATTTCCGCATAAATTCGGTTACCATGAATCAGGCCCTCTCCGCGAGGTTTTTTCGATGGCAGCGTCGATCGTCGTTGCGGATCGTCGCTGGACGACGATGATTCGCTGTCTGGCGGCCTGAACGGGAAAACGGCGGTGCGCCTTTTCGTTGCTTTTCGGATGATATTTTCGTGTGCTCCGATTTTTCGGCACCGAACGGCCGAGACGGGAGCATGTCAGTATGTGAGTTGTGACAGTGGTTGCCCGGTAGAGTCTGTAACGGGCCGAGGACGCACGTTCGTTGTCCTCGTCGTCCTCGTCGTGCTCGTCGTCCTCGTCGTCGTCTGCGACGGGAGAGCTCAAATTAATGTACGGAGATGAAACTCTTGAGGAAAATAACGGAATCGCTTATGAAAAACTCAATGTCAAACTGTCAGCCAATTAGTGGCCTGTTTACATTCCCCTGGATTGTGTTTAGCAATTTAGGCCATGCCAGCTTTGTGTTCTTTGTACTGGTGTGAGAGAGGCTTTTGGAAAGTTTTCCCTCTCTTGGTACCTTTCAAATTTCTTGTAGTACCGGTATTTGAGCACCTTGTATTTGCCTCGATGCCATTGTTGTTGTCTAATTGACAGAAATAGTTTTATTTAGTGCGTATATGCGTACATTATTCTGTGCGTGTGGCACACAATGACCTTTACACATATAAAAATGATGATGCCTGCCTTATAATCTTTGATAGTACTTTGTGTTTTTCTCATCCTGTAAAAGTCATGTGTACTCTGAATTAATCATTGTTGCAAGGTATTGAACAAAAATAAGAATTTCGGAATATTTTGCTTGTCGTGGCCAAAAGATATTTAAAGAGGTCAAGTAACAGTTTGGAACTGTATATGAGATTAATACAAGCCTCCTTCAATATTCTTTGAACATAATCAATATATCGGTGATGGTGCATTGCTTAATAGCAACAGAGCTCACAATCATTAACAGCTGTTTGTTATTGTTATATATGTAAAAAATGTTAGCATTCAAGGAACTAACTTTGCTAACATGTCATTTTTCTATTTCAGCTTGTGTAATTGTTAGTTTAGGACACTTTTGAAACCAAGGCTCACTGTAAATTCCACATTTAAAAGCTGAAGAAGAAATTAAGAATAAGCATAGAAGTTTTGGAACGACACAATCACACTCAGCACGCATTGAAGACATCTGAGGATTTTCAAGTCAACATTTATCCTTTAAATCTCCTATGTTTTTGATTTACTCCTTTTGTAAAGGATGACTGATGTTTAAAGCCAACACGGTTATTCTAGTGCACGCTAAATTGAGTAATTATTCAACCAGTCGTTGTAATATCAAAGCATAAACATATGGAAAGTATCAACGGTATATGATGTGCTAAGAATTTTGTACTTGTATTAATTTGTAAATTGACATTAACCGCATTGTTCATTTGTATATTGTGTACACAAAGAAAGCCTTGTGCGAAAAAGAGCTAGGTGAGCCATAAAAGTGACCGTGACGTGATTGCGGCTGAGATTGTGCTGCTCTGCTCCGTTTGAATAGAACATCTGCGTCTATGTTTGGAGAGTGCCAAGTTCGTAAAGAGCTGTCTCAGTACTCTTCGAGAAAAAAAAAAATAATTGATAATACGTATTTTAAAAGAGCCTCTCTTCCTCTTCATTAAGTTCTTGTAACATTATAATAGTGAACAAAGATATAAGGTACCAAGAACCATTCTGTGATATCTATGTTAACACTTAAATAATTGAAAAGACTAAAAATTTGTAAATGTAAGTATATATATTGTGGTGAAAAGCAGAAGTGAACATAAAAAAGGAATTAACTAATTGTTTCAAGAAGAAGAAGAAATTATACGTAAATAACGATTGTAAACGAAAAAAAGAAAGCCACAAATACTTTGAGACAATGTCCAACAATCCTCAGTGGAAAACGTTCCAGCCGCCAATCATGAACTCTGACCCAGCAATACTTGACTACAAGTCTATGGCTATACCAAGTCCTAAAGTCATAGCGGGATCTCATCAGCCCACCCCGAACAACTACAGGAACGGTACCAACTACAGTGGTGATCATTACATGGGCTCCCCTCCTGGATGTGGAAAAAATTCTACTACATATGGCAGTTACCCCGGTACACAACCTTCACAGCGTAATGGAGCCACAAGATTTTCATATGGATCATTTACAGGAATGGAAAGCAATGTCGGCTATACTGGGGAACCTGCAACCAACAACTCCTCCTACCAGGACCAGTCTGCCAATCAGGGAACACGGGAAACTGGTATAATTGAAAAATTGTTGGTAAGATCTCACCCTAATTGTATCTATGTTCCACTTTTCACCTGTTGTTTGTCTGCATCTTATCACATGGAAGTGCTCCATTTCAGCATTCATATGGATTCATACAGTGTTGTGAAAGGCAGGCAAGACTGTTCTTTCATTTTAGCCAATTTAGTGGGAATATAGAGCATTTAAAAATTGGAGATCCAGTGGAATTTGAAATGACATACGATCGGCGAACGGGTAAACCAATTGCCAGTACCGTCAGCAAAATTGCACCAGAAGTGGTGAGTATTATTCTTTACGATCTGCATAAAGCATCAACAAACAAGGTTTTACAGACTGCTCGTACATCGAGTAAATCATTTTAGGTGCTTAGCGAAGAAAGAGTCACGGGCAATGTAACTACGGAATTACATGCAAGTGGAGATTCACAGGGACGAATCAGTTATGAAAATCGTGGAGAATGTTTCTTTCTGCCATATACCAAAGATGATGTTGAGGGAAATGTCACTTTGCGTGCCGGTGATAAAGTGTCATTTCAGATTGCTACTAATCAACGGTACGTGTAGTATTAATCCCGTGCCGTATGATGCGGCAGTATAGCGTCGTTTCAACGTAGATTATCATTGCAGTGGAAACTTGGGTGCATGCCATGTAAGGTTGGAGAATCCAGCACATCCGGTTCGATATCGCGGAGTCGTATGCTCGATGAAAGAAAACTTTGGCTTCATTGAACGTGCTGACGTCGTAAAGGAGATTTTCTTTCACTTTAGCGAGGCGAAGTCTATGAAGGAAGAACTTAGGCTAGGCAATGATGTTGAATTCGTAATACAGACACGGAATGTAAGATCGTTAATTTTGATTGGATTCCTATAAACATTTCTTTGTATAATACAGGGCTTGTAAGAGCACTTTCTTGTTCCTCAGGGAAAGGAGGTAGCGTGTAACATTACTAAGTTGCCGCCGGGTTCGATCGTGTTTGAAGAGGTTAGTACCGAAATAGTGAAGGGACAAGTATTGAAACCCCTTGAGAGGGGTACTGCAGCTCGACATCAAAATGACCCATTACCTGGGCGAATCAGATACAGAGACGCAGACCATTTTGAAGTTGAAGTTCCCTTCGGCGATAAAGATCAAAAAGGAGATTTTACGCTCAGGTAATATCTCCAGCCCGGAATACAGTTCACAGTGAATATCGCTTAATTTGGTCCGATTTTACAGGCATGGGGACTGGGTCCAATTCCGCATTGCTACAGATACTAGAGATCAACTTAAGAGAGCTACAGAAATAATGTTGTTACCCGAATCTTTTACGGTATCCGGCGAAAGACGAGAACAAGGCGTTATTGCAGCTCTTAAGGATGGATTTGGTTTTATTCGTTGCGTAGATCGAGATGGAAGACTTTTCTTTCATTTTAACGAAGTCCTCGATGTCGATAGAGAAATTAGTGTAGGGGACGAGGTTGAATTCACAGTTATTCAAGTGAGTCATGTAATACGTTTTCGTTACTTGCACTGATGCGATCGTAATACGTATGGCTGAATCTAACGGGTTTTGTTCAGGACCCTTCATCGTCATTTTCTAATACCCGACAAAGTGCGATTAGGCTGCAGCACTTGCCAGCTGGTACTGTTCAGTTCGAAACAATTATAGAAAAAGATTTGTTAGGCACCATAATACAGGATACAAATGGGATTGAACCTGGCCTTATCGGTTATATGAAGGAAAATCAACAGAAAAGCATTATTTTCTTTACCAAGGATTGTGATCCGAAGAATATTCCACGGCTGGGTGATAAGGTAAGATGGTCACATTTTATTCCCACCACGCTTCAAACGTGTCTACATCACGCTCATACACTTATCGTCGAATATCGCTGCCACAGGTTCAATTCAGCATCTGTCAGGTGAAACGGAACAAAGAGCTAGTTGCCGTTGACATATCGTTGATAAACTCCTCCGGCGAGAAGACCCAAAACGGTAACAAGAAGTCAAACGGTCAAGTCTGTCAAGGTTTCATTGCTGCGCTTAAAGATGGATTTGGATTTATTGAAACAGTAAACCACGATAAAGAGATATTTTTTCACTACAGGTATACCCACCTTATGTCTCTCTCGTTAATCTAACAAAGCTGGAATCCGTGTCATTATGGGCTAACACACGATTCTTTGCTCTTATTGTACAGTAATTTCGATGGAGACGCTAGTACTCTCGAACTGGGAGCCGATTGCGAGTTCACAATTAGTTCTGGCAACACACGCGGCTCAGGTGGATGTGTCGCCGCCGACTCTGTCAGACTGATATCCCGCGGCAGTATTCCGAGACCGACGCCGGTCAGTGAAGTGCTAGATGGTGTAGTGATACGTCCGCTGCGTAGTGCGAATCCCGACCAGGCCGAGTACGCCGGCTTGATAAAGATCAACGCCACAGGCGAGGAGGAGGAGACGCCAGAATACGAGTTCGGCATCATGGGCTTCGCGAATAAGCGCGAGCTGTTGCAGGTCGGCGACCCTGTTCAGCTGCAGGTCGACTCGGCGGGTCATGCATGCAATATCGTGGCTGTCAGGAAAAAGCGAAGAGCGACGGTCGACGCCGTGAAAGGTCCCTTCGGCTTCCTCGCCTATGAGGTCGACGAGGGCAAGAAGCTGTTCTTCCACATAAGCGAGGTTCGGGATCACGCAACACTGCAGCCGGGCGATCAGGTCGAGTTTGTCCTGGTCACGAATCAGCGCACGGGTAAATCATCGGCATGCAATGTGACGCGAGTAAGGTAAGTGCGTTGACTTGTCGGTGGGAATGTGGTTTCACAGTTTCAAGTTTGGAAAATAGAGAAAGCATAATTAATTTATTGGAGTAGAGTCGAGAAACCCTGAGAGAAATAATTTTGATAGGAAAGTCTCTGTTCTGTTTGATTCGTTATCTAACGTGCTGTATTCTCTTCTTTTGCCGAACACAGTGATGCGGTACAGCAGAGGCCTGAACGTTTGATAAGTCGATTACGTACCATATCGCTGGAAGATACTGGCCCAAAACTGACTGTAGTCAGGCAACCGAGAGGGCCGGACGGCACACGCGGATTCAGCCAGGAAAGATCCCAGCACATCCCTGGTGCCATCCAAGAGTAATGTCATGCGAAAACGTAACCATTACGTACCCCCAAAATTGTAATCTACATTACTTGTTTTTAGTCTATACACTTCGATACCGAGATTATTATTGTAAGCATGATCGTAAACGTTTGCCAAATTGAAACTAATGTGAAAACAATAATTATAATGATAATAATCAGTGAATTGGATGGTAATCTTATCAACGGAAAGAAGAATATAAAGACAAAGAGAGAGGGAGAGAAAGAAAGAGGGGGGAAAAAAAGATAAAAACGACAAAAAAAGAATATAACAACGAGTCATCTTATCATCTCAAGGAAAAATGGAAGTAAAACAGGGAGGCAGTTTGTCCTACTTTTTATTTACCGTTAATCGAAATTTCTACCCGAATCCTGCAATTCGTTCTCTTCGGCTACTATTTTCTACATGTCCCGTGAATAAGAAATACGTAATAGGTAACCACTTGATTTAACTTATTACATCGATGAGCCATAGCGTTCGGAGGCCACACGCGACTTCCGATTATTATATAATATACTTTCGTGTGGAAAACGGAGATTTAGAGACATTTCAACTTGTATGTTGGATTGAGAAAAAGCATTACACGAAATAAATTAGAAGTCATTGAAATGTTGACAACCTGCCTGTTTGTAATGTTCTTAGACAATGTCCTGTCTGTCTTTATAAAAATATACGTACATGTTGATACAACATTTATTTATATTAATTTCTGTAGATTATTTAAACAACCCATAATATATACCATATACAGCACGATTGATGTACAATAGTGAAATTGTAAATGAAAAGTACGACGTCGACGTACGAACGATACGTTCTTCGACGGTATTTCAAATCAAAGGAGCGAGAAGTGTACAGCTGCATGACAAACAACCACCACTCATTGATCAGTCACGCAGACCTACCGATCCATATCATTTTAATCGTGAAGACCATGTATACGTTTTGCTGTATAAGTTATGTTGTACCATGTCACAATCAGACACGCATACAAACACACACACACACACACACACACTGTTGAAGAAATGTCATAAGAATTTGTAAAGAGAAAGGGGAAAAAGAAGTTACAACTGGCCAACTGTTTGTCCTAGATAATATATTATATATAAATATATATATATATATATATACGTGTCGTTAAGTTCCTGATACAGTCTCGTGTTGCAAAATCAAATTAGCGTTAACTGAAAACCAGTGGAGAGGAGGTATAACGATGACGATTGCGAGAGCACTTGATTTGAAGAAGCAGGAAATATTGCATTTTATATTATTTCTTTGCCATTATGAACAGGAAGGCGAGGTACATGTGGCATTAATGTAGACTTCTGAGGAAAGTGCCGTAGGCAACATAATAAATCCGTAAAAGAACAAAGCGCGAGGACGAAAGTAAATGCGCTGATCCCATCGATCCATCGGACCGAAATAACACATCATGTGCATGCTATACTGTAAAATTAGTAAGTGAAATAAAAAATGGCAGCTCGAAATGTATTTTGCTTACCACGGACTATATTTAATAATTATTGCCACGTCTGCCGAGCACTGACCATTTGTAATTGCGCTGTAATTTGACACTTTTTTTTTAGTAAGGCTTCTTTAGCGTAGATCGTGGCAGGAAACATGGCTTAAAGATTAGAAATTCGTTAAATACACGATTGAGATGTTACACAAAGAGTATCATCGCATGCAAGCGTGTTGAGGACAGAGAGAGAAAGAGAGAAATCTCATCCGGGGAGATCGTAAGATTTATCACATATTTATTACGTATGTACAAAGATCTGTAAAGTTTCTAGAAGTATGTTTACGTTTTTGTACTTAACGTATTACATTGACTCAAGCCCTTATAGACGAGAGAGGAGGAGGAGTTGGGTTTCAATTATTAGATCACGACGCACTCATGGGGAAACGGTCCTCGGAAGCGAACGTTGTTCGGCCCTGGACAAGCTGTAAAAAGTAGTGATTACAATTAAGTGTTTCTAGTATTGTATAATGAACGAAACCGGTTAAAAAGCTCTGTATTGTATAACGCAAGGAATTTACGCCGCGAGCCTAGCACTCCCTTAAATGCGATCGACGTTCTCGCGGTGAAGTTAAAACTTTCGACTAGTTTCAAGCCCGAATAGACAGCTAATGGTGAAACTTTATAATGTAATATGTAAAGAGACTATGTCACGGCGCACGTTACGGTCATCGACCGCGGCGCACTTTGCATCAATTTCAGGCAACAAAAAAAAAAGGATACTCTGATCCTCATCATTGTATACTAACGTTTTTCGCAGCGTGTACCGTAATATTCAGTCCCTTCGCAGCGGCATTTGAATCCAGGATCCGTCGAGATTTGCGAGCAAGAACCCCCGTGCAGACAGGGTTTCGAGCGAGTGCATATATCACTACGTCTACCTACCGAAGGAAAAACAAAACGAATAAATAAATAAAAAAAAGACAGACGAGAAAGATGATTACATAGTCGTAATTGGACGGTGCCGCGTAAGCGTCCCTTATCCACTTATTACGCAGGGGCAGTTGAACCTTAACAGTCAGTCCCTGTTTAGGCGGTAAATCGAAAATCGCAATCCGAGTATAGAGAGAGAAAGAGAGAGAGACGAGAAAATGTACAGACGAAATATACTTATCGTTACCTCTCAGTGCCAGCTTGCAATGTTCGTTATTGTCATATCTATATTCCGCTTTGCATCCGTAACCGCAGCTGCATTGCGCGTTGTAGATACGACATCCGTACTGCATCTGATCCAACTCGCATGCCTCTATCAGAGTACCTGTTATCAAACGTAAATGCAGACTGTACGAGCGAAAATACAAAGTATCAGCGTGACAATGGGTCGAGTACGCCAGACACCAAGACCCGCGCCCAGTTATAGGTGTACCAAGCGAGAGTGAGACCTTTGTGCTGCGACACGCGGAGGAGAAGTCATGCAGGAGGGCCTAATGCCTAATCATCGACATATACACTTTCTTCAGCGTGACGTGTGTATTAGTATTTGTCCCACAGTGGGAATCCGCAGGTGGTAGAAGTAATGTTCGTTCCGAGCAGGCCCTTCTACATGGCTTCTCGCAAAATATCTTCTTAAGCGCGAATGTACGTTTCCGGACGATAGTAATTTTTTGTGCAAGACCCATTCTCGCGTTCGATTCTTCGATCATTAAACGACCATCCTTTTACGCCCATCGCATATGTGGTGTATCAGGGGGCGACTATTGGAACCCCTGCAATCTGCAAAACCTTCAAGCTAAAAGTCAGAAGAACATTGGTCATCGCGGCGAGCGAGAGAGTGTCAGTCTAATTTAACTCGCTTAAGTTATTTGTAGGAGACGTTAATTGAGCTCGCCTAGCGGGATTAATCGCGATCGTAAGGAATTACGAGACGGTATACCGTTAACCCGGCGCTTGTATTAATGAATGTTATTACTCATGTATCGCCCATAAAACGGCGTTGAGAGAACACAATACACGGGATATTTGTACGACGAGACGGGGGCGTGTTAGTGTGCATTTCAATTGTTTCACGAATTCTGCAATGATTTTTAGGTGAACGCACTGCGCTCGGTGCGGAGGGGTAAAAGAACTTAATCTACAATTTTGTTTGCGCCCAGCTAACAGATAGGACAACGAATCCCAGTCGTCGGCAGAGATTGTGCTTGCGCCGGATGTGTCCGACTGCACTTCCCACTTGTCGAAATTGATAGTACGGGGATGATAGAAGATTCGTGCGTGGGGTAATCGATTTTTAACATTGTCCGGCAAGGATACGGAGTAAAGTTGACGTACACCTCCTGCGAGAATGCAATTTTCTAAGTTGGCAGTATGTGCTCGGCTCGTCTGCTGAGCAGTGAGTTTATTAACAAATGATAACGGTTCGTTGAAGTATATAAACATTAGGTGCCGCGTACGTGCATGTATATAATGGCCGATTATCGGGGCCCGTTTATCGCTTTCACTGCGAGAACTAATCTAAGAATTGCAAAGAAGAAGCGAGAATAAGAAGGATTCATGATTTTGAATCATTTCAAAACCTGTCCCGATCGATTAATTTATTATTCTATGAATTCCGGTTGTTGTCATCTAGAGATCATTGTATGGTCTTTTTTATTTAAAAAATAATTACGATAAATTTACTTATTTGCTGATGCACCGCGGATAGTTATTTTTTGAATTTTTCTTATAATTTTAAGTATGTTGTCAGTAGTTTTGTACTGGTCCGTTACGACAAAGGTTTGAGGCGGTAAGACGAGCCAGAGAAGACGAGTTGATAAGGTTCAGCCAGGGGTCTCCACGCCACTGATATTGTATACACTCTCTATCGCTTGAATGAGCCACGGAAGACGACGTCGCTTAAAGAAATATTTAAGTTTAATGACCCTTCACGAAAGATTTTATCCCGGTTGAGCGGAAGTATAGAAAAAAACAACGTCTCATAATTCTTTATCTATAACGATGCTTCACGTTCAGACATCGCTTCAATAAGGTCCACTTGGAAATAATCAATTGCACTTGGCACACAATGCACAAAAAGAAGTGCCACTCAGACAATAAAACCATTGTTCCGATGTTATCACTGACTTCGGTATTCCGCAGAGAAATCCAATACTTTGAATAAATCCGAGGTCGCCAACGGAAAGTTTTAAACTAGACGCAATAATTCCTAATTGATACAAACACGCACGATCCCGAGGGCAATTATAAAGAACAGAACCGCGATAACGGAAACTAAACACTTCGAATTTGTTTTCCGGTCTCTAATTAAATGCAATAGCATAGTACACTCTTTCGAAATACAAGAACTTTGACTCTCTAGCGGATGCGTTTACATAATTCATAAATACGTCATTATATATTATTTTTCATACCTATTAACGCTAGGATCAAAATCGTCTGCACCGATAGCCTAAGGAGCATGATTCCTCTCACGTGACGTCCGATTGTTCACCGATGTCGCAGGATAATCCAAGCCTAGAGGGGAAGATAAAAGATCGTCGACCGGCGTGCGCCTGCCAATAGGCTTTCGTCTTAGCACGCGTGGGTCAAAGGGCAAGCGTGTGTAGGGGGCAAGAAGAAACTTCTCTTCTGGTACTCTTCTACTTTCTGTCTTCCTTTCACTATTCCTCTCACTCTTGCTCACACTGGCTCCGGCGCACTTCGAATTATAACATCGGAGATAGGACGGGAAGAACGACCGCTGCGAATGACGTTCGGTGCTCACGCGTTACGATGCAGCGGCTTACTGAGCTAAGGGGACTAAACTAAGAGGGAGTGTGGTCTGCTTCTGACTGCTCGCTGCCCCCGAGATGTGCCAAGCGGACTAACTCAGCTAACTCGGCTCTGCCGTTTCAAGAAGCCCACCAGACGCGCGGCGAAACCATGCGTGGGGTATCGACACGGCCGACCATTCATGTGGTCACACATACACATTTTCTCAATAGGATGTCGCGCTGTTACACTCTTTCTTTGTCCACACTTTCCTTGCTTCATTTCTTAAGCTGCAGACTAAGATTCTCTTCATGAATTATGTAATTAAGATTCGAAAGTCAACTTATTGAAACGGTATATTGTGGAATGGGTATAAGGTAATATAAAACCCACCGGGTACAAGGTAATTAACACGGGACGTCGCTTTGTTAGAGCAAGATGCCGAAGATTGTAGAGACTTGAACGGTTTAAAATTTAAGTTGTATATAGTCATGTGGTTAATTTCGTCCGAGTGCGAATTTCAGTAATAGCCCGTTAGAAAGAACCTTGGGGTGTGCGCGCGAACAGATGTTTTATTGCTCGGGATTGGTACCATTTTTGGTGCACGCTGGTCTAACGCACTTTTGTCCTGGCGCGCCACATGGCAAGCAGAATTACTATTGCATCGAGAGTTGGCCTCGAGGGTATTAAAAGACCTCTCCTTAAGTCCTTACGGAGTACCACTCACAATACATTTGTGTACCGTAATTTCTTCATGCTTCAACACCCAAGAAAAATGACAAAGGAAAAGTCGGAACTCGTTACAACTATTTTGCAACAACACGCCGAAATGCACCCTGCATTGCAATAATAATTTATTAGGAAAAAAAATTCTAATTTATGGACGGATTACATAGATTTTTTTAGGCACTTGGATTACCTCGCATAGTTGTAGCTAAGATAATATTAATATGGTAATCTACTAGCATCATGCAGACGTTTGTTAGGTCGAATGCAAATCGGGAAGCATTAGCGTCGCTTTTTAGCAACCAGTCCGCAACACTTCGATAATCATGCTCCTCTCATATTAATTTCGACATCACACACTGCCTGCTCTCGTCTCTCCACGACTTAAGTCGAGCGATTCGACTATATTCTAGAAAAACAGATTCTATGTGTACACACTATTATGCAGCATATCCGCGCCATGCGTTACTGTTTGTACCTTACATGAATGTTTGATCATGCTGTTCGTGTATCATTGTTGCTCTTCTACTCTGGATCATGCTAGTTTGTCTGTTATACAATTCTCGCACAAGACTGTCCTTTTCCTGCTCGAGCAACGCTATCCGTTGACTTTTCTTACTGACTTCCTGTAAAAGTATCATAAAAACATCAATTGCATGTGTCTAATTGAGTGCGCAAGAGGGGACTATATTTTCTTTGTATCAGGTAAGGCTTTAAACAAAGCTTACCTCAGTCAGTCTGTGATTCTGTTGTTTGAGCCTTGAGAGCATATCCTGTTGAAGCTGTGCCGAGGTCGGAGTACTAAGAAAGGCAAGATTCATATGGAGAGGAAGTCCTCCGCGTTCCCAGCTGGTTATCAAGGCAGCAAGATGCCGATTCACTTCAAGGACCCGCGCACGTTGTAATTCTAAGCGTTCCTGCTGCGCTTCTGTCCATTGTTCCTAAGTAACAATATCCGGATATGTAGACATGTTGCATGGTATAACGATCGCTTTGATTATTTCGAATAAAAGATTGTGTGCGTCAATACCACGTGGGATCCCATACGTCCAAGATGCTTGATCTTTTCTTGGGTGGCAGAAATTTGTTTCAAATACCATTCCCGCGCTTTGTCGACGGCAGTTAAACCTTGGAGTAATACGTCTTTCTCTTGTTCAATTTGTTTCATTCGTTTCATCTGTAATAAAGTCGTGCTGCTTTCAAGTTTTAACTTTTTCAAATGTTTTCTATGTCTGGTAGAAATTTGTCATAGAAGAAAGTTACTTCAAAAGACAACAGTACATGTTAAAATATTGCATATGATACACACGTGTCAGTTCAATTTATGTATACCCAGTACCAATCACCCGACTGTTAGTTGAGAATTCTAGAGAAGAACATCTTTACCATATTATAATCAATACCGTTCTGCAACGTATGACGCCTTGGTTCTCTACGTCGATTCAACGGTTTTTTCAGCTGTAGACCAATTTGATTATTCTGCATGTCTACTGCCTTTCCGTCACCCAAAACTCGAGCTGGTCTCAACAGAGTTCTGGTATCTGTTCTATAATTTCCAGCAGGCATCTGTCTCTTGTCAATACACTTCTCATCGCCCATCATCAAGCCCATTTGCCAATTCTGAAGAACAGTCCTTATCTCCGACTTGTCAAAATTTCTATCAGAATTCAACATTCTACCCTCTAACGCAGCACCAGTTCTAGGTGGTTTAGGTGGGCCGCAGGTCTTGCTCAGCTTAAATTCCCCGCTATTCCTCCCATCCATTAACTCCAGCTGAGCATTAGCATCCTTACGACCAGGCAACAACTGCGGCATACTAAGAGTTCTCTGCTGAGATATGGCATTGTTTGGTCTTATGGCAGCAGTGTTTGGCGATGTCCAAGCCGCTTTGTTCTGACTATCAGGAATCAAGATTGGAGCAGACGGCGGTCTATTAGGCTGTCCCTCGTGCTTCTTACCCTCCGCGTCTGACTGAATTTGCAGAAGACAGATTTTCAAGCCTGCACAGAATCTCTCGAATGACAGCAGGCCGTTCGGCGGGGTGACTTTTTTAAGACTATCTAAAACTCCCTTGGGCATGCCTTGGCTACCGTCGTCCTGCCAGCGACCCTCGATATCGGAAAACTTCACGTACCCGCTGTTCTGGTCATCCATGATATCGAAGAGGGTCCGCATGGCGGTGACAAAGTGTTTGGGCAGGCCATCGGCGCTGGGAGTTTGAATCTGCGCCATTATCCACCCGGAGTGGCAGTGTAGGGCAGTGTAGGGTCACGGGTACTTTTCTAGGGGATCAACATACGCATCACGACACACTCACGTGGTGGGCCCTACCTTCCTCTCGGCGGAAGGGAAAATATGAAATTTAATTAGGAACATTGGCCGCCTCGAACGATGCATCGGGCATAGCTCGGCAGTGATGTTTATTATGAGCCGCGCCTTTGTTCCAGCTTATGCGCGTTGCACGGAAGCATAATTACAAACTCTCAGTCGCTTCGGTAGTCGGGTACACTCTCAAACACTGAGATTGAATTCTTCCTTTCTGGTTTGTCGACGTTTTACTACTTGTCGCGCTTGCGAATTAACCTCGTCGCGCGACTGGCCATATGCAACCATAACAGATGGAACAGGTGCGCTTCTGGAGAACGGCGAGGGAATTAAAAAAATGCGCTTACCGACGACCGATACAGGAAGTTCTCCGGAAGTGCCAAGGTACCACTGGTGCCACTGGGCACCACAGACGACAGGCCCATCATGCAATGCATATTTTTCTCCCGCCATCTTGGAGTGCTAGCGTGCTCGCAATACTGGCGCCAGTCCCGGGCAATATTAAATGAAGTTAACGATTCATTCTTATAATTGACATATTAATATAATCGGAAAATGCAGATCATTTTCACGATCTAAACAAACTTTTACCATTAATTGGCATTTTATTCGTTTTCGAATACCGCCAAATGTTCTTCACTTTTGATTACGATCTGTTAGATACGATTTTTGAAGTGGCATTGATTCAGTCATTTATTCCAAGTACGTTTTATTAGTGAAACGATGTTTTATCCGACGCCCTCGTCTATTTCATAATTTGCTTGTAATTATACCTACATACGTGCGAGCTCATTGTCTTTGATAATACCCGTATTTATGTTCTTCGACATGGTGCGATAGAGATCCTATGTAGGACAGGTTTTTCCAAAACACCATCGAACAGAAATATCATGCACGCTGCGATTTGTCTACTTTGAAGAATAGTACACATTATTGAAAAGTAATTGGGGTCAACTGTTATTCTAGAATTTGGCCGGTTATCTGAGTCACGTTCCTCGGATAAGGTGATGATGGTTTATGGACAATTGTTGCTTATCAAAAACCGAGCGTTCACGACCTCGTCCAACCTCGTAAACCCTTTGCGATCCTAAGTCGACTTAGTTTCGTCCGAGTCTGCGAATATCTGCTTTGCATGCCATTCCTTTTTCGCTTCGTACTTCGTTACTTTTTTTACTTATGTTCTAGTTTGCCTTATATGATAGTGTCTTTCTATTTATATCCTCTGCCAATCTATTTCTCATTTCATTTAAGTATCCAGCCGCTCTCGATCCTTCTCTCTTTATCCTTTACCTCGATGAATGACGAGCGTCGCATGTTAAGCGAGCATAAACCGCAACCACATGACAACACAGCCCATTCTGCATACAAAGTGTTGCCCGTACCTTTTGCATTTTGCACCTATCTCACGTATGTGATATTTCTTCTCTATCGTGGGATACCGTGCGTATATAAGGTTGTCTCTTCCATGAGCAGATCCTCATTCCTACGGCCAAAGACGTGTTCACACATCGAATCTCATTAAACGTTATGCTGTTCTATTAAAACATTACATGTACTAGCATTCATAATCCCAACGTAGGAATAATATCCGAATAATACTTTTAAACATTTGTCTGGTAATTGACCTTCCGTCAGCGAGATCTCGTTGCGTGAAAGCTAAACTTTCTCATTATAGTTCAGTACTGTCAAGCGAACGGATTAAATGGAGCATTTGCTCAGTCTCTGACCGGAAATCGTCCAAAATACAATTGAACTGTTTCTTATTACTCGTGTTTTGTGTACAGATCTGATCGGAACGACGTCTTCTCGAAATGTCGATCGCGACTCCTTTATGGCTTCTGCTGCTATGCACGACAGTTTGGGCCGCCGAAAAAGTACGATACGACGGATACAAATTGTACAGTGTGTTCGTGAAGGACAGTGCCGGTCTGCAGGCCCTTAAGGACATGGGCGACGATGAGTCCTTCATGTTCTGGGGTCAGGCGAGGATCAACGACACAGCAAATCTGATGATACCGCCGGAAAAATTGGGCCACTTCCAACGAGTTCTTCGTGTGGGCAGTTTGAGCGCGCGTCTAATGATGGATGACGTTCAAAGATATATCGACGATGAAAATCCTCGTGGCAATTTTCGAGGCACGCTCGATTGGCTGGGCTATCATCGACTCAACGTGGTGAGATTATATAACGACTTTGGATGAATTAATTAGTTGCACGCTCTTGGTGATTGTTTGACGTGTTATTCGTTTTTTCGAACGAAGAAGAGATTGTGTTGCGTTTATTCGTGTCGGACATTTTCTCTCGTCAAACGAGACAGCAAGTAAATGCAGCCTTCACACGCGTGCTACGTAAGGTCGACGCTGAACTTGATATTCTAAGTCTCACAACACCTGGTTCTCCTTATTAAGCGAATTTCATTTCACGTTTCTTTAGCTTCCTTACATAGAAGTTTCTTTTCCTACGATCCCTTTTTTGGTCGCCTTTTACGAGAAGCAGGAAATACTGTGGGCATACTCTAATTCCCAACCCACAGGGGGAGTGATGTGCATAATTTAGATATCAATATAGACAGCTCCTGACTCCAATGGTTCTAGCTCTTCTAACATATCATTATTGTCCGTGATCAAGATTTACGATTGGCTCGATTCATTGGAAAATCGCCATCCGAAACTCGTGACTGTCCTCGCGGGTGGTAGAAGTTATGAGGAACGAATCATAAAAGGCGTGAAGCTGAGTTTCAGAGAAGGGAATCCCGGAATCTTCATCGAGGGTGGCATACACGCTAGAGAATGGATATCACCGGCCACCGTGACATATATTTTGAACGAGTTGATAACTAGCGACGATCCACGTGTGAGATATATGGCGGAATCGTTCGATTGGTATGTGTTTCCAGTCTACAATCCTGATGGCTACGAATATACGCACACAGTGGTAATTTATTTTTTTGGCTTCTCTCCTTGTTACGTTACTTTGTGGACAGTAAAGATATATGACATGGCTGTGATATATTCCAAAACTGTGGAGATTTTAGCGTGCAGACTATATCTTGATCATAGTCTGGCATTTCAAATTGTTTATATAATTTTTGCTTTACTTTGCCGTTTTCAAGAAATTTTACAACTTTACTATGATCGTGCACGTAACGCTTTTGGGCGTTTTGGCCGATCTTTTTACAGTGCACGGTATTCTATTCTATAAAAATCGAAGTTGCTCAGCTTGGCTAATTGTGAGCAAGATACGAATGTTTTGTTTACGCGCAGATAAAAGTACTGTATATGTTTACAAAAATTGACCGCGATCCGTCAACCTTTATTCGTCTCTTGCATCCTAACGGTCATTCTTTAGATAATAAAGCCTGGTCTGCGCGATCGTATCGTGCAGTTAGATAAGATCGAGCGCCGCCGTACCTCACGTCTTACAATTAGTCGCGGTCATCAGATTGCAATTCACTCTATCACACGTCTCTCTAATATGTTGAACCCAAGAACTGTTCCCATGTTGGCGTGGATAGCGTGCAAAAAGAGTGGATAAGCCACGATAAGTTGGCTTCTATCTCTGTCTTGCTCCTTACGACTCCTTCTTCGTTCACTAACGATCGGCATGCGATCGGCCGATACTGGCGGAGTTTGAAAAACCCAGGTACAAAGTGCGTCGACTATCTTTTCAGAATCGTTTGTGGCGAAAGACGAGACGCCCGTACACAAGAAGATGCGTCGGCGCAGATCCGAACAGAAACTGGGATTTCCACTGGGCAGGTAATACTTCGATGTCGCGTCCGGAGTGTATTTTTGGAACGCGGATAGCGATCTTACGGATATTCGGCAATCGCTGTATATCAGGCATTACAAATTCAACAATATATCGACGCATCTATTGACATTGCGGCATAGCGTGACGACTACTTCATTAGAATTAATAGTGGCTTCATGCTAGAGTGCAACGTATTAGAATAAATGACCTTTCAGAGGGCGGTACCAGTCCAAATCCATGCAGCGATACCTTCCCAGGCGAGAAGCCGTTCTCAGAGTCCGAAACAAGGACCATGTCGGAATTCATATCTGGCGTTCAGGACAAAATATTCGCCTACGTCGCGTTTCACAGTTACAGTCAACTTCTGCTGATACCTTACGGTCACAGCAACGAGAGAATTGAAAATTATGACGATCTCATACAAATAGGGAACGTTTCGGCGACTGCATTGGCAAAGAGATATGGCACGACGTATAAAGTTGGAAATACCGTCGACGTAATATGTAAGCCATATAAAAACTTCGGCGATGTTTAAGTTTAACATTTTCCAGTCCGCACTAGCATTAACGGCACTTCACTTATAAGTATTTGACGAACTGGGTCTATTTTTTAGATGTTGCTGCAGGTGGTTCTATGGACTGGGTACGCGGAACATTGAACACTCCCGTAGTTTATACTTACGAGCTTCGAGACAAGGGAAGATACGGTTTCCTGCTACCGGCCAATCAAATCATACCGACAGGAGAGGAGACATTAGATTCTCTTGTCGCTATGTTCCAGGAATCCGCGAGATTAGGCTACGGATCAGTGTCCGTAATGCCAACATCGAGCCAACCATAGCTTTCAGCATTTACTTTTATAACGGAATATCGTACGCAGAGATTCATTGACTCGCATACAACGGAGGCTTTTCTCCGATAATGAAATCTCATTTGTTTGACAATAAACTAATGAACGCCACTTAAGATAAACGGCACTTTGGTCTTATCCAATATCCTGGATTAAAGTTGTGAACTACCTTTCGCACCACTAGAGCATAAGTACTGAGCAGATTTGATTGCGATGGTTCCGAACGTGTGACTGCGTTGTTAATTGAAGATAGAAAGTGATAAAAATGATATCTTTCTGATAAATAACCCGGTCCACGTGTACAATGTAGATTTACAATATAAATAAATACTGCCAATGGAAATAAACTCGACTACCGGCTTGATTACTAATTATTTTTTACGTACTGCTTTTCGAAATTAAGCTATTATAAAGTAGCGAAAGTATTACAATTAACAAATTTGACTCGATCAAACTAAAAATTAGTTGAGAAACACAGTTAATGGTTGATTGCAGAACGTAAATATGAACCTGTCGAACGACGAACTGCAATGCGGTTTTGAAATCATGACGATGTTTTGAGTGGCACCTTCACGATAACGAGAATATTTCAGAACCCGATATGACGCATTTAGATCGTCGCGAGTACAGATCTTGATTGATCGGTTGTGATTTTTTCACAACTCAGCAACGATTTCCTCGGTAAGACATTGATTAGTGCCGTGTGCAGGGCGAGATGGTTAAATACAATGGGCGATCGTACTGGACATTCAGAAGTGCTCCGGTTCTTCGAAAGGGTAAGACGAAGTCAATTCTCGCGGCATGAGCGACTTTGTAATTTACTTTTATTTTTTTTGTAACTCACGTCGGTCTGAGGAAGCTACGTTGAACGGGAAGATAACGAAAGTGGTTGCGTGACTGAAGTAAACCTTCTTTTTTAACAGGCACACCATGTTGAAGTTTCTGATTTTGTCGTTGTTCGCCCTGGCGGCAGCCCATAAGGCGACGTTCGACAACTACCAAGTCTACAGTGTCATTCCCACGTCCGAGGAACAAGTTGAGACGTTGCGTGTGCTGGGAGATGAACAACACGGGGTAAGTCGATGACCAAGCACATACTTAGTAACGAACGAAATATCTTATAACGTTCCACTGTGTCTTTCGCGCACTTCTGACAAATTTTGTGTCCATTTCTTTCAGTACTCATTCTGGACCGAACCGAGTCATCCCAACAGACATGTGCACATCATGGTGTCGCCTCACAAGAAGGCCGAGTTCGTCGAGTTCATGAACACGATGGGCACCGACTACGAACTTTACATCGACAACGTTCAGGAGCTGATCGACAACGAGAACCCAATGCCACAGAGTCAAGAATTGTCACCGAATCCCGAAATAAGCGTTCTGGAGTTCAACAGATACCACAACCTCGAAGACATCTACCTGTACTTCGACCATCTGGCGAAAAATCACCCCGATAAAGTTGAAATCATCGTTGGAGGAGAGACTTATGAGGGTCGTCAAGTTAAGGGAGTGAAGTTGTCTTTCGGCAAGCAAAATCCGGGAGTCGTTATCGAGGGTGGCATTCACGCGCGAGAATGGATCTCGCCGGCTACAATTCTGTACATTATTGATCAGCTGGTGAACAGCAAAGATGTTGACGTTAGGGAAATGGCTGACAGACACGACTGGTACATCTTCCCAGTGTTCAATCCCGATGGTTATGCATACACTCACTCGAAGGTAAGTTTCCTTCATTTACATTATTTTGGAAATAATAGATTTCCATTTAGGAAGAGACTCATTGTTCACTTTCACAATCGACCCAATATGGCTAAATTAACACAGTGCATCCGTCAATTTGCAACTGACCAACAATTTAATAAAACAGTATACCGTGCTCTTTAATCATATATTGTATTTGATACTCTTAGAACCGCCTCTGGAGGAAGACACGCCAGCCCTACTCTGCTTTCTGCTACGGTGCTGATCCCAACAGGAACTGGGGATACAAATGGATGAGTAAGTGTAGTCGTCAATACATAACATGGCTCTAAATCTATGGCATTGTCCACGCGCTTTAGGCGTGACAGCTGATCGAGCGATGAAACTGACGAAATTGTTTGAAATTCACAGACGGTGGTGCCAGTTCCAAGCCGTGCGAGGAAACCTTCGCTGGAAGTTCCGCGTTCTCCGAGAAGGAAATGAAGACGATGTCACAGTACCTCGAGTCGATTTCCGACAAATTCTACGCCTACCTCGCGTTCCACAGCTTCTCGCAATTGCTGCTCTACCCGTACGGACACACCAGGGCTCATCTTGAGAATCACGACGAACTGGTAAATAACGATACGCAATACGATTTGCCGGGCGGTCGGGCATTCTTAAAGAATTTGATTGATTAGCCGTCGGGGCTAAATATATCACGGCAACGGGCGTTGATCCGAACGTTTTTGCGTTATCGCGAAATCCGGCTGTGGCAATGCATCGGGTTTGATCGATTTTATCGCACGCGATATAAAAGTATCTTTCGTCATTCACGTGATAATGCATCTTATATACGCGTCAGCACTGTTCATGATGTGGTTTCATTGTTTTTAGAACGAAATGGGTCAGAAGATGGTTAACTCTCTCGCTAAGAGATACGGAACACGATATGTTCATGGAAACATCGCCGAAACGATATGTACGTATAATGGAGTATTTCAATGATTCAATTATGGCGATACGAGAAAAGTGCTAGCCGCTGATTAATACATTATTTCGTTTTCCTTGTAGACATCGCCACCGGAAGTAGTATGGACTGGGTGAAAGGCACCCTGAAGAAGCGAGTGACCTACACTTACGAACTTCGTGACCAGGGCAGATACGGTTTCCTGCTGCCGGCTAACCAAATCATCCCAACTGGAGAAGAAACCCTTGACTCGCTCGTTACTCTCTTCAAAGAAGCAAAGGCACGAGGCATTACCCAATAATTGTGAACCTTAGCAGCGCGGTGTACGCGCGTTGTGACATGGTGATTGACGTTCTGAAGTCTTCGTACCTTCCTTTTATATCATTTTAATAAATAATCTTTTATAATTAACATTTGTTTTCAACTGCTTACCTTATTAACATTATTACCGTGCTACATATTACTGAATTCCTAACTTTACATAATTTCATCAACACCTTGAGTACTATTATAATTAAATTTAGCATTACAATGGGAGCTGATTTTCTGGTAAATCTGCATAGTCACTTATGTTTTACTTTCTCTCTCTCTCGCTAAGAACGTAGAACGATACGGTAATCGCAATGACTCGTAATAAAGTTGATTAGAGTTCTCATAACGTTTTAATCATGGGTCAAATACAGACAGGGGACAACGATCCCACTCAGTTATTAGTCGATATCGCGATCAACGTTACACTTCAGATCTACATTTTTAAAAATTTGCATGATTCTGTCTTCTTCGTGTTGTTGTTCGCTACCTCGTTATTACTGAGTCCTCGTCATAGCGGCATCCTTCAAAATTATATACAGCATAGGATACAATCATTTGATGCGTGTAGCGGAAATGATTGCGTGAAATTAATGTCACGCAACGACTTTAATATTAGGTATTATTATATGAAAGAAAACTGAATTGTTTTATTATATAACATTGTGTTATACGTGTCATCATTTTTATTGTCGCAAGGTACAACGTTGCAGTTTATAATTTTCTAAAAAGAAGAAATAGTTTTCGACTTACGTAGAAATAAAGTATAATGAAATAGCTGCAGCGTAACCGTAACCCTGTGCAATATCGTCACAAATCCTTAATAACTATCTATAACGAATTTTCTTCATAGTGACATATGAAAAGAAGAACAAAAACACAAAAAACACCATTGTGCGAGGTATGTGATTCTTACTCAAACATATCTTACTAGTGGAACTTAACGATAACTCATGATGTGGCAACACACTCTTCATTCACACTTTTGATTAGCAATTTCAAATCTTTCCGCGAGATTTTTCCAGTCGGCGTGGTTGGAAGTTTATCGATAAACATCACGCCAGCGCGAAGTTTCTTATAGTCCTCCAGATTGTTAGCGACGAGATCGATTAGTTCCTGTTTGGTTACCTGAAGCGACAAGTCAGTGGTGATGATTGGAGAAGACGAAGGTATTGTCAATTTTCACTAAATACGAATACTATAATGATAACCCGCATTGGGTCAAGACTCTATATAACGCAGATAATAAGAACAGTTTCAAATAATTAAAGATTAGCTCGGTTATCTAATCCGCGATTAATCTGTCGTTGCGAGTGTTATCGCAAATAAGAGAATGACCAACAAATTTTGAAAAGCAGATTTCAAATACATAGGATAAATAGGGATTAGAATTCTTTTTTTACTGAGGTTTCAGTTTTGTAGCTGATCATTGCGCACTAGCGACTACGCTTTCAGAATTTTCGTGTCATATAAGGAATATTATTGAACATACCGTCTGGCCCCGTTTTTTAACGACAAACGCAAGGGGGTGTTCTTCGTCGATCGGATGTCGAACGGAAATAACTGCCGCTTCGAAGACACTCGGATGTGTCATCAGCAATTTCTCGATTTCGGCCGGCGCGATATGGTACCCTTTGTATTTAATCAGTTCCTTAAGTCTGTCAACAACGAAAAGGTCACCCTCCTCGTTGAAATATCCAAGATCGCCAGTGTGCACCCACCCTGAACAATTTCAACATACTTATCTATTATACACACTACGATTATTCACACTTGTATATCGCGTGTGTTTTACGAGGTCGACGGTTAGACTATTTTGTTTAACCTGTCTGTAAACGCTTCGTCATTCTACGATTCAGCTGTATATGTTTGCCATTTACCTTCCTCGTCAATAGTCTGTTTTGTGGCTTCCGGATTTTTGTAATAGCCCAACATGGCGGAAAGTGTTTTCGCGCAAATTTCACCTTTCTCGTTTGGACCCAAGATTTTTCCTGATTCCGAATCGATCACCTTGAATTTTGCTCCTCGAATGACTGTACCAACCGAACCTGCCTTTGATCGCTTCTCTTGAGCAGAAATTAACCCGGATTCGGTCATTCCTGTCAAATAAGAGAAAATACAATGTCGGTAGGAACCAAGATATTTGATTTCTTCAATTGCAGAGCATTTGCATCTTAAAACGCCGTCGTTTCAGGGTTACTTACCGTAACACTGTTGAATCACCACGTGCGGTAAGAAATGTTCACATTCGAGCAGAGTTTCTTTCGACATCATTGCACCGCCTGTGGCCATCCACTTTAACGAAGGCAGCTTATGCTTCATCAATACTCCCGACTTAACCAATCTGCTCAACATGGTCGCTGCACAAAATATCCAATTAATCTTAAACCAGAAGAAACGGTTTTCATTATAGTTACACGGCAAGTGATTCAGGGATTCAATATTACACAAAGAGTAACTCACTTCGTACTTCTCCACTAGATCGCACGTCTTCTGTTCTTCGAACTCTGTGCAGATGATCCTCTTAATGTCGAACAGTATCCCGTGTAACATAAATATGCCGCTCGTGATCCAGAAAAGTGGTGAGTACCATAAGGCGATCTTGTTCGGGGTAAATCCTACATCGGCCAACAATTGGGGCCAAATAATTCGAGAGTGGCAAAGGATCGCCGCTTTTGGCATGCCTGTTGTGCCGGAGGAATGAAGGATTATCGCGGGATGCAACGGATCCGTCAGTTTCGTGCATTCGAATCCTTCGACCTCGGCGTCGGTCTGACCGGCGAGGATGTCTTTCAACGTCGTGTAGCCCGGAATATCCTCCAACACAACCAACAGGGTAGTGTCCGTTTTCGATACAAGTTTCAACGCTTCCGCAATGAGGCTTGCAGTAGCGGCATTGGTAAACATTACCTTTGGCTCGATGAGATTAATAAAATACTGAGCGGTTGCTACGGACACCGGTTAGAAGAGTAGTTAGTAAAGGAAATGCATCGTAAATGATTGCTTAACATTACGTCCGGGTCGTTGTTGGGGAAGTGAATTCTTTCCGCGTGGTTCATTCGATATTCGTACAGTAGATATGCTATAAGACTTCATTGATATTTCATACTTCGAAACGTACCTACGTTCATATTATTATCCAACGGATTCATTACCGCGCCGATGTACAATGACGCGAGACATGGAACGTACGTATTGATATGGTTGTGTGTACAAATTGAAACGACATCGCCAGGCTGGACACCCTGTTTTTTTAACCAGAGTGCGCACTTCACACTACGCTCCCGCATTTCGCGGTTCGTACTCTGCAAATCTCCCGCAGAGTCCACCTATAACACGTTCCATATAGAGTAGCGAATAATCATTATATTAACTACTGCAAGTAGCTATGGGCAAGTTTGTTATGAAAAATATTATTAGTCTTTGTTTAGACGCAAGTTGGAATGAATTAGACGTAGTCTTTTGGCCGGTTTCTCCACCTCCAAATATCTTCTAGACAACTTTATCCCGAAGATATTTCTGCGATTTGGCTTTCTTTACTTCTGGTTCTGTTTTTGATACAATTTCGCGCTGATTGTTCCTTATCCGTAAACATTATCCATTAAACATTAAACTGACAATAATGTCAGTTGACTGCTCTGAAGAATAAGCTATCCGTCAAACACGTAATTGAAGGTAAAAATCAGGAAAACCATGTTTCAGTTATCTACACGATAATTTTGTGTATCGTTCAGCTAACTGGAGGTATGAAGAAATTGGTCATTAGACGGTTGTAAGACATAATAATCAACCTAATTAACTACGGTTATTAGTTCATTGTAGCATGGGTTTACCATGAAATTGGATATTTTTAACCGATTTCAGAAAAGGAGGAGGTTATTTATTCGATAAGTATATTTTTTTTCAATTTTCTTTATTTTTTTATTATTTTTTTTCAATGAAGCGCGGAAATAAGGAAATATCTGTAAACATAGTCAAAATTACAAATTCACGTATGTGGACATGATGTAAGTGACGGAAAGCGTAAATTCGACCACAAAATTATCTTGATTGACGCGTATACACTTCTTACGTACGATATCTCCGAGTGGAGACAAGAAATTAAGATTCAATTACATATTACCTGTCTGGCGAACCGTGAGGCGGGTACCACATATTGCTATCTTATTCGTACTAAATCTTCGATAATTACCTGCGAAACAAAATTCGGGCTGCTTTTCAGCTTATCGAGAATAAGCTCACCCACGTTCACCTTCTCATTCTTCTGTGTGACATCCTGCCCAATCACGATGTTATTCTCGATCTTGAACGTACGTCGTTTCTGCGACAAACGAAAAGCACCCAACTTTACAATCAGAACAGCCGCGAACGGTGTTTGAAATCACGCTTTCGAACGTCGTGAACTCACTTCATGGATCTCGAAAAAATCCTTGTCATGCATGTTTGCGATTTGAGCGTAGAACAAGGTCGTACGGAACGCGACGTCAAACGTCCGAAAACTGATTGTGCACACTGGTCACTCACTTCTGGCAGTGAACTGAAACGTCGTCATGCGGCGGCGTTTCTTTTATGTGTGGTACGTCCGTCAGAGCGCCTGAACCAGCTCTTCATCCCTACCGAGCATGGATGTTGCGTAAGCAGAAGAATAAGAGATTACCCGGGCGGGAAATCTTCTGTCTCTCATTGGCACCGGTGCGGAATGTTCTTTATCTCGTGCAAACAACTTCTGGCAAAAATGGGATGGATTTTCCTTGTACATGAGGACAACCGACAATAATGCTGTTTCATCGACGATACGATAATGCACGAGGAAATGAGGATATTCTATATACTTCATACAATATTCTACTATTTTTTACGTCTGTGGAGTTAAGACGAAATCACACTGTAAGTACTGGAATAAGCAACTCTGACAAAAACATAATTTAGGAAGGCAGTATTTCATTTTTATACATATTGACTTTAACGTCGAGCCAAAGTCAAGTACATAAATACTAAAAACAGATTCAGACAAACAGAAACTAATTCGATTATAAATCACGATTAGCTTTATTGTCGTACGTCAAATGTCAAGCAAGAAAACACTTATGTATTATGTTATAATTATGCATGTAACTCTAATTGTAAGTAGTCACATTATGCAGGCTATACTTACGAACAACAAAAGTTATCATCTAAGGTTTCTTATTCCGAACTATTATCGTAAGTGTAAGCACGTTCAGCATCGTCACGGTCTTACAATAAAACGAACAATAAATCAACGCTGTATTGGTATACACAGGTTCATTCTGCCACGATATGAGAAACTGAAACCAATTTAGATATTTCCGCGCTACGCCAGCGTTCTGGCCTCATCCTCAAACGATATCTCGAACGCCTTGGCCAAGTCCTTCAACTCTTTCTTAGCAATTTTGCCGGTGGACGTGTGCGGTAATTGATCCATGAACTTAACGCCGCCACGCAGTTGCTTGTAGTCCTGCAGGTTATGAGCGATCAACGCCTTCAACTCATCCTCCATTACCTAAAAATTAATGCACGCAGGTAATGAATACTAATTGTCTTCGACAACTATTTCGTATTAGAGCGTCGCCAACCTTCGTCTTGATGAGTTTCTAATGACACTCTTAGCCATTGAAGCGTGTGCAAATTAGAAAGTCGGGCGAAATGAAGTAGTATGCTATTATGAGGAAGCTGATGATGGAACATATTATTTACTTTATCATTTCAATTTTAGTTTTTGCAACGTTCAGTCGAACATACCGTTCTTCCGGAAACGAGGGACACAAATGCCATCGGAAGTTCGTCGTTGAATTCACTTGGCACGGGCACAACAGCTGCTTCCAAAACGGCTGGATGTTGCTGAAGAAGTCCCTCCAACTCCCCGGGGAAAATGCAACAGCCGCGGTACTTGATCATTTCTTTGATACGATCGCAGACGAATATTTCGGCGTCTTCGTCGTAATATCCCATGTCGCCACTGTGGAACCAGCCTGAAAAGTAACGCCGCCTTCAGTGGAATTCTATCAGAAGTGCCGGTATCAGTCGACAGAGCTGTCGATTGCCAAAAATGATAGTAATTGAATAATCTCTTTTGGAGCTGCGTTCGATCGGTTGGCAGTGAGTACAAATAGGTCTGTGCTAATCTTATCGTTCCCGAAAACGTGAGTAGATGTGTCGGTGAACGTTCTCGTCGTAGTTTTTAATTTTTTGAAAAAATCTAGAGACAACGTTGAAACGAATAAAGCAAGCCTGAATTGTACTACCTTCCGAGTCGATAGTTTCCTTCGTCGCCTTCGGGTCATTGTAATATTCATTCATCAAGCAAGGCGACTTCCAAATCAATTCGCCAATTTGATTCGGACCGAGTCTTTCCCCAGTCGTCACGTCGCGTACTCTCATTTGCTCATTTTGGAACACGTAGCCGCTGGATCCCGGCTTATGGTCTCTGCGCTGGACCGTGCAGACGCCCGCGAGTTCACTTGTGCCTAGAAAAATATCAATTCGTAGAAGTAGCACCAGTCTAACAATAATAACATGCGGAAATATTGACAATTCTTAGCTTACCGTAACTGAACAATACTTCGGCTTGCGGTAGGGCGTCTATTATCGCTTGATGTATTTTCGGTTTCAACGTGGCGCCGCCGATGATCAGTCTTTTCAAAGACGGAAGGGAATACTTGCGCATTACCTTAGATTTCAGAAATCGAATTGCCCAGCTAGTCTGTAGCAAGAGCCAAGATACCTAAAAATGGCGACGGAGGTTTTCAGTTGATGAAATCAATTTTACACCCATCATGCCACAACACACTCTGTCTCCCAATCATGTACCACTCACGTTATATCTGCGCACCAGCTCGGACGTAATTTCCTCCTCGTAAGACGGACAAATGATCCTGGTCTTGTACAAATAGATGGCCTGCAGCGGGAAGACCGTACCGGAGATCCATCTGAACGTGCTGAACCACATGACGACTTCCTGATCGTCAAGAGCGAACGCGGTGTCGTACATTATGTGATTGACGATCGCTGCATGTGAAAGCATCACGGCCTTCGGAAGTCCCGTGGTACCGGAAGAACAGATCATGATGGCGTTCTGCTGAGGATCGTCGATCTTCGCGCACTGGAAGTCGTCGACCTGTGAGGTCTCTTGGATCTTAAGGATTTCGTCCAACGAAACGTAACCCTTCAGCTGGCCGAAAACGACCGTCTGAAATTCGACGTTCTCCGACTTTGCAGCTGCGGCAACCGTGTCGGCTAATTCTTCATTGACGAAGACGAGTTTCGGCGTGGCGAGAGAAATCGGATAACGAGCGTCACCTGTGAAAAAATTGATGTCATATATTCGGAAAAGAATGAATATATCAATTCTGTGTAAACGTAAGGTTGACTAATTTAGGGAAATTGTTGGGTACACTTTTCTGCGGGTTGCTTGCTGTTAGTTACGTACGTATATCAGCATCGTAGTGCCAAGGATAAAATATGGCGCCGATGTAGAGTGACGCTAGAAAGGGTATGTAAGCGTTTATGTGATTATGCGTGCAAACTGCAACGATATCTCCTGGTCTAATTCCTTGTTGCTGAAGCCACAAAGCACACTTCACGCTCTTCTCCCGCATCTCTCCGAAAGTGCTGCTTTCACCCGTAATGCCATCGATCTAGAATGCAGAAAAATCGTCTGTTGAGATCTCAGTATAACAATATAATTGAAAGAGAATATTTAGGATGGCTTATGTGCAAAAAATATCTTAGGATTTGAAAAATGTTTGAATACCTGTCCAATAAAGTCTGGTCTAGCTTTCAGTTTCTTCAGGAAAAGTTGTCCGATGCTGACGTTGTCTGTATAAACAGGAGCATCCTGGCCAATTAAAGTGTTGTTCTCTATCCTTATTGGTCGTGCTTTCTGTCGACGTACATAAGCGAAACAAGTATATAAGTGCATTACAATTTACAGTAGAATTACTCATTGACATATTGCATGTATGTGTATCAATACACATACACTATTTTTTATAACATATAAACTACACCCACAATTTTCCGAGCTACCCTACGTAAGTGAGTTTTAGCACAACATTTACCTTACTCGCGAGTCCGTTCGTCCGGTCCAAAACCATATCGGCAAATTTTTCACTCAACTTTGATTGAAACACACGAACGAGAGGTTCAGCGGACGACATCTCCTGTAGTAGAACAAATTCCGACTCACGGCTCCTGTTTAAATCGGACAGGATCGCTCACATTAATCGTCAACAGCTGTCGCGAGGGTACCAAAACAGTTTTATCAGCGATTTCCCCGTTTAACACTGAGTGCACAATAAATAATAATGTCCGATGGAATTCCCTGATAACCTGAAATCACGCTTCGTATGCAGACACGTTCGAAAGGGGGGCAGCGTTTAACGAAAGACATCTCACCCGCGCGGAAAACAAGTCTGAGATATTTTTATTATCGGCAAAACTTTGATATCAGCGAACACACGCTGGCGAGAGAAGTTTGTTTATTTAACAACTATCCATTCTTCTTACGGTCTAGTGCTGTAAGATTGGTCAGGACCTTTGTACTTTAAAATCTACTAGACTTATAATTCACGCAGGTGCGCGAATACTCATCACAGACTGAAATTGATTTACGAGAATAAGGTGTCATAAATGATGACAGATTTCCGCCGAAGGGAAATTGTTATTGTCAAAAGCATATCATAATAAGACAATATACGGTTCCGCCTGGAGGGAAATCTTAGATGCAAACAATGCGACACATTTACTATTTATGGGTTCACAGCGACGGATTACGAAACAGCGGAAGGTTTCTCACTCCGTTTATAATTCACTATATGCGCATGAAAACCGTAAAGTCACGCCGAATCGCGTGCTGGATGAAAAATTGACGTTTCATCAGCAATTACGTGACTTGCACATAATCGTGGAAGTGCATGTCTCGATGACGTGCCTATTTACACATTTCGTGATACCGAACGAGGCGAAAGGTCAACCTTCCTACAGACAAAATTAGCACAGTTTATAGAACAGAGAAATTATTACAACGTACAATATATATTATATAATGCGAACGTTGCCGATAGCGTGCATTTTATTTTTGCAATCTCAACGCCCGTCGCTCTTTCAACTGCTTTCGCAAAGCCTCGACATTTGACGACATGACGTCCTTCGTCTGATTATTCTCCGTCATCGGTGCTGGAGCGCGTCTACAAAAATCAACATTTGAAAAGGATCGATGGTTCGCGGTAGAAGATAGTCAACTGCTCGTATCAGTGAACGTACTTGCACGCCTTGTATTCTTCCAGCGCTTCCAGACTAGTTTGAACGAAGTTCTTTTGCGCCTCGCACTTCTGTCGAATCCAGGCTCTCCGATTTTCCGTATCTTCGGTCCATTTCATTTTCAGCCAGTATAGTCTCTCCTTCAGCTGTGTCCGCGGCAATTAAAAATGTTTGCTTTCACAGTTATTCGGTATCTCTGACGTTGTGGAATGATAAGAGCGGGGAATCAAATAGATTTGCTTAATAACTCTCTCTATTAACCTCAGCCAAAGACATTTCGGAGAGTAAGCCTGATCCGCTGGATTCAGTTGAATCAAAGTCCTTGACATACGCCGATCGACATGCCTGGATGGCTGCGATCTCCCGCTTCAGCTGAACCTTTCGTCTCAGCTCTTCCTCCTTCTTTCTTGATAACGTCTCTCGCAATCTTCGAGATTCTTCTGATACCTCAGCAGCTAACAATCAAACACTGCATTTAACCATTATAACAGCTACTATCATTTATTGATTATTACGAATTTACGGTTCAACTTTCACAAAAGATAGGTGATATTAGGAGACAAAGATAAAAGAGAAATATCTCATTAAGATTGCACCTTTCTGACGCTTTTCATTCGTTAATGTTATACAAGCCTGACGAGACGCTGCTTCGATTAATCGACATTTTTCGACGTTTTTTTGTGCCTCTTGCCTTTGGCCCGTCTTCAATTCTTCGCGTTTCTCGTTCAAATCTTGCGTCTTACACAAGTGATTGTAATGTTAGTAGATCAGTGGATACGTAGTTAATGCTTTCGTGAATCTTATCTCTAGTCACCTCCTTCCGAACATTATCCCCTTTTGCTTTCGCTTCATTCAGCAACGTTTGTTTGGCTACATAAGCGTCTTCACGAGACAGCAATGCAGTTAAATGTTTTTCCTGAACCTTTATCGCTTCTTCTTTTTTGTCGCGCTTCCTCATTTCTTCTTCGAGCTTAACGACACACTGTGGATCGATAGCACCGCCTTCCAAGTCCTTTAATCTACGATTTTCGAATGGATACAGAATGCGTCTGCATAGTCAGCATGATATGTGGAAGAGTTACACGAAAAGGAAAGATATGTACCTCTGTACTTGTTTGCTTTCATCGTTCACAATTCTCGCACATTCCCGCAAAATCGTCGTTCTGGTGAGTTTTACTTCGACCGGCTAACGTACAGAGATATCATTTCTAAGTTCGATTCTACCGTGTTGTATGAGGAGCAAGGAAAAAGTACTTTAATAACGGGCGGCATTGTTCTGACGGATACAACTGGTTCTTTATCTACTGCAGTGGTATCGTTTGGCGTTTTTTTCGTTTGCGCACAACGAGGTGCCAACCTATTGGCTTCCTTCAACAACTCTTCAGCCATCGTTCTGTTAAAACTTCTCATCGCAGCCAGTACTTCGTCGACTGGCAGCTTCTCGTACATCGATTTCGGGATCAGGCCAGCTCGTTTTGCTTTGTATATTTCCTTTGGGAAATGGTTATATGACAGCTGAGCGCTCTCAAATATTTATAGTACGTCTTATGATTAGTTAGAACACGATGGACTTCTGCAGACCAACGTATTATCGTAATTCTTAACGACAAACTTACTTCTGGAGTAGGTGGAGGTACTTTGGGAGGTTTCTTCGGATGGTTCAAGACATTCATGAAAATTGGGACTGTATTCGGTTTCTTACAGCGTGCTTTCATAATTTCAAATTCATCTCGTAATAGTCGTTCAAAGTCCTGCCCCGCCAAGAAAAAAACCAATTTACTTTTGGAAATGTCTCAATTCTATCGTTCATGTCAAATGTAATTTTGTTTTCATGCAGTGTGGGACGTCATTTGTGCTGCTAAAAGCTTAAAAGTCAGAAATTACAGAATTGCGCAATCGGAGCCTGTTACACAAACTCCAACCCACACGTTACGTGCTGTTATTTAATGAGTGATGACGGAACCTTCAACAAAGGAATTGCATACGTATACGGCCAGAGCAACTTTTCATTCACAAACGCCTCATCGTATATCATGAGTCCACCCGCACGTATCGCACCACACGTTTCTTTACGGGTTATATAGGTTACGACGGACAACAGTTTCTTAATCCCGAAATAGGATATAAAATTCCCCGCTTTACTCATCTTCAGTGTGGATATGCGAAATATAAAGACGTACAGCAGTACTGAAATTATGACAGTAACGTTCAGTATTATGTCACACGATAAGCACTTTCCCGTTGCCGCGCTTTTTTTGGAAATACATATATTACTTACCGATTATCTGACCCACGTTGTTGAATACGCGATAATTTCGTACGCTAAAAAATCGGTCACATAACGGCTTAAACACATCCTCGAAACGATTAATGCACATGAATAAATATGCAACAGTGTATATCGTCGATTCCGGTAATATCTTGAAATAAGGAAAAAAAATAAATAGGTTGTTACAAGTATATGCTTCGACGAGTATGCATGTGCATAATTTGCCAAGTTTACCTCAGTACACTTTAAACTTTGCATTAGGGGATACAAATCGGACTTGCAGTAATCGGCGGGCATTGATGTCCGGAATATTTCTATGGAAAATTTATGGGGAGGAACCTGCTTGGCGGCTACGTGAAAGTTTATCCATTTTATCAGAGGGTCAAGAATCTCGGGCTTGAAAACGTTCATTCGTTCTAACTGAAACAGTCAGTTGACGAATTGATACTGAGTGATATCTGGCATGTACGTCATTAGGAAAGAAGGAGTATTTATCATATTTTATTTACCTCTTGGAAGTCGATCATTGTTAGGCAATTAACCTGCAAGGAGTGTGTTCAATTTGCCGAAAAATGTCAAGGATAGGAACTTTTAACTGATCTTCAATTATTTCCATTTATATTAAAGTCTATCTTCAAATCGTACGACGTTCGGCGAGTATGTGAAATCATCATAGACAAGTTCTGTTTCGATTTTTTCTTTAATGTCATCACGGTATAATAGCTTAATTAAATGAACTTCTAAATAATGAGAGTTTCAGCTTAACCGGTTAACATTGTTATAATTAATGAAAATCACTATGTAACATGGATGAAACAGACTTTAACGCATAGATCGGATTGTTGCCATAAATTTTGCTAACGAAAAGAAACGTGTAACGTCAACCGGTCAAACTATCGGCGATAAATAACGAAAATAAACCCTAATCCTAAATCGAGCAACAAAGCAATCTGTGGAACATGACGGAACATGAATAGACAATACATTGCGCCACGTATGTTTATTGACCTCCTCTCAATCGCTGAAAATCAGCGTCTCATTTCATTAAAAAAAAAAGAAAAAAAAAAGAAAAAAACTATGTTCACGACACATCCGCCTCTTACACGCTCCTCGCTTTTTCCCTTTTCTTCCTGTCGTTTTCTCATTCCCCTTATTTTGTTTAACGCCTACAGAGGAAAAGATATATATGCGTCGTATATATATATTTCCCTGAGAAAAAAATTTGTACTCCGGTAGCGGTTTGTACACATATGCGGTACATCACATTTTGCGATTAATAGCTTACGATTAAACGAGTATTTCTTGCGCGTCCCTTTCGTTTCTTTTGCATGATCCACATCCTCTTCCTCGTCCTCCTTCTCCTCCCCCTAACCCTCTCCGCCTCCGCGCTTTGCCCACTGCCGTCTTTTTCGTCTTTCTCTCGTTCCTTTAATACTACGCTCTCGGCGAACGGAGTCGAGAGACTGCGAAGAAGAAAGCGATTGTGCGAAACCATCGCGAACATTGCACGGACGATCTTTTCCACGGCCCCCGTCCGCTTCCTCGAACGCGTTCCCGTTCATTCTAAACACAGGTTGGGGGTGTGGACGGTAGTGGGGGGCCGGCGGCGATCGTTACTCTGATCCGCTTCCATACGTCCGCAGCTGAGAAATCGGGTTGTCGAAATTGTAACAATGTATCGTACTTTTCAATGTGTCGTTGTTGCCTTTTCTTTTCCTGCCAGTATTGTTTGGTCGTCCATCACGCTTTGCTTTCATAAGTCGCTATATAAAAAGATTAACATTAGAGTAACCACGTTAGCCTACGTAATGTACAAGCGATAAAGATCCGTCTTTTTCCTTTTTTTTTTTTGTTCTCGGTTTTTCAAATGTACCCGCGCGTCCGCGCGCCGCAGGTTAGTCGCGCGGGCGCGCGGACGCGCGGCCACACTGCTCGCTATAAATTACGGATTTAAGCTACGAAAGAGAGAAAGAAAAGAGAGAATAAATAGAACGCACGTTACGCCTATGATCGACTTGCGATCGTCGATTCTACATAATTACGTTACACAATAACAACGTAACAACAACTCGCGATGATCGGCGCGCGTTTCCATTTTTTGTTATTTCATTTTCGTTTGCAATTAACCCGCACTCGTATCCGGCTCTCTAATTGGGATATGAATGAAACCTAAAGATCTTCCAGCTTGCAGGTCGTCTAGAGTTGACTTGGATTAACATCCTTGAACAGCGCGAAAGGATATGTAGTACGAAGTTTGTTTCTACGATCAGGAAATTATTTCCACATTCAATGTTTTTAATAAATGACCGAGGACAGATTGGGCAGATGGCCCGTTTCGGATGAGAGTAAATTTTCTGGTATATATATAATCAGTTGTCGCGCAGCTACAGAATTGACAGTAGTACGGACACGGTCGTTGATGTGTATCGGAGCACGAGCACACGGAATAATTGCAATGAACGGGCGATACGCTCGATTGTCTCTTTTCAGGCGTACATAAACTACGTATCACGGTATAATTGCAAGAAACAGTCAGTTTTTTTCTTTACACTATCTACAGATATTTATAGTCTAAGAACGATTCTACGGTAGGACTCCTAGTCTTGAAACATTGCGCGCTCAGCGTGGACAAGGTATCGGAGCGTTTCCTTCGGCAATTTTTCAATTCGTGCACCGCTTTGCGAATGGGCACCCATGTGCGAGCGTGAGCGACATCTTCCTCTATGTTCGCTTACGTTTTGCGTGCCGTTTTCTTTTCGTGCACGCGCGTGTGTGTGTATATATGTGCGCTTGAATGTGTATAATACAGTGTACGTCATTATGCGATGTAAGGTGTCTGACAATGTGACTGCATACGCTCAAGTGTCCCGCAAATCTATCTGACAGAATCGTTGTTTCTTTCCTTCTTTACACAATGTTCATCGGACACATACTTACACGATTTACTAATTCGTCCATCTCAAACTCACGTAATTCCATTGGCGACGCGCTTTCGTTTTTCAACGAATCAATTTTTCACGGTCCCAAATGTAACTTGCGCTGCTACGTGAACGAATGGATGCATAGAATACAATTATAATTATAAAAAAAAAAAGGTGTTTAACCATTTCACATTAGGCAGGTAAGGTATGGCCAATTACTGCCGATCGAAGAAATCGTAATTCAATACATATGCAGCGATCAAGTAGCAATGATCAACAATCGGCATCTTAAACAGTCTGTGCTTCTATTTTCACAGCTACCTTCTCTTTAAACTTGCACTGCGTAAACACATTTGGGACCAAATAGTCGACACGATCGCGACGTAAAAAAGAACGTGCAGTTTTAAAAATAATCACGTTCGGTGAATCATTGTCGTGCGTCTCGCCTATGCATGTACGCGGATGTCATGGTCCGTTAAACCCTGCGCATATTACACGTAAAATTAATAACGATTTTGTACAACAAGCTTCGCTACGCGGTTCTACTTGCTAAACGCCGCGATGATCGAGGTGATGCTCTCGTATGTTCCCGTGGCGAAGCCCAGCAGCCCTATTAACACTATCAGCACGTCCTTCGACATCGTGAAGAAGCTGAGGGATGCGTTCTGCCAACAGACGACCATCTCGATGATCGGCGGGAAAATCAGCGCCAAGGCTGTACTGCTGACTGCACCGACCAACGATATGAACAGGCCAAGCTGAGGAATCGCCTCGGCCAGAACAACTGCAAATAAGTTCGTGGTTACTGTCTTTGATCGACGATAACTTCGATGGCGACCAGAACGAGAGTCGAAAACTATTTTGCTATGAACGAGAAATTGTTCTTTCTCTCTTTTGAAGTGGGCGGAACCTTGAATATGGATTCTGTAGTTATAGAGCTTGAAAGGGGACTGTTGAAGAGTTTCATCTGCGATTCCACAGCGTCGTCCCACGCATAACGTTTTGACCGGTCTTCTTGAACTGATCGCGTGCTCGGTAAGCGTGACCGGATTTAACGACAGTTTTGCCAATTCATTGCAAATTAAGTATCTTTCGGAGATTGACGCTTTTTAACCAAATTTCATAGTGTGTTTTATTATTATGGAAAAGAAAAATTCGAATGTTACCAATTGTGTAGGTACGCGAACGAGAGTTCCGCTCGGCAAGAAATATATACAGGATGCACTGTGAGCTGGAATTATAATACGCGTTGTTATCGTCGCTCTACTTACATGTGACGAAACAGACGGCCGAGCGGAAAACAGTTTCCGCCAGGATCGGCCATTTGAACGGGCCGAATTGCGCGACAATCCTTGGCCAGATAATCGCAACAGGAACGTAGAATTGCAGAGCGTACGTGAGCAATATGCTCAATGAGATGGCAACCTTTATGCACTGAGGTAAGCTGCAAGAAGAAGTCACGTTTAGGCATACCAATCTACAGAGTACGTTGGAAATCGCGGCTACGATCGCAAATACGTGTATTCTACTTGAAGGAATGCATCAAAGGTACAAAAAGTGACATTTTACTATTAGATTAGAATGACACATTTCTTTCCAAAAATAAGATCCAATTTATGTCGAATTTATTCTACAATTCAAGAACAATCGAATTGGCAATTGTATAACGATTTCCTTCGCACATTATACGCATCTATTTTTGTCGTTACAAAAAAGTCAACTACACATGTCAGGAGTTTCTGTCTAAGCACATGAGATTTCTCCACGTTAATCCACTATGATGGTTGTTAGTCATAATATGCGGTGAGTGCACAGATGATGTGACATGTCATGATCACTGTCACGATTATTTACTTATGTAAGTAATTAATCAAATAATTTCATAATTATCGCTATTCACTTGTTCCGTTAGGTTGCACAAACAAGCCAGTTGAAGTATGTCTATCTTCATATCGCAACGGTAAAAGTACATTGTTCACAAAGGTTTTCAGTCAACTATTAAAAATCTCTACTATAAGAGGACATGCAGTAAGCGAAGGTAGTTAGGTCTTGCCGTGAAATCCGCGCTCAGGTTAAATTGAAATTCTGCGGAGTGACTAAATTGGTCTGCTGATTATTATTTTATTCGCAAGGCACAGCACGTCTAGGGAATCAATAGGTATGAACCTTGAGTTCGTGTAGATGACTTTGCCGTCCACCCTTTGAATGTAACAAAAAAGTCCGTTACAAGCGCAATTTTATTAAAATTAACTATGTGAGTGTACAGAGTGCATGTACGCGGTGTGCATTAATGATATTGGAACTGGTATAGTAGCGTGATCTTTGCTGTCAACCGCTATTATATATTTCTCAAGTGTAAGTGGGAAATCGAAGAAGAAGAAAAAAAAGCGCGTCAGATACTTACACCTCCGAGGACTCGAGATTAAGCGTGACAGATCCTTCGACAGCGTCGCCGTATCTTAAATAAGCAAGGAATCCCATGGCAACGAACATGGTGCCGACGATGACCATGCCCACGTTCAGCACACCTAGCGGTTTGTTGAAATTACCGGGCTTCTTCATCTCGTTCTTCAGCGGCAACACCTGGAACGCGAAAGGCATTGCATTAGAAGAAGCTGTCCTTCGGTCGAAGGCTTGATCTCAAAAGAAGCAATGCTCACCAAAGTGATGCCCTCGAAGGAATAGATGACGGTGCCGAAGAACAGAGGAATTTCGTGCCAGGCGGCGACGTACCTCCTTTCCGAGACTTTCGGCAAATCGTGACTCATGATGTACATCGTCGCTATGTAACCCGCGATTACGAGGAAATTGGCGACCGACGATATAGGCACGAGGTACTTCAAGTTCCTGATCCAAGTGCTGAGCATTATTGGTATCAGGATCACGGCCATGTGTCGATGAACGTCCATTTCGAGGCCGTACACGTCCAACACCTAATTGTACAGTGATATTTTTATCCGGAGGGTGCCTCGATCGGTCGAGTCTCAATATCGTTTTCCATAATAAAAAGATGCTATTTTAATCCTGAGAAGCTGCCTTATATGCTATTCAAGCGTGTGTGGGCAGGAAGGTAAGAAAGAAAAAGTATGTACGCGTTATGGATTGCGGTAAACAAAAATTCTCTCACCTGCTTCATATTGGTGGAAATGAAAACGAAATACACGCAGCAGAATCCGAGTTGCGTGACACATAAAAACACATTAACCAATTTTCTGCAACAAAAGGCGCGAGGGCAACGTAAATGCTAATGACAAATAAAACCATAAAATTATTGTAAGGTGCGTTCGGCATTTGTGCGAAACGTGTTTTAATCGTGCCAGTAATATCGTGTGCGATCGGGATTGAAGTAATGCTGTTCATAAATTTATTCTTAATCATCGTACTATCATCGTATATCGTTACAGCCATCATAATTATGATCATCCTGTAACTACTCAATTGTGAATATAATCGTATTTTTCCCGTGTGCTCATTACTTCGTTCCCTTGCGATGCATGAATAAGACAGGTACAATGATCAATGACTTTAAATAATGCCAGCTGCGGCAGACACGTTAACACATTGACTGCTATGTCGCTATGGTAGGATATATTGAAATAAGCAAATAGGAAAACTATTATTTCACGTAGCAGTCAATGTTTTAAACGCATGCCAGAACTCGTGAAAAATTGATCATACAATAGCTCTTCGACGCATGTTAAGATCGATTGACCAACCTCATAAACACAGCGTATTTCCTCAATCGAAGTGGTCCGGTGGCGAAGCACAGTTCCACCGTTCCGGCGAATCCTGGCTGTATATTGGTATCCCCAACTCGTCGGGTCACTTCCTCGTTACATTTTACCTGCGCATTGTTCGTTGGCATAATGAGAATACGCGCCGACGCCTAACTGTTACTTTAATTATCCTTGGAATTGCCGCAAACATAAAGTCAGCCGGAAAATACGTTGGCTTTAAGGCTCTTTGCAAGAGACTTAAGATTCATACAAAACGACGGCTTAACTAATTTCAAGAAATATGCTGCAATTATCATTCTGGAAGTGGCAATTGATACTATCTGTACAAAAAATAACGATATAGAATATCTTTTATAATCCGGTAGGATGTCAGTCCATTATAAATTTAGCTTGATACACTTAATATATACGCCTACTTATAGGAAAGACGAAACGACTGTGCAAAGGACGAGTAAAAGAAATGTGTAAAGTACACGGTGTCAAAAAAAGTATATTGCGTGCAGTGTCTCGCGGATATCACGGCTGTTCGCGACTATTCAATGTAACAGTTCTAGCATCTGTGCAATGAAATACGTTTGATTACAAAGAGATCTGTGCCGTTGAAAAAGTCGATAGCGAATGCTTTGTCATTAGAGAGAGAACCCGCTAGGGTTGATTCCATTAGCTATACACTGTAGACTTTCGGTAGATAGGGGTATTTAATAAACAGGGTGAAAGTGTAATACAATTACGCAAGAAAGCCGCGAGAAGGGTATGCCAAAGGTTAATTGTTCCGTTTGATCCTGGTCACGCTACATAATTACTCACTGTCGTCATTACACCGTCATTTAATCAACTTCAATGTCCAATGTTCCCTACATTGCTTCCAATTGCAATTATAAATATCGCAAGCGGACAACGATGGCATTTGCGATTTAGAAGAAATAGCTGAATTTCACGATAACAGAAATGTTGTCGCAACGTGTAATTGTACTGCTCGCGATTCGTCAACGTCGTTTAATGAAAGTTAGTATAATGCAATGGCTAGAAGTAGATAAGAGAAAATTGGTTCGGCAAGTAGATAACTCGGCATTGATAAAAATAGGACTGACTGGCTTTAATATGCATTACTGCGATAATCGCAGGCAAAAGTAAGTTTGAAAAATCTAGCAGGTAACAGTATGCAACGGAAAGTTTCGTTTCGGAAGGCAGACAGTAGAAAGTCGAACGGTGTAAGACATCGCAGACATCCGCCTCCGCCGTTATCAATAAAAATTGTTTAGGATAACGCACAACGCGCATTAAAAAAAAAAAAGCTGCGCCGTCGTGCTCGGAATTATTGTCATGTAGTTTCATACGTACGAGAATGTGCTGAGCATGAACGCAGATGACACCGAGAAAAATCGTGAGGGGAGGAGCCAACAACAATCCAGCATGTTTAAAAGCATCCCCTAACGCGAATATTCCCGAACCGACGTTACCCTTGAACAGGTGCATCATGGTTTCCAGATACCTACGGTAGCCCAATTAGTCCATTAGTAATAATCTGCAATCTGTACCTTAGGATAGAGGGTACCTCAACATATGAGGTACCTTAAAACGTTTGCACAAACACACTCTCTCATCCGCGCACATACGCATTTTCTCTCTTTTTTGTCCTCAGTTTCTCGCATTCTCTCTTTCTCTCTCACACACACACACACTCTCTTTTCGAGCCGATTGACGATGATTGATGGCGTTGTGTAACCTGTGTCGTCATGCCTCGATCTTAATCATAGTTGCAGATCGCGATTCTCCAATGGCGCTTTTGAGGCCGTTGCGTGCGCGCGTTTTGTGTTTTGTAAACACCCGCGGCACAATGAACGAGTACATGCCCGCCGATCTGTGCCGCAATCGTTGCGTAAGCGCGCATTTAGCCGCGCGATTCCGCGGGACTTGCGCGAGGCAGCCGGCGCGGGCGCGGGCGCGACGATAAAGGAGGCCCGATAACGTCACTGCCGTCCGCGTCCGTTCAGATTTCCACGTTCGCCCGCTCGGTAAGTGCACTCGTCGCCTCTTGCCTCTTTACGCGATCTCCTCCGTTCGAGCGTGCGAAAACGTGCGGATGGACGTTCACGCGGCTGCCTGCTCCCGTTTACTTCTCTCTCGCCGCCTCGCGTGCCTTCGCCTCTCAACGACGAAGTCTTTTTGCGAACGGCATACGAAATCGACCGGATCGAACGGTAGGCGCACCGAATGATTCATGAGTCGCGCCTCTTCATTCGACACTCCCGACGCGAGCGTATTCTGGCTGACGGGAAGGTCGCGGGTAGTTTGCATGATTGGCACGATGTTCAAATACTTACTACTTTGAGGGACTCTTTTTGCCCAACGTCGCCGAAATCTGTCGAACGTATCGCTAGCACTCGTTGCTTTCGAGGAGATTGGAAGAATCTCGTCGAGACATCGGCGGTTCGATGGTGCGGCATTGGTCGCGTGGAAACTATATCCATTGCCGGCGATGCACGCGGTTGGAATTTCTCGAAAACCGCTCTGTTTCCCGCTGTCAACGGAAAGACCTAAGTCATCGCTCTCCTGTGCATCGTTTCCGAGCGAATCGCGGTTTCGGATCGTTCGCCCGTTTCCCGAATGTTTATTCTGCGCGGTCGGGATTTGGCGTGAAATTATGCGACGTCCAGATGCGCTCATCCGACGAATGCAGCGTCACTGACTCACGTTACACGAATTTCGGACTTTGGCGGATTCCGAAAAAGTGGAATGCGCTCGTCGTGAGTCACTCCGCGTTTCCCAGTGACTGCCGCCTGATTATCGCTCAATCAAGGCGCGCAGCGACGACGATCCACGCGACATCGGTTTCGAAAAGTTCGAAAATACACCGAGCCATGGATACCTCTTTCGCTCGGCACATACTGCGGTGCGATTTCTTTACTATGTATCGGCAATCGTGCTGCTCATCACACGTAGCGAACCCACTTCAACTTCCCAGCACGAGTGTCTCCGCGAAGACGTGGCCTTTCGACAATACTTCCCTCCGATTATTCGTACACGCCCTAACGCCGAATGATAAACGGCGTATCAACAGGCCTCCCACACCTCGCTCTTTTCCCCCGTCGACTAATCGCGTACAGACGCGGAGAATCTCGACTCCACAGGACGGCACGCATAATGCGACGACGGCGGGGCAAATTTTCCGAGCATTCTCCGCGCTATAGAGCGAGCTAATTTAAAATCACCGGCGAATGAACTGGGCGACCGAGTTTTGGCCCCGTTCACTTAGGCTCGCGCCACAATTTTGCATCGCGAACGACGTCTGCGAGGCGCAATTTGAGGCGCGCGCGACCGCCAGTTACCCTAAACGCGTCGTTAAAATTGTCGTAGGCTTCGCCGCGACACCGTGCACGCGGCGACTTGCTCGAATTACGAAGCGTCGAAGTGGCTCTCGCTCGACTGACTTTTGGCGAAGTGATCGTTGAAATGCAAAAGGGTGGCGGACTCGACGTACGATTCATTCGACTATCGGTCGACGTGCAACATTTCTCGTGGACGTTACAATTCCTTTCGGGTTGCCATGATGAATGTTGAAATTTCGGTTTAATAACGAGTTCGATGGCGCGCTCGATATTGATTCATTCTACGGCGAAATGTATCGTTTGCAATCAATTAAACGGATCTAATGTGCATCGAGCACCTGACGATATGCCGCTTAAACGAAGAAGGTGGTGGTTGCTCGGTTGCCGAAATTAACTCGCCCAACATCAATCAAACCTTTTTATTTCCGACATTTCAGCGAAGATTGTTACACATGATGGCGATATTTCTTTCAGCCGCTCCAAACGGCCTTCTCTTTATCTCTCTCTCTTTCTCTCTCTCTCCCTCTCTCTCCCTCTCTCCCTTTCTCTCTTTCTCCCCTCTCAAAATCGCCTTCCACTATTTTTCTGCCGTATTTTCCTATGCCGCGCGACGAGGAAGTCTGTGACACAACATCGCGTACATGTTTTCTCGTAAGCGGGCTCGTTATTCACGAATCTTAACGAACGAATGCGTTTGTTCTTCTAGATACACACGTGCAATGTGTGCATACGCGACAACGCGACGATTATTCGGGCGAAATAAGGAAAACAGAACAGACGTTGAAAGCGGCGTACAATGAAGAACCGGTGAGCTGCGACGGTATTTATTCTACTCTTCTGCATGTAGACTCTTTCAGACCGTGATCAAAGAGAAAAGAAAAACACACGTGACTCTCACAAGCTACTCGATCGATGTTAACGTAACGTTCTCTTTCTTTACATGATACACAGCAATAATTCTCTCGTTTTCTCTCTGCACGTGAGCGGATACGGTAACAGAAGCGGTAACACAAGCGGAAACGCTGCGAAAATCAGCCTCTTCCTCTTGAACACGAGAAGACGGGTGCGCTTTTTCATGGCTCCAGTTATCAGGCCAAGTTCCTGATCGTTCATCCCAGCCAATAATGCATTTCGGATGTGACGCTCATCTGTCAGGTATACCTTAACAGAATTTAAACGCTCGATTATGTTACGAAGACAATCCGCATCACTGGCCACCGAGTTCTATCATAGTCTTGTTAACGGCTTTACAGTAAAGATATTCACTTCATTATTTACACAGTCGATAAGTTTGTGCCGGAGAGATTGAGGCCGGATCGAAAATTGAGTGCAAAATGTGTACGGAAATAAGTCAAATGCGGCTGGAGCACTTGGAGCAAAATAGGTGCTCTGACTTAGACACTCCGAAACGCACTTAATACTTAACGAACGCACAATCGCATCTGTCATTTTCGATCCGCTCAAGTATCATTCAATTGACGTACATCCAATAACATGGACGTTACAGTTTAGAAAAGTAGAGTTTAGCGTTTTCCAGACAGTACGGTTGATCCGTAGAACTTTACGATCTGCCCTGCCGAATTTTTAACATGAAACCGGGAGGCCGAGAAACAGCATCAATCTGAAGCCAGGTAGCAGGGAGGAAGTCATAAGTTCCGAACAGCGACGAGTCCGCCCGATGACGGATGGCGCGCAACATAATCCTTGCCAATTCGGAATTTGTTATAAATCCGTCCACGCACCAGATGTCGTTTAACTGTCGCTCGATAGGCGACCGAAAGATGAAAACGGCCTGACTTGAATGACGGCCAATCTATGATTTTTAGCTGTGCACGTCTTGCGACGCGCTGCTGGTCGGTCATTGTATGTACCACGAGGCAACTCACGTGGCTGGTACGAGACGGGCAAGCAGGAATATTTATATTTACACCGTCGCCAAAATAGATCGTCGCGTACGCCCGCGCGGGAACGGCGCAAAATTTATGTAATGTTTTTAACGAACGCATAGTCGTGTAAACAGTTGCGACACTCTCGCACGAGGGATTCGCCGGTCGCGGCCTATTTCCCAGAAAAAAGGGATCCACCATTGTCTTCGAAAACGGGCCTGTCAATCGGAAGAAATCGCACCTTCCCGATTTCTCCGCTAACATCAATTCTCACTGGCGCGCAACTCTGAACGTTGGAACCGCTTTTTCCTCCATTCCGCTTATCGCACGAATCCGCCGCCAAAAGCTAGTACATAGCAGAATTCCAGCGTCAGAAATAGTCTTTCGGAGTGGTATCGGCGAGAACGGAAGCGGTTCTTCGAAATTTCACTTTGTTCCGGCGGTGCGAAAAAATGTCAAGGATCCGACGATTCGAGGGTGACCTTGTGAATTGAACTCCTGTCGTCGGAGAATTAGCGAGATGTCCGCGGAACGAGCGGGTAGACATGGAGAGAGACAGAGAGAGAGAGAGAGAGAGAGAGAAACAGAGAGAGACGAGAAACGACGATAGCAGTTGGTCCGATTAAATCGGTACGCGACATGGTGTCGAGTCGGGTAAGAAGAAGAAGAAGGGACGCGCTCGGTATTTTTGGTAGAGAGCGCGCGTGGAAAGCCCACCGCTTTTCTAGGTCATAGAGTCGGTCCACCTCTTTTTACGCCACGGGGCGCTACCCCGTGCAGCGATACTATCTTTATGCGGTTGGGTTACACGCCCGTTGTTTCTCGTGCAAGTGAAACGACCGAGCTCCGTCTCCAGGATGACGCCGACCACGCCGGGCTTTATTCTGAAACGGCGAGAGGACGATATACGTATCGCGTCGACGGTGTAAACGGTAACACAAATCCGAGATAACTCCCGCGCCGCGGTCGAAAAACGATGAAGCGGAGCGAGACGAAGCGCGCGCATCTGTGTAAGTACACGTCGCACGACGACGTTCCGTCATTGTTGCTGATGCGAATTTTCCACATCGCCGACGGTACTATTTTAATCGACCGAGTTCCTTGTCTGTCCTCTCGCTCAACTGTAAGACTCGGCGATGATTCAAAAGATGACGAAACGTGGGAGTAGACGATGTGCGGTGGTTATCAGCCGCGCTGACCTGATATCGATGCACGCGCACAATGAGTCTCGAAAAGTTAAAAAGATCGCGCCACTCGGACTGTTCCCGCTGATCCGAAGTTTGACACTTTGTGAGGATCGTACGATTGCGCCGTTATCGGCGAAGGCTGGCCTGGCCTCGCACGGACTCGCGTCGCCTTGTCGAAGGTTAGTTGACTTTGTATGAATTTGACGCTCAATATTTAGGCAGTAGCGTACGGCAACTCTGTCGTCGCCCGCCGCCCGAATTTTCTGCAAGGGTAACTTAATACTCCGCAGCCATGATGACGCGCTAAATGAAGAGTTAAATGCGGACATTACGCTAACCAATGAGGCACTTATGCCAAATTATGTATTTCTAGGTTCGCCCGTCGCCATGTAAAAGGACTGGCTGTCCGACGCTCGTTAATCCTAAAATAATGGAAATTCACTAACATTCAGTTGTGCCTTGTAAAGGAACTTCTTAACGGCTGCATCATCATCGATTTTCTTTGCGGTTAGTTAGAATTGAAACCGAACGTATCGTCAGCCTGAAACGAATATTTAGGCCTACTCCATTGCACTGTCTGACATTTTCATGGAAAATGTTAACAGAGTACGCTCAGCGTTTCTCTGATGTTCTACATCATTTTTCCTCGCAGCAAGTGTCATGCCCTAATGACGCAGCAATAATAACTCTGCGATGCCAATGACCATTCGACATTATAAGTCAGTGTTAAATGTCATAAAAAACGTTAATAATCGCTGATTCCGATGTCATAACAGCGAATGACCCGTTCGACATCGAGAACGTACAAACACTTTGTTGCAGGCAAATGGTAATTATTCGAAGATGGGAAGTTCTCGCGATTGATTATTTATCGTTCGCGGCATTACGGCTCGGTGTTAAGTACGCTAAACGGTAATTGAAACTGTATGTAATTTGATATAACCGATCTTTATCCTTTCTTACACCCTACCATATCTATCTTATGCTGGTGTATTATATTTAATCGTTGTAATTCCGTTCCATGTAACATTGTAACTGTTAAATGTATGTATGTTCATCGATTCAACGATATTATTGAATGGGCGACGCTACTTGAACGTCAATTCGATTCATCCGACGTCACCTGTTGATTTTTCGTAATTTCCAACTTTTGTTGCCGTTCACCTCCTTATCGGAGGATATTCCGCACATATGCCAGCACGTGTATCATACGTGGTACGAAATGAAAGCGATAACGAGGATGCAGACAGCGATCCGCCTCTGATCACGGCATGGAATTAAGTTGCCTATCGTCTCGACATTTGTATTTGCTCAACGCAGACGGGTTCGACGTTTAATGCTGCTTAATGCTCAAACGCGAGGAGAACTCCTGCCGTTATCGCGGCGAGAGTGCTTTGCGTTTTTTGGCTGAAAAATGGATAATGATAAAGTTACACGGAAAACGACTCACCGGAGTGAAACCCAAACCGTTGGCAACGGGATAGATTAGATGATGTGGCGAAAAATAGGTGAAAAAGTTCAACTTTCTTTTTTGTCCCGGACCTATACCTTTCGATAGAGGGTAATTTGCTCCGAAAATAGACCACTGCCTTCACGCTGCACTCTCAATAGTTTCAGAGATAAGTCGATTTTTCGGAGGTGAAAGAACTTTTTTTTGTATAGCCCTCCGTTCTTGGTGTCATTCGAAAGAGCGTCGAAAAATCTTCAAAAAAAGTGTAATACAACTTACAGTCTAGCACCAATAGTTTGGCCGTGAGAGGCCGGTGAGCAAATCGAGAATTTCTTCCCTTCTCATTTTCGTACAAAAAATGAGTCTTTAAAAAAATCTGCACTTTTGAGCGATGAAAGAGGGTCGAAAGAAAGTGCGAAAAACGCAAGCCGCGTCTAGAAATTCGCGATTGTTTCGGAGATAGGGCGAAAAATACATGACGAATCAGGGTGACGCAGTGTTCTAGTCTGCTAAAAACAAACATTCCAAGCGACAGACGTTAACAGATCCGCCCGTATAATCCATTTTACCGGTTCCCAATTCAGCCTCGATGTACATACTCGGTTTATAAGAAACAATGTTCAGGAGATGGTGAGCGCTAAAAAAGCACGTCACGCCATTGCGTCAGCATGCACCCGGGCAGCTCGTAGGCAGAACAGGTTCTGATTTCGGGAAAAAGGTACACGGCATCCCGGAATCGCGTCAGACCTTTGTGCGAATCAGATCTTATTAAACCCGTGACCACGCGTTTCCTCATAACTAGTCAGTCGCTTGCACCCTCCCTGCCATTATGGTCGCACAAACGTGCAACACACATACATACGTTGCCAACGCATTGCGCGCGTGCGTCACCGGCGTGCGTCTTACCATTGACGTGGACGTATGAAATTTGCCCTGCTCTCCACGAAATTCATCCCGCCTTAATACGGTAATGGACAGTCCTACGTGCGACAATGAGAACGGTGAAAGTGTTCGCGGTCGTGAAAGACCGACTCATTGTCGGTGGACAATCTGCACCGTTTGAGGGGTGTCCTTTCACGTAAGAAGTCGGCTTCTGAGCGTCCATATGTCGGCAACAGGATGCCATGTAACGGATAAACGCCCGCCGCACGTTGGGATTCGCATTAATATGTTATGCGAGTCGACATATTAAGGAAATAAGGCCCGCACGTGACCGTCATGAATAATTCAGAGACGCGCGCCGCCCCGTGATGGGACGTAAAATTATGTTGCAAATAAAGAATCGGCCAATTTTCTCTATTTATCTCTTTCTGTCTCTCTCTCTCGCTCTCGCTCTCTCATACACACACACACACACACACACACACACACACACCCTCCCTGCGCCAGACTCGAAACGATTCGAAGCATTTGCGGAATTGCAGAGTTGCCGGTGAACGTGCGGCGAATCGTACGCGGTTTTTCATTCCCTGCCAACGATACGGGAGAACGGTTATTATCATTGTAACAGATTGCGCGTCGGTTGCGAATTAATTATCCGCGCGATCCGCGAGATGGAAAAAGATGCGCTATTCCGGTTCTCAGCAACACTGCGTTCATAAAACATGATCCGTCGGCGTCACTCGGCACAGGGATGGGATTATGTTTTTCAGCGGGAGAGCGAAAAACGGTGGAAAGTTACCGAAGAAAACGGTGGAAAACCGCATTCCGCTGTTTCTTGAGAACTGGAACTAGCGTAATAACGAATTAAGAATCTATAGCCTGCGCGCGCGTTACCCGAAGTGGTGCAAGGCCAATATATTATCGCAAGACAGATAATGTATTAAACAATCGCGACGTCGCACGAAATAGATAAGGGCAGATACGAAATGTTATAGAAGCGGGTGACTCATCGCGAACATTGTTGATTAATTGCAATATCTGTCCCTCAGCTGCATTCGACGGGGAACGCAAAGAACCTTTCATTCGCTCGCTTAATCGCGCCGCGAAGAGTTAATAACTATCCGCCCGATGAATCCGAGGAATGCGAGATTGAATAAAAGGAAAAACAAGGCACTGCGCGGAATATAGCTAACGCAGGATATCGTTCAAGGTCTCTCAAGGAGGTGGACACGTTTCTATTGCCGGTAACCGGTAATTCTCCGATCGTCGGAAAAATTCGTTCGAACCGTGCCGGCTGGAAAAAGTGCACTTTTTCATCCCTTTTTTTTTGTTACGCGGCAACATGTCACTCCCACCAAATACTTGTCGCGATAAAGTTTACGTAACGTTCCGTTAAGTCGTGGACGCGCATATATTAGAGAAACCCGATACGTCATTGTAGTCGAGGTCTCTCTCTTGCGGAGTGAAACTGTTGCAAATCCAGGTGCACGGGCTCTTGAAAGAAGAGGGGGAAAAAAAAAAAATGGAATTCGCCGGTGAAACATCGACGATGAACTTTAAGATGTGTGCGCGTTGCAACATGCTATCATGCCAAGGAAATATTTTAACCTTTATCGCGGAAGATTTTTAATTTTATCACGGCCGATGTTGCTCAATCGCTTAAAAGTCCCCATTTTTATATCACTCTTCGCACGGAATAACATATTCGGAGAATGCGCACTATGTGTCCCTATAGGTTTTAGGAGATACATACTCTTGCGAGTCATGATGCTGGAAGAGACTCATTGTCTCCACCTACTACAATTCGTCCCGCAATCGAGCGAAACCCTTTCGACGAAATGCTCCGAGTTTTTGCATATCTCGTACTATCGGCAGCGAGACGATAGCAGTCAATTGAGTAGAGTATCAGTTAATTCGGCAGCGTGCTACGACCGACAGAGAACGACCGTGATCGTCGTTGACTCTCAGCCGAAGTTCATTAAAAAGTCAAATTCGCGCGTGTCGGACGATTTTAAAGGCACCGTGCCCGGAAGCACGGCACGCACGAACTACCTCTTCCCGGAAAGCGATAGTTTAGATATCGCACAGAGATTATGATTCGTCCAGGACGCTATCAAGATCATTACAAGGATGCGCGGGCTAAATTGCGCGCTTCCTTTTCCTTCGGCGCGACACATTATTCGCGCCCGTGAAAATCCGCAAAAGTACATACCCCGCGTCTCCATTATTGCATTACACGTCATTAGCCGCGTCATAGTCGCGTAATGTTATCTCTAGACACGAGGCAGTACAGTGGATTTACTAGCGCACCTAATCGTAAACGTCGCTAAGTGTCTACGCGCGCGTATATGCCTTCCTTCTTTTCCTCGACGTTCTAGCTTGTCCCTCTCGGTGTCGCGCGTCTTGTCGATGGAGAACGCGGATCGGTGAATTCGTCCGAGTAAGAACATTGCCGCTCGATTACGATTCGCTGTTTGTTGACGTTCGAGCTACGAGTGTCGTGGGGAATAGCTTGAAAAGTTTATCGATAAAGCTACACGTGCTAGGTACGTTCTTTTATTCGTGTAGAATGGACCGGTAAACAAAATTGTTTGTTGAAAGTATGTAGTTGAAAGTTGTGACAATAAGTGGAGAAAAGATTGTTATCAATTAAGACGTGCCGTTGTCACGGTAATGTCTATGCACGCGACGCTGCCGCAACGACGCACGACGCACGACGTTTAGTCTTGAAAATTGCGAACTAGATCAGTCGATAAAACGCGTGTTATATAACGCATAAACATTGATTTCCGGAAAGCGCCGAGCCGCGAGAGACGTAACGTTCTTACTTGGAATCGAGATGTTATATGAGCGGTGAATGAGAGATCGATCTCGATGCGAGACTCTTTGCTGATCCGTGTTTATGATAGTTCCGGGGTGACAGTTTTCAGGTATATCGTTCGTCATACTTACGAGGTGGGATGATTGACGCTCATGCCATGATCATCGCCGCCTCCCTTCATCTCGCCTCCTTTCTCGATGGCAAGAATCGGATCCTTCGACTGGAAGGCGCCATAGGTGCTGCCGTTTCTGCAACAATCGCAAAAGTCCACCATTTTATGAGAGTCTGAGCATCGGCCATAGATATAACAATATCCGCGTCCGTCACTTAATCGACAATTAACTCGAATCATAGGCACGACGCTTCGATCGATTAGAATTTAATGGATTCGGTTACAATAGATGTAACCTCCACGCAGGCGATCGAATTAACAGATAGACATTTGATAATTAATCCGATACCGACTCGGGGCCAATTTCATAATCCGGTAAATACGGTTACAGTTAATAATCGAGGGTTAAGATCGAGCAGTCACGCATATTCGATAATTAATTCGATAGCGAGCGAGCGCAATTTTGATAATTAAACAAGAGCGAACCTCGGCATCGTTCGCGAGCTCACACGTGAAACCTCCGCGACGGAAACTCGATTGAAGATCAACCTCGTGTGTTCCACATGTGTACATAACGCGTCCCCCTCACATCCTGACGAGCTTAATTGTGTCTGTGCCCGGCCTGCACGTACACGGAGTACCGTAACTACACTTATCCCAATAAGTCTACCGTGGATATAAAGTTACGGCGACCTTTTCTGAGAACCGAGGCGAAACCGTACGCGCGCGAGTGCGTGTGTAGGCACGCACACGCGTACGCGTCGTGCAAGATCGCGATTATTACGCTTCAAAGATAATCCGTTCACTTTGATTATCCGGCGTCATGACGCGCCAGATTCATTACGGAACGAAGTCGAGGTCCTTCGTATTCTCGTGCCTCTCCTTTTTCTGGCTCGTTAAAACGCCGGCTAGAAGTGGAGCGGATCCAGTTTCGGAGTTTTTAATACGACGCCGTTTCCTTATGAGCGTAATCGCATAGTGAAAGTATCAATCTAACGCGACCTTTAATTCCGGACTTTTATGCGGCAGGCGTATCGTCGATCGTTTCAAGGTAACAGGTAAACGCCGGTCAACGATACATTTATTACCGAGATAAGCTTGGCCGGACGTACGTTTATTGAGAAGCCGCGTGCGTCTTTCGGGAGATGTTCGAGATATTTCACGACACGGATGAATAACGTATTGTCAGTATTCGGCCGGTAAGTGACGTTTGAAAAATGAATGGCGTTCAGCTAATATCTCTGAAAGTTTGGCAGTCGCCGCAAGGTCGTGCAGCGGGTATTTATAATTTTCAACTAAAAAATCTCTACGTCTTGTGATATCTCTCAACGATCGCATGGATTCCCTTGCATAATTCGAGGAACAGGGGGATGCGTCGTGTCGGCGGCAAAGCTCAACTCGACGTGACTAACTTCGAACATTGGGTGCAAGTGAGGACGAAGATTCTTGAGAAACTTTTGACCGGAAGAGTTAATCGGAATCAAAGGGGAGTGGAAGTTTACTAATCCACTCGTTATGACATCAGAGGCAGGTACATTTCCACAGTGGGAATGGCGAATATCTAAGAGACTATTGATTATAAATCTGATCGATCCTATCGGAGAAACATGCCGAAAACATTTTTTTAGATTTGTGTTTAGATAGTCGCTGCGTAATCGGAGAGTTTAACAGTGCGTAGTGCGTTTGGGTTTATTCCATCGGATTGCGAAGTCTCCGATTGACATGAGCGCGAATGTAGAGTGCAATATCGTGAATCAAATTCGAGGATCAGTAACAGTAACCGATGCTAATCTCGACAGATGTAAATCTTGAAGCTTGATGGAGTGGTCATAAATCAAATCTGGTTAAAAATCAAATCTGGACATAAATTTAACTAAACTAAAAATCTAAGAGTTCTTTCGGCCATGGGCAAATATGATTCTTGAGCATTGATCTAAAATCTGTGACGCTTTCGGACACATTGCATCATCCGCCGCAAATATCCTGCCGACCTATTGTCGGGAATTAACAATTATACGACTATTCCTTTGATAGGACATTTTCAACGATTACGCAACGGCTTTCCTGTGACCTACCATACATCATGATTTTTCTTTCAACAGCGTTCAGCATCCCTCTTCCTTACTCCTCGATAGACAATAGAATTGCCTCGGAGGTAAGCAATTAACGGCGGAGCTGCGTCGAGAAAAATACACGCGACGTTGGGTACAAGAATGCCGGCAGTGCGACCGTCGTGCCAATTTTAACGTACGTCACGATTCTTGGCTCGAATCTCGCCATAACAACGACAACATCCTGTCGAATCGAATGTGACGATCGTTTCGCAAATACGCCGCTTATAGATGTCGACAGTACCGATATTCGATAGGCGGTCCCAAATATTTCGCGGCAAGGATTTGCACCGAACGTGACTGAATTAGTAATCAAGAACAAAGACGGACGTCTCTGTCTCGATGCGATCGTTTCGTGGAATGGCGTGTTGACTTCGCGCAAATCATGCGCAACATCAGTTAGACGAACGATTTGGCGTTAAGTAAAACTTCATGAGGCGAGAAGTGACGACTGCTATCGGATCCGCGTGGTTGCGAACGCTGCGACTGGAAAAAGTGTGTAGCGAATCGGCGGAGTTGGCGGTCTCAATCGGACAGATGGCGAATGTAGTGATTAAATCATGAGCGGCGTGCCCGGAATGAAGCCAAATTAAGAATTCAGCCCAGACACATTTACGATTATGTCATGAGTAAGGTTGGTAAGGCGGTCTCGGGCACTGCGAACGGCTCATTTGTATCTTAATGATCAATAAAGATTTACGTTGACCGATTGCCACGAGCGGAAATGATGTTGCGAAACTTGCCGCTCAATGGACTGACGTCTAATTAGAAGTACATAATATGGCGATGGCAATATTATGGACGGGGGAGCTAAATATGATGTGATAGGGCCTGATCATTAATCAACATTGTATCGGTGGATACGGAATAAAAGTTGTCGGGTGATCTGTTGGAGTTATTAGACTTTCTTTATTACATACCCCAGCGGCTCCTTGAACGTCGTCTCATCGCCGTGAATCGAGCTCTTCTTCGGCGAAGTCGTGGTTGGATTGGAGTGTAATTCCATCTGGAATGAGTCAAAGTTAGAGAGATATTATTTTTCCTGCTGTAAGCGGGTTCGCATTCTTATTCCTTAAAAACCGGCCCGTCTGATGAGCATAACACATTTACGTGCGACGACTACGCGCGCTTCCTGAAAATTTTAACACACACTGTCCGCGCGTAAAATTCATTACTGCCTAACGACTAACGGGAGGCAAAAACGTGCGACGTCAACCATTTTTTTGTTCCTCGAATTAATAACTGCAAACGGGCTACTTTCTAGCAACGTAATGTATCACGACGAGACAATGTCGCCAAACAAAGAGGTGCCCAATACGTCGATACCGCGACCAAAATGTTCTGTCACAATCACTTTCGATTGAACTCAGATCCCACAATAGAAACGATCATTTGCCAATTTACGTACGTGGCCACGCGGTTAACACGCATCCTAGGCGCCGCTGCTGTGAAAGTCTCTAATTGCTATATCACGCTGTTACGTTAATAACACGGTGAATGAAAGGAGACAGATATACATGGGAGACAGTGCCAAGACTGCGAGACGTCGTCTCTCATCGGCCCGACGGACTTTTCGTCACTCGGCCACACAGTTTTTCGAAATGTGGAATGTGTGACGTGTACGCAGCCGGTTCGCACGGAGCATTAACCGATGTGGAATAATAAACAAATGATACACTTTACGCGAACAAGCGGTTATGCCTAGATAAAGACGTTCCGAGTCTTCAAACGCACTTTTGTCCCTATCTAGCGCGCCATATTAATATACCAGAAGAAAGAAATTGAGACCGCAAGCGGCGGAGTAAGTGTTTCGCGGTTGTCCGCAATCGCAATTACGTTTCAGTGAACAAGGAGCGCAACTGGAGGAGCGTGCCCTTGCGCTTGTTTGCAATCCGGTGGAAATGCGCGAATTAAGTGACTATAAAATAAAGTACCTTGGCAGGGTACGAACTATACTACTATACTTCATAGCGAACGTTATTTTGTGTCGTAGAGCTCTGAGCGACGATTCGCGCGTCAAGGCATCCTGCGACAATGAAAGAACGGTTCACTCAGTGGTGTAAATCTATTGATCTATTCAGGCCGCGAAAGAGTGGAGATAATTCCTTCGTTGGCACCGAACCAGTTACACATGCTCGCGCAATTAAACTCCAAACCTACACGAACGACATACATCTGCCGTTCAATAGATATCCACGTGGATACAATAAGAACGTAGCGTGATCGTATACCTCGCACATCAGACGTCACGTATACTGAACGCATCACAACACGATCTAAGAACGCGCGTACGAGTAAGTCTACGATCCAAGAGCAATTCACGCGTCTTGGATTTAGTAGAAGAAACGACGTATGCTAACAAAAGCGATCGGTGTGGTTCAGTGACTGCAACGAATTTTATAGCGTCGAGCAAGACGCTGAACTATACCCGCGGAGAGATAAAATTACGCTCAGGGGCACGGTTGAGGAAAAAATAAATAATTCGCGTCAACACAATCAATCGGGGTATCGGAGGTCTTAAAAAAGCCTGAACATCATGAAACCGCAAAGATAAAAAAGCATTGTGATTCCCATGTCATTTATCTCCCTCTTTGTCTCTCCTCTCTTGCCACTTTTGTCCGACAACAGTTTATCGAATTAGGGTCGCGGTGGAGTTCACTGCGAGTCTCGCGGGATCCTACTTCCCACGGAAACGCGCAGCCGAACATCTGCGTCGGCCAGTTCGCGGCCTTCTTTTTTCCCCCGTCCCAAGACTTTTCCGCGGTAATATTCCGCTCGTCCGGGAACAATCGCTACCTTGTTACGCACGAGTCATCGCGTGCTTACGGACTCGACATACGTGCATCTCGTTCTATTGATCGACGCCTTGACTAATCGTGCGTGCCCGGCGAGGATTCAGTTATGAACGGAAAGGGTGCCGGAGAGGGGGAGGAATTGACGGCGTAGACGCGGGGAGGAAGATCGAGAGGATGGAGAGGATGACACGTGTTGCGGACGTTTCATATGGCACGTGCGTAGAGCGTTTCATATGGCAATTAGAAATAGTTTGCCGTTCGATTCGCGGCGTGCTCCCGCGGTCACGAACGCGTCATGGCGGCACTTCTTGAACTGGCCTCTTCTGTTCGGTATCGAACGTTTGCCATAAACCGTTTGGCGCTGGCAAAGCTAACGGCTCGCTTAACACTTCTAATTAATCGCAGCCTCGACGCGGTCTTTGTTGCTCGGAGACCACGCGACTTGAGCTTTAGAGTAAATTCTGATCATCTTCGAATACTTGTCTTTGGAACCCTTTTTTCCGAACACGACACCCCTCCCCCTCCAACGTTCAGGCCGAGACAATCTACCCGAAAACTTCCAGAACGGATAAGCGATTCCGCTTTAATTAGCGCCGCTCATGACGTAACGACGATAGCGGCCAATATCATTGTCGGTTAATGATCTTGCCGCAATTCACGAATTGCGTTGCTCCAGTTTTAATGACAGCCGCGGCCGACAGTGTCCTCCCGGCCTCCGGGAGCATTGCGCACATACGTGTGTACTTACTCTCGCCGCATAATTTCCGCGTCTGACCTTACGCGCGCGTTCGTCGCCTCACCGCGATAACTGCGTCTCCTACTTTGCGCTTTTTTTTTCTTCTTCTTCTTCTTCTTGCCCCCTCCTCCGAGAAAAATAAAAATGGAAACTTTTCGGCCGAGATAGGAGACTCTTTTTCAGTGGCGCTATGAGATAACTAATCTACGCTCTAACGTAATGCAACCGCGCCGATACCGCGGACAGGGAGGGGCGTGTGATAAGGTGACCGAGAGGGAGCCGACGAAAAGAAGATGGATCTTTCGACCGCCCGCGCCGGAACGAGCGACGATAAGCGAGAAATGTCGTACTCGGAAACTCATTTATTCCTGCGCGACAACGTTGACAATTTCGTAACGAGGAAGATGACAATTTACATCAGGTGGCGTGCGCGTCTTGCGAGGTCTTGTGAGTCGGACGAAAAAAGGGCCAGCGCCGTTTAAGGTCTCACGATAATTGGTCGGTAATCACTTCCTGCCCACGGCTCTCTCCTCTAACAGCATAATCGTCCCTCTGCACGAGGCGATAATTCGGGCATCTAATTGAAAATATGCATTTATTCTTAAAATGCTACTTAGGACCAAATCATTTAATCAGCGGTAACACCCTGACGCTCGGCACATGTTAAGTATGTGACGTGAGTCAAGACCGTGCCCAGTGCTTCTACGTGAGATTCTATGAATCACTAAATATCGCCTGCGTCCGGCTAAACATTAAACGGAGAGTGTGTTTTAGCACGTGCGATATGATCTATCGTTTCACGGTATGTTCATTGCACAAAAGGCTGGCATAAAAAATGTCTCCCGCGTCGTAAAATATTGTTCCGTCTAAAGTTCATCCGGGTAATACGAATTTTTGGCATAGGGTGACGAGTGTACGTGGCGAAATCTATATCGAGCGGAATTCGTTCGACGTGCTCGTCCGTTATTATTCTGTAACAGGCCAATACGTGTGCCGGGTATTTTTAACTACGTCACGTAATTAAATCCACGCAGCGAATACCTTTATCCTTCCCGATGAATAAAATCGATAAAGATTTATCCTGATTGCAGGCTGCACATGTTGCGGTCAACTTTTTCCCCGGACTACCATCTGACATTAGTTCGTCCCTCTCAAGTTTTCCGCGACTCTTTTCCTCGTTTCGACTACGAATTTCTTTCACCGAAGGACAGTCGGTTCGTTCGTGACGCGTGACATTTGCCTGCTTGCATATATATTTCAAGTCGATGCACTTGCTGGATGTTCGCGGTCGGAAGGTTGTGGAGAGGCTGCAAGGATGTCGACCTTATTGTAATTGGCGTTCGGCATGCCTACACGGCCACGAGTAAACCTGAATTCAAAACATTCGATCGCATGCTTTGGCAGAAACGTACCGCGTTCGTCGCCTATATTGCCATTAATATGGACTTAAAATGTTGGTTGCTTCATAAATATATTCATTATTCCCTTTACTGTGCACGACGGTCTATTTCTGTTTCGCCGATAAAGAACCGAACGCGGTGACGGAATTATTATAGTTTAAAATAACACGACACTCCGAGAGTCCAAATGCGACGTAGAGAACGCGAATAAGCAGACGTCAGACCAGGAAGCAATCCTAGTTTATCGAATGCAAAAAACACTCAAGAGTCGACGGGGTCGTGTGGACGATTATATCGCGTGCGAACGATCGAACTGAATAATAAAGCGTAGTTCATCAAATTGTACACATTAAAGGTCTCCGCCATCAACAGCACTGTACCGAGCTAAATTAACGAGTCTCTAGCCGCAAAAATGAAACAGCAACGCGACTGACAGCGGTATCAAAGTAATATTAAGGTCAGAGTCGTAAAGTTAATGCATTCCCGAGTTATCGCGGTACTACAATATCAGCGACACGCGCTCGCGGTTTCTGTCAAGCAATAGACGTTACACAAACTCCGCGAGCAGACTCACTCCGGACAGTAAATCAACGTCGTTCCCTTTCATATGTGTTCGCGTACGTACCCATACGTCTAGCACGCTCGAATGTATCCGTTCGCAGAGTCCCGTGTCAGTAGATCGCAACCTTAACTTATTGTAGCCTCTAAACTCTTCCTCGTCGATGAATATGTATCGTGCAATCGTATCGTTGCGAGTGGCGCGCAAAATTGCCGGCATGCCGGTGAGTGTGCTGGTATTTAAATGTGTGCCCCAGCAATGTGAACAATGTGTGTAACATATCAACGCCCGCGACCTTTGCACAATCTCGTCCTTTTATCCGTGAGGCAGTTCGACGCGTTCCTCGAATCTGAATTGAACCGTCCCGTATAAGAACGAACGATGATCCGGACCGCTCTGACTCACTTCGTTTTAATAATGAGGAACGTGCCGCGATTAACAATTCATTGTTGAAGTCCACACGCGGCCAGATGAACGAGGCCATCCGCCTCGTTCGCATCGAGTAGTCTTTACCGTGATTTCGTGTGCGCCGCGCATACTTCGTCATTATCATCGACATGCGATCAAAGTTCCGTGCTAATACGTAATGTGTGGAAACGTCGATTGACGAGATATAACGTGCATGGTGGATGATCAAGATAATTCGGTCGCGCGCGATTCTAGGACATTGGGTCCCGCGTATCAATGCATCCAGGTGAAGGCACGATAAGAATTCGCCCCGAGCGTCATCCAATTCCCATTCATTAAGCTAAGCTAAGATAACGAGCGGCAGAAAATAAAAGCGTCGCGCTCGCCGCGAAAAATATGCGCGCGGCGTTCTAATGGCAGAGATAAAATTGGTAGGCTAGTCGTGAAATTTTCTTGTCCATAAATTTCGACCAGCCTGTCGAGTAGTTCCTGGTTAGTAGGCGTGCACGTATGCATCGACGTAGCTGTGTGCGGACTCATTGTGTTACAGTTATCAAGATTATACGTAACAGGCGAAACAAAAGATATGACAGCTGCATACGAAAGTAAAAACAACGATGGTAATAAAGAAGGCCGCCTAGTCTGACAAATATCCTGCAGATACGAGATGAGTCTGCGATTCGTAATCTTGTTGCGCAGTTACAGGCGGGCTCGCTTGCGAAATTCCGCGTTCGTCCAAACGCATCGTCGAAATTTTGATAACGACCGACGACGAGCGCGTCGTCCGAGATCTAAGAGCTCTGTGCGCGTCGGAGAAATTATCGCGATCGAAACTGCGGGCCGATCGAGTGGAGAGAGTGGACTTTCGGCGAACGATGACGGAGAACAATAACGAGCAAAAAGAGGGTCCCGATCGTGAACAATATCCATGGGAGGCAACCTTGAGATCGGACCAGCGGCCGCAACTGCTTGCGAAATATCTCTTCCGCGAAAAAACCCGGTAAAATCGATTAAAGGCGATCGTGAAAGGAAAGTGTTCGGCTTCGTCGTAAATGCGGAGAGCATGAAAGTCTCGGTGTCAGTGATATTTGAGGTCGTTGCCGTTTCGCGAGAAAAATGGATTGTCAGTGTCCCTTGACAGGCTTAGGTGCGACATATTTTTATTACCGCGATGACTGCATTGACTGCGCCGGAATCGCGGAGATTAGTGAAAAGAATAATTATAGGCAATTTCGGTTTCACGATAATATGGACTTTGAGTACAGGTTTAATTTGTTATTAATATTATTATCCACCGAAACATCGATCGGCGGGTAATACCTTCCAGTCTGGGACTCGTGGGATTTAGAGTGAGAAGAGATTAGTCGATATTGAAGATACGGTGCGATACGGTTCGACGATATTTCGTCGAGTTTCGCCGACGCGACGCCCAGCGAAACTGTCAATTAAATGAACTTATCACCGTCGCTCGCTTCTTCACCTTACTCACACAACGATCAACATGATCGCCACGATCTGGGATCCACCCCCGGGGGAATTAACGAACCGTTCTTCCGCAGAAGACAATCTCTGAACTGTCAGCACAAGATTGTCATGTTAAGTGACTATTATGTACTTGATCCAATTAGACCTTTCTTCCGATATGATTCGTAGGGCCGAGTTCGATATCTCGATCCTAGGCGGAAGGGAGAAAGAATTAGAAAGAGGCTGATTAAATAAACGGCTTATCCCGCGCAATTGCGAGACGACTTTTATAATATGCCCTGCCCACCTCCGATGAAAATTAGTGACCCTTTCTACGAATCTCTGAATCGCGTCACGATCCTTGCCCTCAAGTGGCCCTCATTATGTAGTTGAACCGATTAATCGTTGCTCCGGCGAATGAGGATAATTCTTAGTCTCGTTACGTTCTCCGTATAATCGGCGAATCGTGAATCGATCGTCGATACTCGTGATGTTCTTGGTTTTTGCACTTGACTGACATTTGGGGAGGCTCCGAATTTTTTATCGTCCGCCCGATGATCGTATTAAGTCGTCATAACGTGTGCGGAGTCTTCGTAATTGTACGTAGTCGCTCGTGCGAAATGAATGAGAGATTAACGTAATTACCATACTTCAATATTGAAACAATCGGTGAAGCGCAGATCAAGTCTTAATTAGGTCACACTCCTCTTTCATAATGTTGCCACGATTAGTTGATTTACGAACGGCAATAAAATCGCCGAGCTCTCGTATTGAGAATATCTGTGCGCTAAGGCCGGCAGAACAGTCCGTATTATTATATCAACGAACGGCAATGAAATCTATTTTACAGACATTATTTATAGCCCCGCGGTATCCTTCGGTTTCTACGAAACTTCGGCACAAAACCCTACTTTCTACTCTCTCTCCGCTTAATTACAAACTGATCGCGTCATACATTAAACCTCACCGATGCACCTGACGTCCAGCAATATCACCGAACCGCTAACAAGCCCAATCCATTAATCACTAACAATCGCAAGGCAAAAACGCGCAGAGCGAACGGTCGCACCACGTTCCTCCGCGTCCGCGAATGCTCCGCATTTCCCCGTAATCGCATCAGCGCCGTTTATAGGTATGATACGCGCGCCTTCCGTCGCGCCCGTTTACCTGTACGTTTCCGTAGTCACGGTATCCGTTGCAACGTTCGCAGAGATCACGCGAGCTTATCCGCCGACGGCACTCACTGTTCACGCGAAAACCGAAAGCTCGTTCTTGCAGCCTGTCGATGAGAACGGCGAAAAGGCGCGCTCGCGCGCGTCACTACCACGTGTACGAGGAAGTCTGAGCCTCTGTCTTCTGCTCGCGAGCACGGCACCGATCGCTTTTGGCAGTTCGCGGCGCGGGCAGGCTGCAACGACAATGCCAAAATAGATTGGTTCAAGCGATTCGTCGTCGGCACGGCCGCCGCATTGGCCGTTCACGTTGTACTTTTATCGGGCGCGACACCGCGATTGCGTCAAGCCTCGAATAGCGAATAGCGCGGCTCCATCGCGAACGGCCGCGCGGGGGTTCTTCGAGGGCGAAGATCAAGGGAAATTTCCGGAGTACGTACTCGTGCAGGCGAGGCGGTCGCCAATCGTAGCCGGACGCCCGTTCTCATTATTTCGCGCGGACCTTCGGAACCGAACCGTGCACGCACGTGCGAATAAGGCGAAACGCGCGGACGAGCACGTATTTGACGCATTTTTGGCTCGTCTGCTGCGAGATTGTAGTCGGCTAGGTTTTCAAATTTGACGCTTCAGGAACGCTAGGCGCGCAATTAGAGGGAGCGTTGGGTGTAGAGACGTCATTGCTCTATGAACGTTACGTATAGTCGAGTATGATACGTTCGCGTTCTAACGCTCGAATTCTTACGACCGGTGTAACTAATTATGGCTGCACAGTTCGATGTAGATACGCGGAAAGGGTCGAAACGGAACTGGATATTTCTGTAATTTATCATGCACGCATTTCCAGTCCGAGACGTACAGAAAACACGCTTAACGTAGTCTGTAACAAATTACTCGTACGAGCGACAATTTATTAACGGCGCGGCGCGCAAAGCGTTAAGATTACGATCCAATTTATTCCCCGGTACTCTCGCTTCCGCCAACATTCGCGTGCGAGTGGCTACTTCGGCTTAAAGATCGTTACCGTCGCGGCTCACTTTCCACGCGCGGCGCGTTACAAGAAATTTCGAAATCGGATGGGTCATTTCGATCGCCGCGCGGCGAGGTCGTATCGATAAATGAGGTATCGCTGAAATTCGCGATAAGGATTCCTAGCATGCCACGGAGATAATGGAAGATCGCGGATAAAGTGTCTCCGACTCCTCACGATGATGGGTGGGGGAGTGCTGATTGTCTATTGCGAATTTTGGCGCCGCGCGGAGTGAATCATGAGCGACGAGCACATGCGTGCACAAAGAAATTCTATGCCACTCGACGACGCTTTCACGCAACTAAGAATAGACGTCCGTCAAATGAATTTTGTCTGCAACAATTCATCGCACACACGCTCGTCTTTCCGTATTCGTGACGTAAGCGATCCCTCAATTTGTCCCGTGTGAAACGTCCCGCACATTTGGATTCTGCAATTCAAATCGGACGATGTGCAGTGAAAGAAACTCGAGCGCGCAGCGATAATGTCGTGCAACCTGACAGAGCGATCGTTCTTCGTGAGTGTCATCAAACGATAAGCGTGGTATCCGGCACTTCCGATCGTCACTTCGATATCTCGTATCGAATCACGTGCGACGCGAACATGCGTTCAACGAAAGCTGCTTGTCTTATAGACAAGGGCTCTGATTACCCTCGCACACGAGCAAGCCTCGGCCGTACAATCTGAAATGCGGCAAACATTTTCTTCATCCTCGATGATCGAGCTGATGATTTTGCTATTCTTGTCGAAAGAAAGTCGCTAGGTGGAACAGCGGTTTGCAGCGATAATTGAATTAAAGCGGACGGACAATCGATTCGATCGGTAGCGTTAACAGATAACGGGGGAACGATGAGCTAGAGATCGTAAACGTGGAATGTAGATCAGACGACGATCACGTGGATGGCGCAATTTCTGGAAGCGCGCGCGCGAGGAGGCATTTTTTTACGAGCGTGTACACTGTTTCCTTAGGGACGACCAGGGGGGTTTTGCGGATAACGCAATCTGCTCTAATCGGCTGGTATACAAACCACCTTTTGATATCTTTATTCTAAACATTTGAATATGGAGCTACAGTCGACACGATGTGTCAATACAGTTATCTCGAAAGCCGAATGATCGTCAATCCGCGATACGCTAGCGACCTTGACAGCCTCTCCGTGATAAAGAAAAAGAGAAATGACTATTACGGGACGAAGAAGGTCGAGAAAAAGTGTTTCGCCAGCAAATTTTCTTAACGTCAATAATTCCGTCCCACTTATCGCTCCTAATGAATATTATTATCATAGAACAGCAGACGAATAGTCAGGGCATTGCGACCAATTTTAAGTCCGTATTTAGTACGCTTACGTGCGTTCGCAGAACTTGAAAGTAATACCCGTCTTCCTTTGAACGTATCCTCCTTTGTTTTGAAACAGAGAACATTGCACTGTTCAGCTCGTCGAATCTAACTAAGTGCCGCTCGCTAATTACGCATTATCGTGCTCAGCACGTAGTATCGCAAATGCGAAAGTTTCACGTGCGACCGTTTCAAAATGTGAATGACGTCTGATGCGCGTCAATTCCCGTTCTGAATAAAAGAACCTCCACGGATATCGGGTCCAACGGAGGTTAATCTCTGTGAAAGGAATCAACATTTCTCGGTATCAAAAACCGCCCCGTTCATATTTCATCGATTTTTCCCCCTTTCTCTCTTTATTTGCTCAGTAAGTCTAGTTTGTCCCGGCTCTTTTAACGAGTCGAAGCGACCAGAAAAGTCAATTGGAGTACGACGCGCCATACTCGCTATCCTTGAGTCGCCCGGGAAACTCACTTTTTCTTGTTCATTAACATTTTTATCGGTGCAACGATGCATAGACGACGGTTTCTGGTCGGCAAACGATGCGATCGCATCACGGGACGCGCGCGTTCTGTAATTAACTGCCGACGTCCATGTGGATGTGCAATTCGTTTTTTCGCACGTGGGATTTTTCATCTGTACCGACGATTGAATGCCGACAGCCGTTGCATAACGCGCGAACGGTAAAAGTCTCTCATCGCGAGGCGGATTTTTCGTTACGATTAGAATGAAAGGAAGAATCGAAAGTTGAACGTCTTCGACGAGCGTGTGCTGTCAAAGTTCGCATCGTCGGTCCTGGGCTTTCGTATTCGTCACTTGCGCTGCACACGTCATGTTCTGATTCCCGGCCATGCCCATTTCACCGAGTCAGCGCGATTCATTATGCGATCACGGATCTAATTAAATAGGCACGTTGCACACCGGGGCATAAAGTAAATCTTATCTTTTGTTGTGCAAACAACCTATCGCTCGGTTGTTTCCCACGTGTCAAATGACGGAAACGGTTTTACGATCGTAGAAATATGCTCGTCGAACGTTTGTGAAACAGCTCTCATCGCACGATAATCTTTTCGAATGCTATTGTAAAGGGGCTATAGACGCGTCAGGCGTACGGCGCCGACGGCGTTTCCTTTAAAAATACGCGCCTTATTATTATCCGTTGCTCCGAATCGACAATGAGATTGAAAAAAGTCCGCGACTAGTTTGTCGATCTGCAGTTCGCGGCGACAAAGATCTTGGTCACGGTCGGTGTTTTTAAAAATAATGTTCCGCTACGCGAAATGATTCGAGACGACGACGTGACAAAAAGAAGCGAACGACCAGCAGACGGCGGTGGCAGGATTCGCGTTTGCAATGAGACACAGTCGGTGCGCGTTGGAGTATCGTTCTACGAATCGGAGTAAATAGAATCGATGTCATAGCAGTCCGGTATCATGTCCAAAACGGTCACAAAACTCCGCGTGGAAGGCACCGACACCCGTTATAAACGCGACCAATTTCGTTGATCACATATCTATAATTACCGCAAAAATATTCGACATGGACGATACAACTACTGTTTACGCTTTGCTCGAAAAACGATCGCGAGGCGATTCGTTTCACCAGTCGACGCGATCCACCGACCCGAAACAAGGAGCAACCTGCGAAAACGTCGAAAAAGACAAACACAAGTGTCCGAACTTAGTTCAACCGAGGTGGAGCACTAAACAATGAAGCACAGAGCCCAGGCGTGCGAAGAAAAACACGCAGAGCGTGACGTTGAGATAAAGCATAACAAATCGTATTGAAATATAGCATAATAAATATCGTTTTTGATACGCCGCGCACATAACGAGTAACGATAAGCGCCGAATGACACGGAACGGTAAGAAAAAGAGAAGGCGGGCGCAGCTTTAATATAAACCAGCAATCCGCGCGAGCGTACCTTTTGCAATGTTCAATCGTAGAGTATATCCAAACAATGCGGTGGGTACCGGTAACCCATGGATCTCGATCGTTTGACTGTGCCCGCTGGCGATCGTGGTGGTCGTTTCCTACTGACACGGCGCGTTGAAAACTCGAGACTATCGATGGTGGTGGTGGTGGTGGTGGTCGTGGTGGTGGTGGTGGTGGTGGTGGTGGTGGTGGTGGAGCTGTTGGTTTGCTCGTGGTCGTCGGCGTCGTGGTCGTCGTCGGTGGTGCACGTGCAACGGTCGGCTGCTTCCGCGCGACTGAAACGAAGTCGAGCAGCTGATGAGTTCGAAGCCGTGTTGCGAGCATCGAAGGCTAAGCCTGGCCTCTACTTCGCCAGCTAGCAAACGCGCGCTTGTGTTCGCTCGCCACTCGCTTTTGCTACTAGAGTGAGAGCTAACCGTGGTGTTTCGAGCGAGTTTCTTGGCTCCGTTGGCATCGTCCGAACCGGAGGCCGCAGCCGCGCGTGTCTTTCGCCATCGGGCCAGCCTGAAAGTAAACCTTCGCCGACGAATGAGACGATACTTCGCCCCGGTCGGCCCGAATGCGAAACTTACGCGATGCCACTAAGGTGAACGACAGACTAAGGACGCCGACGACCGCGCGGCCGTACGAAAACTGAAAGTGAAAACGCCGGTGGAGACGCGCAATTTAGAACGGAGCTGTACACACTGTGGACGCTTTTTTTCAACACTCCGCGCTCAAATTTTCGCCGGGTACGATCGATTGTGGATTGGTTCTAGGGTGATGGAGGATGATTGCAATATTTATGCTCGCACCTTGGTAATACTGGAATGGCAGCGCGTATCGTAGGCTGGTTAGTTGGTGTTCTTTACGATAGACCAAGGGTCGATTGAAACGGATCGTAATCGAATGTGGTCATCGTCGTTTGCCAGTACTGTTACTGAACTGATAGTAGACATTCGCAATGCGTTCGACGATCGACTAGGCGTAGGCGCTGCTTCACGCTGATCCCGTTTTGGTCCGCGGCGCGAATTTTCATTGGGAGCTAGAGCGCGCGAATGAAAATAACGAGTGTGCTTTTATTCGAAGAATGTCGTCCAAATAAATTGGCGCGCGTCCGAATAACGAACATAGTCCGCGACGGTTTGTCATAGTGTCTGCGGTAGTCGGTCATTCTGCCGGTACTCCAACAGCACTCCGTCGCCATTATTGTTTCCATCTCTCGCAACAGTGAAAACACGTGCAGAAAAATACATCTGCCCATTAAGTCCAAATCGAGATTTTACTCGAAACTCGCCCTTACGAAAGCAACTTTGCGCCGCCTGTTTGTCTTCGGCATCGTTGTATTTTCACTGCAAATCCAAATACACGCCCAGGCACTTTGTTCAAATATTTCGTTTCCTTGTCCAAACACTTGTCGCCGCTTTCATATGTGCCTCTTCCAAGGAGTAAAATATCGCATTCGCCGACGAGCATTCATGATTGACTGGTCTTCGAGAATTTAGAGTGTCTAATTAACGTTCTTCGTGCATAATGTAGACCACATCGCTATTATTACGCATCCGCGCATTGTTTGCCGTCTAACAAGGAGATTGCGTGCTTTTACGCACATAGACATGTTAACAATGTCTTCGCCAATGACAGCGGATGCTAATGAGGCAAAAAGTAAGGAGCGTACTGCTGTCCGATGAGTTATGCGCATAAAATCGGACGGTTTTACGAGGATGTAGGAAAGCAGATGGTGCGGTTTTGTACGATAAAAGCGCTGCTCTAATTCCGTTTCACGCAATAATACCGATGCAATTGCCTGCTGATTGTCTGCGCCTTTTTACGCACGCCTTGTATCGTCCCGTCCCTTTTTTTGCTCCTCTATGTTGGAAATAATTCTGCGTTAGTCATATCGCGACCGCCGCTGTACAACTTTTCTGTAATACAGTTTGACACGGCACGCCGCTTTATTTGCTGCAGTACAATCGAACGTCCTCGATCATCCGTGCTGTGACACTATTTCAACCTAAACCGGTTTTTCCAAAATCTAGTACACTGTGTCGCATGCTTGTAGCGTGCCGTTTATAACAGTGCATATGTCATTTCATAAAGTTGACGGTTAAAAACGTCGTCTTGCAACGCCAATTAACGTTCTCCAGATCGCCCGTTGCGGCTCTAACAATTTGCACGCATGATACGCATGGCTGGATGTAACATTGACGAGTATTTAGCCTCGAACGATTGAAATCACGAAGTCCGTCGCGTTAACAGAACATTTTTTCAGCGGATCACCGTGCGAGAGGTCACTAGACTCGAATGCGAAAGAATCAACTTTTACGTGTAGGTAAAAGTGCGTTTATGCGCCAAGGTCGCCGTTCAGGTACGATCAATTCAGGTAGATAAGTACAGTTGCATGTGACCTCAGATGCGAGGAAATGACGCTGAAGAGGGGCGAGCGAGGGAAATAAATCCTTCGGAAATGAGAGGTCTTCTTGCGCGTTTTCAAATTCTTGCCCCCGAGGCATTCGGTAATCTCGTTATCGGCTCGTCAAACTTATCGCCGTCAGACAAATTGTTCTTTCTTATATCGGGCCAACTTTGAGCATTTCCAGAACAAGGCTAAAGGCAATACTCTCTTTATCTTTGCCTCCTTCGCCTTTTCTTTCCCCGCAACCGTGACGACGCATTGAGAACTGACCGACAGATGATACTGCCGAAAACAAATTACCACCGTACTATGTACTTCGATAATTGCGACCCACAATTGTTTTCAATTACATCACCGTTCCGAGCAGTCCGCGTGTTCGGATAAGCGCCTACGGATCGATATACGTTCGGCCGAGATAAACGATTACGCGACACGTATTAATTTACGGGCGCGCGATAAATCGTTTAAAATTCGAGTCTACCAGCAATTGGGCGGAGAGAAAGAGAGAGAGAGACAAAAAACGAATGTTCACGTCGTAATTCGTCTTACGAACGGGCCCGCACTCATCGACAAGACAAACTTCCTTTCTCCCTCGTTTCCGCCCGACCAAACGGTGGCCATTAATTTGCCGAGCGTACATGTCGATTACCGAAACGCACTCGCGTCGTCGGCGAAATTGTCGCGGGTAATTCGCGCGCCTGCTCGCCCCGATCAATTTATTCGCCGACGAACGGCTCTCGATAAAACTGCGCGCACCTCTTTACGACTCGTCGCCATGTAGGGAAAAAGGAGGTCGTGCGTATAAAACGTTTTTGCGAGCGAAGGACGACCTTAAGCGCGATCAGCCGTGAACGAATGCACGATCGACGTCCTACGGCGAGAAAACGGCCTACGAATTTGAACGCGGCACTTCCGCTCGACGAGATTCTCGGTAAACTCATACGTCGCGAGCGTCGAACGTAAGCGTAGCGAGAAGAAATCGTTAGCGGCCGATTTACCATATCAATAGGACAATAGGTAACAATTATTGAGTACGCATGCCACTTCGCGGGCCCGCTTTAATGCGCGTTTCACATCACGATTTTCGGACTCGCGGACGATGGTGCCTCAAGGATGTCCTCCGTCAAGGTTTCGCCACATTATACAAAATCTGATTGGCGATGAGTTTCCTATTCCACGCGAACAAAAAGCCAATTGGCGCGCGATGCCGACATTTGTCGAAAAACAGAGATAGGCGATCGCCTTGCACGCGACTCTCGGCGAATTGCCATCATGAACAATTTCATCAATAATACCGATTCATTCAGCGTGATTAGCATGTTACCACTATCGTTCTTATCAGTCTGCGACGATAGCGTGGCGAATGTGTGCGATAAAAACAGGGCATGTCAATGGCGGGGCATTTGATGCAACGAAATTGTGAACGGTGCAACGAATAGTAGGCGTCTTGATCGTTAAGTGAGTTAGCAAAAAAACGTGGGCCGGCAGTTAGCGTCGAAATTTTTGGCGGACTCCACGCGCTGCTTATCGATGTGAACAATTATGAGGTAACGTCAAATTACATTAGCTGGTTCGTTCGCGCCGTTTAGTAAATAGTCCTCTTTTTGAAATATTTATGCAGATCGTCGGCTACGTACTTCCTCTACGTTTGCTAATCGTTATTTTCAGCCAGGTGATGGCGAACGATTGTACGCGGCGAGCCCCAAAATTGAACTTGTTGATAAGTCTTCTTGCTCTGGGTCTTTTCTTTTCTTCCGATGATGGGCAAACATTGGTGAAGGGATGGAAAGAGAATTGGATGCCGGTTATCTTTCTCTTCATCTATCTTCCAAGTTCTCTTTATTGACGGAAGGATTGAATTATCTTGCGGATGAAGAGAAACGACATGCGGAGGATTCTGTTGGTTATCACAAAAATCCGGGGTAACTGCATTTCAAGCTTCCTTACTGTTGAGAAAAAAACGTAGACGGCATTCATGTCTTCTTGTTATCACTACAAGACTTCGCTGTTTACCGTCGAAAATCACAAAGCTGAAGTCTGATGTATCATTTCTTATTTGACTTCTTCACGAGATCGAATTGACTGGTTCACGGAAAAAAAAGACTAAAACTGGAAGCATCTTTCTCGTCACCAGCCTTTAGACATGCCGTAAATTTTCATGGTCGTCGCGGGCGTTAATTTTCGATCACGACCACTGCTCATTAGCAAAACTACCGCATAACATTTAGCAATTAGCAGTCGATAACGATCGAGCGCATCAACGTTAGCGTTCTTGCCACGCAAATGTTGCAAAATTTTCGAGCCGCTCAGCCACCGTTTGTTCTCGTCACATGCAATGAGAATTCAATTAACGCGTCGGGTTAAAGGCGTCGAAAAGTTTCCTTCCGGCCACAAGCTTGTTTGAGCTGAGGTCACACTTCGCCGGGCAACCTCGATCGACGTGGAAAATTTCATAAATTTCGACCGAGTTCGAAACACTTGCTGAATAATTAGCATGAAGGTGTCCCCATTGAACTCAATAACTTCATTTGCTTATCTACCATTGAGATATGATTGAATCCTCGTTCAGCCCAGCTCCTTGTTAAACCGTGTCACACAGCTGGCGTCGTAACACATTTCGTATTCTTTGAGAAAAATTAGCGTCTTACGAAGAGCCGAATGCCGTGAACGCTTTTAATTGTCGAATGTCATTAGCACATTGAGTAGTGCGTTGGATGTGTATATATGGTTGACATTGTTAATTCCGCAGGAGGTTGTGTTGACCACGTGCAGACACATGCAGACGCGGGTAAACAAAAATAACGACTTTTTTTGCCTGTTTCTGGCAACATCTTCGAAACTATTGTGAACTTGGGATGCGAATTGCATTTTTCTCGTGTCTATTCCAGACAGTTTTTTTACAGAAAGAGGAAGGAACCACTTTAATATTTTTCCATTTATCTAGAGACCTATCATGGCCAAACGTTCGATCCTAAACTATAAGTTGCATTAGGCTTCTCCCCAGGGTTTTGGACACTCTTTCATATGAGATTGATGCCGACTTTTCTTGCCTCCGAAAAATGTGCCTTCAATATAAATTACCCTCTATCGAATAACATAGGTCGAGAGGAACGAATATTTAAATACTTTTATCTGCTTTCTGCCATTTCATCAAAATCCCTCACCTAAGACAACCCTTTTCTCCATTCCGGTTCAATTCCAAGCTTTCAATTCTACCTAATTTCTACTCAACTCGTCGTCGCAGAGATAAGAAAAGTAAGAGAAGAGAACTACAGTTTAAAGAGCTATTATTTTACCGTGGCCTCTGGCGAAGCATTACTGAATTTCAGATTCGGCAGTCAATAGAAGATGTTGAAAATGTCCAGTCTATCCCCTTTGCACGATCGGTCTTATATAAGTTCAGTCTCTCTGTGCCCGATCGACAGTCGGTCGCAAGTCTGGAATTTAATTTTGTTTTGTGCTTTAAAGCCACTATTTAGAGAGTGGTGCCAAGATGCGTACTCTCGGAAGAGGATCTAAAATAGCCAAGTCTTTTGCTAGGTGGTCACTGACCGACACTCTCACGGTGCCCGATAGCGAGGGAAACAAAGGCTTTTACCGACGTTAGAACAATCATTAGTCGGTTAGTTTAATATATTGTACAAGGCTGACGTCGACAGATCGTCGTGCAATTAAAATTCTCCTATGTTGTCGCGACAAAAAATTGATTTTCATGCCGATGCTGCTAATGCAGGCCGTTGTTGTGCCCTGTGGAATTTCATGAAAACGAACTGCGCTTAAACGGATGAAGCAGAAGACGATACTTTGCTGAAACCTTTCGTTAGGAACGTCGTGGATACAAAAAACGGAACTCGTGCGACTGATGCTATTTGCGAACACCGAGCTAGCGCGTGATGCTTCGGCGAGATAGAGCCAGTTGTTCCACTTTTCCTGCTAAAATGTATCCTCATGGCAGGCTCATTACCGGCCAATCAAAGCGGGCCGTTAATGGTTTACCAAGTGGAGTAAACCAGTCGAAAAATTAGGATTATCAAAATTTATTGGAGGAAAAGTACAGCTCAGATTGAACTACTTTCAAACTATTCAGAGTCGTGAAAACGGAAAACAGTAAAGAAAAACAAACGAATAAAGCATTCTAACGGATAGACATACTTATTCTTAATACTTACGCAGACGAGGTCGAACGCTCATTGTTCCACGTTCCACGGTAAATTAACCATTCTTCTGATAAATGGCAAACATAAAACCATAAATACGCGCGTGCATAAAAATACCTCTGCACATTTCAATATCGTTGAATCTGTTGAATCGGCACACAGAAAACGTTTCTTGAACGATGAGCGCACTGACTTTACCACGTATCAGGTCAGTTTAATTGTTCTTCGCAGTACCTACCCATGACGACCTCGTTTTTTGTAATACACTTTCAACATAAAGGCCACTTTCCGACGTTCACGGACGTCGTCGATATGCAACCATAAAAATAAAGTAAGATTATACGTACCTTTCTCAATGACAATGACTGTAAGATATAATCACATCCTGCCAAAGGTTCTGTTCTTGAGAAAAGAAAAAAAATACAGAGGCTGACTGCTGATGTGTACTTGTTCGTTTAGTTATGACGAACGACAATAGTACTACAAAGCTAGAGGTAAAAAAAGTAAATGCAATGGCAAAGCGAAATGTATAAACTAGCATATAAAATTAAATTCGTTTGGATAGTTGGCTTAAAGCAAAAACAGTATTTCAACACATCAAATTCCGAAACCGTCCTCTCAGTCACTGGCAGCCAGTGCGACCACCGTGAAACGCACTTCATCCGGATCGCGTGCCATGTACTCTTTGCAAACGCGCGCTGCATCCTCCAGCAATGATTCGGCAGATGTTGTTCCATGGTTGATTGGCGCCGGCTTACGGCCGTCTGTAAAATCAAACGAGCAACAATTGCAAATTTGATAATTCTGCAACCCCAGCGCGTCTAGCTTCGGGCGAAAACGGTTAGCAGCATTGAGAAAGAATGAAGCTGGCAAAAAACTAAAGTTAGAATACGTAGTTACAGATTAGTGTTAGCCTGAAAACAATGAAAACAAGCGCGGCTAAAGATAAAAGCAATTGATGCTGCTGAAATAAGTGCAACAACAATGAAAACGAAGCTTTGGTTATAATGCTGCCGATAAACAGAATGTTCCATAGAGGATACAATATGTTAGAGACAGTACGGTCGAGACAATATATTATACACAGTATACCTAATTCGTAAAGAGTTCCGTTTTTATGGACGAATGCAATAAAGTGATGATTGACTGGTGTGTCTTCAGATGGTGCCTGTAGAATACACGAAACATATTTAAGTACTATAGTAACTATCAATTTTATGAACGCATGTTGCAGACATATCTTATATTACAGCAAACCCCATGGAATATCAAGAATATACCTCAGTTTGTCCTTCTTGGGCTGAATCTTTATGGGTGTTTATAATTCCCTGAGCATTGACCAGGAGTTCCCCACGTTCGGAATAGGAAAGGTCCTTTGAATCATCTAAGAAGGACTTTAGGAACCCATCTTGAAGCTGTATGCTGTAAAGCCCATAAATGTCATTTTCAATAACCAACCTTTTAACTAGTTACCAAAATCATATAATAAACTTCGTAAGATTGTATATATGGTCTTACATGTCTAAATTGTTGGCAATACTATGAATTAAAGCAACAGTACCACAAGCATTTGGCACATATTGCTTCAGATGATACACAGAATCTGATGTGTCCTTTCCACTGTCCTTTGGACTAACCTCATCTTCAGTCTTTTCAGAAACAGTCTGCACATAGAACAGACAGTGTGAGATCAATGCATCTGTTCAATGCGGTTAGCAAAAGAGAAGCAACAACCAAATACCTTGATTGATTCAGGATAAAGTAGAATAACAGCCAGGACAGGCTTAGGCACAACGGCCAATAGGTCAGGATCTAGACCATAAACATCAATGATACTCCATTTCTTTGGAACTCCCAGTTTTTGAACAAACTATAAATCATGGAATGGTATGTTTAAAATGTACATACTACAGCATCAAAACTACCTAATCTGGTAAATTCACGACACACACATGCTAAACATCGCGATATACGCAAAAGACCGTTAACGTTCCTATTATCGAAATGAAATGACGTTAGACTTCGCGCAAGGTCATTATCATAAAGTACATCGAGCATTGCATGTAAATGAACAACAGACGGCTTAATTCGGCCCCATAATTATCGTTAATTAAACTATAATACGAGTCGCAGAGACGACGAAAGACGGCCTACGGTCCAACGGCAGGAGTAAAATCATCGATTGATCGGACGTCATGGTCGCTTACCTTTGTCATTACCTAAAAGCAGAGAAGTCAATTATCTGTCGAATATTGTCGCGAAGAAACGCTTAAACGCTCGAAATGAATAACTTACATCGGGATTCGATTCCAACGGTACCCAGGCCATGTTGAATTGCTGCGTATTTTATCTAAATTACACTTTATCTAAATACGCCGGTACTCGCCCTCTGCGTGTCAACGAAGTGTTTTGTTACAAAGATCCGGCTCGAAGCGTTCTCATGAAAGTCGAAACTTCAAGTCATCGAGTTCCGGCCAGTTCCGGTCTACGCAAGCGCGAGGCGTGGCGATCGTTTTCATTCGACAATCGACATTCGACATCCGACATCCGACATTCGATTCGACAATTTTCCTCTGACTGCGACCAACTGCGACCTCCTGTTGCGAAACCAGCGAAACTTTGCTAATATTTGGCCGCTATTGCAATACAGCCATGAGAATTTGTCGAAAAGGTTTGGCCAAAGACGATGTCAGGAGAAATACCGGATGTGCATTATCAAATTTGGATCCAAAAAGCGGGACGTTTAGTTCCAAAACAAATGCATATTCCTACACAGTTTTTCCTATGACACTTTTCAGAGATTCTCAATAATTGATAGCACTACCTTTCGCTGCTGACGATATTGTAGTCGATCTGATCAATTTCTAAGTAACAAAGAGCTCATTACAGAGTACAAATAAGCGACATATACTTTGAAATTTAGTCAACATGGCGGACGACAAAGGATGTCGCTACCTGTTTCACCGCGCATCTGTTTAGTTGCCCTAACTCTACGTACAGTAGAATTCAGTGGTCTTCCCCACGTGTATTTTTCTTTGGGGATTAGCACCATTTGTTTGTAATATAGTCCTGTACACTATGTTGTTATGAGTTTTCCATAATCACGTATACGTACACTGTAATTATTTTATTTTATATTTTGTTTGGAATAAGCATAGGATAAGATGAATACAGGAAACAATATATTTCGCGGTAAGAGACAGCTCTATTAACGGTTAAGTTGTTTCATCAACTTGCTAACGTAACGTAGTCCTCGCCTTTAAAATTTACCTCTATAATGTCAAAATACGTTTCTTAGATTATTGCAAAGCCGAGAACAGTGATGACGAAGAGCATTATAGCAATTTACAGGCTAGCCTTTATGCTCAAATATATTATGCCCCAGATCCGCGAGATGAGCATTTGTCAAAGGCAGTGGTTTCTGATGAAGAGTCATCTTTGGCGAACAACAGATTATGCACAAATGGATCTTCCAATCAGGAAACTAATCAGACTACACATATTAAACACTTTCAGGGCTCCTTACATGCTGCTGACAAACAGATTGTTGCTAAGGATAATATAAGTTCCAGTGTGGGTACTACCTTATCACAGGATCCAAATCTAAATATAACCCAAAATGAAGCTGATATTGCGATTAAAGGAAAGGAAAAATCGTCACTTGCCCCTGCAGAAAACAATGTTGCAAAGCTGAAAACGGATAAGGGTTCAAATAAGCCTGAATGCCAAAGAAAGAAATTGAAATCATCCAATATTGGACCACCATCTAATGATAGCAGTTCTATAAGTAAATCATTAAGTGATACTTCTAAACCTAAGCTGAAAGCTGTTTCAAATCAGCATTCCAGTGAGAAAACAGTACCGCAGTGGGTCTCTGAAACAAATATTGTAGAGAGTAGAGATTTAGATAGTCAATCTTCCACAAATGTTTCTGGGAAGACTGGCAACAAAACTCAAGGTACAAGAATCATGCAGGAACCCAACAGTAGGCCAGAAACATCACCTGCACCTTCCAGCAAGAAAATTGTGAAAGAGAATAGGGTTCCTCCAAACTTGTTGAAGAAATATGATTTTTCGAAGCGGTTCATCAATAAATTATATGATGAAAAATTCAGGGAATTAGAAAAAAGATTGCAGGAATGTGAAGCAGTAGAGGAGCCAAATGAATCAAATGAAGCAGATGAAATAAATGCAATAAATGAGACAAATAAATCACATAAATCTGATGAAGTTGAGATGGACACCAGATATGCAGTGCTAGAAAAGAACGACAAAAATAAACAGAAGAACAAGAGGATAATTCAGTTGACAGACCCAAAGAATGATTCAGATTCGGACGAGTCAATTTTTGAGGTACCACTACCACCAAAACCACTGCCTCCACTTATTAATTTGCATGATTCTGATGAGGAACCAGAGTGCAACAACAGTAGTAGTTCAGATGAATCTGATTTGTCTTGTAATGACAGTTCTAATGCAAAGAATTCTCAGAAAAAAAGTACAGTGTCTGCATCTGCAAAACGTAATGACAAGGATACTGATACAGTTAGTAAAAGATTAGATCACAATACTAGGGGCGAGGCTGAGTCAACTGCAACCTCACATGTTCCAGAACTAGAAGAGTCAAATGAGGATATAATTCTGAATTGTACAGAAATTCAGAAAGGCGCAGCCACTCTCAATGAGATAAAACAGATGAGTAAGAATGTGCAAAATGAGCAGAACTTTTCTATTGCACAGACTATGGCAACGCAGAGTAAGTTGACAGAGAATCAGTGTAATAAAAGTGTAGATGAAACGCAGGAACAGCCTGTGTTAGACAATAATACTTGGTCAGGTACGGCATTCCCAGAATGTATGTCCTTTGGTGATGACACAAGTTGGGCATTTTACGAAGACGAACTGCTTGACAGTGAAGTTGCTCCTCCAATTGATTTGGTAGCCACCAATATTGATTTCACTGATGATAATTCTGTATTAGAATTGAATATAACATCTTTGAAGGACCTAGTAACGGTGAACAGAAAAAGACATCATTCAGAAGTTCAACGTAAAGCACAAGCTGTTACAAGCGGAGTTATGCATAACCATTCAGAAGACCTCATAACATCAGTAATGGAACCTAACATTACAAATCCTAAGAACACTGATAATCAAGCATTTACTGAAATACCACAACTGGGACCAAGTCACCCACCCATGTCCGATGCACTAAAATCCTTTTATAATGATCCCCGTCCTCACAGAAATTTTAACCTTGGGGAGATGCAAAGTAAAATGTCGAGTAAATATCTATGCCATGTATGCCGTAGACATAGTGTGGTAGTATATGTGTTTTACATTATGAAGCATGGTTGCAGAGGATCCAAGGATGTGGGCGATTCTGGACGCTGATCTAATGCCGAGTCCTTCAAAACGCCAAAGATTTTGGAATATAAGGTGCACTCATTGTCATCGAGACGGTCATGTAAGGTATAATTGTCCGGAACCACGTCGACCAAGCCGTTGTCATATGTGCGGTATTCAGGGTCATACGGAATCGAGATGCCCTCAGAAAATGTGCTTAACGGTAGGAATGATTGCACTCGAATAACGCAGGATCAACGCTTGCACATTTTAATGCGATAACATATTGCAGTGTGGGAAAAAGCAGGGCTCTTTTCGAAAGACATGCGAATCTTGTCGAACATTCTTTTGCACGACGTGCAACGCTATTGGTCACAAAGCGAAGGAGTGTCCGGATCTTTGGAGAAGATATCATCAGACGGTAAATAAAATGGATCAATGTTATTATTTAATCGTTTCGTAGTGGCACAACTTGCGTGATATATTTTGGTTAACCCTGTCAAGACCGATCATTCAAACGGGATAAAGTTACAAAATTAATTTCTGAATATATATCATATAATGAAATTATTTCTCACGAAGTAAACGGCGCGGGGATGCAGTAATATACAATTCGTAAAAGTAAATTGAAACTTCATTAATAATTGACTGAACGCATGAGGTGGGGGGGAGACTTGACTGCAGCGCTATCAACTTTACACATAAGATTTCAAACTCTTGTATTAACCGTGAACCTACGTTCTCTCCAATTGTTAGGTTAGAAAATATTATCGATTAGGTTTGAATGGGTTGATCCTTCTTGAAGACATTGACGTGAGCTAGCATTCTATGACAGTTCAATTTTGGTTGTAGCGAAATGTATTTGTCGTTAAAAAAATTTTTTGTTATAGACCAAAACGTCTCAATTGCAAGTGCCTCAGAACCTTACCGACGTGATGAAACCTGCAAATCGGCTTTTTTGTTGTAATTGCACTAAACGCGGTCACGACTCGTCAACGTGTAGGGAATATCGATGGTCGCAACATTTTCCGACGCCGGCGCACGTGTCCAATTACATGACGGGTCCCAAATATACAGAAGACATTGACAACAATGTTACTAGAAATTTGACACAACACAACGTACCGCAAAATCAAACAACTCAAACGATGCAAGTGGTTCAAAACACACCAGTTGAAGTATCACCAAGTGGAAAAAATCAACCCACCACGTCAAATCCAAATTTTATACCACTTTTGGAATTAAATGAATCCGAAGATTCTCAGTTTGATACTTTATTGTTCACTGCCGAACAACTGGAAGGTGCTATCTACAAGTGCGGTGTCTATAATGGACCGATTGTAAAAAAATATACAGCTACATTCCAGGTAGGCAACATGAAAGGAGCATACATAGAGGGAGTGCAGCAGAGACTTATATTTCCGACGTTTTTGGAAAAACTGGTGAACACAGTCAGTTTTCGTGCAGTTGTATACAATAAGAGGAATGGAATTTTAATGGCGACTATCAGGTCTCCCGTTCTGCAGCCGAAACCGTTACAAAAACTCGTGTATCAATGGTCAACAGTACCCGACATAGAGAAGAACGCTCGCATATGCACGGACTTGCCATTTAACAAGTCGGAACTGCTTAAATTCATGACTGCGGAATTTGCAAAGATGCAGGCGACTACGGGAGACCCTGCAAATCTCAGACAAGTCATTGACAGTATCAAAATGTCGCTTAAACCGGGTACGTGCACGGCTGATGTACCTCATATTCTTCGTATTCAGAGTCAGCTGAACATGGTTATCCACAGTAAGCCTAAAGAATCTACAACGGTAACGAGATTGCGCAGAGATCTTGCAAAGTTAGAAGCAACGCCTGGTTCTGATCTTCCTTTGCTTTCATACCTGAATATTCTCTTCATGTACAACCAAATATTTGCGCCATACACTATGACAAAAGTCGATGAGCTTGTTAGAAAGGTTAATGCCAGAATCTATCAACTTCAGAGGGAAGAAGACATCGCAAGAAATCCGCAAGCGAAAAAGAAACGTCCGGTCGTGAACGCGCAGGCTGGTCGGAAGTCTAAGAAACATAAAGGTGGACAAAGTGAAAAAGGACAAACAAATTTTCAACCAAATTATATACACCCCCCTATAACAAATGAACCTCCTTTTCAGCCTTATACTATCCCGAATATGGGTAATGTTTATGGTGGAACCATGTATACTAGTTTTACTGACGATGCTATGGGATTTTCGCCTCCTCCTCCCATACCACCACCAGTCATACCACCTCCACTTATGCCACCTCACCTTATGCTCCCTCCAGTTATGCCTCCTCCACCTATGCCACCTCCACTTGTACCGCCCCCACTTATACCGCCTCCACTTATACCGCCTCCACTTATACTACCTCCACCTATACCGTCCCCAGATATTCCACCTCCAACCATACCGCTTCAGAGCGAAGATTTGTCAATCAGTGAACCAGCAGCAATGATACTTGATGATATACCACTGCCACCTAATGTTCCTCTACCACGCGATCTGCCTCCTACTGTTTGTGTGCCATCGCCATTACCTCCTAACGTTTCTGTACCACCCCAATTGCCTCCTAACGTTTCTGTACTACCAGAACTGCCTCCTAACGTTTCTGCCCCACCGGAACTGCCTGATAATGTTTTTATACCTCCACGACTGTCCCAAGGACCAATTAACAGCAGACGTAGCAAAGATGTGCCGCAACAACCAGATGTTATAGAATGTATAGATTTAGTGGATGAACCTGAGGACGATGCTTCGAAACTTGTAAGGATAGAATTTAGAAAGTTAAAAAATACGCCTGATCCATGGAAAATAGATCTACGTCACATACAAAAGAAGAGATTTAAAAAAAGGGAGGAAAAAGCAAAATCTAAAATAATACAAAAAGCGAAAAGGACAGTGGCTGAAGCTTATCAATTTGGGCTCCCGCACATGGATCAAGCCGCGAGAGAAATTGATTCGAAAATAAACAGTAAAGCGGTTACGAGGAAACATATTAAAACGCTCAGGAGACTTATTATGTTAGAAGAGATGCATAAAAGGGAAGTGAAAGACATCTGTAGTAATCTGAAATAAACATTAAGAAAACCAATCTTTGCGTACAGTGATATGATTTATAAGTTGATAAATTAAGAATGTTATTGATAATTTTTACAAAGTGCATAAAATTTTATGTAAACAAGGTACTTGATGTGTAACTATACAGTAAATATCTTTACACAGAATGATACTCTCAGAAATATATTTATTGGAGAAATATAGATAATTAAAAATGTTGAAACCAGTCTATTTCATATTATTGTGGATATAACTACTGGCAGTTACTTAAAATCACTGTATGGTTGGGTGAAAAGCAGTCTTAAGACACCACATCGTCGTAACATGTTGTACCACTGCCCAATGTCATTAGTAATGTAACAATGTACATTCAGATGACATGATTTATTACTCCGACCGCACTTCAAAATCTGCCACAAATTGTCACGTTGATCTCTTTGTCACATGCAGTCTGGATAAAACTTTAGAATCTATATGAGTTTGGTTCACAACAAACCTTTGACTGTATTTACACATATTCTTTTTATCGTAATCCACACATACAAAATAATAAGTGATCCTTAGATACACAGAGGTACAAAAGAAGATTGGGAGGAATTAGAAATATCATACACTCTGTTCCTTATGTTTTCATCGGCGGTGGACCACGCACTGGCGGTGGGGGTCCATTCATTGGTGGTCTCATCGGACCCATTGGTCCCATAGGCCCCATCATAGGACCCATCGGTCCCATCGGTCCCATCATAGGTGGCCTCATACCCATCATTGGTGGCATTGGTCCGTGTGGTCCCATCATCATTGGTCCCCCTGGTCCCATGGGACCGCCAGGATGCATTCCTGGAGGTGGCATCATACCTGGTGGACCCTGAGGTGGCACTCCAGGTCTAGGTCCAAGACTTGGGGGTGGTGGTATTGCAGCACCCTTATTAGCAGCGAACGGATTCGATGCAATCTTGCCTGCTTTGAATGCTGCAGTCGTGGCATCAATTAAATGCTGAGCTTGCTCCTCCATCCATTTCTGATAGTAATACTTCACGTTGTCCTTGTGTTTACGACCCTGACAGTGGGTCTTCCGAACACTCGGCGAGTCGTGTGTTAGGTACGTGTCGCAGTAATCACAGTAATACTTCGGCATTTTACTGCTCTAGTTCTGTATCTCTGCGGTTTCTGGATGAATGCTTTATTTTCTTCCTGTCGATGTCAGGTTATGTATTTCTGATTTTGAAGCTTGACCAAACCGCAGACGAGGTGGTGGTATGGGACCACTGATCATAGTTGCTCTGGGCTGCGCTTTCTCGCGCATGCGCAGTGCAATTCACGAAAAATTCAGGGACGAACATGCAGTATGCCGTATTGCGGAACCCAGGCCACAGCACTCGCAGTGGTGGTTTGAAATTGATTCGGGCCATTTAGAATTATATAATAGTATGAAAAATCGTAAGGAATAGTTTAATTGCTCTGATGGCGTTTTCATTTAATTTTCTTAAGTTTTATAATTTTACCTTCATCTAGCCCGTCTATATATTAGATAATTATTATTTACAATGTTCCTTCCTCAACAAATATGTATATATATATTTTACTTATTTATTTATAATCTACTTTGCGGAAACAATAACAAACGATGTGCAATATTTTTTATTTCGTTTATTTTAATCAATTATTTTTGTGTTTTTATATTTTTATTTTTATGTATTTTATATTGTTATTTAATTATTTAATATTTATTTCAAAGATCAAATCAAACTGTGATATTTTTGTTACGAATACTGGTAAGGTTTTTGACAGTTTTCCTTACCCTTGCAACAAATGTTGGTATTTGTTGTCATTCTGCCAAATAAAATGTTTTTATTTAATGACAAAATGGTTTCAAAATACTTGTAATACCCTTTTCCACCTTATTATTCTTTCCCTATTTATTATAATGTCAATATTTTATAATTATGTTTGTGTATGTACATTGCTTACTATAATATATATATGCTCACATTTTTAAAACTATTCCTTTTATCGTTTTTTATGAAATTGTTAATTATTTGTTTGTGATTTATTAATTTATAAAATTAAAATTTCTTTTTAAATGATATCTGAGCGGAGGGGCCAAACGGGACCTCTTTTTCATGAATTTTAGCACGTACCTTAAGCAGGATTTCATGCGCATGCGCGAGAAAGTGCAGCCCAGAGCAACTATTTATATGATATTAAAGTAATAGTGTAATATAAAATAGTATATATATATAGATATATATATATATAAGTAATAGTATATGTAATACGGTACTTTTTATTATATTTGAAGGGTTACATTAAAGTAAAGTCATAATAACACTAATAAATTTATTAATCCCATTATAATTTACCTAAATATACATCAAATATCAGTGACATATGTGAAGTACATTTTGGTTTACGAACAATGGTATTTATTCGCGTCGTCAAATCAATAAAACGTATCCTATCCATATAAACTGACAGAACGTTCAAAAGCTGCCTAACGTGATCTCGCCTGTATGTATGGCGAAGTAGTATTCACCTCTGAATTCCTCTTCCTCACGATATCCAGGCGACATGTCGGAATAGCATATGTGTATTTCGCCCGGATATTCGTTATGTCGGTATTGATTGTCCTTACGATTTTCCGAAGATGTCATCATGCTAAGTGGGTTCATACAAAATTGTTTTAATAATGTGAAGAACTGATGAAAATTATATTGACAGTCAATAGCTAAAAATATAAATGTACACGTACCTCAGATCAATCGTCTCATAATGTACATGACTTTTGCTGTCCATGTTACTTCCAGTCACCAATATGGGGCCAGCACAATTTACTGCTCAGGTCATTCTTGATAATATAATATAGACAATGAACCTGTAAAATGAAGACATTTATTACATTGAAACTTCATACCAAATCCAATGCCCTGAACAGGCACCAACCCACCATAGCAGCAACAAAAATTTACATTTGTTTCCAACACCAAGTTGAACAGCGGAATCAGGAAAAGAATTGTATACATAATGTATAATGTAGGATTGCCCTCTTCTGGGTTGAGCATGGAATGAATCAATATATTTCATCCCTTACATGTTTCAAAACAATTAGTTTCCTCATCAGGATTCTATAACATACAAAAGTGAACTAATGTAAATGTCTATTACATTTTAGTTGTAGATCTAGCGGATGTATCCTATTGTGGTGCTACTCACATAAATTGATATAGGATGCGGTATTGAGATGGTATGTTAAAAGTTTAGCCAATTTTTCCTATGCTATTCTTTCAATTTTTTCACATTGCACAGTGTCTGAAAGCAAATCAGTACATTGAAGAAACCATGGCCAGAAATATGTGAAGCTTACATAATTTTCAACATTTCTCACATTGTAAAATTTTAACTCTCCAAAATTTGACACATTTCTGCATTTTAATTTTTTAATATTAACTAATCTCACCTGTCTTCGCCAATCGCTGATTGGGTTAGGATCGTTTCGCTTCACGTTTGAACAATATTTTGGAAGCTTTCTAAACAAAACATACTTACGGATGAATATATTTATGTCAAAGTATATGACTCGATGTCTCCCAAAAAGTGTTTGTGGTGTCGGTATGTTTACCTTTAGCAGAGTGAAGGGCCGGCATTAAACGTTTCAACCCCACAGATAGCAATTTTTCTTAAGGAAATGGGGGGCGCACCGAAGAAAAAAAATGTTGCGGAACAATTTTCAGAGCGCGGCACCCTACAAGGTACCCACTTTGCAGGATAATAGGCCCGGCACTATACGTAGTACCGCGGAGGACCGCTTGCGACTCCACCATTCAATTGGCCACGCATAGCCAGCACGGGATCTCGCATCCATTCCAGTGATGTTCCTGGGGACGCTTTCTCGCGCATGCGCACTGCATTCGCGCAGAAATCCAGGGACGGCGCAACAGCCTGCCGAGATGCACAGGCCCAAAGAGGTAATGCGAGGTAAGGTAGGTTATAGCGGTTAGTATATATTTAAATATAATTATTTATATATCAATATATATATATATATATATATATATATAATTGTTATAATAGACATTATGGAAAAATGTTCTTTCATATTATTTATTGTTTTATTTAATTTTATTTATTTAGATTTAAAAATAGTGATGCCATATTTATTTTCTATGTTCAACCATAAATGTGATATTTTTTTGATATGAATATTGGTAAGGTTCTTGGCAGTTTTCCTTACTCTTGCAACAAATGTTGGTATTCGTTATAATTCTGCCAAATCAAATATTTTTGTTAACTGAATAAATTATTCAAAAATTACTTTATTTCCTCTTGTTTCTTTACCCAATTTTAAACCTTTCCTATTTGATTATTATGTAAATATTGTATAATATAAATATGTTTGTGTATAAATAATGCCACAAATTATCTAAGCAAGTCTTTAAATCGCTTTTTATGATATTGTTAATTATTTATTTGTAATTTATTAATTTGTAACATATTTTCTATTATTTTTAATACTATCTGAGCAGAGGGCCCAACAGAACCCTTTTTCTTCTACAATTAACACGCTCCTTAAGTGAGATTTCAATGCGCATGCGCGAGAAAGCGTCCCCAGGAACATCACTGCCAGGAACATCACTGATCCATTCACGTTGCGTCGAGCGGAGACGCGAGACATCACCGTTGTAGTCAGGTCAAGTCAGGTCTTCGAGACTGAAAGGTGCTGGTTTTTGTGATAATAAAGAAATGCAAAGGAGTTAATGGTAACACGTGTTATGGTGTCCATTATAACAAATTGAGAAGGAGACATTGCGGTGGCCTCCCAACGACGACGTTTGAGGTCCACCCCTGGCGTCTCACGTTCCTTCATTGGTGACAATGATGTAATCGGCGTACATGCACCCTGGGCCCTGGGGCCGTTTTGATCCGGCACGTATTGCGCGAAGCCAACGTCTCCAGCGCCTTTCCACGAGACCCAGGCGCCGACGGTTCGGCGAACGTGCACCCTGGGGCCGTTTTCAACCGGCACGTGTGCTCGAAGCCAACGTCTCCGGCGCCTTTCAACGAAATGGACGCGCCAACGCGATCGGCAAACGTGCGCCTTTGGGCTGCCTTCATCCGGCACGGTGCGCGAAGCCAACGTCTCCGGCGCCTTTTTACATCATTCCCGGTGGCAGTCGCAACAGCGCAGGACGTTAGTCGGCGGCGGTAGCGAGTGCCGAGGTATTGCGACGTTAGTCGAGTGCATAGGCCGGCCATTTTGAACGCCCGGCGCGGGCTCTTGCCGCGCGAACACGTGTCGAGTTAGGTTAGGCGACCACGTGATAAGACTATATAGTTAGCGTCGCGCGGCATATTTCCCATCTTAGACTAAATATATATGGACTGCTAGTGGCTATGTCCAGTGATAGCTTATTTGGCATCAAAACTCCATCCAGCATGTTAAACACATGCTGAGGCTTCCCCCACCCCGCCAGCTCCGATGAAGTTTTGTTGCCAATTCAGGCAGGAGGAACTCCCCTGTACCCAAGTGTGACATTAATGTTTTTGTTGGATCTATAGAGTATTTGGACAACGAACACTCAATATTCACGTGTAACAGGCTTGGATCATTAATTGAGCCGAGCATATTTTATGATTTGCAATTACCTTTTATTACGTGCTTTTTTTCACACACTTGTACAGTAGGATAGATCAACCGGAAGTACGCTCGCACGTAGTCTTAAAAACTAGTTCCAAAAATAGGTGCCAACCTCGTCACTCAAACATCTCTAACAGTTTTATTTGACGTTTTCTTTTTTTTTTTAATTTGTAGCTTCTCGCACAGTGTTAGACATACACTTAGAATGGAAAACTTTTCCAGTTAAAATACAGTTGATTCCTGCTACCCATGAATATATGGTACTTTTAATTATTGCAGTATATAGTTTATTCTGCATTGTTATGCGATGTATATTGCAATTGAGGCCGCACAGATTGACATTCGTGAAAAATATGAATTTGAGTAATGTGGCTAAATAATTGTGGTGAGCCTCCTTATTTAAAATGTCATTAAATATTGCAGCGGCCTCGTTGCAAATTATTTTAATATTGGGTACATCTCGCAAACATGTTTCGCACTTTCCGAATTGAGTATTTTTAAAAGTATTTCTTATAATTAACGTAGTACTATGTATCCGTGGAACTACAGTGTTACTTCCTGTAATTGTAGGCAAATTTATTGTTTCTTCCGCCTCCTCGTCAAAGGTGTTTGTTAATAATACGTTTTGTAAATTCAAAAGTAAAACTCTCGTGCACTCATTTTCACAATTTGCGCCCATCGTCTTCCGCGACGTCAAATTGTTAATTAATAATGTTCTAAACGAGCCCTCAAATTGGCTGCACGTCGGATTATTATTCCGGCACCTTCAACTCCGGATGAGGCCAAAAAAATTTTCTAACGGATCCTGATTTATTACACGTGGTGCAAAAGATTGAAACCCATTATCTTGTAGATAGTCCCACAATCGTTGAAAGTTTTCAATAGTTTCTATCCAATTATGAAGGCATGGAGTTTTATTGGTAGGAGCCTCCGACTCCGGCAATACAAATTGCATTCGTCTTAACTCCTGTATTGCAGTCGCCCAAAATTCGGCGTGGGGACTATTCTGAGTCACCTTCTTTCTTAATTTCGATTGCGCAAACACTGATTGGCTATTGACTGAATCGAATAGATCGTTAAAGAAACGTAATGTATCGCTCGTCGTGATGCCTTCTTCAAGTGGCATTGTGAGAGGGCCGTGAGGTGTTTCTATAAATCCTGAAAAACGACACAATATGAAACATTACGATATACGTATGCCCCGTTGATGGCGAATCATCATAAATCGCGGTTCTTCGAGATTGTAGTCTTGACATTGAATATTTATTGGTAGTACCTCTCATTCGTGTATGGTGCCGTATAAAATTGGCAACAGTATTACTGAAAATTTGGGCGTCGTGTTTTACCCTCATCTTCTTTATCAACGTCTTATTCACATGTTCTTCTGTTACTTTTGGCATCAACTTGCTGGCAAAATCTTCGCTATCCATTTTATGGGCTAGCTCAACGATTTTCCACGTCGCAAATTTTCTTGGTCCCAAGCCCCGTTCCACTTCCAACCACTTGGTCAGCAAATTATTTCGTATGCCTTTCAGCAGATGGGGTGGATTAAAAAAATTGAATATCTTGTCGCCCCCGATGATAATTGCATTGTCTGAACATATTGCAATACAGTTAAGTTTTTTATTATGTTTGGTACGTCTTGTTATTAACAGCAGAAAGATTTTCTCACCACATTGTTCCCCCAGTTGGGATAACCTTGCAGCCGTGTCCGATTTAAAATATTGATGGCGGCAGCGTTTGTGCGAGCCTGGTCGCACACATAGCCAATGATGTGTAACCCGCATTCTTGTAGGAGTGTGGTGTTTTCTTTTATGCACACAGCTAATTCTGCTGCTTTGGTCATGACATTGGCAAAATAATAAGATAATGGCAGAATCCATCCACTTTGAATGCCACGGACCATAAAAACCAGCGCATGGTCTGCCAATGTATCGCTTTTCTCGTTTCCAAAATCTTGATACCCTATTATTCGATCGCTGTTGGGATCGTAATCTAAATGTGCTTGCAGCGCAACCTCATCCCACATTAAAATACAAAACTTTTCTTTGTAATTCATATTCTGGGCTTCACTCGTCAAATGTTTCTTTATAAATGTGTTTAATCCTGCCTTCACTTTTATATTTCTGAGGACTAAACGCAACGTTTTTTCTGACGGCAGATTGAAATATTTTTGCATATATGTGCCAATTATGCTATCACTGGCTATGTCATGTTAGCTGTCAGACCTGTGGCGCCGCTACACCACAAGAACCACAGAATCGCAATGTACAGTTTGTGGTATTCAAACGGTGGACTGGCATCAGGCCGCATGAAACATATATATATATATATATACAAACCGGACTTGCAAGTGCATGCCAAAAATGCATTCTCGCAAACGGTAAAAAATAGGAATGAAGGGAGAAGTATTTCTTAACATAAATGTTTAGTGGGTGTAATTGAAAATAATATCGTACGTCTCATTTAATTTGTTTATTGACCTTTAAAATGTATCAGTTTAGTAACATTTTTTCTTATAAACATCGATGGTTATCAATATTTGATAATTTGCAATAGTATCCTAACTTGGTTTTAAAAAATGTCTCTAAAATTAGCTTAACTAAAAAATATTTGTGATTTTCCAAGGCTTCGTAGGATTGAACATGTTCATCGAATTCCTGCAGTATTTGGAAAATATCAATATTTCTAATTGCGTCGTTTGTCATGCGTAGTAATATATTTTTGTTTTGTAACGTGTTATTTACACGATGAATATTAAAAATTTCTTCCGCCACAGTTACAATTTTTACATTGTCTTTCGCTGGCGAAGTCAAATATCCGTGAGACTTTGAATTTATGAAAGAACATCGTTCTGTGGGTAGCTCTGATAGAATTGATAGACATGTTTCACATTTCACTTCATTGAACATTCTTTTTTGTATATAACCGGCTATGTATTTAAGAGCGTGAACGCTATTAGTATCAATAGCCTCAATGGGCACGTCGTCGATTATGACACTTTCCGGCGTTTCTATTTCGATTCGTTCTGTGGCTGTTCCTGACCGCCTCGAAGATGTTGTTAAAATATTGATATTCATTAAGTCTCGACAATTAACCGCCGCAGCCGATTTTACTTCATTGTGAATGAGTAATTTTTTGTAGGCGGCTGAAAATTGCTCTGCGGTAGGGTTATTATTGTAGTCGCCCATGGATCTTATGCATGAGAAGAACAGCTCAATATGGTCTTGAGAAAATTTATAAGTTAAGATATATCTCAGTTGTCCCGATATGACGTGTTTCATACGTATTTTGGAAGCTCTTTATATTATACACAAATCCCACAAATCTTGTTTTCGATTGCGTTTGAATTATCGGAACGCCATTCAGTATGAGTATAGATAAGTATTCTAAGGACACTGTACAAAATTAAAAAATTTCATTAGCTGTCTCTTTGTTGATAGCCTTTTTATAATTGAATGCGAATAGGCTTCGGCTTTTAACGTGTCACAAATATTGTTAATAGTTTTAATAAATGTTATCGTCGCTGCCCAGTCCTTAAATTCGTCATGGCCGTCAATTAATAATTGTTGCAAGGCAGTCGTCACGCTGTCGCTGAGTGTTTGCGCTGCAATCTTAACGCTTCTTCTGTCAGACCCGGTCGACCATTAGTATGGCTGTACAACGACCTCATTGTACACGGTGCTGGCAAATTGTTTTGGTATGTCTTTCTTACGTATTCGTATGCATTGGGGCTGTAAAAGTTCAACGTCAGCGCGAACGCTCTTAGAACTGGTGGGTACTGTCCGTTAACCTTGCCACACTCGATCCACTTTACTAAATTTGTATCTTGGCCCATTGTCTGCATGCAGCGATTATCAAGAACAGAGGAATAACCGTATGTCGAAATAAAATTCATTGACCATTGTTCCGACAATTTGGTGTATTTATTCTACAAATTCTCAGTTCATACCTGCAGTACTTCCTCAGAATTCGAAGAAATAAAGTTACGTTGTCTCAGATTTGTACCCACTGCCGCCAAACTGAATTCTTTTCTTCCTATAATTTTAATTTCTCTGCGAACGTGTGATTTCAGCGTTCTTTCGTTTTACCGTATCTTTCAGACTCATTACGCATTTTTTCAAACTTTCACGTGACATTTGGTCAAGTAAATCCTCGGTCAAATCGCCAGCATATCTGATTATCACAAATTTGTTTCTGACGCGTAGGTGTCCCTTTGGAGTGCGGTCGCGCGATGTGTGCGCGTGTGGGTTTTCCATTTCTCTCATGCTCTCCAATGCTCTCATTTCTTTTCTAACCCTTACTTCTACAGCGTGGGGCATTAACTCTGTCCACCTTCAATATCTCCGTCGTTCAAAGTGGACAGAGGTATTGCCGCACGCTGTATAATTATCATAAAATGTGGTACAATAGGGCTATGATGTTCCTAATTAATTATTTGGCGTGTTATATCGGTCAATAAATAGAATATAGTTGTCCAATGTTTCGGCCGGTTTTCCTGGCCCTCCTCAGGGACTGTTGAACTGTATAAAGAAGAGAAGCGAGAAAATATAATGTGATAATTAAATGTTATATATTAAGATACTTTATAAGAGTTTGTTTAATGTAAGTTTAGCATGAAATATGTTAACTGCAATAAATAGAGAGAAAGAAGAAGGAAAATTGTATTTAATAGACATTCGTCCAATAGAGATAAATTAGAAGTAAATTCACATTTAAACGTTTACAATGAAAGCAATTAAAACCAGAGCACATTACTCACATGTGGTTTCACTCGAGGTTAAAGGAGTTATGAAGGAGGCGGAGATTTGTTATGTTTTAGTGGGATATACTGCGTGTTGAAGGACAAGAGGATGGGTGTACTGAGGCACATATGTAGCTGTTTGAATTGCCGCAAATGTGGGGAAGGATTTAAAGGGTGGGGGGAAAACAAGGAACGGGTTAAACTAAGGAGGAAAGAACACATTTGAATTTGCTGCGCAACTGACCAGAGCTCACCTGGGCAACGTCGTATCATGGCGTCGTCCAGGGCCCGAGTAGAAAATGATAGTGACAGGAGAGGTTATGTGTTCTGTCATATGTAGCTCACCTGAGTGACGGGTGTCGTTGTCATGTCAGGGCCACGTACATCTATTTTGGCAAAGTGAATACAATTCATCTTGTTTTCTTATGACAGTTACACAGAAGGAATGAATTATTAAGTTAACTTGTGACAGATGAACGTCGTAGCGTTTAACGGTGTATTACCAATTACGGAGCAAATGTTGGTAAATGTCCGTAATATCAGGTTTTTCGTACCTTAAGTTTACACATTTGTCATGCTTAATAATTTCAAAGGTTTCAAGGTGTAACCTTCTGTGGTAGATTCTTTCCTTATGTAGAATTTCAAGATTATCATAGTCAAACAGATGGTCATTTTCTATTCTATGTTTTGTCAGTGCTGTGTGTTGTGTTTCAGGCAGGTTAATGTTTCTCTTGTGTTCATAGGTTCGGATTTTGGAGTTTCGACCGGTTTGGCCAATATAACAGGCGTCACAACCGGCACAGGGGATACGGTATACAATTCCGGTGTGCTTGTCCTTAGGTATGGGATCCTTAATAGGTGGAAATAAGGAGCCGAGGTTGTTTCTCACAGAGTAAATTGTGTGTCTTTTATGTTTCCTGAGTAAACGCTTAAGGTGGTCTGATACAAACGGTACGTAAGGTAATACTACGGTGTTTAATCTAGTTATAGGCCCTCTTGAAATCTCTCTAAGTCCTTTTCTTATTTCAGATTCCACCGGATGGTAGTAGTGGAGAGTACGTTGTTTGATCAATTTATTAATAAAGGAAATGGGATACTTATTTTCTTTAAGCGTTTTACGTATTAGGTCTAAATTCTTTTCTCGGAAACAGACGTTAGATAGGTGTAAAGCACGGTCTATTAACCCGGGCTATAGCGACGGTCCATGTTAAAAAACCGAACGCGCTAGTCGTGGCACCTTATGGGTGGCGTGGAAGTCCACGTATCTTAAATTTTATAAACAAAAATTTTACATACGCATTTGCATTTGTCGGGTGCAGCGTTGCACTTTCGAATTGAATGAAGTCTCGTAGAATATAGATATTACGATCCCATCGAACCCTTTCCTCTATAATTTTGTGTAATACTTACCGTTTACAGGAACAAAGCGGACTATCACAACCTGTGCACCCTGTACATGTGCATTTAAATGTAATACATATCGTACATAATGATGAATAAATGACATTGGAAAAGTCGGTTACAGTTCCGGGGGAATCATTTCTAGTACGTACGTGAACTACGTGCTAAGAATGGTTAGACTTTTCAGATATTTCAATTAGTCCAACCGCGACCCGCGATCGGTCGGGAGTGGCACAATGAAAGTTTCGGTTTTCAATTCACAAGGATTTTGTTATTATTGTCGTGTTTTATCATGTCTTCTTTGACAATACGCACGTTGCGACATTTCGTGGGCAGAATGCGACAATGGACGTACATATGGATTACAGTATGAACGGTGAATTGCCTTCAACCGAACAACTTTTTCTTTCACGAAATGGGGAGAGCGTTCTTAAACTAAACGTGCGAAGTAAGAAAAACGTTTCAAATCAATGTGATGGGACTTGCTGAGAACTGTTAGAATATATACACAATTTGATCACCTTCTATTTAGAAAAGAAATCATGCAGAACAAATCATAGAGAACAACTCATAAAAACATTCGCACCAGCGTCGCGTCGTGTCAAGCAAATTCTTCCTGACGTACGCTGTCGTGTTAGTACGATCCCTCAGAACGTTCTAGTGCAAGAAGTGCTCCTATTACTTGTTTCACGGTTAATGCATAATACGCAATAATTTACATTTATTATATACTTTCTTATTTATTACTACCACAGAAAGATTAATGTTACTACTCCTTCTCTCCAAGCCGAGCGCGATTCGGCGAGAAACGGCGCGCGCAGCTCTCACGGATAAGCACGCATACTTTTCCGTATCCCCACTCCCGCGGGCACCATTGGTGCTCGGGCGCCAGATCTGGCCACACTGACCTGACTGTTTACGCAGCGCAGTGCCAGCAGACGTGGCATCAAAACTCCATCGGAGTTCCCGGGGTGGGGGAAACCTCGGCAAGTGTGCGTGCGTGTCCGTGAGAGCTGCGCGCGCCGTTTCTCACCGAATCGCGCTCGGCTTTTAGAGAAGGACGGAACTATGCTGCGTCCCCTTTCAACCAGCAACGCGCGTTGCGTCTGCGTTCCGCACACAGGCCGGTGACAGTGGTGCCAGATTTCGCATAAGGCATCGCACGTACCATTGCGTTCTTTCAGCCGGAAGGCAAATCGGGCACCACCGCCGTGAGCAGAGCGCGATCCAGAGAAAAGTGAATCGAGGAGAGTTTGGGATTGACTCGTCGTACTCATCGTCGCTCGTCGACGTGATTTTTTTTCGACGGTTCGCGCCTAGCAATGGTTCAATTTTTTTTCACAGAATAATTTTTTTTTTAATTATTCATCACACGGCAACAAACGATATTCATTTAAAAATATTTTAGTACTTACTACGGATAGTTTTTAATATTTTGTCAGCGGAATAGATGTGTCGTATTGGTTTATAATAGATATGGGAAAAATATATATTTCATAAATTTTGGTTTCAGTAACATTAATCTTTCTGTGGTAGTAATAAATAAGAAAGTATATAATAAATGTCAATTGTTGCGTATTATGCGCTAACCGTGAAACAAGTAATAGGAGCACTTCTTGCACTAGAACGTTCTGAGGGATCGTACTAACACGCGATTTTAACACACGACAGCGTACGTCAGGAAGAATTTGCTTGACACGACTCGACGACGGTGCGAATGTTTTTATGAGTTGTTCTCTATGATGTGTTTTGCATGATTTCTTTTCTAAATAGAAGGTGATCAAATTGTGTATATATTCTAACAGTTCTCAGCAAGTCCTATCACATTGATTTGAAACGTTTTTCTTACTTCGCACGTTTAGTTTAAGAACGCTCTCCCCATTTCGTGAAAGAAAAAGTTGTTCGGTTGAAGGCAATTCACCGTTCATACTGTAATCCATATGTACGTCCATTGTCGCATTTTGCCCACGAAATGTCGCAACGTGCGTATTGTCAAAGAAGGCATGATAAAACACGACAATAATAACAAAATCCTTCTGAATTGAAAAACGAAACTTTCATTGTGCCGCTCCCGACCGACCATGGGTTGCGGTTGGACTATTTGAAATATCTGAAAAGTCTAACCATTCTTAGCACGTATTTCACGTACGTACTAGAAATGATTCCCCCGGAACTGTAACCGACTTTTCCAATGTCATTTATTCATCATTATGTACGATATGTATTACATTTAAATGCACATGTACCGGGTGCACAGGTTGTGATAGTCAGCTTTGTTCCTGTAAACGGTAAGTATTACACAAAATTATAGAGGAAAGGGTTCGATGGGTTCGTAATATATATATTCTACGAGACTTCATTCAATTCGAAAGTGCAACGCCGCACCCGACAAATGCAAATGCGTATGTAAGGTTTCTGTTTATAAAATTTAAGATACGTGGACTTCCACGCCACCCATGAGGTGCCACGACTAGCGCGTTCGGTTTTTTAACGTGGACCGTCGCCTATAGCCCTATTGTACCACATTTTATGATAATCATACAGCGTGCGGCAATACCTCTGTCCACTTTGAACGACGGAGATATTCAAGGTGGACAGAGTTATTGCCCCACGCTGTAGAAGTAAGGGTTAGAAAAGAAATGAGAGCATTTTTGTGTGGTGGCGCCAGCGGCGGGGGGGGGGGGGGGGCGCCACACAAAAATACAATGTCAACATTAATATGAAATAAAATTAACAAAAAAAAAAAAAAAATTCCTCTCATTTCTTTTCTAACCCTTAATTCTACAGCGTGGGGCAATAACTCTGTCCACCTTGAATATCTCCGTCGTTCAAAGTGGACAGAGGTATTGCCGCACGCTGTATGATTATCATAAAATGTGGTACAATAGGGCTATAGGCGACGGTCCACGTTAAAAAACCGAACGCGCTAGTCGTGGCACCTCATGGGTGGCGTGGAAGTCCACGTATCTTAAATTTTATAAACAGAAACCTTACATACGCATTTGCATTTGTCGGGTGCGGCGTTGCACTTTCGAATTGAATGAAGTCTCGTAGAATATAGATATTACGAACCCATCGAACCCTTTCCTGTATAATTTTGTGTAATACTTACCGTTTACAGGAACAAAGCTGACTATCACAACCTGTGCACCCTGTACATGTGCATTTAAATGTAATACATATCGTACATAATGATGAATAAATGACATTGGAAAAGTCGGTTACAGTTCCGGGGGAATCATTTCTAGTACGTACGTGAAATACGTGCTAAGAATGGTTAGACTTTTCAGATATTTCAATTAGTCCAACTGCGACCCGCGGTCGGTCGGGAGCGGCACAATGAAAGTTTCGGTTTTCAATTCACAGGGATTTTGTTATTATTGTCCTGTTTTATCATGCCTTCTTTGACAATACGCACGTTGCGACATTTCGTGGGCAGAATGCGACAATGGACGTACATATGGATTACAGTATGAACGGTGAATTGCCTTCAACCGAACAACTTTTTCTTTCACGAAATGGGGAGAGCGTTCTTAAACTAAACGTGCGAAATAAGAAAAACGTTTCAAATCAATGTGATGGGACTTGCTGAGAACTGTTAGAATATATACACAATTTGATCACCTTCTATTTAGAAAAGAAATCATGCAGAACAAATCATAGAGAACAACTCATAAAAACATTCGCACCGTCGTCGCGTCGTGTCAAGCAAATTCTTCCTGACGTACGCTGTCGTGTGTTAAAATCGCGTGTTAGTACGATCCCTCAGAACGTTCTAGTGCAAGAAGTGCTCCTATTACTTGTTTCACGGTTAATGCATAATACGCAATAATTGACATTTATTATATACTTTCTCATTTATTACTACCACAGAAAGATTAATGTTACTGAAACCAAAATTTATGAAATATATATTTTGCCCATATCTATTATAAACCAATACGACACATCTATTCCGCTGACAAAATATTAAAAACTATCCGTAGTAAGTAATAAAATATTTTTAAATGAATATCGTTTGATGCCGTGTGATGAATAATTAAAAAAACAAATTATTCTGTGAAAAAAAATTGAACCATGGCTAGGCGCGAACGAACGAACAAAAACCGCGTCGACGAGCGACGATGAGTACGACGAGTCAATCCCAAACTCTCCTCGATTCACTTTTCTCTGGATCGCGCTCTGCTCACGGCGGTGGTGCCCGATTTGCCTTCCGGCTGAAAGAACGCAATGGTACGTGCGATGCCTTATGCGAAATCTGGCACCACTGTCACCGGCCTGTGTGCGGAACGCAGACGCAACGCGCGTTGCTGGTTGAAAGGGGACGCAGCATAGTTCCGTCCTTCTCTAAAAGCCGAGCGCGATTCGGTGAGAAACGGCGCGCGCAGCTCTCACGGACACGCACGCACACTTGCCGAGGGTTCCCCCACCCCGGGAACTCCGATGGAGTTTTGATGCCACGTCTGCTGGCACTGACGCAGCGTCGAAAAATCAGCAAAAGAAGTAACCTCATCTTTGAAGCAAAACTGATATATTCCAAACTTTTGATGTTACTCTTGCGGCGGTTATAATTCTGCGGCCTGCGCAGTTCCATCTGTGCATCGGCAGGGTGTGCATTGTGCATCGTAACAGGTGAGATCTCGCACTTATCATATTATAATTATAATTTATTACCGACACGCAATTTGAGCAGAGTGCAATACGTTCATCTAAATGTTTCTGCTGAATGATATATAGTAATTGAAATATTCGATTTTGATTCCAGACACTCGACACTTATTGAGGACAAAAGAATGACGCCGTGCGATAAAATCTCAATTTTCGCAGTTTTGACGTAAATTTTGGTGAGTCAGGCAGTATTTGACATTCTAATTAGTTTTGGTAGGATCGCGTTGGCAAATGATTCATTACGAATATCGGGTTTATTCGATGTAATCTGTGCTACAAGTGCAAATACATATTGACATATTTTCTAACCTCGATAAAGACATATATGTTGTGACTTGTAACACAGATCATTTGAATTCGCCGCTATAAAGCTCAGTAGTTTGACCGATGCAGTGCGCAAGCGACGCAACGTTAGCAAACGTAAAGCTCCTATATTTCAGACAACTATTTGATATTTCATCTCGAATTTACCAATTCTTATAAAATTGATTAGCGGGCAATGTAATTCTGCACATGCTTCCTCTTGATATTGTGATTTAATCAAAATATTTGATTCTGATTCCAGACATGTCTTGGCAGGTTGGAATATCAAAGGACGCCGTCGAGCTGAACCATTATTTTTGGCAGCTTTCGCAGCATTACTGGTGAGTTTTACGTTATTCAGTACTTGATTTAGGTGTTAGGGCTGCAGTAGTGACTAATTTGACATCAATTTTGGGGCTATTTAACATGTTTCGTGCTAGAAAAGCAATTATTGCGTTTTTCGATATCGCGGGAAAGAATGGGACGGAAAGCAATCTTGAGATTTGAACAGTTTCAAAATGGCGGATGCGCAGTTTGTCGTGATTCGCCATTGTAAGGTTGCTGCATTCACTTCGGTAGTTTCTTCAGACAGTGGCAAAAGTGACGTCGGAAAAGGTGTGCTCCCACTTTTAACACAGTTATTTTATAAATATTTGTTCTTTCATCCTTAAATTTGTGACAATCTTGAATACTAACTAGCGGGCAACGTGGAGGTGCATATATTTTGACTTGATATTGTGAATTAATCGAAATATTTGACTCTTATTCCAGGCACTCTTGGCAGTGTGGGAAATCGAAGGACGCCGTGTATTTCAGCCCCAGTTTTTCGCAGTTTTCGCATGTTTTTCGGTGAGTTTGACATCATTCAGTACTTGATTCACATGCTAGAGCGGTAGTAGCAACTAATTCGACACAAACATCGGATCTGTTCAACATATTTTGTGCATGAAAAGCAATTATTAAGTTTGTCAATATCGAGGGTAGGAATTGGTTGGAAAACACAAGTGCGCAAACGCAACCGTTCGAAAATGGCGGTTTTTACGTCAGTCGTGGAGGAGACGCCTGAGTAACGTTAGCAATACAATTTTGTCCTGAGTTATGCTTCCAATACATATACACGATACATACACAGTAATAAACATAATTTGCTTATATGTAGTTTTTCTGTACATAGATTTGCTTAAAGATAACGATTGCTGCATAACGCGACTAATTAAATGCGGCTTGGATGATTAGGTGGAAAAATTATCAGGCTGGCGGTTAAAAAGAATAATATAGTTCGGTCAACTTCAGTTTCTTTCACTAGTTTGCAATATCTGTTAACAATAAAATTTTGTTTTTACTTAGAATTCCGACATATTGTATACACGCGATGTAGAATATTTGAAACATATTAGTATAAGCACAATATGCGCAAGCATAATAATAATATCATTGCAATTATTTATTTCGGCACATCGGAAGAGTCGGAATTGTGATTTTATACCACACATGTTTGCATTGGAGTTAAGCAAATTAAAATATTTTACAGAGCACCATTTCATAGAGAATATATACTATATCAGAATGAAAATGAAGAAAATGCCGAAGATGTCTAGGCCAAGTAACAAAATCTAGAGGGTGTCGATTAAAGATTCATTAATGCAGCGTATTCCTGTGGTATGCAGACAAGTCATCACTGGTGGGCGAAATTTTATAGTTCCTCTAACGTGTCGTAGCGTGTATTCATATTTGTCGCATTGAGACGACGGCATTCAAAGCCACGGTGACTGTACCGTAGGTAAACTTCGTGTGTACGTGAGAAATGATGCGTAAATAATTTCTAAGAATTTGGGAGCAGGGGGGAGCGCGTGCCTCGAGCACCGGCACGTAGCTCAGTCCAGTCCTGATTGTTGCCTGTGTCGGAAGCCGAGGTCGTGAGGTCGAGCATACATGTCGACTAAAATTTGGCGCCTTCAAATAAGTGTCCATAAAATCAGAATAATAACCGTCTAAACTAGATAGAATCCATGTAGTAGATGACAGTATTTTAATATAGACATGATTGGTATAAGGTTGCACATGTAATGTATATGTACATCTAACACACGTGAGGGCCGTGATTGTTAAATGTTATTACGTAATTTGTGAAATTTGAGTAAACAGTCTATGAGAAATGAATTTCGTAGTATGCATATCAATTTAAGCACGATACGTGGGGGAGGGGGAAGGAAATTTGTAATCGGCCGCGCAGGTTCAGGCATGTCTACTTTCTAGTAGAAAAAAGTGAAAACGTTGAAGGACACATATGTGAAACGACCTAGAGTCGTAGAGCACCGACGCGAACTTTAATGTCACATGCTCTTTCCAATATAAGCTGTCCTTTTTATAATCTTTGCCGTATTAAGTATCGTTTGTAAAAGAGGTTATTTTATTACAACGTTTTGTTGTACGGAGTATTTGTCCAGAGACAAAACAGCCACATCATATGGGGTATTAGGAAGGATTTGCGATTGTCCTCGTAAAATTATGTGTACAAATATACTATAAAAATTGTTATTAAAGAACATGTGTATATAGATTAACAGTTAAAAATTACAGAATTTTCTAGCTTGGAAGGGTCGAAAATGTAGTTCGAGATTGCATTTTTACAAAAGGAGACAATTTAGATATAATTACAGTAGTATATGTAGTAAATAAAATTGAAAAGACAAGATCACGTACAGCGTGCTATTCAAAATCAGAGCTTCACGCATGATCAACCATCACGATTGCGCAGGATAAGTCGAGACAGTTGCGCATGATGCGTCGAGACAGTTGCGCGCTCGCACTGGCTCGCACGCGCTCACGCGCTCGTCAGTTCAGTCACGTCAAGACCACCGTCGGAGTAACAGCAACAGTTGTGAAAGTGTCAGTTTGCTTCAACAACCGACGAATTAATATCTTCCGCTAATATAGCATTGGATTTATGGATTATTACAGTGCAACAGTGAAGTGTACTGATGACAAGGATATTAATAGTGAACATTGACAGTGACTTTTGATAGTGAATATTAACAGTGGCTTCTGACTGTGAGTTCTGACAGTGGCTTCTGACTGTGACTTTTGACAGTGACTTTTGACAGTGACTTTTGACAATGGATTTTGACAATGACTTTTGACAGTGACTTTTGACAGTGACATATAACTGTGACTTTTGACAGTGACTTCTGACAGTGACTTCTGACAGTGACTTCTGACAGTGACTTTTGACAGTGACTTTTGAGTATGGGCAGTGAAAGTGCCTTTTGACTTTGGACAGTGACAGTGCCTTTTGACTATGGACACTGACAGTGCCTATTAACAATAATTTTTGTTTTTAATGTGGATGATCCTATTGATTGTGAATATTAACAGTGATATTAACAATCAATTTTAAATAAAAATCTGAACAATGGCAGTGACATATAGCTCATACTGTTTGTTGTGAAAGTTATACGTTCACATGAGATGCAGCAACAGGTGTCTGCTTCTTACATATATCACTGCCATGCTTATACCGTACGTCTGAGCTATAGTATTCTACTCTGCGTTGGTGAGTCATAATTGTTTTTGCTATACGTTCTCTTTTAGATTATCTGAACGAGTTTACTACTATATTTTTGCACATACTACACTGTTGCTCCTGTATAATATTTCCCATCCGTACTATAATTATTTAACCTTTCTTTGCATTTATCCTCACGTTATTTACATAGCTTAAACCAGTGTTTCTCAAAGTGTGGTATGCGTACCCCCTGGGGTACGGGAAGAGTACGGTGGGGGTACGCTCTGCACCGGGCTTTGGCTGTGCCTGGTGCAACAAGCAGCTTACTTTTGTATGATGCGTAGCCTACATGGGACTCAGTGTTACGAAAATTATAAAAGGGGTACACAGATGTTGAAAGTTTGAGAAACACTGGCTTAAACCATCAATACACTCATTATTCTACATATTATATAACACGGTTTTATTTTATTTCTATTGATTATTCCAACATTTTTCAAGTCCTTCCACTGAATTAATGCTGCTTTACATCCTTTACTGCTAGTACAAGAATACAGTGTACATTATAATTTGCTGCATTATAACTAAAGCATTTTTATGGACACCATACGTAGCTACCTCCACGTGGTGTGATCTGGACACTGTTATCCTTGAATCGGATAATTTTTATCTGAATCAAGGATCACAGTGACTAAAGGCTGCGATTCGCGTTTTTGTTTCTTGTACCCAATGATATGTTCCTACTAATAGTTTCATGAAGTGTCATTACAAACAGAATCAGTTACCATTTATCTGCAATTTTAATCATTTTCAATACTTTCTCTATACAATCACGTCAGCACTCGTAGTAACTAAAAATCAATATCCGTTAAAAAAAACTGCGTACATTATGTTTTTTGAAACCCTGCCCCTTTCTTCCAGCAACTTTGTGACCCCTCGCTGGTCTTTAGAATCAGTGTTGCTCGATTGAATTCGCATGCCTCCACCCGCGAGTGTTGAAACGAACGCGCGCGGATTAGTGTTTCGATTTTTACATATTCCTCGCCGTGAAGTAGAGTCTTTTGCAAAGAATTACTCGAAGTCGAACGTGATTGACTCCATCCGTGAATGTTGAGGCACGCGCGCGGTTCGGTGATCTTCACCCGCGAGTGTTGAGATCCGCGAAATTGTTTTACTTCCACTCGAGTGTGTTGAAGTGCGCGCGTCGCGAAACCGACAGCTTCCGCCCGCGTGTGTCGAAGCTCGCGAATTAGAGTCAGTGCATAAGAATATTCTATGATATACCCCACTTGATACTTTCAAACTTTTCGCTTGCAGTAGTCATTTTTCATTTGAAATATTTTCTTTTCAATTTTTATTTGAGCTCAATATTCTTATTAAATTGTAAAATGTGGGGTATATTATAAAGCATTCTTTCAATTTTTGTAATCGCGCGCAATGCGATCTTTGAGTCAAATTTGCTTTCAAGTTGACTATATTACCCATTGAGCCGTACAGGCTCCTTAGCTTCATCCTTTTCCATTTCAAAGTAAAGTTACGCGAAGTAGAATCAGTGTTTGCTCGTAATGACACATTCCGCTCAATCGTATATTTCTCGCGTCGCGTTAGCTTCAGTGTTTGTTGCGCCGGAATGATATTTTTGTTAATTTTCTTTTTAAAACACTTCGGTCGCGAACCCGTTCACCGAAACGTATATATACCGCGATCGCGAAATATTATAAGTAGACTCAGTGTTGTTGCGTCGTAATAATTATTCGGTCTGTCTAAACCCGCGTCGCGAATTAAAGTCAGTGTTATTGCGCCGGGTCAAAAGATTTCGGTCGCGAATATTACAATTCATTTTTCCGTCCGCGGGAGTAGAGTCAGTAATTCAAGAAGATGCTTGGCCCTGCTGGTCTGATGCTTGGTCCTGCTGATCTAAGGTTTGGTACTGCTGACCTGATGCTTGGTTCTGCCAATGTGATGCTCGGTCCTGCCTATTTGATACTGGTATCCCATAGTCATCCCACGCCCCACAGTTCAGAATGCAGAGTTAGAGGGTCTAGGAACTGAGGGTCAAGGATCCGTCGATGCAGCGTGTTCCTGTGGTATGCTGACCAGGCGGTGAGTGAGACTTTTAAGTTCCTCCGGTCACCCAATCATGTCGTAGGATGAATGGTCCGAAACGGCACGGGTGATTGGTTGTAATTTTTCTCGGATTCTTAATTGGTTATTGACGATGAGCATAGTGACGGCGACTAGAGTTTTTGCCAAGCAGAAACTCTAGTCGTTAGTGGCGTCTGTTAGGCACATTTTTGATATTTTAGCTCAGGGTAGGCCTACCTTGCTTAATTTTTGTAATATGTGTTTGCTCGCGGACGTGTTCACGTTTTGAATAATTTATTACATATAGTTTCGCACAATTGAAGTGCTTTAAGAAAATAGAGTAACATCTGCATTTTACAAGTCGTTGGATAACGACGATTCGTATAAAGTTAGAGTCATATTAAAGTAGAGTCAACACGTTCGTATTTAAGAACGTACCGTTTGCGATCGTATTTGATTAGTTCTAATGAGCAAGGTGGCATTTCGCGACGAGTAGATTCTATCATAGAGCGAGAAGTGTGTCATAATTTTATGGTATAGAAAAGTTGCTTCTATGGTAGGATCACTCGAGGAATTTTATTGTTGCATGATAAATACATAACAGAAAAGTCGAGTCATTAATTTACGTGTAAGTTTGCTTCTGAAATGAAATAAAATGAAAGTCGAGTCATTTTGATTATTATGAGAAATGAAGAAAGTACAAATTTGAGTCATTAGTCCGTTTACGCATTACGTACATTATATATTACTAATGTTAGCTCAGGATTTTTTCAGCAATCTTCAGTGAGTACTTTATTTTTTTGGCCGTACTCATGTCACTAAGGCCTGTCATCATGCATGCGCCCAGGTGCAGCATGCATGGTGCAGGCCGGTGAGTACGGTTTAGTTTTAAGGCGTAGTTTGGCGATGCTATCGTAATAATGACTGCCGACGTACTTGCCACTGTATGAATGCGTAGTGTAATGTGGCATGTACGTCGGGAAGAGCATTAAATGACAATTGCTTTTTCGAATTCGGTCAATTATTCAATTTGATTTCATTATATATTTCAATATGCTGATATGTCGCCTGTATATTTGTACAGGCTTCGTATAATACACATTACATTTGGTCATACAAATAATTGAAAATAAGTAGAGTCACGCGTTTCGCGTTAGTTTGCTCAGTCATTATACTTTGCAATCGATTTCAGCATTGGTACGTACTAATTCATAAGTGTATGAGTCAGTTTTGAGCTCGGGTGTTGGAGATTGTGCTCGTATGCACGTCTCCCTAGGGAAAGTAGGCTATTTTGTGCACCCGGGTGGCGTGTATGAGTAAAAGCCGGAGTGAATGTGTTAGATGAATGTATACATAGTTCAATGTGGGTTCTGTTCCACTTTTTTTCCCCGTTTATATATAAGTATCAGGGCTAGGGTAGGCTATCACTAAGAAATTGTACAGTGATTTGCCTATACCTGGGTTTACTTAACTCGTGCGACTATAATTTTTTCTCGCGACTTCGCGTTATATAAATAACAGTCAGGCATAAAACAGTAATGTTTCGTGTATTGACATTTTTCTTTCGTTAATGTACTGCTCTCAGTACTCGTCTCTTAGTAACTGGTCGCACGAGTTCAGTCTTAGTTATAAGTTATCCGCTACTTGAATTTTAAGCAGAAATACGTACTCATTGCACACACGAATTAACACCTCATTGCACTAACGAGCGAGTGTAGCTTCTTACGAAAGCATATAGTATCATGCTATGCGTATAAAGTTACACTCCTCATCGAACTATCGAGGTGTGTTTCATTGCACATTTGAAGTACGTATTTCGATCTGTTCGGGAAGTTCGGTTAATTGTGCACGTGTACGAGCCGTCGACAACTGACTCTTGGAATCTTTAGTATAAAGTATTATCGTTACGATGATACTTTATGCGCTGGATTTCTAGAGTTGGTTTAGACAGTGCCTACGTGTTTAGCCCTTGTTCGCGAAATTCTCACTCGAATGTTCATTGACCGTATAATCGTAGAGTTCGAAAGGCAGGTATCTGCGTTTATATCGACACGATTACTCTCGAATGCAAAGGCGAAATTGATTTTGCCTTCTGCATCATGATAAACTATTAATCGGAAATATATTTCCACATATGTTTCCCATTAATTGGTCCATATGTTATTATATCTGCGATACATTAACATATGAGGAATTTTTTGTGTACAAATATTATATTTCTTTTACAATTTCGTCCGACTTTGCGTTCGAGGTACTCGAATCGATGTAAAACTGATATCTGTTTTAGCTCCCGAACAGTGGGGACTTGCTTATGCATGTCCGAAGAATGAAAAGGCTATTTGTAATAGTCGAAGCGGCCCGGAGAAGAGGGCTTTCGTCGTGGGATTAGTTTCCACGATAGTCACTATGCTTATTGTGTCATATTTATACGTAAATGCTTCCCTCAGTGAGGAAAGCAATTACGATTAAACTTGTACGCGGTCGGTCAATAAAATTCGAACAAGCGCCGCTACTGGATCAATTCGTTCAATGATTGTATAATTTCTTAAGTTCACTCGTGAATTTTAGAAATCATGCATTCTCATGAATGAATTGATCTTTCTTGGCTGCTCACGTTTGCAAAGCACGTCCGTTTTCCGTTTCGCCGAGTTAGGCAGGTCAAAGTTTCGATTTGTAATCAATATGTTGAAAAGCGCCGCTGGATTGATTCATTTAATGATTATGTTAGTTTTTAAAGTTCTTCGGAAATTTAGAAATAATGCATTTTCATTAATGAATTAATTCTTCTTGGCTGCTCGCGTTTGCGGTTTAACGTTTGCTCGTAGATTTTTCTTTTCCGAATATACTTTCATTGAAATTTAGAACCGCGACATTCGTATATGTATTTCGTCTATCATTACAATATACATGTATATATCGATAAATATTGAGCGCCGTTTGAGGCTGCTATATGACGTATTATTTAATTCGCGGCATGTTACCCCCGAATGCTGACGTGATATTTGTTGCAATTAACACGTAATTTTTCACTTTATTCAAACAGTACATACATCGCGATATTTTAAATTATCTTTTGCAAATGTAGTGAACATATCATTGGGTATTTTTCAAATGAGTCATCTTCCATGACTTTTAGAAAGATCAAAGTTCAATTATCAAATCATACCAATTATCAAAATCTCCGTTTACTTAATACAATTTTGTTTTTTTCAGGTTTGTTAATTGCATCTGCTTTTTGTTTTAGATTCAGTATCCTGATATTCTAAAATGATGCTGAACTTTAGTAGCGGAGGTATTTAATAAATGATCTTATTCTTATAGATATTTTTTCAGCCTTTATCTCTGATTGGTTTGTCTGATATTTCTTCATTTATAAAGTGTCTATTTTTAAATTCATATATTTTAAGGTTATTAATTGAATCTGCTTTTTGTTCTAGATCCAGCCTGATTATCTTGTGGGAGAATACTGAAGTTTGCTGTCGCAGCCGTTCAATTAAAAATGTTATACTTGTGTCTAGTTTTATAATTGTTGCCAAATCATGTGATCGTTTATCTACTATCAGTTTCATGTTAAATTTTTCCCTTTTTCCAGATAGTTTCGAGTTATTTTGTTTCTGTATCTTTAATGCGTTCTGCTTTTTGTTTCAGGCTTTATATTCTTCTTCTGGAATGGCGTTCCAACGTGGGTTATATAGATATTTAAATTTTGCTCTATATTCTTCTCTCCAAACGTCATTCGAAATTATTCTGTTACAGATTGACGTTTCATCATATTCTTTTTGTCTGCATTTTTCAGATATCTATAGAACTTATAGATAGATACTTTATTTTCAGCCTGACAGCCTAGAAATGGATTTTACAACTTTCCTTTGTTAACACTAAGTAATCCTATTACTTGTTAGACTATAATCTTATGTTTTAATTACATTTCACTTAACTTACTATTACTAATACTTTATATCGCATGCTTTCCGATCTATTACTCTTTTTACTCTATAAAACTTATATATGCTGATACTTTTAAAAAAGGAAACTCCTCAAAATAAAAATAAAAATACCAATCCCAAAAAATAAAGTACTGAATCTATAACAGTTATTAAAGATTAAATTCAATTCCAAAAACATAAATTTTAAAAGATGATGCGCCAAAATAATTATTAACTAGCATTCTATACAACCAAGTAATTAATACTCTATACAACTACAACCCCATAAATAATGCCTTTCTTGTCTATAATATTCGTTTTGTATACGATTTCCTGTGTTCTTTTCTTTATTTCTTTTCAGTTAGGTATTTAACAGTATTCAACACATCTAACATTGAAGACTATTTCATAAGTAGTATGTAAGACTTAGTATTAGTACTTGACATTTTTGTAACTTCAAAAGTGTCAAGACGTAGATAATAAAATATATAAAATTTCGTAATTCTAAGCGGTACATAATCATCCTCATTGCCATTCTTATCATCATTATAACTTGTACAAGGACAATAGGCAGGCTTCTCCTGCTTATTGTTCTGTTCGGGTAGGTAAATTCAGATTCTTGACATTTCATTCATCGGATCAATTTTTGCTCACGGAAGAAATTGATCCGATCAATGAATGGAATCTAGCAGTAATAATGGTTGGGTGGATGGGACCGTTTTTTGGTGTAGGGTGGGTCACCATTCGTAGCTACCTCCACGTGGTGTGATCTGGACACTGCTATTCTTGAATTAAGTATTCTTACTTGAATCAAGAATAACAGTGACTAAGGGCTACGACTCGCGTTTTTTTTTTATGTATTTCAAATGAGTGGCGGCACACATAAATTCAGCTAACATTTGATCATATGTAATATTATAGATCAGGATAGTTTAACATTGTTCTATTTCAAACTAGTTCCCCCGCTTTTGAATAATGAATAAGCGAAATAAATGATATAAGGCATATAAGGCTTGCGCACTGATCTACATATACACTGGATACACGATTGAATAGGATCTCATATGATAATAGTTCGGCACGGTAGTGATTCGGCATCAGTTTCTTACTCTGGCCGCAATATATTCTAGAGGGCGTCGAGAACAGCGAATTTTGCTGGAGACACGATCTCCCGTAAGGCTGGCAGTCTTTAAGAATATCTGGGTGGATGATCGGTCTATAGTCTATATTAGGCCTGGCCAACCCAAATGGTTTGACGGGCCATTTTGATGACGCGTAACGTTACAGCGGGCCGCACTTTAGGTGAACATGCGTTTAAAAAATGGAATACAAATAGAAAATGAAACCGGCACAACATGAAACAATACCGGCTACAAACGGGCCGACAGCATACGATGCCGTCAGTGCACGTGGCCGACTACATCTCGGCGACTAGACAACGAGAAACGAAAGTTTCAATAGAAATATAAAATCGCCGGCGGGCCGCACAATTTGACGTAGCGGGCCGTGTGTTGGCCAGGCCTGGTCTATAGTATACCTCGTCTTTGTTGAATATCCCACGTCGCTCTGATATCTTCGGTACGGTGGCGCCTCCAATAAAAGCGGAGAAATGGTCTAACTGATCGCCGGTCTGTAGTAGTACCGGAATGGTGATGACGTTTTTGAAGTGTTGATGCAGTTTCATGACTGAATTTCTCTTATTGTTCATTTATGATATTGTTATTTTGCATAGTGAAACAAGGTAGGCATATAAAGGATTAAAATCATCTTTTTCGTTTATTCTGAGCAAAGTACAAAACATTCTTTCAGCTTAAGATCTAGCAAAGTTATATCTGCAAGTTTTGTTTGGATATTTGCACATTAGCGAGTGCGCAAACAATTTGTAAATACAGTGCCGACGTAATGGCGGCTGCATATCTTGAAATAATTTAATTAAGGCAACTCTGTCGTCGATATCTACACATTAGTCTTTCTCGTATATATTACTATTCACCACCCAGGAGTAATAGAGTTGAACGTGTTCCTTATCGAATCTCACGTTCGCTCGCGACAACACATGACACACTCGTTAAAAAATAACGAGCGAACGTAGGCAAAGTGCGCGGAAGCTTTTCTTTCTTTATTATTCGCTTGCTTCCGGTCGAACTCGAAGATGACAGTACACTATTCTAAATACCCCGACTAGACTAGCAAGCGATCGAGACTTTAAGCCGACTGTAATTATACATAATTACACTAGCATCTGTTATTTACAAAGTGCGCCTAAATGCTTTGTGGCAATTAGGCTACAGTAGTCTGTCGCGAAAGACGAGGAATAAAATAAATTAATACCTTAACGCTAACCATCGGGAACAAGAAGCCAATTGAATGAATAGATCGAGTGACGCTTCTGTATCAGAGACGGTAATCGCGATTGTATGTCGAGTTCATGCATTGAAATAGTAAGGCTATATCGTGTAAGAGATGGCTGAGTGCGAAGAACCAATAAATAAATCGTCGACATTACATAAAATACGTCGACATCTCGTGTAGATAAATAGTCAAAATCGTTCGCCTCTACTCGATGCCATTTTAAATTCCCACGCGGATATATTCTCTGTAAAGTCAATTTTCATTTGGTTTAAGCGAATATCATAGTTGCTAGGCATACGTTACTATAAACATTATTGCTTCAATACAGCCTCTCTTTCTAATGATTCCTCGACGTGTCAGTCAAAACACCTCAACTCGACTGCGCCGTTCAGCAGGGAATAGTCAAGAATTACTACTTGCGCACGAAATGTTTCTTGTTCTTCGTGTGACACCGTTCCATAATCAATAATCATCAAAGGCACGCTCCTCAGCAAATTCTTCGGATTCTTACACTCAACACTTATCGCTACGAATGCTAAGAGTGGCAACCGCAATCTTCGTTAAACAGTAGTAATTCTGATATAACTTCCCCGACAGTTGAGGGCAGTACAGAAAGTTCCTTCATCACAAGGCGGTCTCCAAAGTAGGCGCACTGGGACTACGAGCCACATTCTGCGAGTTATTCTGCTGCGGAGACTCAGATCTCGCCCTGAATCTCTTTTTGAAGTACAGACTCTGATCCTGACTCGTTGTCGGCGTGCTAGCTAGAAATTGAGCTCTCGCCAGCTGATTGCTGATCCTCCTCGACTCGAAAGCGCTCACCGCGCCTCCCTGACTCCACTGAGTCTGTGAATACTGTGTTGCCGGATTGGCGTTTACTACTTGGAAATCCACGATTGGTACCTTCGAACGATCGAAACCGGTCGTCGAAATTTGCTCGTTCGATATAGGCTTGATCAGTCGGTCGTGGTTAATCTGGGCTTGACTACTGAAGAACTCGTGACGACTGTCCTTGCTGTCAAATTTGCTGTTGATGGAGTTTAAATTGTGCACGCCATCCTGTATTCTCTCGTTAATGAAGTTGGACTCATTCTTACGTTCGTAACTCGCGTGTCTGTTATCGCTGTCAATGTGTATCGGAGAATCGTTGTAAAGATTTAGCTGCCGTCTAGTGTTGAGTCGGGAAATGGGAGAAGTGTTTTCTGGCGATGGTTTCATGGCTTTCTCTTCGGCCGCCGTGTCCTCTATGATGGTCGACGACAGGACGTCCGTCCGTGGCGTTTGAAACCTCCACACTGAACGCGGACTCAACACCTTCGTTAATGGCGTTTGAACGTTGCACGACGATTGCTGGTGTTGCTGGCACTGCTGGCGGGAGAGTTTCAGTTGCTCCGCCGCGGAAAGTCTCGCCGGACCGGACTTGACGCTCTGTTGCAGTAGAAGTCGCTTGAAGTCGAGGCGAGACGTGGCTGATGGAGAATGAACGGTTTGCGGAATCTAGAAAAAAATTCGGTCGGGTTAAACGTCAATTCAGATTATTTCACCATTTCCGTCTGCGCTTGCAATACATACTTCAGGCGGCTTCTGCGATTCGGGACTCCAACTATGCCTGGTCCCAGCCGGTGCCTTGACGAGAGAGTTCATAGAACCGTAAGGCGACAGATTCTCGCAGTCGTCCTTAATGTTGAGCCTCTTCTTGGACTTGTGTATCGCCGCGAACAGTTCCTCGTTCGACATCGTGCTTTTCGTCGGCGACAGGATTAAGTTGGTCGGTGTGTTTCTGCCCGATGACGTCTGAATCGGCGTACTTCGGCCCGATGACGATGGCACTGGGGACGAGCAATTTCCAGTGGCGATGGCCAGACGCTCAGCGACAGTCGGCGCCGATCGTCCCGTTGGCGTCAACGATTTGAATCCATTGCCGTAACCGTGCGCGATCGGGGAAATTGGATTGTGTTTTAGGGCCTCCGTGCTCGCAGACTTCGCGATGGGTTCGTTGACGGGCGACGACGCGAAGAATCGATAGCCGAGTGCTGCTAGACTCAGCGGTGCTGTGAACCTGCACGTTGAACAGTACAGCTTTCGTTACGTACCACGGATTAACTCTTACATAAATCGATATGACGTCAACAACTTTGTACTGAAGAACAAGCGTTCGAGTTCAACGTTTAACTTAAATCACAGTAAATTCAATGCGTTAAATCGAACGTTCCTCAAAACTGACCAAATCCTATTATTCACCGTACCTGTTTTTGACATCCACGACGGGCGTCGTCGGCTGTTGGCCATGCACGAATCCGTTCTTCGCCTCAAGCCTCTCGACGCTCCTCCTGTTGAGGTCGACCTGTGCGAACCGATTGGCGTGCAGGTCCTGCTCGATCGTCGGCTTCTGACCCTGTCTGGCCAGCATATGCATGCCGCTCAACGATCCTCGCGCGAGGCCCCTCGTGATGTCAGGAGTGACGCTTCGCGGTGGCTCGACTTCCCTCTGCGGCCTGCGCGTCGGCAGCGTGTAGAAATGCTGGTTAACGTCCCTGGGCATGCAGTACTGCTGATTCCGAGCGTTCTGCATCTGCACCGCTCTCTGCGCGTCGCAAAGCCGCTGGTACTCGTAGTTTGGCATCCCGTCATTATACCGTCGAAGTGGCTGGCGGGGATCGCGACAGTAGAATTCCGGCTGACAGCCGCGGGCACGCTCGTAGGCCGACTGATTCTCATGCTGCGCGCGATCGACGGACGCCTGGGTCTCTTTCAGGATTTCCCGGTACTTGTGCGCCTTCTGTCGATCGTCCGGCTTCGGCGGCCCGATGTACGGCGGCGGCGGTTGACCAATTACGTGAGGCGGTACCGTTTCCGGCGACGGTATCGTCAGCAGCACATTGTCTGTAACAAAATGCGCCCGATTAAGCTCGACCGTTGGGACAAAGTCTGTCGTTTATTTTATGGGTTATGACAGAGAGAGCGAGATTTGTAATTGAGATGTAGCACTATAACGTAGGGGTGAGTTGTCACGCGCATGAAATGTGTCTTTGGTTATAATTGCCAAATTTTATGTTAGTTCGTCGTGATTGTTTCATTAGAAATCACTGGGCCATTCGGACGTACGAGATACGGAGTGTTCGGACAGAATTAAGTATTTCAAGGTTCCAATGTTTTTAATCATTTAAATTCCCACCAAGAACCCTGCTTCGTAATATCGCTCGTCAGCGTTCCCTTCCAACGAGTTTGACCGTTAATAGAGTTACGTTACGCGACGGTTGTATTATTTCCGTTAATTTCACCAATTTATCATCCTTACATTATCTTCAATATTCCGGATCGAGCTAAATGTCGAGAGAAAGTACTTTCCTACGTTCCACAGAGTTAATGACGTGGGGTTAACAAGCGGGATACATACAACGTAATTACGAGGAAAGCAAACTGCTGTCGTTAGTCACAGAGAAAGAGGAGCAAGCACGTTGCAGAAGCACAACAAACATATACAAACATATACGAACATGCGATAGATGTGTGAGTTCTGTATGCAGCACGAACGTCTGACGTCGAGTTTCATCAATTAATTGCGTAATCAGCATGATATACCAACGATCCGCGTACCGTATGCATCATACGCACGCGATGCAAACACATGAATGACGACAATTAACATAACTCAAGACGTTGTGAGGAAAGCTCGAAGTCAGACCTAGATGCATCTCACGTGAAGTTGACAAAAATGTACTCACCGATTATATGGAGCATGGTACTATGATATGTGGGGTGAGTTACTAGTGAGGGATGCCACACGTGTGTGAAGTGCATTTTTCTCTAAAAACTAGTATGCATATATACAGAGAAAACGATACGACTGAGCGACGAAAAAAAAAGGAAACAAAAATGAATACAGGCTGCGCTGACGGGATGTGAGGCTGAGGGGGATGAACACATGAGTATTTACAACCGGCGGGATTCAATATACGTGTACGGAGGAAGGTTTTACGTGAACATAGAGACAGAGACAACAACAGTAACAACAACAAAAAAAAAAGACAAAATGCAGCTGCGATTTCCGTAAGAACGGCATCTATTCACATACATTGCCGATATATGTACATTCCGATGAAAGCGAGCACCTCGCGGAAAGCGAGAGAAATATACATATTTATATTTAACATACACTGCATACGAACTGAGAAGGATAAAACTTAACGGATAACACGGGCGCACGCACACGCATATACATACACATTATATATACACATACAGATACACATGATAAGTGCATGCTCCCCTGCCCAGGTTGTAAGTATGTCCTTAGGTATTAGTTAGCAAGCTGATTAATATATATAACTGATAAATTGATTGTCGCTGCGAATGAGAGAGAAACGATAATTACGCGTGAAAATTTGTCAGCAGTCAGCTCGATGACGCGGGGACGCGGAACCACTTACCGACCCACGCGCATTAACAAAACATTGTAATAACGGAGGGCGTTAATGGCGGAGTAATTACTCGCCGACAGCAAGTCCCCGCAACTCGGAAATCCCATATCGTCCGTCGAGACAAAACACTTTCTCTTCTTGTTGACCGTATCGCGAGAGAATTAAGACGTAATTTTTATTATTACCGAAGGGGTATTCCGTTACCCTTGCCGCTTCTCTTGATTCGACGCACATAAATGCGCGCATCGTCCACGTAATATGCGAGCGACGGGTGAAAAGCCGACTGGTCGACTGCTCGAAGTTAGTTTATGGTTAGTCAATGATACACGCTACTTACAACAGGAGAGGCGAGCACGCATGGGAATAACATGCGGTACGGCAGGTAAAGGCACATTATACACAACGTCACCCATCCATCAAACAAGAACCTGCGATGGTACAATTTCCTTCGGAGAACGTGAAATCACGTCTGTGCCGGCGAGTGTGAAAGTGGTCTTAAGGAAACAAAAATTCAGGGAAATTTAACCTTTCGCTTAATTCGCGCTGCATCGAGTTGCGTTACGATATGAGTGGAAAATTAAATTCTTTACGAATTTGTAACTTAAGTCACTTTCACAATACCCCGTGAACGGAGTATTATACGAGGGGGTACAATTAAAGATCGAGCGATTGCGTTCACACGTACATGATCCAGGTTGCGTAAAGCGACAAAATTTCTTTTCACGCCCGCGGTTATTGTACAGCCTCGCGAACGATCAACGAGAAAGAAAGAAGGGGAGAAGAGAGAATGGGGGACCGATTCCCGTTGCGCGCGATATCTGTAAACGACGCTTTCTTTCTTCCCGCGTTCGTGTACTCATCATTATCGCTACGCACTAAAACAAAGAGCGATAAGAGAGACGAGGGGTTACTCAGTTGCCAGAAATAAAGATTCGTTTCGCCATAGCGGCTCTGCTCTGGCTAATCCCCTCTCGTTTCGGTTCTTTTTTTAAATCGTCGCGCCGTACGCACTCAGTCGTACTTTCCCGCCGAGTAAGTTGTCATATTTCGCGCCGCGGACCGTCACGTGGGCGGATTTGATTACCGCGCAGAGACGATGGCGTCTACACTTTTAACTCCTTTTCGACAATGCTTCGCTCCAAAGCTAGCTCTCCTATTAATTCTATGGTAATCCCTTAGTATGCTCAAGCCTCGTGCCTCGTGCACGGTTGTGGCACTTGGAAATCCACCGACCACGCGCTCTCGGTTCAGCGATTCTGTCTCAGAGACACTCCTTGTTAATTCGCAATGCGAACGTACGTTGTGTGCCGCTGGTAAGCTAATCCGGCGCGACAGCGTGAAACTAAGTTTCGGGAACCTAATCCATCGTAACTAAGAGACAGAGAGATAGACGACAAAAGGAAGAGAGAGAAGAAGAAGACAGAGAGGGGAAGAGGAAAAACGCGCGGGCCGGAAAAAAAGAAATTAAGAACGTGCGTGGTAACCTAATCCGCTTAGCCCGTCGAGGGTGGGCGAATCGCGACAATGGCCAACTGGCGAACGTCGCCTGGAAACACGTCGGTTCGCATTTTGCGCGATTATTCAGCGAACGTGTCCCGGCCGTGGCCGTACCATTATCGTTATCGTTTGCCGAAATCTTGCGGCAGAGGACCGGTCGCCGCGTTAATCCACTCGAATTTGCCTCGCAGCCTGTTTGCGCTCCCAAAGCCAGGCGCGAGGGTAATGCTGAACAATTTCGGTCAGCTTCGCGGTTTAGGTGACCGGCTGGACGGAACAGTTTCGGGGCAGTGATTGATAACTATGAACGCTATCGCTATGTATAGTTACTATCGTAATGGTGTTCGATGTACCGCGGGGGTAACGCGAGAGACCGATACGTTTCAGTGTTGCATTCGCGCTCGAACGTATACCGAGGATCGTTGTCTCACCAGAACGTTTATTCATTTAATTGGACGGATTCTTCTGTAGAATACATTAATAGACTAGTGATCAATCGTGAAATCGTATACTAAGAGACCGCGTCGTCCCTTAACGCTTGTCGCTCTCTTGGCAGTCGGCCTTATACCGAATTTAGATCAAGAGTCTATACTACCAACTTGTCTACCCTAAGAATTCTAGACTGTACAGGTACAATTTGCCCCGCAGGGACGCTAACACTAACACCCCCCCTCCCCGCCGACCTCAATTCCTCCGTCTCGGACTCTTTGTCAATCTCGAGCGTCACGTCGCAATTAACAGTCGCACACGCTCGCCGTCGTGATTGCGGGACAAATCCCGGAATTTGGATTATCCTCCGCGCTTCATTATTCAGCGCCACGGAAGCAGCCGTTTACGCCGGTAATGATACTCGCTTAACGGCACCGTCCCGCCGTGATTTATCGGGCCGACTACGGGCGGGCGATCCTTAAATACGCGCCGCCACGGAATCGGGCTCGCCCTTCGTGCGGCAACAACTTTGTACATACGAGCCGGGCGGATAATCTGCGAGGATACCCGCGTTCGTGCCGGACGATCTCCGGCAGGGCGATTTATCTGCCGCGGTCGGGCCGATTCGCGTGACTGCCAACGCGAGTGCACGCTCTGACCGGCGTTAAAAGTGCGCCACTGAAGATAAGGGCGCGCGCGCGCAAACGGATCCGACATTTTCTTGCATGTCGAAAGACTGGGCTTGGTAAAAAGCTGGCCCGGTGTCATGTTTTAATGCATTGCTAGTTGTTGCAGGTGGGAATTGTTCGTGGAGACGATGCTTGTCGGGTTTTTTCAAACTTACGACTGTAGTGTAGTGAACGATTGTTTAATAGGCTTGATGAGTCTTCGGTTTTCTTGTTGATCATCAAGTTCAGTGGCCCCGTCTGGGTGATTCAGTTTTTCCTCGTGCACGGTTCAAGATTAATGCGCATAATTCGGCATTCATGTTTCGCCGAATATATTAACGTGCAACGACTTGCATGCACTTTATCTCTTTATTTTCCTCCGAGGCGTCGACTATAGCGGTCGTTAGCCATTATTATCTCCTTGCATAATGTAAACAGCTAGTATCAATGGGATTAGCCAATTCTGAATTAACGAATCAAAGAGCCTTGAATGTAATATCAGCGACACTTCCTTAGGATAATGGCTAGAGCTACGTCTTGTGTAACGCTCGGCCGAAACTTTCCGTCAACGATTAATCGCTCATCGGCGGTTCTTTGTGACCGATTAAAAAAAACTGTTTATGAATCAGACGATCGGATGAAATTCGCTGGTCGGCATGTATGTATGTACGTATGTATGCTGACCAGTTATCAAGAGGGCGCGAAACGTATCATAGCGTATGATTAATTTCACTGTTCTCGACCTACATTATCAGCGATTGCGTGACGTAATTCGGAATGTACCGAGAACTAAAACTAAAACAACCGCACAATCGGCGAACGCACCTAATGCGTAAGATGTCACGTTTATCGCCATACGCTACTTATCCTCCAATTCTTATCTTCTTTTTCGCAAAATCTCTCCCGATTTGCCTAGAGCCTACATCGACGTCTATTTCGTGAGTTCGAAGGAAAGTTAGGTTGAGTCACGAGTCCATTGCATCGGGACAAATATTTGACGGGGTGCATTTGAATTATAAGGAACATTGGTGGGGGCATTGGACAAGCAAATAAGCAAGGATACGATACAGTGGCTCACGTTTAAATATAATGCGAACGAACCAAGTCCTGATCTCGCGGTAAACAGATGATAACGAGCCGCTCGATTTGGGGGCAATTAATTGGGACTGTGCCAGAGAGGAAAGCCTTTCGGGTCATCGGGACGAATCCCAATGTAATGAACAGATTACCACCGGCCGGTCGTATTAATTGAATTCACGCGACTGATAATTGGCCGGGTCGTGGGCATAGGTGTCAATATTTGTAAACTTTGCCGTGCGCCCAAAACTGAGAAAGTCACGTCGTCGCGTAAATACCGACGACTCGCGATAGCGGCGTTCGAGGTAAAACGGGGTTGATCGCAATTTTATTGCGAAAGGCCGAAACACGTCATCGACCGATGTAACGCGTTTTGCTGCAAAAGAAAAAACGAACTAAAGCGACTTTTATCGGACGCGATGCGTGACATTTTAAGCGGAAGAAAGAGGAGTTTTGACTTCGTAATGAAGACGTGCGGTGACGAGTGCAGAAATTTGTTCCACCGTTGATGATGCGTGGAATTTATATCTCAGATAGGATGAAAAATAGGTAAAAAATACTTTGAATTAATTTTTCCTTCGAACCTTTCCTTTTGTTTTTTGTTTCAGATAGCTGATCGTTTTTAATCCCATGTGAAAATGTTGTTTCAAATAATAGTGTTGCATCAATAGTTACCGTGCCATAATTGTGTTTTAGATTATCATGAGGCAATCGCGTGTCAGCGGGCATAAAAATTGCTTAGAGCACGCGAAAAAGATCTCGAACTTGCGGAAAAAAAGTTTAGATGCACGTGAGACCTATGATTATCGGTCGGATCGCAACTGTAGGCTGGAGTCTAACGAGCTAAGTTCAGATCGTGCTGTTTGTTGGAAATAGAAGGGTAGAAAAGTTCAGTCTAATTTGTAGCCGCAATAGCTCGAGACTAAACATCCAACATTTGTGATTCACCGTCCCGTTCGACATTTACATAACGTGTCTTTAAGTGTGCTTACTTAACGATTGAAACCCATCATAATTGCAGAAGCTATACCTTGCAGAGTTCATAGAGTTACATGTCAAAATAGCATTCGCTCTGATGGAATTTTCATCTGTCAGACATGTCAATCTTTTCTAACGAATCATACGATCGACGAGATACCGAATCGCAAGTTTTCCCTGAAAATTCTGCTGAAGCCCAAAACAACTGACGGTCTCGTGCTGCCCGCAGTACTTCCAAGTTCCAAGCCTTACTCACATAATGCAACCCAAAGCTCGCGATTGAGTACTGAATCGTCCATGCGATTGATGTCATTCTCCCAAAATAACGTCCGAACGATAGGCCGGCAATTTTGTGCGATTTCTTGGTTTCCGACGTGTCGTCGCCGCGAAATAAGCTTGCGATACGCGCACCGTACGCGATAAAAGGTAAATAAAAGGTAAAAGAAAATTCGATAACGCGACACCGATCACACGGAGAGGCGCAGCATTTCGAATGGGACCTGTTTTTTGTTTTTTGCATCGACTACAGGCTACAGGACTAGTCGACGAAAAAGTGTTGCTGTCAGTTCAACGAACCCGTTCTGAACGATTCGATCCCGCGCTGAGATTCGTCAATCCGCGAATCGCAACGTGTCCGGCGACTTCGATGCCGATAGCGGTGAGCATATGCGATAAGTGCATAGAGGAAGGATCGGGGTCAACGATTTGTCTAGAATCTTCGATAACTGTGATTCTTTCGCCGGACGGAGCTTCTTTCGTAAACAATCCGATCGCAGAATTCCTTTTATTCGTCGTTGTTTATAATGACGCGCGCTCTGGCCGGTCGGTGCGAGCGAAATCGTCTCTCGTTTCGTAACGCCAGAACGAGATTGGCAAGCTTCAGGCGGCGAGACGATTAGCACCGGTGCCAGGCAAACGTAAGAGATAGGGTGGATGATTAGTTTGGTCAAGCGGGCAAATTCGGTTCGAACGGACTGGTCCGTAAAAACTGATCCTGACTGATCGATGATTCTTCCCAAAATCCGTTGCGAGATGTTGATCGGGCAAATGGGACGGCGAGTGCATGGAATAGTACGGCGATAAGAAAGCGTCAATGTGGCGGCCTCGGTGATAAAGAGCTTCGCTGTGTTCGGGGAGTCTGTTAATTCGTTCATAACGATGCACGATTGATGGCCACGTGTCGTTGCGTACAGCGGAATTTGTAGCGGGTTATTAGTTCGCGATTAGTTCGACACTCGTCTTGTAGATAGTGTAGCAAGTAGTGTACGATATTTTTCACATCCACGCAGTTGCAGTTTTCGAAATGATAGAGGACAAAAATAAATGACTGGGAATAAAAGTATAAATGTAGCACTTCTTCAATTTGGTTCCGTGGGAAACACGATGTAAGCACAACATATCTTATAAAAACTGTTAACCGCGATACATGAGTATAGCGAAAGTCTCACGACGCGCACGGTTAAAAATTTTGGTCGAAAAATAATTTCATGTCACTGTCAATTCCTTATCACTGAACCACCATCGGAAGTGCGAATCGCTCGCACGACAAAACTGAAGCAGAAAGACGACGAGAGCGAATCGCGCAGCGACGCACGCACTGGCAATGAATTATATTCTCAACTTACGGGGACGTCGAGTCGCTATGAAGAGAAGATGCCTGGCCAGCATGTCGGCTGAGAGAGGACTGGCTGTCAACGGAGAGAGAGAAATCACGCTCGATTTACATTCGAATGCCTCGGACTATCGAGGCTGGCGACCGCATGTCTAGCGACAAGCTTTCCTCCTCGCTCTCCCACTGATATCGGCTTATCATCGCCGCGCGCACTAAAAACGCAAATTTCTCCGCGACGAACAAGCGCGTGCGTTTTCTCGAGCGTGGACAAAAAAAAATCTCCTTCCCTCGCCCGCTGCAAAGTCGCACACGATAGACGCGTGGCGTCGGCCAGCACTTCCGTCCGATCGATGAACTCACGAAACGTGGGATTAACGAAAAACCATGCCGTGAAAATATCCGCGAACGCTTTTTCGACCGATAAGCGAAACGTCCGAAGGTAGAGAAGACCGCAGGGCACGACGATGCCGTTAGCTTTCGACGTTCATGCGGTCTCGTTAGCCGCGCGGTCGGCAAATTTTCGAAGGCTTCTGCGGCGTGCGTGGAATGCGGAAGGGTGGAAAATTTGGCGAGTTCAACGGTCCCTCCGATCGAGCGCCGGTAAGGGTGACCGCGGACCAACTTGAACTGAAGGCGCCAACGGCCGACGGAAAGTATTTCAATCCTCGGGCATGGGTAGGAGGGATTTTTGTTTATCTGGATCTGGTATTATCAAGTGGGATAAACATCGCGTCTGATGCAACTCCGTTGGGTATTGAGCCAGCGGCTAATGACGCTGATAAGGGCTAACAAAGTGTGGCTTCACTGGGGGCTCCCTGGAGTTTTCCAGCTTATCGAGACCCCTCGATTACACGCGCTAGCCCTCTTTCACAGGCGGCGCCGAGGCGGAAGAATTCCTATTTGCCCCATCGCATCGCGTAAAACCGAGAGCGCGACCGTTTCCTCGTGCACGTGTGCGTCGACGTCAGCCGGCAAACGAACACGCTCCAAAACGACGAGTCCTTGCGCGCCGACTCAGGACCGACTGTTTCCGATAATCTTGCCGCGCAAAACTCTATTCCAAGGCGATGAGTAATGACCCGACAAAGCCGCGAGGACGAATGGACCCCCCCCTCCCCCGTTCGTGTCGTTCTTTGCACTGCTGGTATAGAACAATAATACGGATAGCGTGTAATCGGCATTTTTTCCGCGCATCGTATTTTAGATGCATTAGAGGACGCGCCGTATCTTCTTGACGGAGTCGATAAAAATATTTCCACGCTCTCCCGTGCGAAATCGTCTCCATGGCTAGCCACGGGAAGGGAGGGGGGGGGGGGGGAGTGGAAAAGCCGCGCGGAAACAAAGGAGCCAGGACGAAGTGGAGTGGGAGGTGAAGAGAGATAAGGAGAAACTGAGAGAGAGAAAACTGGAGGAAAGTGGACAGAGAAGGAGATGAAGAGAGAGAGAGAGAGGGAGAAAAAGTCTTATCTATTAACCTTGCTGAAGGCATTCTTCGTTGGGGTTGCATCGGCCGTTTATCGGACGAAACTATTGAACTCTGAAATATTCCACGCGCGGAGGCGAGGACGTGCGGGTTGGCGCGCGCGCGGTTTCCATTTATCTCGTTGCGGGACGTTGAATATGGGGTTCGTCGGGCGATCCCGCAGCTGGCGTGATCGGACGGGAAACGTGACCGCGCGACGGCAATCGTATCTTTGTTAGCAGACGACGGGGAACGAGGATCGTCAGATCGTTTTCTATCTCACGCCTATCTTGACCGTCGGACGGTTCGCTTGTCGTTTGCCCCCATCAATTTGAGACAATGACACATACGCGGTCTTCGCACTTCCCTTTTGCATAATAAGCGCTCGGACTGGCTGCCTTTGATAACTCCCACACACGGACGACTAAACGAGCTTTCGAGGCTAATTATATCGGGATGGTCCTTAATTCGATCCTCCATCGCCGATCTATTTCCAGGCGATTACGCGCTCTCGTGCGTGTATTGCGTCGGTGTTGGAGATCGCTGGTAATTGAGGAAGTGTTCTCGAATCGTGTATTGCATCCACGCTGCTCTCTTTGAAATTCGTTTCTTCCGAGCCGTGATTATGCCGCGTTTTTTCTTCCTCTTTCGTAATATCGCGCTTTGCAATTATCCACTCGCTGCAGGTTGTGTGTCTATTAAATCCGCGTCACGGAGCGACCCGTGTAATCCGTTTGCGCGGCTGGATTCAACGCTTCGATAGGGCAGAAATCGAGCTTTTACAATGGAAAGTGTTTTCGTCATGAAGAGGACCGTGAAAGGTTACGGGGTCGTCTTCGCCTTTGCCGGCATGAGACAGCTGGATTCAGATATTTTCAACGCGATGCATATTTTAATTTTCCCACCGTTCATCGGCACGATCTTTCCTCGTGTCTGCTCATGTGACTCGGCACTATTGCGGCGTTATGGTTGGTTGTCGTGTTATATAATCTTTACGTTGCATTTAGACGCTCCTACCACGCCCCGGGTTCAGAGTACTGTGCGAAAAGGTTGCAATAAATTTCATCTGTAACGAAGTGACTTACTAATTCCACGCGACGTGAAATGCGCGTGATGAATTCATTAATTGAGTCGACGCGTCGAGAATTTAACGAACTTTTCGCAATCACATTTGGGCATACATTAGCGTAATAACAAATTTCCATTTTCATCAAATTGAAAGTGCAATGTTATTTTACCAGATCTCTGTGTCGTTGCCGGAGTATTTCAAAACTCTGGCAGGTTCTAAGTCCATAGCTCTCGGCCTCGGGCTAGACGGAATCGTTGTAATTGGGACAGAAATCGTCACGTTCACGTCGAATGTCGCGTTGCCGTCCAATCGAGGCTCCGGACTGGCCACAGTCTCAGGATAATTGATCCTTTCCTTCAACAATTCCTCCTGCAACTCCTCCGACGGCGTTCTTATTATCTTCGACTTCTCCGCGCTATTAGAAAATTTCTTGATGAACATTATCGGACTGTTCGCCATGCGGTAGCTCTCGCTCCGCTTCACTTTACGTTTCGCGAACGTAGTTTCTGCGGTAGTTTCCGCGTCAGAACATTCCATAATGACGTCCTTAGAGATCGGATTACCATCGATCATCATCGACGCCGGTCTCTCGCTGTCGACCTCGATGACGTCCAACGCGTTATCAGCCTCGTCGCGACTTTCGACTCTCGCCGTTTTCCTGCAGAAACTCGGCGTGTCGAGATCGGAGATGAGCAACTTCCTGCTCAACTTCGGCGTGTGCCCCGTAACCCGCAGATTCTTCGGACACAAGCCGCTCTTCTCGAAGTCCAACCGCGAATTTCCGCGCGCGTCCACGGCTGCGGCCGAATTCTTAATCTCCTGCTGCCTAGCAAGCTGACATCGTTCCCTATCGAAGTGACCGTTCAAGTCGGGCGGATGGTTCTCGTCCCTTAGCAACTTATCCTTCGACCTATCGACTAGCGTTCTGGCGGGACAACCTCTCGGCCGAAGCTCGCCTTTGTTACTCGGCGCCAGGGCAACGTTCCCCCGACAATTTTTCGCCGACAATGCGGGACTACCGGAAGTGAGTGGCGTTTTCGGTTCGCACGACTTTGCCTCGCTCGCAGACACGGTGGTGCTTGGTGCGTCTAATCTACCGGTGCAGCCAGTGCTATCGTCGGGACTCGTGCCAGAAGCCGTTCTCGCCTGTTCCTTACCTTCGTCGCCCTGCACGTTGACGTAGGCCCCGCGAACGTGTCTGTGAGGACTCGTCGGACTTGTCGGCCCGACGACGGTGCTCGGTGTCCTCACGTAGTCGGGACTAGGCGCGCGGTCGGGGCTCCGTGCTGCTCGGATTATGAGCTTGCCCAGTTGCGGGGAGGTTGGCGGTGTCGACTTGCTGGGCCCGTCGACGGCATCGCTGGTCCTCGAAACGGCGCGAATGTTCGGAGTGGCGCGGTGCAGCAGCGGGGACGGACTTGGCGATGCACCTTCTCGTACGAAAGGACCTGGAACGAGAACGAGGTTTCAGGAGACTAGAATGCTTTGGGAAAATTGGAATTTACAAAGCTGAGGGCCGGTTTCACCAACGACGAATAAGTGGTTATTCGTAGAATAAAGTTATTTGTCGGTTAAAATCGATGTTTTTCGTTTCACCAACTTCAGTTAGCGCTTATTCGACAAAATGATTGGTCTCGACAATCTCGTTAACTGACAAATAAATTTTATTGGCCGAATAACTATTTAGAGATTTATCATTGGTGAATTATTATTGGTGAAACCGGGCCTGAGTGTTTTAATTTGATGTTGCTTCGTTAGAAGAATACGCTCTCTCTTCGTTGAAATAGGCATCTGATTACCTGGGTTAAAAGTAGTATGTGCACCCTTTCTCCTCTTCAGACTGTCCGACGAGTAGACGACTTTCCCTTCCGAATCTAACGTGACTCTCGCACCTTGCCGCTTCCTCTCCAACGAAGAGTCGGGTTTCTTCGGCAGCTCGCTCAAACTCACGTACTCCGCGTCCTTCTTGAAGACGTCAGAATTGGCGTACGCAACGGGCGATCGAACAGGTGTCGTCGTAGACGATGGTCCAGGCTCCTGCCTCTTGTCATTATTATTCCTCACGTCGGCTATGGTCACATAGTCGCCGGAGTCCGCCATCTCCTGAACCACATTCTTCGGCACGTGTTTCCTGCCCGGAAGTACGCCACGAAGTTTGCCCAGCACGCCGCTCAATGGGCTGACTTTAACCGAATTCTGACTTGCAACCTGTCCATTGCCAGGTTTGTCGCCACTGTTAACCGTGACAGTGGTAGCGAGTGGCACAACTTGCACGGTCGCGTACAAATTTTTATCCTGCCCATTGATTACTTCCATCTTCGACGTTCCGACGGTTGCGGACATCAGAACTGAACCTGTTGCTTGTATGTCGGTCAGTCTGTTCGATGTGCTGCTTCCTTGCTTCATTTCCACGTCACTTGCATGCTCGTCGTCAGAGCCGGGAGGAGTGATGACACACATGGACGGAATTCGACTCGTGTTGATTGCGGTTTTCGAACGGATTCGTTCGATACGTTCGCAACCTTCGAGATCGCTCGATTCGGAATACTCGAATTCTGAACAAGACCTTCCGGTGCATGCCGGACTTGAAGCCGATTCGACGGGCGATGAGGAGGTATTGTGACCACTGTCGGGAGACTCGCCGCCATTTTGATTCTGTCCGTGAACCTGTGCAAGAAAACAGAGCAGAAATGAATGCAAAATTAATAGGAGCAAAACGGAACAGAAGAAATCTTCGACGTCTGTGAACGTTCGAAACTAGCTGCATCACGTTCTACGTTCGCGTCACGACAAATAACTGTGCCAAGTTGTTTAGAATGAAGGATCTAATCATCTGCATAATTGACACCTAGTAATTGCACCGCGTCCTATATTATCTCTACCTCAGACCGTACCACTCGACTTGCTCGACAGTTACCACGCGGTCTGAAGATCATTTCCACGACTGAATAAATTCTGTTTTAAAATTGAAATGAACAGCGCGATTGGAGCGGGCAAAAGTCGTGAGGACGAAATTTCCATGATTACCATAGCAACGACTGTGAGACTGGATTTCCTCTCAGGCGGCGGTGGAGCCAACAAAGCTGTGCAAACCGTCCCCGCCGAGCTCGTAGTCGTCGACGTCGATCCTCTCCCGAACAATTCGTACTCATTCTCGATAATCGGCGAAACAGGATCGGACGCGATGTCGTTCGACCTCGTTTGAGGACACTGCGGCACCGGTTCCTCCTCTCTCAGCGTCTTCAAACCGGAATCCATGTGGAACGACGTGTAGTATCCCTCCGTGTCGCAGGAGTAGACGGACGACGTCTCGCCGTCGTCTGAGAACGGAACCACGGCAATATCCTGGATGATGTCAGGCGTCAAAGTTCCTTCCGACGTGACGGATGACGAGGCGGACGTGTCCCTACCCTTGAGGCGCCTCACGTGACTCAAGGACGTGGACGACGTGCCGATGGAGGCGGTGGTGGTGGACCTGGAAAACATTTGCAACCTATTCATCACTCTAAATTTCAGTCCTTTCGAAACAGCAAAGCATGAAACTTATAAATAGGTTACTTCACAAACGACAGGAGCATTCGCAACGTTTACGAGTCTGGCGAAAATTCTTTCATACATGGAAATACAAGTGAATGTTGCTGATTGACTACGTTAATACTGCTCGCGAGCTCCGTCGTAAGCGATGACATATGACATTTTTCCGGCATGTCGAGTTCACCTGGGCTGATGCGTCGTTGTGGTTGTCTCGCTGCCGATGCTGGCCCTTCCGCTCTCAGACGAGGCGCTCCAGTTTCCGGAGCTGGAGTGCGGCGCGTCATCTCGGCTGCTTCCCTTGCGTCTCTCTCTCCTCTGCGCGGCGCTCTCCCGCAATTTCACGCTCGGCTGTCTGTCGTTGCTGGGCACCGAGACGGGAATGCTCGAAGTGCTCTTTCCGCTCGAGCTAGACGAGCTCGGCTTCCGCTCGTGCGACTTGTCCTTCCGTCGCCTCGTCGTCACCGTCTCGTAGATGTTCGTCTCGTCGGCCGACCTGGACTGGCCTTGACCTTGATCCGATCGCTCCCCGCTCGCGACGCTGGCTTCCTGCTGCGCCTGCTGAGCCACTTGCTCCTTCGGCTGCGGCTGCTGACTCGATTTCGGACTTATCAGCTTCAGCCTCGACATGCCCCACGCCTTCAGCGTGTTGAAGTGCGACTTTTTCTCCGTCGGCGAGTCCTTCTTCGAGGAGCCCAGGATATCGGTGCTGGCCGACCGATGCGCTCGGGGCGTTGTGTTGGGCATTGATTCTTCCGGCTCGTCGCCGGTTGTTTCCCTGCGAAAATATCGTTTTCCTTGTACGGGGAGTGCTGGGTAATTATTCAGTTAATTAACTGCGGGTGGGAGGAAAGTCGATAAGCACCGTGCGACAAAAGGGAAACGTGGTAATGAGAAATTGAAGAGTGCATAATTGAATGTTGTCGGCCGGTTTGTAACTTGTTCGTGGGCACGATCAGGCAGGGTGTCGGGATGTCTCGATAACGTCGATCTACTTCGTTTCGATGCAACGCGCCGAACGACATGAAGCTGCAATTGCACGCGTCACTTCCGCCCGCTCGCTCGTAAAAGTAGGCGCGTCCAAGAATCAGAGTAAGCTGCCCGTGCTCCAATGATCGCGAGAATATTATCGACGGAATTTCCGAAGCATAACGGCTAGCAATCGTGTTTTCAGTATGCCATGTACGAATGAGAAATACTTATATTCTTTGCGTCGTACGCGTCCGCGGTCGAGGGTACTTAATTGTTAAGTATGACGTACAATGTTGTGGTTCGGAGCCGTTCAATGACTTACCCTCCAATTGCCTGACGAATTTCTTTCTGATCGGTACCAGCGATCGTGTTCCGTCTCTTGCCTCTGGGCCTGCGGGGACGTGACCTCCTCTTCACGGCAGTTTCCTGAGACTCAGGTCCAGAAAGCAGAGACCTTCTCCTCATCGACATTCTTTCGAACCCTCTTCCACTCACGTCGACTGCCACGATTTCCGCCGGGAACCTATAAATGCGAAATATTCGTGAATCCGTGCTCAGTTCTCATGATCAATCATCTATTCTAAAATCAACGTTTTCATCCAATACATCGCCGTCGACAAGGCGAACTTTCCGTCAGCATGAGGTATAAGACGAACCGAATACTCGATCCGCGGACAAACTCTAACGAGGAACTTTTATTCGCTCCTTTCGTTTACTGCCCCGCGATGGGCAATTAGTCGTTCGCCGCGGCCATGGAGAAGTTGAACGTCTCGATTGGAATCGGCAACTCGTATTCTCTATCCGCCGTCCGCTGCTATCAGCGTTGCCACTATCTTTATGGCGATATAAATTCACTACTTACTTGAGCGCGATCGCCTGAACCTGTTCCTCGGGACTGGGTAGCTTGTGATCGACGGCATCGTCGTCGGCAGTATCTCCCATGATCCTGGACATGCAGTCAGGAGGTACAGTGACGTCACCCAGTGCCTCGGCGGATGTCCATCTTCGTAGATCCTCGATAGCGGCCGGCTGCAACAGCGAATTACAGTGTGAGGCGAAATCTAAGCGGTGATGCTGAGATGCGAGAGTCGCGTGACCGCGAGCACGCTCTTTAAGTGTGCCTTGTTTCTGTGCACAGGTAATGGAGCGCGTACGCGCGTGTGTATGTCTTCTGCAAATACCGATCAATTTTCTCCTACCCGTAGGAAGGTATGAAAGGACACGATGTCTTTCGATATTGTGTTCTTATCGAAATTTTCAATGGTTCATGACTCGGAAAATGAGTTATGCTATAAAACCGGGCTGGAGTAATGAAATAATTGTATCAGGAAAAGAAGCAAATTTGCGATGGACGCGAGTGAGCGTTAGTCAATGTCTTGCGTTGTTCATGTCCAGCTGCCATGCGTTCAGAAAGCAGTAGAAATCAAGTTCACACTTAGCATTAGAACGCCTTGGGTTTGCGCGAGAAGCACCTGTTCGCTCGGTCGGGACCGAAAATTGTTTCAACTCTCCGGCGACATATCGCTTCTGTTTCGAACGGGAACTCGACGCCGGACGGCGAAAAACGAGCGACGCATTACGCGCCGCGGAGTCTGCGTGGGCATCTAACCATTGTCGGATGTCACCTCGTGACCAAGTGGGTTTCATGCACGGGGTACGGAACGGATTGTGTTACCCGACTCTGCCAAGCCCCTGCTACGACAGCGAGAAGTGAAAATGGCCCCGACCGCCGCCGGTGCGGATACATCTCAGGTTAATCGTCTCGAGGCTGGACAGATTAAACGCCGCTTTGCTCGAATAATTTTCTACACTTTTCGTTTTTTAGTCTCATTATGTGCGAAAGCGTCGGGGCGATTGGGGAGAGCATTTCGTGACCAAAATGTGAAGAAGTTTGCTCAGAGAAAGTTTTCTACTTTTCTAATTGGGAGTAACGTCAAAAATGTTGCTGTACTAGGTGATTGTTTGAATATCAAATGAACTTTCAAAAAGGTAGAAAAAAAAATGACCGAGGGAAGAAGTACAAAGAAAGAATAACTGAATTTCGCGAAACAGTTAATATTATAGCGGCAAGTAAATTCCTATGAATGCCTCACGATGATCCCTAATGCCTTTATAATCGTTCCTCCTAAGCGTGAGGACCATTATCGAATTTTTCGCGGAATTCTTCCGCGGCGTCTCTTCTACGCAATTCCCCTTAATTCGAGTTTTAATAGTCTCCTGTAGTGGGTTTTATCCTGGGAAACTTCTTCATTCTTAGCACATTCCAGCGATCTTTTGTATCGAAAAACAAACTCTCAACTTTGTCTTCTTTTTCCTTCCCGGTAATTACCAATTTTTAATAACAACCTTGTTACTACTGAGCTTTCCTATTTATCGTTTTAAGTGCAACGATACGTCATACTGGTACCATAAGGTCATTCGATTTCACAGTAAACCCATCAGTCATTGTGACCGCTTAATGAAAAGCGAGTTTGAGCGAGTGATTATTATAAAGTGCGCGCACATTATGATCGATACAGCGACGCCAGAGTTTGTCTATCTCCCGACTGGATGGTTGAACGACACCGAATGAGTCATCCCATTAGATGGACCAGGTGTTGCAGGTAAAACGCCGTGGCAATGGCCATCGCGTGATTTTAATGCCATTAACTACCGCGACAGGAATTCATTTTAATGGCGGACAGAATTTATGTCGCGGGCGGTATTAACACTACATGCACGCCGTTAATATCTCCCTCGTCGTTTCCTATTCTCCCCTCTCTCCTGCCCCGTGCAACATTCTAGACTCGCCGGCTAGATGGAACGCGTCACTTAGGACAAGCGTGCGTAAAACGGACACGAGAGACTGGCCCCGTTCATAAAATTTCATTGCTGCGGTTACAATGTGGCAAAAAGAAATTGCTTATGCACGTGAAACCGTTCCCGATGTCCGGGAACGTGTAATTAAGCTGACGCGATCGCGGTCATAAGGGTGCTATTAGGATATCACCGTCGGACAGCTTTCGTAACACGTTGAAACTGTACGGGTGTAATTGATTTTCCGAGAATCTATCGCGCGCGATGAAAACGACTGGACAGAGGACACTTCTCGTTGTTCTGATTATTCGACGCGCTAAAAGTATGGCCGATCGAATTCCTGGTATTTACCAAACAAACCTAACCGAACCTAACTCCCGCGAGACGGCTGGCAATCTATCCGATTTTATCTTCCTTCGCCGAATCTACAATCACATAACTTACGGCGCACCAATTAATTCGTTAGAATGAGAGTGCGTCCTTGCCTCGCGCGCATTAATCTTTTTGCAAAGCTCTGTTTGATCTCAGTCATAACAGCGATAACCATGCTCATGACCCCACTCTCGCCCTCTCTCTTTCGTAGAATGGTTAAAGAATCGTGTCCAGTTGCATCATCCGTACAATTGCGCCTTAATCGATTCCTCGAACGTCCAAGATATTTCGGCGATCCGAACTTTCGTTCGGTGCCGATTAGATTAGGTATCCTACACGCTTCTGATGCTGCGTAATCGGGCGCCGATCGACCTAATTTTGTCGCGTGTCCAAACGAATCCGTTACATGCCGACGTAAGCGAAGATCCTATTCATTTCCAGGACACTACAGGAAGTACTTCGAAAAATTCCGTATTACCGTTAAATGAGGCGAGTGACAAAGGGACTGCAGAACAAGATTGCCGAGTGTGCAGAGAATCGCCAACGAAGGCATGCGGGAAAGACAAAAGGGTGACCGAGCGGCAGAAAGAAGTACAGAGAGCGACGAATTGTGAAAGGTTAGAGCGCGCGACGAGCGGGCGCGTAGTGGTTCGAGAAACGAAGAGGAGGCTGAAGAAGACGAGAGACGAGGGTCGGAGGAAAGAAAGTAGAAGAGAAACAGGCTACTCGATGGCTCGCCTTCGCTCGCCTTGAGGGTTCTTACGGGGCCCGGAGTGGAGAACGAGACGATGGTGGGAGGAATTCCGACGTTGCCAGGCGAGGTCCCCTCATGGTCCAGCTCGAATTTCTTTTTCCCCTCCACCTTCGACGCGAACGCACGTATGCACACACATGTGCGGACAAGCGCGTGGAACTTATTCTGAGTCACGTTTGTTTGTCAACAAGGGTGCAGATCTATTCCGCGGGTGCACACGACTCGGACGAGAGAAGAACGAAGCCGAACTGTCGGGGGTTCGGAAGACGGCATGTGCGTGAAAGTCCACCGATCGAGGGACTGATTTACTCTCGATAATGGCCGATGCTTAATGGCCACGCTTTATACGGCAACGTCGGGACGGTCGTAAAGCCGGGGTAATAGGCTTATGATGAGAACGCCGCGCGTTCCACGTTGCTGCCGCCAGGCCGAGCGGCAATTCGCCTCCATCGACTTAAGGAAACCAAAGCGGTATGCCGCGGAATCGTGCTCCGCTTCTGTGAACTTTCTGTCGCGCGCATCAACACCCTGCCTCGGCCGAGGTTTGGCTGCGCCGAGACGGGCCTTTGACTACTCATCGTGATCGTGACTGACAATCGAGAGGGGCGGTCGCTTGCGCCGATGGTGACTTCATTGGACGTGACCTTCGTGAAAGCGGAATCATGATGCGTTATGCTGGCAAGCAGTGTGCGGTTTGCGGGCCGTTGGTTGTAGGAAATGTTTTGTTAGCGAAAAAACCAGTGTTCGTTCAAACGTGTGAGATGGCAGGTTATGAGCTGCAACTTTGCGGAACCGTGTTCTCAGATTCAGAATAGTCTGAATGTCAGCGTGAGTCGGTGAAGCAGCCGGTCAACCAGCTTAACTAGGTAATCGTCGAAAAAGCGCCCGTGTCTCCCTTGTCGAACTACGGAACAAACGAGGGCCGCGAAGTACATCGGAGTGCACGATAATTTCCGTCTAAAACCGGGACCGCTGGCAAGCGCGCGGAATTCACAAAGCCAATTATCCCCCGGCAAGCTAATCGTCGTAAAAGCGATTTCCTGCGGGCTACACTGCGATAAACACGGTTCCGCCGATTCTCAGCAGCAGTCGGTAATTTCCGAAAACATGTACGTACGTTCTTGGCGCCGGGGGGAAGGAGGGCTAACCGCGACGCAATCGCTCGTCACTGAAACAAGGAGAGCAGAATGGGCAAAATCCATCGACCACTGCTCGCGACCCAATGAAATCTGACTTTCCTTTCGCGGCGACTAGCGGCGTTAGGCCGTTAATGAAAGTGTCCGCTCTCGGGGTTGGCGAGTGTAATTCACGCGACAGGCGTAATGCACGCGAGTCTGCCTTTAACGAACTGACAATGAGAATAAAGCGTGAATGTGTCCCTTTCTACGATGGCTCTACACTCTACATGTACATTACATGTGCTTACAGAGTACTGTGCGTATGCATGCATGTACTGTACACGTACGTTTGGTGACGCTTTTTCACCGTCCGACACATTTACACACGTACGTACACATCATGTGCACGTACCATGAAAGTTGTTCTATGTGTACCAACATACTTGCTTGAATTTATTTCATTTATAAGCGCACATCCGTGTACACATATGTGTGGCTCTGCCTTTCACTTACATATGTGTTCGGATCTGCATGTATGAAGAATGTGCATATACGTTTATACATTGACATATTAATATACACGGTACGTGCACGCACGCGGACGCGTATTTGCTCCACGTGTGCATGGTTACGTACACTTAGACACATGAGGTCATCAGGGACCACCGTGTAAGTCTTAATGTATCTGCCCAGTTTCCCATGACATCTCCCATTCAACCTGTTTATAGGGGGCGTCCGAGCAACGGGATTATATGTACCAAGTCCCACGGATACCCCCTTGCCCACACGGTATAACTAAATCTAATCCCTCCGTTGGCTACCTTACGCCTCGGCCTCCTGCCTCTGCTTTCTCTGCTCCCTCCGCGCAGGTGCAGCTCTGCATTGTGAACGATACCCTGGACGCTCCTGAAGAAGCTCTTTGTACGCACGGCGCTAATCGAGAACGGCACAGAAACGGCGCCCTTTGTTTACACAACTCTTTTTCGCTCCGCAACGTATGGATGCTGGTATTTTTAAAACTCGTCACAAGTGCATCAGTGTCTAATTGTAAGCCATGCACTTGCACAGGTACGATTTAATTACTCGGACTTTGCGTTAACACGTCTCATACTGTCAAATTCTTGGTGGTATTTCTCATATATCGAAAGTACGGTTTAATCAGTCTAATGTTCAGTTCAGTCGTAGTAAGTTCGTGATTCGTTATATGACGTCGGCTACTTCTCCTATAGTGAGAAAGTGCGTCTGGGTTTCCATCATGATTACATACTTCGCGTATAGCGAGTTCATTATGAGATTAGACAATGGGACTCTTTGTCGTCGCAGTAGAAGCGGGAAGATAGATGCAGACAAGCCGGTAAGCGTCAGAATGCCGCTGAAGTACAGACCGTACTTCCTTGTCCCGTGTCAAAGGACCGTCACGATTGTTGAAGTTTGCTTTGCCGTCCCAGTTGCATTTGATACCGTGCTTGCGGTACTCCAAAGTGACGTTCCAGGTCTCAGTGCATACGTACGATTCATCCTTCCGATCGAACAACGGCGGAACTGAATGTTTATAGAGACAACTGGAACCCAGTTTCACTCGAGTGTTGTAAGTCCAACAATCGCGAATGTTCTGCTTTGAAATTACCGCTCTGATTGCGGATAAACATTACGATACATTGCGAAGTTAATTTAGCTCGCGCATAATCGTGAAATTAATAATATATTGGAAAATAATTTGTCATATGTCCGGCACCGCTCGAATCGTCGGAATATCGTTGAAACAGGTCCAACATTTTTGCTGGCTTGATTCTACTACGCTTTGCTTATCTAAATGTTGAACTAACGAAGTTTTCGTTTATATGATTACTTACCACTCTCGACTCGATGTCGAGACTCTGGTCCCGCCTTCGTTTGCCGAGGACCGGGGTGCAGAGGAACATGTCCATGGAGCTGCCATCCCTCCTAATCGAGTCCAAACTTCGGACAGCGACTATCGCAGCGGCCTCGTACAATTCCCTCAACGCCCTCGGCCTCGAGCTCGTCGTGAAGAGAGCTGTGGACGGTTTGCCGGGCGCGTGGAAGTGTTCAGTCCGTGCGGCGAACGTGCATATGTCCGATTCCGCTGTAACAGAGGGATAATTCGAACGGTTAACATTCTGTTTACGTACGGTCGGGACAGTAGAATATGCGGGTTAAGGGTGTAGGGGGTGTTAACAATGATTTACGATCTGATAGACGCGTTCGAAGTATGTGTTGTCGCATTTAGATCGTTTATACTGAGTATTCAACTATTATTCGTTAGATAAGTTATGTAGAAAAAGGAATTGTCTTTTTAAGTATAAATGAGGTGGTAATAATCATTACGGCTTGTTTTTCTTTCGTACAGTTTTCTGGGGGAATTTTGGACATTTTATAAGGCGCGCGTGAAAATTTGTTGAGTTAGCAGGTCTGTGTTAATCTTTTGTGCGCTTGCAATATGTCGTCTTCACGGTCACTTGCGTCGGAGGCCGGGAGTAAGAGTCACAAAGAGAACAGTTACGACACGTGTGCCTTGGAACGCGAACCCTTGATTCAACGTTTCCGGCTGTTTTCAGGAACTGAGGCTTGATTTCCGTCGAGGAAAGCCTGTGTCAGTGTTTTCAATTACGTTAGGTTCAGTAGCACTAACAGATGTTATAAATTCGTTGATCAATTTTACTCGACTGGTATCATTTATATGCAATAAACTCTTTCCTGTGCAACAAATGTTACTGGAATAACTTGAAAACAAATAGTTTCTCTTTAATGCAGTTGTAAAAGAACCATTAACGTCGAATTTTGTCAACTATGTTGGTCTACATCACGAAATGATAATGCTTTGTCGAGCGTTCTTATACAGTTCTGACGCTCTACTCCTACAACTCGTAAAATACTTGAAAGAACACATCGAAGGTCCTAGTCCTCTCGAGAATTTCTCGTGTGACAACCGAGTCGAGCACCGCTAACGCGCTCCGTTCGACTCTCCAGAGCCAGGAAATAATTATGTTCGTCTCTAATTGCCGGCTTTTTTTTTCGGCCCGTCGAGAACAACAATCAGGCGTGCGTGGCCGACAATGACTCCGCGCTTTCCATAACGTCATAGTGCAGCAGGAGAAAGGCCATTATCGCGTGCTCCTTGTTGTTTTCTCTGGTTATTGTTTTGTTCCGCACAATACTGCCAAGGGTTAAGCGGCATTGTTCGAGCACGCGATACAGGGTCGGGGGAGGGTGGACCGCTTTTGATGGAAATTCCCCATTGATCCTACCATCGGCCGTTGATGGTCCCATGGGGGAGGGAGAATAGGATTTGGCCCGGAATCACGAGTCAACTCGATATTTCGCCGAAACTTAATCCTCCCGGTTGCGCCATCGTTCCCATGAAGATTCGCACTGCCTGTCGCCTCGTAATACCTATCCGTCCTGTCACGTTTCTGGGAAATCAGAGACTATTTCGGCTCCGAAGAGCTGTTCGGACGAAAAAGGACGCAGGCCGAGATGGAGAGACCGAAGCAAAGACGAGTGTACGGTACTTCTCGTCATAGTTCTTTCGAATATCACGGTCTTACAATAGGTACAAATTGAATAGCAATATCTTCGACATGTTCCCATTGAACGGCTACGTGTTCTGGGCACGGGAAATATGTAAATGCTTCGGCACGCACGCAGCTATGCACATATTTAAAGATTAGCTGTCAAGTGCAATTTCTAGCCGAAGGTCGGTCCGTGATAGAGCACGAGTCTCGAGTCAACAGATTACATAAATTATCTTGTCTACAAGATTGTCGACGAGGACCTCATGTTGATTATCGAAACCGAGTGCAGATGAGGGCGAATATCGTAGGTACATGCTGAAGGAACAGGAATGCTACAAGTGGGTACTCTGCATTCCAACGCGCGTCGCACAACAGTCAATAATAATTGTACTGAGTACATTAGCGCGACAGGATCGTCGATTACACCCCGAAATATTCGTATGCCTCCCTCGGGGCAGAGATAATCATATTTATACGCGGGAACAAAATAAGAGGATCGAAAACGATTCGTTGCGTTGAACAAGACCTGACAGAGGGACGGAAGTAATATTCGCTGTTATCGCTGTTATGGTATGTTATGGTGTTAACATCGGCCCGTTTTGCCCTCTCTCTCTCTCTCTCTCTCTCTCTTTCTCTCCCGAGGGAGAACCATTTCGGTATTAAGCGTCTTACTAACGGTTCGTTACGACGAAGCCCGTAATATCGCACGACCGCTCCGGGCATTAATGCCACAGTATATAAACATAGAGTGATGCGTGCACGCTCTTCGCCCGAAGCGAAAGAGCGGAGCTCCGAACCAGTCCGATTCGATACAATCGTCCGTGGAGTATTTCTTACTAACCGTCTGTAACCTCGGAAGCCGGTGTACATAACCATACAGGGTACAACCTCTTGCAGACGCACTTGCGGAGAGGGGCATGGAGACGAAGGAGAGGGGAGTGACCTTCTTCGAAGATATTCTGCAACATCACCGCTCCCGAATACACTCGGCGCGAAGATGAAAAGTCGAGGAGTGATGAAGTATTCTTCGTGAAAACGAAAGTTATCCCTCGACGCTATTGACGCGTTTTTATTGTACGCCCGATGATCAATGGGATAACGCGGAAAAACATCGTCCGCGATGCGAGAGAATCGAGTGAAAATATGCGTTTTCCGATGAGAGATATTCGCGCGCAGACAATGACGGTAATCTTTCAACGCGTCGATTCTCTCGGACACGCGTTACGCGCGCGGAAAAGCTATGAATTGATGGCGGAGACGTGCGAAATAAAGTAATCGCCGCTTTGATCACGATTCAATTTGCTGCGCAAAGAATGCGACGGCCGTAACTCAATTGAATTTCCACACGCGCGTTGCACAGGCTGCGCTCGGACAGTGAGTGAAACGAGCCGATACCGTTCGGACAATCGGCGAGTGCCGCGGGAGTTCAGGGCCATTTTCGTTCTGGCGTAACGGGTACAATTCAGGGAAGGCAATTTCGACGCCGGCAGAAAATGCGTGGCCGGGCGAACGTGATTTTCTGAGGCTGTTCGGGAGTCGCTCGTGGTCCAGCCAACTTCTTCTCGCAGTCATACGCTGCTACTTATGCCGCTTACGTCCCGGAGAGACTGCACGTCGAGACGCGCAGGTTCCCTCGTCCCGGGGTATAAATGCGCAGCGAGCAACATTAAGCGTCATGGCTGTTAGTAAAAGAGGGCCGGCCGATGGCTATTTTTTGCAGACAGAAGAGAACGAGTTACGAGTCAAGGCCGGACTGTATAGGTTGCTCGGTCATGAGAATAGAAATATGACTGGAGCAGGTATGTACACGTCTACACGTGCATCGCACTCAGACGCGCGAGTTCGGCATTACACGTACGTCGGTGATGGTTACACACCTGAGCGGGCATACGCCGGGTTTCGATCGTAATAATGGGCTTCGGTGCTGATCGATCGTGACGCAATCGTTTCCCACAAATCAGCGGGATCCGTTCTAACGACTCCACGCCGGCTAATTATGATCCGTCGCGGTGATGTATGCCGCGCGGATGCGTGCACGTAGATGCGGGCTAATGAATATCTACGCGCGACATCGTCAAAAGAGTCACTGTACTCTAACCGGATTCGGCGCAGTCGTCAGGAGGAAAGACGAGGAGAGAGCGCGAGTCTCAGCGAATACTTGAAATTCCTTCGTACACCAAAATGGCTACCTTATCACCTTCGCGCTCGATCTAGCATTCAAACCGAACCCCTACTCACGAAAAATACGAAACCGTAGGACGGACCGGGCGTACGCGAAATCCCTGACAAAAAGCCTCGAAATCGAAAGACGAAAATCGTCCGGGTAAGTAATGTCTCCTAATACATACCGCGCACGCACTGATAAAGGGATAATTCAGCGTCCGTTCGTGCGTGCGCAACAGTACGTCGAGCGGCAACCATGAATTACGCGCTTTCTTGATATCTTGGTTTGTGAGCGGTTCGAAAGCCGTGCCGAGACGCTCACAACCGGTGAGCCGTCTGTCGGCCTCTGTGAAGGGCCGCGCGAGCGGCCCTCCAGGGCACTTTGCATAGCCGAGGCTCATCGGCAACGGCGGACCTCCCACGGGCCGACCGGCTCTTCACCATCGAGAATCTGCCTCCTTTCTTCTCCGTCCCTACCTCTCCCCTAACTCGGCCCCGTTCGCCAACTTCTCCCCGATTCGTCGAACCGGCGACACGATCGACGATTTCATGCTTTGATCGCCGTCCAACCACCGGTGTCGACGCCGGAGAGGACTCTTTCTCGATGGCTCTCGTTCCTTGAACTTCGCACCTTCGTTGTTTAATTATTACGGCTCAATTTTATACATGATTCATTTAAATGAAGAAAAAGAAGTATTTAAACGAAGAATGCAGAAGGTAGTCGCGGCTGCATAACGTAATGTTAATAGGTTGCTATGAAAGAAGAGAGGTTGATATAAAGAAGAACTCGATTTCGAGACTCGTGTTTTCATGCGTCAGGTATATATGTACGACATTTATCGTACTGTCGTTTTCGGTAACCCCAAAAAGGCATGCGATAAAAATGCATAACACGCGAGTATCAGACCGCGCCATGATGCAACGAGGGAACAGATCGCGTTCCGCTCCGAACTCGAATATCGAGTTCAGGCAAGATCGCTGCAGCATGCTTTGCTCGTGCAAATAGAGCGCGGCCGACGTTGAAGGTGTAGTAACGAGATGAAACGGAGTTCCTGCCATGGGAAACCGGCTACCGAAAAGAAAGACGTCCAGGAGGCATCGGTGCAGTAATCGCGATCAAATGTACTTGTCATTTTAACGAGTGAACTCGCGTAATTCATGGTCAGGGCAGGCCGGCTCGCACATAGATTCGCGCGGGCACGCAACTATACACAGTGCTAAATTATCCTCTTACCGAAGCTGCTTAGGGACGGATTAGTCACGGACGAGGCGCTTAATCTCTGAGTTAGCACGTCCCGCGAGCCGCGACTTTTCGCAACTCCGCTTTATCGCGTTTACGTCCCGTTGCAACACGCTGCAGTGGACGACGCTAAATCATCGCGAGATGCACTCGCGCCTTCACTTACGTCCTATTGATTGTCAGGGAATTTATTCGAGCGGCCGAGTAGCGCGTGAAAGTTGGCGCATAAATTTGTTAAGACATCGATACACGGTGTTACGGGGATAATTAATTGAACTATGGACTGTTAAGCGCTACATGAGTCAGTGCTTAATATAAACGTTATGGGAATGCGACGCGATAGCAGTAAATCTCGTGGGAGGATTTCGTAATAAATGCTGAAAGGTCAAAAATCGAAGCGCCACACGTGCGAAAGGTACACGCGTGAGTAAGATCGAAGAGCGAACTTCGTCGTAGCGCCAAGTCGATTATTATCAAGACTCTCGCCTCGAAATTCCGGCGAGCTGCAGTGCGGGATTTCGACGAACGCCAGGTTAATTCGCGTCGACAGTTCGGCAGTGGAGCGCGCGCGTATGCAACGTGGCACGCGCACTTACGTCGTCGCCCCCTTGACGGAAGTGCTTTGGTAGCGGGAGCGATCGTACAGAAATTTGCATTCGCCTGCTAGCGCACGGCGTCTAAACGAGTTGGTTAATCACAGAGGCGGCGCACACGCACGCACCGCCTCGTCGGAGGTGCAATTAGTAAAAGCGCTTATGACCCACGCATAATGCGAAGTCCGTCGTATAAGCGGCCCGGGACACGCTTCGCTGATAGGCCTCGCATCTTTTGACGAGTGCCTTGAAATTCGTTAAACACATGGCATTATGCAAAACGCGGGTTGATTGGCGATCGACCGGATTTGGTGTACACTCGATATACGGCCGGATCGTCGTAAATAAGCGCTTAAACGGTAGCGCGCGATCGGCCGAACTTCACGGGAAAACTTGTCGACGAATTATCGCTCGTACGGAGTGTCTCGAAGATTCCATGAAATAGTTTCGGCGTGAGGCTGGAAAGAGAGATGACAGCGCTGAAATGCCACACATTTTTCTCCCACTCGGTGGTCTACGGGTAAGAGTTAGCGGAGAGGAGATAAATGCACAATTTTTACGTTTCTTGAATTCTATCGGTGAACGTAACTTTATTGTCAATTCTCTAATGCATGCATACCACTACATACGATCTTCCTAGTATCATGAACTCGGTAACATAGCTCCGCTTCTAACACGCCCCACACAAACACATCCAGTTCACGGAGTACAACCACGCCACTTCTGAAAATGCCCCGCAGCGATTCGCAGTCCGTCGGACGTTGAACACCGCTCACGGTGTCAAAATACGGCGGGAGACCCGTAATCTCGCGGAATCGCCAGGTTCGGGTATGTGAACCAGGACAACCGTTCATCTTCGTTTTGGGTACGCTCGGCTTGACTGACGGCGTAAACGTACACACGTCGCGGCAAACTGCGAACTCCGCCACCAACACGCATCCCGCGCAAACCCAGCTCCCAGCGTCGACGCACGTCCGCATACATCTGCGGAATCGTGCACGAACAGGACCGGCCGCTCACCACGTGCACGCAATAAACGTCAGATCATCCAGGTTTCGTTGGCGGGTAAACACCGGCCGTGTAATTGCGGGCAAAACAAGTCCGTTTGGGCCCCGCGAGAGCTCTCTCAGCGCACGTTTCGGAACTCGAGCCCTTTTGTCCGTGGCGTCGCCGTTGCCGTCGCGTCGGTTCGGCCAAAAAAGAGGAGTGATGACGAGAGCGCGGGAGGAGGAAAACGGGTGAGAAACGGGGAGAGAGAGGGAGACGGTGCTCGACACCGCGAAACGTTGAATAAAGCTGACGGAGAGGAACGGATTGAAGTGGTCGCAGGGACGAGTGTACGTGCTCCGTGGGAGAAATAAGGATGAAGAGAAAGTGAGAGAGAAAGGGAGACGGGGATCGAGAGATAGAGGGAGAGTGAAGGACGGAAGGTGTGTAGGTGAGGGAAGGATAGGGATATTGGAAGGAAGAGATAAAAGATCAAAGGAGGAACGAGGTGAGAGAGGGAGCGCGCGAGAGAGAGAAAGAGAGATGGACGTTCGTGGCATAGTGGAGAGATGTTGAGGAGGGATGTGCGAGAGGCAAGGTGAGGCAAGGAGGAATGCGGTTACGGTAGATCGCGGACCAGTCCTCTCGTGCAGGTCCTGTGCAAGGGCCCAAGAGACGGGGGACCACGAAAAAGGAGCATCGCGAAAAACGCGTGGACCCACCGTCTCGAGGATCCTCCACCATCTCTACTCCGCGCCATTCACTACCGGACGACGCGGACCCCAATAAATTTCTATCCTTCTCTAACGCCACCAACCGATCCGCGTACGTGCCTCACCGGCGATTACCTCACGATTACCTGCACTTCATCCTCTCACCGAAATCTTTATGCTCGGATCTCGTGAACTGAAATGATCATTTTTGGATCCGAAATGAAAGTGAAAAGGTACATTCTTTATAATAATGCCGTGTTACTCGGGGAACTGGTACCGTTACGTTGGTCATGATGTCAGAATTACCGAGTTTCAGGTACTTATTTCGGAATGTTTTCAATTCAACTGTAGCGAAGTATGCGCAAACCGGTTGAGATTCGTTCGTGTTTTATTTTTTCGGCGGTAACTGGTGTGATTATTGATAAGAATAATTTAGCCGAGATACATGGAAGTATTACTAATTAGGAGGATGATGCGTTGTAAAGGATGTCGTAATAAGAAGGACGATTTCTGGCCCGTGCAAGCCGCTGATAAAACCACCTGTCCACGGGTGTCTGCCAAAAAGTATCGAACGCACAGCGCCCGGTTTTGGACCCTGGCCTCGGCAGCTTGACAAGCTTGATTTAGATATACTGGCTGTGATCAATTCTTCGGCAGAATAATTTATTGCTTGTACCTCAGCGTCCGAGATGAGTGCGATTGCCGAGTACGAGCCCGTCGTCGTGTCTTTGCATTTCAAATTACTCACTATTGGCAAACGCAACTACTACGACACTATACGGAGGACAAGCCGCAATAAAAATTAAGCTCACGACGATTCAAGCAATCAAAACGTCGTGTGCTACCTAAATTGCAATTATTTGTGACCCGGTTTCGCTATGAAGACTAATGAGACGAAAAGCCTTATCCCGGAAGATCGCGTCATACGTTTCAAGCGTCGCGTTACAACGTCTGCGAGCGGAAGATCCATGAACCGTTTGCTACGCAGGATGCGTACAAATGTTCGTCCGGATTACGGACTCCCGAAAGACGTTCCGCAAATACGGCAGGACGATGATTCACATTCGTCGACGTCTTGAAATAAATTCGGATTTCCGGGGTAGGAGAAGCGCAAGAAGTAACGTATCAGAAAAGTCCGAGTGTTTTCCTTACGTAACTCTCGGGGTAGTGGAACGATCTCATCTTTCAGGATCAAGGCTCGTCAGGGCGAAGAACGAAGGGGAACGAACGCACGACGATTACTAGAACTTCGTATACTAGCCACCGCCATTACTTCCACTAAGGAGTGACTCATCTGTCCGCCAAAATCCTGGCAGCCCCGACGGGTTTCCATTATGCCCGGCAATTTCTCTCGATCGACGGCAGGAAATACGACTCGGCGATCGTGCGCCGAGCGAGTACCGTTAATTAATTAAAACGTCGGAAGTTCGCTCGCAGGCAGGATATACGCTGAAGGTACGTTCTGTACAGAAATGAAAGAAAATTGCAGTGGAATTTGTGTGCTGGAGCATCGAAAGTGAGAACGTCGAAATAAAGTGTACAGTGTTATGGACGGTGGGTAACATGGGCCAGAGACGACGGCGTTTTCGCATTTACAAGGGACCCTTTTTGTCGCCTAATCTTTGCGGCGATCGCGTGAAACCGAAAAATTAAACGACCCTAATTGTTCCGACTGGTGAAGCGTGTTTCGAGCGAAAGTAACGATAGGGCGCCGTAAAACGAAGGCAACCGGTCGTGGGGCGCGAGTGCTGAATGCGAGCATTATGACGTAAAAGAGGGGGCCTCGTTAGTGCCGAACCGAAACGAGAGTTTATGACTCATGTGGGCATTAAGTGTAATTTGACGAGGTCGGAATATGGGAGGAATGACGAGATGGCTTCGTTGCGAAAGAGTCGTCAGAATGAGCGCCCGGATTTCATTGAGGTTTCTGAATTCGTTTGATCCTATCTCTTAAGAACACCATTAACCATCTCCACATCATAAAAGGGAATCTAAAAGAAACAGAACGACAGCGAGACTCATCTAACGCGTGACTTTTGCGAAGGTGTGATTTCCTTGAAAACATTTACAAACGACACGAACTCTTTCGTGAAACTTAGAGAAATCCCTTATCGTTCCGCACTTCAACGAGACGCCCCCTCTGGGTATTGACAATGATCTGAAAGTGACGCGAATTAAATTGACTGTCAGGCATGAATAAAATTGCATTCTCACGGTCGTCGTATCGCGCGGCAGAGTGAATAACTTGGAGTTCATAAGACAGAGCTGACGCCGACGAAGAATGCAATAGGTGCGCTCGTCGCACGTCCCTCTTCTTCCGTCAATTCGGTTCGCGAAATTCCCGCTCCGTTCGGGTGTCGCGAAAAAATGTCGGCATGCGCTTGCGATACCGTCTGGCGTATATCGTCGCGACGCAACAACCGCCAACCGCCGTAAATCTTGATTGGACCCCGTGTGCCCGGTGCCATTTTAACCTGAAAGACTCTGAACCGAGAGCATCGCGAGCGTGGCGAGCGACGACATAGGCAGAGAGACAATAACGTTCTATCAGATCCTCTGGCGGGCGAAGCTGACACGACCGGAAAACTGAGATCGAACGATAACTCCGCGACGGAGGTGCACAGGGGTCAAGAAACAGTGCACGTAGTCGTCGACGAGGCTCCGAGGTCGTCGCCGGAGAGAGGGCTTACGAGATTTCGCGGGGCATGAAAAATTGGAGTGTCAAAATTGGACGGGTCGAATGGGAGAGGGAGGAGATTGCGGAAGATTTCGAGGGCTGGAAAAGTTCTAATTGGATAAAGTGACAAGTTAAGCCGGTTATGTTTTACAGCGGTAGGCGTTCCAAGTTTCCTGCTGATTGAAAATGATATCGTTATAATCTTTCGTTTCTTGAAAGCTCCGAAATTTTTACTAGTATTTACCATGCCGTTTATCAATGAAAAGAGGCTTTAGAGAGTTTTGATGTCTGCAGAATGTCTCGCAGCATCCCAGTCGCGTTCCATGAGCATCCAATCTCCGAGAGTTCGTAAAAATAATAATCCATCCATCATGGCACGCAACTTTGACTTTTAATTGACGCTCACAAACGGCGAGGCACCTCGAAGATTCTAACAATCAACACAGGGCATAGCACGAGATTTTAATTATAGATAAAACCCCGTGGTGCGCGCTCTGCATGCGAATAAACATCGCCCCGGTAATCGTGATTAATAACTGCGACCGTTCGAGGGGTATGATTCGGACGCATTCAGAACTCCGCGCGTACGTCAACGTCGCGATACAACTGCGTGGGAGTACGACATCGTTCATGCAGTGCGCAGCAGTAGACCTCGCTAATATCCGCGCCTATCAAAGTATCCTGCCACGTAACCGGATACCTTGCCTTGCGCAGTAAGGCAGTAAAGGTAACGTGGAGACAACAATTACTTCAATGAGATTCTTAATATTAATTAACATTCCCGATACTGTATACCGTTAACAATACTGACGGCGTTTAAAGTCTAATTTGAAGTAAAATCTAATGTATATGATTGCACAGTCTGCGGTATGTAAGTTCGGTTTCAGGTGCATGTAATTTTGAGTCTGATGTCATTTACAGGGTGAGGGAAGGTAGAGGAACGCTCGGATTCGATTCAATTCGCGTCGAATATTAATGTTTGTATCTCCATCTACTTTGCCCCCGGTGCCAGCCGTAAAGTTGACCGTAGACGCCGTCATATTTTCCCGTTAAATTGAAAGAAGCCGAGGAGCCACGAAGGAAGAAGCCGGCGCGTGTAATGACTCCGCAGCGCGCCGGGTCATACGAAATAATGTTGCGTGAAGCGTCGTACAACATTTTCGGTCGGCGCAGCGCGCGCGCCGTAAAGAAGCCACAGTTTTCCAGGATTGTCTTGCGCGGATGAAAAATATTCTCCCGGGAACGGTCATAAAGTCGGCCGCGTGGCGGAAATGCTTGCTCCGCCGGCGGAATTTGTTACCGAATGGGAAAACTTGGGCGATTACCATTACGGTTTGGCAGTCGGGACGTTTAACGATCGCTTTATGCGACGACGAGTCGGAAGAAATATCAATTTAGTTCGTTGGCCCTAGAGACCCCGACTGTGTCGTAAGGCACGACTGTTCTCGCGTTCACGAGACTCGTCTTGGTTGATCTTTGACGTCGCCCAGCAGCCAATTCGGAAGTCTTGTTCCGTAGATACGTTTTGTGCAAACGTTTCGCGTGCGATATGGCCATGTCATACGGTCGACCGATGAGAAATTGCCTCGCAATCGAAGTGAAGATTAACAACTCGTCGACGATGAACGATGAGAGGCACGCTCGATCGGAACGGTAATTAATGCCGGCGGCCAATTGCCATTCGAGGGCGGGCAGCAAAAGGAAGAAGAACGAGGGAGAGGAGAGAGAAATCCCTTTGAAGACGTATCGGCGCTGGATCGCAACAAGTAGCAACAACGGTGGCCGGCCAACAGGAAGTGCATTGTACCATTAGCTCTATTTAGACTTACGTCTAATTGAAGACATAAGAGGCCGACTCCTTCCGCCACCGTTCGGCTAGCCTCACTTACGCATCGCGTGCGTCGTCATCTTTACTCGAGGTTCGCCGAACCGTTGTTTAGCAGCCTTTTTTTGCCCACGGCTCGACCGGGCTCTTTTATTCCTTAATTCGCACTCTCGGGTAATGATCGCGAATTGAATTAGGCTTCGTGAGTGACAATAATCGCCGGGTTCCTTTGGCACGGGCTTCATTCAATTAGCCAAGTGAAATAGACGAGTTTGTGCATTGTGACGTACCGTACGTCGCTACATTGAATGACAAAATAAATCAGAAACAATTATCCGCCTTCGATGATAATCTGCACGGACAACGATAACCCCGTGAAAAATCCAACTGTCACCGACAATTTTAGACGTCCCGGCACTTGCGAACTTACTCAAACCGGGGAAAAGAAATAAGTACAGTCATTCCGCGTAACGAAGTCGAACGAATCGTGCATACGCGGGCGAGACGATCGATTGACTAGGAGAGCCTAACGTTGATAATTTCCGTTGCTCGGGCGTACCCGCATGCGGAATCAATGATAAATCCGACGATAGCGGCTAGCGTGAAATTCGCCGCGTCACGGATAACCATTGAACGAGGTTGGGCGAGGTTGAATACGGTTGAACGATGTTGGATAAGGTTCGACGATGCTGGATAAAGTTGGACGAGGTCTCCTCGATCGAGGGCCCCCGTGTCGCGACTCTCCCCTTTTTCCAATGAAATACAATCTTCGACGTATTATGGGCGCACCGGTGCCGCTTACGTACACCTCTGTATGTATATGTCGCGACTTTTAGTCCCGGCCCACACAGTGCAGTGACCCTCGATGAAACCAAGGAGTACAGTGAGCGCATGCAGGGTGGGGCGAAAATCGTATACGCCGAAGATCGACGATCGTTACGAAGCAACTCACTCTTTTTCGCTGCCGCTCGATCGAAGCCTATTTTACGTCCGTACCGTTCATCTCCCGGCGCGCATTCCAAATTTCTCGATAATATGCAGACCGTGTACAGCGAATTGTGAATCGCGCATATGTGAACAGAGGTGGAAATTTTCCGAGGTACGGCATTACGAGGCCACGAGAAGCTTTCACGAAAATGGAAATTCGCCGTGGGAATTGGGAGTAGCCGGAGAACGGGGTGCGCGAAACTAGAACGGAGTTGGTCGATTCTAATGTCGACGCTGTGCACGGTCTTTCTACTTACAATAACTACTGTGTAAAATGCACAGTTTAAGAGTTCGTCGCTACAGCCGGAGTAACACTCTTTAACGAACCACTGCCAATTTGGTCAACATTTCAGTTCATTTAACGTACGCGACAGTCTGAAAGCAAAACTCGCACGACCGAAAAAGGACCTCGTTACTTTCCCGCCGACGACTTCTCGCACGGTGGGAAAGTCGGTTCCCCGGTGCAATTCTTATCTCACAGCCTCGAGAAATAGTAAGTCTTCGGAAACGAAGAGAGAGAGAGAGAGAGAATTGGGTCGCGAACGAGCGAACGCTTCGGAGCGGCGGAAGTTACGAAACGTTTTCTTACGTCACGCTTAACGCCATCTCTGTATGTGCCCCGTCACCGTTTCGACGAGGGAAAACTCGTGGAACATACATAGGTTATGGACAACGGACATGTACTGTGTATCGAGAGAATTAATCACGTCTGCCTGCTCAGAGGCTCCGATCACCGCGGCTGAGCCTTTAAATAGCGCGTGGGCGTGGGTGAACTTGCGTGCTGGTGCGCGCGAGTAGGTATCGTTATCGGCGTCTGCTTCGGAATGAAATTTGATTTATGCGCGGGAAAAATCGTGAAGCAGCACGTCGCGGCTGAAAGCGTGACCGGTGCTTGAAGCACGTCGGATTTTATTGGAGAACAGGAACTGCTAAAGTTGGACACGGTGTTTAGAGAGTTATACAGCCAACAGGTGCCTGGAGCCGGAAACCGATCCGCGTGTCATGGGTGGCGAGACGTGGAGCCCTAGGGAGACGTAGTTCTCGTTTGTTAGATCGTAAGACGATATTGAGCTGACGCCGTTGAGGTTATAGATCGCGGAAATTAGCGAATGTCACGAGGTTGCCTATGTGTGGCCTATTATGTGGCCATTAATAAATGCGTTAATAAAACGCACAGACCGCTTTGTCATTACGGACGATTATTCCCCGAAAAATGGCGCGGCGAGCGGAATGAGCAGAACGGTCGTAAGTTCCGCTGAGACGTATTCGACTTTTTCCCCGCGCGGCGGGGTACCGACAGAAAAACGAGCAGCATTCTTACGGGCCATTTTACGGCCAATCACCGTGAAGTCTAATGACGGCCTTGGCTCGCGTTTAACGCACTAATGATTATAGTAAGAAACTAGGATGCGAGCGGCGTAGTCGTCGTCTTCGCCGTCGGTCGGGCCACAATGCATATCTAATGAGAGCCTCTTGAGGCGAGGCCGATTTTTGCGACGCCCCTGAAACGAGATACGCTCACGAGAAAAAGAAATTAATTAAACGGGGCTTCATTATGGTCGCCGCTCGTTGCGGTAAGACCGCAACGGGCACCGCACCCAGTCCGGGAAAAATGCGGCTTGATTGACGGAATTGGACGTGTGTCGGTCTGAACCCGCAATCCCATCCGATATACACTCGTAATCCGATTCGTGAAGGTGGATTAGAAATGCGGATCACCGTATCTCGTCCGTGCGTCCCAGTGCCGTTCTCGAAACTTCATCGCACTCGTCGCAAATCTCGAAATCTTCTGAACGTTGAATATTCCTACTTTTCGCTCGACGCTCCATCCTTTCGGTCCACTTCAAAGTTTTCGCGGTGAAAGCGTACGTTGTTTGCCGCTGATAATTTATCGCACGCTCGCTCGTTGCTTTCCATCTTCACGGCCTTTCTCACGATCGAGGCTATGTTAATGACACGTCGCGCCGTTCGATGCCGAGATGTCAACAGCTGCGCCCGCGGATCATGCCGCCCAGTCGGTCTTATGGCGCGGATCATTGAATAATTCATAATTTACGGGCCGTCTCGTTAAATCTCCGCACGCCTTTTTTTCACTGTCGGTCACTCGGTCGGGAGTCGGGAGGAGAGCACGGCCGAGAGCCGAGAGATCTCTCACCTTGCAACGACAAAAGCCGCGCGCGGACCGAAATGAAAGTTTCAAAGTCGTTAGACAGGTTCTCCGGGGCACCGGATGCCTCTATCTCATTTTCGTTCTAAAGCGATTCAAGGACGACGCTGAATAGGCCTGTAGCGCCGTTCATACGTCGAACTACGGTCAACTACACGAATGTAGCGAAAATTGCACTGGAACCTCACACGGTGACGCGTAGACTTTGAGATCAATATTCCGGTACATCGGTCAACATATTATGAAAACGTCGAAACTGTCCATTTAATACTGTCTCGCCAAACAATCGCTGTGAATCGGAATATAATTCTGCACGCCGGCAAAATATAGTCTGCCGAAAGCAGTTGAATGAACGACAGCTTAACAGAACACAAAAAAAAGAAAAAAAAAATGTGCACACATCATTGGACACAGAGCGTAACAATCGACAAACGAAATCAGCCGGTCTCGGTAGTGACGAACTAACGGTGCGCAGCGCGGGAAAATTGCGGCGTCGGCGGCGTAGTTGGAAAACGGTAATTCGGAGTGGACGATTTTATCGTTCATCGACCGGCCCCCCCACCCCTCGATCGGATTGATCGATCAAACCGGGCTGGAGGGAGGAAGATTCGACGGAGATACGACGCACACCTGTCGCGCGCATTCCGCTGCATATTTAAAATCCAACCTTCGTGAGTCGGGGAACCATCGGGCCCGTGTAATTAAAATTCCGTGACGTCGAGAGGCGGCAAGACCGTCGTTTTCTCAGCACGTTGCGATTTTTGCGATCGACCGAAATGGGCTTAAGTTGGGAGGTCGCTATCAATGCTTGATCGGAGCGAATGGAAGCGGAAGCAGATTGATTACCGATCGATTGATCGGATAATTAATAAGCACCGTGAAGCTACTATTAATTAGCGACTAAATTTAGAAATGTAATTATAGTTATTATACTGTTATCTGATAACGACTGATGGGATGATAATTGCAACATACTTTGAAAACAAAACAGGTTAGTGTATAATTGAACTTGAACGTAACAGAATCTTTTCGTTTTTCATCACTTCGGGGACGATTGGAGTTGGCAGTTTTACTGGATACTACGAGCTAAGGACAGAAATTGCTGTCAGAACTATCCTGGAAGTAATCGATCGATCGATCTGCCACTTAAATCTATCGAGCGTTCGGCATAGTTCACCTCTTCAAGGTTCTTTGTCCGGCCGAACTCCCTCACATTCCTTCATTCTCAAATTGCGCACGGGGCCGTCTTCGCGTCGTTCGCCACGATCCGTCGATCGATCACGTCGAATAAAGTTTCCTGGCGCCGTCAATGGCACTCGTCTCGGTGGCGGACAAAGAGATAAAGGCCTGGGGATACTTAGTAGTTAAACTCAAATAAGATTAGGAGCAATTGTTCTGACAGGACGTTCAAACGCACTTGACAGTCGCTTCCTGACATTCTATTACGCCGAGTTGATCGTCCGTCTGCAAAGGTTTCCTTCTACTTATGCGTTCGTTGAGTCTCATCGCGCGGAGTCATCGATCACTCCACGAATTGATCAATAATTTAGCAACAGTCGCGAATTATTGCCGGTAAGAGTTGCGCAGATCCATAATTCAATTGCACGTGCATGTTTTGTAACCTTCTATCATACGAAAACTGGACAAGGTATCATTAGACGGACAAGATGTATATTTGCACGCAATGAATTTATCCAAACCCGTTTCAGTCGCCAAGCACGGGATACCGTGTACCTTAATGCCTCCAGCCGTAGAAGGAAAATATGACATTTCCAGCAGCAAAATCATTCACAACATCGTAATGACACCACGCATCCGACGTTTACTTTCCTAACGACTCTCACCAAATATTCGAAACGCCAATCGGTCCCGAAGTAATCAAAGCCCATTTAGCCAGCACACGTGCGAAATCTGCCGTAATTAAAAGGCTCTCAGCGCGAATTGAAAGCCGGTCTTACCCGCTAATGAAAACGATCGTCCGACGTGTTCGCGGCGAGTGGAGAGCAGCACGGATCGATACACGCCGATCTTTCTTTCGCGTCGGTGAGCTTCTAATCAGCGACGTGCCTGGTGGCGAGCGATCGGAGGCGCATTGTGCTGTTAGACAAGTTGCGCTTCGCTGGACTGACGCGCAATGGATGGATGGACACGGTCGTTGACAATTACAATGAATCATACAAGACGCGACAGACGTGCATGCGCTTGCGTTGTGTGTCCACATAGTGATCGCACAGTGTTCACATAGCGTTCTGCACGGAGTGTGCTTCTGCACTGAATACCATTTCCTTCGTCTCTCTCCGTCTCTCCCATTTCCCATTTCGTTCGCTCACTCGCTTCATCGCACCCTCGCACTCTGTCAGCTCATTCTGTTCTCCCACCGTTCGTGCGTGATTCTCCGCTTCCCATTTCTCTCCTTCCTTCTCTTTCAACACATTCCCCCATTCAACGTGTTCTCTCACTCGCCACACGCGGTTCTCCTGACTTTCGTTTTTGCCTTCTCCTCTAGGCTCATTCTACTGTCTTGCACTCGCCTTCCTTTTGCCCACCGTTCCACCTATCTTCCTCTCCGAAAACAGTCCGGCTTCTTCTTCATCGCGATCATTTTTCTTCATTCTCCCTTCTTCCTGTTTTTCTCCTCGAACTCATTCTACTGTCTCGCCCCGTTACTCATTTCTCCCATTCTCCCACTTCTCCGCCTAAAACGCATTCTAGCCTCTCGTCCCATTCCCACCACTTGGTCTACTTTTTTCCCTATTCTCCCATCCTCCGTCGCGATTCCTCTTCATTACTCACACCTTCGCGCATCGTAAAGCATCCTACGCCCGATATACACCGCGAGCCCACCTTTGTAAATCATTTCTAGTACCACCCCGCCCGCGAATAAATGATAGACCTGCGAGGCTCGCGAGTACGCTCCGCTCGGCTGTGTCCGGTAAACTCGCGGTTGGCGGCACTTATTTGCATAAACCAGTCACGTCATGCGAAGAAGAAGACGCGCTTGATGACAATGGGGCGCGAGCGAGCAGGGAGTGAAGCAGTGAAAACCTCCTCGCGTGCCTGCGATTCTCTCGTTACACGTCGCTGAACGAGGTGGCAAGTCGAAAGGTAGTGAAAATGTGTAATAATATACGGAGGGGGAGGACGGAGAGAGGGAGGGGGAAGACGAAGCTTAACGGCTCTGTCGGCACGAGATCGGCATGAGGACTCTTAAAGCGTCAGGTTTATTTAATCGATAAGCACGAGTGGCGCGAGCGTAAATACAAAGCCGTGAGCGGGGATTACACGGAAAGTGCATTACAGTTTTTACGCGGCGCAGCGCTGTTTTATGCGCGCGTAAACGTAATCGAAGGACGGAGGAATCGATGGTGCGCGCTGAAAAATGTGGGATGCCCTGCCGAGGAAAGGATGTGATCTGGGGATTTTCGTTGCCGAAGTGTCGGACTTTCGGTGGAAGATAATTGAGCGGGGTACTGCAATTGTGTCATTTATAATGCGTTAAATAATAGAGTACTTTGGGGTGACGTCACGTGGCATTGGCAGTGACGATGAAAAGGAGAAGGATAATAATGAGAGGAAGGGCAATAATTAGCTGATTTTAATCTGGATAAAGATGAACAAGTACTGGACAGTTTAATTGCCGTTTGTTCGGACGACAATTTAACCTCCGAATAAATGTCTCGTCGTGCTTTTAATTCCACGTCGGATTGGACGGCATTACGATGATTGACGTATCGATCGTTCTCCATAATAAGAGAGTCACGAATGTCGGTCATCCCCGTTGTAACAGCCGTACACAGGAATAAGTACCGTGACAGCGACGCTGAGAGATTACAGAATGTCGATCGGCGATGCAAAGGGTATTAAAAATGTACAATTACCGACCTCGACGACATGCCAATCTCCTATTCCGTGTCAGTAGAACTTCCCACATGATGTTACACTCGCCAACTTAATATTCAACGCGACCGGCCAATATTATTTTGCCCTGACATGTGTCTACTTATGTTATGTTTCAGCTTGACGGTATCGAAGTCAATACATTAAAAGCGGTTCCGTTCACGGTTTCCATTACGAGAACTTTCTTCGCCGTAATTAAAACTTTCCTCCGATCGCGTTTATAGATCTCCGCGATGTCTATGATAGAGAAACAATTACAAGGCGGAACGTGAGCTGACCTGTCGGTAATTAAATCTTCAACAACTGAACCGACGGCATCGATATTGAATAACCCCATCGATCCTTACGATCGATCGATGTTAGGCAAGATAGCTTATCACGTGGGACCGTGGGATAATCAACTCCTCTCTCGAGGATGCTTCGGGAGGATAGGCAGTCCCCGACGGGACGATAAAAATGTTCACGATCCCTCATTTGTCACCGTCTGCTTTGCGTTCTGACAGAGTTATTGGAACACACGAAAGAGCGGCAGAGATACACATATGAGGCACACTTCTCACGAACGCCAGTCGTGTAGGTGTGCGTGCGGATACGAGACACGAGGGAAGGAGAAAGTTGCGGGACAATTTTGGTTGTCGACCCTCGCGCGGTTCTGGTCGATTCCCCATTGCCAAGAAACGGAAGGGAGAGGAAGTGAGAGAGAGTTGAGTCTGTCGGGACGAATGTCATCCGACCGGTCGAGGCAACATGATATGTCGCTTCCGATACCACGTGCTCCCTGCCTAACGCATATTACGCCCGCGACTCTGCAGATTCGTCCTTCCAACTGACACGCCGCACCTCGCGACAATCCGAACCCTTTTTGCATTCACGGCGATATTATTTATATTCGTAACCATCAGAAATTCGAATGGAACCTTGAAAATTATGGAGTTAATACGACGGACGGGGTTTGAGTGAACGTGGGCGTATATAAGCAGGACGGTGTGGTTTTTATGATAACAAGTTACGAGGTTTCCGTTAATGAAATGCTAATGAAGTCGTTTAACAATGTCATTCCAACGGTGATTCGAGTATACACAGCCGATTAACTCGGAAAACTGAGATTTCACCGCACCTTCGCAGTATCGTACGTCGCTGCGGTGGCGAAACGGTGTCGGAAATTTACGCGCTCCTATGTCCGGAGTATCAGGTTCGTGTCGTAGCGCGAGACGATTTGAGCCTCTTTCCTCGCCGGCAGAATAAAACAGTCCGGCCGAATCTGGGGACGCTAGGGAAGATGCGTCGAGCCACCGTTACTCGGGACCGGTTTTCAGGAGGTGACGATAATGCGATGAGATCTACTCGGGTGTGAAGCGACCGCAAGGCATAATATCATTCATAGGTTACCGCGGTCCTTGTCTATATGCGGCGGCACACGTGGTCAACTGTCTGTCCGGTACAATATTCGAATTGGATGCTATCGGATTCTGTAAGAACATCCGTTTCTCCGTATGTGTGCTAGGTGTAGGCAGAGAATGGTTATTTCGGGATTGGAGCATGGTCTGCAGTGCAAGTGAATGAATATTGAATTTGCAGGAAATGCTGAGAAATGTAGAAGAGCATCAAGAAATCTTAAAAAGGCCGTGAGAAATTTGAGAAAAAAATGGAGAAATAAACAATGCCATTTTCATGAAAACAAACAAAAATTTTCCGTGTACGACGACAATCAAACATGTTTAGTTGACACAGCCTCCCACAGAAAGCAGAACTTCAACGATCATGAGCCCCGTAAACACGAAGTTGATTGTCCGTGATCGAATTAACGTCGTTCAAGCTGGACATTGTAGTTTTCACATCCGAACCCGTGTTCAAACTACATCCATATACAAGACTATGTTCTTACAGCTCGCATGTGTGTATATGCACCCACCCTGTAAGCACCACCACCGTGTAAACACATGATGTATGTACGGTTCACGTCCTCACGCGTCCGAGTACGATGGATACGTGGGCAGATGTAGCCTCGGGCCTGTTTGCCCACACGCAGCAATTCCTCTAACGTATCTCCAGGTTGCGTCGCTGAACTCTTTCAGGGCGAGCACCTCGGAGACGTGCGCTGTCAATCGTTATCGGCGGCGATTGCGAAACGTTTCGATGTTCGAGGAATTGTCTAATGTGCCGCGCCAGTCAAGCGTTGATGTCTCTGATTGCGTACAAAGCAACAGTTGCAGATACAAGGGTCGTTCGCAGTCTTGCTTAACGTACCTACGTGTACGTAATTGATCCCACGTGTTCTTATCAATCTGTGCGCTGTTGACATATCGATAAATCCAAGCCTGCGTACAAATGGTCTTGAACAAATTCGATAGCGGCACGGCGACAAATTCAATTCCTCGAGGTTAAGTCCAGTTATTTAGGCGGATGCACTGGGAGTGCAGATTTACATAACAACGGCCTAAACTCGCATAATTTACATTTCCTTTCCATCCCTTCGCCCTCGACCTCTCGGTTCGCCTGTTTCCTGTCCTCCTCTTACGTCGTCTCTGTTCTCCATACAGTGTCTCGTACACTTGCCTACACACGAGTCCATGTGCTCATGGAAAATCGATAGGCCGCTTTGCGTGGATTCGGAGTTAATGGATAATCGGTGTACTCCGTCGTCTACTCGATTTATCAGCTCACGTCGACATTGTCTTCCCGAGCTTATCACTTATCCGGTGAATCTTTAATTTTCACGTGCGCTCAGGAGTCACCTTTGTTCGAGACAGTTCGAACAACTATACACTTTCACAATCGAACTGATCAAAACTTTCACTAGAATTCATGACTAACTTTCCTACTCACAATTTGGAAATTAACGTGTTAAATTATCGGAACTGCCATGCATGAATTGTACAGTCTCTATTGTATTATCCGAGATATTAAAAAAATTCAGAAGTTCGCCGCACGCCATCCGTGAATTTCGCTTCGGGTCGTTACAAAAATGAAACAACTCAGGAAAGGAAGTTGTCCTTCCGTGACAAACAGCGTTTCCGGCGCGGCAGATCCTACGCACACTCGCGTACAGACGCTGCTGGATATACAGTTGTAAAAGTCGGTGGAATAAAAGTTCGGAATGCCGAGCGACGGGCCGGAGCCGGAAGTGACAGTCATTCTGTTCGTAACTATTCCGTTTTTCACTCGTATCCGGTCCAATGGGCAGAGGTGCAAAACCAGGTACGCGGCGTTTACATATTCCGATTGAGTGCGGAAGATCGTTCTGGCCGAACAGAGGTATACAATCAGGCTCGAAATGATATTCGTCACTGTAGACTCGATCCGACAAGTGCGGATTTCGACACTTGGTGTGACGCATAATAACGCACTGCAACTAGCTTGTACTACTACGCATCGAGTAGTCAGGGTCGCGATGCAAGACTCCACCCCGTGACACGTAAGAACGTAAACGGCGCAAAAAGCTTTCATTAGCCTGTCTGTTAAGCGAGACACTGCATCTGTCGAAACGTGAGAATCGATCATTGGGAGGATCGTCGCGTCGCTGGTAGGGTTCGAGTACCCCGCACAAGGAAACCATATGAGGTAGGCTAAAGAAAATATCTGATGTCGAGGGGGAAAGCGTTCCTTCGGAAGAAAGGGGCTTCCTCGGGCGAAAAACTTTGACGGCGGAATTCGTGCGCGGCTGGGGCAAGAAGGGAGAACGAGGAGAAAGCCCCGAACTTTCTCACTAATTTTGACAGTACGAAACATGCGTTTCCTGTTCGGTGCACGAAACTCCGGCTTCCGCCAGGACGAACATTGATGTATTTATTTTCAGGCACGAAAATTGTCATGCAACAAGAAAGTGAGGGACGTTGAAAATCGCCAACACTTAAATATGACTTATACTGATCAGTTCAGCGTTCAGTTTATTCTGTCTGACTACATCTTGTGTCTCTCGTCACGGTACCCTTTAACACGTATCAACCGGGAGATAAAAGTCTACTCTTCCGCGGTCTGTGCGAGTGCCCGTTATAAATAACGTTTTATTAGCGAACGCTCGATGGACTAGTTTCATCTGATTTTAATTAACGCGCCGGCAGCGCAATTAAGCTTCTTCTAGCAATTCGCCCCTAACTCTACCACCCGTGTAACCCGACTGTCTTGTTCGACTCGTGTGGCTTTCACAGACAGCTTCTCGGTCAGACCTACTCTCCTGCTTGTTTCCTCGACGCTGAGGAAAGGATGCTGCGGACCTACTTCAATTGGGACCGCGCTTTTATTGAAGTGTCGAGCAATTAATGGCCAAACGTGGCTATGGTGCCGTTGTATATATTTACGTCACGACCAACTTCCTCTCTCTACTCGTCGGAGCCCTTAAATTGCTTCAGGACCGCGCTGTCGATTATTGCTGTCGAGCGACTAACGATTCCGTGCACGGAATTTCTCGCTCATCGCTGGCGACCGCCTTTCATCAGACGTTTCGTTCGTAATGCCTTGTGTGGTGTAACGTTGTGCGGTGAGGTATCAGAAAAATTTGATATCGCCGCGACTTGAGGAGTTCTTGCGTTCAGGAGAAAGTTTAAGTGATTTGGATAAAAACGAGGCCTAGTGTGTGTTAGTCGTAACATTCGATTACATGGATAGTTCAAGTAATGATGTTTTTACTCAGCTGATTTACCTGAGTTATGTCGTTTCGGAAGAATCATGCAACGATCTAATTTTTGCGTATCTATAAAAATGTAATCGTTCTCAGCGCATAATGAAAAAGAAAAGAAAAAATTGTTGACGGATTGGAAAGCGGTGAAAGCCTCACAAAATTTCGCCTGCAAAACGTCGTTTTACTCTAACGTGAATCGAAGCGTTCCGCAGACAGCTTGTGCAACCACATTCGAGGTATAGGATAGACTCATCATTCAATGCATCTTTTGTCCCACCATCTTGGAGTGCTAGAAAATAATAAACTGTGATCGAGATATGGTCGAAAAATGATGAAAAAGATAAATATTTTATTTCGCGTCGGGCCTGCACCATTCGATAGAGGGTATTAATTTGCACTGAAGGTAGACCACAAGCTGTACGCTGGACTCCCAATCACAAATAGCGAGTCTATTCTACATCTCGTCCATGGTGCACCGTCAGTACGGTAAAACAATTTAGGTGCCATAAAACAACTATAAAAAAACAGGCATAAAACATGCTGTAAGAAGACATAAAACGTTTAAGCCACGTTAACTTCGTTATCCGCGAAATCGATTGTCAAAGTCCGACTTCCACGAGCAGCGCCAAATCGTAAATATTCCAGCAACGATTCACCGTCCGCCAGCGTCTGATACTCCGTGAGCGTCCGAAAGGAGCAGAAAATTTATTAAATCATAATGCCCGCCGGTGAGCGTTCCCCCGCAACGTTTCGCAAATGCTCGCAACGTTCGCTTGTAAGTCGTCTTTCAAGATCCAAACGACGCGTCACATCTCGAAAGGTCAAATGGCCAGCTCGGCGTAGACATTAAAATGATTTAGGAACGTCTTTTGCGAATGGATCACTTTCAGGGCCTGGCCTGGGAGATCCAGGCTTCATTAGAGACGCCGCGACGTTTTGCTTGTCGGCATTGTTCTCTCGTCCTACACCGATTCCGGATAATACGGATGGAGCACGAGGCACGGTGCGGCGTGTGTGGGTGTTGGCCGCGTATATGGGCAGCGTATGACGAAGTGTGACGACGTATGGCCTGGCTACGTGTCACTTTCGTGACTACGAACTCTGACCCGCACTCGTTTGTCCTCAATTTCGAAACTTAACCCCCTCAACGAGGGACCTCCTCGAGCACGAGCGCGAGCCACCTAAGTTAATCGCTTAATTAATTCCGCCGTCCGGTCGTTCGCATCGCTTTCACCCAATTAAACGTCGCCGCTGACTGTATCGCGAATTCGAGATAAAAGCGCTGAGCCGGGAATTGAGTCTTGTTTGCGGTCGACAGTTCTTCGTCGGCTTCATCAGCTTTCAGATGGACTGTCTGCGAGGGTAGCTAACAAACGTCATTTAATCAAGATATCGGGCGTGACGGGGAACAGGGGGGCAAAGAATTGCATTTGAAACATCTAATTTTGTCACTTATTCTTTTAGATTTTTGACAGACCAATTTTTCACAATCACCCTCGCATACAACCTCGGGCCACACGCGACCCCGTCGAAAGATTAAACAGTCCGTTTCTCGTGAGCAAAGAAGAAGCCAACGTTCGGAAACCTGTTCCTGTCGCGACTTAACGAAAAATGAAGGGGAGAGATGGGGAGGGGGGAGATAACGCAAAGCCGATAGTTATTGTTATTGGTCGATGTCTGCGTCGTGTCACGTTACCAGGAAACGAAATCCAGAACACCGTGTCTTATCGGACGAAGACTTGATGGCTCTCGAGCACCTTGGGGCAGAGTGGAATGGGCGAGAGGGGGATGAAGGGAGGGGGAGAGAACGAGGGAAGGGTTTCGTTCAGTCGTCTCGAGGTTTACTCAGGTTTACTCAGGCAACGTCTCGATTTCCTTCACTCGTATCGCTTTACAGACCGTCCAAAGCCTTCTTCGCCGTCTTCTTACCGTTTTCAGCGGATACGCTGGGTTTCCATGATAGACGTCTACGCGTTCGACGTTGACACGGATTTTCACGGAGCCCCGACTCGCGAACGCGTACTGTGGTGAGACGTTGGAATGTCACCTCACTTCGAAACGCGATTATCGATTTTTAGTCAATTTCGTAGTCCAAATTTAGTACGCGTCAGTAGAAAATACTGTGATGCCAAAAATGTCACAATCTCTGTTCAACGTTATGTTCGAAGTTGCCGTAGAATCTAGGGTCCCACGCGCACGAAGATGCTTTGACAAAAGCTGTTAGCGCCCAGTTACACTCTACATTACGCTCCCCTCGGAACATTTGAATCCTCAGCAGCTTCACACGATCCCAGCACCGGTCGCCTCCAGATTTAAACCCGGCACGTGCAATCGTAAATCGTAAAGACCAACGAAATTCAGCTTCCTTCTTGCGGGAGCGACCGTCATGAATTATAAAGTGATAGCATCAGCAACATCGAGGGTCACGTTACGTCACGTGAATGTTTCAGGTTTAAAGTCGTGCTCGTGACGAGTTCGCGGTCGGCGCGAGAATTCACGTAAGAAGAAAAGGCATCTTAATAAATGTACGGAGATTTATTTGACCGATTAGAGTTAGGACCGAGTTCATTGAGACCCCCAACGGCGCTGGCAAACGAGACTTCATGGGAAACGACCGAGGAATCAGATTTTTCAGAAAGTGAACCATGCAATGCACACTACTAAAATCTTCTACATAGTCGAGCAAATTTTGTTGAAACTTCAGGTCAAGTTACTCGTTTCAAGCAATCAAAAACTTTTCGCAGAACACCATAAAACCTCGAACCGCCCGGCATAAACGTCCGGAATGAAAAGCTTAGCCCCTTAATTTAAAAATAATTAAACGATAACACCAGAGCTAGTATAACTAGATCAGTCGAGTTTCATTAGTACCTACAGCGGGCGCAGCCTTAAAGATAACGTTAGCCGGATAAAGGTTTAATCGACAACGAGTCTGAAAGATACCAGGCACGACTCATCCGGGCGAGATATCGTAAAATGTAACGTCGAAGCGAGTTTTAGAATGGCGATATCAAGGGTAAAGCGAGGCGGCAGGAATGCGTGACGATAAACTTTTCCCGCATTTTCTCGTTTACCCCCGCCATTCGCTTGCGTACGCGCCTACACGCGCGCTGTCGTCGGCACTTTATGCGCAAACTTGCCGCCCGGTTTTCCGCGTGAGTGACGCGCGGCGCGGATGCGAATTTCGTGCCTTTTGTCGGTGATACGAGGCTCGACGAGTCGAAACGCGAGATTGCGTCGAAAATTCTTCCCCCACCGCGAGTCCGCACTATCGTCGAGAGTCTGACGGGGCGCATGCATCCTTTCTTGATCGCCGGTCTCGTCATAAGTGCGTCGGTGTGTTCGTGGTAAGGCGCTTGAGATGCAAAGCGGCTTCGTTCAAGGGACGACGTTCGTGCGAACTTCAAACGTGAACGATTGAATAAATGCTTCTTTTCAGTTGCAGGGCAAGGGGTAAAGTATGAGACTTCTGGGACGACGCAAAGTTTGCCTATTTATATGTGTAAAAGATGTAAAGTGTACTCACGAAGAACGCCAATTTTTCTATTGTGTTCGTAGTATCTTATGTTTGACCAAGCTTGCGTGCCCTTAATAACCCTAATCCTTGATACAAAAAAGTGATAAAGATGAGCCCATTCTTATGGAAAGCACGATCAATCGAACGGCGCCACGATGTTCCCTTTACCGAATTATCGGCGGTTACTATCGCCGCACGTAGCTTGGAACAGTCAGCGTAGATAGCGGAAAAGTATGTCAGCATTTCACGTGTCACAGCGCGGTGTGTATCAGGTCGCGTGATCACTTTTCAGCGTTAGATTTTATCCCCGCGCCTACAACGTTTCAAATATTGTTGCTTCGCGTGCGTAGAAAGTACACACGAATGGGTTAGACGATATCAGAGACGCGGCCTACTTTGTTCCTACCAACCCGGTGAATAAAGAACTTAAAAAAAAAATGAAAGTAACGAAAAGGCGTGATGGCAAGCTGCAAAATGCATCGGATGCACACATAAACCATATACCTCGCAATCGCCGTATCTATATTGCTGTATAAAACACGTTGGGTCGGGCGAATGTTCAGACGATAATATGCAACAAATTCAGCGATAAATATCGTTCGCGTTCTGTGGAATTCTGTTAAATGCCGCCAAAGTAAATTGGATTAATATTGTATACGCGATTTTCGAGCGATACGGTTAAATGTACGGAAAGTGTTATCGGAAGCGTACTATCGGAGGCATTCAAATATTTAAATGCTTAATAACTCCCCACGTATAATTCCCTCTCTTTCTCTCACGGGTCATAAATATGAGCATGCACCGGTGGTACCCGTTTAATCTTTATCGCGGGGCGGTTATTGCTTTTGCACTTTCCAGATATATCCGCCGCTATTCAAATTCCCTTCAGACCCTGCTTTACGGTGGGATTTAAACGCGCTGTCAGATTCCGCATACTGAGTGTTAAGCACGGTTAATAGAACCGCGAATATGAGTCATGGCGGTAGACAGAGTTAATAATACGAAAGGAACATAAAAAGATTCATGCCGGAAGCATATTATCATGTAAATTAAAAAATTCTGTAAACTGCAAATAAATCATTACTGAAAAGAGGATAAGCTCAAAGGTTGATTAGCGCATAGGAGATCAAGCAGATCGTACGTTATATATTGAGATTTGAACAAAATGTTGTGCTTGTAACATCGGAGCAGGTGCTCATTCTCGCATCAATGGACGAAGAAAATCGTAAATTCGTCGAATGGGAGTGGCTCTCCTATCGACATCTTTGAACGTGAGATTAGAAGGTTTGTTGGCGGTTATCGATCGTCCAGCGCCGCGTCAAATATTTGAACGAGGCCAACAAACAAATTATGAACTTAAAGCGGCTTACCGAAGGATCGAATGTCCGCGAGGTTTTTATTACCGGGCGTGATACGAGACGTTCGGAGCGCCTTACGGAGTAATCTTATAGCACGACGTTTGACTAAGAAGTTGTAACGCGTTGTAATCCAATTTTCGAAACTTGCAAGTTCCCACGTCTATCCGTCGAACGACCCGTTTAAGCGATCGGCACATCGGAATAAGTATCGCAGGAAAATATTTCAAAAGATCATACAAAACTGATAGTCACCTGTTCGAGACAGTCGAAGATGCAAACTTTTTTAAAGATCTCAGCCAATGAAGCTACTAACAGCGGATATTTCTCTATTAGTTAACGCGGTGTCCCTTATACAGAATCGGTTATGCTAGTCTCTCAGACTCATAATCACGATCAAACCCGACTGGGCAAACGTTCGCAAGCTCTAGAGGTACATCGAACCCCGCGTCCACCTATATTAAGCGGCCCTTGACACTGTAAAGTCGTGCGCAAGTGCAAGCGGTCGTTCGTCGGCTGGTTTTAGACGAGGGACGCTCCCGAAGACAAAGCTGAAGACATTTGCCAGGAGCTCTTATCCAGGTTGCCAGTTGGCTGGAAACGCGCGCGCACGTAGACGAACGAAGGCTTTAAATATAGCAGCGAGAGGGGTGGATCTCTCGCACTCTCGCCAACCCGCGCCAACCACTAAACCGAAATAGCCGTGCTGTCGTCTGAGTGTCGTAAAGGCATTACTGCATATGCCCGCCTTCCGATTCGTCGTCCAACGATCCAACGCGAAATTCGAATAGGAAATCACGACCGTCGGTCGGCTTGATACTTTCACCCGCGTAAAATCGACAATTTTATTATAGAGGGTTGTAATCAAAGGTATTTTTTTTTTTAAAACGGTCGTTGCTTGTTCGATGGTTATGAACGATTATTCCATGGGCATACTTAATATTTAGGTATGAATTATGTTGCCTTTTCAGGATTTCTTTTTGTAGGTAGGTGTGCTTTTGTGGTTCGGACGTTCGTTGGTGGAGAAGTGATTTTTTTTTGGGGAGGCCTGGTTTTTGTGCACTTCTTATTGCGTTCGTGTCAATGGACCCCGTGGAATTATACGCTGAGAGGATTATACCACCGAACCGAAATAACTTTCTCCTCGTGTAATAGTCGTTATAGTCGTGGCGTTTCGTCTGCGCGTCCTATGTTTAAACGTCGTCGAACGACGCAGAAAGATTCTCGCCTTAAGAATAACACGTCACATTTGGCCGGAAACTCTGCGAGCCGTCTCCTTGTAAAGCACGACTGCACAAGCAACATCTCGGACGTGCCAAGAAAGTTATTCAATTCGCTGAAAATTTTCAAAGCCGCAGCGCGATTAGTCAGGAGTCACCGGTAGAGAGCAGAAGAGGCAGAATGTAAAAGGAAGCCGAAAAAAGCGAGGCACAATTAACGGGGGAATGAGAACGGCGCGAGAAAGACAAGACAGCGGACATTGAGAAATCGACGAAATTCGAGGGCAACGAAGTAGAGGCCGAGAAAGGAAGACAGCGTGGCTCAAGAGCAGGAAAGATTTGAAAGAGGAGAAAGTCCGACCGAAAATGGGACGCGCGTCGTCGGAAATTGAAAAGGACAAACGACCGGGGGTGTCCGAGAGTGGTGCGGAGCGTAATGAAAAAGAGCGAGAGCGGACAGTGGCAGGGGTGAGAAAAGTAGAGAAGGAAAGGAAGAAATAGAGAGAGAGGACGAAGCATAGAAACAATATACCAGCAAGGTCTCCTCTCGCCGTGAGCGTACACCCTTTGTTCGACTCGTGTACTTGTCTGCAATAAGTCTGGGATGGGTGTTACATAAATACCCGTAATCTCGTAGCAGATCTCTCGCCACCTCGATCCTAACTGCGAGCCCGGCGTATAGGTGAGAAGAAGCGCGTTTAACCCCATTGCCTCGGATCCGTTTAAAGGATTTTCAGCGTTTCAACGGCGTTAAGCCACTTCGCTAATGAATTGCTAATGAGCCCGAGCATCGTGCACACGGTCCACCTCCAAGGAAGTAACAAGGGACGAGCACGATTACGGTTAACGAAAATTACGTCCCGATCTCTCACGCCCTTTTCACGAAACCCGCGCGGTTACTTGTTAAATAGCGTACGGGGAAGTGGCTCGCTAATCATCCGCTGAACTCACGAGAGAGTTGCAGCCGCCGCGGTTCGTGAACACCCGCGCAGCTATATAGACTCACTTTTAACCTTTCCACTCGGCAGTCTCTGCCGGTCGGCCAGGCCGTGGGCGAGAACGCTTAATTCGACGCGATCGCGGAGAGATTTCGAAACTGTGGGTGCAGGGAGAGAGATTTCTAATGTCAGGATGCAATGCTGCTCGCCGTCTCAGATACGTGAATTAAGCAGTTTGCTATCGCTATTGCTGCGTTCGCGGTAATTTATAAGACTTAGTACCGAACGTATCTGCTTCGCTTGGTACATCAAATTTTTCCGACGTCCATATCGAAGTACCGACGTACGTAAGATAAACCCGTTATGTTCTCGAGTCATAGCTGTACCGTTGTCACCGTGAAAGCATGGAGTCCGATAATTCTAGACACTTACTACTAACTATAAATATAAACAAATTTCGATAAATCCTGAAATATGGTCCGTGTTTTGGGATGCGTTTCCTGGTAAATGCAGAAAAACATCGAGCTTGCGCTCTGACGGTACCACTCTTATCGCTATCAAGAAAACTTGATTAGCTGCCATTAAAGCAGAGACTGAAAACAAAGTCGAATCTCCACCCTCAGAGACCGTATCTCGTATCCACTCGTGTTACCGGCATCGTCTCGGCCTTCGCGAACACGTAAAGTTTCTTCACGTCCGATCGGGAACGCCGGGAGAAAGCGATAGGCAAGCGAATCGCGGCAATTCGGAATTCTCCTCTCGTTCAGCTCGCCTCGCCGGCAGTTCCAGTCTCGAGGGTCTCCTCCTCGCGGCTTCGGCATTTCCGCGTAACGACGTCGGTGGGCCGCAACTCGCAGGCTGCCTGAACGCGGAGCCTTGCCGATGCCGAGCGCGAAGGAAGCGTACCGTTGAACGCGTCGTTTGTGCCTCGAGTGCGTAAAGGCGGAGGCCGAGTGCGCGGGATGAGATTTACGATGCCGCGGCGGTAGACTAGTCAGGGAAGCATCACTCGATGCGCGTGTCATGTTCTATGAATTATTTCTTACGAACGTTCTTGCGCCGCTCGACTTTCAATTCCGCGACGTCGACGATAGGACATGATTTTTCGAGGATCCGATACTCTCCGACGGAAGTCTGAGATCTTGTCTGTTTGCGACACTTAAGTCGGGCTGGTCCTTTATACGCCTGAAGCTGTTTAGACCTCAATTCGTATCTTTCTACCTTAGTGTCGTCTGAATGTTGCGCGTCGGGGCGGGAGGGTGATCGGGAAGATTGGATACGTACCTGGAACAGAGAGAAGCAAACGAAAACAATTACTAGACCGCGGTCGTTTGTCACGCTCGTAAAGTATGTACGTCTGGCGTTAGATAAAAATCGCTTCGCCGAAACGTCAGGACCACGATTTGGACGGCGTCCAGTGGCGTCTGTCTCGTCGCGGCGCCGTCGTGCAAGGGATTACGCCACCCCGCATCAACCCCTTCCGCCGATATGCCACCCCTTGCCGCCCCTAACCACCCACTCTCCTTTTTTGCCAAATTGGCCGTAGGATTTTAACCATTGGACTTATGCCAGTGTTACGTTCGCAGTACAGGCTCGGCTTCTCTTACCGCTTTTCCATTATTCAAAGATTGCAAAAGTGCAGGGCGCGTTGAAGGTCGCGCATCGATGACGCGCCAGAATTTCACTTTACGTACTTGCACCCGGAGAGCGGAGAATGTTTTGCGGCGACTGAATTTACCATGCTAATTGGCCGAGTGGGTCGAGGGTTTGGCGCACCGTTAGAGAAATTTCGAGTGATAGGAAATTTCATTATCCGCCGAACGTCGTGTTCTCGCATCTGACAGATTGTCGCAATCTGCCAATAGGATCACATTTCACGGTTGCAGTGGCTTCAGAAATTCATTCCGTTTCGTTGGGCAATAATTGCGGTCTTGGAGAATCGTTTATTTGTTTCGACACTCGTAACCCGGCAACGACATACCTTACCTCGCCCCCCAAATGAACTGTAATTCCTAACGCATGTCGTGTATCCGCACCATCAGCCAACACTCCGAAACAATGTCAATTAAGCCCCTCTAATTACTTCTAACCATTATCTACCGCATTACCCGCACTAAAACCATATTGAGACTCCAATGAAGCTGCCGCACTGCGGAACTATTGGCACGTCCCATGTTACTTCCATACAATGAGCAGGCGGTACGGAAAAAGTATCGAAGACCGGCAGTACCGTTTCGTTTCTTGCGTGCGGCGCGAAAGAAAGTTCCAAAAACGATTCCGCAACGCCACGAAGGCGCGGCAGTACTCATTGTTGCCATCATTCGCCTTCTCCATTCTCTCGAATACACATACGAACATGCCACTATCAACTGAACCGCCCACATATCCTCGGCGAAACGTATTGTACCGGTTATTAAAGGGATAATAAACAGCATTATCTTGGTCGATTCGCGCGAGGATGGAACGTCGCGGATCGTAAACGGGTTCAAATAGGCTTGCATACATTCATGAGAGCCTGAGAGAAGGCACATATGTACACGCGTATGCGTACATCTGGCGACGGATTGTCGGGTGAAGTTGTTACGGTTTACTATCTGAATCCTCGCGTGGACGCCGGACAGAGGGCAATTAACGTTTTATGCACGATCCTGCGCAAAGGCGTGCAGCTCCTTGAACACACACGCGCCTCCACGCACTGGAAGTGTCCACCGCTGTGCGAGCATTCGTTGATAATAAACGCCGGATGTAAATTTGCCCGAGCACGTACTCCGCTGCGGGATTATTCTAATTAACGTCGCGTGTTTGCGAAAGAACAATCGTTGTTAAACGGCCGGATAACATCATGGAGCGCGGTACCTTAAGAGGAATATTGAGGTAGTTTAATGTTACGCGCTATCTTCGAACACATGTCGCCGTCAAAGTTCCTGCTCAACGATCACCAGCATTCTCGCAAGGTATAACTTGCCGGAATCACAGTTTCCGCGCGGACTTGTCGCGAGGAAAATATGAAAAACTGCTGCGCACACGGTAACGAACGTATAAACGTAAATTAAGTCCAACATGATGGCGGCGAATGATGTCGAAGCGCAAAGTATCCTGAACAGCACCGGTGCCATTGTCAGCATAAGCAAAGTCCTTTAGCAGCGACACGCTTACCGATCGGCCGCTTCCCAGCGCAGCTGCCGGAGTCGTAATGATCGCGAAAGAAATTATTGGCATTACGACGCTAGTCTCCGAGGGCGGCGGAGGGCGGTCGTTTCTCAGGTATCCCACGTTTTCCACGAACCTGGAGCGAGGCGCATCCGCGGCTTTTACGGTTCTTAAATTGGCTCCAGTATTCCTGCGGTCGTTGCTGCGTTGCGAGAGGGCTTTTATTTACCTTTATTTGCTCGGCCACGCATTCCTCAACGGCCCTTCGATACCAGACACCGCGCGCTGGCTTCTACTACACATCGGGAGAGCGCGTCCACGGCCGAGCACGCCGTGCGCAGTAAGTATTATCGATGGAAACTCTATATCCCGAACGCGCCGGCGATAGGAGGCGAAAGGCTAGACACAACGTGCAAAAGTGACTTTCAGAATATATTTATCGCTCGTGCACCCATGCTCCGCGCGCGATCTCCGCGTCCGCCGCTGCGGTTCGTATCTTACAGTTACCGGTCGCTTCGGCGGCATAAATTAGCGATATCTCGGAAAATTTTATCGGCTCGCAAGCACCGTACGCCGATCGCGTGTTCTTCAATTATTCATTAATTTCTTTCGTACGCGCGCCTAATCAAGCCGCTGCCTGCCTGTAAATCGTGAGCGGTGGACGAAGAAAAGGAAAAAAAAAGGAACGTTGGACTCCTGGTGCCCGCGAGGAATACCGCGCTCGAGCGGATCGGCCGAGATTAAACGATGACTTTATTGAACGTAACCGCGCCGTTTTGTCCTGCAGCCGGGACCGCCGGATTTTTCTAACTTCATAAATTGCGACTGCTGCCGGGAAAACGGTGGAGCCGGCGAGTTGGCAAGGGCTGGCTTGAATAAACGACTGTGCCGGATCACGCGACGTCCACTTTGTTCGCAGTAATTTCAGCGGGAGGCGTCTCTTTATCCGGATTTTCTGCTACGCGGTGCGACGATCGTCGGACGTACGGGGAGCGAGAAAATTCTCTTGCGCAAGGATACGCAGTGAAATGAGCGCGTACCAAGCTTTGGAGCACGGCCAAAGGACTGTTTTCCTTTTCGTACGACGGACGTCGATGCAGCGTGCACGTCGAAGAAGACAGAAAAAGCTAACCGACCAACTTTTCTTCTTACCCCGCCGACAGCTGCCTATGCAATTTGCATAAAAAGCCGACATTCAGCCCGTTATTTATTTGCAGAAACCCCCCGGGCGAAGCAGCGCGCGCGGGGAAGAACGAACCATTGCATTCCTGAAATTGGTCCCACGATGGCGATCGTAATGTATGCAAGAAATTGGCTGCTGTTGGCGGAGCGGCCCGAAGAGATTGACAATCCGCAAAATCGTCGTTCGGTCAATTTTTCACGTCAACTTCTAAACGTTCCCTGAACTAAGGATTTTCAAGTATATGAGATGATATTATCAACGTTGGAATTTCAACGATGATATTCGTGTGCGAGGGGTAACGTCCGGCGAACGGTAATATGAATACGATATCGCAAGCAGTGCAGCATAGAGTTGTTTATATCACGACTAATACAATGGTACAACTAGGAGGACACGTATTTGAATACAATTACATTCGTAACGGGGAATCGATGCAAGGGTTGAACGAACTCGATGGAAGGCAAGAGGGATTCTTTTAATCGTCGCACCATCGTTACAGCCACGGAATTGGTAAGTCGTAAAAATGGCTGAGAATTTTATTCCCCGCAATAACCGAAGTAACTCGTCAAACTGACGCGGAATGAAGGAGACGAGGAGATGGAACGAACGGAAATTACACGTGACATTAAAATTTACGGCGTATCCGATTACACGCTGCGAAATTGAAAAGGCAAGGGCCGCTTATATACCTTAGCCAATCACCATTTTTAACTGCACACCGTATACAAATATAATATTATTCAGCTCCGATAAAATTCTTAACTATGCCGACATTCTTTGCGCGTAAATCATTTGTGCAATGCAAATCCGCGAGACAATTTTGCTTTGTTTGCATATGCCTAATGCATCGCAACAAAGGCGCACTTATTTTCAAACGCCGCACCGACCCTAATAATAGTCTATTAGCGGAAGGCTAACAGTAGAGCGACTACGATCGCTCGCAACGATTTAGAAACTATCCCTGTTTGTAATGACAATGTGCTGCCAAGGTGTTCGCGCTGGCATTAAATAAAATCGGCGTGGTGCTTGTCGTCGGTTCACGCGATCGTTCAAGATCATTAAGGCGTGGATGATCAGGTCGATCGTTACCACATGGTGGGAGGTGGTGGACGTTCGTTCCTTTATCGAGGCTGATCGTCGCCGATCGTAAAGCTCGGATTTCAATCACGATCTCTTGTCGGTGGTTCCTCGCGTAAAGGAGAGTCGTAAAATAATTTGCAATTTGCATGTCTCACAGGTCTGCGACCATCTCCGCACTCCATTCTATATCGACTCGAATATTAAAAAAAAAATACATTGGCAACTTTTTATTATTTTCTTCCTTCCCCGTGGAATTCGCAAATAATCACTTCGACTTCCTTGTCAAATTACGCCGAATCACTTTACGCTCCTTGATATATCGCAACGAAATTAATCCCGGCCATAAAGTATCGCCCGGCGAGTGCGTAAATCTGTTACATCTAACGCTCACAATACCAGGATCAATTGCTCGCAAAGTTTCTAACGCGCGCCCGAGCAAGCGGCAATCGGTGAACAGATGAGATATCGCTCGCAGAGTTCGCGTTCATTAAAGAGGTCGCGCTCGATCGTTAATCACGAGGATCGGGACAATCGGTGCCTGTCGTTGCGCACACCGACGGCGAGCGACGGGGGAATTCGACGCAACGAATATTTCCCATCGACCGTTCTTAACTGCATACGGCTTAGCGACGGTCTACGCGGCGTTTTAAAGGGAGCAAATTCGTTCTAAGCAAACGCGCAGGCAAAATTTCGGAAAATTAATCAATGTAAATATGATCAACTATTACAACGAAATGTCACACAAGTCATATCGATCCCGTCGGTAGTGGCAGCGTTAACTGCACACGGTTTAGCGGGGGTCTACGTCCGGCGTTGTAAAGGAAACAGGTCCGCCCACCCCGCAATAAGCCTTGATAGGACTTGAAGTGTAAGAATCCCGCGTGGCTCGTGGCGTGCCGGATGGATTTTCGAAATTGGAAGGTACCGATGGCCGCCTACTCATTTCCAGATACCAGCCGGGCTTAGGCTCCGATCGCCCGACCGCTTTGTACTTCTCGGCAGATCGCGAACAGGAGCAATAATGGTAGACCCACGCCGGAACAATCGGCCGGCGAACGACGGTTGAGCCTGAGCAGAGCGCGTTCACGATATTCCCCGGCTGCGAGATCGAAACCGTTCTCAATATCTGCCGAGCAGATTCGATGATTGCGCTCGGGTCGGAAAAGACGGACGAGCCGTGCTCGGATTCGAATGTGTGGCGAGACGCGATAAATGGAAAGTAATTACGAGCTGAATGTCTGAGGGATCCTCGGGACAGGGGAAAAATGAACCTGCATACGGGAGATATTCAAATAGTCAGGGATCTGATAATGGCGCGATTGCGAGGAACGAGCACCGTGTAACCGTGAAGATCGGGGGAGATTCGCGAGTGCGGAGTTAAGGCAAAAGCGAGATGCGGAGTACAGCGAGGGCAAGATCCACATCTCGACGGAGTCGACAGTCGACGGCGAGCCAGTTGGCAACTGCGGTATAAATAGTGAGTCCCATTCAATCGTTTGCAGTATCTTCCACTCGCTCTTTCCATGAAACAAAAATATTCTTATGCACGAACCATACGTCTTGCACGCTCGCGGAAGAGGCAAACGATGGTTTATGGAAAATTGTCGTTTTGCAAGAATGAAGGCATTCTTGCTGGTATACGGCATGCACACGGGGACGCGTTACTTTTCTCTTTATCACGGCGACGTTTGAATAAGTGGGGCGGGTCATTTTGTCACGGACCAATGATTCTTTCGCTGAAATTTGCATATCGTTCACGACATCTTTCGATTATTCATATGACGCTCGCGGTAATGAGTCACTCGCATGGCTAGCGTGCCATCATTTGCAGCGCGCAGCGAAACATCGTAAATGCATCGGCGCGATAATTATCAGCACCGCGAGCCATTACGTCGCGCTTTACCTGGTCCCTTCACCGCCATTGCATTTCAACCTCGCGTCCCGCTTATACGACTTTCCGTCCCTTAATTCCACCGCCAGATGACTAACGTACGTGCAGGTGAATAAAGCCGTTAAAAAGCTGCTCCACATATCCGTACTCCACGTCGTCGTTGTCCTCTTATCTTCCCTCTGTCGAACGTAAAAGAGTTGCGCGTCCGCGTTGCTTTCTAATTATAACATCCGGCATATCGCCAGTAACGAACGTAATCGTGATCAACTTTCGAGCTTCGTGTAATTCCAATTACAAGCGATAAATGCAACAATCAACTCCGGCGGATACAGCACCAACCGCAATTAATAAAGATGCTTTATAGACGGTGCAGGCTATATTTCCCGGCTCTAAAAGATTCGTTAATAAAATTCGAAGAAAATTGAACGACCCCGGGAGGGATAAATCAAAGGAGGCATTGCAATTTATAGCTTCCTCCTACTCGGTTACGTAACTCGCATAAGTCAAAGCGCGCGCTGTTACATCCTGGCGAGCGAAGCTTTGTTTTTCTTTTTTTTTCCCGCGCGCCCGCCCCGTCGTCGTAAGATGCACGAGATATTGTTGCGCGAAACGCGATGCCGTTCGGCATGCAAATGAGATGCAGCAACTCGCGCGACTCTCTTACCGAGAAAACGAGAGTCCATTGACTGCGCTAACTTGCATCAATCGCGCGCACGGTCGGCGACTCGGACGAAGACGAATAAATTGCAGACGAGCGAGCAGTCATTCACGGGCGCGTCACTGGATCTCTTCTCCGTCTTTGCCGCTTCTTGCATTCTCCCTTTTTCTTCGACGTCGCTTAAGTTACATTTGATTTGATGCTCACCGCGTCTCATGCGTGGCGGCAATGATCACTGCTACGGGGAGTTGGGAATATTCAAACGATTTAAGTCTCCGGATGTGATAGATATGCTAAACCGATTCCGTTCACAGAATACTGCTAATTTTTCTCTAATTTTGGTCCCCGCGGTAATATTTCATTAGTTACGAGCGTATTAAACCGAGCTTTTATGGGCGTTCTTGTGCACATCTTCCGTCAGGTCTCTTTACTCTTCGCACGTTGCCTGTAAACCACTCGGAAATTGACGCCAATCGGCTTCGGCTTTGTCGGCACATTAACTTTTCGCCGAACTAGCGACATTCCGCCGGCTCGTGCGGCACGTCCAAGGTTCTTCGGTCTTTCGAGGACACTGCGCAACCGGTACCCAAAGGATACACACTCTTCTCGCTCCTTCTCCCGACTCACTTGCCTCCTTTGCCATCTATGTAACGTCCAACCCGGACCGTTCTTACCGAAACCGTTTCTAAGCACTCGTGCGTACGACGACATTGAATCAGTACCGTTAACCGTGCCCAATTCAGCATTCATTTTCGTCTCTTCAAATCTTCACTCCCCTACCCGCCGTCGCCACAATACCCAAGTTCTCTAACTCCCAAATCGCAGATCCCAACTCCCAGCCATTTCCATTCCTGACCTCTCTCCCAGCCGCGCGAGTTTCGATTTTCGAATTTCCATATTGAAAAGTCTTGCCAACCGCGGGCCGCTAAATCAGCGTGATAAACTCTTGCCGACCAGCGTTCGCCGCGTCGCCGGGCTGGCCGCGAAGCCGAAGGGGCGCCGGTGCAATTATGCGCGGCGCAGTATCTTATTCCTGAGATACGCATTCGGCGCGTAGAGAGAACGCTCCTCGGCATCCCGCGCGCGTGCATTCGCTCTCGAGCAATTAGGCGAACGACGACGACGTCGGCCAGGAGGAGGAGAGCTTCGAGATTTCCTCTCCTTCGCTAACCACGGGGGGTCGGTGAACTCGGGTTCATCGGTCATCCCCGAGGTTCTCCGGTTGCGCACTTGTCTCGCGTGGCGATTCCCTTATTCGGAGTATCTTTCTGCCTTTGGTGCGAGCCTGCCACCGGCTCTGCTCCCGGTAAGAAGCAAGGTGGCCAGTGCTCGAGAGCACACGTGTCTCCCGTGTACGTGTAATAACGCGCTCGGATTGTATGTGCTCGGTGTCCGTACGCGGTCGTATCTGATCATTTATAGCTGACGTTCTTTAACACCCCGAAGGCGCGGCAGTCCTAAAATGGGTGACGAACGTGGATTTAGGGAGGTTCGTATTAAGTATAGGTGCGTACTGATAGTGTAGTCTACGAACGAGTATATTGGGGTGTCTTATTAGGATTTTGTTATTTATTTAATTTAGAGGATTGTTTTGATGCGTATAAAAACTGTATGCTTCTGAATGTCGTTTACATTGACGATCGCGTAACATCATAAAACTCTTATATTCGTGTGCACATGCGTTAAGAGTTAATTGGATTTTTAATCGCGTCATTCTTCAATTGCTCCCTGACATTGCGTGGCGATTCTCATATTCTAGACGTTTTTCTCTGTGTTCGTCGGCTAGCTGTCAACGCTTCGAGAAGCGGGTAGAAGCAAGTAGATGCGCGTAGAAGAGAGCGCTTTTGCAATTTCAGGCCGCGTAAACGTGTGCGCCCAAACGCGAGAAGGGGGCACACGCGTGGTACACGCATTTACACGCCTGCTCGCGGAATTTATGGCAGATTGCGAGGCCGACAGCGCGCGCCGAACACATCGGAGTTTGCAGCGCGAATCTCGCCGATGCGTCATAATTTAAAAGGAATTTTCGAGGGCTGGCACACGCTCGACGCATTCTCGAAACAAGAAAAAAAGAACGGGCGCGCTTTGGCCATTCGTAAAGATACCGACGAGAGCGAGTGCTGGGGATGTATGCATGAAACAGAAAAGAAAAAGACATGAATCGTTACGTGCACCTCGCGTGACGACACGTTTTCTGTCGGTGTCAAAATCATCCGTCTCGCGAGGGGAGCAAGTTATGCGGGCAAAAATTTAATCTGTTCCCTCCGTGGAATTAGGCACTGGCCAGAGGTTTTTACCACTTTATTTTTACGTCCCTCCCCTCGATCTCTGCGCGGTCTATCCTCCAGTATTGTGCAATCGGTGCATGTGTGTACATAAGCGAGAGCCGCTGGATTCAGACGGTTCCTAAACGAGACGCCCCCTTTATGAAGTGGCTTGACATTCTCCGACGCCCCCTCCGAAGCATTCAAAATCATTTGGACGGTATGAGGCTAGTTGAAAAAACATAACGCCTCCGGCAGATTTCTATGAGCGACCCCTCGGATCCTGTGACGCCCCCATATCTATTGATATAAATTAATATAATCGGATATAAACGAACGTATATAACATCGTTTAGCCGGCGGAGTGAGTTTATTGTGACGCGTAATCTCGGTAAATTGTCCGATTGAATGCATTAGAGTATTCAATTTAATCACGCTAAAATGCGCGTCAATCATTCCGTACAAATGATTTCGGAACTGGAGGAGCACTCGTCGTCATATCGGTAACGACTACAAAATGCATACTAAAAAGGTGACCCGCGAAATTACGCCCCGCGTTAATCCATCGACCGTCGCTATACTTTATTTACCCCATAGTCCCCATACATCACAGGCAAATTTTCGAAGCACCCCGCTCGCGCGGATCGAATTTCCGTCGGCATCCCATTAACGCGTTATCCCCACACAGCGACCGCGCACTCCATCGTTCGGTCAATTTTCGGCCGGACCGGCGCGGCGCGGCGCGCCATGCAGCGCCCCGAAAATCAACAATATCGTAGACGTAGACGATCGGAATTTCGCGCGGGGAAATCGTAGACGACGCGCGCGCGGTCGGGACGCGTTTGCATATAAACGGCGACGCAATTAACGCGAAACGAGGGGTCGCGGCCGCTCGCACTTCAACCCTTCCGTGGGTCGATTTTTTAACGCGCCACAACGCAGCAGCGATTTTGCATACGACGGACGGGGAGAGAAAGGAGAGAAAGGAGAAGAGGCAGAGCAGCGGCGGCAGCAGCTGACCACTCACTCGTTCGGCCGACGAGGGTTGGCACTGTCTGGCATCCTCCTATGCCCGCCCTTGGCAGGGGGATCGGATTAAAAAGAGCGTAGAAAGATAAAACCGGATGGCAGATGCGATGTTTATGGCCTCCGCAGGACGACGAGAGAGCTCCGAGAGCAGCATCGCTCTTACTCGCTCGTCGACGAGCATTGTTATCGCGACGCGGGACTGATCTGTGAGGGCTTTTTATTCCGCTCGGCGTACACGATATTACGACGAAAGATTTTGTAAACTGTACGCTCTCTCTCTCTCTCTCTCTCTCTGCCCACCGCCCCCGTCAACCCCCAATACGCACTCTGCTTTCAGCGTGACACTGATCGTTTACCGATATTCAGGTGAAAGTCTCCGTCTCGTCGGGGTTGCATACACATGTTCCTGTGCCTTCGATCGAGCGTTTTTGATTGTACGTATGAGCAATTGGAGCATGACAATTTAATTGCGAATTGTGAGACGTGGATGAATGTTCTTATGTGAAAGGAATGTTCCGTACGACGTAAACTGTGGACTCGAAGGAGGGACTAGGGACTGGTTGTTCGTCCACCCATACGTCGGTCCGTATATGGATCTTGTATATGGCAACTCGGCCGCTTTTTAGACTTCGGTTACTCGAGGCTTTATCGCAAATTGCGCAATATTTTGTCCATGGTCGCCGGACTTTAGTGAATGCGCTCGACGATGTACGCGTTTTTTGAGGTATGCGCGGTATGCTTCGATTATTGGTTACTTTTTGTAGAAGCGCGGTATAACTGCCAAAGGTGAAACAATTGTTTCGATATTTGCCGTTTCGTTGGCATAGATGATGCCGGCAATTATTTTGTCCATCACCCATTTACCGACCGTTTCCCTCACTGAATTTTGCTCGTTATTTATTTCATAAAGAATTAATATATCCTGTCGACCTAGGCTGCACTGCATTCACAGTCAGTGTGGTGCAAAATACATTTCTGTCGTATAGTTGCACGAAGTAATTATTTGTCCGTCAGAGAGGCAGGAACTCATGAATTTTTGTGATAAAATATTTGTCACGTGTAAACAGAATTACGTGAGCGGACAGAGAAAAGTATGTGGGCATATGTACTGAGGGAGTATGTGGGTACACGTGTGCAAAGCGATTTGTATGCATATTTCAAACCTGCATATACTCATATCTCGCAAGTTCATGTCCGCCGGAGCCTCGTACACTTATTGCAAACCCCATATGCGTACACTTACACGGAGAACGTCTCACTTTCAGATCGAAGTTTGGCACTTGAACTCCAAAATTTTGCTACATCCCCCCAGGTATTTAAAATTCAGTGGTCTATTTTCAGCGCAATGTACCCTCTGTCGAATGGTACAGATGTGGAGCAAAATAAAATATTGACATTTTTCAGCGTTCTTCGATTTGCGATAATACGCTTACACCCTTGAATAATTAATGAAATACACTTGTCCTTGAGCTTAACACTCGTGAGAGTTTGCGACCACGGGATCGTCGCCTAATTGATTAATTTGTTTTGTGCCCAAGAGCGCTGATCCCAGCAGTAATTGAAATAAATGATTAATTTCAATGGGCCAAGGAGTCGCTCGACGTTTAATGCGATCATGCACGATCTTGAGGACCAGACGAAAGGATTAATTAGACAAGTGTGAGAAGAAGGACGTCTCGTCGTTAACGGCGAGGCAACAAGAAACACAAACAATTTTCCATGAGTGACATGAGAACGTGGACTTTAGCTTGAAATCTGGAGCACAGTTTACCACCGGAGACGTTCGAACGGAGACAGTTTATGTTTCAGTGGAAAATAAACGACGGAAAGCTTGTGCTCGGAAAGAAATTTGCGCTTGCGCTAACACAGAAAATCTAGGAAACAGCTACGATCGTAAAGTGCCATGGAAACAGTGTGTTTCTCCGTATGAATTCTCGTCGCTCCTGTCGAAAACAGAGACAGGCCAAAAGTACGACGGCCGGATGTCACTTTATTGCGCGCGTTTCAAGGCTCATAAAATGCATGTTGACGAAACGTTTGAAACGACTGAGATTGCGCAAGCGCGAGGATCGAGAGGGACTGCGATCCAACTTCTGAACGGAGTTGAAGAGAGGAAGAAAGAGAGAGAGAGAGGTTCAAATGTAAACCACAGTCTGCGGTCGGGAAGGGAAGAGAAAGTAAGAAGATGAACGCCGAGAGACGAAAGAGGATCGAAAGAGAGTATCGTGAACAGTGCGCACGCTGCGACAACAAACGGTCCTCCTTTCTTAAAATAAACGCGATAGCTCCATCGAACGGAGTGGCGTAAATTATGTGTAGCCGTCTGTCTACGCAGTACGTTGTTTGGGCGTCTCGCCGCGAATAGGACGCTTTCACTGTCGCTATAAATGTCGGACGTGTAAATTGTGACGAAATGATATCAAACTTTATACGAGAAACGGTGTGGTCGAAAGTCGCACTGTTCATTAAAAGGAAATATTTATCTAACGTGGGGCGAAAATAGGTGGTGTGAGATAATGGTAAAAGTCGGAACGAAAACTTCTGTACTAGCAGCTATCACTTTATACGGTGGATGTGCAAATTTCTGGGCAAGTGAAAAATGTATGAATGCATTCGTTCTGCATTGCAAACACATCCTACAAACAGCCCTCAGACACTCAATCTCCGGGTTCACGTTGCGCTTAGAATCAGGCAGCGCCTTGTAAGCAGCCGCACGGAGGATGCACGAATAATCGGATTAAAATTAAGGCGAACGAAAGCGGGTCACGCTAACACTCGGTAATTTAATCCACGTTCGTGGAGATTTGAATATCGGCACGACGGGAGCCAATGAAAGAGAAGACATTTACATGTTGCATTTGTTTAAGAGGTCTCCCGTTAGGTGTACGGTATCGGTAGCTGCCACGTGGGTCCAATGAAAATGTCGAAATACCATGCGATGGTGACAACACTTCTGACTTTCCACAGAACCGTAGAAAGATAATACCGTATATATGCGGGTGATTTTGAAACTGCTTTAAACCAAGAATCTAAAAAAAAATGTAATTATTTTGCTATTTGTCTAATTGCATCGATTTGAGACTAGAAATTCGATTTTTCTCAAATTTTCGCTTACAAGGGAAGGTAGGAAAATGACTCCTAGAGGTGCTACTTTTAACCCTTAACAAATTTCCAATTTCCAATCGGGAAATGGCAGAGTTTCATGGCTTGAGAAAAACGCGCCAGTATACCACTTCGTCGGAGCGTATTCTACGAACTCTACACGTCCGCCGTGTCTCCCATTTAGTCTTCCATGGCGAGCGTTCAGCAGTCTTCGCTCGGCAACTTCGCTAGAAGCGAGGCTTCCTTCTCTCTCTCGTCATGTCTGAGTTCGCAGGTTTTGTCACGGTCCTTGGCTCGCGCCGGCAAGGGCTACTGAACTTGAAGCATCCCGCTCTGCACGACGGCAACGCTTGCCGTGACGTGACGTGTATCCGGTTTATAAGGTATCGGCTCGTAATTCCTTAAGACCAGTTCCTCCGCGCGATTTTTGCGGCGAAGCGTCGCGCGCTGCTTCTAGCCATTCTTCGAGAATGTATCACCGCGTGCATCGCTTGCCTTATTAGATATGAGACATCGATGTCGTCGGGCTGCGAACGTATATAGAGAGACATTCAGCTTGTTTGCTCGCGACGAATCTTCGTCGAGCGGACATTGCACGTTCAGGATGTTTGTCCGATATACTTTCGCAGTATAGTCTGGAAACGGTGCGCTTTATGTACTGGTTGTGTCAGAGTACCTTTTATGCAGTTTGCGACAATCGAGTAGCTTGGCTTGAATCGAGAAAGGGGATGCTTCACGTCTGCCCCACCGTGAAAATTGTAGTTGGAGCATCGTGTCGCATAATAGCGAGCCAATCGACGAGCTATTTTTCCGTGCGTCCCCCCCTAAGGTAAGGGAGCCGACAATAGGAACCGGAAAATCGAAATATTGACCCGTGTGCCGCGCGTGTGGGTAAGAATGCCGTCGGTGAATCGACTGCATCGCGTTCCAGATTAGTTTCCGTCCCGAGGCCCCGTTAATGGGACGAGCTGATCCAATTTGGTTCGAGTGCTCCGAGCCGATGTCGCGAAACTGCAGTTGTCTGCCACTCGTTCGGCCGCGTCGAAAGAAGTACTGCTCAAGGCTCGTCGGGTCCCAGAACCTCGCAGCGGAATACTTAAGAGAGCAGGGGAGAAGGATACGTACCGGACAGGACAGGAGAGGAGAGATGCAGGATGCAAGAACTGTGGGAGCTCAGGGTCGTCCGTACGTGCCTTGTAACCGGAATAGCAGGCGCACGCTTTTAACGTTTTATAAAGCGCGCCACCGCCTATATGGCGTGCCTCGCTCATTGATTATGTGCCGCCCGCGCCGGCGAAAAAAGGGCGATCGGAAGTGAGGCAGAGGTACGTCGCGGTTTAAGCTTTTAATTGCCCGCGCGCGGCGTCGCGTACGTCAGGGAATTCTCGTTGCCCGGTGTCCGTTTTCATTCGAAACGATTACGTCGCCATGTGCATCTGCAAACATTGCTTTTCTACGTAGACGTCGATGCCGCTTATAAGATAATTGAATTATCAGCGGAAACCGAGGGTCGAGAGTTTTTGTTACGGGTGCTGTTGGTTGCTAATGAGACCCGAAATGCGAATCAACGTTCACCGGGCATAATGAACTTTGAATTACAAATCAGGCGTGATACCGTATAATCTGACGGTGCTCCTCTTCGCGGAAACGAACTTTCGATACATAATCGCCCAGCGAACGATACCTTGCATTAACGGTTATTGCATTGTGGGAATGGCATGACGAAGAATGAAGGTGGAGAGTGAGAGAGACAGAGACGGAGACTGCGAGGGGAGAAATGCACTTCGATCCCGGAAAGGGAAGCCACCGTAGTGCTTCCTACGTGCAGAAATATGAGCCCGATCGTTGGTATCGATAAAAAAAAAAAAACGAGCGGTTTCGGTTACCACGCTGAATACGCGGAACTAATTGGAGGATGCCAAAATCCACGGCAAGTGAGCCATTATATAGACACGCGCTAATAAGTATGTGATGAGAGTTTTTTTTCCCTCTCTCTACGTGTAGGGATACGACATGGGTGAAGGAAATTGGTGTACCTAATATGAGTAGGATGATGGCTTAATAAAATGATTATCAGTCTAACGATTTCTGTGGGAACCTATCTTGTTAGCGACAACATTTTCTATGGAACGCCAATAACTCCTTAATCTATTTTCACCAGCGCACTCTATTCATTATTAAGCGTGACGCAAACAGGAGAGAAAAGCGCGAATACCGAAACTTAATTACGCGAACGGTAATTTATCGAACGAGGCGTCTCGGTACACACGATCTATCCCTTATCTACAAAAAGCAGAAGACTGGCGGCTAGGAGAGAGTAGAATAGAAGAGTGACAAATTGGGATACTTGACTCCGTCGACTTTTTGTCGCCGGCAAAAAGTAAATTTCACGCTTAACCGACGGGCAGAGATTAAAGCAGCTCATGGCGGAAATTAATATTACCAGCTCGTAGCTCAAGCAGATAAAGTGTCATGAGAATCGTTTCGGCAAACATAGTGAGAGTGAGACAGTGAGAGAGAGAGAGAGAGAGAGACAGAGAGTGGCGTGAACGGCGTTGCGGCAGGATATTAGCACGGAATCATGGTAGAAAAGGGCAGAAGGGTTACTCCGGACACACGGTTACGTGTCCTTTCATAGTCGGTAGTTTAATGGTGAACTTTAATGACCCACCGCGACTCCTCAGCTGATATAACGCACCGGACTGAAGTAACGGCGGGAGATTGTGCAAGTGAAGCGCGCACACCCACGTGTACGCCATTAGCAGCGCGATATCTTCGAAATTAATCTGGCGCGACTCCTAGAATAATTTTCCTGTTTACCGGCGTTTACACGAGGTCGCGCAACTACCATAAGCCGTAAACGTGGACGTGCCACGAGCGCGCTTACACTCGTTCCGTCTGTCACATCCAGCAGGCCAGGTTTTCAACCTGAAATGGTACTCACACGGGGAACTTCATATTATACGCGACAGACGTTAAATAAATGCCGCGCCGTGTATCGTTCACACGACGATATTTATTAACCAGTCTGTACTCTATGCATCTTTCGCGTCGGCATATGAGTCGTTCGCTTTCTTTCCTTCTTTCTCCACTGTCATTTTTGTCGTTCTCGCTGGATGACATCCAGATTGTATTTTTGGTAGTGGACGCGAGTCCGACTGACCCACTGGGCTCTTATTTCGAATTAATGTATTCTTAGACAGTGCGGAGTCTAAGATTAGGAGTTTGCGTTCGGAAATATCGCGTTCGGCGCTCGTGGGTTGTTGATCGCTGCGTGTTAGTCGTCAACACCAGATGTTTCGATAGAAAAATCTGAAATACACCTTTTTTACTGATTTATTAGTAACAGTTTAAATCTGTTTAAATTATGATAAGCGCGATAAATGTGTGGTCGGAATAGGATAAGAAACAATTTGTGCGGATTAAAAATGGGGTTGCACGACCTGTCTGCTAGTCCAATTATACTGATCCTACCGCATCCATTTAAGATACCCTAATCTCCCCTTTCAGCGGTCCTGATTTATAAACGGGCGGCATTGTGCTCGCTTAACACGAAAACGTGAAACATTAGCGAAGTGTCGGGGTCTGAGAGTTCTTACGGGCCATATGTCGCATGCAGAGGTTTCCCTTCATTGGACTGACACCTCTAAGCTACCAACGTACACTCTCTCTATTAAATACGATCGAACCGATAATGCACGTAATCGTAGTAGACGTTCCATTCAATGTAATTTCATCCCCTAAAGCGTTAGATCGACCGGAAGAGTCTTTTTTTTATCACTATGTGAATATTTCAATCTTAAGCATTTAATTTTTAATCAAAACATAATTATAAACTCATCGAAATCGAATTTCGCAATTTTTTCTACTGCTTTTAGGTCTTTGGCGTGAGAAAGTTTTTAGTTTTCAGGAAAATGTGATGAAGCAACGCTAAATTTCGCGTGACATTAAATATGTTGACATGGAAGTATCAGAAGCGGAAGGAGCCTCTGACATTATTAATGCCGTTTACTTTGAAATTTATGCCTTCGATGGCGCGCGAAAAGGAACTGCGTCAGGGCCAGGGGCCTCGCGTTGCTCGAGACAAATTTGCTGACAGATATAATGCGACATGGGATATGATACAACGTAGCGTCAGCTACGGTGGATCATATTTTGCACGCCTGCCTGAATCGCGATTTCGCTCGCCTCTGCATTGGAAGGAACTTTATCCGAGTTCCTCTCGGAGTCATTGCATAAGACGGTCGGTAAAACATTCACTTAATCCGCGGTCGTGTAATGGCAGGGAGATAGTTGCGACTTACGATCCTGCCCGTTGTAAGTCGATACAGTGTGTTCTCCTACGTTTGCGCGGGATGAATATTCGATGTCCGAGCTGTAGCTGCGACTTTGATACTTCCGGTATTCACGATTAAGCGCAGGATACATATTAACGCCGTACATATAATCGATAATACGTTCTGAATGATTTTTGCTCCGTTCGACGAATACTCCTCTTTCACCGTTGCTGGAAATTGGTTGGGGGAAGAAATAGTTGGGCGAAGTAAACATACACTTCGATATTGACCTCCTAAAAGAACCGAGCTCGAGGCTAAGGCGAACGCGAAATTGGATTACTGGCATGCCACTGTAAGAGCACGCGTGGCGAACGATATTTCTGCGAAGCAATAAGAAACCTTGAGAAAAAAGTAACACCGACTTTATAACAGCGCTAAAAAGGATAAAATAAATGTTACGATCGATAGTTTAGGCGTGAGAGGCCCGTAACAAAAATCGAGAATTTCTTAAGGGATGTTGATCACCTAAAAAAAAGCGATTTAAAAAAAAAAGAAACATACATGTCGATTAGAGAACCTCCTTTTTCGAAGTCTGTTAAAAAGGGCGAACATCATTTTCCGTCCATTCACCCGCAATTTAGCTTCCTTTCACGTTCCGTACACTTTATCGCTCACGAACCGCAACATCATTTTCAGCCTCACAATGCCATCGACGCTTCAAAGACGAATTATCCGACATCTGTTCGTGTTTTTCTACCTGGACGTTCGAGGATTATACTCAATTGCGATCCGCGCACACGTATATTCTACATGCATATGCATATGCATGTGAGCATAATGCACATATCCGTCACATGGGACATGTCCGGATAATGTGGCTCGTCCTTTTTTCGCGTCGCTGGCACGATCGAACATCCGTCAAGGGTGTTACCTTCGAGCGGCCCTTTATGCGCGCGCGGAAGCCGCATTATACCGTCTTGGCGAACCGTTACACTCTGATTATTGCACACAATCGGATATCCGTCGTCCCCATTGTCGTCGAACCGAACTAAGAAATCTCGGGCTCAACACTTTCAGGCTACGGCATTCCCGGGCACACGAATATTGCCTGAACCGACCAACCGAACTATGTATTGCGGTCGAAGGTGGCTATGTCACGAGTGCGAATACGGAGCTATACTTATGCATGCAAATACTATACGTATGGCAGATTCATATTTTTGCTGCACCGTAGCAACGCAACAACATTTGGCATCGAGCCACAATTTCTAAGCACCATTGTCAGCCAACGAATGCCACGCCTTTTTTTGCACTTGCACTCGGGGCGAGAAAGAAGCGCCGTATGTTTTCAGCACGCTTGACCCACATGTCACGGCGCGTCCGCGAGGGGTGGCAAATGGAAAATACACGGCGCCGCGCCGGTTGGAACGAGGGGCTAGCCGCTAGCCGAACGGCGCCGAATGGGAGCTGCACGTGCAGTAAGTTGCAACCGGTGTACGTTGCGGCGATGTTATTGATATCGACGCCGGGCAACCGACCTGCATAGATACCACTCGATCCATAGAATGGAACACTTCAAAGATATCCGACATGTGGCGTGCCGCATGGTGCAAGGGTTAATTCGAGGAAGCCTGTCAACGAGTTTGCCGAATTCATTCAGCCACCGACTGTCCACTTTCAGCCTTCCGCGCCCCATGAAATATGTAGCTGCGAGCGGTGCTCACCGAGAGAAGAAGTGGGACAAGACCGACCGTACTTTGTACGGAAAGAGGTAATACAGTAACTCGTTCATTATTCAGTGCAAGAACGAACTTAATGCTTCACAGCGAACGGCAATACGCGCGCCTCTGCATGCATCCTCACGTTTGCGCTGCTGCGTGGTCTAGCGGTCTTGGCGCTCGTTAATTGCGACGGTACCAGGTGCAACGGCCTGTGAAAATGAACACGCGGCGCACGTTGTCGCTCCGGCCTACGGTGTGCGAAAAGCGACAATCGTCCCGATAATCACGCAGCGGCCGATCGGCAGTCGGCGTGTGTCCTCAAAAGTGATGGGATATGGTCCGCTGCTTCTCGCCGCAGGGGTTCAAGGGTGTAGACGTGATCACGTGCAACGGGGGGATAATCCGTTCGGCGGGGAGGGACGCGAAATTTCAGTCACGTAGGAATTTCCTCGACGCACGACGCGAGAGCTTGAACGGCAAGCTATGCACCGAAGTCGTTCGAGTCGAACTATATCTGAGAATATTTTCCGCGACGTTGCGTCATACTCGCGCGGATGTCCGAAGTGCGCCCGTCTACCGTCGCATTGCGCCGAATGCGTCCGCTGAATAAGGAGTGAAAGCACTCTCAGTTGGCGACCCTGCTGCGAGGCCGCTTCTCGCCGTACAGTCTACCCCATCCGCGTTCCGCCGAGGGTAAAATATGCTCTCTGCGATGGTCGAAAGCGACTTGCGCGCTCTTCGTTTTCGTCTTTTCCTCCCTTCCACCAGGCCTGAAAATGCACTCTGCTCTCTGTGATATCCAGATGATATTTATAGGCAAAGATGTCTCCTATATGTAGCGTAGACTCAGTCTTTCTAATGACCGCGTTACAAATTCTCGAGCCAGCGCGTCATTAAGAATAAGAAGACATCAGTCTTCATTATTAAATTAGTTACACCATTTACTGCCGACTTTACAGGACTCGCTACACAATTGGCCAGCTAATTACTGTCAAGCGTACACGTCGTTGCCTCCTTTTGAAGATAGCTCTAAAGCAATAACTGTCCTCCGCCGTAACGCCGAATGCACTCCTACCACACTCAACCCCAATTCGTCGCACGAACCATTTGTGCGCCTCAAATTAGCGTTCGGCGTTTATCGTCGCGAGTGCAGTCTGAAGTAGATAAACAAGTTTAGCAGGTGATTTATCTCGTGCTATCGTGGAGCGCCAGCGTTGTCAGTGGAATTGTCACGGAGAAGGCTTGAGGCGACTCTTGGAAAGTGGCACGCCATGAATGTGGGTCGGCACGTGCGGTAATTATGTCTGGCTCCGCATTATGCACCCTGCACCTCTGCATCGGGGTAGGCTTGCACGGCGAGAGACGGGGGTGCGCGCATTCTGAATGCCTCGAATAACCGCAAGCCCCGAGTTATAGAGGCACTTCATTTACGGTGGATTAAAGTCTCGTCCGACCGTGGCAGAGGGTCGAAGCGTGACGCTTTCGATCGCTTTCATCTTTCGCCTGCAATGTCACTCCCCCGTGGCACCTTCTGCCTATTCAGACTCCATTCGAACTCGTCACTTGTCTTTCCTGCCTGACGACTGCGGTCAATAACGGGCGCACGGTAGCGTGGAAAATAGGGAGAACGCCTGATTACGTTTCGTTCAGGAGCAATCTGCTCTCGGTTGCTCAGCGCGAGAATGCGAGACTTTTGAGACGTGAGGTCAGCAGGCGCGAGAAGAGTAAAGGGTGTTCTGCTCGAAGGATTTCAGTATAATTGAAGCGAGTCGGATCTGGCAGAGATAAGGAAGCGATTAAAATATAAGTTCAACGTCGACATACAATAACGTCGATATGAAAGAAAATGGAAATTATTATCCACGAGCGACCTCGGAAGGCGTAATGTAGCGCCAAGACGGCAGAATGCCGGCAGACAAACGGAAAATGAGAATATCCCTCCCGGCTTATGAATAAATTGCCAATTAGCGTTCACGCAATTAACCGACTGACTGTGTGTCGCTGAGGCGTGCTCAAAGCGGATAGAGGCCCACTCGTCCGTCATGTCGCGCACACTCGCCTGCCGCGCTACCTCTAGAAAGGAACGCGGCGCAATCTGGCTCGTCTCGGAAACCTCACCGCTTCGTGCGAAAGCTGCGCCTTTTTTCGGTCGAGCTCGTGGACGAGCGAGGTTGAGCGAACGAGCGAACGAGGGAAAAAGCTGTGCGGCGGAAAAGGACGGAGCGAGAAGGCGAGCGAACGTTGTGCTGTGCACACGCCACGTTGTACGGCACCGGCGGAGATGTCAATAACCTTGGGTCGTCGTCGTTGTTGTCGTCGTCGCGTGATCAAACCTGCCCTCTCCCTCTTCCACCCTCCCTTTCAACCGTCCGAACAACCCTTCGCCCACCCTCAGCTCGCCTGTCCGCTCATGTGTCCGCTCATGTGTACGCTATACACTACGTGCCGGCAAAAACTCGCCTCACCGTGCGATCGAACAAACAAAACGACGCGATGGACGGAACAGACACGCTTCCGTCCGGTAGGGGCCGAAAAGCGCAAGGCAAAAGAGCCGGGCCGCGCGTTATTTTGCGAAAATTGAGCCAGGCCGGGGCCGTTGTCGTTGCCGCCACCGCATCATCCCGATGACACGCTCCGAGTGCGTGAAATGAAGACGTGCGGAGGACGCATGAAAGTGACGCTTAATTATTGCGCAATCAGGACTCGCGGGGTAATCGTGGCAAAAAGTGAATGCGAGTGAGTCGGTTGGATTCGACCTTAATTTACGAGGGAGGTAAAAACTGTGCGTCCGCTTCATCAAAGTCGGGGCTAACTTTCCGAGTAGGCAGACACAAATGACAGGCATTAAGTGTATTAATTTAAGACGTGAATCGTAGTCATTCGGCCGCTGTCATTAAGGGTTCTCTCGTCGCGTGCGTCTTGCTAATGATTCGTCACCATCGCGTTCACAAGTGGAAGGACACGAATCGTTGACGGCACGGCGAAGATTCCGGGAAGACGGCAATTTTGAAGTCAGTCCATGTCGATGGCTACCATCGTAGGTACGTTGACTTTATTCCGACGTATACCTGGCAGCAGGTGCTCGAGGTCCGTTGGTCGAGGGAAACACCTGATAACTTCGTCGGTGTACGCGACTCTGCATACGTGGTCGTACATACATCTGCTATTGCGTGTTCCTGCTCGCGGTTCCTGTCCTCAGCTGACACGGTCACCTGCAGCCTTTCTCGTTTGCACATAGGCAAGCTCGTGCATAATGATCGCGTGTAAGTGGTCGCTTCGTAATGCGTTCCAGGACGAGGTACGTATACGTTGACGCAACAGGACAGTGATTCCGTGCGATTTTGCGCGAGCGCCGAACGTAGCGGAGCTCCTGTTGCACGCAGTGTGTCGGCCTCTTTCACGTTTGTACCTAACAATTATGCATAATGATCCGGCATAATAGATGAGACTCAACGGCCAACACGAAACTGCTTGCCATTACCGATTCGTGACACAAATTCCATCCATAGGACGTGATCGTGGATAAGCATAAAATTTGCTATATGTACGAGATGTTACTTGTTGCATTAAACAAAAATGTAACGGTCTTCATAATTTTTCCATGACCTAAATCTCAACTTTATATTCGGCTCCGCGTTACTCTCTTCGTGTCGTTCCGCGCGAATCGGTTTTCGGCGGCGTTAAATTATAAACCAGCAGTCGATGGAATGTTCGAACGCGGCCGGAGGGCTGCGTAGGACCACCGAGGCGACGAGTGCTTCTGCTGAAAGTGTCCAGACACTTAGTGTGGCCAGTGCAAATCGTCCCGGTCGAACAGGTTCGGCAGTCTGAAGGTCTAAACCATTTTTATGGGGCTCCCTACGGCGGCGCCGTGTCTGTCTCTCTCCAGGACCATTCACTTTTGTTCTAAGGTCATTCGAGACAATGAACGGAGTCCTTGTTCCTTAAGGTCTTTGTCTTGTTCTCCCCTCTCCGCCGGGTTCTTTTCTCTCCGGGGGCCATTCAATAAACATGTCCTGAACCTTTGGTTCTCGCTATGCGAAAATAATTTCCTCTCTCATTCAGTCGAACGGTTTCGGAAAAGGCTTATTGCCGATTTGCGTCGCTGTTTCTTTCGACCGGCACGTCCTGACGTTATGAACACGCTACTGTATTCGTCGCTGCTGCACGGATACCCTTTTAGGCGAAGAGAGACGCATGAGGTAAACGCATAGACGACTAATTATATTTGCACAAAGGAAATAATTACGTTATAACGATGATGCGCACGCCTCGGCACAAGTTCTCTTCTCGTTACGGGAGGGTTTCAAAGAAAAGACGTCGAAGAGCATATTTCGGTTCGTTACTTTGAAAGATGTTCTTCATGTATAAATACAAGTCTCCGCCTTCATCAAAGACACTTCGTGAAAAAGACATTGCGTCAAACTTTAAATACGCCAAGTCGCTTGCTGTGAACGACACTGAACGTGTCCTTACGAACCCTGAGTCCTGTTGAATTTACGTCCGTGGCACACATTGCACCCCGATTTAAGTTTTCATCGAATTTCTGCCGACGAAGGGTGGGACCTCATGAATTCCAGCGCTCGAGACGGAAGGAGGACCCCCGTGCGGGAATAATAACGAAGCCGACGAAAATAAAAGTGGGCCACATCGGGTGCAACGGTCCTTGCCAGTCCCTCCTCGCTCGATGTTTTCATCCCTCGATGTGCTTCCTTTATTTTCGTTCTCCGTCCCGCTCACGTGCTCGTTCTAGCTTCTTGTACCCACTTCCGGTTGCCAGCTGGTACACAAGAAGGGGACGAGGGACGGTTTCGTCGAAGGGAGAAAGGACCGATGAGAGAAGGAAAGTGGAAAGGGACTCTTCTCTCTCTCTCTCTCTGGCCCGCGCGCGCACGCTTAATTTTAGTCTGACAGCGTGGCACGTGCTCCGAATGAAAACCCTCGTTCGCGCGTTAGGAAACTGACGCGCAATTAGAGTGGTCGCAAAAATTGGTAAGAAAGTTTAGTCAGCGATGTTACGTGGACGAGGTGCTCGTACGTAACGTTCGCTAATTTGTTTCTCTGACACCTGTTTTAGTATCGTACCGCTACGTGTCATACTTCTATACTCTTCTTAGTTTTGGGTACATATGTGTATTCCTAGTGAAGCGATGTAGTGGTGATCGTTTGAAACATAGATTGTTAAGGTAACTTTTTTATTTTTAAGTGGTGCGTCCGCACGTTGAATATGTAATTTGATTGTAGTCTAGGGACAGTCGACCATTACTCGGTCAAAAGGATATTCCAGCTACAGTTCGTTAAAGGCGCTCAATGGAGTGAACGAAGATAATTGGATGAATTGTCAAACTTCATGCATGACCACGCATGGTCGGACGCGTGTTAACCGGTAAACCGTGCACGTCATGTACCGGGAGCGTGTATTTTTATCCCCTCGCCTGACAAAGAAATCAGCTCTTCGCAGTATCGAGACCAGAAAGAATCTCACTGATCTTCTTCTCTTGTTATTCTTGCTCTCTCCGACTCCGCCTCCGAAGAATGCAGGCGTGCTCCTCTTCCTCGGCCACTTTAACCTTCCCTCATCTCGCTGCACCACGTGCTCGAGGGGGAACCAGATGCCCCTCGACGATCGCGGGATATTTTTGGCGGGCCGACGGTTTTGTCTTTGGCGAGCCGAAAAAACGAATCGACGCACTCGCTATTAATAGACCCCGACTAATCGCCACAGAATCATACCCGCTAGAATTCCATCAACGGGGCAAACTGTCAGCGATGCACTCGCGCGACTCCACTCGTCACCGAACTGGCACGCTCGTTTCCCTGTCCTACGTTATCCGCGATACGACGTTCAGACGCGAGAAGAATTCTGACGCGGAATTGCGTGATTACGTCGAGGCAATAAGCCGACTGTCCTACGCGCTCACCGTGGAAGATTTTCGCGTTTTACGATTTATGGTACACGCCGCGAGGCCTCGACGGACTTTTCCGCTGGCAGATGGCGACGAGCATCCCTGCGGTTTTACCTCGCCGAGTCGCTTATATGTGTAAACCGCACTTTAGGAGTCGTAATTCCGAATGACCCTTTAAATGTCGTTGGCACGCAGGCGTTCTGGCGTGGAAAAACAAACGGAACGTCCGACTTCATCCGGTTGAGGCGATCGTAATATCGATTTGCGCGTGTCCGTACGTTCATCGATCCGACATATCGTCCCCATCTTATCTATGCACACGTCGTATGGAAATGTATATGTAACGATCGCACGTAATCAGCCCTGGAACTCTCGTCAATCCACCCATCAAATATTCTGCGCGACTAGTATTTTTCCGTTCCTACGCTCCACGGCAAGTATGTGCCACTCGATTACGTTTGACCCGTACGCATTTATTTGCGGTTCGCGTAATTTGACGTTCAGAAAATGACCGTTAGAGGTTACTCGGGTATAGGATTAGTCGAACGTAATAAGCCGATTTTACATCGAAATTGGTAGAAACCCGTACACGCGCGCATCTGTGCAACAGGTCCAGACTGCGATATAGCCTGAACGTACACACTCTCGAATCGTCTACTAGAAGAATAATCTTTGAATAAGTTATCGGTACAAGATAAAATGGCCGATTCCTATGCAATCGCGCGGGACGGAAGTGCGCTCCGCGAAACGATTTTTTTCCCACGTACCTGTGACTTAAAAAGTCCACAGAGAGCATAGTCTCGCAGACTCGCGCGAGACCGGTACCGGTTTTCTCCGTTTGCCTTGCCTCCACGTTCCCTTAATCCTTATCCGCGAACACGCGAATATCCCGCTTATATCGCGGCAAAATTATCATTGATCGCTGAACATTATAATTACTCAGCCCTTTAAGTGCAGCGAGGAATATGCAGTGCTTGTAATGAAACTACGTTATTCCGAATGGAGATTACGGATTTTTAACGGACGCGTGAACGGTATATATACAATGAAACACCACATTAGAATAAATCATCAGACCTTGCAGTGAATACGTGGTTCTTCATATCTGATACTTAGCATGACAAATTCATCGGATCACAGGTGTTTGATTAAATAATTATAGCCAACGAGCATAGAGATAGTGGACCTCGTATAGATAGTGGTAGACTTGACAGTCGGTATTACAGTCAAGTTCCATTCGGTCAATTGCACCTCAGACGATTTTACGCGATCGCAAATATAATATCGTTTGCATCCGAACATCCTGTAATCATCGATCAGTCGTCGGACGAGGTAAGCGGAGAAGGTTAAAGCGCGTCTTCTATGTGAGAAGTAAGAAAGCCTATCATTGGTTAATTAATCACGGCAACTTGCACACCTGCCCTCGCGTTACAGGCCTATTATTAAGAACCATTACTCGCCTATACCCGCCTGCCAAAGCCCTTTTATGACCTTTGACTCTCCGTTCGCCTAGACTCGCTGCGGCAGAAGAGGAAGAAGAGGACGAAGAGGGAAGCCCTCAGTCTCGAGCAGTTTGGCACGAGCAAATTCCTCTTCGATCGTTAAGCCAACATCGCTAACATTCGAATGGAAAGTACGCAGCGACGACGACAGTCGATCGTATTCATTCGACGTCAGCTTCGAACTCGTTCATACCCGCTCACGTTATCATCGCTCGATTATCCAGCACGAGAGTAACGACCGCGTTGCTCAATATTTTCCAGTTCCGATACGGATACGCGCGTCCGATGATGATTTGCGTAATATTCTAATACGAAGTCGATTAAATGGCTGCGCATCAACAGACCTCATCCTCATAATGAAGGATTCTACTATATTCGGCGTGCAACTGTGCGAGCCTCATTAAGCGGCAATTGGAAAGGAACTGCCCGCGAATAAACATTCTGCCGTCCTCCATATCCGTGCGCACCGGATGAATGTGAGTGGCAAATTACGGGCGAAGCAATGTTATTAACGAGTAGGAGGTGCCGGGTGGCGACCAAATATTATGACGAAACGAGGTAAGCATACATCGGTGGAGGAACGTGCGGGAAATACGAGCCAAGATAAATAATTCGTCACGCGATCATCGCTTGACAAGAAACCTTGACGCCTGGCACTGTTCAAGCTTATTATTGTCCAGTACATAAGCCGAGGACGTTTATTTCTCATGCACGAAATATCCGACAACAAACTGCTGTAACTAATCCTCATGCACTAAGCATCAATAAAGATGTCGCGAACGAGACGCGGCTTATATATCTCGTTACGTTAGCTCAAGCTGCACACTGTTAGGGTAGGTATTCGCGGCTAGTAACTGAACTTATAATTAATGTTCAGACTTGACAGTAAAGTTCTCTGGCAACTCGCACCACCACGCGTTACGACGCTGAGCGTTTCGCGGCGCATATTGGCGATGCAATGAACTCATTGCGTCTCACTTTACAGATTGTCAATTACGCTTAAGAGATTTTCTTCTCGCGATTGTTCTTGCCCGCGAGGCAAGTTAGGATACCGGAGAAGGATAACGTTGGGTAGCCCGGAATCTTCATCACTCGTTTCTGCACGTCGATCCGCGCGCGCGCGTTATCTTATGCATCGAGTAAACTAGATAGCGCCCGCGAGTTCGTTCGCCACGGTATTCCAACGAGATACTATCAGCTTGATGAGTAAGAGTATCGTTCGTTACAGTATACGCCACGATCTACGAAGCCGGCAAGTCTCGCCGCTCGTGTCGGGCTAATCGAAGTTAAGCATTATTCCTGTCGGGCGCCGATGTAACTTAATGCGTCGAGCAAGACGCGCAACATCGCTTACACGTTTCGCGATGTCTGTTAGATTGAGCGGAAAAAATTGAGAATTTAAGACGGACGGCTGGCGAGACGGAGAGTTGACATTAATTACGCGACGTACTTGCTTGGTTTCGAGTGTACTCGGGAAAGTAATTACGTTGGGAGAAGGATATGAGGAAACTAAGTTATGATGAGACATTGAAGACGTCAATCGAACATGAATGGTCGTATACTGAGTTTTTCGTCGTTGATGTCAGCGGTGCCTGAATTTGATCTAGACGAGTGGGACTCGCGCAGACAAAATTCGACATTGTTGTCGTTTAAGGCGCCAGAAGGCAGTAATGATCAGTAACACAATGTGCTATCGCGATGTAATCTATACCATAACGGTAGACAATTATCTAAATGGTAATAAGATACACTATCATAACGGTGGCACTCCTCCGCCAGCGTCATAATCGCATCTGCACCTATATAATTTACCCCCTGCCGCGGCTATCATTCAGACCACGTTCGATCCCTTTCCTGAAGCATACCGTCCCAGATCGCATGAGAGGAAAAAAACCAACTAATAGCACATTTACGCAACATCACGTTGCAGGAGAAAAAAAAGAACAGGGACAATCGGTAGTACACTCTTGAGACTAGCAGCGCAAACCAGACACTAACGTTTCAAGATACTTAAGCGAAACAACAACCACCGAGATGGGCACATTTTTCTCTTACAAATATCAAGTGACATTGCATGATTCCGAGAATAATCCGTTTCATTCTTGACGCTTAGTAATATAATGAGTCGCCCAACTACCAACTGCTCGCGTGACTTCGAACGGCATGAAAGCACTAAAGTATGTAAGAGCTCCATGAAGCGGTAATGTCTTACTTCATCGTCAACTGGACAGTCGTCGACAGAAGCGACAATCGGTTCCTTCTTCGAACGGTGCCAACTCGATCAAGACTATCCGTCGTGTCACGCGACCGAGAATAAGACAAAATCGTCGATTCTGTCGACGGCCATTCATTGTAGCGAGATAAGCAACTCTTATTACGTTTCCTCGAGCTCCACTTTGGCTATCGCTACTGGCCGCGTAATTAGATTCGTTACAATGAGTGTATACGCATGCAATCGTAGCAGAAATGCCTTACGTAGACGATAGCGAACAAGGCAGCTATTGAAGCACTAATGCTTAGAGCTAGTCTAGAAGGCACTCTAATATTCAGAACGTACATAAGACTCTAAAGACCGTTTAACAACAATTTTCAGAACTCTATTATACGTCATACGCGTTTCGTCTGCGAATACCGCGGTGATCATATCAATGTAATTTGGCAACGATAATAATAACAATCAAGTAACGACGACTGAAACCGGCGAAAAGCCGAGTCGATTAAAAATGTCACCCTCACCCCATCCTCACACACCCACAGCACAACGCAACTGTCGAATAAAACCGCTCAAGTGCCCGGCGAGAACGACAGCCGAGCGAACCATTCCTGAAACAATCCGACCGAGAATTTGCCCCGCCGCTCCTTCTTTCTCATTCCGAACACTCTCGGTCCCGAATTCGATTCGGGTCCTTGGCGCGCAGCACGCTACCTTAAATCATTTTCGAACGACCGTCGGCGGCTTCGTTCTCATGGCACGATACGGCTTACCGAATGCGCCCGGCAACTGAGAAAGAGGGCGAGAGAGAGACAGAGGAAGAGTACTGAGAAATCGCCTGGCCGTGCGGGATTGACATTGTTTTACGATCGACCGGTACAATAACTTACGATGTACCGTGCACCGCGAACCGTACTGACGCGAAACATCCGAAGGGATCTCGGGGTTCGTTACTGGCGGACGAAAAGAGGATCGAGAGGTAGACGCGCGGCTCTTATCGCGGTGCCTCGATTACCATTACCTATAAGGGGCAATACAATATCTCGTCGTTCGTTTATCGGACATCGCGCGCTCCCTCGGCCTTGGACTGGCCTGCTTCTCACCGGCGCGGCGCGGCCAGACGATCGGCAGAAGACGGAGGGTCAGAGGGACGGTACTCTTCTCTCGTGGGCGTCCAATTAGATACGTTTATTGACGGATTTATCGCGCTGTTTCGCGGATTCGCCGACGACGCGAGGTCGGACTGTGCGCACGATGTTTTGAGCCGGCCCGATTTATGAGAATGGCTCACCGCATTTTTGCGGCCTTCCTCGAATTAACCTTATGGTGGGCATTGTGAGCGTACAGTCTGTAGGGTAAGTATCGTGAATGAATATTGCGAACGGTGTATGTAACGCGTGTCACACGGGGAACGTCGGTGACGCATGAACCAGTACGTAAGACTAGCTTAACGAAGATGACCACTGGAATGCAGAGTGACGATCATGCACCGAGAACAATCATTTGTAACGGAACTGACACCGTCCACCACGAACATTGTACCGGCACGACAAGACGATTTACGATATCGTCGCTGCTATCTCCGACGATCCCTGTACGTCGAGACGACTTCTTACCCCGTCGATAATTGGAGAACTTCTCACCCGTTGCGTCGCCTGTATATGTCCGTACCGTCGTCGATGGCAGGCGAGAAAAATGCGAAAACGAGTGAAAGTAATTGGATTTATGTACGACGGCGAACGCGCCGGGAGACTCCGAGCACACACGCGCGTTTTACTCAATGAACGTGATGCGCAAGATATTCCCCTTTCAAAACGAAAGGTTTATGCAAAAGTACCGACCGATAAAAATTCGGTATTTCAATAGTTGAGTATTTTCGTATAAATCGGTTTTCATTCCATCGATGCGTATGCTGACTTGCTACGTTACACTTGTTGAACGTGAAGCTGCTATTTATAGCGCGCCAGAAGACTCTATCCTTAATCGAAGCTGATGATCGTATTGGAAATTTGCACGAGGCAACCTCGATGCCGGGATAACAAAGTTACTTATCAATCTGCAAACTTATTGCGCATGCAACTATATCGCTAGCCGTACACGGCAAAACTGTCTTGTTAAGCGACATGCACGCGTTTTATTGAGTCTACATGCACGCGTGTTACGTGCCACGATAAATAAGCATTTAGTACATTGTTCGTTTGCAACCAGCGGACGCTATGAATAATGCATGGAGGGTGCGGCGTTAAAGTGGAGCCACTTCTTGTATTATATTTTCGAGAGCACGGTAAAAAGTGTTTTCAGTGAAAATGACGGTGTCCAACGGAACACGCAAGACGACTCCCCCTCGTTACACAAACATTTCTCACCGCAGAATCGTCGGCAAACATCAAAGTTATTTATAGTTCAGGCGTTAACGAAGATAAATCAATTAGCATCCGGCCGACAAATCGACGTTTCAAACAGTCCATGCTGAACAAACGATGGCGCGAGAGACAAAGATGAGCCCCCTCGAAATCGTCGGTCACTCGGTTCGATGGTTCTTGAAAATCATATTGTGAGCATTGTTCCAGGGACTTCGAGCCGACTCACGTCGACTTTTCAAACGCCCAAATCGAGCAGCGAGTCGATCCCTTCGACGTGAATCGTGCTCGAGAGCACGCGAGGGGGTCGAAAGTGGAGAAGGGAAAAGAACATTGCGTTGCACTCGAGTTCCCTCTCAAAGGACAGGCATAGTGGAAGAGGGAAGTTATGTGTACATGTCAAATCGGCCTTGCAAAGTTGAAAGATAACAGTAATCAAAGTACAACGGGTTTTGTACATAGGTGGAGTGGCGTGTGATAGAGTGTGTTGATAAAGGGTGGATGTAAAAATGTGCAAAGTGTGTGTACGCTGTTTCCACCTTGATAAACGTTGGCTCTGAATGAATGCTTAGGGTTTAATTATCTTTGAGATAGCGCGTCCAACAGTATACATGCTAAGGTACAATTTGCTAGCAGGAAATTTTCAACCGAAACAGAAAAGTCATTGTAAATAAGAAGTTGAATGTAACGTCAGTCGTTACCGATGACACGAATTCAAGATAACATTGTGTATCTCTTACGAAATGAAATGGAAGTTGAAATTCACAGGAAACTTTGTTTTGATCTTATTCTTCGTCCGAACTGCATTTCCAACTTTTCTCACCGCACAAGACGATTCATTCTGAACGATATGTACCACTCGTGTATATGTATACCTACGTACACTATACGTCTCTACGTCGAGTGCCGCTGATTTATTCCCCCGATTTTCCGATATCCTTCGTACACGCTCATGGACGCGTTACAAATGAACATTTAATATCTTTCCCGTCGAGATTGATAGCTCGCGTAATGAATATCTCATTTTACGACTCGCAATTCCTTTTAGCCGTTTTGTGCGCCACGCGTTACACTCACTCCGCGATAAATCTGTACCTTCTTAATAGGGTTGTTCCACGAATGATTTAAAAGCCAACAACAACCGCTATCAGGAATACGTAAATTTATTTCTTAACGACGCCAACAGATTTCACGGACATCGAAGATGAACGATAAGGATATCCGAGAATAAAAAAGCACGCCACTTCCTCCACGTACCTTGCCCGACTTCTAATACACGGAATCCCGTATACATAGGCACCGGATAAATTACGCGCTGCCAGGGAATAAATAATCCCTTCGCTTAAGATCCGATCTGAAGCCATCAGGCTCGGTCGCGCGCTCCTCGAGGTAACGACATAATCTAGTTCCCACAACTCTTTAAATTCCTTCGGCTCACTCAGACACTCGGGGTACGCGCTATACAAGTAGCGCATGCGCCAGGTAATTACGCAAAACACGTGTACCTTTCTTCGGCGTACGATATCGCATTACCGCGCATAGACAGAAACGCCTGCAACCATATAATGCGGGCATAACGGATACTCGTAATTACGTGATATTCTTGCGCAATGTCATAAACATGACTCCTCCCACACGATAGATGGCGACGGTACACACGTTGCCTCAGTGCGTTTATTTCGTCGCAGTGATCATCTAATACTTTTCGACAGCTAAACACACCTCTCGAGCCGCATGAATAAGTACGAGTGCATGTCGACAGGAAACACTGAATGGAGACTGGCGGCTGGACTGCTATCTATACGCGACTACATTCATGATCGGCCATCTCGGCCTGCGTTCAACATCGACTTTCTATTTCCATTTCATCGAAGCGTGGCATTTAATTCGCTTCCTAGCTTAATCGGCCAATGCGTCCGCGGTAATCGAATTTCGTTCCTAATCTGCGGGAGTCAAACGCGAAACCGATGGAATTTTCAATTACCGCGTCTCGTCGCCGGCTCGCGGCAAGAGATCGCGGCACAGCTCATTTACGTCGCGATTCGTGAGATTTAAGAGAAATCGTCGTCCCGATTAATTTCGCATCAATTCATTCGTTTCCCGTGTAAATGTCGGTTGCGGGAAATGACTTCTTCGATTAGAGACGGAGTGAATTTTACACCTACTTTCTACTCTTCCAGCGAAATTGAGTGATACTTGAAGTGATTTATGCGTTAGAGGAAAACACACAGAGAGTTATTAGTAGAGCAAAGTGTTAACGTTTAACAAGAGCCACCAAAGAAATACGGGATAGTACAATATGGTCCTCTGTTCCGGCTGAAGATCTGCTTATCACAAAAAGCAACGATGCTATCATGAAAAGAGCGTCTTAGCAAGACGATGCATAAGTCACCTATGTAAGTGATATGTATATGTCAATATTATCCCTCTTGGCGACCTGAAATCGCCCTGGGAATGTAAATTCTGATTTCAGCGGGATGTAAGATATCGTCCCCGAGATACCTAAGCCCCCCCCTCCCAAGGTTCAAGGCTGAGGATACCTTCAAGCGTCGCTTACAACTCCCCGCGCAGCTTAGCTCACGAAATAAAGTCGAGAAGGTATTACGCTGCAGGGAATCTCAAGATTTTCCGTCCGGCCGATAAATTCGTAAATCACGAGCAGCCAACGATCTAACGATTTAGTAATTTTCTTAACGCGAAGGAATTACAGTGGAACGTGAAGAGTCAATTGACTGTAATAGAGGTAAATCCGGTCCGTGTGTGTGCGCATCCATGGCTTATAGCTCGAACGCTGCACATACACGAAGCGCACACCCCTTGACATCGATTTTATCACATCACTAATTTATGCATATCGTAATTAGCGACATACGCGTGCCGACACATCAATCGCGCGATTTTTACGATCGACGGTCCGCTGACCTATGGTCGCATAAGTAATTGCTTATTGAAAGGACTCAAATTGACCGCTTGTTATCCCCGCCTCTTCAATCGTGAAATCCATCGAACAGACAACAATAGTCACACATTGCACGCGGCGTGCAAGACCCTCGCAACATTATCACGTCGTATCGTGCGCCGCCGGAGCAGCTGATCTTTCATTCGCAACGCCAACCGACCCCGGGCCCCCCATTCTCCTGTGGATTTTAAATTTGGCCCTGCCAATGGGGAACGAGAACCGGGCCCCATGCTTCTTGGGGTACCTGAGCCAGCTGTCCCTCGAAGACGGCTCGGCTCGTAAAACGTCTACTTTCAACGGTACTACCCTCCCCATTTTCCGTCTCATCGTACTTTCGATAGCTTCAGACTCGCGCTCAAACGCGTCGGAAAATTTAATGCAGTTCGCCCTGTCATACTTGACTGTACGTGTAACTTCATGGTACTACCAGTGGTATCTAGAGCTCGTTCAGTGGAATTAAAGTGTTGCAAATGTCATCAGCGATATTAGACAACTATAGTATAAGGGCGGAATAATATACCTGCACCATATAAGTAGTCCATTACGAACTAATTCTACATTTCGGGTTGTATCCAAGGTCGAGTACTGTACTAGTAGCAAAGGACTGCGAATACTAAGGGCAGCTAAGCTACGACAATTATGTGTCCGGGATTATGCACCGTCGAATCTCGCCAGTGTACCCTCGACCTTAGCTTACGGGACTGAAGTCCGGTCTGAAAAGAAGTTTCGACATCCTTGCCGGCTAAGAGACTACACGCACGAACAGCGCGGTCCCTCGGGGGTAGCATTCCTCACCGGAGGAAGAAGCCTCAGCTGTTTGCCAATGGAAGCCATACAGCTTTTTACGGCGGCACCCTATACGAAGAACGGAGCGCATTTCATACGCGTTATCGCCTGTATCTCGAAAACTACTGCGATTTGCCCGGCACGGTTGCGCCGTTTCTGAGTTTCTGGGAAGTGGCTTTCACCGATCAAACGGTGAAGCCAGTTTTCAGTGCTTCATCCGTTGGCCTAGATAATATTCACTCATATTCGATTCATCATAGCAAGGTATTGTTGAACTCCAACATACTTTGTGCGCGTATTCGTGCGGATAATACTTTTGTAATATAACAAGTGCTCGAAGAATATATCTGTGTATAGCGGGACGGAAAGAGAAGAAACAGAACTGCGCACGTAGGGAGTCCAGATTGCATTTCGAGGGCAAGACACGCTGGAAACGTGGCGGAACGAAAGCACGTGCTTCCTCGGTTCGTCGAGCGAGCCGTGACGCGAGGATGCACCGTGAAAAGTCAGACGAAAGACGCTTCTCAGCTTCCTAGGTTCTTACCAAGGAAAAGTTCGTGCCGACTTTGCAGGTACAGTCACTGACTACCGCATATCACTTTAAAATTACTTATGAAATGCATCAGCCACCGAGAAATATACGCCAAACAAAGTTTATCAAACTCGGATCAAGAAAAAAGCGATCGGGAGAAGTATATATTAGAGAAATAAGTTGGAGCGACAAGGATCGAGTTTCATGAACAACGAAGCAGTCAGAAAAAGTACGTGTACAGAGCAAATGTATTAAAACTACTGAGACGGGGACAACCCGTAAACTTTGAGACTTATCCAAGAGTGACTGCAGCCGTAAATACGGCTAGAAAAATCGTTCAAATTAAACGGGAGCATAATTTGTTCCGCTGCCGGTGACACTTAGTCGTCGACTTCGAGGATTCGCTTCGCCTGCAGAGAGCCGTAAATTTTTTATGGACGTCGAGGCAGTTGCTGCGCAACTCGAGCGTGGCGCATTCTAACAGTCGAACGCCGAACGGTGCTTCGAGAAAATTAATTACGTACTGCGGCAAGACGTTTTCCCGGAGCGACAAGAAGGTTCCGAGAAGTACGAGAAGAGGCAGGTGACAAAAGTGGACAGGGACGTTCTGTTCCGTTAACTCCTGCAAGATCTGCATCTCTACCCTCGAACGTCTCTGCACCTAACGCTCTCTTTCTCTCTTACGCTCACAGCGCGATTCGTCGATAAACATTTAATTTCAAACGAATTCAGGTTCATCAGCTGCACCCTCGCTCTCATTTTCACCCGCTCCCTTCTTCCCCAAACTTCACACCGTAATCTATTTCGAGGCTCGTTCCGCGCTGAGAAAGAGACTGCTATCCTAGAAGTTGGAGCAGAGCGAAGTAGCGTACGAACAAGGGACTCTTTGTACGATTCCGGCCGGGACAGGCTAATCCTCCGTCCTCAGGTGAAACTTGCTTTCGGCGCGGAGATCCGTTTCCCACGGTGTGCCAGGTAAAGCGCCGCAGCGTTTTCCACGTAATGTGGGTCTCCGCGCTTCTCCTCTTTCTCTCCTCTTTCTTCCTCCCTTCCTTCCCTCGGCCCGACTCGGCTCGTCTTTCTTACTTCATCTCTCCATCCACCGCTCCCGCCTTCTCGTTCCGTTCCCGTGAAATCAGAGGTGGAATGTCTTTTACCCTCAACGGGGCCGGCAGGTAGGAGAAAGGATTGCCGGAGGAAACTCGAAAATAACGGCCTCGAGAGTTCGAGACGCCTCGCCGGCAACGCCAAACCGAGTGCTAACCGCGCCGGCGGAAACATGCTCGGCTTCGATTTGTTTCGATACGGTTCTTCCTTGTTGGCCTTTTTCGTGCCTCTGGAACTTAGCCCGTGACAGGAAAGTGCACTCCGAACAAGTCGCAACTACCGGACGCGCGTGTTTGGATGATCCTGTTTAAAGATCTCGATCGTTAGGGAGGTGAAGAATTTCAGGAGCAGTGTCAGGGAATTATGTTGGTTGATGACAATGGTAATTGTGAAATTGACAGGACAGATTTGTTATATGCGGCGATATGATATGTCGTAAAACGTCGCGGCGTTACGCAGGTATAATGTGTTGGTGTACTGTTACAAGAATAGCGTTGTTGCAGGTAGCTAATTATGTAATAATGGTATGTAATATGATCATATAATATGATATATGGTCAATGAAAGTGGTACATAACAGAAATCGTATTGGCACAATGTGTGTCGTAATAAATGTCTATTCTCGGAGCAGAAACAAACGTGATCAAATCTTTCAATACGATGCTCCGATTTCGACCCTAGAAAACAGAGACCCCCGCTAGGTAAACAAAGGCTGTGGAACGGTGAACCCGATCCGAAACACAGTCTAGGAGTACTATGCTAATACACACATTAGTACCGAGCTTCGAAATGTAAGCACCTTGCAAAAACTGGCCGCTGTATAACAGGTGCGCGGAAAACATTATACGAAAACAAGCTCGTAATCTCCGAGATACGAATATTGCCTCGCAGAACCTTCCTTTCCCTTCCCTTTGATATTTCAAGGGAAATTCGAGTAAGTTGCTGGCGCAAGAAAGTGGTGATGCGTAGAAGTACAAAGTACGCAAGTGGCGAGTACTCACGGACTGGGACTTTCTTCGGATCGACCGTGCTGAGACGCTCCTCGATCTTGTCGATTCTCCTTCGGAGATGGCCGCTTCTGTCGGCGACAGCGGTGAGCTCGTGCGTGAGCTCGGCGAAGATATCCTCGGCGGCGGTGAGGATCGAGGCCAACTGTTTGAGGGACGTCGTGAGTGCTCCGTTCGCCACCGCCTCCAATTCGGCACCCACCGGCCAGCCCTGCGCGGCCGTGCCTGGCGGCACGTGTCCGCGACACAAATGACGCGGTTCCACCTTTCGAACCACGAACGGCATGATCCTTGATTATACGGAACAACTTGACACATAACACCGGTCCGCGGACAGTATCCCGATCGGCCACCCACGATCCCGCCTCGAATTCGCCAGGAGTATGCACTTCAACCGAGAACGCGGCCGCCTCACCTTCTTACCGCTCTCCCTTTCTCATTGGCTCGAGGTAAAAAAGGACACACCGGCTCACCAGATCGAGTCGAGCGTTACGAAAGCGGCCGCCGCCTTCTTGCTCGAACGCCGTTCGAAAAGTGCCGCGACTCTGTTCAGGTATTCCCGCCGCTGACGCCGATCCGACGTATGCTGCTGCGAATAACGCTCCGACGTCAGCTCCATTCTCGAGAACCGCCTTCCCACACTCTCGCCGAACGCAAGCGACGGAACACTGTGACACCGGACGGCCGCGAATTATGCCCGTCAAGTCACTGCACGCACTTTCCTTCGTTCACTCCGTTACGACCGACATGCGAACCGTTTGGCAACTTCGACGTGCACTGGAGCTCCGTCCATTGACGTCTCGATCTCCCGAGACGCCTTGATTGTCGCGGTTCGAAAATGTTCGCGCGCCTACTCGAGTCGACCGAGTCCGCCCCGGTAAACGGCGAGTTTCGGATTGAGTCGGTAGCCGTTTGCCTCGCGATCGCGTCTATTTTTCCTCCTCGCTCGCCGCACCGGTCGCGAGGGAAAGAACACGGACAAGGACAAGGGAGCGCATCGAGGGAACGGACCGCGCGACGCGACAACGGTACGCCAAGTGCCGGCCGGTCTGCCACCGTGTCGCCGACCGACCGGCTGTTTTCCCATTCAATTCGAACACACTGAAGCCCGCTTCGCCGTGGCGCCTCGAATTACCGAGCTCGAGGCAGCGCCGCGTACTCCATGCTCACTTTCGGACGCGCCGGTCGGTAATCACACAAGACTGACGCTCGGCTGCAAAGAATTCTGTTCCGTCGACTAGCGGTCTGACGAGAGTGAGCGCATGTTCCTGGTACGTGAGGATGTTGCAACTGGCAGTTCATAGTTTAGTATATAAATATATTTGCGGGAATACGAAAAAGCTCGCAAGGACCAAGGCTGTAGCTTGTAACAATCGTGTCCTCTTTATTTAAACGTCCAAAAGTCTCGTCGTTGTCATGTGCTCTCTATATATAAGGTCTATGCGTCTAGTCAACACGATGACATATTTTGTTTTCAGGAACTTTAGTTCCGTTCCTTCTCGCCAGGTGGCGCCTGGTACGTTTTACTGGTCCCTGCAATGTGGACGTATATGCTGCCATCTAGTGGTCTCCTTCAACCTTCTGCATATAGAATTAGAAGAGTCCATCTTGTGCTGAACAAGAGCCCAGCAATATTTTCCGCAGTCGATAGACGAACGAATGCTTTTCTGTTTTTCAAAGTACTCGAATTCTGTGCAATGCCGTTTGTAAAATACTAGGTTGTGATGCCGGTAAGTGTTTGGAAATAATGAACAATGTGCGACATCTGTGAGATGGGATGGAACTGTTTGCAGCTGCAACGTGCTGCAACTCTAGAGTGAGTACAGACTACAGAGTAGAGAGTCAGAGTCAATTGCTAACGTATGGCTGCAAGCTTGTTATGCGCAGTGCATGGTATTTCAATTTGCAGTTATGTTCAGTATCTATCGATTGCGTATAGTTCAGATTAGTTCAGATCTAAAGTTTGTGAATAATTCATGAATAACTACAGTTGCATTCTTCGAAAACATGTGATCATTTTGCTTCTCGACTGAAAACTGCAGACGTGATGAAATATTTTGCCAAACCAATTCTACACGAGGAAATATATAATGTATATATAATTCGGATTATATCTGGCAGGACGAGCAGTACCCACGTGTTTTTTCTGGGTTAGTACAATATATGCTTGCTTTGCGTTTATTATACTGCAAACCTTTTCAGGTTAGATTTAATTACAGCTACACCTTTCTTAGGAGTGCATCAAATATGTTTCCAATTCCTTTGAACCACGATCGATGTAAAGCAGGTTTTCGAACTAGGCTGACGTAATTGATCGTTGTCCGTACGTAACCGTACTCACTCTCGAACGATCTAATAGGTGAGGGTTACCAGCAGCTTCTTTTCTCGTCTTAATTTGCCCCGGCATGTGCATTTTCACACGATAAAGTTTACACCTAAGTTTCGGAACGGCGCACCGAGAACCGTTTCGCCCTTTACGTCCCTATCAACGAGAAATGATCACCAGCAAGAATTATAATTCGCCTAGGATGCCGAAAATTAAATCTCACGGAAGACCATTATTTCGTCGATATTGGAGGAAACGAAACGAAGAGGGGCCATTTGTTCGTGTGATTTGCTAGATTCTCGAAACTGGCGACAATGTAGGTGCGCAAATATCATTAAAATACCCATTTTCGCCCTCAAGCTATATTGGCGCCAAGAAGGTTTTTGATTGTTCAATACATTGCTATTTACGCAGAGTTTGCGAATAAATATGTAATTCTATAAACCTTGTCATCTCGGATGGCGAAAATTGTTTCGAAATTTGTTGTTTCGGGTCAAAGTTATCGATGTTGAATAAAGTGTCGGTTATATTTATTCCAGGTTAGGGACCAGCAATGATTGAGAGGATATACAGTGAACAATCAACATGCGAGAAATACACTTTTTCATTTGGTAAATCTTACGGAATCTAGTAAGAAAAAATTATGTTCTAATGTATATCAATGATAAATGATAAATTCGTGTAGTATCTATACACCAGCTACTATAGTCTCATAATAGAAATAAAACTGGCTCGACGATGAGCCGGTTGTCGTCACGGTTACGGAAGGGATTACAACCAATCGTACATTTCATTGCAGCGGCGGTTGCGGTAAAGGGACTCCAAGCGACTGTAACGAGCTCCATTCTCGTCGACGACACTTTCCAATTCGTTTTACATCCCACCTGACTCGTGGAGTGCGAAATGCACGACTTCTAAGAGGTCGGGGCGAAGAATTGGGCGATGGGGTAAAAAGGTCCTGAAAAGGGTTCACCGCAGAATTGAGTCGGGCGAGGAGAGCGCACGTCGTGCGACGAAGTGCAGCGGCAGTGGGGCAAGCCGCGTGCGAAACTCCCTCTCTTCGCGAATCTACACGGAGTACAGCGCCTGGCCCTGGAGCAACCCATGCCCCCTTTCCCCGCCCCCTGGATTCAACCGACCACGCTGCCCTCTCCGATTCCCTCCCTCGATCAAGACCTCTCTCTCTCCCTCATGCGCATACTCCGAGACTCCGCATCTCTCTTTCCCTCTGTCTCGTCGCTCTTTCTTTCCAACCCTCTCGTTCTTCGTCTCCCTCCCAGAGCAGCTCATTCCGGACCATTGCCTCCCCCTTTCTTCGTCGTGCCACCAACCTGCCATATTCCAGCTCACTCGCACGATTGCCAACTCTCCTTCTTCCTCTTGCCCTGGCTCACTCACTCCGAAGCTTACAGCATACCCTCTCGATGCTTTCCTCCCACCTTCTTTCTTTCCCTCTCCCCCGATACCGAGCCACCCACCGGCTCACTCGTTCGCTACGCTCGCGAACGCTCGTCCTTCTCCTCGCGATCGCCCTCTCCCTCACTCGTCCGCCGGCGCGTAATCGCGTCCTCCTCGCGCTCGCGCGCCACGGAGAGGCAGGCGCCACGAATTCGCTTCTCCGTAACTTCGGCCGCGTTCGGTCAGTTCCGGCTGCCGGCCAGAAGAATTCGTCAGTATGCGCCGCGCCGCCTCGCCGGCAAGTTGTCTTTGCTGAGAGGGTCGATTCGATTCGCTCGTCGAGGTCGTTATATTTCGAGCGCGTGTGAAACTACAAAGAAGATTATTGTACGGCGGGAGACGGCAACGTCTTATAATATCGTCGAGGGGACGATACTGGCCGAACCGCGATGGATATTCTTGCCTTAATCGTGAGCGGGATATAAAGTAAGCAGACGTTCGCCAAAGCGACAGGTACCACACAACAACGTTCTTGCGAAGATCCCTCGTGAAGATACGGGACGAGGTCCGTCGTCGCACGTTATCTACTCTCTACGTTTGAGAGCGTTGCGTCTGGCGTAAGTGGAAAAAGGAGGAGGAGGACGAACACGACGTCTCGTCACGGCGTGAGCCCGCTCGCTCGCGGGACAAGAGTCACGGAAGAAGTATCGATGAGAAGCACGAGGGAGGACGTTCTCGTGAGGGCAAAGAGGTTACCACGGGTCATTGTTAAGATCGTTCAAATTCCAGCTGCGGACTCGAGACAACGCCGTGCCTGAAAAGCGGTACGTCGTCGATACAGTGATCGAGCCTCGTCGTCGTCATAGTGTATTCGTCATCATCGAATTGGAGCACGCTGAAGTTTCGCCACGAAAAGTGCTGGCCGACATATGTACTCGCGCGACAAGCGCGAAGGCTGAGATTCCCTCCTCGCAGTGGGCCAAGTTCTCTATCAAAACATGGCCACGTGACCGTCGCCGCGACTTGTAAACACAGAGTTTGACCACGTGGTCTGCCCCCTCTCCCATCTCTGTCCGTCGTCTCACTCTGTCGGTGTCTCGCGCGTCTTTCTCTATCCATTTCTCTCTTTCTCTCATCCTCCTGTGCAAGTACACATACACAGAGACATAGTTTATCCTTTTTCTGTCTGTCTGTGTGTCTTTCTTTCGGTCTCTCTTTCTCTCTCTCTCTCTCTCTTTCCCGCTCCATTTCAATACGTAGCGTACACAACGTACAAGATATTCTTGGTCGGCTAGCAGTCACAGTTGAGGGCCAGTGTGACCGGGTGGATCCGCGTTTAGACGATTTTCTCTGTCAATCGGCGGACTACCGTGCCGTAATTTGTCGCTCTCACAATCCAGGGGTGCGCGCGTGCGTCTTCACAATCGAAATTGGCGAGCGACGCGCGAGTGGTAGACGGCAGGCGATAATCTTTGTCGATCGTCGTCCGGCGTTAGTAGTTAGTGGGTGGTGCAACAAGCGTGCGGGAAGTACGAGAAACGATCGGTGGTGAATCAACGGCATGATGACCGTGTATGATACGCAGTGACTACAATCGGCAGTGCTCCGTTCAGTGCTACTACCTCATAATCGACCGCTGCCGTAGATCGCGGGAGCATTCGTAAAAGAGCCCGTTGCTGAACCGAACGATTCAGCGAGATCCGGTCGTCGAGCGAATCTCGTGAATCTCGTTTGAAACGCGGTCTCTCGTTCTCGGTCACGCACTCTCCTCATTGGCAGGCAGACGAGGCAAGCAGAAGAAGACGACGACGACGACGACGAAGAAGGAGGTGGAGGAGGAGGAGAAGGACGAGAAGACGAACAACGGGCTCTGAAACGGGGCGAGGCGAGGAGGAAGAAAGTATATAGACAGCGAGAGAGCACTGCGAGGTGGGTTCGCGGTCAAAGTGGAGTACACGGACGAGGTGGGCATGATGGAGTCGGGGCCGGGTTCATCGTCGGGGTCGACGAACGGCTCGCAGCCGCAGCCACAGCCCCAACAGCAACAGAAGGGGGTAACATTCGACCTTGAGAGTGGATTCGAGCCGCAGACGAGAGCGCGCTCGAACACGTGGCCACTGCCGAGACCGGAAGAGTACGTGGACGGGAACGCGGTAGCCGGCGGGTCCGGCGGTCCGGAGGGCGCGGAGGGCAACACGCCCCCGCAACAGGGCCCACAACAGGGCGCCGGCCTTGGGGCCATCAAAAAGAACTCGTCGCGTAGGAACGCGTGGGGTCCCGTCAGCTACGCCGATCTCATTACGCAGGCGATCACCAGCGCGCCGGAGCAGCGGCTAACGCTGTCGCAGATCTACGAGTGGATGGTGCAGAATGTCGCCTTCTTCAAGGATAAGGGCGACAGCAATAGCAGCGCCGGATGGAAGGTGAGTGTTCACGCACCAGATTATCGCCATTACCTTTCTACCAGTTACACCTACCTTCTTTTTTTTTTTCATGTCTACGTGTTGCTTCATTTTCCGATATCTCATTTTCGGACGTCAGGTCGCTACCACGGGCACTCGCCCAACGGCCCGTGCGAACTTCCGCGTGGTGGGCGGCGTTAGAGGTACAGCTTTTGAAAACGCGCGCGCCGCGCTCCTAGCGCCGCTGTTACGGTTGCGCGTACATAGTAATGTCTTGCGACGGGAGTGAAATCTTTCGCTGTGAACTGGTTTTACAATTAACGTGATGTGTGCGAAACTGCGAACGTGTGGAATTTGCTGGCGAAGGTCTTCGAATGCGGTTGTTCCGATAGTGCCACGTCTACGACGTTGTATTTACTTTGTTCGGAAGGCATTGGAAGGCTTGCGGTCTTCGCGTCTAGTGCGAAAACTACAGCGGGCTTTGTGAGGTTAGTTGTTGAAAAGTTACTTAACGGCCTTTATCATGCGTTCGTTTGAATAATGGATGCTCATCGATTAACAGCACATTCTATGAGTGTCGAAACTGCGCGTTGACGGGTAACCACGCGTTTCTTGCACATAATTCGATAACATGCTTCGTCGTATGTGGTCAATTCGCAAAATGACGAAAGCGACATTGAGGCGTTAGTACGCTGTCTTTTGCCCTATAATTTCTTTCCAAGTATCACGTTCATAGAAGATCCACGACGCGGTGAAAAATACGTTAATAAATACAATGACAGCGTACTGAAGATTTTCTAATTAATTTGCGGTAATGTAGTGAATGTTGCGGCAGCAGCAGGTTTGCTTCGTCAAAGGAGAATGGGATTTTTGCGGTTTCCACTACAACACTACATCACCGTTGCGGCACACCAACGTTAACGTATTAAAAATGACACAGCGCATCGCGGCCAGCGGAGGGTTCAATTATTCCGATTATTTCGAGGATACCGATTGCTCATAAATCGCATTTACTTAATGAAGCATGACTTCGAGGGATAGGCTTATTGTTAGAAAATGGTATCTTTGCTTGAAACGTTAATTCGAAGCCCAATGACTTAACGCGGGTTGCCGTTTGCAATGCAAGGTAACTTCTTCACACATTGCCATACGGCGCACGGCACACATCCGTTTACATTTCGGGGAAGGTGATGAAAAGCTAATGAGATGCGAAATGACGCCCATTTAATGAGCCCTGGCCGTATGATTAAGCAGACAATGGGAAGTACTATTGTATGCAATAGCCGTGGTTATGTACCCCGCTTATATTCCGTATTGTCCCGATTTCAATCGGGAGCATAGATGAAATTGCTTCATTAAAACAGTCTTAACGATCCACATCGATTTCCCTCCGGAAATACTTTCATTGTCACTATCTCGGTTAAGTATTTCTATCAGGGTCGTCGGTGTTTCATTCGCGGCTTTTTTTTCTGTGCACCGTGCTACGCCTCCAGATTTGTCGGAAAATTTTGCAGACACTTTCAACGCCCACAGCTGTGGCAACTACGTACCTACACCCAAATTCTTCAGTTAGGAATAACAAGCGCGAGCGTTGTTATAATTTGTTTACAATATACGCCGTGTGCGCGCAGATGCAACGCTCGTTAATCGGTAATTACTCGATAATCGTATAACATGTTCCTGGCGATTTCAACATATTTGAGCAGCATATTATTCGAACGTTTGTGTGCTTTTCATTGCGCGCAACGTATGCTACCTGCACAGTCAGTAGATACGCTAAACATAGTCGGACGTATAAGAATAAATGCCCCTCGACGTATTGTATACACGTAACAAACATATTCCATCGAAACGACTAAGTCCTCGTTGTTGCGATCCGTTCGCAAACGACCCCTTCCCTCGCTTCCGTTCGCTCGTTTTCCCGCTTTCCCGGAAGCGCGCGACGCGTGACAAAAAAAAAAAAAAAAAAAAAATCGCAACACTGGGGACAAATTTCGGCGACAAAATGTGGGGAAAACGTGAGCGGAGAAAATATGAAATCTCTCGCGGTCAAGTGTCGTGCGCGCAATCGTCGTCACTATTTTTGCATGCACGCCCTTGTGGGTCATCACTCGAGCGTTCGGCACATTCCAAACGAGATTCGGCCTCTCGCTATCGTCGAAATATCATCGGAGCGGTGGTATGCGCGCGCCAGAAAGAGAGGCGACGGAGGAGGAACGGAAAGATCGGAGTGAGAAGCGTGCAGAGAGTTGCGGAGAAAGGTAGCGGGGGAACGAGAGCGAGGAGGACGTGCGCGAGGCGTGTAGAGGATGAAATTTTTTTTTTTTTTTTGCCGCAGAATAAACCGGCAGAGAGGCGAGAGAGAGGAAGTTCGCCAGACGCTAGTCGTAAGCGTTTGTCGCGTCGTCCTTGTTGCACGCTCGCTCGCGTGGGAACGTCGAAACGCGTCGATTGAGCTCTCATTTTGTGCACGATTGTTACTCGACACCTTCTTAATTGCGCGAAACGCAAAATTATTGTCCTGCGGCGTGCGCGAGCGACGAATCTGGTTCGAAAACCAGGCTTGATAAGAAGACGCGCGCGCGTTTGCGAGCATTCCGCGCGCCACAGAAGATAGAGGTTATAAATACTCGAGCGATATTCATACATCCCCCTTGGTGCCGCGCACGTGCATTTACTCAATTTTCGATAATCGCCGTATTCGGCAGCACGATTACCATTCTCTGTTCCGAAACTCGCACCGCGTTCCCCTCCTCATAGCTGTTGGCCGGTGATATTTTCATCAACGCTAAGAGAGGAGGATGCGTCCGATCGAGTAAGACTTCTTTATTGTCCATAAATTTAGCATCGAACCCTGAGTAAAGTCCGGTTTTAATAAGCGACGATCCTTTTAAATAGCAACGCCTCTTTCGCAGCCGAGAAAGATCGCGGGCAGAGAGTGCCGGTGTCGTAAACTAATTAGGGACACGTAAAAATTCATGCAACTTGCCAGAGTTCAGCAGAGCGTGATTTACGAGTCATATGCGATAACGCGGTGGTCTGAAACAGATATTCGTATCACTTGCTCGCGCGTGTTCGGCCTGCGCTTGTTTGTGTGGCAAGCGCGTTGCGTGCGTGTGAGTCCTATCCATGTCCCTCGGTCGGATGCGTGAGTACGTTAAGGTGCTCCTACATCTGAGCACGAACGCGCACGAGGCAGCCTGAGCATGACGTCATCAGAGGCGCGTGAATAAGCCGAGGCAAACCGATTCGATGGTTTCACGTTGCATTCATCGATCGATCGGTTCGCCGCCGTACGAGAAAAAATTCAATGTGTTGGAGATTTATTCTAATGTTGGAGAATCGGTGTAGCTTGCTCGGAGCGATCTGCAACTGTCTGAGCGCGTGAACGAGAAATCACACAACAATAACAACGATGTGTACATGGTCAAAAACACAGTCACAGTCACAGTCAATGAAACCAGCGTATAAAAGTCAGTCAAAAGTCGGAAAAAAGTTGGAAAAAAGGTGGAAAAATGTCGGAAAAATGTCGGAAAAAAGTCGGGAAAAAGTCGGAAAAATGTCGGAAAAATATCGGAAAAAAGTCGGAAAAATATCGGAAAAATGTCGGAAAAAAGTCGGAAAAATGTCAGAAAAAAGTTGGAAAAATATCGGAAAAAAGTCGGAAAAATGTCGGATTTTTTTCCAACTTTTTTCTGACATTTTTCCGACATTTTTCCGACTTTTTTCCGACATTTTTCCAACATTTTTCCGACATTTTTCCGACATTTTTCCGACATTTTTCCACCTTTTTTCCAACTTTTTTCCAACTTTTTTCCGACTTTTGACTGACTTTTATACGCTGGTTTCATTGACTGTGACTGTGACTGTGACTGTGTTTTTGACCATGTACACATCGTTGTTATTGTTGTGTGATTTCTCGTTCACGCGCTCAGACAGTCGCGGATCGGCCACATATGCTTACTGCCCGATCCGACAGTCTCGGATCGGCCCGAGCAAGCTACACCGATTCTCCAATACTAGAATGAATCTCCAACACACCAATGATTTTTCGTTCACGCGCTCAGACAGTTGCGGATCGGTCCGAGCAAGCTACACCGATTCTCCAACATTAGAATAAGTCTCCAACACACTGAATTTTGTCTCGTACGCCGGCGAACCGATCGATCGATGAGTGCAATGTAAAACCATTGAATCAGTTCGCCTCGGCTTGCTCACTCGCCTCTGATGACGTCATGCTCAGGCCGCCTCGTGCGCGTTCGTGCTCAGATGTAGGAGCACCTTTAGACATTGCCATTGGGTCGAGACTAGATGTTTATCGGCACTCATTGTCAGGCTGCGTGCGCGAAGTCTAGAGGTAGCTAAACACGTGTACGCGAACGCTTGTCGACGGCGTGATCAGCGTGTGTCGTTTTTTCAATTGGATGCCTCGTTTAGGATCGCTGAAATCTGAGGAAGACGCCGCAACTTTTTCCCCCCTTACCGTTATAATGGCTCCACTTTCTGGTACAGTACTTATACGGTCGATGTGTCGATACGGGAAATATATTCGTAATTGTAAAAACTCTCAAGCGTCAAAAAATGGCGATCGGTCACTTCTCTGTTTGATTCTAGGTCGCTACATTTGGATTCAGTCTTCTCCCATATGCAATACTATGACTTCGAAAGAGAAATATATTCAAGCGTCGTGCCTGTCCTCATGCGAATTTCACGAATGGTCGAGGAGCGTAGATAGCCAAGAAAGCAGAGGCCGGTAACGGAGTTAGGCTTCAATTGAAAGCAACGCGAAAGCAGTTCGGTACGCTGGGAATTCATTTTTGCCGTGCCACCACGGCGGCAAAGTGCGAGCGCGGCGTTCAAATCGCCCGTATCAAATCGAACGAATAATTCGTGCCAGAGGCAGCGCGGCCGGGGCGTGTTGGTTCCTCGGCGATCGTTCACACGATCGATGAGAGCCGGATGATGCGGTTTTGTAACGCCAAGTTTATCCGAGCCGAGTGTAAACATGACCAATCGTAGAGGAACGTTCAGCAGAGTGCTATCCCCGGTCGCGGCGTGCAGTATCTTCTGCAAACGGTTTGCAAATGAAAACAAACGATACGACCTTGGTCCGTGGCGCGTAGTACGCATTTTGAACTGGCAAGCCGTCCGCTGTGACGAACGAGAACTGGGCAGAAAGAGAGGGAGAGAGAGTGAAAGAGTGAGGCGGGCACAGAGACAAAATGGGCGATGCGCGGGGGTGGGAGAGGGAACGGGCGCGCATCTCGATTAATTATGCGTGAATTTTTCGGCCCGTCCGTCGTTCAATGAGATTTTTAAAATAATTCGGCGGCGCAGCAATTCACGCGCGCCGCATGCCGCGACAGGATGTGTGTATATACACGTATGTACATTTTGAGCCGGTGGCGTGGTCGGTTGAGTTTAAAGCGGGCTTTCCGCGTTATTTTTGCACGAGAGGCAACACTGGCGTCGTTGCCGCGTCTCTCCCTCGGCTCTCTGTCTCTTTTTCCTCTCCTCTCTTTCACTCGCAAACTCCCTCTCTCCGTTGCTTCTCTCTTCTCTTTCCACTGCATCTTTCTCTCTCTCTCTCGCTCTCTTTCTCTTTTGCCCACTTTCGACGTGGCCCTCTCTTTCTTTAACCGTATACGACCCTGCGACGACCACGTTGCCGATATCATCATCTTGAGGTCATCTCTCTCATCGCCCACTTTGGGCACCGTTAAAGAGTTAGCCTCCTCTCGACGATTTTTCGTTCGACGTTCCGAACCTCATTCCGAATCCGATTCCGAAATCCGTCCTCCCACCAGCGTCTACGTGTCCCGTGTTGTCCTGTCGCAATCAGAACGCGCGCCGTTCCGGTGAACGGAAGATTCGGAGAACGTGATGGAATTTAATTACGTAATCTATGGAAACGTTGTTCTCCGGGCGCCGCCCGCGGTCCCCGCGGACAGCGTGAGATTATTCACAAGAGAGAAAGAAAGAGCGAGAGAGAGAGAGGGAGGACTTTCTCGTTGAGCAGGTCGAAACGCGTGCGGCGCCAGAAAAGGACGTGAGCAGCGATACTTTTCAAGCTTAAAAGAGTGCCTTAAACAGAGGCGAGCGCGGGGCGAGCTTATTTATTGGACGCGCGCGAAATATCAGTGAAAGCCGCTGGCAGGTCAACGGCGAACAATTTCTTTCGACTCAAACTCCGCGCGTTCCTTCGCTCCTCTAGAATGCAACGCAACGACCCGAGCCCACTGCGGTATTTCGAACGATACGCGAGTAACTACGGCAATGCTCTTTTTCTCGAATCGCACACTTTTCCACTCTGTAAAACGCACCTATTGCCGACGACGCGATGGCTTCGGTGGTCAACACTCTATTTACCTTGCCTGGAGCAAGGCTGCGATTTCCTCGCCGTAAATTACGACAGCATCATGCCGATCGGCGCTATACACAGCCTTACACGAATCGACCGACGATCTACCTTTCTCTCGTAGAATTTCTCGCCCCGGGCGATTTTCTCGCTGCGGCTCTCGGGAAGCATTTTGTCGTTAGGTCGGCATGGAACATGCTCGGCTTCGTGTAACGAGCATTCCTGCCGCGCGCGCACGCCGCCAAAGTACCAGAATTGCGTCTCGTCATATCTCTGACCGTACCCACGATGCCCTTGCGGATTCATTGTGCCCTTTTTCGAGCACTCAACACATTTCCACCTTTTGCACGAGCTTCTGTCGCACTCCATATGTATAAGCTATAAGGAAACACCAACGGGCTAATATGCGTCTTGGCATTGACTCTGAGCCCGTCGATTTATTCCAATGTTCCACTTACCTCGTGTAAAATATGTACCCCACTTGCAGCGATAATACAGTGACGCTTGATAATAATAACTAGCAATCGATTATGATTCGTGGGTATGAAAATGATCTAATTGCAAGTTAAGTATCAGGAACAGTTACGTGACGCACGGTTCGCGGTAAAAGGGGAAATATTCCTCGATACAGGAAAACGCTATTCGCGCCGACCACCGCTCGTGTTCCTTGGATTTCAACTTGGCGTTTCGGCGGCAGCACTTCCATGCGCTCTTCACGTAAGAGAAGCGCGTTGCATGTGCACCGATAGATGCACCTTCAATGATGTAATGACAGGCACGGAGTGTAACCGCACTCTTCACGTAACATACCCTTGACTCTCCTATTGAGTATCGCACATTCGTTACGTATGTTGCGCTTCGTAGAGAACAGATACACGTGTCGGGCAACACATATTCACGAGCAACCGCTTATAGCGACGACGGGCCGGTAGTGGATGGATGCATGTTTTCATGAACGTGTGCAAGTGCGCGGCCGGTGCATTTGTGTAGTAATTATCTCTTGGCGTTATTACGAGTAAGCCACGCACCCCGTGACGCTCGTTGGCTAAGCGTCTAATAAAACGTTTCTTCGCCACAGTCTCCTGTTCCTATCGCCGGGCGTAGAGCAGATTGTGTAATTACCATGAATTGAAAATACTGTTAAAGGAACGTTCATTAAGAGCGCGGTTATTTTTATTCCTTGGTGGAATTCTCCGCGTTGCGATGATTCTTTTTAAATCTCTCGCGCTCGCCGGTAATATAGAGGAGGGAGAGTTTGGAGTGTGATCGACGTTGTCAATTTTTGTTATCTGCTGTAGGGTGTTTCGAACGAAATCTCTAATCCGGGCGGATTTTTCGATTCTGGTCGATACTGTTAACTTCTACCGATTTTCGGGATCCGCCATGAATAGGCGTGATGCAGAATAGTAAACCTCGTAATTGCGGGTCGTAACAGCTTGCGACGCGAGCCCGGAAATGTTTCGGCGGAATACAATATTGCACGTGAGGCGCGAGAGAAAAAACCCGTACGTAGAATTGTTGCGTAGAGTTTGGAGTCGTGCATTTTTTCCCCGCTTGCAATGCCCACGGAACGTATAAATCCGTTATATTTGTATATTTTTTTTCTTTTTTTTTTTTTTCCTCGTTCGACGTTGCATTCGATCGCTGCCAAATTTAACCGATTCATAACTGTCAATCATATTACGGCAAGTTTTCGCTCGACTGCAGCGTCCTTTAACGTGAATAGACGTTCATCCTTCTCGCCGTCCCTCTCATCCTCCGCCGCCCATTGAAATGCGAAAAGTCTCCGGGCGAGAAATAGAGAAAATGAAATTCAGTTCGAAAGCTTCGCGCGTATCCAGTCGACGAGGATATTGCACGAGTTTTCTTCTGCGCTCGGTGTCCGCCGCCGATTGGGTCCGATCTCTGATTCGAGGCACTGACCTCGCGTGCTATTTAACCGCCCTGCTGCCGCCTTCATCCTCTCCAAACAATCCGTTCTCGTCTCGTCGGCGAAGTGCGTCTAACTTTTTAATCCATTGTCCGCTGAATTTCGAAATTATCACGTATTCCCTTGCGACGTCATTTTTCGACTTCCGCGAAAGTAGCACTTCGTAGACACGAGGGCAGGGAATTGCGCGAAGGTAGAGAACGGAGTTGGGAGGTCGAATTATAGTCGGAAGAAATCTCGCATTGTCCGAGCTAGCATCCTACTTGAGTAACTACCGAATTCGTTGTCGTTCCCGTTGAGGTATCAAACCGGCGTATTTTATACGACGTATTCGAACTTAACATTTCTGATAAAGTTTGTATCTGGTCGGGACGCGATACGCCCTTTCGTAATTTCTTCCCTCCCTCCTTTCTGCTTCTTCCCCGCGTCACCTTCCTTTCTCCATGCCTCTTCACTCTCCGCCTGCCACTTCATTCTTCCTTTACGAGCAGTGACATCCCGCATAAAATTCTCGTCGAGTATATTAAGTGCCGCTATACGCACGCTGCACGCAACCACTCATACACTCGACCATGGTATTCACACCCACACACACACACACACCACACGTATGACACACGCACTCTGGATCATCGAAATGTGACGCAACGCGACCACGAGGAGTATCTTCTTAAGCCCACTTCGCATGACACTATACTTATCGTCTCATGCGCGTAAGTGTTACACCAGGACTCTGATTACGCCGGATAGATAAACGTCTTTCGCGGCTAGGTGCACTCTAAATTACGAGCGCGTAATTCCCGGGCCTCGGCGTACACGCTTCGCGCTCGATAATAGAGCGATAGAAACGGTTTCGTCCCGTGATTTATCGCGCTCTAAGTTTCCTTTTTTGCCAAACTCCGCGGCGATTCGCGTTTGGGCCCCGCGCCGTGGCCGACGTCGCTGAAATACGTTTAGTTTCATAAGTCAATACCCCCGGCTTGATTTACGGGCTTACCCATTTTTTTGCTGCTTCATTCGAGTGATTTACTCCGCCCGTCACCGATACTCGCTACAATCGCACTGAATGAAACAAGGCGAACTCGTTTTGACCGCTCGACGATGGTGCGCTTTCGAAAATACGAGACCGACAGAACGAGAAAAAAGGAAAAACGGGAAAAAAAAAACTCGTTTTCCGTTTCAATTACGCTTCTCGCCGCATTTTTCCGGTAGATTTCACCTCTGACATTTCTCCTCCCCCGCCGCGGCCGAATGACGGCGGTGCGCTGAGCTTTTTTTTTTTGCCGCCCCCAAACGCTTCCGCGCGAGGATCTTGCCGATTTTCGCCGCGCGATCCGATTGATTCGATTGGACGCGAAGAAGAGATTTGCGCCGATGTTACAGTACAGCAGGAAGGCTGGCTTTGTCGAAGGAGATCCGAAAAAGCGGGACCCCGTTCTTGCGCGGCTGTCGTTCGGGGACAGTCGAGGACAAATAACGCACACGTCGCCGATGCTAATTTATCGCAGCGGATTTTAATGCATTTTGAAGTACCTAACGGTCCTCGCCGACCGAGCCGTACGCCCGTAAGGACGTATGCGTCCGAGAGTTCGGCGCCGATACTTTCTTACTCCCGCCTTGTATTTCCCTTTAAGCGTCGAGCGCTCGTGGAGATACCGAGTGGATAATAACGATAATCAGGCAACGATGGGATGCCGGGCAGACCCGGTTAAAGATTATCGCGCAAGGTGAACATCTATTTTCGTGCCTCCGCCTCTCTGGCTCGTTACGCGAATCGTGTGCGCCGACTGAAGTTCGTCCGCGGCTCACGTGCGCGACGTCGATTGAACTGAACCGTTTGAAGTGCAGCGGAAGCTCTCATTTTGCGAGGCTTGGCCGAAATTCTCGAACAAACGAATCCGCCGATACGTGAGACGCGCTTACGTCCTCCATCCCGCGTTCGAGTTGGCGAAGTCAGAATTGTTGCGCGAGGCGCGAAACGGCGGGAAAATATTTTCACGAAACGGCCGGTTGAAGTGTACGCAAAAATTGTACAAACTCGACGACGCGCTCTTCTGTGTCTGTTTGAACAAAGTGTGCGCGACGGTAGCTGGTAGCCGCCTCGGGCAGTGCTCAACGCGCTCGTCCGTTATCTCTCGCGACTTCAGCACAGCGGCGAATCGTTGCGCGTTCTTCGAGCGCTCTGTTGAATATTAGCTCAAGTGGGTGTCGGCTATCGCAACATGAAAATATACGGGGCGTACGCGGTTTCGAAGGCGTCCGCAGAAGGGAAATATTTCGTAAGTCGGCGAGGTAATGCCGTTGCCGCGTAAATGAGTCTTACATCGACGCCCGAATCGCTGTTCCTGAAAGCTCTAGGACCTGGGACTCAAACGGAGCTGGCGTTTCTCTTCAACAAAGCTGTTATCGCCGTGCATCTCGCGCGCAGCACGCTCTTTTTACCGAGCCCGTTGATAAAAACCTCGCCGAGCAGTGCGCGCGTATTTTTGACCAATTCGCTTGCCGAGGTGGGGACAGGCTTCTCGTTCGTTCCTTCGCTCGCTCGTCGTGTAACGTTTCACGTATACGCGCCGGAAACAACTGTGCAAACACGGTTAAATGTTAATATTAAAATGTCTGCGGCGCGCTCGCCCGCGCGCCTTCTATCTCTTATCTTCCCGGGGCTTGCCCGCACGCGCGTGATGTAAAACGGCATCTGTGTTGGACATCGCAATTTGCAAGGAGCTACGTCTGACCGTCCTTGTTTAAAAAGTCGCCGCGCAGAAAACCTCGCGTTGCTCGAGCGCGCGCGCACGCTTGCTCGCGCTCGTATAATGGCAAGAACGCAAGAAGTTCACGGTAAACGAAATAAGAATCGTTTGACGCTCGCGCTCGCTTGCAAACGCGCACACACGGCCGAGATAAGTGCGCGTTCCGTTGAAAAAATGCACTCGCACGCATTGGAGAGTGCAACTATGATGTCACGTCGTATTGATATCTCGGCGCGAGCGAGTCCAAGGACGATGGTAAATTAATAAAGAGGCTCGTACACCAGGCAAACGTGCAATATTGGTTATCGCAATTTATGTAAGGATGAATTATCGATACGAAACGTCTTTTTCCCAATGCCTCATCTGACCGACGCACACGTGTAGTTATGTAGGTAAAACGCGCCGGACAGCTAGGTTTTGCGTTATAGACGTACCGCAGGGGAGGTAACGAATAAGTAAACAAGTTTTGCGTGCTACGTAGATCAATGTTAACCTCGATACCCTGAATGCATAAATCTAGTATAGCAGTCAGGCGTATATTGTCTACGTTGCGTTTAAGAGTCTGACGGAAGCCAGTAGTTGCTCTGATTGTCAACAAGCTGGCGAGCGATAAGGGAGATGTAACAAATAGGTAGTCGTCGTCTTATTTGTTCGTCTAATCTTGAAATAGCCGTGAAAATTGTCGGGCGCGGTAAATAAGGCTTGAACCTAGCGCGAAGTCTTCCGGAGTCCGTTGCGGCAGAGGCGAGCTAAAACGGAAGATGAATTAAGAGAGAGAGAGGTCGTACAATAAGGAAGCAAAATCTTGGGCGTTTGGCAAAGCGCGGCGAGCGGCGTGCAAATCTCGTATCACAGAAATCGCGCGACGTACAGCGGTATCTGAACCCTCGCCTAGAACGCTTCAATCATCCTTTTCACATATCTTACCTCAGAAAACTGCGTGGCCAAAAATATACATTTGTACCTGCGCACTGCCAAACGGTGAAACATGACCAGCTGTGGTACGAACAATTTTTCGCGATACACCTTGTGACCGTATTAATTTCTCGCGGAGGCTTTTCGTATAATACGAAAATAATTCGCGATGTATTGTAATATTTCGCTGTGATTTTAAGGATGCGCGATGTTTTGTTTATCGTGTGCTCGGCTACTCGTATGCGTGTATCGACTCGACGGTAGTGGGGTCACGACCACTACCGCGATCTCTTGTGCGTGAGCCCTAGGCTTCGCACCGGGGAGGTGGGTGAAGGGAGGTACGGGCAATGAACTTAGTGTTGTGATTTAGACCAGATGACAATTCTGTATATTCTGGATGTCAAAAGTACAGCTGTTCCGTTGTGTATACTCGCGCGTCGATGCGCCTTTCGCCTTTTTAAATCTAAGTCGCTCGCAAATTAATTAATTTACACGGGGCTACTGCAGGTCTCCAGCTCCCTGCAGCGTTTTAAGACCGTGAATGCACACGAAGTCTCGTTCGGAACGTGGGCGGCGGAGACTCGGCGCTGGTCGTTTCCCCAAAATAATAAGATTTCTGGAGTGAATACTAGTAACGTGACAGAACTCCACGGCCGGTGCGTGAGCGGAGGCGAAGGACGTCTGTACTAGCGTTCTGTCTACTTTCGTCGCAGATACTGCTGATGCTTCGGCAACATGAACGTCCCCACGGCCGGTGCGTGAGCGGAGGCGGGGTCGACGTGTGCTTAAGCTCGACTTCTCTTATGACGCTCGCAAGGTCCTCAGGAGAGGTGCGCTTATTGGCATGCGCTGGAGATTAAGTCTCCGGTACGTCGCTCGTGTAATTGATCAGACGTGCTACGGCACGAAGCTGATCTGGCACACAGGCCCCGATTGCCAGATTTCGGTGGCTTTTATACGGAGGAGGAGGTGGATGTCCTCACGAGAATTCTTTCTCTTATTACGCACCCTATCGGCTAATATTCGGTTAGGGTCGTTACCCTTTCGGTGGTGGGGGTACATCTGCCGCTACTGTGTAGCCGTTCGCACTAGTTCGAGGAGTGTGTACGGTTACAACCTGCATCGTTATTGATACCGCTCAAGACATTTAACGTTTGCCATGATAATTAAGAATTCTTCGTTATGCCGGTTCATAGCAGATCACGCGTACGTTCCGTGCGCGAATGTAGATCGGTCGATCTGCACTTTTCTAAGCGGCGTCAAGCGGAAGGACAAATGTGTCGTGCAGTGGAGGACCACGATTGTACGCGCGATGCCGGCGATAAAAGCCAAGCTCTCGCGCCTGTCGACGGTTGCCAATGAGCGAGACTGCTTGCAAGGACTGTACACCGTGTCCGCTCTGGTGCGTAGTATGTTGAATGCTACCAGCGGCTGGCAGACGTAGAGAGTGGACCAATCGTCGCGTGCGACGAGAGGGGCACGATCGGCTCTCTCTACTCGCGTCGCAATTCTCCGCCGAGAGAGTCGCCGAGCTCTCCCCGTCGTCTGACACACACGTTCCTACACTACTGCATTTATGCCCGCTGAATACCGCGTGTGGGATGTCGTAATGAGAGATTTGACGCTACGTACTCACATGGTTGCGAGTTCGGAGATGCGTAGTTACGCGCGTATGAAACGATCCCCACTCCGTTATACGCTCGTCACTTTCCGACAATCTTCTATCGCTCTGCCACTGGCGATTGAGAATTTTCAATTTATACCTATTGGACGTATGCGGATGTCTTTTTTAGTCTTACTTTCCTTCGCGATATATTCCATTTTCGGTATACATCAGATTTTCCTTGATATCATTTTATTGTACAGATGATACGTGCGTGCGAGGATGGTGTATATCTGTATATGTATAGAGGTGCGTAAGCGAGCGTATCTTCTCTGTCGCGTTTATAGCACGCCATACGCGCTCACATGCACCCACCGCGTACTTGCTTGCACATACAGTTCTCTCCCGCTCTTCTCGTCTCTTCGTTACTCCTCGTCACCAATCGCGCCTCCACGTAATTCTCGCCCGCCTCTCTAGGGTCAAAGTCAACCACAAGCCGTCGCTCGGTGGTTCCTCGGCAAAGACGAATCGTCTTCAAGGCGGACGGTTGTATTGTTCCTCGCGGCCGTTGACGAGACGGGAATGACTTCTTCTCCGCTTGTGCAGACATTTCGCGCGACCACCGTCTTTCTAGCAGTTAATGCGCTCTTCATTATTCCCGCGATGCTCAACTGACGCTTCTGCGGCCGTTGTTTCTCGTCGGAGGAAGAGTAGAAGAGAACGTTCTAACAGAAATCTGCGCAAATGCTGAGTGAGTGTTCGATGGTTCAAAGAATTATCGGTGTCTTCGCTTCGTCACTTGCCCAGCACTTTATCGTTTGTCAAAGTGTGACTTACGTATCCTCAAACTCGGTTATCGATGCTTTTTATACATTTTCTTTATGACGTGCATGGCTGTCACGTGTTATCGACGAAATTCGGGACTATTTACATGATCGATTTCTCGTCGCCTCTATCTTTATCTGTCTCTACGGGGCGACCTTTGTCAGCCCGATTGAGGAACAATTATCGGCTCATTCGTGGTGTTTTTCGTGAACGCCGCTTATCAGTCAAATCGCTTCGCGATAGAGAACTTTCCACGTCCGGGGACTTTCCACGTACGCCACTCTAGGGGCTTTTATCCTAATTAGGCGATTGATGCCCGAGGGGAGGACAGCTCGTTCTACGCTGGCAGCGAAGAAACACGTGCACGATCCTCAACTCGAAAGGCAGCCGCCGCGGGTGTATTTATCGAAGTTGCACACTCAGTGACACATTCGTAAAGTTGCACCGCTCGTATCTTTGTCAACAAAATTCGTACTCGCACATCTGTTTCTTTTTGTTACGGAATCCTCGAATGCTTTACCTGGGATATTCTGCCGACTGATATGACGACGGCCGAGTAGAGATTTTGTGCTTTCTCGGCCCTGGGACACGAGATCATGGGTATTCCAAGCGCGTGTCTTCTCTTCCGCCGACAACGCGTGTGGCTCTGACACATTTTACGCGGGTCACGCCGCGTACTCGAGGCGTCGCTCGTTGACCATTTAAGCCCGTAACCGTAACGTCAACATGCTCCTTACACGATCAATTTCATACGACGCAGACATTATAGATGTTTACACGGCTATGAGAAAATATTTACGTATACCAATTTCCGCGAATGCGTCATATAAAGTTATCTTAAGCGCGTACGATATGACGGCTAATAATGACACTCGCCCGTGCTCGAAACAGGCTCTCCGCGTTTTCGAGAAGCTCGCCATTTAAGAAAACTGTTGTAACTCATTGATAACTGCGAATCAAGTCGCGCGACGGACGATCGCGCCGCGAGCGTGTCGCATGGGCGTAAACCAGTTGCATTGATACGGACCGGTAAATGCAATCTAAACAGCCTCGATTTGATTTCGATCGGCATACGGTAGGTATCGTCGAGGAAAGAAAGAAATCTGATTGGCGTAGGTATCGTAAACTATCCGGCTCATAACGTTTCACATCGTTCATACGTGCGTGGGCAGACCTCCGCGCGGACGGCGATAGCTTTCTCACCCGGCTCGATAAGTTTCCGACGAAGTAGGAGAGAAATTTCGCGTCAATTCATTAAGCACATTCCAGGACGTGCGATGACATGCCGTTTCGTCGAGTTCGCACGACCTCGCCGCGCTTCGGGTTCGCCGTTGATCATTTGGATTTGTAATTGAGACATCGGCGTTCCGATGAATTAACCAACATCATAGACAGCCGCTCAGAAATGCAATTATTTCTATCACATCGAGTATCAGGAATCGATTATTTCCAGGGGGTTGCGAGTACGCGGAAACGAGTTCGCAGTCGGCCGAGTATAGACTCGCGGATCTTTTAATTATTATAATCGTAGCGTCAGCGAACTTCTGACGCGCGTCGGACAAATAACCGTCGGTCGTCACTTGTGCACGTACCACGTCAGGCAATTACTTCGCTTTCGTTCGATACCGAGAAACGATCGGTTAGATGTGAGTCAATAGCCCAATCCGAGAAATGCACGGAAGCGGACTTTATGACCGCGGGAAATAAGGTAATAAAAGTTCTTTTGGCTCTATTACTACAACCGCTCGCTAATAGCGTGCCAAATTATTGGTTGAGAAAAGACGCGTATACGTGACGTCGGCGGGGCTTAAGATTTGTCGCGATTAGAATTCCGCGCGGCGATAATCACTTTTTGCCGCGAAACTTTTAGCGCGTCATACTCCGCCATCGGTCGTATTACATCGCGCGCAGAACGACTCCCGTCAATGTCGTTTTTCTCAATGATACGAGAGAGAAACGGCATTATCATGTGCAGCACTTATCTTCCGTGTACTCTGGCCTATTGGCTTCTTCGTAGGATTTAACGAATGGTTTCTTTCTGTGTATTTTCTCGTCTCTCTCACTCTCTCTCCCTGCCGCACTCTGTCTTTTGCAAGTACTTTCCTCACATCTCATTTATTCTCGTGATACGCTCTAATTGCCATCACCAGTTTTTCTCTCCTTCATAAACGTGCATTAACTTTTATCTTTTTCTCTCGCGACGTTTCTTCAATCCACATATTTCTCTTTTTGCGCCCATCTTCCACTATCATTCGGCAGTTTTTCTCGACTCCCCAGTGCGTTGTTTTTTTCCTCCGAAACTTGCAGCTCTCTCTGGAAAACTATAAGAAGCTTACCGGAGAATATGACAAAGATGTAAAAGCATAGTTTGGCGAGTTTTATTTCTGCCGCCGCCGCCCGCGCCGCCGCCGCCGCGTCACAGTTGAACAGTGAGAAGAGCGTGCGGAGGCAGACCGCCGTTGAAAGTGGCGCTACTTTCGCGCTCTTTTCTCGAACGCGGGACCGCGCGCGCCGACCGTCGTCGTCCTCACCCGTCCTCGACCGTACAGCGCACACGCTCTCGTGGTTTCGTTATCCAACAAGTGTCGAGAGCGCGGGAAGAAGGCGGCGGCGGCGGCGGCGGCGGGCATATCGGCCCGCTAAACTTAGCTCTCCGCGTTTGTCGCGCGGGAGAAAAGGAGACGGCGAGCGTCGACGTGCGTCTGTCTGCCTGCCTCCCGTATGCACATACATACGCGTGCATATGCATATACAGGCACATGCCCGCGGTTCGATGCCGAGGGCTTGCGTAATCGTTCTGTACTTTTTAACTACGTCGGCCAGATGCAGATGCAGATACGGATAGGCGGGGGTCTATCTGATACTCGGCCGAGTGATACCGGAGGCAAGTGCGAACTTGATTGCGTTACGTAAATCCGATGCACGGGGTGGGGGGGAGGCGGTACAGGGAGTGCAGTCTGACGATTTTCGTTCGATTCCGCAGGCTAAATGGACCGTCATCTTCCCGTTGGACGTTGCCCGACCCGATATGTGACGCGTTCGTTGCGGCGGTGGTTCAGGGTAAGGCGGCCTTCTTGCCACGGATCCGTCTCTACTGGGTGTAGACGTTGGTAGTTACGCTTCGTGTATCTTGGAATCTATAGGTGGTGACTAAAGAAGTTCTGACATCGCGATGCGATGCTTTGATAATGGGAGCAAAATCTTCAATGATTGATAGGATCTGAACAAGGTTTATGTAGATAACTATCGCGCTGCTCTATCGATGCACGGAATGAAGTAGGAGCAGCTTGCGTCAAATGGTTACGAGGCGGTCGGTTTTGTCGATTATTTCGTTCCATTAGCAGCGCGTGATCTTGTGCGTAGGTCTTTAATAGCCTTGCGTTGAGTGTCCAGGATCGAATGGTTTTTTCAAATTGAATTAAATGGACGCGACAAAGGGACATCAATCAGCTGTCTGTACTACGCCCAGTGTCGCGTTTATACATATTTAAGAGCTACGGACCGTGGAGGGAATTAACGATCCGGTCTATGTGAGTCCCGTCAAAGAATTCGCTTGCGTAAGGCACGACATTTTCTTCGGCGTCGGATTGATTTTAAATATCGAAAAACTAGCGTCCCCGCGTTGCCTAATGTTAACGACTAGGTACCGAATCGAATTAATCATGAGACGTCAAACATTTGCTCATAAAATACGTGTGAAATATCCATTTTCTTCTACAGCACAAGCTATGCTATAATCAAGTTAAGCTAACTTGATGAATTACAACTAGAACCTTCGCTATCGGGAAGGTGTTTGTGTTAGATAATTATATACATAATGTACATTATATACATAAATTTCATGTGGAATACGTATACAATAGTCGATTCCAAAATAAAACATTTCCACTTCAGAGCAAATGTCATATTAGCGCAAATTATTCTCTGTCCAACGATAAGCCTATTTCGAGCCAGTACGCCCTACCCATTGTTATAATCGAGATCGAAAGCGACGTTATAAAAATTCTGCGCAGCTCGGTCGGTACACGGGTGCATCGGGAACTCGTCTGCAACGCGATCGTCCCGCAGAAGCATCGTATTATTAGCGTTAAAAGTTCGCTACGCGAACGTATCGCGATAAAAGCGCGAAGTCACGGAGTCTACCCACGAAGTCAATCTCGCTCGCGTCTCCTTCCTGGATCGTTCCCCGAGACAACGAGTCGGTTCGAAGTGCGACGTGGCTTGATAAACGTCGCTCGCCTTCGTCTATTGCGCCTTAGAACGCCGCTATAAGGATAACCTATGATCCGCAACGGCATCGCGACTCACGCGATCGTGCATGCGTAATTGCGAATTATCGCCTCATCGATTTGCGCAACGGAATTACACACTCGAGCCCTCGTCGCGAGTCGCGGGGCAGGGATTCCCGAGGATCCTGTCGACATCCCCCGCAGGCAATCGTTTTCTGGACAAATTCCCGCCGCGGCGAGGCAAAGGGCAAAAAGCTCCGACTTCGCACACGCGCGATGACGTTACGTGTGATAATGACTACACCGGGACAGTAGCGACGCTATTTCTGTGAATGCTATTAAGATTATGTTTCTGTCAGTGCATCGTCGTTAGACGACTTCTCTTTTCATTCGACTCATTTTATTAGATCAGATTTAGCGTATCTTATGTTTCCGATCTCTTAAAACCCAGCGAGAAGACACTGTTTGCAATATTGTTCTACTATTGTACACTGTATCCATAGCAGAAGTAGTGCTGAAACAACCGTAGCACGTACTCGCGCGGCTAACCTAGATACGTATTCCTCCTAATCCGCGTGGCCGCGTGCGCGGGTCTAAACTCCGCTATGATAATAATTAATGAATGGTAGTAGGTGTACTTTCGCCGAGCCCGCCGGCGCGTAAATACGCCGATGTTTCCTGCACACCTCCGTAATACGGCGATGTTTACATTCCGCGCATCGCATTAAATGCAGAAACGCAGCCGACGACGACGACGGAGGTCGAGCCGAGAAAAGGGGGATTAATGAAAGTTACGTTAGCGTCATCAACGGAATAACAACGATTTTTCTCGCCTCCAGGGGCCTCACGCTCTCCGAGGCCGGAAAGAGAGAAAAGGGGTGAAGATCGGAGGGTTGATAAAGGAAAGCAGCATACCGTGTCGGCGCGGCAGCGCATCGTGAGCAATGTATTTATAACGCATAACTACGGTCGAGCGTACTCATCGCGATTCAGAATATTATCGCGGCTCCCTCGTTCACTGTGATTGCGTAACCGCTGCGCAGTGGCGATTCGTTATCCATAATTGACGATGCTTTCTCATCGGGAGGTAAGATAGGTAGGATGCGTATGTGTATATATACGTATACGTCGGATGCGTATGGCTTGCTACGTACGTATGTACGATTTATTCATTGACGTACTCGCGCAACAGTTGGAAGGACGAGTGAACGATACCTTTTGAATGGTTATTCTTTTATGAAAAACCCACGATGTGTTCGTACTCGAAACTTGATACGTCTAACCGTAGTCGGGCTATTTCTACTTAGCAGTGCATCGAGCGTTACCGTGCGAGACGAGCGTGCTACCCCGGTTTCCGCGATCACGCTGAATCTCAATACTGAGCGAACGCGAAATTATCTTCAAGTACGACGCACGCTACACGCCACCCATCGACGTCTGCACGCTTATCTTAATTGTGAGAGATGCACGATCACGGGCGATGATATCGACGTTTCTTATTTGTCGTGCGGACTTTTTCCACCTGACCCTGGCCGTGATGGCAATCGTGATTAGGATGGCCTGACATTAACTCGTCATTTTCAGAAGTTGGATCGTCGAGTCGCAATCGTTTGCCATCGTGACGACCAATGGAATTACGGTCTAGTCGTGTGATCATTTAATACGCGTCGCAATTATTCGTCCTGCCGCTGACGTGCGACGGAGTACGTACTCGGCAAAAAGGAGTCCAGACTGGGTACTTCATTAACTTTCGTTGACGATGCACCTGCGCGCGGATATTTATGCCGGCACGCTGATAGTTCGCTATTCAGATTGATGAAACTGTTTGCCGTCAACTTACAAGATACCATCGTTATCGCAAATCCGTGGCTGTTTTTTTTTTTTTTTTTTTTTATTGCTCCGGCGCCGCACATTGTCTCGTTGCGGAAGTAACGGACCAATTGCATATGTACCCGGAACCCGGATTATGTCCCCATTAATTTCCAGCGAACCAGAAGCCGTCCAACGTTTGTTTGACGCCTCTGTTATGCAGCCTCTCTCCCCCTCTCCCTCTCCTTCTCCGTCGAGAAACATATTTCATTACAATATCGGCGCGCTCCCACTAGCTACCAAGACATTGGGGCTCCGAAAAAACAGGGGATCTACATTTATTGCGCAATGCGCCGCCCGATGTGCACTCTACAAAATACTTATATAAGCCGGTAAAAAAGTATCGCACCGATAATGTGAGCCCGTGAAAAAAACTAGTGTTGGCCTTTCGTCGAGAGAGAAATCGTGTGGTAAAAAAAAGAACTCGTTGACACGGCGCGAGTCTGATACAACCGGCAACTCATGCTCGCTCGACCTCCAGATTAGTGGCTTCAATAATAAAAAAACCCCTTGTCCGGCGCTGCGATAGTTCACCATCCGAAGCCGCGCGCTGCTTCGGACATCTCTTTTTTCCGGCCCTCACTGGGAATGCACGGTGCCGTTAGAATGGGTTTTCTCTATCGCGACTCTGCCGAGGGGATGGGTCGCTTCTGATTCCGTTTCGTTCGGCCGCCGCGTGGCCACCTTGCGGCGAGCTATTTTGAACGGCGCGAATACACAAAAGTAAGGGGACCGAGTCCGAGAGAGGTCGAACGCTTTCTAAAAATAAACGACGAGCCCATCGGCCGGTATTTTATTCGGCGGTACGCGCGGCATGGAGGGCGGGGAGCGAAGAAGAGAGGATGAAAGCGTGGCGCTGGTAGGGGGAGAACGGCGGGGGTGGCTTAAGGTCGAGTGTCTTTTCGGACATGTTATGCTGCATTGTGGTGACCCGAAGCTCGCCGGTGGGTCCCCCGATTTAAAAGGGACAGTCGGACTCGCGCGCCGCTGCATCTGCCTCAAATTCGAACACGGTCACTTGTGCATTTTTAAGCCGGCTGACTCATGCGGTGACTCCGACGATTCGAGCCTCCTTAAAGCTCCGCGCAGAGTGGGCGACAATTGCCGGAAACGTTGCGTTGGAAGAGCATTAAGCCGGAAATCATGAAATTCTTCGCTTTTGGCAACATTAGTGGCGAAAACGTTTTTCAATATATATGCTTCGGTCTAAAGTCAGAACCCGTGCGAAACGGTGAAATTAATTATCCGGCGTACATTATTAAACTAAGCATTAATCAGTTTTATCAATAGTACATATTCATTCTTTCCGGTGCACGCGTACGACGTTGCAGAATCGTTCGTATGCGGTCAAGACCGTCGGTCATGCCGTTAATGAATGTATAATTGCCGTAATGCGACATTCTTACGTCATTAGAACGTCTTCCTGGTTCGGTCATTGGAAGAAGATCGACGGCGAGGCTCGGACGCATAGAATTTAACCGGCTGAAACTGGACAATCGTGGGGTCCACGTGTAAGATCGTCTTAAAATTTCGTCGTCAGGAAAGGAGGAAGGAGTCTGAGAGAAAGTGGTTACCGGTCGTTCCGTCGGCCGAATTAGCCTCGGCGTTGCCGCCATTTAACTGCTTATCCGTCCGCATTGAGAATTTCGAAAATACGATGAACAGGAAATGGATTTCTTTTATTTCAGAGTGATCGACTATAATTCCGTCTTATAACGTATCGAAATCGAACGATTTATTACGTGCAGAAACTGTCAATTGCTGCATTCTCGACGTATCTCTGACCGATTGAAAACGAAATGACTTCTAACGTTCGACATAGAGAATTCCAAGACCGTAAAAGGTTTTCGATAAAAAAATGCTAATCTAGTGAGAGACCTTTCTTATTGGATCCATTATCGACATGTGTATGGAGTCAATATTCGTAAGGTGAAGCAAGACTTCGTCCGTAGCTAGAGTACAGGAAAACAAGTTGATATTGAAAACGTCATTGGTTGCATAGGCAAATATGCTTTCTGGTCAGTATGTATACTTCAATATTGAAGTGCACGAGGCAAAGGTAGCGTTGTTCGAAAGATCACTCCGGCATGAGCAGAATAGTTCTATTAGGCATTTTCCTTCCGATGTATCGTCTCATATGTCACCGTGATGACTCTGTTTTCTTGCGACATATGTGACGTACTGTCGGATAGGATTCAGAATATTGTCGGACCTCCGTCGTGTCTCAAAATTGAACAATACGTCCTCTCGTGACAGTCGAAATTTATTCCATTTCTCGGGGACGTCAATTGAGCCACGGCTTTTACGATCAAATTTTCAAGAAAGCAAACGCAGCCGGCTCGACCTAAGTTTCCAATTAGTCCAATTTTGCTAGTTGGCTGACTAGGAAACGGTTGTTACCTATCGTATAAAGTAGAGTTATACGTGTGCAGATATATGTATTCATTACCTGTTGAATTAGGAGAGCTGCCATATGCCTCGATGTGGGTACGTCTCACAATTTATTATCGCTTGCATAAATTGACTCTGTCGCGAGATAAAACAATTAACTACCACTGTAATTGCCATGTCAGAATGTCGGTAGTGTTAATTCAATTCCTCGCCACAACGTGCAGACGTCGACGGAATAAAACGAAACTTTCGTTAACGCCAATAAAATCCCATACTTGCCTGACGTCACGAGAATTCACGAAACATTTCAGACCGGGCTTTTAAAACATGCGCAACGTCTGCAAAGGAAAAAGTCAAACACGTGTTTTCACGGCCACGCTTTTATTATATCTGACGGAAGTAAATAGAAAATCAGGAATGTTCGTTTTCACGGCCAAGTTCTTCGCGTCTGGTCGTTGTTTTTGGCTGCAATTCTCGTTTTCTGCGTTTAGCAAACGTGGACGCGCGCGCGCGCGCGCGATCCACTAAAAGCTCAAACGATACTGTTGTCAGCGAGACCAAAACTCGCGGTACAATTGTTACAAAGAACGGAATTATGCGCCGCTTAAGCGGCCACGTCAGTATGCATTTTTTTCGCTAATCTCCGGATCCGAACTTCATCGCTCAGTCATTATTCATTTAGTTATCCCCGTCCGCTTTGTTCGCTCGGAGGAGGGAGCGAGGAAGACAGAGACGCCGGCGGGTAGAATAGATTTCGTGCGGTCGCATTTTTTGTCACTTTCCACCTCGTTCCAGTAATGGATACGGATAATGGGTATCAAGATTACCAGGAGCCCCGGGGGCGACCTTGAGTTTCGCCCAATCTGTCATTAAATCGCGCGTCACGTCGAACTTTTATCGGGAATACGTCGTCGGCGGGCGATAGCGCGGCTGCAGCAATAACGATTTTTCCGCCTTTAACTTTAGAGCGACTGCCGCCGGTTATAATTTCTCATCATAAATTCTCCCGTCCGATCCGCCGCGTATGATCTCTCCGCTCGCGACTCCGATGGCTCTCGCGAATGAGATACGGCGGAGCAGGCGAGTATTTACGAAACGCCGATATGCATATACCGTTCCTTCCGAGTAATTTGCAGCCCGCCGCGAAACGGCAGTTCCGCGTAATTTCGGGCAGCCAGCGAAACGATACTTCCGCGGAATTTCGCAGTCGCATGCTACTCCTTTTCGCCGAAACACGGCGGCAGACGTGTCGTCTTGTAGACCATTACGAATATGTGTTTGGTCGGGGATGATGTTAATTGGAACAAGCCGCTCCCGGTAATCGACGGTATGAGGCAACGAAATATTTTCGGTACGCTCTATCAAGCGATTCCTCGCCACTCGCTCGCGTTCGAGTGCGCTTCGAATGTAAATATAAGCGGCGCGCTATCTACGCTGAACGCGTGACGCCACGAACAAGGTTGCCGATTATGGGATACATAATTCGACGTTTTCGAAAGTCATTAGTTCCTGCACTTCGATTTGTAGATACGGCTCGGTTGCATAGGTCATGGTGTGAACGCACGTGTTACGTAAGCGCGTCGACGGTAGCTCACCAATATAATCCGTTCTGTCCCGTTTACTCGTGTCGGCGCCGAACGTTTCTGTGTCACGGATCGAGTCGTACGAGACGCGAACGAAATTTCGGCAGGTTTTTCGCTTTCGAGCTCGCAGCATTCCACGTCCCGCCGTTATCACTCTTATCAGACGAATTGGTAATCTCGCGGACTTTTCGCCGATCGTTCTCTGCTCCATAATTACGGGACGAAGAATTATTAGGGGATGAAAGAAGCGAGCCTCCAAAGCGGAGGGACGCGTATCACCGCTCGAGAGCGGCTCATTTTGGAATTTTAGAGTCATTTCTGTGTGACGAGACACACGAGTTATCACGCGGTGTTATCGGCGCTTTATCGCTGCGCTCTGTTTGACGTGGCTTATTGCTCACGACGCAGATACAATAAGAGCAGTAGATTGCAACGGTTATTAAAATGATAGTAGAGGGAGAGAAAGAGAGAGAGAAGGGGGGACAGCTTTTATTCTGGCGAGTACATAACGGCTACGTGCGAGTATTCCAAGTGGCAGATTGTAACGTCAGGCGAGTGGCCATTGTACCGAGAGTGCAGGGACATTTATGATAAAATTCTATCGTACTCGTTTCGTTGTGCATTACACATTTTTTATGCTACAATGGCACGTACAAGAATTCACAGAAAGCTGTACAAAAATGATGACACTTATTTTGTTGTTGTGTTCTTTTCTTCAGAATGCCAGTAACGGATTGACACATATCGAGTAATCGAAAACAGCCGATAATTAGAGATGTTAATAACGGAATGACTTGATTACGGATTCAGTGCGGCGTGAAATTTTCTTTAAACCGTGCGAGTAGGCTGTTAGGCGCAGGTAATTGATTATTTCGCCTGTCCCGGCTAAGAAACGAAGAAATCCCTATGGATTAGGCTTACCGATGCCGGATATTCATACGGCCTTCGGTGGCTGCTTGGTTACGACTCGAATGTAAATTGCACGAAGGGCCGGGAATCCAAGGACTCCTATGCCCACGTGGTGCCCTCGTAGCAGCATACTTAGAGTTCGACTTCTCACGACCTTGGACCTCGCTCGGACGAGGTCGCTGGCCTTGCAAAAGACGCATAAGCAGATGGTACTTACCCTTAGCCTTTCATAAGGTATTAATTCTCCCGGGAAAACGACGTTTTAAAATTGGCACTCAGAAAAATTCCCCACTGCAGTCCAATTAACTTCTTGCTGCGCCGTTTTACGAACAAGCGCTCTCCGAGTATCGGCACGAGTCGATTTAGAAATTATGAGCCCTGCACGTTCGCCGTGATTTAATCAGACATGGCTGGCACTTACAATTAGACCGTTACGTGGAGAAAATACGGCGGGCGAAGATTTAAAATGATCATTTTATGCTGCGGTCGCCGCCGTTGAAGAAGAAAATTCCTAGCGACGTCAATCGTCGCCGAAAAAAACGGCAAGGTTGCGCCGTGCGTGAAATCATTCCGATTGAATTAATCGCGCAAAAGCGTTTAGACGTTTCAGCTGGCCGTTTAATATTTATTAAGGCGGCCTTCGAGAAAATATGAATCGTCTCCCGGCGTAGGCAGAATTTTCGATCGGCCGAGACGTCGGACGCGTACGCGCGGAAAACGAGATAAGCGGACACCGAAGATGTCGAGGGTTAGATGACGGGCAGATACTGTGCATTCGTTGCGAAAACGGCATATAAGCGACGAAGGAAGGAGCGGAATATTAAACGCGCCGCTTGTCCGCTGAGTGGAGCGGTTAGTTTATCGATACGCCCATTTAATTACGATCAACTTTGCGTCCTTGCATCGATCAAACGTTACGCGGGCGTGTAGGGTTATTCTTATTGCCCGGGAATAGAAATGGCGCTGATACGCGGACGATAGAGTCATCGGCGAATTATCTTTGTCAATCATTTTAGAAAGAATATAGCCTACTTCGCGGTGTGCATAGGAAGTGGACATGAAAAATGGACGTGAAGAATTGATCGATTTATGAGATTGGATAATGTGTGTAGACCCCGTAGTTGACCCTGAAGAAAAAAAATGGAAATTAATCTTTCGGCTGACAGCGGACACAGCGTGATATAACGCCCCGTCATTGAGCAACTTATTTCCGTCGATGTGGAAAAACGTTACGGGAACACGTGCCACCTTCTTACAGCTCTCGCGTAATGCATTACCGACATATGCATCGGTAATTATACCTGGCGCTGAATAAAAAGTATTGACACGAGTGACGCGTAGGCGTAAACACTCGCCGCACGGTCGTCAATTGTCGTAAATGCACGTTTCTCACGTCGAATAGTGAAATACCGCGAATAGTAGGCCCCCTTAGCTATGCGCTTCCTCGAAGCGAAACTCGGCAGAGCGGTGAGAAAACGGATATCATTACGGATAATGACGGGAAATATCGAACCGAAAATTAAGAAACATCTGTGCACGCGAGTAGTGTACGCGCGCTTTGTATAAGGATATGCGATATGGGGAGCCGCGGTCGGATGAGATGGCAATAAATAGCGCTTAGATCGTTGGGGCCAGCCAAATGAATGGATATCTCGTTTGATAGAGTCATACGCCGTGACGTTTTCTTTCCGCAAGCTCCGCCGCGATTAGGGTCAGTTTAATTAATTTTAATTGTTTGCCGCCGATTAAGTTTATATCAATCAAACGCTTTATTAGGACACGCCCGAGTTATCGGCACTGATTTCGTCTTAATTCATTGCGACATTGATAGTCAATAGGCGGCCGGGCTCGCCGACGCCGACTCGCGTTTATTTCCACGCGGCAAGGAGCGTCAACTGCATCGCGCACGAGCATCGATCGAATCGCCGACGACGCATCGCGATCTCGAGTCAATCGGCGACTTGTAAAATTCCGTCCTGGGCAGGGGGCAGAAGTGCGCGGGACGCGACGCTTTTACGAGCGGAAAAAAGCGCCCGCGGAATATTCATCGGCGCTTCTTACGGACGACGATTAGCCATTTCAGCGATAGGGATCTGATTTATGCAGCGCTCCAAGGAATTGGAATTAGTGCACGCATTAATTGAGCCGACGCAGCCGCGCGTGAAGTTAAAGATTTTAACGGACCCACCCGTTATTCAGGCATACCTATATATCCGCATGGAGCACAGACAAATTTGTGGACTTTTAACGTTTCGAGAGTGTGTGGGTGAGTTGACGAGGGTTCCTTTTTTCGTATCGTGCCAGGGGTAATAACAAATCATATGCTATTGGCAGGCGAATTACTTGAATTATATAGCGGATGTCATCGGTGGGGATAAAACGGAGACGAAAGAGAGAACGAGTCGAAGGGAGTGGGGGAGGCTAATGAGAGAGAAAGAAAACGATAACCAGCTCGCAGATAACCGGCTCTTTATCGCTCGAGTCTTCACAGGGGTTATCGTTCCGACCACCGTTGCCACGTCCCGTGTTTCAACGAACTCGCGCTCTCCTCCTCGCGTGCGTATGTATTTTATTCTCGAAGAATACCGACGGTTTATCGCCAAATAGCCGATGCCAACGCATAATTCAGACGTTACTGTGCGCCGTTTGAACAATGGTGCCGACGATGATGCATCATCCCGACGTCGGCGTCGTAAACGAAAAATATGAAACTGTTGCATCTTTCGATCTGTCGCTAAGCGGTAGAGATTGTAGAAGAAATATTTCGTAGATTTATGCAGTTCACCTAACGTGATCGTATGATACTCTTTTTATCCGACTTCCAAATTTTGAACGACCGATTAAGAATCAAGCCTCTCACGTCTAAACTATCGATCGTATTCTAGTCATTCGATAAACGAAACAAATTATAAACATTTCCTCAAAGAGAAAATATTATTATATCCTTTTTTTGTTAAAGGTGCTTTATTATTCACGACATTTGTAGCGCGTCAACAGGTATGTCGTCAGACTTTAATTTTACGTTCCAAAGAGTCGATCCTTAGAGTGTGATGCAAAAAGAAGTTGGGAACCTTTCCTTCCCGCGCTTCCCAGTGCAGTTCTACGGAGTGCGTAAGTGGAAAAATTAATTTCGCGTGCAGGATCCGGTCGCGATGGGTCATGTTCCTTAAATCCTTGAGTTTTATTCTTACTTAACAATCAGGTTCGCCTTGGGAGCGCGGTGTGTCGGAGGAAAGTACGTCTTGATTCGGAAATTTTACGGTACGAAATTTCTCGCTGTTGCATCATCCGCCGCATCGCGGGCCGGCCGCGGCCTCCCGGGCGGGCTAAATTGAAATAATCGTAAATGGTACTTTAACGATCGCCGATAAAAACGAAGCGAAGCCGCTTTTGAGGCACGCGATTACTCCATAACGCTCGTCAAGTGATTCGAAGAGCAATCTCGACATTCCGTGCCACCCCCATTCTTCCCTTTCCGTCCTTCTCCTCATTTATCGTCACGATGAGAGCTTAAATTCCATTATTGTCGGATCGAATTCGTTTATTTCCCACCCCCGCCGCCCACGTCAGTGGCACTTCTCGTAACTGACGGGCCGCAACGGCAGCTGCATAATTGCGCCATTTGTCCCCTTATTCTAAATAAACGAGCGACTTTACGGTCGCTCGCCCGAGCGAGTCGTTTTTTCGTTTCTCTCTCTTCCGTGCCGAAGCGCACTCGCTCTCTCCTCTCTCGGCTCGTAAAATCTGTTTGCGGTGCGGCCTTCATAAATGTTTTATTCCGTGTTCTGTTAGCATCCCATTTATGTAGCAACTACGTCTCATGCCGAGGAGGCGAATTTCGAAGAGCGAGACTTTGCCGCGCACTCTCTCCTTTATTTGGTTGCGCGAAACAGACTACTTTTTCTACCCCCGGCGTGGTCGGTGATGGTGGTGGTCTGGGTGAAACCGGATGGACGTTCAAAAGCTAACTGGCCGCGCTAAGAGCTCGCTACTTCCTTCAACACGGACCGGCGGACACTTGCTCCATATTTGCTCTGCCTTCGCAGAAAGCACGAGCATCGACCTAGCGGTCGGTCAGCCCTTTAATTAGAACCATTGACCGATGACGATCTTAAGCGTCGCGTACGCACACGTGCAACGAGCCACCTCCATCTATCTACCTACACGCAAATTGTTCGTAGTTCGGCCGCTACCGATTCTGTAGTTGAACGCTATCGTCAGCCGACGAAAAGGCCTTATTATTCATCCGTGCCAACGTAACTTGTCAGAGCGTCTGGTGGCGCTTCGCAGCAAACAGCTTCCCGCGTGTTGTTTTCGTGTCGAAGAACCTCTTTGCAAAACATTTCGCGCGTCGCTCGTTCCCTCTCTGTCTATCTCTCTCTCTCTCTCTCGGGCGTGCTGCAGATAACTGCTCCTTAATGTCATCAGTCAGCATCGCGTCGGTGTGCATAGTGTCACTGACGCAGCGTTTATGCAGATCTCGTTACAGTCACGGTACGAGAGTACGAGAATACGGTTGCCGCTGAATGAAAGTCGAGTGGCCGGGATATATACTCTATTACGCGCCATGCGTACCGCCGTACGCGCCACACGTTGTGTACACGAGCTCGGTTTCTCGCCGCGATACGTATGGCATCGGTTCGCGGAACTGGTATTGTGACGTATGGGGGATCGTATGTGATGCACGAAGAAGTTGTATGTGATGCACGCCACTAATCACAGCCTCTTAACCGCCGAGATAATCTAGCCGATACAAAGTTCTCGTGTATCGTCTGCCGACTGTTGTTCTGCGGAATGCGTACGATGAACTCTGCGTAGGAATGATTCTTGCTATAGGATGACGATGTTTTGAGAGCGCCCTTTCAGCACGACTCGGCCGGCTCTTTAGCCGATCAATGACATATCGTTCGTTCATGCCGTTCACCGCTTCCGTTAGCTTCGATTTCACATTCATCGATCGTTAGATTCGATCGTTAGTTTTGCGGCAACAAACTGGAAAAGCACATGAGTACGTTATCAGAGATTTTCACTGCGACACACGATTAGGAAATTGCGCGGAAAGCGGCAGTCTGGTTCTTCACCTGTTTGCACTGATAAGAGGAAGAAAAAGGATTGTTATTAGACCGCAGAGAGGGATCGTGACAGTGTTTCCGGTCGCGGCGGCGTCGGGCATGCGGTTTTGCGGTCGGTTCGCGGGCGGCGTTTCGAAAACGTTATTGTCATCGAGACTCCCTGACGCCACTGTACATTTCTGTAATCCATTTGCGCGCGAGCAGGAATAATTCAATTATCATCGGCTCGCGCGATCTCCAAAAGAAGAGCAAAAAAAAAAAAAAGAACGCGGCGCGTATTATCCGCGACAAATAATTCAGCAACTTAACGGCGTCTCATCCGTGCACGCTTCGTATTCCAGTGTGTCGATGATCACTTTTTCGTGCGACACATATTTACATTCGGTCGCTGCGCTGTTTTTCGTCGTTTCGCTAATTACTCGCCGTTATTTTATCCCCGCTCGCGGCTTTTTCTTTTTTTAATTTTATTATTTGTTTGGAATCGCGGAGTATCTCTGTACGCGGAAATTGCTATTTATCGTTTTCCACTCAAGACATATTTCCGAGAATTCGACCGCGTATTTTATCTGATGTCGGTGGATAATGAAACGGGATGAATGTTGGCGGGAATGAAATGATAACATTGCTGCGCCACGTCGCTGCAATGCTTATGCTACTTTAATATCAACAACGCGCGGAGGGTGTACGGTTTAGAATTTGATTTGCAACATTTTCTTATCCCGTGCTACGCCATCGCATAAATTTTACTGGAAGTATTGTATTCCAAGCCGCGGCAACGCATGATATTTTAGTGGAGACTTTTGAAAGCAACAAAATCAGCTATGTTCAAGCAGTTTCGTCGCTTCGAAAACTATTACAAACGACGAACCTAATATTACCACGGTCAATCGTGCATTGAAATAGTCTCACCGTAACACCCCGGCATGCAGCAAAATCCATCTTCTTAACAAGGCACACTTAAAGCACATCCCTCCGCGGCGGGCAAGAATCCTCGAACGGGGAAGTCACGCAATCGTTAAAAGCGCGCTCTTCGACAACGGAAGACGGTGGGGCGCAAAAATGGGGTAGATCGTGTAGGTGGGAGGGTGTAAAAAGAAGACGGGGCAGTAGTTCGCGTTGGATAATGAATCGGCGAGCGTTGGCGCGGAAGAAACGGGGAGAGCCGGAGAGTCCCGGCGTGAATTAGTGCCTAGCGCGCGCGCGCGCGCGCACGTTTCCTCGCTCTCGCGGTTTCTTGCAGAGTTCAATCGTCGTCGGTATATCGCCACACTCGTAGGCCAGGTGAAATGTGTTCGCGTTCGTACGTGGCCGGTGCGCGCGCGTGTGCACGTCGCGCACCCTTACAGGCGTGTTTCGACGCGGGATAGGGGTTGAACGCCAGCGCGAGGTACTCGGCCTGAATGGGCAACTTGTTGCATTTCGGCCGAGAGAGAACGGCTCGATAATATACTGCACAAGAATCCCTATATTCTCTCTTTGCGCGAGAGCGTGTACGCGTTCGGCCTGCGCCCGCCCGTCGGAGAGATTCCTCCGACTCGGCACGGCCGGGAGAAAAAAGAAAAAGTTTCGTGGGGCCTCTTTCTTTTTCGTCATACCACCTTCGCGCTTCGATTCGCGCGACCACTGCTGCAAAATTCTTCCGAGCTCTCGTCCCGCTAGATGGGACAAATAAATCTCGTAGAATTTCCGTGCGAAAGTGAGTTCCTTGGAACGGTAAGCTTCTCGCTTGACGTGTGTTTCGGCAGACGCGTGAATCGCGATTTAAGGATCACGCCGCACGAGCGGATCTCGCGGCCCGCGAATTCTCAGACGGCTTGGCACGCCCGCTCGCCGAGGGAAATGGTCGTTAAAGCGGCCATAAAACGACTATCGCGCGGCGATATACGTCTTAATTGTTGCCCGGTGGTGGTGGGTCGAGGCGTGCACCCGAGACTCGAGGCTCTTTTGCGGAGTTTTACAATGAAGCGGGCACCGACCGGTGTAAACGCTCTGATTTACGGCAACACTCTGCTCGGAAGTCTGGCGCTGCGCTGTAATCTCAGATTTAACGCATCGCTTTCACGCTGCTCTCTCCCCATCGGCGCGCGCGTTTAAGTTTAAGTCGATTAAGAGCGGGAGACACCGTAGTTGCTAGTACATTTTTTTACCATCAGACGTGTACAGTAGGAAATCGGATAGAACGAGATGTCGGCTGCTGCTAAAATTCGATATATTCGAATTTCAGTATGTACACTGCACCCTCATTTTTTCTGTTGTTTCTCTCTTGATAAATATGTCTTGTACAACAGATTATCTCTGCCGGTCGGCGATTGATAAAATCTCGAGAAAACGTTCCTAGGATACGTCGGCATGACACGTGATCCGGAAATGTTGTGAGATGAGAGTGGGACCGTAAGTCGGATACTACGGCGTGTGCCACCCTTTTCGGCAAATATTAGCCAGGGGTGAGCGAACGTGGCGTTTGCTCGGAAAACAAGAGACCTACCCCCGCGACAACAGGCCGTCTCGTCTGTTGACACGCGCGACGACACCTCTGACCCAAATATAATTTAGCCTTGAAACGGTAGCACTACCGCGACGGGTAGATTCCCTTACGAGAGCGTGTGCGACGGTACCTACCCGGGCTCTAGGCTGCATTTTCCACGTAATGCTCACTTGCAAGTCTTCGATCTTGGACATCATGAACGGCTCGCGCTCTTCGTTCTGCAACCACGCGCTGCATTGTTCCGGCATCGATGACGATCGTGGACGATGGAAAAATGTCTGGCCTCGTGTGAGGCTTTGAAGTCATTAAACGTGGCAACTTCGGTAGACGCGGAGGAAGGAAAACCCTCAACGGTCAATTTTAACGAAGTTCAACCTGACCGCTAATTGAGACTTCACGGTATTCGATGCGAATTAGAAATCCTACTCGTACCGTACGTCAGTAGCCGCGACAGTTAAAAACGGCCTCTTCGAAATGGCCGTTTCGATTTCGGGAGAAATTGGCCGAAGCGGGAGAAATTGCGAGAGTGGACTTTTATTAGATGAAAGTGTCGAGGCGATAGTTGTCGTCGGTAATGCGGACTTACAGGGCCTTGCAGAGCGGGGGAGTCGCCTTATGCCGTTTCTTGGCAGAAGCGAGTGGCGAGTAGAGGTAAGATCGTTGGCCAACTGGGTCCGGTCCAAGTGCGTCCTCAACGCGGGATAAGAAAGCTCGTGAGAAAATTACCGCGCGATTACATCCCTCGTAAGTACGATCCTCAACGCCATTCTCCATCCCCGTTCGCAGTCGTATCGGTGGGAGGGTTGCGGGAATGGGTTGAGTCGGTGCCTCATTGGGGAAGTTTTCTACTTGTAAATTGAAAAATGAAAGACGATCGTGCCTTACTGGCAAAGTTCCCGAACTACGTCGAGTCCTCTGCTTCTTCTTCTTCTTCTTCTTCCTCTTCTTCGCCTCCTTCTTCATCTTCTCTCTGCTGAAGAGTATCCGTCGGGCTCTTTTGTTTCACCTGTGCGTAAATTTTGAGTTTATTTGGCGACCAAGGCTGTTATCCGTGTCTCGATGATCTGGGACGCTGAAATCAGATATTCATTCTTCGACGATCATTGAACGTTTTGAATGGTTTGATATATAATATTGCTTTGTTAATGACATTTTTTTTTTTTACGTCCGCTCTTTGAAAAGATTACAGACAGACTACAGACACCCCTTCCTTGCACCTAGCACGTTGTTGCGTATATCTACCTCTAAGCCAATCGATTTTTCTGGATTTAACAAATAGATAGAGAGAGAGAGAGAGAGAGAGAAAGAGGGAGTACAGTTACCTTTACCTTTACTTCGGATCTGTACCGAGACACACAACACGCGCATTTTATTTGCACACTTATTTCCCACCTGTTTTACCGGTTTGGTCGGATGTATACGTGGGCTGAATTGGTGCGTTCAGGAAAAACGGTAACACTCGATATTTAAATCTTACACGGATAGAACATAGCACAAATTGATTAAAAACTAATCTTGTCAGGATAAACGTCTTAATATCTGTCTCGTACACTCGACTTTGCGTTAATTCATTCACACCATTAACATAAGCATTCGTGAGCCGTAGCTACACAATACCCATACATACCTTTCCTCGTAACAGTTGCTAATCGGCCAAACAAATAATCCTGTCCCAAATACTGCGATAAGAGGAATTTGTCTCGCGGGTAGCGTATTTACGGCCGAATCGAACGATCGAAAATGCGTCGTGAGAATTTCGTGCGCGAGAAAAAGGCTCGCGTCGGAACGTGGCCCGCGATTCTGTAGTAGCGAAAGCGCGCTTTTCTGCGGCGCCACGCCAGATGACGCTCTGCAATATTGATAATTAAATTACTACATTCCATTCGGCGCCGGAATGTAGTTTCATTAATCAAATTACATACGACGGTGACTCTTCCGAGATTCCGCGAACCGATGATCCGCGTCGTGCTTGCGTTCGGAAAAAGGCGCGCTTAATGAATTTCATTTAATTAGAACATTTCGACCATCCGCTTGTGTTATGCCTTTGTTCGCGCTTAATAACGCTATATTTTTCTGTTGCAGGTGAGTTGTGTGTATGTCTCCCACGTTATCTCGGCATCCACGGTGTCCTTTAGTGGCAAGGTAATTAAGCGCTGTCTCTATTACGTTTTAAAATCATACGCAACTTGCTCCCGTTCATTTCCATTTCGATGGAATGTTTCATATATTTCGGGCAAACTCGGAATATCTCCGTAATAAATAAGCTCGTTACGTAAATTAGTATGCGAAAAATGTCAGTAACGACATTTATAGCTCGTTTTGAGGTATTAAGTGAGACCACGAAATGAAGAGAGTAACATAATTAGAACCAGGTGCCCTCACAATGATAGACGTCTTCTTTGCTCGCGCTAAATTTCGTTCAGTTCAATTGGTGTTCGTAGCTTACGGCGAATGAAGAAAGATTACGTCCGTGGTCGGAGTAACCAACGACGAGTCACCGGTTGAAACTGCGTTTATACCTCTTAATGATCGGTTACGTACAACAATTCAGTCTTACATAGATACCTTTTGCTTCAAAAAAGTAGTAATTTAGAATCGCGAGAAGTGACGAACAATGATAGGTACAAAGCAAAAGAAAATTTGAACTTTTTCACCATTTTCCGACCATACTTCTGCCAAAGTTTGTCATTTTCCACGGTTCTAAATCACTGTCGAGTCGATACCTTTGAGTTTTTTTCGCCCTTGCGAGACGTTCTGCTTGTAAGTTTAATTACTCGGCCGTCTTTATTCCTGCCAATGCGCTCTCAACCTGCAACGCTCTGTTGTGCTGCAACAAAGTTACCTTCACAAAAAAAAAACTGCGTAAAATTGAATGAACAAACCGTTGCAATGACCGAGACAATATTGTTCCTTTCCCGTTTGCCGTTGCCGGATGGCGAGGACGAGCGAATTTTCGAAAAATAGGGTGGTCCTCTCGGCCGGTGGTTGTTCTTCAGGCGAAACGAAAACGCCCGGCTGCTGGTTCGTTCGTGCGGTTGCCATGAAAGGAGTTAACGCACCGAATAATCTGCCACCGCGCGTCCTTGCTTCGCGAACCTTCCGGCCATTCGATATCCTCGGTGCACCGCAGGTAACCGGACCTTCGTTTCGGAAGGTAGACGGAAAAAAAGGCTTGCCCAGGCCCGTTTTCGAAGGCAAGCTCACTCGCTCTCTCGATCAGCGAACCCGCTAGTCTTAACTTCCTTTAGAACGTTCGGTATCAAGCGGGACGATGTCTTAAGCGAAAGTTAGGAAAATTTGACTGGTTGGGATCCTTGCGCAGAGATCTGGCACGGGTCTGTTAAGATATCGGCTTTGTTACAACGTAGTGGCTCGCATGAAAGTGCTTTCGATCTTGTTAATCGGGGGAAGTGTTAGGTTGTGATGTGAGTGATATTAATAAACAGGATACACGGCTGTTTTAAGGCCTGCTCGGGCTGGAGGTGTGCCTCACTTCACCTTGTCCCGCTGCGCGGAAGCGCGTTTTATTCTGTGCACACATTCTTATGCAGTCCTTCGCACTCTAGGTGGAAACCCGTCGCGCCTCCGGTTTCGTAAGAATGCGTACAAGAGGAACAAAACGTGTTCTCGTGCGCGACGCCGAGTGGGATGAAATGGACCTTGATCTAGTCCTAGCAGGTCCCCATTTTTTTCCACCGTCGTTTCCATCGTTCGATACGCATTGTCACAGGCGTCGCAACTTTTTCACAGTCCTCAAAGACGAAATTACAAATTCTTAAAAGGCCTCGCTCTAAGACTCTCAGATAACCAGGAATCATTGCGTGGACGGTCGGCGGTGGCAGTGTTCTTTCCTTTTCTTTTTTCAACGTTTATGTCATCGTTACTTTAACCACAGAAGATTGCGCCGTCGGACGGGACGCGGGCACAGGCGCACAGGTTAACTGCGTCAAATATTTCTGCCCCCCTCTCGGCCCCGCTCTCTCCCCTGTCCTCGAGTCCCTCGAGCCACGAGACATCGTCGAGGAAAACGTCTAAATATATTATCTCGCTACGTATTAATAGTCCGGCGCAGCGCGTCGGATCTAAACGCACACGAGGACGTCACTGTCATTAAGGCGTTTCGCTGCCCACCCACACGTTCAAGTGCCTTCGAATGCGTCGCTCCGCTCACGTGCGAGAGGCGTCTCTCGCGTTCGGCGACGGTAAATAGAAACATTCACGGTGCGAACTTTGCTGCCAAACTGTGAGGCGGGCGCGCGATTTTGCGCGAATATCGGCGAGACGGGCTTGCAATTGGGCTAACGATGTTGGAGCGTCGTTTTGGCCCGCGGTGGAACGGAAAGTGATCGTGGAGCGTCGTTCAGACAGAATGTTGCAAGAACTCTCTTCCATTACGAATGGTCAGTCTCTCAAAATTTATCGCCGCCCGTTCAGCGCGGACCCGACACTTCAACATCTGCAAGTCGCAGAGTCGGAGACCGCTGATATCATATTGGACGACCGTGTCTAATGTGCAATTTTGAGAATACGTACATGGAGTCGCGAAGAAGTGCTGGGTAAATTAGGGAATTCGACAGGGTAGTAGACAGACGCACCGTTATGACGCACACTATGTCAAATCCATAAACCTACTAATACCGACTCCTCCGCGTTAGAGTTTCATCAGCGGAACTTGCGAAAACGCGATAAATAAAATCGTTAACGCCGCTCGTCGCGCGGTAGCTGTTAAGCTCCGAAATTTATTACCGATGCCGGCGTTCGTGCCGCGCAACATTTTCAACACGTGCCTCGCGACTGACGCGACTCGCGTGTGTTCCGCGGAGCTAGAGAAAATATGGTGCAACGCGTTTTAAGGAATCGTCAAAAGAGACAAATTTTCATTTTTTTTTCTTTCAATCCTTTTTGCATTCTCTGTTAAATATCGAGTAATATGCACTGAGAGCAGAGCACTGCGTGCCGACTGCACTCTCAGTAGTTTCGGAGACACGGCGATTTTTTACAGGCGTAAGTGTAAAACTGTTGTTTTTTTTTAGATAGCCCATCGTTCCTTGTATTAGATTTCCACTGTATTGTAGAGTGGGCCCGGTAGCCGTTTGCAGCAGCCAATATTGGAACATCATTCGCGGGAGATAGCAGGCGGCAACAGGCGGGACCGACACGCGATATGAGTCGAGGCGTCATCGCTCGTGGTGTGGTGTATACTAGGCATTCAGAAATGTTGCAACGCTCCTCGTGATACCCGTGCAGATAGACAGAGAATGCTCACGAGAATTTTTGCGTCCAGTCCCCGGCCTGTTCCGTGTGCATAATGTCGCAGAAATGCGCGCGCGCGCGCTATTTATTCCGAAACGCTCATACGCCCGAGGAATTCTATTTCGCTGTTTATCTAATTTCTTCCTCGTTGTCTTACTCCGCCGAACGTGCGCGCACTTTTGCACACTGTTTTTACAAGACGTCTTTTTTTTTTTTTTTTATCCTTTCCAGAGAGATAAGTGGACATTTATAGGCGGTTCCCTTACGGATTATAAGGTTCTCGGATTCCACGGTGCGCGCGGAGATGACAGATTTCTGAACGCCGCGCACGTTCGAAGACGTAAGAGTCGGGATGTGCAAATGGCGAAATTATTATCGTCCCGTCGAGAGTGAAGAATTAACGTGGCGTCTCATTAGGCGCGAGCGCATTCATTCATTGTCACGCAGAAATTTCCTCTCGACGACGAAGAATCGTACACGGCAGTTGGCTCGTTTCAAAATCGTCTATAGTTTCGTCCGCGCGCAATATTAAAAGCATCTCGCAGCGGTTGAAGGGTTAATGCCGGCGGCTCACCTCTCGCCCCGTGGGCAGGAATAAAACATGAGATATCTTTAAAACAGCGCGACGAAATTGCCTCGTTTCCACTTCGGCGCTCGCTATCGGCGGGCCGCGGCAAAGGCGAGGCCAATTATAACTTAACGCTCGCCCCTCCTAATAGTGTCGGCCAGATCGCAGATAAACTGTCCTCGGTGTATCTACGCCGACGTTTCGAGCAATCGGCGAACTGCCCGCGCCTGTGACTCCGAACGATCGGACATGACGGACGACAGCTCGGACCGAATCTGTGCGCGCGAGATGACTCGTGTAAAATCACTCTAAAAAGTCTAAAAGCATCCGCGTCGGAACCCTGCCGCGGAACACTTCGTCACTCTGCCGACTCGATCGACGAGACATTTCTGCGTCATTATCGCGCTCACCGGAAAAATCCGAATTTCCTGGAAAACTTCTTATCGTCGGGCAAGAAATATCGTGCGTAACGCCGGCGTCTAATCGAAAAACGAACGAAACCGCGCTCGACCGGTGTCGGCAAACTCGCAACAGGGGTCATCATATATTAGAGTCAGGGCGTCCAAAGCCGAAAGCCGCTCAAAGCCTTCGGCTTCCATTTCTGCGCGTCCGGCTCCTTCTCTCTCCTGAGAGAGCGCAATTAAGCGCTCTTCTGGCGGTGGCCAGGCCGAGTGAGCGAGCGTTTTCGAGACTATCGCCGCCACGCATGGCGCGCGCTCCTACACACGCATGTACACGCGATGTATTCTGGGCGAGTCAGTGCCAAATATCTTCACCTCCGGCGGGCATTCTGAGAGCGCTCGTGAGCCTCCTGAGGCACACGAATACCAACGCGTCTCGCGTCACGTGTTACCTACGGCCGAATTCACGGATCTGACGCGGCTCGGACGTTTCTTCGTCTCTTACAATTAGTCTTGTTCGTGACGGAGAGAGCGTCATCATTATCATCTTGACGCTCTTTCTACAGACGCGGTCGATCGTCATTTCGGACTGACAGACCCGATCATTTAACACCGTTTGCGTTTGGCTTCTTCGTAATGGAGAAAGCTATTGTTCGATCCTTTTTCTCAACGGCACCGATCGTCATTTTGGACCTATCGTCCCAGCATTCGACAAGGCTAAACGTTTACAGCATCAATCTGCCTCGTGCGTACATCGGGTCATCTTCGCCACGGTCGTTATTATCACGGTGACTCTCTTTCGATGGGGCCAATTGCTTGCATTTTTTAACCCACAAGCCTCGCAATCAAAAACGCTGCCCAGCGCGAAGCGTTTCGAACACCGAATATTTGCACGCACCGACGAAACGGTTAACAAACTCGCGGCGCATCTTCTCGCGCGTGCACGTGCATTGGCACGCTGAGTAGGTGGGAGAGGAGCTCAAGGATGCGGAGCATGTACGCGTGGCTAAGTAATGTGAAAATATTCTGTTGCCAGTTGCCGGGTACAGCGGCATTACAACCGTGCTTTCGTATAATGTTCTAATTAATTACGCTGCGCTGTGTCAGTTCCTTGTACATTGCCGCGAGGATACAATATATCTTTTTACACCGAGCGCCCGAGTAACTCGCTTCCACGTGCTATGTGATCCGCCCACACAAACCGCTACACCCATGAAAAATCTCTCAGTCATTCCAGTAGTCACGTCACACCTCCAGACGAACATAAAGTAGTCGGCCCTCACTTTTCAGACCGAGTACGCGCGTAACTCGCATCCACCTGCTATTTGATCCCTCTACATAAAATGTTAGTCATCAAAGAAATGTCCAAATTACTACAGTAGTAACCCATGCCGATGTTCATCTAAAATCAAAACATGCAGCAAAGCCAGTACGCGCGCACCCGAAGCGCACTGGCCGACTCCTGTGGCCGGCGCTCGGTCGGTGAGTCGTGCGTGGCTCTTCTTCGGCCGTATCGTCCGTGCCGGAGGCGCATGTGCAAGGAACGGCGACGGTGACGGTGGCCGACGTATAGGATGTACATATAGTGCAGCGATACGCCGCGGTGCAACGCAGAGGCGCGTGACGTCACCCCACGCCGATTAGAGTCCGCGCCGAGCAGTGGTTCTCCGCTTTGTTGATACTCCGTCTGGCGCGAAAGGTTAACGCGCAAAAGCCCTCCTCCCCCTCGTGCCACTCTCTCGATTCACATATTCGTCTCCCGCCCCCTCTTCATCCCTCTTGCTCAATCTTCCGCCGCGTTCCGTTCAATCGCTCTCGCCGTCTCTTTTTCTCTAGCGCGCGGCTCATTGTCAGTTCTGAAGAGTGTTGACGGTATGTACACGGAGTACGCAGGCGGTGGCGGTGCTTGCCGCTGGTGGTCGTTGAGAATAAAGGACGCTAATGCCTCCATCGCCGGCTGCGCGCTCCGGAAAGTACCGGTCGCGGCTTATTTTTTCGCCGCTTCTTGTCACCTTGCATTTCTTCGAGTAATTCGTTCGGCTTCCTCTGTAAAGGGGTGATGCAAATTTCTGGAAGCTCGCCCGTACGCAAACTCATTCCCGGTACCTGTCTATATGGTAGACTGCCGTATAAATACCTCCTAAACTGGCGAAGGGGGTGGAAGTTTGAGGAGCGAAATTCGGAGGATAGGTTTCCGAGAAATCGGGCGAGGTTTCTCGAAGTTCGAAGATATCGTGAGTAAGTTCGCCGTCGGGAAACGGTATCATCTAAACAAACCCCAGCGAGCACATTTATCAGGTCTAATCAGTGGCGATTAGATCGATTTCCGATAATGGCATGGAGCGCGCGCGTTTCACAATTTTCGCGGGAATTCGTTTCGCGGCTCGGAGCACATCCGTGAAAATAAAACGCTTCCATGAAGCGACTTCTTTCGAGAAGATGCGTATTTCCAGAAACGCGTATGCAAATGTGGATAATAACCGGCTCAGACACGTATTTCTTCGTCGGTGACTTCGTTCGGTCGAAAGATCGAGAGGGAAGAGAAAGAGAGAGGGAGAGATGGAGAGAACGGGCGGGAGTGGGAAAGACGCAATGCGAGTTAGAAATTTCGAAAAAGGTATAGCCGCTCATCCTTGTACAAAGCGGAATTTGTCCGTCATTCGTGCGGCGATTCGAGGAAGTCCTACGCAGTTCCGAATAAAGCCGGCGACACGTTTACAGCGTCGAATACAAAAGTTGGCGGGACTTTTTCTCTCTCTCGGCCGCTTGCATAGTCACATACGTATTATGCAGCGCGTCTGCGGAATTTCGAGAACTCTTCTGCGCATTTGCTTATCCACTCTTGTCTCTTAGGAGTAAAGAAACCGACGGGTTTCAAAGCCGGCCAACATTCGACGTCGCCGCGACATTTTATCGCCGATCATTTTCAGCTTAATGGTGAAATGGCATCAAGTAACTCGCAGACCCAACTTTATCATTATTTCCAAACTCTTCCCGTTACCCGCAGAACGTGCCTTTCGTGCGTCTTGAAGAAGAAAGAATTCAGTCTTCACTGTTCGTAACTGCATTTGTCGAGGGATCGTAATTGCAGTATCAGATATCGATTTCAAACGTATTATCGTACGTGCGATAATTTTAATTTGGAAGAAGGAGGGTGTGTGTGTGAGAGTGCGCATCTGTGTCTCTCTCTCTCTCTCTCTCTCACTCCCTCGTAAGAGTAGGATTAAATGGATTACGCGGGTGATAAATCGTTTCCTTGATAATGCGTCTGGTTTCGCCTAGTTACGGCGACCTTCGCCAACGCGAAACCGATCTATTTCAGTCGTCGATTTTACGCGACTGAATGTCGCAATCTTATCACGATACGGTGCTCGGTACCTTCGTTCTGTTACATGTGCAACCGACAATATAATCAATTGCACCTGTTACTCGCTTACTACAAGCGTATCCTGAAATCCAAATATATCGCGCTGAACTCGATACATACAATGTAATTATGTAGGTCTCGAACGTGCAGTATAAATTCCCCATTAAATCCCGTAATGCTACCCCATTTTCGCAGCCAGCCGACAGATAACTTGCGTCAAAGCATGATGCGCATTGTCCGATGTCCGACCGCCTTCATTGACAAAGGTTTCCAGATCAGTTCTTTTGCTTTTTATTAGAACTTATTACAAAATTCGTCTCTCACGGCTGCCAGTTGTAAAGTGGAGCGTAAGTGGCAGTTGTCTTTGAACGGTACTACAATGTCGCCCGCCGTTATGTACTCGCGACATTGATAACGAGCGATGATCGTTAAAATAACATCGGCCTTGCGCACGTAGAATCGCGCGTGAGGCCGATAATGCAAGACGAAGCGGAACTTCGCGCGTGCTCAGAAGCTATTGAAAATAGTGCCTATCCGTATTAGCGGTGTACTCTAACCGCCTTCGACGCCTTATCGGGTGCTGTATGGTTTTACGATCGTACGATATTTTACCTCTCGCGGCATGTATCGCCGTGGCGTTGCTTGACGTTATCGAGGTCTTAGACCGGATTCCTAGATTGCGTTCGGAAAATTGTTAAACGGCTCGTCGTTGGCACGAGGAGTATCTTCGACGATATGTTACAACGAGGACGCGGTCGACAGCGATTCGGAAATTGATCTCGACCTAAAGTGAGTGAAGAAGATCTTCTGTTACTTCTGCAATTTAATTTCCATCGTAAACTCCGCAATAAACTTTGCTTCGGCGCTCAACGGCGTCACTTAAAAATGGTTTCAGCGGCGCATAAGCAGAGATCGTTTTAGCGTTTCCCATTTTTGCGTTGTAATTGGATGGATTGGCAGTGGTAACTATCGGTTCAAACGAGCCTAAACACCGTTCATAAGATGTTCAGAAAATTCCCCAGCCGTTCTCCCGCGGACTCGCAATTGTGCGCCGGCGATAATACGAGAGTCTCTCGGACGCCCGAAGCTATTGAACTTCGGGAAAGGTTTGTGGGCGACAAAAAGGCGCGAGTAATTCGTGCTCTCTCGAGCTTGTCGATAATTTCTCCTAATTTTCAGGAAACTCGTTCCCGAGCCTCCGACGCTCCTTTGATCTCGCTTCTTTAATGTCTACCCGTTCTCCTCGAATTCTCCGGTGGAATGTGAATGAAGAGCGCGGACCCGAGACACCGCAGTGGTTCTTCACCCCATCTGATAAACCGTGTCTGTTTCCAATCGAAAGCGACGTTAGTCAGATGTCCATTTTGCTGAAACATTTTGCCTTCGACTTCGTTGCTCCGACATTTGGTTCTTCGATGGGGTAGAAATATTAAGTATCATTGATATGTATTATCCGAATGCTCTTCGTTCGAATTTTTCACTTTCGCTTTTACTTTCACTTTTCAAAGCTTCTCAAGGTTTGTTCTTTTCAGTCCTCGACGACGGCACACCGTTTCAAAAGTGTTCCCTCTGCAGTATCCGCTGCACTTTGCTCTGTTATTCAGCATCAGTCTCCTTCCTTAACCTTCTCCTCCTCATTCAGTAGCACACAGACTTAAAAGCGCGGACGTACGTTTTCCATCCATCGCCAGACGATAACACGGCTCAATTTTTCCATTTTTCTCCGTACCTTCCGCTAATTCTCATGCAAATCGTCGCTCTTTTTGTCCCCGTGTTCCCCACTAATTTGCCGAAACAAGGAAAGCGAGACGACGCCGAGCGCGCGAGCGCGGAGGAAAATGTTTCGACGCGACCTTCGTTACCGAACGCGTCGTCATTTGTCGTTAAGATATCGGAAGATGACGACGACGATAGAGTGGTACGTCGCAAATTGAACGATGGTTAGTGAAGAAGTCGAACGCTGTAAGCTGCTTTCTCTATTTCTTCCACAGCATCGTTCGTTTCTAAACTCGTCTGCAACCGTTCTCAATCCGCCTACCATTCGTTCTCCGATCGTTCTCCAATCGTTCTCCGCATCGCATGACGCACAAATTCGTCTACTGACAACCGACGAAATACCAGACGTCTGGCTTGCGTCATCGTCCGTGGCACCTATGTGTGTAGCGTATGCTCATAGTATCAATTTATGCCTCTTTATGTCGCTGTCATGCGTCAGTGATCATTGTTCAACGATTTATACAGAGCCGTAAGTTTTGATCCCTGATTTCACGTACGACTAGTTGCGCAGAATTTGGATGGTCGAAAGGCTCTCGTGGAGTTAAAGAAATATCCGTGACTTTTTAATCGCCGTCTCGTTGAACAATGCGGATTAATTTTCGTTAGAAATTTGTTTGAAAAGAGAGTGGCCTTTTCCATGCGGATTAATTTTCGTTGGAAATTTGCTTGAAAAGAGAGTGGCCGTTTCCTCGCTTTACCACACATTGCGCTTGTAGCGCATACGACATACGTAATCGCTTTTGGCAAACTCCATCCGCAGTTACAAGCGGCTGACGCTGGCTATGCAGATGATCAAAGTGCAACTTTAATCGTGCGAAAAGCAAAATTCTCGCCGCATCACGTGCATGAACGTATATGTGCGTCGTTCGTGCGCTCAATGATATCGGAGTGGGCACGTGACTTATGCATCGAGTAGTTCTGCTATCGAAATCGTGACGATAATATTGTAAGGCATTGTGTATCGAGGGAAAGAAAGAAAGAGCGAGGGAGATTGAGGGAAACGGAACAAACGGAATGGCTGTTCTCGTAGGCTTATCTGGAATTTTCGTCGATTTCCTCAGAAACGTTTTTACGCAAAGATACCTTTTTTGCGTTTTACTCCTTACTGATATCTAAACGTGTAACCGGAATTTTCTCCGCCTTATTGGCGAGGAATATCTTGTAGTGAAGTGTTATTACGGGAGAGCAGCGGTTACAAGATTCTACTCTCCTGGAGTCGACACGTATGGTGTCGGTGGATTCGAGCACAGGGCGAGTAGAGACGAAGGAAGTTGTATTATTGCACACGAATGTAAATATATTGTCGGTAAAAATATATACATGAAAATAATGCGGAGCGTCGATATGTAAAAGCGGCGGTGACTCTAAAGTCTTGACTACATGTTAAATGCTGCCAGGCCAGGAACGACCTAGGCCTGTTATCTATACGAACGTGACAATTATCATTCTAGGAAGACTAGGATGCCGGAGGTTATCCCGTGTCCTGTTCTACTATTATGTTCGGACTCAGGCGTTTACTAATATTTGATTCTACAGCAAATATATTTAATATGCGTTTACAGGAACTCTGCAGTTATGAAATCGACTTACGGCGGGAGGCCTGTAGGCTGGCCGTGCGATGGGTCTATCGCACCACAGATATCCTGTACTACTTTTCTACTATATGCAAACTGCCTGTAAGGGAGGCCAGGAGTATCCTTGGGCGGCGACTGCCAGTCGTAGGATACGTCCGTCTACTTACAGGGTTACTCAGAGAAGTTGGAAGAACGGCACACGACAGTGTTCTGCGGGAGCGCGAAGCTGGCCGGGAGTCAGTCTAGCCACTTCAACTTCTCTGGAGCTAAGCCTGTTTTATTCTATTCTCCTTTCTATTATTTTGTGGAACTATCCTGGTAGTTAACGCGACGCTCTTACTACAAGGCGGGTAAACTCTGACAGACACTCTGTGTCGGAAAATAAGTACGCTAGTTTTGAACGGACGCGAGAATGTACGGAATGTCGGCGATGCTTCTATGTTGATTTGTCTAATCAGGCGTTTACAGTGGCAAGCAGTTTGACGGGGCAGTAACTGTTGCAGACTTCGGCGTCGTGTGCAAATGTATAGAAGGAGAGCGTTCCTTCGTAGATTCTATTGGCGTTAATAGTGTTTACTGACTCGTCTTATAAACTTTTAGTATCCGAATATATAGTGTCTGGCGCTACGGCGTAGTGCGTTCGATGATAAGGGCGACAGCAATAATGCGTGCTCCAACTTTTGGCTCAGCTTATAAACGAATTCCTTGTGCCGCCGAGCAGCATATATTCGTTACTCCGCATAATTACTATGGCGAGAAAAGGAGGCATCTATTGCCCGGGGTCGGTAACTAGGATTTCATTGCGTGCGTGTTTGTTTACGTCTTACGCGCTCCTCGTGCTCACACACACACCCTTAACCCGGGCGTCACGTGCTGCGTAGTGTGCTAGCGAGAAATTGACGGGCGCATGTAACGCTCCGATTTTGGACGGTTACAAACGGAATGTGAAGATAATAATTGCCTCGTTTCGATCGCAGCTAATCGTTCACGTATGTATGTGGTATGACGGTCAATTAGAATGGAACAACAATATCGCGTTGCTTCGTATATCCCAACTTATAGTTAGTTTTTACGAATATGGGATTGATGAGAAACCCCTTGATGTACATACCTTGGTGCATGGATATGACGGATGGTAGCGAATAGCTATATTGGATTACAGATGATGGCGTTAATTTCCCTGGAGAATTGATAGGTGGGGGGAATTTCTATCCGCGTTTGTTTGGTTTTACTTTATCGACAGTATGTTTGAACTGTTTGTCAGGATGTTATTAGCCAATAAATCTTTAAAGTTATCTTTATGCAAGGATGTAAGAAGGTAAGATTTGAAAGAAAAACGATTTTACATTGTCGCCGGACGTGACTATTATTTTTCGCAGTGTCGCAATTTCCGTCACATTTCGAGTGCGTAATACACAATCAATCTTTGATGTCACTTTCCTTCAGTAACGTCGCTTCGTAATGGGAAAAATGTATTCCAACTTCTCAGTTTATATTCTCCTCTACACGTCGGGCCTACTCGGATTTGGCAGCCGCAGTTCTCGAGGCATTTCATCTGTATATACGGGGGGTTTAAATTTTTCGGCACTACGTATGCTAACTACGTTATATATACAAAGTTTATTCCGCCGGCGGATCGTGCGCAGAAGAGTTTTCGGCTAGCGAAACAGTGCCGTTGCCTTTATTTCGGTCCATAAACCGTATTTTTAGACGGTACTTTCGTCGCGACATTTTCGCCCCGCGCTTACGCAGAAAGGTCGTTCATCACTGCGTTACGTTCGCGCCCCGTGCGCGATATATAACTTGTTGCAAATTGTATGCGCGTATATATTTAGTGTATCGTTTCGCGAATTGGCACGTGCCTGCGTGCGCGAGGAATCTGCGAAACGATGACGAAACGCGCCTTTTTCATCTGGCATTAGTACAAACGGGTTAGAAGTTGACGAGTCGTGCGTGGTATTAGATTGAGTCATTATCTGGCGCCTAGGATTGAGAAAATTGATTTGACGTTGCTACTCCATTACCTCCAACACTACACTTCTCGGATCGTCCCAAGGTAGATTTGGTGTTCGGTAGTTGGACAAATGGAAGGTTGCAGTAAATTGACGATTTCTGACGCTTATCCGTAGTCGGAGACGGTTCATCGACGCGCCGACGTTCTATTCGCTCGCGCTCGGCCACTTTGCCGGCGCCACAGTCAGAGTTTATTTGAATACCGCGTCGCCGTATACGCTCTCTCCGGCAAAGCAGCGCGGCGATGTGTGCACGTTACGTTTCACGGAAGCCCACAATTGCTCGGACACAACCTACGTCAACCTTCAAATTTGTGAAGGTGAATGGCGGAAGAGCGAACAATGTGACGGGCGAGATTCTCAGACAGGAAATAAATTCTGCCGAGCGCGCGCGCGCGCACGCGTCCGCATCCAAATTATTCCTCCTTTTTGTCCGCCCCGGCGAACGACTTTTTCGCTCTCCTCAGCTTTTTCGTCCGTTGATCCATGCCGATCATTTCCTTTTTTCGCTTCTCTCGCCTCCGGCCAGCCTCTGACATTTCCTTTTGGCACGTCTCCGGCCTGAAAGTGAATCACGTGTGGTGGAAGGTCGCCGAGCGCGGAGAGACTTATACGGTCGAGAGACGCCCGCCCGCGGAATTGTTGCAATGTATGTAGCGATGATTCTAGCGTGAACGTCTCGTTGCACAAGCATGCCGACGCTCGCCCTATAAAATCGTATTACGAAGCCCTTTAGGTTGAAAGTTGCCCGTTTTGGCACAATCCGCTTCTAGATCAGAACTGCACAAACATTCGGCTGCCAACCAAATCGGGGCTCGAAATAGTCTTTGGGCGTTCTGTCGCGATAAGTCATGGAAGAAAGTATTATTTTTAATGGGTGGAAATATCGACAAGAAGTCAACATAGGACCGAAAACCAAGAAGCGGGCCGAGATAATGATACACTGCAACAGCATCTACGACGCAAATTAGATTCGATTGGCAACTTGACTTAAGACTAGTAATTATATCAGCGATGTTTTCGAGGCACATGCCGGGAGAGTATCGACTCACTAGTCTCAATACCGTTACTTCGAAATATTAATTCGGCGCAAAAGGTACGCGTAGAGACTCAGGCAGACGTCATCGCGAGACAAATAAACAATTGATCATTTCCACTTGCGAGATCTCCGGCCAGAAACGATTTTCTGCGTTTCCCGTCGACCACGTAGGTCAAACAAACGCGCGTACGCGTTTGACAGTGTAGTAAACAGAAAGAGAAGGAGAGCGCAAAATTTTTGCACACGACAGAACCGTGACTCCGTCCCAATCTCGAAATAGCCGTTCGTCCCTTCTTGAAAACCTATTTCAGGTTCATATTGCGCACGCGGCAAAAAAAGAACGGCGTAGCATTTCGGGGAGAGTACGCGTGCGCGCGCGCACGCTCCAAACAATTTGCGGCGTCAGGCAAAAATTCTCGCACTTACCTTACTCACCTTCGTTATCTCGATCGTCGCGTATCGCTTATCGCATCGTTCTTAAACGCTGTATCGTGGAACTGACGATCGCAATGCCTGATATCGGTCGCGAATTTTCGCGCGTTCCTTCGACACCGTATCGATACGCGCATACGTGGATACCGTTCTATAAATAATGATATGCGTGTCCCTTTTGACACACTCTATCAGTTTGTCGGCTTCTAATATTTAATTCGTCGGCTGGCACTTCTCTATTCTTCGAATGACGAACGTCATGTCCTGGTCTATGCGGTGTGATATTCAGAAAATGCGCGTTATCTCATTCATTTTTATCATCGATCATTGTGTGCAAATGACACTGTGCATGAATTCCGATTGCGAAGGGTTAAAGCTGTCCCTCGTACGTAGGTGTACGAGAGAGCACAGTAGCGGCAAGGAAGGCACAGGTGACGATTTCAAAAAGTGATCGGAAAAGAAGCGACACACGGACTGCGCGTATATACAGGGATAGAAATAGAGAGAGGGAGAGAGAGAGAGAAAGACACGAAAAGCACTGGTGTGCATATAGATAAACCCAGCGACTCGTTGTCCGAGGTCGGTGCTCAAGGTTGCGCGTGACGTCACTGGACCTCTTCCTCGACCCCACCTCCATTCCACGACGCCACCGTACCCGGCCACCTTCTAATATCACAACTTTACGTTCACATCCGTGACACAGCACACATGTCGTCACACACGTGTGCTCATATTAACGTATGTGCATGCACTGTGGATGATCGAGACATCGGGACCGCACTTATGTGCATATGTAACGATACGTATGTTGGACGTATGCGTGTGACGTGACATGTGTGGGCACACGTGTGTTTTGTCGTGTGTGTATTGAGATATGCGGATAACCACGTATGCATTTGGTCATGTAACTGTATGTATCTTTCCCCTTCCCCACAAGTGCACACAGGTTGTATGTACTTACCGAATTCACATTTGTAATTATCCGTGTCTTCTCGCAGGCACTGGGATGGTCGCAGATGCCTCCTCTTTGGATGTATATAAAATATAGCATGAATTACGAATAGGAAGACATGCAGATATCACTTTATAGATTTTCAAGTGTATGCGTATCATTCACTAAGCTTCCATCGCTAAGCATGCTCCACGCGTGTAAAATCCTGTACACATATATAGGTTCGTGTATTCATGTGCGATTCCAAATATACTCAGATACATACACATGGTTACACACGACTACATAACTATACACGCTTTCAACCATATACGCATAATCACGTATGGCTTCAATTTCTTCTACCTGAGTACATATATTTACGGACACGTGTACACATACATACACATGCACGTGAATACTTTACCCACCATCACTTTACACTTATGTATGAAGGCACACACAGCCTCGCAACGTATGTACACATACGTGAAGCATACATACATGTGTGAACCAGCCGTCTACCTGTCCCACCTACCTGCGTCTACCTTCTCTCTCACCTGTTCTCCTTCTTTAACGCGCGCACGCTCCTCTCTCACGCTTCTGAAAGACGTTTTCGCGGCGAGACGGATGCGCGACGCTTATATCATCGGCGCGATCTTCGCTCCATCCTCTCCGAGGAGACCTTTTTGCGCGGGCCATTTTTATCTGAGCGACCAAGTGAGCGAGTGAGCGCGCGAGCGAGCGAGCTAGCTAGCCTGCTTCCGCTTTCGGTGCTCGTGCCAGGTATCAGCGTCGACTGGCGTGCGCTCGTTAACTCGACGTTGGACGACAGTTTGACCACCTGAGAGCTGACTATGTCGCGCGCAACAGTTCCATTCTCCACGTCCTCCTGCGGGACTCGCGTTCAAACGTGGGCGCTGCAAGAACTGTTGCACGTTCGAGGAGAAATTTCGTCATTCTTTCTTTCCGAAATGTTTGAAAACTGTAATCGTGTTTATTTTGACACGCCGAATCGATGAGAAGGTTCGTTTCGAGCTTTTGAGATTTCTCTAGGTAGTTCGGTTCTTTGTCTTTTTTTAAAGCTCCATCATCGTGACGCGTGAGCACTACTGATGCACGATTTAATAAGTAATCGTTGAGCGAGATCGCGACCCTGCGCTTGATTGGATCTAAGCACGAACGGAAAAATGAGCGGTGCCGAGAGTCGCGCACGTTGTCGCGCGGCGAACAGCACTCGATCGCGATTATCTATTTAGATGGGTTTGACGTGCGTCACACACAGCTGGATTCTTCCGTCCACCCTGGTGTCTCTCGGCTTTTTGTTGCCTCTCCTCGCCGTTCCACTTGTACTCGTACCGCGACCAGCCGCAACGTCTCGTCCGTGTCATTGAAATTCGCCGACCGAATTCTCATTGGCGGCGAGCCTTTTTTCGTCGAACCGACCTTGTCCGTGGGCGTAAATGCAACTCCACTTACTTATACGTATCCGAGACCTTGAAAGTTCCCCGTCAGATTCCGCCAGTTATTTATCAATTTTCGTTGGCCGGCCGGATTATTCGGTCGAGAAGGAAGAGAAAGACGGAGAGAGAGAGAGAGAAAGGAGCGAGACGGCGACGCTTCTTTCGACGCCGCTTAATAATCACGTCCAAACAGCTGTATGCAAATGGCAGCCCGGTTATAACTTGAACGTCTTTATGGCCGGCACACGAGCGCGGAGGAGCACACCTTTTCGCACTGTCCCGAACTTCTGTTCCGCCACACTCTGTCTGTCGCAACGTAACGCTTACGTTATTCCTCGGTAACGCGTTACAAAACGGCGCTCGCCGGTACGCCCGGGACGCAACGATGCCGGGAACGTTTGATATTCCGAAATCCTTTGGAAAATATCCGACGGGCCAACTATTGACGCAAAAGAATTTCCATACTCCGGCCGAATTATACATTCAGCGCGGGCGCGTGTTCTCGGCCGCTTTGTTAATTCAATATCCAGCCGTTACGAAAAAATTTTCGCGGCAATTTAATGTAATTCATTAATCGATGACCGAGTAATTATTAAAAAATTTAATAAATGGCCAGTCGGGAATTTGGCTAGGCCGGCATGCCCGGGAGAGCTTTTACCCCAGCTCGGCTGCAAGTATTCTCGCCATGGTATGAAAGGAATCCCCCCCTGTCTGTGGATGTGTGCCGTTACAAGCATCGATGCGTCGTTAATGCGGCACAGCCGCTTCACCGTTTCTTAAGGCGCATAACCGATCGCGAATGCGGTTGTAGACAAGGCAAGGGCATGCCGGAGTCATCCGGAAAAGAAGGTCTCGCTACTTACGTAAACCGCATTCTTCTTTTGTCCCGAACAATTCATGCCGCCACTGTTCCGCGCGCGCACTTGTCAAAATCGTTGCTATCTCAATACGTGTCTATCGTTCTCCGTCAATTATCGCTCCTAAGCAGTTATGCGAGATTCCGGACGAGAGACATCACTCGAGGTATCTGCGTAATCAACTGCTTCGTTCGGCCGCTTACGAAACGAATCAGTGAAATGTGAAATTTCGACCTGCCGCGGCTATATGTTTCGGAGCAAGATTTTCGCAAGTTCAAGTGCGCAGTTTCTGCGGCACTGCCAAGTTCGTTCCATCAGCCGTCGCGTGCCCTTCGACGATCTCTCAATTACATCAGCCGCGTCGCGATTCTCAATCGCGTACTTAGTCGGGCCGGCACCTCCTACGACCCACGCCAAAGAAATACAAAGACGCACCCCAATTTCCAAGCGATCACCCTCGCCACGTTTTTTTTCCCCACCGTCGTCGCGCCGCTACGCGCGTCTTTCTTTACTCACTCACACTGCGAACGATCGGGTTGCGTAACGAGCCGTGCGCATTATAAAACTGCCGTTTCAATAGCGACCTTTGCGCGGCGGCCAGGTAACGCGTGGCGTTTAGTCGTACTCACACACACACGCATTTGTAGGCGCGTGCGTCTACACCGACACACATGCAGAATGCTCGAACGTACGAATGCGACCGTGTGCGCGCGCGCGCGCGTTCTCAAAAGGAATTTGCACAGGCTGGCATAAAACCTACGCGGCCTATGAGCGGGCTAGGCTTGGATTACGTCGGGAAATTATGCGTGAACGAAGTAACGAGTTTCACGAGTGAAAGGGCCGCGCGCGCGTGCGGCTGGGATTCGATTTGCACCGATGCGATGCGTCGTGAGCGCGGTAATGTTTTGACGGCGCACGGTTTAATGGAATTCGTCGGCGACGCGGTGAGCTCGCTTGAAACAGCTGATGCTTTGCCATTGATGTTGATGATGTACGTGCTCGGGCGTACTCTGTACGGCCTGCGGTAGGTTCGGGTCGGCGGTGTGTGCCCGGCGAGCGGTCATTTTTACGTAACGCACGGCGCACTTGCTTTTCTAGGTATAAAATGGAACGTGAAATTTACGAAGAGAACGAGCGCGCGTCAATCAGCTGATGCTTTACCGTTGACGTTTATGATGTACGTGTTGAGGCGTGCTCTACGCTCGGGAAGGTGTTCGGGTAGGTTGTGTTCCTTCAAAGCGGTCATAATTTTACGTCATACGTGGCACTCACTTTCCTAGGTGTAAAACGCAGTACGGAACTTATGCCCGCAGTGTGCTCGCGTCAAACAGCTGAAGCTCTAACATTGGTGTTAACGTTAACGTACGTGCATACACTCCGCGCTATGAGTAATTTCCGCTTAGTCGTGCCTTTGAATCTCTGAAACGGTAATTCGTACATAGCACTTTCCTAGGTGCAGCATAGAGAGTGAGAGCAAAATAAAGTGGAGGCTTGATGACTCGTCGTGTCAGCGGATCGAGGAGCGCGACGTATTTCTGAGACGCCAGAAAAGCGTTCGATGGCTCGGGAACATATCGCAAAATTTTGCGCTCACCCGATCTCGCGGTATTTCGCACGCCCGACGTCATTCAAGGTCGATTCATTCTCGCGACGCAGAACGCGCGAACAACGTTCTATCCTCTCCCGACCTCTCCTCTCTGCCCGTATCTCTCCGTCTCTTTGGGAATGCTATCTGTATTACTTTATCGTCGGCAGGAGACGTCGGGACGGGAGGGTTTGTCCGGTATTTTCGCCCTCAATCGCCAAACGGCAAGGTCTTGATCCTAGACGAGATCGCCCGCTATTCGCGCATAACAAAAGACTGCGAGTCGTGATCGACGACGATTCTCTCCTCTGACCGCCTTTTAATTATTGGACCCTGTATCCAGCTCGCGTCCTTGCACTCGGTTCACTTATAATTCACGTAATAGTCTTCTTACGTACGCGTACGCGCGTATTATGCGTATATTAACTGTAGGCGCCAGAAGTCAGTTTATACGTATACGCCGTATTATTAGCGCGTGCACGCGTGGCATGAAGCTCTCTCGTTTTTTGGAGATTCTCGATCGACACGCTCCTCGTTCTACGATATTAGCGATCATCGATAATGACGATGAGTTTTCACCGCAAAAAGATCGGCGCGTGCTATTACCTTATTGCATCGATGCTTGGTCGTTTTACAATTTCTTACCGGCCGAGGATATTAATAGGTTTTTTTTCCGCACTTTACTGTCTTCCTTCTTCGGCCGCCTTCTTCATTCGACTGCTCGCGTCGTGGCCGCGGTAATGGTTATTATTAGAAGCCTATCCTGTTAGATATCACTTTCATCGGCTAGCGATTGCTGTTGGCGGGGATAAATAAAATGACATCCGCCGGCTGGCTGTCATAATGAAGATAGTTACGGGGCGCATTATGCGCCAATTACTACGGCCATTGGCCGCCACGCTGCCACGGATTATGAGATTTTTTTATAAAGCCACCCTCTTGTGCCGAGGCGCGTTAACGTAATGCGCGTGTACGTTCATACGTGCACGCATGCGATTCGTGCATGACTCGACACACTGGATATACGTCACATGTATCGTATGTATCACATCCATACGCGCGTATGCATCCGATGTAGGCGGGCGCACATAAGTGCGTGCTCCGAACACCCTCGCGTATGACTGTAAATATGTAACGTTACTATCGATATTTCACTACCGACGCACAAGGTATCAGTGCCTCTCAAATCTATCGACAGTTCGGTCAGATCGGGTGCGAATGATTTTCGAACTGCCGAAGATGTCACGCGCCACAATTATTGCTGCTCCAACTTCTGCAGATGCATTCCTTCAAGAAACGTCTAACGCACGCAAACGTCTCTCACCGTCCGGAGAACCGCAAAAGACCACTTTCGTTTGACGGAAGCCTCACGCGAAAGTTTCAGGGCGATGTTCTTTGTCGGCCAACAAAAAGCCGTCACGCCGTCGGTTTCGATAGGTCGCCGCGAAAATCGCTTTTCGCGTATCGGCCGGCTTCGGCGAACCTCTGCGCCAGTGCAGCTAGTCGCGCCGCCTAGTTTCGCCGATTTCCATCCGATTTCACCGCGCACTTTTTCCGGCCATTAGCAACGAGAAATTAGCGATCCGCGCCGTGCGATTCCGCGAATGAGAAACGCTGTCCGTCGACGCCGTCGCCGTCGCCGTCACCGTCGGCGCGGCATATTCCTCGTCTCCTTTCACTTCGAATCTCCTTTTAGTATAGGTGGAAACATCTACCGTTACCTATGCGCGTCGGTATGTGGCGGCACGCCATAAAAGCGGAGCAAAGTATATAATATAAGGGCAACGAGGATCGACAACAGGTGCCTTAGGTTCCGCGAACACGGAAGCTCGTCGCTTTCAGGAGCGGGGGAATTTCGTCAGATACTCGGGTATGTGTCATATGTGTTTTATGTTGCACGGGGAGCGGTCGGCGTGGTATTCGAAAAACTTATCGAGCGTGCTGAGAGGGTTATTCTGAATGAAAATGGTAGATGGGGTACGATTCGATTTGACTCTCGTTGTCGAGATAAGCGCTGTTTCATTTATTTTAGGCCGTATCTTCGAGACTCTTCTCCGTCCCTTTGGATCCACTTTCATCCCTCCAAAGGGAAATGTTTCTGAAAACTCTTGGTTCCTCGAGGAAATTGCGAAATAGTAAGGAAAATGTAATAAAATGAATTGAGCTCATTTAGCATTTTTAGGCCATATCCCAGAATCTGTTGTAAGTCAGGTATCTATTCCAACGAGTTAGTTTTCGTGTATTTTTGTTTCAAAAGACCCGGGTCAGTCGGAAAATTTCAATATTTGCTGGCATGTAAATTGATATCAGAAAATAGTTTTCTAATATGAAATATTGATCCTACACGTCACTACTAATAATTGAATGCCTGGATAATCAATTGACATTCTCTAACGCCTGCCGATACTTTTGATCTCGAACTATTCGACGCGCCAACTAGTAGCCGTAAAGTTACCGATGGATCTAATATGTCATTCCTGTCTGGCGTGAACTACCTGCATGTAGGGATAACCGGCCACGCGTTGCGTAACAGATTTTTCGTGAAGAACCGCAACAACGGCGCAGGGCCTTTATTAACTTACCCAAGCCGGTATTTTCCGATATATCGAGTATCCCTAATTTCCGATTCCGCCCGGCAAGCGATATTTTACGCGCGAAAAATCAGATTCTCATTTTTGGTGCACACCGACCTAACGTATAGTGCGGCGGAAAAAAATTCGTTGACCGTTGCACGAACGAGGGAGAAAAAAAGGGAAAAATGGCGCAAAAAGTTTCATTACCGTCGACTGAGGGATGCGACGGCTACGTGTGCGACTTTTTACGCTCGCTCGCCGTCTGTGATTTCTGATAATTCGACGCGATAATCTCATCCGCGCATCGCGGCTTTGAAACGCGCGAAACTGGAAATATCGTGGGTAAAGGTGAAGAGTCGTGTCGGTCGAGGTATGCTAAAATATTTTGCCGCTGTTGCATCATGCCGTCACGCCTCTTACGCGTTTTTCTGTTTCTCTCTTCGTCGTACGAAAAATTACTCACGACGCTTCTTCTAACGATGATCGTATGCACGCGGATCTTGGTAATGAGCCACCGACCGTGATCGAAACCATGAAAACCGTCTGTGCGTTGTAAAATTGATCGTATACAACGATGTCAAGGCGCTTAGCGTCTTGTTAAATGTAATATACGACTTCGACAACTAGCCCGCGTATTAAGATTACGATAACGAGATTTTTTGGAATTGCAAAGTGTCGACTGACATTTAGGAGTTTGGTGCAACTGTTAGCTAGACAGTTATTCGACAAATATTAGGCGTCAGGTTATGCCGTTAACTCCCGCGACGACGTGAGCGATAAATCGAAAGTGAAGCATGTCGGCGCGGAGTGGAATTCGGTTATACGAAGTGACAATTTTCGTTGCAAGAAATCTGGTCGCGCGCTTATTGCAGTGAGGAGACAAACGCTGGTGTCATTATGCCAACGACACTGACGTATAATTCTCTCGATCATCGCGGCGTGGTGCGCGGACCATTTTTCAAATCGCGTGGCTTTCCGCATAAATCGTCCACACATCGCAAGATCCCTTCTTTGCAGTAATGCAGTTGATCGCGTAATACCCATTGTCGGACTCTCATTGTCAGCGAGTCGCATCTGTCGTTCGTTCTCGTTCGACGTTACGCCTTATTTCGCAAAGTCTCGAAAAGCTGCGGGCACGCGCTTCCACCTTGGACCACGCGCACGCAATCCTTTCTCGACGATCCGACGTGCTCCGCTTTTGTCGATCGGGGAAACCGCGCTTTGTCCGATGCGCAATGCCATCGTGTGGGCAAGGTGACGATCTGTGAATGGAAAATCGAGTGGGTGGAAATGCAGCTGTCGATTTGCTCTGAGCCGCTTATATAAGACCGGATACGTAACACTCAACTTCTGCCGTTTTCAATATTTCACGCATACCGACGACCACGTTTCTCATTTAATGTAACATTTTACAAGACTGAAATAATCATGGCGAATCCTGCCTTCAATCTTATTCAATGGCCGCACATTATAGAAAGAGCCCTGTTACTTGTTTTCTATTTTCAATCAGTAACAGAGTTACATCGACAACGTGCGAACAAAAATTCGGATGCTCCACGTTTCGCAAGTGCATAATCTCTGACCGCAGTAACAATTGTCACGAACGTTTACGTTGGCGCCCGACGTTGCGATCGATGGAAAAATTGGCGAATATCAAATGTCAACGGGCGTCATTTTAACCCAGCCAGTTTCCAGTCCCATGTAATCCGTATGTCAGGTATCATCCGCGATATCCTCCATTGTCCGATTGGCATCTGCCGATTACGCGGATTGTCCCTCGCAGCGTTCCATCTCGCGGAGAGCGGAAAAGCCGAGGCGCGCGTCTGCTCTGGCCGAGAATTCTCAGCGGGATCAGCTGCCCGCCGCGTCTCAATAGGCAAATCGTGCGCAGCTGCTCGACGATTTGGCGACAAATTCGTGGAAAGCGCGTGGAAAAAGGGTTCGATCGAAGTGTGGGATCGTGGGGCGGACAGATGTTAGATTTCGGGGTTGATCGATTAATGGAATATGAGAAAGCATCAAGGTCAACAGTGGGTGGGTGTACGTACGCATGGTTATACGGGCACACACAGCATACAAACATTATAACGTGTGTCAGCGTTGAAGCTTTATTTCACGTATAACAAAGAATACATGCAGAAATAAAGGAATAACGACGAAAAGAAAAATATACATGTCGAATAGAGAACGTCCTCCTTCTCGAAGTCGGTTAAGAAAGCGGCCAAGACGAGCTAAAGGACGTGCGTCAGATGGAGAGATGGGAAGATGGAAAGAAAGGCTTACGCGGGCGTGTGCGTATTTGGAGAATAGCGGCGCCTGCTCCCACGCCACCCTTTCGCATTCTCGCTCGAAGGTACGGTGCCCACTCTGGTGGGGTCTTGCCCGATGAATGGCAAGGATTTTTGCATAAAGGATTCGAGCGTCGGGGCTAGCGCGAGGATTAATGCACGGCCGAGCCGGCTCTCACGATCGAACGTGGGAGAAAGCGTGACATCCGATCTTTACGTGCCGAATTCCTTTCGCGACTTCCTGGCAGACTTCGCTGTCTCCGTAGGTGGAGGATGGGGTGGGGGGTGGCGAAGGAGAGAAATATGTCGACGTAGATTCGGTCGCGGGCTAACATGATATATAAAGACTGGCCCGCGACGACAAACCGGCTCTACGACGAATGTTTCTACTCAGTATTTCGTTATTCGCCTGTCGCCTCCCTTCGCCGCTCGTTTCCCAATGAATTAGTGTCCCGATACTGGGTCACCTCGATTTTTCTCTCTCCCCCCCCTCCCGTCTTTTTGTTCTCCGCCATTTTATAATGCGATTATTTGTCTCTCCCTCTCTCTTTCAATGCGGACCTTTTTCGCCGCACACAGGGCGGAACATGTGTATATGTACATGCGTACGTACTATACGTCATATTTGTTTGTCTCTGTCCTATCGTACGGCGCTCATTCTTTCACCCTGCCGCGAGTGACGTAATTAGCGATAAGAGTTTGTTGTATGTGCAAAAGCAGTATTCCATTAACAGGGCACGGTGAGCAACGTTGCGCGCGTTTTTACTCGCCCGTGGTATTCTAATTAACATGACATTAAGTTGATGAACGATGCATCTTGCATATGTTATATGCGTATACAACAAAGTTTGCGGAGAATTTAATATGGACGTGCGCGCGCGATTGCGAGCGAGGACTTCAACGCGCGCGGTGCTGTTTTTAATTAAATTACGTCGGTGCGAGGAACTTTGTGGAAAAACGATATGGGAACTACGAATGTTTCATTAAATGTTGTGTCAGTGACGTGCCTCGCACTTCTAATATGTCAATAGCGGGCCTAGCATTTCTTTCTTCTACTTTTTTGGGGATCGATTTCGTGCAACTTTTCCAATCCCAACTCGGTCCGTTCCGATAACGTAATTAGCGGGATGTATGTTAATACAGGTAGATATCGTGCGACACTTACATTTAATTGAATCCACCTTCCTTCGTTTGTATGCAAATATAATGGGCCACGGCGGCGACGGTGCTTCGCGAAAATATGCGCGAAACTTTTGCAAAACGCCGGAATTCCGCCGGACGGCCGGAGTGAGAATCTTTGCTGGTCGTCGAGACATTTATTAATGGATCATAAAATATGTATACGCGTACGAAACGAATTTCCTACATCACTAGCCGCTACGCCCGTACAGACAAATCGTTTTCAGTCATCCTCGACACGACGTTACACACACGCACGAACGGTTCTCGTGCGATAAAGCGTTCACAAGCTTCCGTTATATTTATGTATATTATGCCGCATACATTCCACCTGCGCGCATCCTTGATCGTAGCTGACCTTATGACCCACTATAAAATTGGCTAAACGATCCACGTCAATCCGTCGACTCCGATCGCACGTCATTCGCACTTTAAAGAAGGACTAGAGCAGCAAATGCGCGACAGATAGGGGTCGAGCCTTCGCTCCCCGTATGTGACCATTAAACGTCTCGACCGGTGGTTAACGCTTTAGATGGCCAGATCTGTTGATCAGTAGCCGCGATTTCTGCGGACGAGCGCTTTGCGCTCCCGGTAATTTCTCCTCCGCAACTCGCCCGTGTTGCATTATTGATCAGGTAATTACATGAAAAAAAAAAAAAAAAAACGAGCGCGCGCCATATTTACAGGCGCAAAAACGTCCTCCATCGACTCGCTTCACTCTTTCTCCGCGTCGCGTCCGCCACCCCCTGTCGCGATGAACATATTTCTACCGCGTCGCACGTGCGCGGCCGAGGCTTAATAACGTTCAGTTTTATGAATGCGGAACGCTCGGCGATTGTTCTCAAAGGCTGTTGTTAATCGCGGATGAGTATGATAACGCGAATGGGATGATTTCGACGCATCCGCGGTAATCGTCGCGTAGACACAAAGCACGCGCCAGCGAATTGTCGGATTTATCGGTGTGACGCAACGTAACGAAGCCGATGGTGCGAAGCGGAATTCTCAGCGAATGAAAATCAGAGCGGTGAAATACGTAGGGCAACGCGCGTGTTGCCCCACGAGACAATGTTTTGCAACGTTCTGCGTCAAGCGACTTTCAGCATCACGATCGACTATACTCGACACGATCAGTCCAATCAATTTCTTCGATAATTTCTTCATTTCAGTATGTCGATTACCGTTGAAAACAATTGACTTTAATGTCAAATATTATTGACATGAGAATTCTGAATATCGACGTACTGACAATATTTCGTCATTATAACTTACATCTTTCCGAATATGAGCATTTGCAGAGTACTGATCCCTTTATTCTGGGAAACGTGTCAGTATTACTGTGATCCCAATCGTGGCTGCGATTAAATCGCCAGAACCGGGCAAAACCTGCATTCGCCAAGTAATTAGGGGACGCGAGTAATCGGAGATGAATCGATTTACGGCAACACTCTTTTCATCCCTTCCGTTCTCACCGATTCCGCAGCCTGTCAGCCCTGTCCGCAGATACCCTGTTACACTATCTCGACAGGTATCGCTCAGGATTTTTCCGTTCGGTTTCAATGCGTCGCTGGACGTTAGCTGCGAAGCGTGCGAAACCCGGCACCCGGGCTTTGCTTTGAGCCACGTTGACGTATAAATAAAGCAGCCTTGTCGAAAATACCGGATAATGATCTGCAGGGCTGAACCCCGTAGAGCGGAAATGCCAGGAATACCGTTCGAATGATATCGATCGTTCGAAATGTCGAAATTGGAGAAATGTAACGGCGTAAGCGGATCTACGCTTGGCGGCGACGAAAGGTGATGGGAAGAATTTTAATATATCCGAGCGTTATTGTTCCGGGCTACTTTTGCGCCGCGAGGGCAAATCGGATCGATGCTGGACATTTTTCGCGAAGGAGTTTATCGGCAGATTTTCGCCCTCTGCGGTTCTCCCACGTGCCCTTCGTCGTATATCCTTTTGTCCCGCGTACTTCCTGGACGCTCGGTGCGCCTTTGTTGCGCGAACCTGAGGACGAACGTCCGGCGTCTTCGCATACGTCTTTGCCTCCCTCGACAATAGTCAAATGGGACTGGTGGGGTTCTATGGACGGACGATAGTGTGCGTAATAAGCTGAGAATGGCAGTTTACGGTACACCACTCGGAACACATTCGACGCTGCTGCTGCTTCAAGCAGAAATTGGTGATCATGTATTATTAATGCATACTTTCATCTGGGAAATTGACGCGCTGCGCACGGTCTTAGGTTCTGGTCGGGAGACACGTCCACTTTATTGACTGGCGCAATATAAAATCTGTAAATTCACGAGTCGGAAGGCACATCCGTCAGTCCGTAGGTAATGCAATAATTTACACCTCTTTAGCTGAAAACCTTCTCCCGTCGTCGCGCCCCCATTTTCTCTCCTGCCCGTTTTTCCCGTAATAATGCGAAACTTCTTTCGATACTCCCGCGAGTACCCGCGAAATTATCCATCCGCCGTCGAGGGGGATGGCGTATTCTACAGCGATCGGGAGCGGTCAAGTTTGGCATGCAAGAGCAGAGTTAAGCAGATTAAAAATGGTCAGCCGAGCTTACCTCAATGCGATTACTAATAAGAATGCTTCGTTATGTACGGATTCCCTGACCATGCCAATGGACCATGTTAGAGCGGACCTCTTTTTCTCTCCTCTCCTTCCTTCTTCTTTCCCCAGCGTAGCCCGCATTTCGAGTGCCGAACATTTCGTCGTTGGCCTCCGTCTAGAGAGGGCCTCCGTGCAATTAATGCACCCCGGAGAACAATTTTCTTTCCCCCTTCTACTCTCTTGCCTCTTCCTTTTTTTTTCGGCGCGCACTTCAGCCTCCTCGTATTACCGGCAAAGAATCGGGTTGCAAATGCGGTCGCGAGGAAAATCGATCCGACGACTGAGGAGATGCGCAGACTTTTTTTCCATCCGCGTTCGAAGCGCCGTCATTAGCTTTTAATATCGAATTATCGGCTGGCGCTTGCCGAGAGTCCTCCGCGCTTCCCGAGTGCGAGAGGACGGTATTTCACGGGGCTTTTTGTTGCACGCTGCGGACGTACTTCCAGAAACTTGAGCTGATGAGGAGGATATCTCACTTCCATATCGAACTTCGGGAAGCAGACCCTAGTCCATTGCCATACCGTGGCTTTATTTATTGCGAGAATTGTATAAAACAGCTTTCGTCCGAGTGTTAAGTAACGCCGAATGTCATGATCTGGGCGAAAGTAAATTTGGAATTTTCTCATCATTCTTCGATTCATACCTCGATCACGGTTTGTCGTTTTCCGTAGTATATTTGTAATTTCATCTGTAAGTGAACAGTTTTGCTTCTGAGCGAAAAAGTTCAACAACTCAAGACGAATCCAATGGAATCGCAAAGTTATATCGAACTATGTGTATCGAATTATATCGAAGCGTCTTCTCCGGATCCGGATACAGCTTGCGTTTCACTTAATTAGGAACGGTTACGCCAGCCTGCACGTACCCGAGTCGTTGCGAGGAAACATTTTAATTGGCAGAATGCTCCCGGGGGAGCGGAAGAATCGCAGTACTAATGTCCTCTACGCGTTCACGCTCTCCTTATCTCCTTTCGCGTAATTTTTCCATCTTGGTCAGCAGCCGGAGAAGTAGAACGAAAGAAAGAGACCGGAGAACGAAGAGAATGATAAGAAATACACATGCCAACCATAAGGAAGGGAAATAATATAATGAAATAGGTATTGGGTACTAGGATCAGGAAGAGACGATGAAAAGTGTAACGATATAATAAAGCTGAGGAGATACAGAGGATACGAAGTGCACGCGACAATGGTAGGAATATGAAGAGTCGACATGGGGCGTGGGAGAAAAATGGAGTGCGGAAAGTGAGAACGGAAGAGAGAGAGAGGAAGAAAAAGGGCCTCGACTTTGCAGACGAGGAAATAGGTGAAGAGCCCAGAGAAGAGTGGAGAGAACGAGCAAGATTGCAGCAAGACGAAGAAGAGAAGACGGCAGAGGCCCTCGGATGCTTCGAGAGATGCTAATTTGCTTGGCATTACACGAGGTTCATAGCTCGTCTCTCGCTTCCACGCCGCGTCCTTTATCGGCCACCTTCCTCACCCTCTTCATCCTCTCCACCCTCTCCACCTTCGACCGCACTTCTTCAGCGTCCTCCAACCTCATCCTTGTGCTCCTCGTTTTCCACTTGGTAGTCTTGAGTAGACGTCGCACTCCGCACTTGTCAAGCTTCTTCAATATGACGACGGGAGACAGTTCCCTCTTAGCAGAGCAAAAGAAAGACAGCGTATTGAGTGTTCAATAGGAAATGATGATGCATGGAGTAAACAGCGAAATTTTGATATAATTGAAAAATTGCATTAGAGCGCTTTAAAATCGTCTCATATACATAGAACTGGGCGGATTCAAAGGCATTGACACTCTTTTATCGGAGTTACTGGCGTTATTTACGCGAGATTCAGTTATTTTCGGCCGTTTTGATGGTATTTGCTAAGTAAGATAATTATCTCGCCGGTCTTCCACCAAACGGTTGGAAGGATAGCTCTAATGTGATACTAGATAAGAACTATTGTAGTCGGAGATCAGTTTACACAACTCTTAACTTTATCGATGCCCGCTTATTTACTCTAACGATAGTTATCTCTGCTCACCTACGGTTCGACGCGATAATCTGTCTTTCAAAAAAAAGTACGTACAATTTTCATGGGTGCCGGTTACGTAACTCCTTGTTACCAACACTTTCAAAGATATATTTAGTTTTTCAAAGATATCGGCTAAATAACTCACAAATGCCTTACCATCGACCGTTAACAGATTTTTCATTTCAGGTTTGTCGGTTAAAAATCACTAATAGTATCAAATAGTTCTATAAATCTTTTCAAGCAGTTTCCTTTCGAGAGCCATCTTACTTCAGTGTGAAGTATAAGTCTCACATGGTCTTCATTTTGTTCTTCACAAAATAACTTGAAGAGACGTTCACATTTGGCACTAGCTTTAATAGCATCGATGCACTTTATAACTAAAGTTAGTACTTCATTTTGAACAGGCGAAATGTTTTTAGCTACCAGGTTTTCCCTGTGAATAACAATATGCACAGGAAGCATTTTTGGATTCTCATCTTTCATCAATTTTAAGCAACCATTTTTCTTCCCCATCATATTAGGAGCACCATCTGCAGCGCAAGATGTTATATATTTTTCATTGGTATATTATTGACATCTAAGTAATTTTTTAGCTCACTATATATATCTTTGGAGGTAGTGGTGCTTTCTAATGATTTACAGAACAACATTTCTTCAGCAAAATCACCTTTATCAATATATTTTACGTAAGTTATAAATACGGCCTCACTGTCCCTCAAAGTTGATTCATCGATTTGCACTGAGAATTTTCTTGTTTTCAACTTTTTAACAAGTTGTATTTCAATATCCTCACTCATTTCGTTTATTCTTCTGCTAACAATATTGTTACTTAGTGGCATAGCTTTAACGTTTTGTCATCTTTTTCCAGAACACTCTTCTTTTCTTCTCCACTTTCTTTACTCTTGTACGTTTTCTTTCGAGTTATTTTCTCCTTCATCTTATCATATATTTCCAAATTCTGTTTCAGTCCTCGTACGCTGCGAGCCTGGTAGAGAACCGCCTTGTACGATTCCTTGTCCACTATCCCGTTAATTATGTACTCCATAATGGCACTCTCTTCTACGTTACCCTCATTGTCGATTTCTATCATCGCATAAACGTATTGACGTACCGTTTCTGTCGGCAATCTCTTGCGCCTGTAAAGCCGTGAATGAATAGTAGCACTATTTGTTTTAACTTTAAATTCTCCCTTTAGCTTTCCTTTCAAAATCTTCCACGTCGTCATTCCCCTTTCCGATGCAATATACTGCTTTGCCGAACCGCGCAGCGTACGCTTACCATAAATAACTTTTTGCAAATCATTCCAATTTAGCAATTCACTCATGTCTTCGAACTCGGCTATCCATTTTTTTATCTGCAAGCAGTCGTCTCCCAAGAAATAGGAAAATTTTCCTTGTTTCTTTTTCGCACTCTCTTTCTTTCTTCACTCGCTCTTTTTTCGCGTTCTTCGTCTGAAGAATCTGTCTCATCCTCGCTTGTTTGCGTCTCGTGCTCTTCAGAATCCCTCTCCTCGTCTTCCTCTTCTTTCTCGCCTTCCTTGTCTGCTTTGTTCCCCTCGACGTGTCTTTTGAGTCTATCCGTTTTCGGCTTTCTTACCAACCGTACTCATCTTTAGCTTTGCCAATTCGCTTCTAATTGTAAGTTCCGCTACCTTCATACGGTTTATTGTCTCCACTATTATTCCCTGCTCTTGTGGCCCCTGACTAACCGCGATTATCGTTCGGTCTAGATCATCGATATCGTCTTCCATCTCGTCGTGAGTCTGATCTTGCATCCGATCTGCGACGTCTGTTTTGTCCGCACTCATTTGGCCTTCGATTTCACTTTTTAACTTCACTGGCACCGCCCTTAACAGTCTTTTTACTCTGTGCACTTCACTATCGTCCTCACCGTTTATCCGTTACTCTTTAGCCTGCGGTTCACTCTCCACCTTTGCTGCCTGTCTTTCACTTTACATGATTTTTCTATAGCGAGCACGCACTGTTGCAATTGACTTATTATTCGTGGCGCCTTTACCGTTTCTCTTACTCAAAGTGAAACCTTTTCTTATCCCGGAGGGGCCCCCAAACGTAGGATTCCGTCTTGTGCTGTCGTTAAAATTAAGATTTATTCAATAAAATATTACACAAAAGTCGCACATCCTCTCCTGCTTAATGCTTTTCACAGACTAATTTTTCGCATCTAGCTGCAGACATGCCAGCCTCCCGTTCACGCATCCTTTTTGTTTTTCGCTGCACTCAGGCTCTCTTGCTCTCTTTGAATGCATACTCACATCGATTCTCACATCTTTCATTCATCAACCACACACGCATTCCCGCATATATATATATACGGACGCCGCACGTGAGGCGAAACGCTGATTGAGAGGCGCTGCCTAGCAACTGGTGTCCTCGCAACCTTTTCTCACCCCCGTCGCTGCAGCCCCTACTTCGTCTCTCTTTCTCTTCCTTCAACTCTCCCTCTTTCCTTCTCCGTTTCACTTCTCAGTCTTCTTATTCTCCCTCTTCATCCGCTCTTTAAGCTGGCTTTTACTCCTGCTTCGCGCGCCTCTTTGCGCAGATCTATTTCTCTCTCTGAGATACCTCTTCTAACCGTACACAGGTACTCGATAGATCGCTGGAGGTATCGTAAATTCGAATTTTCCGTCTCATGCCGATACCGTGAGCAGACACCTGTCATACCCCGTGCAGATCTTTGGTTTGCATGTAGTTGAAGTTGTAAAACAGAAGGTTTGTTTGAGGAAAATATCTTGTGTCCCGATTCCCAAGCAAATCTATATTGTAGGCACGATACAAATGTATTTATTATGACAAATTCGAGGGCAAGAAACGCTGCGATTTCGAAGCGACTCTCTGTGAAAGTTGCGCCCCTCTCCGCTCTACCACGTGAGTCACGCGTACGTCGCGGCAAGGTTCAATCTCATCAAAGAGCAACGATTCCCGAGTTCAATGGGCGCTTTCAATACGCGGCAAACGTAATCAGGCCATTTCTAAGGGCGCGCCGGGGAAAAGCGAGTGGCGTTGCCGTTGCAATAAAAGGGAGGACCATTAAAATCGCTCGCCACCGTGAAAAGCGATGGGATGACACATTAAACGGCCGGAGGAATTACGCGAGCGGCGTCGGTTGTGCGCGATGCGTGCAGAGAATCGTCGGGCACGCACACCGATGCACGCCCCCGCAGAAAAAGCCATTTATCGTATACCGCCAGTTGCCCGGATGCTTTGTACAATTTGGAAATATAATTTTTTTCCACGCCAGATAAAATTGTAAATCCGCGTAACGCGGCGCCGGCTGTGTTGATTCGCTCGGAAAATGTCGCGATAATTGAAATTGCTCCGGAATCGACGTCATTGTTGTAAAGAGGTAGGCTCTCGCGATACGCGCGCGTGAAATAACATTCGCTGTAATCGGCGCCGTAATTCTGGCGCGCGGGTAGAATTATCCGTTGGTATGGATTTTTAATCGCGATCGCGTTTCGCTCCGCATACTGGCCGATACTGTCCGATTAACACGTTAATCGGCCCTGTCATCTCGGTCACCGTCGACGATGACTCTAGCCACTTGCCCGCTTCAAATTATGCGGACTACTACAGGCCGGTCGATATTTCGCGCCCTTTTTAATTCCTCCCAATTTCAGCGTCTTCCTCGCGGCGCGCTCGAAGCTGCCATTATCTCGCGTCAGTGTTTCAATATCACGTATCGCGATGAACCTGGCGCTTTATCAGGCTCCCTCTTTGGCTTACAATTTATCAACGATAAGCGCGTCACCGCCGATCTCTCGATACCGCCCGGGACTTATCAGATCGCACGATCCTCCAATTTCGGGTAGCCTCCGGGCATTTTGTTTGCAATTTGCCGCGTACGCGTATCGCCGTTTACATTATTGATAATAAGCTAGAGCGCGGATTAAGTGTAATTAGAGCAAATTCCAGGGTCGTGTATAGCGGCAACGAACTCGCGCGGCCGAATGAAGAGATTGATAATAACGGACTCATTACGCGGCGCTCGTAACATGTAATTAAGTATGAATTAACCGCATCATCGCGGAATCGTGATATTACGTTTTGATGTAACACGCCGCGCTGAAAACGATAATTCTAGAATATTCGTGCGGATTTTACGGGGGCGAGCTCGCGTGTTGCGCGCTCGCTCGCATATATCGTTAATTAGCCGTCGGGCAAGAGAATTTTGCATTGTTCAATGCGCACTAGTCAAACTCAAGAGCCTGACAACGCTTTCCGTTAATTCTCTGCGCGGATATTTGTATGTTTACAGTTTCGGTCAAAGTAACGGGTCACGTCCGCGTTTTTTTTGTGTTTTCTTTTTTTTTTTCATTGCAATCGAAATTTCTGCAACGCGAGACCCGTTATTAAAATCGACGCACCGTTATCGTGCCAAAGCGATTGCAATCATGATTCTTTCAATTGGCATAAATGTTATTGTAAGAATGATCAGTGTTTCGTAAAAAAGACGTCACAGTATACAGTGGGTCTTATTTTGCTTATTCTTCACGCCTGAATACTCCTTCTCTTTTATTCTTCTTTTTCTTCGTCCGTCTACTTCGAGCGTATTACATTTCTAGAGAAATGGAATTATGCGGCCGGTCGACAGTGGTTATCTGTTCGTTGGTGGGTAGGTAGCTTGAACTAATGGATGGGGAGGTACGCGAAAAGGTATAGGGGAAGGTAAAAGGTAGAGGGTAAGAGATGTCACACTTGTTGCTGCTTCCTGCAATCCTTCCTGTCGTCGACTCCATATATTCTCTCTATTCGAAGATCATATCAACCCTCGATTGCACAAGTACAATATCTATCGAAACTCGAAGCTATTGAAATTCGTACACGATAGCGGTGTCGTCGATAATAGTACTCATAAAATGAACGCAAACAGATAGTCCTCGTACGCACGGAACAGCTCGGCGCAGTTTTTCATACGGTCTCGTGTACAAAATTCCCAATTTTCCATACTTCGGCGCCGATCGTAACAAACTTCCTCCTCGTTCGTCTCCTCCACTCCTCCGAAATCCAAACTCGGCTCTCGTCCGAAAGCCAGACAGTGTCTAAATACGTCGATCCTAAAATTGCGCACGGATCGGCCAGCGCCAGCTCATTTGAGAGTACATTCTTAATGGCGTCGCGTTCGCAGCTTTTTTCGTGCGACCCATCAGAACTCCCCGTACGTATAAACGTTGCACTCGTTCAGCGAAAGGAACGCCGCCGTTCGCGTTTTCGCCAGACCTAGCCACTTGATTGTTTGTCCAGACGCTCTCGAGTTTTCCGAATTTATCGCGAGCCCCGAAGCAACCTCGTGGTCGAAAAAAAAAACCAAAAAAGAAAAACAAAAAACACACCGCCCCGACGTATGCGTGCGTGCATTTGCGAACATATCGAACGCGCTCGCCCACCAACACGCCTTAACGCTTTCCAAGTGCGGCGGTTCACTCGTTTAATGCGTTTCGAAACCTGTGCACTTCATTGGCAGAAATGCAATCCGGCGCGGGGTGGGGCGGGAGGGGTTTGGGAAAGGTTGTTGGAGGGCGGTGCGTGAGGTAAAAGAGAGGACGGGGATGAGTCGGGGGAGGAGAGGCTCGGTATCGTCGACTAATGAATTTCATTTGGTCCGTTGCGAATGCAGAATGGATCGCAATTACTACGGGCACAAGGCGCGTAGGAAATTTAATCGGGCTTAATTACTGCCGAGCTCTCTTCCGGAGCGCCCTCGATAATCGACTGAAACGTGTCGAATCGGTCGGTCAACTCCCGATTCGCCGATTCGCCGATTCGCTTATGTTCGCCCCGCGCAATTTCCGACGACGCCGCGGCGCGGAATTTCGCGATTGATCGGTGCTTATTAAATTAATTGCGAGTCGACGCGGAATAGGAGGCTACCGGCACAGGGCGAGGGAGCGAGAGGTGGGCGGAAGGAGTGGGAGTTGAAGCTGGCGCGCTCTTTCGAGACTATCTCACTCCGATATCGATGACAGCGGTACCCGTCTAAACTGCAACTTGTCATGCGAGCAACGTCGCACCTGCTGCCGTCTGTGAATCGATCATTTGCCTATATTCCCACCGGCGTTTACACCTGTCAACTCGCCATTAGCGTCGCCAGAGTCAAGTGTACGCTTAAAGAGATCGTGCGCATAAACGGCGCTTCTATAGAGTATGTAAGGGGTATCTCAACTTACGGTGCAACTTCTTACCTTGTTTCTTTAAGTCTGTGCTTCAAGAATCGCTGCCGGCAAAAAGTGGTAGTATCCAGAGTCTCGAAGAACGTGAACATTGTACAAAGGAGTCCCCGTTCAGTTCTATCGAGAAGTCGTACGGGAAATGAGAAAGTTAATTCAAAGCTCTCTTATTGAAATCAGAAATTACGAAACTTCTTGTTCGCAATGTTTTATCGGTTCGTTACATAATCGCGTGCGCCGACGCTGGATATGTACTCGACTTTTTACATTATGCCGTGCGCGTGGGAGGGAAGAGTTATGCCGTTGAGGGAAATTAATTTCGACCGCGCCCGCGCGCGATGGTCTTGTTAACGATTGTAAAACTTGAATAATGACCATGTTATGAACACCTCAGCCTGACCGTCCGAACGGAAAAAGTTTCCCTTCCGAGCTCTTCACTCTCCCCAGGCCACGTGCTGCGATAATTTCCTTAAAAATCGTCCCGCAAGACGCAGCGAAGAGTGAGAGAGAGAGAGAGAGAGAGAGTTGCGCGGCGTTAATTTCTCGACGGTCAAGAATCAATTAATCAGCACTCGCTTCACTGAATTATTGCCCGCTTTTTCCACCCTTCTTCCACCCTTCTTTCGCAGGAGTCCCGCGCGAGGGTAGCGAACGTCACGCTTGCGAGATAATTTTTCAGGAATCCCATTTTTTTTCTTTTTCCTTCGAGCCGATACGACGTGCAATTTCCGCGCAGAAAAACGACCACCCCTTCTGCCACGCGAATTTTCGTCTGTTCACGCTCGTTACCTTCTTCGACCCTCATCGCTCATTAGCGGGACGTTGAACGTCTTACGTTCTTCGCGCTAAATACATAATACCTTTTTGCAAGAAGTTTAAAGCCGCGGTAATCTGTCTTTTCGAAATTTTTGTCAGCTTGGGCGCAGCGGTTTGTCTCGACCGCGCGATGCGTGTAATCTGTGAACAATGAAGTATTTCGATTTTCATACGATCCTAGTGGTCGCTACGCTTTTATCAAATTTCTTCTACATCGCCTGATTTCACATAATCTGATTCAGAACCATTGAAAACCGATCATCTCAAGTACAGCGATGACAAGCAACCCACCTGCTAAAACGCGCGTTCCAATAGACTAACAGGCTAATGCAACAAATCCATAAAGAGCACGAACGAGAATGAAAGGAGGGAGGTCAGAGGGAAAAGGGAAAGAAAGGAAAGCGGGGAAATGGGCTTGGATTGCAGGCAGGTAAGCCGCGGTGGTCAACGTCAGGATTGGTTGCACGTAATTCAACAGGTGGGTAGTACGAGGGAGGCAGGGTTAGCTCTAGCGTTACTTCACTTTCCTCAACCCCCGTTCTGAACTCCGCCCGTTTAGCCCTCTGCCCTTCTTCCGCTCACCTATCCGTGCGAATTCAACCCTCATTTGCACCCTTCCGCGCCAACTGAAGCGTCAAGTGCCTTCCTGCACGCCACCGTCGTAATTAGGGGCGCAACTTTCATCCGGTGGCTCTCTCCTTCTTCCATCCGTTCGTTCCTTCCTTCCTTCCCCCCGCGCGCCCCCGCACTTTCGAACGAATTGTCGAAAAGTTCGTGAGCTCAGCGCGCCGTCCCGGCGGACGGTAAATAAAGGCCGAGAACTTGGCGACAAATGCACGTCGACGGTCGTTAAGGCAGATTTAATTGTTCTGCTCTCGAATAAACTCTGCCCGATTCATTGTAAATTTCCTCTCGCTGCCGGATTCGGTTCGAGGGATCGTGCCGCGGCAGTGTCGTGCCACTACCGGCAAGATACTTCGGCGAACGATAGTTGAACGTCATTATTACGTGTAACGGGGCTGGGACGGCTTTCGTCGCGTGTGGCTCATGTCTCGGCGAGGAAGCCACTTTTCGGCGCGTCTTCATTTTCACCCGCCGGTATAGAGTGACGCGTTGTTGCACTTAGAACGTTGTCCAACAGAAAATCGAGCGAATTACCATAATCGCTTGTTAACCTACTTCAACCAGCTAATCCCTCCGCACTTCCCGTAATCCGCAACTTTCTTGGACGTCACTTTTTTCCCCCAGCGTTTCTTTTCAACGTCGGCGAAAGAGATATATTTTCTTGCGAACTTCCCAGGATTGCGCGTACCTTCTCGAGAGCATTGATTGCTCGTGAAAAAAAGAAAGAGAGAGAAAAAAAAAGAGACGGTAGAGTCGTCAAAACGGCCATCCCGCGGTCACGTAATTCGGGTCCAGGCGGCTAATAATGAAACGATCGGAAGCAGTTCGCGCGGCCGCACTAACTTAAGTCTTTTACGAACCGCGGGTGCTTGCCCGTTCGCGGACGAGAATGATAGAGTCGGGGTGCTTCGGGGAAAGTAATAAAGGTTTATCGTTCGCTCGCCCATCCATCGGCCATTTGCTATTGGCCGACTCGCGCTACGGTGTCGAAAGTTGGTCGATTTAATTTTTATAGTTGTCGGTGTAATATCCGTTATGCCCGCAACGGCACCGACTCGCCCACGAGTTTCATTCAGTTCTGGTCGGTCGTTCGGAAAGCGTTACTCCGGAATCCCTCTTTTCCTTTCCTCTGTCTGCCTCTCTCTCCCTCATACTCTTTCTGTTCCCGCCTTTACGGTTCTATCGACTCCCGTTTATCCCTTTTCACGGCGTCTCGCGCGCGGCGCTTATTAATTCGCGGATTCGGCCAAGCAGATTTATGCTTCGAACGTTGCATCTGCTCGCGGCTCGCTCGACTTTGCGTTGCGTCGCTCGCGTCGAACGGCAGCAGGAAATCTTCCAACAATATTATCGCCATTTTTGTTTCCCGTCTTTGTTTCCTTTTGTTTATACTTGGGATTCGTGCAGAGGCTACTTTCATAACGCAGCTATCGCGTGAAAGCGGGGCTTGTCAAAACGTGCCACGGTACGAATTAAGCACTCGGTCGGACGATCCGCGCGGCGGAATGAAATCCGCTCGTTCGATCGCCGTGGAGACGGAACGCGGGAATGGAACTGGCGTATCGACGAGGGCTGAGGAAAGAAGTCGAAAGAGGAGGATAGAGGCCGAGGAGAGAGAGAAGGAACGACGAAGAAGACGACTCGTCGTGGCGGGAAGGAGAGGAACGACACGAATCGTCGAATGGAGGGAGTCTAATTGAGATCAATTGCGACTCCGCCAGGGTCAACTCACTCCGGACGATCCGGACTAGCACGGGGATACGGTGTACGTACGTGTTCTCGCGGATGTACGTCTTGTGCGTAAGCCTTACGCGACCGAGTGCGCGTAGGTTGCATAGCAAGTAGCGAAGAGATTGAGGATCAATTGGTGCTCGCGTCGTTCGTGAGAATGATGAACTAGTGAAACGATCTCATTTCGTCGCGTGCGTCTCACCTGTACGCTCGATTCGACGCTCCATTCGCCGATTTGAAGGGTGATCTTTGAGTAGTTGACGTAATAAATAATGTGTTCCGCTGGACACAAGGCGTCGACTATAAAACGCCGCTTCGCCGAAACACGAGTCCGCGATTTCAAGAGCATCAGGCGTCGGGAACATTTTTTTCGCCCACTCTGCTCAATTGAAAATTCATGCAGGCGAAATATTGATTCTCCGCGAGGTATCCTCTTATTTATTACCCGCTCACGCAGCTCGCACGTATCCACTTCTCCATCGAGAGCCCGAGTTTCGACCGTCGAGTACTCGCTTTATGGATCAGTTCGACGTTCCTCTTCCTCTTTCTTCCCCCTTCTTTTTTTTTTCCTACAAAGATACGCACACTCGCGCGTCGGACGAATCGAAGTTTCGGCATGGCCTTTTTTGCTCGGATCTTGCGAGCTTCGTTTCTTCTTGCCCGATTCTTCCCTTATTCTCTCACTCCCATTCTGTCTCTTATCTTCCCTTTTCACCCTTTTTCGCTCCGTCTCCGGCTCTCTCTTCTTCCCTCCCGATTCGATTCTCCCGTCCTTCTCTCGTATCCTTATCCGTCCCTCGCCCTTTCTTTTTCTCACAAACGGAGAGATCGACGAAGTCGTGCCGCAGGAACAGCGTAGCCGGAGGAAAACGGTGGCGCGTAGCTGTTATGAATGCATCGTGGGGTAATGGCGTGCCACTAATAGTTCAACGAGTCGTTCTTTCTCTCTTCTTCTTCCTCCCTCCGCTGCCCTCTTCCTTCCTTCCTTCCTGTTCTTTTGCTCCCTTCCCTTTCTTTCCCTCCTTCTCCTCATACAACGACGCAACCACCGACGCCGCCGCCGCCGCCGCCGCCGCCGCCGCCGCCGCCGCCGGGAACTCCGCGGAGTTTAAGACACACGGTTATGCTCCCTTTATTTTAAATTACGACCTCGGCTGTTTATGGTCGGAGCAAAGCGCCGGCGACAAAAAGAATTGAGCCGCGAACGAGCGGAATCTCGGCGAAGAATATCGTTTGACACGTTCTGACGCGATCGCGCTCCCGTAACGTTTAATTAGATCCGTCTTGTAAGCGTCTTGCCGAGTTGCCGAAAACGTACCGGTTCGCAGCGGCGTGCCGCAAGTCTGCCTCTCCTCAATGCAGCCCCGTCGTCTCTGGTTCCCCATAATTCCTAGCAGCACGAAGCCCACTTTCATCGAAATCAAGGGGGCTTTAAAGTGGAAGTCTCGGGGATCACGTAACTTCCCTTTGCAGCGTGCACCCAAAAGTAGCTAAAAATCGACAAAACGCATGCGCATATTAATCGGCTTTGCACGGTACGATCTTCGGGTGGGCAAGAACGGGGCTGTCCAATTCGGAGGTAAAGTTACCAATCGACAGAGTCGCCGAACTCTTTAATCACGGCGCGGTGGCCCCGACGAATTTGGGATTCAAATGGGGCTGGTCGTCTCTCGTCCCGACACCTCCGCCCGGCCGGGTTTCGATCTCTTATCCATTTCTTCCTCTTCCCTCTGTTCTCTCTCCCCTCGGCCTCAGTCCACGAGGCCACATAGTTCGAGACTCGTGTATATAGAGACACTCATACGCGTATGGTACATACCTTTCTACGCGTCGTATGCTATATAGATTCGTATTCATATATAGCCCAACACACACTCTGATCCGGAGGGAGGTCGACGGTGGCGGTAGTAGTGGTGGTGATAGTGTCTGGAAAGGGGGGTTGGTAGAGAGGGAGACAGAGTCCGAAGGATAGGGGAGGCGAAGAGAAACGAGCGCGGCCGACAGAGACAGAGCCAGTGCGAGAAGGAGAGGATTCGTGGGGTGCAGGGTCGGTTTGCCCGTGAGCGTCGAAAGCACCACTGCACAAGCCGTCCGTGTCGACGCCGCCGCCGCCGCCGTCGCCGCCGCGACGCCCGGCGCCGCCAGACTTTGGGTTTCAGATTAATGGATCATTTTTCTTCCCTCGACTCGACTCGACGCTCACCTACCAGTCTGCGAGCTCACCCCTACGACCACCTTCCTGCACCTTCGAAACTTCCATCTTCCGCTGCCCTCTTCCTCTCCGCCCTCCTTCCTCTTTACTATCTGTCTGTCTCTCTCTCTCTCTCCTTCTTTCTCCACGCTCTCCGTCCTTTTTGCCGATTTTGAATGCACCCCTGCATCGAGGATGCATCGCCCTGACCGTTCGCGTCCGCGTTCTCCTTCTCGAAAGATTTTCTCGCCGCGAACTTTTCCCTCCCCCACGCGTTTCTTACTCCGAGATTAGAAGAATGGCGGGTTTTCGGCTCCGCGCGCAGCCCCTGAGGAATCGCGAGGGCGGACGTAGACGGACGGATAATGGCGATCGATAAATTATTTTGCCCGCTTGCCGATCGGTCGGGAATTGCGGTCACGTGTAATCGCGGTAATTAGGCACGCTGGGTAGCCAACTGCAAAGGTTCGTTTTACGATTTTAACGTTGTAATCGCCGCTCTAGGGAATGAATAGTGGCGGCCGTGCATGGTGCAGGGTCGATCCTGGTAAACCATGCTCTTGACTATGACTACCTTAGTGATAATGTGATTTTCGTGATTTTCCGGAATAATACAATTACGTAATTAATGATAATGGTTAATTTAGATCCATTTATGCGTTATTACAAGTATGGAATTATTAATGATGCTGTCCTACTCATTACAGCCAACTTCGTATAGAGACTAGTAACCAGATAATATATAAATAGTTTCTTCGATTCTGACTCATTTCAGAATTTACAAAGACGAATTTATCTGTCGAAAGTAGGCCAACCCTACTTCCGATCCCGCAACGTCCATAAATTAATCCCGCTCGATTCTTCTTAAGGAATCTCGAATATTCTCGCCTTTGCGAGTCTCGACTTTTCCGCTACTCGCGTCGATCGAAACGTTTTCAGTCGTGTCCGACCCAGTCCACCCCGCGGTCCAACGAAACTCGTTCGCCTATTCCCGCTCGTCGAGCGTCATAGGTGCCCGTATCGCCGTGTCACACTTATCCGCGATCCTATCGGCGCAGAACGGGAAGTAGCCGAACGCGGAGCTCCGAATCCGAGCGTCGGTCGTCGCCGCTGAAAACTCACTTAATTCGTGTTGGTGCACTCTCCGCTGCTTCCCTCCCCCCTCCGCCCCCTCGCCGGAAAGAGCCCGCGGAGTGGCTCTTATTTTGCGAGCATTACCACATCTCGTTCCCAGGGAAATTTCCCTAGTAAATTCCTGCCCCAGTCACTCGACTCGTAAGAAGCGAAGAAGCGAGCGCGAGCGAGACGGGAATAAGGCGGGGTGGCGGTCGCGAAAAACGGAGACGGAGAGAGTTTCTGCTGTCTGCCCCCTCCGAGCTTCGTTCTTGAAGGAGGGGGAGAGAGAGAGAGAAAGAGAGAGAATGAGCGGGCACGGCGAGTAGAGCTTCGCGGCGGTATAAGAGCGGATGAAGTATCGTTTCGGATGCTCGAAAGTCCAAGTGGCTTACAAATCGTGAATTTCCGTCGCGTCGGGAGCATTTCCGCATATTCCACGGATGCGAATGCGCAGCTGGGCCGCTCGTCCTGGTCGTCATCCTTGTCGAATTATGGATGGCCGTACGAGGACGTGCTACCGGCGACCGAAAGGCAGGGAGGAATCTCTGTCTCCCTCGTTTTCTCTGTAGCTGCAGGTACATGATGTTCTTGATTGAGACTTTAGACATCTCTTTCCTTTTATTTCAACTTCATGCCATCCGAAAATCGCTCAGGGGATGATTTTGTCTGTCCTCAAAGCGGGTCGTTCGTGTTAGATCGATTAAATTGAAATGCATACGACTGTTACGTCATGCGAGCAAGCGCGATATCAGGGAAGGGAAATTTCATAAATATGATTTAATACAACTTTACCCGCACCTCCTTTCGTTTTCATTGTACACGTTAAAGTCCCTGATCAAACGATATGCGTGCATATATGAGCCAGCAGTCAAACGTTGGGCAGAGTTGACGTTATTAAAATGCCAAGAGGAACGATGTATCGCTGTTTACGCTCGAACGCAATATTTAGCCGTACACACCGTCGATTTGCGCGTTTAATGCGGAACGCCGCACGCTCGTGTCTCGTCCACCAAACTTAATTAATATTGCCTCCGCAAATAATTGATATGTAAATAGTCAATCGGCACGTCGAGTGCGTGCCGCCGGACCTCAATTTCGACCTCTTCGAGCGTCCACCAAACGATACTCCGAGAAGAAGTTGCAAGGATGCCTCGACGGAAGGCGTATGAAAGTCACGCAACTCGTTAGCCACTTATTTAATACGGCCCGCCGACTCTCGTCGCAAGGTGTGCGCGTGAGGAAAATTCGAAGTCGCGCCGCTCGTTAACCCGTCCGTCTCACATTTAAATGGGACGTCGTCCCGGAACCGGGTTAAATTGATTTACATCAGGGTTACGTGCGATAAAGGGCGGGCGGGACACAAGGGAAAGTCGAGAGTGGTCGATCCTCCTGGCCAGAGCCTTGCGGTAATATTCCATTTAATACACTGATAATTACTGCACCGTTACACCCGGCACGGGCTGATACGTTATCACTAATTACACAGTATAACGTTCGATTAACGTGCGCGTATGAGAGAAGTGGAGGCTTACGAGCGGTAAGTCGGTAAATGACGCTGATGCACCGTTCGTCCCGATCATGATATCGACGCAGACGAGGTATAGGATAGACCCATCGTGCGATGCATATTTTTGCCCCACCGTCTTGGGGTGCTAGAACCCCATTACAATGATTCATTCCTGTAATTGCTGTCATCTAAAGAAAGTTTTCCAACATTTTGCTATTTTAACAGAATATAACAGTTTCTAAAATACATTATCGTTGTCAGATGCTTAAAGATCAACAGTATCAGCTCCAAAATGATTTGCCCTATTCCACCACTCTTCCGAGGTTCTCCGTATTTTTATTGCACTTTCAACTTTCACCGTTCCTCGACGTCGAGTGCGCTCGAAATCCTTTATATGGCGCATATTTGGCGCAGTCTCTATTTTTTTACGTGGCACACAAAGTCCCGTAAGATGATCGGTCCATCCTATACCTCGTCTGTGATATCGATCAAGTCGAGCGACGATAAGCGCTACGACGCCCTGGAATAGTGTCTGTTTCAACGGGCAAGTGGGTTAGCTGGCGAATTCTGTGCCGTAACCTTCTTTCCGCGTGTCTGTCCCCGAAAAGAGTCGGCCTCGATATCGTCGAGCCAGTCGCGAGTTGTGCCGGAAAAAGGAGACGAATGATTCCGCTCGCTGGCCCTTTGACTTTGTTCAGGCTGTAGATCTTGTAGATGTTTTAGGGAAAAGTTTAAGATAAGCACGGATAAGCGGGAAGCGGGATCAAACGGTGTCCTGACCGTGAGAGTGTCGTTTCCGATTAATAGTTACAGATAGACGGAAAAATGACTTCACGTTGACGCGAGAGTTTTCCATGCCCCGCCCTTTGTCAGTAGAAATGTCAATGTTGCAGGTATTCTCGTTCAACGCTAATGGAAAGCGCTTCCATTTTAATATAACAAGGATTGCTGACAATGACTGAATTCGTAAATTCTCTCGTTCGGCGACCCGTTTTCAATCCATTTCCAAAAGGGAACCTGCCTCGACACTCTGCCAACATAGGAAGCGCATGAAAAAAGAAACGTCGGAACATCCGACTGCGGGACACTAATCGGCTTCCTCGCGGCATAAACTCCGATTCCCTCTATTTCTACAGAAGGGGTCGAACGGTCTCTAAGGCTACCAGCGCTGCGGCGCAATTATTATGCTAATGCGTGAGAAAAAAAGTTCGCTGGTCTTTCGTTCTCCGCTTCTTTTTCCCCCGTCTTCGTTGCCGTCTCTCTTTCCAGGCCACCCTCTACGCTCGTTCGTTCTTTCTCTTTCTTATACCACGCTGCTTCCCCACCTTTTTCCACACACGAGAGTTCGCGTTATTATTGTTAAATAGAATCTCAAGGCTGCCGAGGCGATCGATATTTATCAGATTGAATCGTCGCTGGTGGACGACCTGCGCGAGTTCGGAAGTTGAATGGAAGGCTCCCGTTCCGATGCTAATACCCTTTTTGTCCAACCCTTTTGACGAGGAACGTCGCCGGGTCTTTCTGTCCTTTCCACCACTTCACCGATTTTCCTCAGTGTTCGAAAGGAAAGGCTTTTCACAGAAGCAGCCGCTTAGATTTCCGACGACAACCAGAATTCTGGCAGTTTATCTGGAAGCGACGATAAATTAGCGGCGAGAAGGCTAGCATTTTTGGGAGTCGATACCAGCTGACGAGTCGCCTCTTTCGAACCCGACGCCAGTTCCAGCCATGTTCGTCTCACGTTCAACGGGAACGAGCTTTCTTTCCTCACATCTCACCATTATCGGGAACGTTTATCAAGAGGCAAGGTCATCTTAATTATTACGTGAAACTTTTTCGCGGAATTTTTCCGTAATGTTCAGCGAGCTTATTTAACGTGCTGTCACCGTACCACTTTCGACAGTGGTACGTTTCTATATACACGGCCGCGAGTAGTGACTGTCTTCGCGGTCCGGCGGTCCGCCACGTGGATTTGTCAAGTATTCGGCGGATGGGTTCGTTTCTTTATTCTCGCGATCTCTCTATTTAGGCGGAAGTCGCGGGATTGAGGACGGTGCGGTTATAGAGCATGTATATGTTCAAATAATATATTGTCCATAAAAATAATAATAGAGATACAATACTACGTCTAATCTTATCTTATAGTTTCGCTGATTTATTTAATTCGCCTAGAGCACTTCGCTGCCAGTACAGGTAATTCCTTTGGAAGTATGAGTTGTCTAAGTTTGGTTTGTCGTGATTGTTTTGTGCGTCAGTTCGTCGTGAATCAATTAATCGCAGCTAAGGCCGGTACCAAGAGCGGAGGTAGCGTACGTCAACGATTCGATCTGTTGTTCACGAATTGCACGCAGCCAAGTCCGGTTCCAAGAGCGGGGGTGGCGTACGGCAACCGTTTATCTGTTTCTGTATGGTGACTCCACTTACAAATCGCAGCCGTGACCGGTGCCAAGAGCGGTGGTAGCTTACGGTAAGGGAGTCGTCAGTCTATGATGCTGTATGAGTGATCATTTACAAAACGCAGCCGTGACCGGTGCCAAGAGCGGTGGTAGCTTACGGTAAAGATCAATTTTATGATAGTATGAAATGGATCACCATTTGCAAACGCAGTCGTGTCCGGTACCGAGAGCGGGGGCGACGTACGGCAAAGGTGAATTGTGCGATTGATTGTGATATTGGATATTTTTGGTGGCGAAGGTCTTTGTTTTATCTTTTATAGATCTACTGTAATCGTCTGAATCACGCGAGTGTCTTTGCACTGATTCGCGAGCCCTGAAGGGGCGGTCGTAGGACTTATACGCGGCCTAAGGTTCGTTTTCTTCGAATTCTTCTTAGGTCGTCCGTATGGGACTACGCCGTTCAGACGTGTTAGTTACTGCGTATGATCTATTGGTTTCGATAGCCAGAGGATCTCAGTAGGATCGCGTCTATGACTTTAAGCTCGAAATAAATCTCGCCTCGAGTGGAGCATTCCCGCGCCTTATATACCCGAATGGGCTAAGGGGAAGGTTCCACTCGAGTGATTTTGGTCGGTGGCCGGGAGTCGCTTCTCCTTCGGCGGCCGAAATGGTACCGTTATAATTGCTTAGTTGTGTGTGTATGACGGTGATACAATATGTGTGATAAATGGAGATGTATTTGTTTTGTCTCGTCGGTGAGTGAGGTTTGATTGTATTGTGCCGACAGTTCAGTGGTGTTGGTGTGTATGTGTTCGGCATGTCGGTGAGTGATGTCTGTTTGTGTCGTACGGACAGTTCAGTGGTGTTGGTGTGTATGTGTTCGGCATGTCGGTGAGTGATGTCTGTTTGTGTCGTACGGACAGTTCAGTGGTGTTGGTTTGTCTGTGTTCGGCGATACGCACGGCGAAGGCGTCTTTATATACTGGCCAGTAGGTGATGTGGCTTGGCCTATTGGTCTGTACGGTTACAGTGCAGATAGTCGGAGTCGATAATTATGCGAAAACAGTGTTCAATATTATTGCTATCTTTAACACACTCAGACGTAAATAACCGGACAATCAGCAGCATTCTAAATTGCGAGGAAGCGTTTGGCAATGTCCGACAGAGCTTCCTTGCCGTTTCCCGACGGCGGACACCGTGTAGGTGGGCGGCTGGATCTTTAAAATGAGACAAGAAAATGCAGTTTCAAGGCAACGACGGATCCGCTAATTGACCGGTTGGAAATTGGAAGTTGACGTTAGGCATAAATTTAGCGTCCTCATTACTTGCGGGCAGTGAGAGAAGGTAGTGTTACTCGGATCGATATTATGAAATCGTTTTGCCATAAGCATTAGTCGGCACTCAGACACGAGTTACATTTGATACGGCTTCCTTTCATCTTGATGAAAGGCAAGTCACCCCGTCGACTGGTTTACGCCGCTGAATGACGTTTGAAAGCTGCTTTGGCGCATATAAAGAAATGCTTTTCATTACGAGCGCGGTCCACAACGATTGCGTTTAAATTGCATTGACGCCGGAACGCTGAGGGCTGCTTCGCCGCCAGGAATGAAGATCGTTTTCATTGAACAGGTGTTCAACTTCTAAAGCCCAGAGAGAAACGATGATGTCTTTGCTCCTTTCAGCGTGTCATACCCATTATTTTATAGTTGTCCGCCGCTTTCAAACGAGAATAATCATAATTAGATGTCCAGTCAATGCATTTAATACGATCGCTTGGAATCCTGCAGATTAAAGTGAAATCACCCCAAACTTTCGTTATGCTTGTTTGACATTCGCAGTGTTACGAGTGTATCCCGCAACTATAAAATTCAGTCGAAGGTCGTACGAAACGACCAGTGTCCATCTAATACAATTCCATCCGGGGGGGGGGTTAAATCCCTTAACTTACGCGGCCGGCAATAACTTTCGGTCACATATCGTTGAATAAAATAGGGGGGGACCTTCCTTTTATCGAATACCGCTGTCATCTTACGCGCCAGACGAGTGGATGGCGTCGCTGTCACTCGTTCTCTTATTGCACCCTTTATGAGACAACTTAAATCCGCTCGCCCCCTCACTCTTTTTTTATCGCTCGCCGCGATGCTCCTCACTCCCTCTTACTGTCACACAGCCGACCACCCCGTAATCTCTATCGCGGTCACGATAAACGCTCTCCTGCGCGTAACTCAGGAAGAAGACGCAAGGACCGCGGACGCCAGAGTAGAAAGCAGGTCGATGCGCCCGACCGACGGAAACTGCTTACCAGAGGAAGCACCGAATCGACCGATTCGCTGACGGACGTTTTTCTCTCGACGCCAACCCTCGTACCGCTTAACCGATCAATTAGCCCTCGTCGCATCCGCGACAATTAATGACGCGCGTGTAATCCTGTCGAGATTCGGCCTCGGCCTGCGAGGCAACGGGATGGGGTGCTTGGATCGCGAGAGAAGGGTGGGAGGACGCGGAAAAAAAGGGTAAGGCTCTTGGGGTAGTCGGAAGCAGGGGTGTGGATGTTTAACGGAGAGGACGCGGCGTGCGAAGCGGAGAGGGGAGAAAAAAAAGAGGGGAAAAAAGAGGAACGAGGGCCGACCGAGAGAGGACGATGATCACTGCCGTTATTAAGATTTCCCTGCTGCCTCGCGATCTAACGAGAGGAAAACATCCTCCCAGTCGCCGCTAAGCTCCGTCTTACCTTTCGACGTTCCTCGTCGCATAAGGCTCCGGGCTATTAATTACGGGCGCAAGTGCGCAGCCATCGCAAACAGGTATCCTTGCGCGGGTGAGCGGAGAGGAGGAAAAAAAAAGGAACGAAGCGAGCGGCGGGGGGAGATGGCGGAGGGGTTGAAAACGACGACGAGGGAAACAAAAGACCTTGCGAAATTTCCGTCGCTCATTCCTGCTGCCGGCTACCGGCAAATTAATTCGCCGTACTTAGAGTGCGTCTGCGACGCGAAAATCTGTTCGTCGAATGATGAACTTGGCGCGATGCTAGTTTGCGCTCTTCGCGGAAGCTGGTGCTGGTTCCTTCCGCGCCCGTCTTCGTTCGTGTTTTCCTCTCCACGGCGTCAGCGTTATACCGACGTGCGAGATTCGTAGCTGCGTGTTTAGATATTGGCACGTTTTTATATTAATTGGGTGGCGGTGGAGTGGCAATCGTAAATCGTCAAGTCGAATCAGTTATTTCTGTTTCAGGAATTACGTTTCACAGAATCCGTACGATAGCACGGTGTTTCTAATTCGCGTGGACAATATCGGCGATCTCATAGAAAAATTGCATTAATCAGTTAATCTCCCAGAGATGATGATGCGTCGAGTAAGAAATTTTCCGTGAAATAGCAGCAGGTGTACGTTTGTACAGAGGGAGCCGCGTGGTGTTCTCATGTATAAGTCCACGGAGAGAGAGCTTACGGTGAGAGGGGACTGATAAAGATACCGTATAAAAGATATCAGAGTTGGTAGCAGCGCGCACTGATTGTCAGGTGTATCACCGTTATCTAATGATTTTGTCTTCAAACGGTAAGGAAAAGTTATCTCGACAGTTAACATCCCACCTCCTCTAAAGCTTTTGACTTCTCGAATTACGAGTCTGTAAATAGCCCTGTTGGATTTCGAGCGACAATTATCGTCGATATCGACATTCGACCGTGTCGAATGATCGTAACGTGATACAGGATATCAGATCTAATTGTGTCTATTGCACTAATCTAGTTCCGCACTATATCAGACTTTATAAAAATCACAGTATGCCATTTTTCCTTCCATCAAAACCTGCCAAAATTGTTTATAATTCTGGGAAACTCGATAATTCGTATTGATCGAAAGAGAGCAGTTTTTGGGGAAATCAATAAGTGGGTAGGGAAATCAATAAGATTGACAGTATCCATCTTCGATGACCGGAGAATGATTGTGACCCGATGCAAGTTAAAAGTGCGATCGAGCACTTTGATAACTCGGGCGTAAAACGAGCCACGGGACCCTGACACCATTGATAACGACGATTCCTCCACTCTTTCGTTGCCGCAGCAAAATCTCATTCGTCGAGAAACAATACAAGATGGAAGATGACCCGTGGCGGTCGCTGGCAAGACAATATTTCCGATTAAATGGAATTGGAGATACTCCTCTGAAAAAGCGAAGGTTGAATTAAGAGTATGTATCGTCCACAAGTATCCCTTGTTATATGTGAATTCCACTGATTTTCACGTCTCACGTTTCATCGTGTTACGCCTCAATTTGAGCAACGTTCATTTCTTCACCCGAAGTGAGAAATATTATTATTGCAGTTAAATTATATGCCACTTTGCGATAACGTTTTGAATGAAAAAAAGCGCGTACTTGGATGCCGATAAGATGAGTTGAACTACTTGAATATTATCGATAAGGCGAATGTCAATGATATGAATACAGCCGATTGATACGTACGACGTACGACTGCAGGCGCGGAAAATTTAACAAATTCTCGATGCCACCGTTTTCGAAAATAAATCCCTGCATAACGAATCGCTGCAGGACGATTCTTTAGATGCGAAATGAGAATGTTACAGCAGTGATCGGTCGGAAATTTCGACCGTTTAGAAGCTGTCGACTGAAAATTCACCGTCAATCGATGTTGAGCTTTTTGACAGGCGTTGATGTAACAAGTTATCGGCGTGGCGGGGGTGTGATTATTTACGAGAGGATTGTATACAGAGAGGACTGGCGTAGCCGCGAACGATCAATGTCAATCGAATCAGTTTTACGTTGGCCCGATAGAACAAATCACATTTACAACTCTCGTATCAAATCGATCGATTAGCTTAACGGCTCCGTGATCTCTCAAATAAATCGAGTTTGCAATTCGTGCTAACGTTACCGTTATAAAGCGTGCATAGTGTCGCTTGAATCTCCTTCAACGGTTTTCTCGATTATGGAGAAAAAAAGTATGAATCACCAGTTTCTGATGAACCATCAATAATATTGCGTGCAGACAGTCTGCTACTTTCGGTGCAAATTATTCTTTGACGACTGTTGTACGTTGACTCCAAAAGGACAAACTTTTTGAACTTATTCTCGGTCGCGCAGCCTGAATTATTGCTAATCCCACCGCACCGACTCGAATGACTCATTATTCATGTATCTTCGCTCGAAACGACGTCGATTGAAGCGAAAAATCTTCGCACTGTGCCCCGAATACGTCGAGTTCAGAGATTTCTTTGGGAGTTCGAGAAGCGCTGGTCGCATCGCAGCTCGGACAAGTCACTCGTTCGGCTCAATATCTAGGCCGACGATACGGGGTTATCTAGTCGAATTGAGAGACTCGATGTGCGTGCCTCCGCCGATTGCGTAACGCATCGGATTATCAAGCCTGTAGTTAGGCAGGTTGTCGGCAGGTAACGTGAATGATCGGCTCGGAGTAAGTTGAGATCAATCAATCATAGCCCTCGTTGAGCTCGCGTAATTTTCGTCGAATTACTCCTTCATATTACTCCAGGCAAACGTCGTACGTGGGTTGGAGCAACTAGACAAAAAAACAACTATCGAAGCCAACTTCGTTGAACTTGTTCGACCCGAATGAAAATCTGGTTCTAATCGGGATTACGTCATCGTTTGAGAACGGCATTGCGATCTATCTTGAGTCCAGGACGTTCGTCTGATTCCAAACAGCTGCTCGACTCAATTGAGCCGTAGAAGCGAAGTTTGTAAGTGGGGCCAGAGGTATGGCAGGCAACGTTTGTCAAAGTGAAGTCTCTATTTCGGAGCGGAAAGATGTGCGTTACGGATGGTTTTAATCAGTTCCCTCTACTCGCACGCGGCCAAACCGTCAGGCCTTCCAAACGCCATCCGACTTCATACGTCTACCGCATAACATTGACCTAAGAACGTCACTTACGTGATCCGCCGTGCACTATGAAAATCGAGACAATTCCGGGGCTCAGCGTACGATCACATTGAATTAACACGCGACTATTAGTCGCTGACGACGAAATAGGTATCGTCTCAATTTTCCCGCCAATCACTGTCGTCCATGAATAATTCACCTTCGCCAAATATTCTCTCGTCAGTTTTGAAAGAGAGCAAAGAAGAGAAGGACAGCGCAGACGACGCAGACGTGGAAAGCGGGGAAGAGAGTGTGCGGCAGACGGAGACAAGACGATCGCGAATTTGCTTTCTCTCGCCGCGGTGACTCGCGAGAGAGCTAAGGCGGCACTCGTTCCTAACTGTTAGGAAGATTCGACGTTGGCCCAGGCGTCGCGACGCCGCGTGGGCGTCGGGGGCATCCATCATGCCGCCGCGTGAATTACCACTGCTCCCAACCTAACCTAAGGGATTTCCAAAGGAGCGAAGGATGAAGCAGGCGAGAGCGAGAGGGTGGTAGGGGGTGGCGCGAAAGAGGACTTCAAATCGAAAAGGGATGGAGGAAGACCGATAGAGACGTATACGCGTATTAGGTGGAAAGACAAGAACGGGAACAAGAAAGAGAGAGATGAGGGAGAGAAGGAGGAAATCTCGCCGCAACTTGCTTTGCAAGCGTCGACTTCTTCGCTTCCTCCCCCCCTCCCCCCCTTCGTCTCTTTTCCCTTCGCCTCCTCTCGTCTCCTCCACTTCCTCCTTATTTGCTCACCCTTTCCTTTCACCAGTCGTGCGTTTCAAGCAGACGAACCACGATTTCCGATCTCGCGTTTCATGAGATTCATTCGCCGCTCGATGCTGCCGTCTTTCGATCCGTGCGCGGAAAATCGTCGGGGCGACGCAAAAAGAGTCGTTCGGCAGCGTGGCCGTAAGTGGGCAATTAAGAAAATGACGTATCCAGAAGTATCATCGTTCATCACGATTATGAATTATCCATTGAGCGTCCCGTTGAGCTCTGGAGACGATTTCCGAAGGAATGACTCGTAACTTTATCCTGGGTCAGTCACGGCGAGGCCACAGACAGTGACGAATAATGGATATTCCGTGGGTGATGGAGAGGCAAAAGAGAAGAGAGAGGAGAGTCGGTGGGCGAGGGCGAGGACGAGGGCTGGGGAGAGGGTCTCCGCGATAAATTCGAGCTATATTTTTCACGGTGAAAGAGCATCGCGCTTCCACGTCCTCATAACCGGCACAAATTGCGCAAAAATACTGCCACGTATAAATTGTGGGGAAATCGGCGCGCGCTGACAGTCCGGGGACTCCCCGGATCTAATTTGAGCGAAAGCCTTTCCCACTTCTGACCGTATCCTCTTCCGTATATCGTATACAAGTGACAGGGATGTCGCCTGGATACCCTTTACTATTTATATTATTTCTTTCGCCGAGGAAGTCATCGGTTACGCTGATAAGCCCTACGACGAAATCCGATGCGAGCTAAAACGCACGCGATTTTCCGCGAGTTGAGATCTGCGATCGGTATCGGGGCATAATCATTATTGACGCAGTCCGACTTGAAGCGTTGTCAGTTATCTTGTCTCGAAATTGATGCGATAAAAATGAATAAGAGCTCGGTTATTAATACGTGTATGCAGACGCTAAAGGTGGAGCGATGCGGGGCTAAGAAAAGTTCACAGGCCTCAGTTCGTCAGAGTGATCGACGGACTTGGTCGGTAGAAATTCAATTACAATCTTTTTTTTTTTTTGCAATTTTTTTTTTCTTCGGTACACGTAACATCCGCGATATCCACGACCGGAATCGCACGATCTGGCTCTCGTATGACATTTTCACGAGGGTCCTCGAGGTCGGCAGAGCCTATCGAATCAGCGTCAGAAGGTCAGAAAACAACGGGACGGAGAGAGCCGCAAGGGTCCCGATCAATTATCTGCACCTAAGTCATGAGAAACTTTTGAACTTCCCTGTGGGGGCTATCGCGGCCGCTCTTTTCTATTTGCCGATATTTCAGCCACGATAAAGACAGACCGGACCAAGGTCTAGACTGGCCAAGTCGATAAAGGAATCTATTACCGCGGAACCGACGGCGAGAGAGAGAGAGAGAGAGAGAGAGAGAGAGAGAGAGAGAGAGAGAGAGAGAGAGAGAGAGAGAGAGAGGAAGGTCCGGACGAAATGCTCGGAGCACGCGAATTTTAGTGTGTTTCTTTATCTGCGGCCAACGTCGGCAACGTCGATTTTTCGAGTGCGTCCGGAGGGATGAGGGGCCGGCGGCGGATAAGAAGGGGGTGAATCTCTCTTCGAAAACGCTCGTAGATTCTGCTCCGCGAGCGGCGTATCAAGAATCGCGATCCGCTCGCGTGTTAATATTAACTGCCGTTCCTCGATAATGCTTATCTACATTCGACGGATAAAATTTATGATACACACACTCTCATAACGCGGCCCCCGAGCCCCCGGGATATAGATGCTCGCGCAAGATAGATGGCCGGCGGCATTCGGAATTAGGTTTCCGTATAACGTAATGCCCGCGGATCTTTCTCTTCCCGATCGCCGCCGGACCGTCCTTTTCTCGCGATCGCCGGAGAAATAGATCTGTCGTCGATTACCATTCGACCGGCGAATCTTCGACGCCCGCGGATTCGTTGCACGGATAAGGTTGGAGTGCCGTATTTTTATCAGTCGATTAAAAGTATGCACGTGCAAACATTACGGTGGTACATTCGGAATGTTGCATTGATCTAGTTAGTCACGTTACCAAAGTACTGGGAAGCGCAACTGCACTTTAAGGTTCGCTTCAGCTGCCGTTCTTAACTGTATCGGTAAAATCCATGCGTTCTTTCTTCGATTGGACGACCGCCGCGAAATTTCCGCTGACTCGGGTGTGGGATCAAAAATCGCACAGATCGAGTTTGCATACACGCGTACACCCCTCTCGAGGAGTTCGATCGCGGAGTCTGTGACGAAGAAACGCATGTGGATGAGGCTTTCAAAGAACGGTGAGATCGCGAGCATGCGAATCGCTACGTAGATGCGCGCTCTCTCTTTCTCTCTCTTTCCATTTCTACGTTCCTTCCCTCACTCGTTCCCGATTTCTCTCTGTCCGCGCTCTCGCTATCGGGAAGTAAGGAAATGGAGAGGAAACTGATTGGAGCTGTTAACGTAAATACGCGAATGGACGTACGCGATCGGAAATCGGGATTAGTGAATTGGCTCACTGTTTCTCCCTTATACGCCCACTCTCGACCTCTTCCTCTCTCCTTCCATTCCGCTTCCGACTCCCTCGCGCACGTCTCTCTTTTTCCCGTTCGATCGTCTTCTCCCCTTCCGTTTTCTCTCTCACTTTTTCATCCCCTTTCCCTTATCTCTCTCTCTCTCTTTCTCTCCCCCCCTCTCTTTTTCGCCCTCTCCTTCCTTTTCGCCTCGGCGCGGTCGGAATTGAACGTCCGTACGACGACGTTCGATCCTGCATTTGGCTGCCAGTCCGGATTTCTGATTTGAGTGCTCGCAATCGGGCGGAATCCGCTTTATACAGCTTGCCGAAGCTCCGGGCGAATTAACCGAACCTCCTTGTCGCAGCATTTCGTGCCACCGTACGTATAGCCCGTCAAGCCTCTCTCTTTCTCCCACTTTTTTTCCTTCCATTACCTTCCTCTTTTTTTGGCTCTTCCTTCCTCCTCCTGCCGTCCCTTTCTCGTCCCTTTCCCTCGCCGGTCGCTCTCGCACGCGCGCGTTCCCATTTTCGCCAATCGTTTATATTTTTCGTCGCACCGACACGGCCGACGGAAAAGTTTTTGGTGCTTCGGACGTATATCCCGCGGACACGTTTGACGTTCATTTTTTTTTTTTAACGACGAATTTCGAGACTGCAGGTGGGAGTAGCGAATGAAATCAATGCTCCAACTCTGCGCATTAAATCGTGATCGTTCCAATTTTGCAACAATCGTCAATCTTTGTTACAAAGAATCGTATTTCGATTTGACGGTAGGATTGTGGAGTGCCGCTTTGAAAATGGTAGAATATTGAGCATAGATGTCGGAACAGTGAAAGGTTCTCTGCCACTGTACGGTCGGAAAACGCCATGGTACTCATGAAGATTGATAAACAAAAAATAAAAATAATGTAATTTCTTTGGCAGGGTAATATTCCCGTTTATGGGTTTAACGGTCGAAAGCTCTTTGACCTAAGAAAGTTCGGATAAGCAGAATAGTCCGCGTTTCATCAAGCGTAGTGCGTCACTTTTACTAATTCCATTGTTTGCAATACTTTGTATTTTATAATCGTCGCTATCCGTACATCGTTAAGTCGCGCGCGCGCACGTCGTAATACCCCTTTACAGGCACTGTGGAAAATTTTGCAAAAAAAAAAACGTACGCGAACATCGAGAAAAATGAGAATTTGTCACTCGCCGCGCGCACATTATAAGAGCATGCCGTTTTATGCCGTAGTACGGATTTTCGAGTTATACCGATCCTTCTGCTTAATTTATTCGCGATCGAAGCGGCACCCAAAGTTTAAACTTGAATTTCCGCTCGGCCATTATTCGCCTCCTCCAAGAGTAATGCCGTCACCGATCATCATAGCGGTTAGAACGTCAATTATGCAAGGAATCGGTGGAAGCATAGGCACGGTCTCTCAATATCAATGCTCTCCAATAGGGCTATCAGCTTTCTACGAAGCGAGCGTGCACTTTTTCGCGTGGGTGGACGTGCATACGATCGGGAGAAAGTATGGACACGAAAGAGGGAGCAGGAAAGAGAGAGAGAGAGAGAGAGAGAGAGAGAGAGAGAGAGAGAGAGAGGGCTGCCGCTCGATCCTCCCTCGATCGTTTAGCAAATGCTTTTTACGAAATTGACTTCGTCAGTGGAATTGAATTAATGTGTACCGAGATGTTCGTGGAGATTGGTGGGATGGTCTTGTTGGCAGTCTTCTTGCTTGATCGGTACTCGGTCACCGCCTAATCACTTGATAGCATAAATAACGCGGTTGTTGGGCAAAGTACGGCGCGCGTCGAGGAAAGAAAACGATTCGTTCCTCGTCGCTTCAGGGAAGTTAGGCTTGAGCGCGCCAAGGCAAGCTGACGCAGTCGGGTATCGAACTTATCGTCGCGCACTTCTTTCTCTAATCATCGGCCACACATCCTTTCAAACGAATTTCCGAACCGCAACTTTCGCGTCCACTTCCGTCGCACGGATAACATTGACGCTGCGACGCGGGTAGGAAGAGCGGTGCCGTGACAAGACAAGAGCCACATCCGCCGAAGTAAAGAAATAGGCCTGGTCTTCCTTCCGCTCCTCGCAGTTGCGTGTGTCGCGAGCGGTGTGACTTAATCACCAAATTTTCACCGACCAAACGTCACCGGCCATCTATGCCAGCCCTATACGTATACGTACACGTACACGCTGACACTTTACAGACAAATGCATTGTGTCTCAAACGGGGCTCGTAAGGAATCGATGACAAACGCCCGCGACAGCGTACGAGCAGCGCGTAATATTCCGCTCGCGTACCAACTTAGACGTCGTCGGCTGCTTAATATGCGCTGCAAAAAATCTTTGAAATGACGACGAGTAGGCAAGGTAATGACCGATTGTATATACGTGCGCGATTCAACGGAAATGAATCGATCGAGGAGCGCGCGCCCGCGCTCGTCTCGCGTTTGATCGCTCATCCTTGTCCCCATGTGCGCATTAAGAATTTAAGCATTCGTGCCGGAGTTGACTAACGACCGACGTTCATTATTCAAATCGCGGCCTTCCTTGGCCACGGCGATCATTGCAAATTCCCTCTGACCGACTGTCTTCCCTTCTTCGACGTAATGAAAGGATCCCCACGTAACGTATTAGGACTAGATTGGACTCTTCTTCATCGTCTTATTTTATGCAAGCCGCGGAGGCGAATGTAAAAATTAGATAGCTCCGCCACGTTGATTCCTCTTGCTGCTTCTGTCGAAGGCTCAACTTGGTCGCGACGGTTTAACGAGACGACTCAATATTGGCGCAGGATAAAATGTGCCCGTTGCGTATTATCGCTGGAAACTTGGTCAGACCCGTGAACTCGGTTAAGCGGGTGGACGAATGGAAAGATACCAATATTTGCACGCACTCGCGCACACTAATTACCCCACCCGAAGTGTGCGACTCGTTCGTGCCTTGAACGTGCGTCAGTCTTGCTTCGGGGCACCCGCCTTTTATCGCACTTAACGCCTCGACCATTTGCACTTCTCAATCATATTCGACGATTTCATTTTCCGCCTTTTACCGCTCCACCGAGAGGTTTTATCATCTCAATAATTTTGCATCTAACGCCGCACGATTCCCGATAGCGCGTCGACCGCTGTCGCGTAATCTCTCGTCCACCTATGTCGGTGGATATTCAAGGATCGACTTAAACAGAGCGTCGCCAGTGCTCTCGACGAGGCCGTCGTACGATTCGGAACGACGCGACGGACTTTCGGCATTCCCTTATCGCCGTTGTCTCAAACGAGTGGGAAGGGCGCGGGACAAGTATGCTCCATAAATTGCGCGTTTATACAGTCCATTCGGGAGCGAAATAACCCTCCCGCCGCTACCCCCCTCTTTCCGCTCTCCTCGATTCGCGGAGTTTATAGGGATTTTGACGAAAGTGTCGGACTTTATCGGCCGGCCACGAGCGCGAACATAGGAGCGCCAGCAGAGGGTCTAGAGAGTTTTCACGTTTCCAGCTTTTTCGGTTCTACCAAGGTTCATCCAGCGTTCTTCCCGCGCGTTAATGCGAGAGCGCGAGTGCAGCAAGCGCCGTCCGTCGAAATGTCTGCGACGTTCTCGTAGACGTCACGACGTCACTTTCACAGTCCCGACATGCGTGTGGACGTTGGCCCGGGGGAGGGGGTGCAATAAAGAGCGACGAGCGCCATATCGCGACTAGTTTTAACTATAGTTCCAGCCGACCGCGTAGCAATCAATGTAAAAGTTTGCCCGAATGGCTCGTCGTTCGTTCGTCTCTCATCCTCCGCTCCGCTTCTCCGTCTCTTTTTCCCTCCTTTCGAAACGTCCTCGCCCGTGGTGGCCGCGTCGTCCGCAGGATCGTCCCTCCCCTGGCTCCTTTGTCCTCTTCACGACTCGCCTCTTTGTCCGTCCTCCGCATCGGCCATTCTCATATCACTTTGGCGCGAGAGAATCTCTCGCCGAGAGGAGAGAGGAGCCGCGTCATTGGCGAAGCGTGGATCGTCGAGGGTTAACCGCAACGAGCGAGGCGCGGTAAACCGGAAACGTATCAGTGCGCATCCGGCCAGGTAAACTTGGTAAGCCGTCGCTCAACGGCTGCCTTCGCCGAGAAGCCTCGAACGACTGTCGGAACGTTTAGCGGCGTCGTCTCTTCGTGTCTCGACAAAGAACTTCATCAACGTCGCGGACAGATTTCGGAAAATTATGCACCGCTCTCGTCTCTTAGTCGTTCGTCGATTTCGTACGTCATCGCGGCTCTAAAGACGGTTTCTTGAGAGAGAGAGAAAGAGATATCTCACCTGAGCGATACTTTAACACGGATACACGACGCGCGTCTCATTTGGCTCAAGTGCCGCGTTAATATTCCGCATTAACTTTCGCCCGCATCCGCAATCGGAGCGCGCGGCGCTCCAACGGTTTAATATCCAACGGCGGGGCATAAATGGCGCAGGTGCGACTAATACATCCCGTGCGGAGGATAGTAATATCGTAGTTAACCACCGGTTACTCACTCATCGGCCTTCGACTCGTCCTGACCAACTCGTATCGCGACTCTGCGCCGCGGATTTCTCGATATAATAATCGGCCCCTGCTCGTGGATAAGAGCCGCGACTAATTACGGTATCGGGCAGCGTCATTATCCGATTTAACGATGCGCGGATCTCGGGCCGATAGCGTGCGCGCCGCTGCTCCATTTTCCCGTCTCTCGAGTGTCGGAGTCTCTCGAGTTTCTCGAGTCGTGAGGAGCGCGCGAGCGGCGCTTGGTCCGGCCACTCGCTTCTAAAAATCGGAATGGTGGCGCCAAAAATGTCTTCATCTTCGGAGTGTACCGCCGATAAAGGCGGGGGAGATGATAGGGTTGTAAAGTCCTGCCGTATAGCCTGCGACTGGATGACTGGAATGGCTCGATCGCCATCGTAAGACGAGCGAAGAGAGATAGAGGGAGCCGGGGGGGAGAGAAAGGGAGAGGGAGGAACCCTATGAGTTCGTCAGGACGACGAGAACCGAAGAAATCGGCAATGCGAGTCCGGATCGTAAAAGTATCGACTATGCTCACGGATAGTGCGCCTTATCGATAAATACTTTAACTCTCGTGAAAGCCGGCGAACCTCGCGATATTCCGAACTCCACTGCTAAAACGAGCGGTCAAGTTTGAGAGAATAGTGGCTGCGTAATAAAGGCGGCCAAACTCTAAGCTCTGACGAAAGTGTGATGGCCGGGCCCCGGCATTCGTTTCGGACTTTTGCAGATTTATACGCGCTTCACTCCGAACGGGTTCGCGCAAGACAAATTTTCGAACGTCGCGTTCGCGTTTATGCGAAACGAAGAATGGGATTGAAATGCGTGGAAACTTTTCTAAATCAGAATGTGCCGCATTGAAATATTTTACGGCGCTGATTGTGCTTCTCCGTAACAGTGTACACGAAGAGCGAGCGGGCTTAGGAAAGTAATTTTTATTTGGCCCCGTGTCGCGCGTTTCGCCTAAAAGCTCTCGGTACGAGCAGAAGTCATATCCCGGGACGAAGACGAAAGGAAATTGTTATCGCTTCTCGACAGTACTTTCGTATTAGGATAGAAGCTTTCCGAAATTTTTGGGAGGAAGGACCGACCGTAGCCGATTCAATTTGCCTAATGAAGAAGCCCAGGGAAAACTGCTTCCATCTGGGAGTAACAATAAAACCGGTACACTTCCATGATTCAGTCGTCGAATCGATTTCGCGTATGTTCCTGACAGCGTTATTACGCTTTGTACATAATTCTGTTGCTACACAAACGAATTTATATTTTTTACCACCGTGCGTCGGCCGAGCGAGGGGCACAAAGCGAAGAGGTGAATTTGAACAAATTGTAAAGCCACGTTGGAAAACGGAAATTATGCGTTTATTCGGCGTCGAAGTTGACCGTGGGCGGAGAGAGGGAGCGATAAAGAGAGAAAAAGAGACAGCAAGAGAGAGAGAGAGAGAGAGACATTTTATGTCGACGATCCGTTTTAAATTAAATCGCGAGACGATACGGATCGGGAGATAAAAAGAGCGGCAGAATCGATCGTTAACTCGATTAATCGCGTGCGAAGATCGCGTCGAGAGGAGAGGCATGGAAAAAGTTACGTTCTCGTTCCTCGCGATCAAATGTCAAGGCGATCGTAAACGGAAATTTAATAACGTCGATGCGATATATAACGGACCTCGAGGCTGGAACCTGGAACACGCTGCACCGTTGACTCCGTCGCAGCGCGCGCGCGTTTTTGCCGAATTCCGCTTGAACTTGGAGCCGCGCGCGTTATGTGAAGTGCACTCACGGAGCAGCGCGGGGCGTAGCGGGGCGTGACGGAGCGGTACTTACGCGACACGGCGAATTTCCGCACTCGACGTACTCTTTAAAAGAGCCCTCGTTGCTTTTCGCGCTCGAGATACATGCGAGTCAACTAATATACTCAGCCGTATTTCGTCGGGACCGTAAACCCGAAGCGCATAGAGAGCGCCGTAAAGACACGTATCGTAAGTTCTCGTCCTGTTAACACGCCGGCACGCTTGCAAAAACCGTGGATGTCGCCGGGACGGCATGCCGTGAGTAATGCACGCCAGTACCAGTGTAATTGATATTTCGTGCAACCCAAGTGTCGCGTCGCGTCTAATTCAGTGGCCGTGGCGCCTTTAATATTCAGGCCTTACGTCATAATGCTCATAATCGTTTAATTCGAGCAATTGGACGCAAGAATGTATTACACTGGGCTACATAACTCACGACGATGCGCCCGACCTTAATAAAGACCGTACGGACTGTACGCGCGGAATACATATTCCGCCCGCTCCACGGTTCATTGTCATTCGTTTTTTCTCCCTCTCTCCAGCGGACCGCTGAAAAGCCAACTCTGTTTTGCAGCGGGCTCGCGAAACAACGAATTCTTGCCAGAATGTTAGCTGACACACATATCTCTTACACAGGGGGGTATCCATTGTTCCTTTTTTTTTTTTTTTCGTCCTGAGATACAGACGTCGCTGTTGAAGCTTTAATTTCCTTCCTCTCTGGCATATTTTTGTATGAACATTAATAAATACGCGTTCGCGCTGCTATCGCATAACGTGCTTACGATTATTCTTCGTTCTGCTTCCAGAATTCAATACGACACAATCTTTCGCTGCACAGCAGGTTCATGAGAGTTCAGAACGAAGGCACCGGCAAGAGTTCCTGGTGGGTGATCAATCATGACGCGAAGCCAGGCAAATCGGTACGACGAAGGTAAGATCCTTTCGAGTTTGCACGGAAAGCTTTTTTTCCGCCTCCTTTGGCAAGTTGCGCGTGGAACTGCTGTTTGTCTCGACGCAGAACCAACTCGATGGACACGACGAAGTTCGTGCAACGGCGTCCTCGGACGAAGAACAATGGCGAGGCATTGAGGAACAAGAGTTTGCAGGCCGAACAAGTCACACTTAGTCCGTGCAGTAGTGTCGGCGAGGGCCTGGACATTTTTCCGGACAGCCCTCTTCATGCGGCGACTGGATTCCAGGTTACGTCTGATTTACGGTAAGCGTCAATATCGAACGGCAACTCTCTCGCATATCAATTTCCTTGCAATGAAATTTCGCGCAACTACACTTCACCGTTTTGTTCTCTACAAATAGATCAGAAAACGGCACCGGTTCATTGCGTAACGGCCGTATTTTACGTTTCCGTCGGGAGCCATACGTTATCGAGTAAAAACCACGGTAGCGTCGTTCTTCTCGAAAATGTATTAAGAAAAAGGAATTACAGGCGCGCTCGCGGGTCGTTCGACAGATAAGAAGTCGTTAATTTTATCGACTCGGCCAGAAGTCGCTTGCATCATCGGCAGACTTTTAGCGTATGCGTTGACGGTATAGTTGAAATATTTATGTTGCACAAGTCCTCGGACATCCAGCAACGCGTCGTCCTGCAGTCGACTGAGTCCGATCCCGGCAGCACCTGGAGAACCAGACTGGACACCTGGTTATGGACCGTCATACAGTCCGGAACAATTAGGTAGGCTCGCCTAACAAGCTAATGAAAAGAAGACATAAGATACCTCTTCGTTAGATGCGCAAAGAAAAAGTAATTACACAATACATTGAAATACGTCCAACTCTATCGACAGTGCCAATGCGCAACACGCCGCGTCATCCTAGCGTATGTCAGACAATTCGAAACGGGAGCGTGGAGATTTGAGGTCTATTGATTACGTTTGTCCCGTGACGCGGCATGAGACAGTGATACCAAAGATTTAACACTTGCTCGGTTTTTCCCGTTCGCCTCTCGTTAGACACGATTTTAGCCGGTAGCCTCGCGGACACGATGAAACTGGAATCCTACCACCAAATGTACCAAACGTCCACGACGCCACACCAGCAGCAAACCGGCCCGCCGCCTTCCTATTTCGAGACGCAGTTTCAGAGGAACAGCCTCCGCACGGCATCGTCCTCCTTTGGCCTGCCACCCACGCCACAGTCCGCCCCTCAGCAGAGGTGCCCGATTCATTGTCTACAACCGTGTGCATGCCAAATGGTGAGTGACTAGGAAGAGCTGATAACGTACTCGGTGTCGCATGAGCGAGCATACGAAGGAGGGTTCGCTAGCTAGAATTTGAATGTGGCGTTAACGGGGAGAGATTCACTCGGCTTCGAACGATCCAATCGTAAAAGCAGCAGCATCTTTATTTCACTATTATTTCACCTAGCCATATTTCGTCCTTTCTCGTTCTTTTCAAAGCCCTTTTGAGGCAGGCAATCGGCCACACTGAAGACTGCTCTCCGCATTTCTGTAACTCTTGCACATTATTTTATAGCGTCAAGCGGGGGAGGGCCGTTCAACTTTGGAAGACCGACGATAGAACGTTTCATTTCGTGATGTATCACTGTCAGTTCATGAGCATCCGAATAATGACGATTTATTTACAATTACATTCACACTACCATCCGACCGGTTCACGTCGTCAGCGTTCGTTCCTTATCACTTCGAAATTCTTGCGCGCATAGAGTGTGCATGAGTCGAGGAAACCGGGATCTCTTTCAGTTCAAGTCATTCGAGCAATTTGCCCTGTTTGTCGATGTGAAACGCAGAATCTGAGTCCGGCGTCCGGCATGTCACCGTCGTACCAACAGAGCGAACCCAGTCCAACGGCGCTGGACAACAGTCAGCAACAGACGCTTCAGTACATGATGCAGACTCCGCCACGCCCTCAACCGCCTCAACCGCAGCCACCTCAACAGCAACCTCAACAACCGGCGCAGCCTGTTGTCCCTGCCGGGGCAAGTCCGCCGAACACGCCGACGACTTGTGAAAACGTGCCCAGTACGATGATGGGCCAGTTGATGGGCGCCCTCAACCACACCGCCCTCAATCCCACCGCCCTATTAGATGATCTCAACCTCGACGACCTGCAAGGAGGATTCGACTTCAACATGGACGAGGTAAGTGGAGACGATTTTATTAATCTTTCAAAAGCCACACTCTCGATTTTAATACATTCGTGGTCGTCTAAATTACGCCGATGTATTTCTTATAAACAAAAATTCGTTATAGATGATCAACCACGAGCTGTCGATGGGTCCGCTGGACTTCAACTTTCACCAGGGCGTGACGAGCACGGCCACGATTCAGGTGAGCGACTGTAACGTGAGCCAGAACGGAGCCGTCTCCCAGAACAACGCCCGACAACGCGTACGCGGGAGTCTACGTGAGCACCAACGCGGCGACTGCCGCTGCACCCCAATCCTGGGTTCACTAGCAGTTGACCCCATTGCCCTCGACACCCCAACCGATTTTTTGGTTTGACCGAGGATCTCACCTTATCGGTGAGTCATAATAGCCTTCTTTCGTGTATTCGATCGGGTAGTCGGTCGGGCATAGTATGTGATCGAGTGTTTCAGCGATTATTCAATCGACTCGGATATTCGAGTTTTCCTTCTTCGACCGATTATCCGCAATCTTCTGCCTAGCTCCGGCTGCGATTGTATTCCTTATTGTACTGCTCTATCTTATCTGATTCATGCGTCTACTACTGTTTCGGGTAAGTTGGCCTTACGCGATAATGGTAAAAGATTGGGTGGCGTGCGTTGCGATCGCGATGTATATCCACTTACGCGCGATTACGCATTGTTTGCTCTAACTTGTTGGTTTGACCGATGACCGACGCGCTGAGTCAAGATTTTTAGCGCGCCGACCAATTTGCTTGTGCGAGGGTTCGCGCGGTCGCCGACGATCTTGGATTCGTTTTATTTTTGCACGCCTCACGTAGTTTATTTTTGCGCGCTGTTTTACGTGCAGAAATACGGCGGCTTCCGAAAGGAGCGTCTCTAGGTCTGAAAGATTCACGTGACTTTCACATCGGTGACGCTGTCGGGATCGCTTTCGAATATTAAGTCGCGGCAGGGCCTTCTAGTGCGGCGAATAATTCAGACAACGACATAATTGAGATCGCCGTTGCGGCGATATTTTTATCCCTTTTTCCACCCTTGAAGAAGATTTTTCCCGACCGCGGGGGCGGATCGAGGCACATGACAGGAAGTCATTGTTGTTCGACGCTCGATCTTGCGCCGTCAGCCTATTATTGGAAGTAGTATTATGAAAACAGTTTCTCTGATTAACGATCTTTTCACATTTCAACGCGCGCTCTCTCTCTTTCTCTCCGTCAGTCATGGGAGCCGCGGGGAGCGCGCGGCGATAATAAAATTTGGCCGGTGGCCGCCAAAGGAAAGAGACATCCAATGAAACGGGGGTATCATCGATTGCCCCCTCGTGTCTAGATGGAAAATAATATTTGCACTCACGCGCCATAACAATGCTCTCTCGATCGGTATTTAATAAATCGCTTCGATGTGTATCCGCCCCTGTGTACCATCTCGTACGTGCCGTCGCAGTTATATAGCGTATTCGCCCACCTGTGTTTTGTCCGAAATCGTTATTGACTTGAGTACGATAACAATTACATTGCTCTGGGCGACGAGAGTTATGTCGAAAAGGTTTTAATGCAATATCGCGCGAAACGTTAAAGCCGAAATGTGAGCGAAAATGGAAATAAAATGAAGCGCGTGCCTAACTAGAAACATTCGACGATACGTGCGCGTAATTAATGGTCCCTCCGCTGTCGGTCGAGTTTACAGTATAAAAAAAACGCGCGGAAGAGTCGCGCAACGGTGTGAGGGAGGGGCTGAAAAAATATTTGATCAGGCCAAAATGTAAATTGATGAAAAACGTTGCCCCCGACAAACGGGGGTATAATCGCAAAATTTCCGTGGGAAAAACGGATTCGATGGAAATGTAATTACGCGCTGGCCCCCGAATGTTCCGTTAAATAGCCGGCAGGCAGGCTGGCGCGAGGACCGAGGATTCGGGATGTGCTTCTCGCGGCCGGAATTGCAATGCAATGCAATGCTTTAGACTACTCCTCCGTTCCGCTCTCTGCGAGGCTCGTAAGAACGTTCGCTGGAAAAGGAAGGCGGCCGCGATAGTAATTTCTGGAAGTCACGACGAGAGGACGGCTCCTCGTAAAATCGTTGCAGCTGTAGCCGAGAGAGCCGTTGACCCGCGCACGGCTACGAGTGCCGTGTCAAAAAGGTACGGGCCCGTGAAAGCGTACGAGAGCTCTATTATTATTTTTCTTTCACTTTTCCCCGGTCCCCGACTCTCTTCACGGTGATTATCAGGTTCGCGCGATTTCTCCTCTCTTCTCCCATCCAGCTCGCTTTATTTCTCTCGGCTCTTGACGCTTCGAATGGCGAGGCGACGCCGAGCCACGTCGCTTCCTTCCTGCCTCGTCGCTGCCGCGTGCGTGAATAGTCGAAGCGAACATTATTAGGCATCCGACATAACGCAATGAACGGGAGCCTTCGTCAAGGCCATTGCTGCGTCGAACAGAGCGGTCGACGGTGATGACACGATCGCTCGGAAACCGTCGTCGTCCGGCGCATCGCAACTACAACAACGTGACTGAAATAATTCGCGCCGAGCTCTTATGCACGCTGCCTCTCAATCTTCCCGCGCGAAACGTCGCGACGTAGCGGAATTATGTCTTCATCCATCGCCGTTGTCGTTCGAGCGGTCGTCGTGAGAATCTTCGCGGAATTGCGATTGAGATGGCTTTTGCGGAAGAAGAAACGGCTGCAGTAGGTGAATAAATTATTTTTTATGGTATTCTGAACATCTGATCGGTAAGGACTGCTGATTTCCTTTCCTCGTATCTCGTGTTCAGGCTACATATGTTTCCCCTCAAAGTTTACCGGATTTTCAATTACGCCCGGTAAGAATGTGGAAATAATTGATGTTGTCTGCTGACTGTGAACGGAACGGGGAATGGACAGTCTGTAAGAGTACTTAAAGATTCGGCCGGACGTAGGTTGAAAGCATTTTCTTTCACTAGTACACCGTACTTGCAAATGAACCAAGTGTGTTTAAAAAAAAGCTCCGACGAGCTATTAATTGGCTGCGCCGAAAATACGCGCCGTCGCATTCAAGGATTCGGCTAAAACATTCGGCGCGACTGGCTAACGATGTCACTCACTGCTTCTGCGGTTAATAACTGTCCGTTGGTGAACGTAGATCACGAGTTACACTCTCGCGGTTCGTTAAAACCGTTTTCAGTCTGGTTTCTTTATATCCTTGGCTTTGATAAATCTCGGACACGTATAAAAAGAAACGTGTCTCCGACTCCTGCCGACCGCCCATTCCGTCTCCCTTATGTACTCAAAGTTTCATGCCTGACAGAACTTAATAATTAACATCGATCGATCGCGAAGAAGGAATATTTCTCGGCACGCTTATTTAGCTACTACATACATGTACGTCGTGCGGTAGAGAAAATTACCAGCCGCGCCTGTGCGTACGCAAGAAGGGTAATACATTTGGAAGTTCACGTTTGCAGCTGACCGTATTTCGTTCAGTCGTTTTATCAAGCTACCCACCGACGCGCGATTGTGATCCCTAAGCACACATCCGCGCATACCCTTCCAGCGGCCCGCATATTCCGTCATTTCGCCGCGTCTGTTCGGCTGATCACGCTAAAACGTTGCGCGCGCACTCACTCTCTCGCGATACGTACCACGTTGCGAGCGCTGCGCGGCCGTTCGTCGGCACGCATGAATATTATTTGCGCGGGCGAAATATCGGCTTCGGATAGATATTAACTTTCGGAAAAATATTTTTCACCGGGCGGTCGTCGTGCAACCAGAAAGAGAGGGAAGAAAAAAAAACATCGCCCCCGGGGTAACGCCCCGATATATTAACGCCCCCGGCATTCCAGCAGTTTGTTCCGCGTACGGAATCGCCGCGCGCGCGCGCGCGGCCGCCTGTCGTTCCGCGCTCTCGTTGCGGGACGCGCGAAACTGTCTTCCTGCTTTATTTTCAGCCGCTCATTGAAGCTCCGCGATAGCCGGTTCAGCGGGACGTTTCTTATAAAGCACTCTGCGCGTTCAACGGTCCAACTTCTATACGTGTAACTAACAGCTGGAGCGAAGAACGATGCGATAAATTATTTGAAGGAACTCAAAAATATTAATCGAACGTAGGTGCGCGATACTGCTTGTATAAGGCAGGACAAAAAAAAAAATCTCCATTATTGAATCGGCGCCGAGCGAAACGGCGAGGAGGAGTAAAATGAATAAAAAATATTGATTGGCCGAGGAGAGGTGAGCGTTGGCTAAGGGACGCGGATTAAATGGCCGACCGCCGAAGAGGGGGAATTGGTTTACGGGGGTGGCGCGTTACGACGAATCAATAGAAATCAAATCGACGATCGCTCAAACGGCGATAGGTGCGACGAGCCGGCTAGAGAAGCCGGTGTTAAAGGGGTGAGTTGGCGGGGCGGATCGGAGGGGCGGAAGGTGTGCAGACGCTCAAGTGGGGCAAAAGGGAACCACTTAGCCGAAACTGCAGGAGTCTGGAAGTCAGCAGCTATTCGGCAGACGTCACTGGCGCCAGCGGACTACCTTAAACCCTCCGTCCCTCTTCACCCCTCGCCGCCCAGCTCGTCTCCTTACCCCTGCGCCCTCTCCCTCGCCGACAATCTCATTCCCCAAAAGCGTCGCAAGAATTATAAAGTTGGTGGAGGAGAGCTCCGGGGGAGTTCGCCCTCCTCGACCCACACCCCTGTCAGTCGACTTACCCTCTACCCCCTTGCTACCCTTTGCCATTCGTTTCTCTCCCCGCTACTCCCCTCCGCACGTCTATGCGCGTATACGTACGTATAGATGTCTATCTGTCTCTGTGTCCGTCTCGCTCGGACTTTTCTTACCTCCTCTCGCACTACCACCGCCCTCTTCCGCCAGCCGATTTCGTGAATCTCGTCTCACCTCTCACCCTTGTACCACATTCACCCCCCCCCTTCTCCCATCTTACGTGTCTGTCCTCCTTGTCTCTCACTCCACTTTCGTAACCTCCTTCTCCCTGTCTGCCGCGTGCGGTCTTTTTATTTTCACTTTGAAGTTTTCTGGAAGGAGCGATCTCTTCGTTTTCGGAAGAGTTTCGAATTTCGATCGGGAGTTATGTGCGGAGATCGCGAGAGAAGCAGAAAGGCGGAGAGGGTGGGGTGAGGGGGGGGGGGGGGGGGGGTCGAATCGAAAAGAGAGTCGGGGTGGATTGAAATCTGTTCTCCGCATTAGGAGGCGAGCGCGCGTCGAGGGTTCGCTCGTTGAATTAGGCCCCCGGCGTGATTGGCGAAATGACGCGACAGTGAAACTTCATTGTTATTTCGGACGACGAAAGTTTTCGGAGACGCACGCGAGAGACGTCAGACGCGTCGCGAGGACATTAACGGGCGAGCGGGGGATCGTCGGTCGGCAAGGAGGGCCACCGGGTGTGCACGGCTCTCCACTCGTAACGCTCGAAAAATGATCGTTACGGCTGCTTTACGCCGCGATCGATTTCCCTTTATCCTTCCTCCTCCCCCCCCGCCTCCACTTTTTTCTTCTGCCTTCCACTGGTTCCGCCTCCGCGAACGGCATTTCCTAACAGCATTGACCTTGCATTTACGATGTCCGCACTTGCCTTTTGCCCCGCTGCAATAACTATTATTACTTTCGCGGGATCGTGTGCCGCAGTTATAATATGATAATGCCATTGGTTACGGCCAATTAACTTTCCGCGACCCAGAAAGAGAGGAATTACACGATACGCTTTATGTTCCGTCGGTGTTCATCGAGCGTGTGCGGCAAAGTGGAATTGCCGCCGGTTGAGCGTGAAACAATACGCGGGCGAACGCACGATATCCCGCCGCGCATAGTTATATTCCTGCCTGGCTCGTTACTGTCATTGATCTGTGAGCGCCAGTTTTACCTTGCCCGGCAGCGTCGTCGCGAGTGCGGCCACGTCGTCAGGCATTAAGCGGCCAATGTCTCGGAACGGGGTAAACCGACATTGCGACGAAATGTTGGCGAAATTCGCTAGTGCAGACTTCGCTTGCCTGTTCAGATGTAAACGAATAGTTAAGGAGCGGTTAATAATTCTATAATCGGGCAACGATAGACGCGTTGCGAGCGCAATGTTTCTCGCGGTAGGACTGGTACTACGTGAAAATCTTCACTTTTCTTTTCAACCCGTCTTCTCTTATATTAATCTACACAATGACGCATGTAGCGTTCTATAACTCGATCCGGGTTCAATGTCAATTAAACCAAGACGGCCGTGCGGTTAGTCTTGAAATTAGTAGGCATATACCCATCCCGGGGCATCGGTCGACATCGACTAGAAACTTGACACATTCCTTCCCACGGAGCGCGCACTACTCCTCGAAACCGATACGTCGCGTCATTGGGAAAAAGTCGCCTGGTCTCGGACGACCTAAAGCGGCAAGAAAATCGACTCGTTCCCTCCTGTCGCGCACTCGACGCTTAGCGACGCGGCGACCGGTGGATTTTCCTAACCCACTTCGGCCTCGCCGATAGGAACAACGCGGCTCGCGCGATTCATCGATCATGCTCTCGATCGGCTGCTCTCGATAATCGCGCGGTATCCGGTCACGCGCTCGTCTACGTTCTTTCAAGTTTCACGGCGCGAGCGCTGCGAAGAGCGTTGTGAGAGAGCGTTCGACCGGCGAGCGTGCGAGTTAGAGAGTAAGTCGTGCCGTGTCGTGCCGTGCCGTTTCCTCTCTCTGGATACCCGTTCTCGTCACTTGGTGCCTCTCTTCCGTACCTGTTCCCTCCTGTGGGAGTGGTACTCGAACCAGGCGACCTCGACGATTCCTTCGTAATGCCAATAAGGAATGCCGCCGGGCACGCATTCCTGCGAGACAGAAATGTTGTGACGCCTGCCGCAGGAGGAAGAGTGAAAAAAAGGACGGTTTCATTAAGCGGTCGAGGAAAAAGAGGGGTGGGGACGAGGCGCATGGCGCGCGACTATACAGCCGGACGTGTGTCGTTGCTTCGGAGCATCCGATGAAACATTGAAATTTGGACGTTACGGAACATTACTAAATCGAGTAGGTTAAGGAGCAACTTCATTTGTAAGGGATAAAGCTCTCGATTCTTCTGTGGATCTTTTTGAAATCCTTCAATTTCGTGCAACACCAGGCTGTAGCGTGCGACAGCCGATTGGCGAGCGATCAAACGACGAGAACGCCTCGTCATTGGCATTGATTAATTTTCGCCGGCGACCTCGGGGTCGCGCGATCTTTACTCGCGCAAATCTCTGTTCGTGGGGGGTGAAGGCGAGACAGCGATATTGTGGCAGACACCTTCTCCGCGACGGAATCGAAGGGCGCCGATGCTTCTAGGTGAAGGGTGGCCGTGTGCTCTTCCGAGCTTGCGGGCTTGCCTAATCGAGCGTGCGTTTCCGATGAATTATTCAAAATCAAGCTTCTCTCAGTTGTTACGGCCAGCCGTCCTTAACCGGCGGCCGTTTATTCTCATTATCCGACTTACTCCCCCGCCCTCTCGCTCCCTTTCCCTTGTCATTTACTCCGTCACCCCTCCCGATGTGCCCATCTTGCTTCCACCCTGTTAACAGGATGTCGGTCTTGGATTCGATAGAACGTTGACACGCGCGTACGAGGGTTACAGCGCGTTATAATGACATTTTTCTGCATCGACACTCGTACCTACGTCGCAGTGACGTCACTTTGATTGGCGACTCGTAGGGATTGAAGTTTACAATGTAGGCAGAGCGAGCCCGGAGTAGCGGGTAGCGCGTTGACGTAGAAGTCGGCGTTGGTGTGAGAAATTGTTGACACTGATATGAATAAATCTATGTATCAGAACGCCTGTTATTCCGTAATCGCGGTCGCTTCCCAACGAGAACACCCGCGAACTGATAACGCCATTAAACTCTAGCGAGCGTCCTTATCGCGCGCCTCTAATGTTGGGCCACTCTGAAGGTGACTCTTTTTCGTTTCGAACGGGTGCGCGGGGGCTGATTGCGAGATCATCGCAAGATACGTTCCGCGGATCGTTCGGCAATTAATTCGATCCGCGCGCGCCGTTATCTGTACGCGGAAGAGAGATCAGCGGAGTTTGGCTTATCACGCTCGCGATATAATGGTCGCACGGTCGTATTATTTTTACGTGACATCCACAGCGTTCACGTAATCGTCGTGGGGGCATCTACTCGCAACGCGTTACTGTAATCCAGCGTTCTCATGTGCCGAGCTTGCTTTGCCATTTGATTCGCGCGGACTCGATGTTGACTTCAAAATTGTGGAAAGTGTTTGTCGTTCGCCGTGCATTGACTCATATTTACATTGCCCTTATTATACTTATCTGGACTTATGCAATTTTATGCTAATTACCATCTTTCCATAAAAATCCGTACTTCAACACATTTCAACACGCGTAGATCTGAGCAATTACGTCTTATCAGCCGGCCCACGTATCATTCGCGTAATCGTCGCGGGATCCGAAAAATCCGGGGATCCCACACGCTGGCCGCCCGGACTTTCGCGAGCGTGTGTATTACGCTCGAGTGACGTGGCGCCATGACATGTGCAAAGAGGGGTGACGTGTGAAACGAGCGGCCACGTTTCGTGCCTCCTCCGACGACGATCTGGCCCCGACGCGCATTGGCCTACTTTTCCGACGAGAACGAAGCCGCGCATGCTGATGCTCGCGCGTGTTCTGCCTTTGGACGCCGCGAATCCGATCGGCATACGCATACGCGACCGGCGGGATTAATAGTATCGCGTCACACCTCAAAAAATGTGTCGCGTCGAGTAGTATTGCGATACTGGCGAATGTCGACTAGCTGTACGAATTCTAACGACGTCACGTGCTCTGGAGTACGCAGAAATTTGCCACCCTCGCATTTCGCGTCTAACAAGTATTTATCGCCCCGAACTATCGAGCCGCTCGCAAAACTATTCCTATCAAAGAAGCCTCGCCGGCGATAAATCACTCTTGGAATCCAGAAAACGTTAGCGTCCTCGCGTTTCCGGCATATGGTTGCAATTAACCCGTCGAAATTTTCACCTCTGCCAAGATGACTCACGAGATCGAGCGGTGGCCGCGAGGCGTATGTTACGCACGGTTACGTGCATGCGTGAACGGCTGGCAAGTGCGAACGCACCGGGGAGACACACCAAATGTCACTGGTCTAACCTTCATCAGATTCGGGCCGAGCGCGTACAGTCGCACTTATTGTGACTGAGCGTTGGGTGCATTGAAACGATCGTAGGCATAAAGGTGTCGTATTAATCGCTGGGTATCGCGGTCGCTGTATTGTGTCGAGTCCTTCTGCAAATGAAGATTGCATCTACCGGCATAAGTACCTATATGACGGCAAATATCGGATGTACGATTTAATTCATCTGTCTAGTCAACCGTTTAGAACATTCGTAATAATTGATCGCGATAGTCGATATAACGCTCTGACCGATCTCATCTTCAAATTCCAGTATCATATTCCTCATGCCTACCGCCGTCAATAGATGCGCGCGTCATGAAAAAATGATTAGCTCAAAGCTGATAGTTGTCCGGACGATGAAAAATCGAGAGATCGGGGCAGACGCTTCGCCTTCTTCAGATCGTCTCCCGTTCTGTCGCGGCTCTTGAGAAATGTCACGCACACACGCTCGCAGCAGCCAATACGCACACGCAAAGTTCGCCTTGGCTTGACGAGCGAAGAGGCTAAGCTATACTCGCGTTACGAGCATTACGCAAGCAGAGTGCGTAGGCCAAGGCGCCACGCGCGATATCTACTGGGTGTTCTCTCCGTTTTTGCCGCTCAGTATGATCCGTCTCGATCGACTAATTGCACGTCGCTGCCGGGCACAGTTTTGTTGCGATAAGAAATTACGATCAGGATTGACGACAAAAATACTTCGTTGCTCATTGTAACCGGCAGCTTTCCCGATCCTACCAACATCTGTTCGGAGTCTCTCTACGAGGAAAACTGATTGTTCCGCAGGAAACATCTAACTGTGTCAAATGCTTCCTGTAAAGAATTCGAATAATGCAAACACTGTGGCGCAGACGTGCATGTCGCTCGTTAACACGGTGATCGGAGGCCGTTCGGCTGGCGAGCGATCGCAAGAGTACACAGGTTCGGCGATAATGCCGATACACGGGCTTTTCCGCGTGTCGAGATGGATTCAAACTCTTAGCGGCAGTCACGCGCGCAGGTGTGGATTTGTCACGTGCCCCGGCGAACCATTACCGTCAATACGGGAGTGTGTATCTTCGGAATGTACTATGTTCCATTACTACGCATCGTTGTTGGTGGCTGCGGCTATTATTATTCGTGCAGTTGTGATTAGCGTTCGTACCAAGTGGCATGCTTCATTTATATCATTAACGCGTATTGCGCAGACGACGTTGACGGCTGTGACACGTCAAAGAGAGACGTCTGAAACAGTACATTGTGCGAAATGAAAATGACTCTTATTGTCCTTTAAATCGTTTGACGCTATCTCGACAATAGTACAGACATAAGTCGCCATATATATTCTTACCTTATTCATTCGGCATCAACGTGCAATCTATCTCGTTCCAGTTAACTATATTATAATCCGCGTCATTTACGAAAGTGCAGTAAGTAGCAAGAGTCGGGTGAGAGTAACGCGCTCGATAATTGCCAATTTCATTCGATGCGCCCGCGCCTCGCGAGCAACGAAGCGAAATATAATACTCGCCGCGCGATTTACCCGCTACGCCCGCCGTTGATAACCGTTCGGAATTTAATGCGGTTAATTAGGATTAGGGAGTTTGACGCGCAGATTATGGCGGCGGATTAACTTTTCGATTGGGCAATGAAATGTACGCGACGTGACGTTAAAAGGCGACGTTTAGCGATGCGTGACGTCGAACGCACCGGGCACGGTCTACTTAGCAGGCAAGGAACGGGGAAATTTATTTGCGCACGTTGAAAGTGTCGCTTTTACCCTGTCCCGAACGCAGATCGGCGGGCCCAACAAATCGATGCCTATTTACTCGTGTTGCCTCTTTTCCGTTTTTTTTACCCCCCGATACATTGGAAGTTTGAATTCACAACCCTACTGCCGTGAAATTCGAGCATGCTGAGTCCATTGAAGCTGTCAATACTTATACTTCAAATTTGAATTGTTCATTCTCTACCATTTCATAATATAGAGGCAACAGGATCTTGAGCACGGATGAAAGAAAAGAAGACGAGGAAATGAAAGGTTCGAAAAAATTTCGAGTTGCCCGGCGATCGATTCTCGAACCGCGCGCATAATAACGAGCCCGAAAGACACGTCGAACTCGTTTATCGTAAATGAACCGTCAACCAATCGCGGTGCGCGGTTTGAGAGGCGTGCGAGAACGTCGGCGCGGGCCGATTAGAATTTCTAATCGGCCTATAAAGTGTGCGTACCTATAACGTCAGGAGCGTGTACGGCCACACGTTCGGCTCGTTCGATACAAATGTTGCCTGCTAAATCGCTGAGTGGCGCCTCATCGGGTTGCGTTCAAGTGGGGACGAGAGCAGTTCGCGTGAAACGCAACGTAACAATGTTCGTCATTAAAGTCACGCTCGATTTATTTAGACCTACGCACTCTGGCGTACATCGTTGGTTCGTCGAAATTGAACAGATCGCTCATTAATCGATTTATATCTGAGAGTACTTAGTTGACGTTTCAAGACTGACGTGCAGTCGCTCGCTCGAATGTATCGAACGACGAGAGTGTCTTCCGCGATTTGAGTCGAACGACGCACATTCAGTGACGAGTGCACGCTTTCGGGGACAATGAAAAGGGCGAAGCATAAGACGGCAGAAATTACGATTGAAATCAGTCCCTGAACGAGAGCATCGGTGCAACGCTCTGCTCGTAAAAGCATCCTCGACCCCCTTCACTCGCAAACGATAAAGCCTAGCTCACAAAGCGAATCCAAATGGTTCGTCTTACATGAATTCGCTGGGAGGTTTATCGCGACCTTAAGTTAAGCCGACTGACGCGACGTTATCAGTCTGTGAAATATATCCGACAATTATTCCCATCGGAACCTCTGTTCTGCGTCAATAATATCGCTGCTACCTCATCAACGCTGCATTTTCTATTATCACCACATAATAGCAACATTACTATCGGCGTCAAAATACATGCCACAGATCGGCGCGTTTTATTTCAATTAATTCACAACTGCAACGTAATATTTTTTGCAAAAACCTGGCTGCACCGTCAACACCTTCTCTCGCGTACTGAAAATACATTTTTCTAGCATCACTTTTTATCTACGCACTAGGGAAGAGCAGCTCTGTGCCAGCGCGTACTTTGATCGAATAAATAGATCAGGGGCCGCTTCTTGCACCGTATCCTTCGCGAATATTAGATGACACGTGTGTCGATCACGTTGCAGCTAGAGTGTCACCACCACCACGTAGACAGCGCTTAGTGCCATGGTGGTACTAGCGCATACCGAGCGTACGCTCTCCACTTATAGCTAAGCCAGTAGGCAGAAACGAACGCGTTGACGCACGCACGATGTCCAGCAAATCGTAATCGGTGCATGCTTCGCTCACGCGTGTGCTGCACACTTCGCTCTCCTCCTCGGCACGAAGGTTCTAAAATAAGCCGCGAATATAGGCCGTCCGAGGTACTCCATCTGCCCGGTGGAATTCCATGCTCGGCTTATTACGCCGGCCTTATCAAGAGGGACACTGCGCTTTTTCTTCCTTCTCCTCCTTCTCTTTTCTGCCTTCTTCCCTCTTCCACTCCGCCTTTCAACCCCACTCTCTCGCTCTCTGTCGTTTACCCAGTCTCCGATTCCGCCTCCAACGCGATCTCGAGAATTCATTCCTTCGTTTGCTCAGTTAACTTACCGATAACGTCCGAGTGACGTATATTCTGTAATCGTAATTGGTCGTGTGCGAGATGGAGAATGGTTCGGGTTTCGGAGGGACAGAGAGAGAGACGTTATGGCATTACGCGATGTTGCACTTGACATCGTTGAAAATTGAGACGGGGTCGAGTCTCGCGATAGCTTGCCGCACAATCGACTATTGAACGCACCTCTTTGGCCGAGCGGCATATTAAGCTCGACATGTTATTGATAATCGTGCAACCTGCGTTCCGATTTTTCAGTTGTTCTATCGATGCAACGATCGAAGAACTGAAATTTGATTGATTGAGTCATACGTCGTTGATTTCGAAACTGTCATTGTCGTGGTTCAGTGGATCAAAATATTCAAAGTCTAACGAAATTTTCGTTACATATATTACCGCGTGAGAAGTTTCCTTAAAACGTATCTGCGGAAAACGTTTGACGTAACGAGCTGTATGACGCAAAGATGAACCCAGTTGATCTCATAACTAATTGGTTATTGTGGCCCCGAGAATGGAGCCATCGGCCACGTAACCGTTTCTTTATCTGCAACGTGACTTTTGATGGCCTGATAATACTCTATATAAGTGTACGGATAAAACCTTGCAAGCGCCTGCGGCATGCGGCCGCTTCCGCGAAGAACAGGTATTGAGATATAATCGAAAGAGACACATTATTATCGGTAATCAAGTTTGTCCGGACTCTGTCCATATTCCATTCAACTTAAACGCCACATTAATACCCTTTAGTACGAGTAAGCATTTTAGCAGCAAAACATAGTGAACAGTCGTACATAATTTTATCGTCCATTATCGCAGTCATAACTTACACGCACCTCGATGAAACGTTTTGTTCCCACTCATAGTTCAAACTGCGCATCGGCAATGGTCACGATCTCCGATCGACAAAGTCTAACTCAACTCCTCCACCCGAGGAGTGCCCGACGATATCCGCGATAGAAGAAAGTCGCGACAGTGGTTGACGGCGGACAGAGAAATTAGGTGGGAAATAAATTATTTAAATTATTCCTTTCCGATGGGCGACAGGTCGCGAAGCCGTCGAGTTAGCGGCGGTGGGGGTGAAACGGTGGTTGGTGGAGTGAGGATGGGCAAAGAGGGTGGCAAGTAGGGTGGCACGAGGGCGCGGGTCGCCGCCAAGGAGGGCCACTTAATAAAGAGCCGCTGACAGCGTGACAGTAAAGTAACTTCGTTCGCCCGGAATTTAAAATTAGATTCATAAAAATTATTCTAATAGATTCTCTTGCTGGCAGAGTCGCTGCTGCTCAGGGCAAATGAGGCAAATTCGATTTGACACGCGGCCCGTCGACCGCTCCTGCATTCTTCTCCTGTTCTTTCTCGACGTCTCTCCTCATCCCTGCCTGCCTTCCTCGCTCCATCTGCCCGCTTTCTTGTTCACTTCTCTCCTCTCATCCTCCTTCACGTACTTGCCTACCGCCGCTCTCGAGATGCCACTTTCTGTCTCTGTGTACGTGTGCGCTCGGTATGTGTGAGCGTGCACTGTGAGAGAAAAAGAGAGAGAGAGAGAGAGAAGGCGGGAACGAGTAGGACCAGTTATGCAAATGCGACAATAACCGAACGTCAATCAGGGAGAAAGTTAACTTCCAGGGATATGCCCAGTCCTCCGAAGGGCGAGGCGGGGGTGACTTCGAGAAATAAGCTTCCTTCTCTTGTAGAAATTAAGGGTGGTGAACGGGGACGAACCTGTCCTCGCGGACGACAGCGGGAGAACAGTGCCTTCGAACGTAATTTAAAGTTTGCCCGAACGCGCGATTTCTTCCGCGGTCGCCTTTTTAAATCGACTCTTTGCGTTTCTTTCGCCTCATCCTGGTCCATCGCCCTAAGCGTTTTACCTGTACAGCTGACACCCACTGCAGCACGCTGCTTCTCGATCCTGCTTTTCGGGTTTGAAATGATATTTGCGTAATATTTTCCTATGTAAACGTGGAACTGTCGCGAATAGGATGAAATCCCGAAATGTGATACCATTCATAGAGCACGAATCTAGTTTGACGTCCGAAGCAACGGAGGAAGATGACCGTAATCGGTACGGATGTTAAGTTGGTTAGCGCAAAGGGTATGGAGGTGAGATAACGGATTAGATGAGGCGGTGGCTAAATTTAAACATAATTCGATCCAGGTTTACTTTGCCGCGAGAATGAAATAAACTCATATTTTAAATTGAGGCTGTTTTGTTACCTCGTTTTCCGGTAACTGTAGAATGTCTGCGGCGAGATTCGAGTTACGTCAGCGTTTCGTATTCAAAAAGCTAATTTAAACGAGTAGTTCGCGAGAAAAAGTTCGCATACCCCATATGCATATTTCTTTCGCATAAAAACCCACGGCGTTCTTAGTCTCAAGTTTGTTCTAGACATTTTCAATGTGACTTCCCATCGCGTTGATGAATTTCAGGAAATGCCACTTCTTATCGCATGGCGACAATCTTTTTCATGCTTCCCGCCGTGTATCATTAAAGCAACCATTTTGACAAAACCTCCTCTTTTGATAGAAAGGACTTTACGTTAAGTTCCTTTCAGGAGGTACCGTGCAAAAATTTTATTTCTTCATCAATACATGTTCTTATTTATTATATGACCGCAACATGCATGTTTAACAGCAATTTTGTTCTTGCATTTCTTATTATAAGAATTAAATGCGCGGCAGGTATGAGGAAGATTTTATCGTTCGAAATACTTACTCGCTCGTTCCTTGTTCAATATCTTGCGCTCGAGACGATTCTCCCGATTTGAGACCCCCATACGAATTTACGGATTCCGAGATCGGGACGGTTGCCTCGCCACAATAGGAATCCCAAAACCGCCGGACGTCCAGGGAAATCCCGTATTTCCGGCCGGCAAAAGTAGCCACTTGGCATGGGTGGCGCGTGCGGTCGCCATCCACTTTTGCAGCCGGGATCGCGAAACGAGGGGCTTCTTGCCAACGTGCAGATCCTTCGGAGGTGGTCGCTGCATCCGACGATACGGGAATTACTTCCTAACGGCGCGATAATAGAGTACGCGACAACAGGGTTAATGCAAAGAGCGAGGACCGAATCGAGAGTTTCGTTCTTCTTCGGCATTAAACGCGATTGCTTGACGATACCTATTCACAATTACAGTTTCAACTTTTTCGCTCATCCGAAATGAAAGTTGACAGAAGGAGAAAAGAGTCGTACGGAGATGTCATCGACTCGCGTAACGTTATCACAGAAGATTATATAAGAAACGCGTCGCGTGATTTCAGTATCACTCGTTGACGTTTCTGAATCATTGCTCTCGTCGGCCTTGAAAACTGGCGACGCCTCGAAACGAAAAAGCGATGCAGCCGAAACGCAGCCGCGTCGCGGCCGTCGAGCGGCAAAGTTCAGCACCCCGTCTTATTCTCGTCACGGGCGGGCGTATTACGCGAGATTAGTGGCGCATTACGCGAGTACGTCTTGCCGTGCTGCACACGAACGTTCCGCGGCACATTGAGACGTTTCGCTGTATACGGCCACGTGTATATATTCGAGCGCGCAGCCGTGTGCATCCGTGCGGTGTAAAGTGAGCCACTCAGTGTACCGGTGGGCACTTGTTGCTTCCCTGGCAAAGCCCGTGAGTGTTTACACGCTAAATAAGTGTATACATCCGTACGCCGCCGACGAGCAGTCGGTCCTCACCTACACTTCCTCGCGCAGCCGATGCTTTTCCGCGTGCCCATGACAGCGGGCGAGCGTGTTTGTAAGTCTGTTGTTTTCGACCGCCACCGCCGCCGGACAGATATCCCTCCTATCACCCACACCGCGCACCGTAATCACGGCGTATCGTCGTCAACGCGAAACGTGCTTTATTGTCCTTCGTGTGCCGGCCGAGAGATAGTCCGCGCTCGATGGTGTGCTCAGATATTTAACGTGCCTTACGTCGCAGTCCGACGACACTTTTAAGGAACGCTCATCGAGCAATTTCTCTGCGCAACGCTCCTTTACCCGAAGATTTATGCCAAAATAAGATCCCTATTTTTCGGACCGACGTCAGTTTCTTCGACGACGTTTCCGGGAAAATTGACGATAATAAAAGTCAACCTGCCAGGGAAGTAGCCGAGCGATTTTTGTATTACCGCCGGTGAGCGCGATAAAGCGCAGGAGCGTGTAGTGTAGCCCGACCGACCATGATGACGGTGGCGCGGATTGAATGGCGACGCAACAAGCTACATGTTGAATGTGCCAAATTGAGGAGGGTCATTTGTTTGATGCCCCGCCGCGGTGGTCGCGCGTGACAGATCCCTCCTTTTTTTCCACCCTCGTAATTTCACTTCGCGGGGACAATCAACGTTGAACTGCACTCGGCGCGGTTGGCGCGCATCGATGATGGGTCACGTACCCATTCACCCTCAGCCCCCGCTGAGCGCGCACCCCCTCCCCGCACCTTCGATTCTCGTCACATCGCCCTCCGCGAAACGCTGGTGCGGCGGTTGGAAGATTTTTGTTTTTTTTCCTCCACGCACGTACTCGCGACAAAATTCAATAGATGGCCTTTTTCGTTGTCCGTCATATGTCCGCCGTATTCGTTTCCGTACGCAAACGCGGCTCAGTTGCGCGAAATCATTTTTCTCGTCAATGGAAATGAGAGTGGAATGTATGTCATCGGTTCAAGCGCGTTCTTCGTAAAAGTCGGATGATCCGGAGCATACGTTGCATCATCGAGCGAGAGAAGTATGTAACTGGTTAATGATGTAGTAAGGGACACTTTATTATTATGGGAGCGTCGGTTGCGAGATGGCGTGATCCGTGCGGTTTCCGAGATTCCGAGAATAATGAAACGAGACAGAGAGAGATAGAGTGGCAACGTTACAAGTTCTCGCAGTTTCGTGGATTTCACGTCGCAGAATCGATGGGCCACCGGGAGAATTGGGTAACGAGGTGCGTCCCGTCGAGACGCTGTACGTTCTGCCGGCGTTCGCGTTTTTGCTCGCTCCAAGCCGCGGTCTCGTCACGAATGACCGATCGGCAGAGGCGAGCCACGTAAAATATCGTCGGCCGAGTGAATCCCGCTTGACGTGCCGGCGTCTTACCGGCGATTACACGGAAAATGACGGATAATTTGAACTCGTCGTCTGGCGCAATGTCGCCCGTAATGACGGCAATCGTCGTACGCCGGGTAATATGAAAATAAATGAAACAGAACGTCTCGCTCGCGTTTCGCGGTATCGATCCGTTCGAAGGACTCTAACGACCGTGGCCGGATACGCTAGTTGGCGCTAAGTGTAATTCGCTCGCGTGCACCGACAGCGAGAACCGAGTTCTACTTGAAAAGCGGACATAATCAAGGGAAGACGAACGAAATAGCATCGATCGATTTAAAGTGTCATTCCGACTGAGTGCCCCGTCGAATTCATTCGGCGTACTGCGATCGTAATAAACGACGCGCCGAAGACAATGGCGTCGGGCAGGGTTCGTAAACTAGTAAGCATTCATTTTTCACTAGTCCTGAGTGCACGGTTCATTCCAACGCTTTTCTTGACGCGTTAATTGCGCTCGAACATGATCAAGGTGGAAGCGTCAAAGTTCGTCCACCGTACCACCGAATGATTCAGAGTCTGGGAAAAAATGTCGCGCGCCAGGACCGATTCCTTCATTCGCAGCGAATATTATCGCATCTCTTATCACCTCCGCGGCCTGTCAGCGATCGACGGGAGAGACACTTTATCTGAACGGCTATCGATTGCCACAGGTCGTACGATGAAGTCACGCGACTCTAGCACTTGAAGCACCCCGTCGGCGTTAATTCTCGAGAGCGTCGCGCCGAGTGAACTTCCGCGCTCGACGTAGGTAAATCGAGGATAATGCGGGAGAAGAGCTCTCTCTCTCTCTCTCTCTCTCTCTCTCTCTCTCTCTTTCGCTCACCTCTGTCTTTCCCGCCTTCTCTCTATCGCGCGACCCTTCCCTCGCGTACTTGCATGAGCGATTATCGGAGATAGTGGCTCACGTAGGAAGGACGTACTTTCGCGGAAAGGATCGGAGATTAGCGGCGTCTCAGGATCACTGGAGCAGTATGATCCGATGCGAGGGATTTGCTCGATCGCGTGTTCAGTGGCCTTGAAATAATTACGTCGGCTTTTCGAGCCGACACCTAAGCGACACTTTGACTCTCTCGCTCGCGCTGTCTTTCTCTCGATCACTTAATGACACATCTTACGACGTTGTCTTGAAACTCATTAGGGGATGTAGACGAGTCGTGTTAAGGGGCTGGGGCGTCACGGCTTTATTGTCACACGTTTTTGGGGATGGGTTCAGAAAAATGAGCGGATAGCTTGATGAATATTTAGTATGACTCAGCGTAATCCTTCGTGGAATTATACGAACGGGCGGTGGAGGTAGGGAAATTGATGAAATGTGATGTTTGAAAAATTTTACGCTACTCATGGGTAGAACTGAACAAACATTGCTTCATCAAATAATCGTCTGCATTCTGCTTCATCCGTCACATGCTACATAATAATTTTACATGACAACCGTATGCGTTTTAGCGCCAGGTTTATTTATCCCCATTCGAAGTTAATATAATGTATGAATTAATTAGCTTAATTAAATTACATTCGCCAAGGGGCGAAAGCTCTGATTTGTACAGTTACGCTTGTCGTGGAAATAAACGTTTTGATCTCTCTCGCCTATCGCTAAACATTAGGGTGATCACCTAACCCTATTAATGAAATTGCACCGACTTCTGCTTCTGTTCGTAACGCTTTTAATTCCGCAAAGAACTGTCCCTTCCCTCTTACCCTGAAATTGTGAAAAAAGCAGCTGGACCATTTTAACGTGTGCGAAAATGGCCGAATTTCGACTAAGTCCACGGAAGAGCAGCTGGAAAAACGTACACGGAGAAGGAGAGAGTAGACAGACGAAGCGTGAGCATTGAGAAATTTCGTTATGAGCGCGTGGAAACGTGACAAATCCAGACGGTACCGGGAGACGAGATGAGGTTTTTGGAGAGGATGCTAGAGTGCGAGATCGCGAGAAAGGATGAACTGGAATAGGTCATGGGAGAGGAAAGTATCAACGGATGTTCCGGCAACGGGCAACCTGCTCTTCTAGTCTATATTCTGAGAAGGGTAAACAACCCCGGCGTTTGTTTACCGACTCACTCACTTTTAAAGCTTTTCAAACGATATTCAAGCTCATAGGTCCTTAAAGCGTAGACAGTTCGTGGGAGCGTGACGCTTTTTCTGTCATTATATCAATATTTTTGTATGAACAACGTTTGACGGACGTCGTCCAAATGAAAAAATATCTTTCCGTATGGGCAAACAAATGAACTGATATTTTTTTATGGATGTCTCATAGAAGGATTTGTATCCGATATCCGTATTAAAGTACGATGTATGTCAAAAAAACTCTTTCCCGAGTAGACTTTAACGTTTCTTTTTTGCCGCGAGATTAATGGAATTATGTAAGGAAAACCGCGTAATGCACCGTACTCTTTCACGTTGTGTCAGATGATACTACATCGCGATAGCATACTTTGCACGGCTATTTCAACACTTACTTGTGATAGCTTTCGTAATCTGCACCTGTCAATTGACTTAAGCGTACATTCTCAGCTGATACGCATTAGTGTCAGGCCACTTCTGTACGTGCAGCGTGTAAAAAGAAACATTCGCGCACCGCGAATGCAAACTGTACTAAACGCGACGCGTACCTTACATATTTCCATTAGATCTAAACCGAATTAACTGATCCGATGCGTCCACCGTGTGCGCATTCAAAATATGCATAAACCCTGTACATGTACTGCTCCCATTGTTCCCTGCCGGCGCACAATTTCGACGCCAGCATATTTCCGTATAATACGAATCTTCCTCTCTGTATATCGACTGGCCTGCCAAAAACGTCTCGCGGCGTGCGGATTTTGTGTTACGACCTTGATACTCTCCTCTTACTTAGGGACGGATGTAGCATGAAGTATCTTCGGAATCGAGAACCGCAGCAGAAATGATATACCCACTCTCCCCAGTCTGCGAGGACTGTCATGGCAACAACGATCCATCCGTCTCTATCCGCGCGCCTCTCACTATCCTCGATCTCGCACATTTTCCGGTTACTCCGTTCTCCTTTTGCCACCCTGTGTCCACCCTCCCCCTCGAATCCCCAAACCATACAGACTCATCCCACTTGTCAGCCCGCCCAGTCCTTTCGCCTACGCCGTCCTTCTCCCCGCCACTCGTAAATTAAGGCGCCTACTTGATTTCGAGAAACACTGCGCGCCGTAGTCATTAATTAAATCGATCGATCGGCGCAAATTTCGGAGATTGCCTCTTTCTGGCCTTTCAGCTAATTTTTCCCTATTCCGGAGTTTGCACGGCGAGGCTCCAGTGCTTCAGCGGTGTCACTTCGCAATCGAGTGTGCGTGTGTGCGATGCACTTCGGGGCTTGCAGCATCGAGGGACGTTACCTACGAAATTTAGTTTAGCAATAATGATGCTCTATAAAATTGGATAGGGCGCGTCTCTTTGTCGCCGACCGACCCACGCTCAGAATGTCCTGACTCACGCAGTCGACAAAGGATGTCTTAATCACTGGGGATGATGAACGGTCGTCTTCGAAAATTTTTAGAGAGGCTCCTATGATCGACCGATCTTCTTTCTTATTGCTATTCTTTATGCTGCCGTAGACACATTTCGTATTCCCAGTCTGTAATTATCGTGGCGTGGATGAATGGAGGGAGGGGGAGAGAGAGAGAGAGAGGCTTGAAAAGATTTGTAGACAAACGAATGAAAATGACGCTTAGGTGCACTTAGAAACGCGTTGACAGACTATAATTTCGATACAAAGGATCACTCTTTCCGCGGTCGATGCACCCGCGACCGACGAGGCTTCTTTTTATCCTCTAAGATGTCATATTCCTCCGCGCAGGAATGACTGATGGTGTGACAGTGACTAAGGACTAGACTGCCAACCGATCTGTCTAAAATGTCTATGAGAAAGTGATTCGTCCGATTTATAAGGTCAGCTCAATACATAATCGAGCAAGAAGAGACGCGATCGGTGTAGAAAAAAGAAAATGTTGTTCGGAGTTAAAACGACTTAAGTATAGATCTTGCTGACCTGGACCTAACAGCCGGTTCTGTGATCCGCAATAATAGCTAGACGCGATAACGTGAAATTCCGCTTTTAATACGCGAGCGACGCAAGCTTTTATCCTGTACACGAGCTCAGCAACGATAAATATCATTCTGCGCATTATTTGCTCAGCTCATCCGCGTGAATCAGTCGACTATTATAGGAGTCGAGAATGCTAATATCGCGAAAACGCACCTCACTTCGTAGTTTTTACGATACCGTCGTCGTAAACTAAGATTTACGCCGTTCTAGAAGGAGATGTATTTAAATTTTTGAAGGGCGCCCCCGAGTATGCGGATATTTGATTCTCGCACGACTCACGGTGGCCATGAACAAGAGTAGTTTGAAAAGTATATTCGCGCCGTTGCGAACGATAAAATTGTCTGCGGTTCTTACAATCAAATTTTTCCTCAACTTTCAAACGGCATGCGTCCTTTTACTCGCCGATCAGCGTACCGCTTCGTGCAAGGCGTGGAAATGAATTTCGCTGGGTTATCAGCGTCTAGCTGAGGCAGAGATAAGGCCGCTTAAACGAGTGAGATCTTCTAATTCATTCAACATTTCGCTTAACGATAAAGATTCAATTAACGCAGAAGGAGTTTTCCGATGAAATCATTTGCTTCAGTTACTGCGCTTAAAATACCGTGTTCAGCGTAAACTACAATGAAATATGCTATCTTTCGCACACCGTCATCTTTCGTCCAGGTTCATCAGTTTGACATCAAGTCCGTTAGCAGCGCATACAAATTCGTATGAATGCCTCCTCGTCGAGCTTATTAATTAGCCTTCTACCCCTTAACTGCAAACATCGAAAGGTGCGATACTCGCGATCGTTAGAATCGACGTCTGAAACCAAAGGGCCGATCTCGTGAAGCTATAAACACTGCCAGGGGGGTGGACGAGGCATGGTAAAGAACAACGGGAGTAGAACAGAGAAAAGAACAGAAAGAAGGGTAGGTGTCGTGGCGGAGCAAGAAGGTAAGAGAGAGAGAGAGAGAGAGAGAGGCCGTGGCTCCTCATCCTCCTTTAAGGATAACGGAAAACGCCGGGCGGAACAAAGTAGTTGGCGCCGATTAAACAAATCGCATTATAAGTTAGCCTCTGCTGGCTGCACCAAACTTACCAACTCGCTTTATATTAAGACGAACCGCCCTCGTCCCCACTTCTTGGCTTGATCCGAGACGGGCTATAAACTTCAGAAATGGCTTCTCGTTCTCTCCCCGACGACGACGACGACGACGACGACGACGACGACAACGACGACGACGGTCTCGAAGACTGGGGCGGCACTGCTCGGAATAAGGAGAAAGGGGGGGGGGGGGTGGTGGTGGTGTGGCGACGGGGGTCGGAGAACGAGAACGATTTTGGAGACGCGGGGATGAGGAGGTATAATTATTTAATTGAATTTATCAGGGGCCGACGCTCGTAGATTTGTCAAGGGTGACAGTTTTAGTCCTTCGCCAGTCGCCGTGCCGCCACTCCCAAATCGGCCGGGCCTATATGCAACTCGGCTGGGCTATCTTTTATTTCTTTCCTCCCCATCCACCCCCGCTCTCGTCCGAATTCCATCTTCTCGCGACGCCGCGCGCCGGGAGTCTCTATTCGGCGGCGAGCGATCTATTACTCATAATTAGCAGCGTGTCGGTAGCCGGAATCCGACGATCCGAGAAGCTCCAACCTCCTCGCCCGCGTCTGCGCGCGATTTACTGTCAAGCGTGATTTGACGTTTGCCCGATCGAAGCGTCGTTCTTCCTCTCCAATTCAATTTACGATTCGAAGCGTACGGTCGTTGCGTCCGATTTTTCGCCGGTGAAAAAAAGACAAAGTTCACACTCAAGCGATTCGTCAACGACAGAACGCCGGCGCGCGCGCGGTCATTTCTCGGGGCAAAATTCGAGGGCGCCCCTAAATATCCCCGTGCCATCCCCCTCGAGGAACTTAACGTTCTTACCCGCGAGCTTTCCCACCGGAAATCTTCTTCTCCGACTGTCGTCCTTCTTCCCGACTCCTGTCCGACTCCTAGCCCGCCTCCACGCGCCAGCGTCTTCCTTCTCGGCGGAAGGAGTCCTCGTAGCTCTCTCCGTTCCTCTCGCCACGTCCTCGCCGCGCCCGACGTCCTTCTTCCTTGCCAAGGGACCACGCGAATTAATAGACACTTTGCATCTTTTTTGGACAATTTGAGAATTAGCGTCGCCCGGGCGTAACTCATTCATGGGTAGTTAACGACGGCCAGCTCCTGGCCGGTGCGCTTAATACGCGACAGTCATAAGTTGTAAAGTTCTTGCCGGGAAGGCGCCCGGTAGCGTGGCGCGAGGGGGGCTCGCAGGAAAGAGGAGGGGGGGGGGGAGAACTGACGTGACGAGGGGGAGGGAAAAGAAGGAACCGGGGAAAAAGAAGGTCGCGGGAGAGATGGTGGATGACGCCGGCTTCGCGGGGCAGAGGAGGAGAGACGTTCTGTCGGAGAGTAACGCGAGAAAGAGGAAGAGGCGAAAGAGCAGAAGGAGACGCGGTGGACGGGGCGGGGGGAAGAATATGCGGCCGAGGGTGGAAGAAGTCGGGGAGAGGTGGAAAAAGAGTGTGGCGCGGCGGGGGCGGGTGGGAAGAATATGCGGCTGCAAGAAAGAGCCGTCCAATATTTCAGCGCGGGACGATCGCGACTGAGCGACCGAGCGACCACTTGAAATATCTTGTCGCCGGGCGAAAACTTTCAGACCCGGCAACTGAAACATGCTGACGTAACCATAAAGATGGCGGGGGGCGAAAACTCGTGGCTCCTGCCCCGAGACTGGACCAACTCGCTGCCGACCGACCGACCGACTCCGACTCAGACTCCGACTCCGGCCCCTACGTCCTGTGCGCCATCGACGCTTCGCTCCACTTCGACGTGTGCATCCTGCAACCCCCCTCCGACCAACCCTTCCGTCCGCCCCACAGTCAAGCCATCCCCCCCTGCCGCTGCTCGGCCGACAATCACGCCGACGCCGGCTCGCTGTTCCAGCTTTCGAGGCTGCGAATTTCATTGGCGAAGGTGGTAACATCGTCCGTGTCGCGGTTCAGTGAGCAGCCTCGTCGCCCTCCATGGAAACTCCCGGGGTACGAGCGATATGTAGATGCGATCATTTCGAGAATACGCAGTGCACCGCTATAAAGCACGTACTTACTTCTCTAATTTCTGTCAGCGCAAAACGTCTCTTAATAAGTAAGGCCCGCGGTACGCAGTACCTTTCTTTTTTTTTTCTATCTGGCAGTCATTAAGGCTGATTTTTTAAAGTGGACGTTAAACGTTTAACGTCAGAATTATTGGTCTTCGCGCACGTTGCTATTCGATTATCTATCGGATATTGTTTTCAGTCTGCTAAAAGTATTTAACCGTATTAATTAACTTCCTCACTTGTCGGTTCGATCAAATCATGTCTCGGTAGCACCTGAGCTCATGCTCGCGAAGCTATGCGCAGAATAAGACTTCCCGCATCTCGAGGCGAAAATACGTCTGTCAGGAGGAAGCAGTTTTGAACCGTTGACGGTATATTCATCGGGACGACTATTTTCATCGTCTCACTAACAGATCGCTTTATAACGAACATTGGACTATCTTTTAATACGCGTCCCGGTCTGCTTTTACGATGATAATAAGATGAGTGGAAATTACATCCAAACATGATTTACTATGGGATTTAGGAGAGCGAGTAAATTTTAGTTTGGCGTCCGAAACTCGTTGCACATGGAACCGATGGCGAGAGATAGGGCAAAATCAATCTTACGCGTGATAGTGGTCGTCGATATATGTCAGAGAAAAAGTGCTAATTCAAGTTGCTACGGTCCCATTTTTCGGGACATTACTCGTCACGACGGTAGCCAGGCGCCTTCCCATCCCGACGCGATTCGCCTTTCTTCCATCATGACAGATAAAGGGATGAAATTCATTCGACCGTTTCTTCTTTTACGAATCGCTTTTGCCAAGCATTATTGCCCGCCCGAAGGGTCATGGTCCAATGTCCGAAATTCTCGTACGTGTGATTTGCCATGACCGTGAGTGCTACTTTTCCCATTTTTTTCACCTCCTTATTTACCAGAACGGGGACATTATACGGAGCATAATTGCCGATTGGGAAGTCAATACGTTACTATATACGCTTTCGTTATTTTACAAAGAATGGACTCTGCGTCAACTGACGAGACACAACCGTTGTCTTGATCTGCCCGAACAGACCGCCTAAGTAGTAAAACCTACGAATTGGCCGACGAAAATCGATAGTCCACGCAATGGGTAAGGTCGAATTGCATAACGATCTAACCTTACGAAATCGCATTATGAGGGGAAAATTACTGGTGAAATTTTACGTAACGTCGGAACGGAGGCGTTCGTGCGCTCGAAAGCGACACGAGCCAGACTCCTTGCTGTCCGTGAAAAAGAACGAGAGTCCGAGCGGTGTCAGTCGTGTGGACCGTCCTCTCTAGGGTGCACACTCCCGGCAAACGAAACTCTGGGAATACGGAGCAGAGAGCAGCGGCGAAGACGGTGAAACTAATGTACATAAATCTGTACCGAAATTCGCCGGCGGATTGCGACCATAAATCGAAAGCATCCAGCCAACGGAATTAGGATCGATTGCCAGGGCCGAGACAGATTACCGCGAACGTTGTAATTTCGCATCGTAAGCTTGGGGGGGATCGTTGGCAGTTCGCTCCTTTCTGGGTCTTGAACGTCCTGCGAGACATGTATTCGCTGCATGCAACATCCGCACGATCATTGTCGAGGCTCATCCGTGAGCCATGGGCGTAGATCGAAGGTCGTGCGAAGGGGCTAAGTGTCGGGCCAAAGGAACCAAGGTCGATTTAGTGGGTGAGAATCGTTAAGTTGACTGACGTCGAAGTCGAGGCGTTGAAATCGGAAAGGAGAGGGTAAGCCACGGGTGCGCTGGGAAAAAGTCAGTTCGAGACAGGGAAATGACAGCACGAGATATATCCCAGGATCAAAGAGAAGAAGCGACGGTGTAGCTATAGGGAGTACTGAATAGAGAATAAACATTGAGAGAAAAAGAGAGAGAGAGAGAGAGAGTAACATACACCGAGAATCAGAAATAGAGAAAAGCGATTGAGACGTATAGAATAAAGAGCGCGGGATTAACGAGGATAGAAAACGAAAGAGACAGAGCAGATTAAGGCTCTGAGTAGTAGAGATAGAGAGAGCGCGACGAAGGCGGCTGAGATAGAGAAGATAGAAAACGAGAGAAGGACGTGTAGGGGATTAAGAGAGTAAGTTGGACGAAGAGCGAGTGTAACGAAGATTGCGAAGATAGAGAATGCGAGAGGGGGACGGAGGAGATTGAGAGTGTGCGTTGGAGAAAGACGAAGGATGGAAGGTGAGAGAGAAGCGGGGAGCGCGGGAGGAAGAGGGAGAGAGCCGGTCGTCTGGTTGGACTGCTGGGGGTTGAAGTGGAACTGAGCTCTCAGGGTGTGCGGGACGTCGGCGCCGGAACGGCGCGCCACGGCGCCACGTGGCCACCCCGTCCCACTCCTACCCTATCTTCTACCCTATCTCCTTTACGAACATCGACACACGCCTCTCTCTTTTCCTCTTCCCCTCTCTCTCTCTCTCTCTCTCTCTCTCTCTCTCCCCTACCACCCATCTCTCCTCCTTTTTCTTTTCCTCGCTCTTTCTCTTACTCCTACCTCTCCCTCTTCCCCTCCCCATCCTCGCCGTTCCCCTTTCAAGCTCACACACCGTTAACGCACCCACACACGCGCACGCTCTCCCTTCGCCGGAGGAAAGTGCCCTCCTCGGTCCTTCTTCCTCTCCCCTTCGCTTCTGCTGTCGCGCTCTCGCCACCCCCACACGGCGCTATATAACGCAACCTCTCCCCGTCGTGGATTCGAATTGCCGCGTATCTCTAACAATAAGTACGATACGTAGGTATAGAGGGTGGTAACCCTTCGGTAATGGCCATCGTCCGAATCTCTCGCTCGTACCACTCCCGCACAGGGCCAGGTTCGTCTTCTGTATTTCTTATTGCCCCGAGATATTGGTCCGCGAATTCCTGAAAGGACTCCCGGCCGCGTTCCCTTCCACGTTTCTGGTCGAGCGAATTTTGTTCAAAGCCGACGGCCCGCCTGCCGCACCGTCGGACGTGAGAAGTACGTGCTCCGAAGGGTACCGGTCCGTTCGGATCCGCTCGTGAGTCAGGTGATTCGCGGCGGAAGCTTGCGCAAACGAGGTACCGCCGTGTACTTAGGGATTCCGTCATTTTTTTCGGCCAGACGATACGTCGATGGGGCGCCGCGATGTGTGCCATCTTTCTGCTGGCACATATATCGGCGGAAGTCAGGAACATTTTCGAATGGCGAACGAACAGAGGCTGCAGAGAGAGAGAGAGAGAGGACTGAGAACACGTGGGACAAATAAATATGGCCGTTGCGCACGTGCCAAAATATACGGGCGTGGGTGGGCTCGTAATTCCGGGCGGTGACGATTTTTCAAAATGAAACGTAACCAAAAGGTCGTACGATAAATTGTCCATTCTCCGCTTGTAGATACGTTGCGTAACGACACGTAACTCAATGTAATTCAATCGGCCTTGCATTTTTGTCCACGTTACCGCCGTATATCAGTGGACAGATCATACATCGGCAGAGCGGCTTGTACTATGTGTGCGTTCTTTTTTTTTTTCCTTTTTTTTCCCTGTCCACTCTCAGCCAGAAACGAGCAGCGCGCGGACGAGGGGACGGGAGAGCGGGGGCGAGAGAGAGAGATACGGCGGGCGGATGGAAATTAAAAATATAAAAAATTGTCCTCCACGCATGTAACGCTAGCGGAACCTATTTTTTAAATTAAATTCGTACCCACCCGCTCTTTGCGTATTGCAATACGATGTCGGGACATCGATACGGACGCGCGTGCCACCGCGATAAATCGCCCGGCAAATCTCAATCGTCCGACTAGTCGGAGGCAAACAAATATTGTTAGACCTAGCCGGCGGTGTGTGTATATCGCTGCACGATAGAACACATTTTTTTCTCCCGCGCGCCTATACCGCGTATGCGAGCGCCTCGTGTGGAGCTCTATTTTTTTTTGTTCCACCCCCGGGGAAATTAAGCTTGCCCCTATCGCACTATTCCGCCGCATCGATGGTCTATACTTATATATCCTGCGTGCCGTGACATTTTTCACTAACAAATAGCGTGGGCCGCAACGGCGACGACTTGTAAACATTTTACTCCTCATTTGAGCTCTGCCTTAAACCTCCACACGTTTATGTATAGAAAATGTCTCCTCCGCAGTTTCGTGTTGTTTACGGGATGCTGTCGTCTCTGAAACTTTGAATTTTCGATGCGCGATGTTGTATAATGAGGCGGGATAATTTCTGGATGGGATCAGGAAATCTGTTATCGAATCGTTGCCCCCGCAGTGTAATTATGTACGAGGGACTCGACTATTTTCATTCAGACGGAAGCGTAACCACCCCCGCGCAATTCGCGATCGCTGATATTGGTCTCATTTAATCCACTCGACCTTTCCGAGGCGGCGCACGTGATGGATTTCCTGCTTCTTCTCTCAAATCTTGCATCGACGATCGCGGATTTATACGAAGGTTAACAAGCTGACCGACCGCGGCGACGAAAACGAGACGATTGCTGATTGTTCCGGACTTTGCACGATTTTCGAAGAATTCAGTGGTTGATATATCGAATTTATGGATAAGGAGAGCGAAAAATCTCAGCTTGGGTTATATATAAATAGGTCAGTTTGACTTATGCGATTACAGTAGATCGGTCAAAAATAACAATCGCTTAATTTCCTCAAATTCCTTCGAAAATCTCGAAATAAACTCTCTCTCGCTCGTGTCACCGTTTCGAACGGCGTAAATAATTTCATACGTTGAATTGAAGCTCCTTGCAGAAACTTTGTACACGCTCGACGTCACGGACTGCGTGAACTTAAAAGAGAAATTTATTCCCTCTGAAATCATCCCGCGATATCCGATCAACTGCGCCAAAAACGTCTCATTCATATCTGCATATTAATTGCAATTTATTCGCGTAAGCCTTCGTTATCCCAATCGCATTTTTCTGGTGCAGCTTCAATCGGTCAATTGATTCACCCGAAACTTCATCCGCCAAGACACTTCTTTCTCCCCCGCGCCTTATCATTTTACCCTGACCAAAAAAAGAAGCGTCGCTGCTAAAAGATCCGATGATCCCCTTGGAGACGCTTCAATTATATATGATCGTCGCAAAGTACAAATCTCGCGTCCCGTGCACCTGGACAGAATTCTCCCGTTCGGGGCGTATGGATCTGATTGTGAGTGGACGACGTTGAAAAAAGAGGAGTGATGGAGTGAGAGAGAGAAAGAGAGAGCGAGGATCAGAGTGCAGAATCCATTAGCAGGGCCGAGGGGTGCGTTTTAACATCGACGCGCGATCTTTCATCCTGCAGCGAGGAGTGGTGGGCACTCTTGTACACTTTTCCCCTCTTCCGTTCCTCTCGTGTCCGTGTGCGCGCTTCGAGACGGTGTTTGCGCGTGGCGCGAGTTCAGGGATACTCTCCGCTTCCTCCTTCTATTCCACGCCGCTATCTAAATCTGCCCGGAATTCGGCGCGCGCGGCCGGTGAATTGTCGGGCGAGGCGGACCTAGATGACTAATGTCGGATTTTGACGACCTCGACTTGTCACCATTTCCCTGTACGACAGAGAGAGTACCGTGTCGCCTGGGCGACTTGCAAGTCGTCGGGTTCGGAGAGTCGGCCCATTCATCGTCGTCCAGAGAAATCGAGATGTAGCCGCTGATCAACGTAATGAGCCTTGAATGCAGACGAAATACGTCATTGGCTCGTGCGAGCGTTCGATGGGTTCGTCTTCGTGGATGACGATCTCGAGAAATATATGAAACGTGAACTTGATCTAGATGAATGGAGAGGAAGATGGCTCGTACAGTAGCGCTTACGCGATTCTCGCGTTAGACGGCACGCTTTTAAGGACTGGCTGCAATCAGAATTCTAAAATGATTTAAGTGCAGGCAAAGACATACGCGACACTCGCGACACGTCCGACGAGTAAGCGATCAGATTCTCGTTCTCCCAGATCGACCCGCACCGCCGCCGTCGCAGAGTGCAGTCCGGATCGACATAAAGTTGGATGATAAAAAAAAAGGCATCTTGAAAAAATTTGTCATTTTTCACCGCCGGGCCAAGAGACGGAGTGAAACTGGCGAGTAAAAAAAAAAAAAAAAGTACTCCGCACAAGAGAGTGCACGTCCACCGGAACGCTTTCCGCATAGGAGCGTGTGCAATATCTGAATAGGAAGAGGACAAACGGGGACGGGAGAGGAATAGATGCGGCCCGATATAGGAGAGAGTGGTCGAGAAAGAGAAAGAGGAGTCGAGGGAAAAAAGTGGGAAGCTGCGCGTAGCTGACGTCCATCTACGGACGGATGGAAATCGTTTGGTATTGGTATGCTGCCAAAGCGGCTTGCGGCGATTGGTCGTCGTTTACAAAGTGGATCAGCCGATGCATAAAGCTCGCCCCGCCGGAAAAATCCTGAAACGCCGCGCTCGTCGTTCTGCCGCGAAAGCGACGCCGACGCCGCCGACGTTCGACGCCGACGCTTGACCGGTAAATATTACCCACCCCCACCCCCCACCACCGTAAACCCTCCGAATATCGGGGAAGCGTACAACGTGTACGGACACTTTTTCTTTCGCTGTCTCAGCACGTTCCCGTCCTCATAAACAAGGTAATGACGTGCCAACGCAAAACCCAATTCCACGGATTTCGGCCGAAGTCGCGTGGATAGAACGAGACGGCGTCGTATGTGCGATCACGTCTGCAAGTGTGCGAATACGCCTATACGTTACGTACGATAGAATGACTACTTTCTTTTATTATTTTACACGGTCGCATCGCCTCCTTCCGTGACGCCTGAAATTGTGCTTCGACTGATCGAGCGCGTCTTTTAGAATAAAATATATTAAAAGTAATTCGCCGGAATACAGGCACTGGATCGTGAAAATGTTGAGCATTTTCTTTTGCCCCGCAACTATGCCGTTCGAATACGCTTGCGCATGTACGCGCGTAACTATCGTACGCATCGATGGGCACAGGAACAGATGCGTGTATATACGGGTTTTCTGTGTGCGCATGTGAGAGAGAATGTGTTGGTGCGCGCACGAAGGGATCGCGGTAAAAGGCCGCGGCATGCATGTAAATCATGCCGTCGACGACGACGACGTTCTCTCTCTCCTCCCTCCAACTCCTCCTCCGGCTCATCCTCATCCTGTTGGCTGCACCGTGTATCAGCCATCGACTTCTCGCTAAACAATGCTTTCATTCCTGATCGTTCCCTCTGTCCTCCCCTCTCCCGTCCGCGCCTTTTTTCTATTTTCTTCCACCGATCTCTAGCATTTACATCCGTTCCGCTTCTGTAGAGCTGCGTGCTCGCTCGTCGACGCTTTATTACAATTTCGTTACGGCCAGTTTGACGAATTTGTGGCAGCGCGATCGTAAAAGCCGTGATTACCTCGCCGACGAAACTTTCCAACTGGAATTGTCAGACCTTTTCATGGCATCGATAGCGGCGAGAATATGATAGGTGGGTGATGGAGGTTTTCATGCTAAATTCTTCACTAATCATTGAATCGTGTGTTAGGGATGATTGACACGTGGGAGAAACGTTAGTGGGGTCTAACAGTGACTGAACGACTTCCTGCCTATCTTTCGGGCATGACGGAAGTTGACTCGTGACGTTTGCATGACTAACGTCACCCGCGCGAATCCTTTGACCGTTTTGCTGAAACTACGATCAGAGTTTACGACCGACACGCCGTGTGTTTGTCCTTTACCTCCTTTTTATCATCGCGACTACCGAGGAATTACACTTTAACGCTTCGGAACGCCGCTGTAAAGCCTTCCATTTTACAGCACGTAAATCTGAAGTCACTTCCCTCATGCGAAAACTGCATGAAAACCGAATGGGCCGATGAATACTCTTTCCAACCAGAAACTTCGTTCCGTGTCTGCGGCGTTTGTACAGACAATGTAAACCTTCGGCGTATTTTAGGGCTCTATATTTCTCCCCCGCCCGACATATGGATCCACTGCTCTTTCTTCCTATCCGAACACCGTCTGGGCGTCACAGCCCATGTCCGTTCATGTACATAGGCAAAAATTCTGAATCCTCAAGATCCAAAACTTGTACCGAAGCAATGAAATTGACTTCTTTCAAAATCCACAAATCCCGAGCATTCTCACAGACGCCTACCGTCTCGCCACCTTCAACTTACATCCAGCAGTAACCCGGGGAAACGTAATGATGAGAGATAAATGAAATATCCTCAGCACGAGTTAATGCAAATTGATTCCAATTGCTCGCAAAGTCAACCGCTAACTTCATCTGACAAATTGCGTCTCTCACAAATGACCGCCTTTACTAAGTAAGTACACGGCAGAGCGCGTAATTTGTAAGACGTAATTTAAGATTATCCAACAATTTACGTTCGCCGCGCCGTGCACGCAGCTACTCACGCATTTGAATCAATCAGCCGTCGATGCGTCGTCGCATCTCGACGCATATCGTTGGCCGTACGTCGTAAATGTAAAATAGATAAAGCCCCACGCGGCAGCGCTGTGCGCGCGCGCTGAATATCGAACGAGTTTGCCGCGATTTAACGACGGAGTAAATGTCTGCCGCCGCCTGACTACACGCTCGTTAAGTTCCGAGAAAGTTACGCCGATTCGTAATTATTCACGGTGCGCGACGTGTCGTCTTCTGCTAAGTTTTAATTAGCCGGCTTGTTGCATTACGCGGCCATTAAATGTCACGGATTAACCCTCTCGCGGATCTCCCTCTGCTCGTGTTCCTTTTATAGATCGTGGCTGTTGCATGCGTATCGCCTCGCGGATCACACTGTACAGCTACGGAGTTCACGATCATTTCGGGAAATCCCTTTGCGTGGCCATTATCTTCTTTGATAATCGGATATGCCTAATTGTCGAGCATCGTCGGAATGTGAAATATGCATCGCTCGAAGTTGCACTGAAAAACGACGACTTTTGAAATTATTTGATGTATCTCTTTGAGATCGTAGTGTGGAATACGTTGTAATGGAATTTTCAATTGATTTTTGGTAATGCCGTGTTGTATGACATTGCCAGGCAATAACCAGGCAATTAATTGCGAGACATTTATCGGTGTCAGAATATTATAGGGCGTAATGAGCGTTGACGATAAAATACAGGAGAGAGGCCCACACGTCTTCTTGCCTATCGTTAAATTTAGTCTTATAATATCTTGATGAAATGTGCTTTGTTTTAAATAAAGCTGTGAAAGTTACTTTTAACAGTTTTATGTGCGTTGCCTGTAGACAACCACCGTCTCTCTACTTATTAATTTCGCTTCCCTTACATCGTTCGATACTGAGAAGGAAAGTGTTCTTGCGAACAAAGAAGAGGATGCTCGTCGGACAAACGTCGATAAATATTCTCACGAAACACTTGAGATCTGTGCCGTCGGAGGCTTGTTATACTTAAACAGTCGACTGGAATACTAATCACTAATTACCATATGCATCGCAATATATGATCGAACGTGTCTGCCAACCGCGCGAAGCTTTTGTTCGATCGAATAACCACTTCGTTCCTTGAAATCTCTATTTATTTAAGTGGCACCCTTTCGCACAAGCAAAGCTGATTTGCTCGACAAATTATTCGAGAATCGTCCGCATGTGTGCCTCATTTTTATGTTCAGCTTGTGTTTTTTTTTCAGAGCGAAATATTTGTAGCCCAAATCGTTACCGTTCAGTTTGAACATTCTTATTCGAGTAATTTGTCGAAAAACTCGTACTATTCTAGCTATTCATCGGTGGCCTGTAGTACGCCGGCCGTCGACGCTTTGTGCGACGTGTCCGAGCGACAATTATCGGCACACTGGACACTGCTGCATTATTTTCCTACGTCCAGATCGTGCCGTTCGCCGTGCCACGCTTGTATTCGCTGCCTACGAACGATTCAGCCTTTTGCTCGCAATCGTTAACCAGTTGTGAATCACGTCCTCGACGATCACTATGATCAAGTCGATTAATTGACCGGGCGATTGATCGACGGCGCCGCGATATTATTTTTAATTCGCTCGCCTATAATGAATTCCACGGAACTGGCGTAACGTAACAGGCTCCGTAACAGCGACGCAGACACATCGCTTCCTTCTAACGCGTTGATCGTAAACCATCAAACGTTCCTCCAGAACGGAAAGAAAAAAGCGGAAAAAAATGCTCAACCGCGCGGAGCAAAGGAAAAAAGATGATTGAAATATGATACCTGTCGCGACAATCACTTTATTAGCAGTGTCACATAATCGGACGCGATCGGACGTAAAGTCTCGCACCGCGTCGCCACGTAGACGCGGTAAGAAAAAAATCTTGAATGCACGTTCCCCGAGAGTATGCGGCCATTATAACGTACGCGTAATTACCGACGCCGTTGCGGACACGAAATCATCGTAAAGTCCTCGACGCCAGACAGGACGCGTTATGCCAGGCTGAGATATGACGTGTCGTGTTCAGCGGCTCGAGCGGACGGAGGAGCGCCATGTTAAATTATACCCTTAACACCCAGATCTTATCCCCGGCACATCGAGACGGCCGATCTAACGTTGCCTCGTATTCTTGTGTGTTTCAGACGTTTGGAGTGCCGAAGACGAGCGGGCGGACCGACGACTTGTGATAAGATGTAGAACTAATCTATTGCCAGAACGCGACGATATATGCGTACTTCGACGATGCCAGTTTTACCATAGTGCAATTGCGGTGCGACGAATTACGCCGAGGATATAGAAGGGGTCTTTATGGTGGGTGGGTGTAGGGGGGGGGGGGGGGGGGCGATTAAGCGACACACGTCGATGGGAATTGATCGTTCGAAACATCGCTGCCACGCGTCCAACCGAACCTGCCACTCGACACGTCTCGTCGGAAATGCGATCGGACGAGGAGAGGAGGGGATGGTCGGAGGAAAGGAATTGGAAGAGGAAAAGTGATCGACAATGTGCGCTTTGTGTTACGCGGTAGATGGAAGAGAAATTGTTGTCTCACCGTTTCATCCGGATTCGCGAGGGGATATAATAGTTTATCGAGAGCCATGCGCGGTCTCTGTTCCTTCGCGTTCTCGCGCGCTCTCTGCGCAGAGAAATGTGACGATCTTCTTCGCCTTTTCCTTCGGTTCTCGCCACGACGCATTCCTTCGACTCGGCGGCAGCCGAGTCCAGGGAAAGCGCGCGTTTACGATCAAGCAGGATCGTTCCGTGGCTCGCGGGCGCATTACTTTGCCTCAGAAAAATGAACGTCGGCGATGAACTTTTCGGCAGAACTTGTACGAGATATCTCTAGCGAGAGAGAGAGAGAGAGAGAGAGAGGCGAAACTCGAACGACGACAAGTCGAAATAATCCGGAGAGCCGCGTGAGGACGAATGTAGTACGCTCCAGAAGATCGACATTTTCTGCATTCTCGCACGATTCGCGGGTACGCGACCGGCGGGTTGCGATTAAAGTCAATTTTTACGTTATAAGACACATACACACACACACACGCGCGCGCGCATACACTTAACCCGTCGCATCGCCGCCGCGGCAAGCGAAGAAAAGCCGTGAACGTGATCGATCGTCGATTCCTCGGGCGAAAGAAACAGCCCCAGGAAAAGTAGCCTCGAGACGATGCCTGGAAACACTTATTTATAGTGCATCCGCGGAGACTGAGGGAGAGTGGACGGAGGGGAAACGAAGTGGCGACGCATGAATGAAGGGTTGAAATTCCTGTCGACGGTTAGCGACGAACGCGCGTACAACGATTTCTATCGTCTTTAACGAAAGAAGAAGAAGAAGGGAAAGGCAGAAAAAAGAGGATATACGAAGGACGGCGGATAGTAACCTCATAGTGCTGTAAAGACGCACACTTATACGTATATTACACCTCAAGCGTGAACTCCTCTTATTCCAGGCAACGGGCGTGGGTGGGACAGATTGTTTTTGGACGTGAGAGGGTTGATTTTTGAGTTCGGGGGCACGATGTGCGACGGACGGGCTTGGACTTTATTTTTCAAACGTTTTCTCCCTCCCCCTCGTACGATCGGCTCACGAAAGGTCAGGAACGTGGTCCTTTTTGCATCGTTTATGCTCACGCTGCCGAGCTATTATTCGATTGTATTCAGACTAGGTATTCGTCAAGTGCCATAACGTCGGAGGTATTAAGACAAAATGCAACGTAAGAGAGATGTTGTTCTCGTCGGTTCCTGAAATTTCTTCCGGCCGCCAGATGACGAGTAGGCACGACATATAACGCCGATTGACTGTCGTTCTTCTATGTGTATGCGAGAATGAATGCTGTGATTGCATCGAGCTTCGAACGAGTAATATTATATAAGCGGACGTAATATTTCGGAGCTATAGATTATCGCTGATCGTCGTAATGATGTGAACCGTAGCGTACAAAGAGAGAGAGACGTAACCAACATTTGGAAGTGTACGAAGCGTTCATCACCTTTTGGAAACCGTGAAAAAAATTGATTACCGGAGCTCGGCCCTTCCGTTGCATGTCCTTAAATAAAATATAAATATATTATATAAATATAAATGCAGATTACGAGTATAGATATAAATATGAAAGGAAGAAAATATATATATATATATAGATATATATATATATATTATACATACAATATTATTATATGTAATTAAAATGATATGAGAGATGCGGAGGTATGCCACGAGCGCTATATATATATATATATGTATATGCATATATATACACGTGTATATATATGAATGCATGTATGATATTATACGAGAAAATATTGGATATATTCTATAGAGTAAATATTGTACGTTCGCTAGTGTTATACATATGGCATAAACTATACATATATACATATTATATTTAGGTTACGCGTAAGATGAAGAATTACAGGTAAATGAAAACTCTTGTAATCAGTAATGCCGCTGCGTGTAGGCGTGTAAAGAGGAGCGATTTTAGTCATCGATTCGTAGGCCGGATCCAAGCGTCCGCGCACCTTGGATCGTCAAATTGTGCTATCGCATCCACAGTTAGGGTGAAAAAAAAAATGGACAAGGAAGAGCAAAAACCAGCCATTGTCAGCCGAGAGCTGCTCGCGTTCACGACTCGTTGGTGCTTCTCCCTAGGTAAATATTTCTTTAATTCTTACGTTCACGAGACAGTTAATTGTAAATCGATGTGCTATTAACGAATGGGGCTGATGAATCACCGGGTCGATTGCCGATCTCTTCGATTCGATCTTTCCGAGTTCTTTTCGCAAGGTGGACCGAGAAGCATCGTCGAACATAAGTCGCTGGCTCAAATAGTTTTTCGATCGTATCGTAAAGTGTGATAGATTGCAATGTTTATAGTTTCGAGAATGATGTTTCAGGCACCTTTCGAAAGTGACAATTGACGAACGCGAAAAGATCTGCTATTACTCCAGGGGGGAGAGAGAAAAGGAGAGAGACATTTTTTCACTGTGCTTCGATTTACAACGGAATCGGAAAGTCGGGCAATTCTATCCGGCTTAGGTCAGCCCCGAAATGACTGCGAACCTTTCCCGTGGTGGAAAAGGATCCGATCAAGTGTCTTTTGCCATCGGTGAGCTTAGATAGATTAATAGTCCGTTAGGTGAGTTCGACCCAATCGTCAGTCGATCACGAAGATCGTCGGACAATTTGGTCAACGTACGGCGACATACCGAAGCGGACGGTGATTCGCTGTCGACAGTTCACAGTCACTTATATAGATAAAAGAAACAAAAAAAAATCATAGTTGCGTCGGTAAAAGTACCGCTCGATTTCGTCAACCCCGACGACTTCAATACCTCGACGTACGATCTCGAGATTTTTCACTTTCCAAGACGGATCCGCGATCGAGAGCGCGCTGCAAAGTGAAACGACGTCAATTTTATTATCGGAAAATACGATTAAGAGATTAGAGTACCTATGTACGTACATTAACCGATAGACAAGACCCCGTTCGACGATTTCTGTGGATGAGGCGAGATCAAGAGAAATGATGAGTTGTTTTTTTTTTCGGTGTGTCTCAATGACGCCGTCGCGCGACCGATTTCCACCTTCCACTTTTAACGTAAGACATATTTTCGTTTTAGTAGTACATTTTTAGTCTAGCTTCGAACTTCGATCGTCCGTCGCGTTGCCTATCGTGTCAATTGTTTCGGTCGTAGTACAGCTTTAATTAACAGCGGACATTAGAGACAGTGACGTTCTTAAGAATAGAAGAGTGAGACTTGCTGACGGAAACAATTGGCACTACGGATGATCCTTCGTTCACTAAGCATCGATGTAAAGGCGATTGTGATTTCTTTAATTAATAATTTAGCACACATGCCATTACGGACTGCCGTTCTTAAGTGCAATATCCTGAGTACAAAGTGAGGGTGTCGAAGCGCGGCGCGTCATTGTTTCGCGGACTTGTCGTGCGCGTTGTTGGTAGAAACTGAGAAAGAGAGCTTGGCGCAAGTGTTCCATTCTGTCGTACGGCGGTAATCGTGAGTGTTCATAACGTAATTAACGTAATTAGCACTTAGGGACGGAGCTAGTTGACAAGGAAGCGCATACGTGTGACGGGAGAATGGATGATTATTCGCGGAGAGAAAACGAACGAAGGTGGTAACTCTAGGCAAAAACGCTTCTACCCTACTTCGGCAATCTTTTGGCGAAAACGTCATTTGACGCGAAATAAATATTTGATACGATCAAACGTGGCGGAGAACGATCATTTGACTACGGACGGTTACCCTCACTTCCCAACCACGTCTGCATCTAGTTTCTTACGGTCTTCACCGATACGCGCGGTCGAAGGAAACAAAAGTTACAGCTTAAGCGGGCATCAGATCTCTCCGTGTCACACGATCATCGTGCACGATTTTCGACAGCGTTTCGTATCCGTCGGTAACGAGATATCACGATATTTATAACCCGACGCCAACTTTCCAACGGAACCTTGTGAAGCGTACGGGCGATACATTTACATTTGAAATTCGACAGGCAGTGGCGCGGATAAATATTCGCTTTCCTTTTTATTGCCCGCCGTCGTCGTCGCAGTCGCTTTTCGTCGGCAGTGACACCGAGGCACCATCGGTCAACGAAATTGCGTAATAGAAATGCGTGCTGCTTCTTTTTTTCGGCTAATTACCGAAGCCTCGCCACACGAGCGCGAGACGCGTCGATCATTCTCCTCCATTACCCAATTGCTCGAGGGCTCGAAAATCCTGCACGAACAATCGAATGCGGAAGAAACTAGACGAAATTATAGCTCGTATATCCGTCCACTGAAGAAGAAAAAAAAAAGGCAAATGACACGTAGGTGTTGAAACGCGATACGCGGCGTCGTTAACACAAATGTGGCTTCTAACGAGAGTAAAGGAAGTAGTTAGCGTTATAAATGCAGGACGATACGATGACGATCTTCTCGGAGGGTGTCAATTCTGCTCGACGACCAATTCATGCCGTTGACGCCACGTGCTGTTAGGGTTAAAAGCGAGAACCCCACCTCCCCTGAATATAATAAAAAAAAAACGTCTCCTGTGACAAAGGTTCCTCGAACTTTGCCTTCGCAATTCGTTTGTCAATTATTATCGAACGATTCAAGCCGGTGAGAGACGTTTCGTTTGGCGCGCGCGCGCGCGCGCCAGAGGTGGCATGCGAAATTTTGTCTAAAGTTGGGAAAATCGTGGCGGCAAGCAGAAGTTCCAGTATCTTGCCTCCCTCTCGTTCAGACTCTTGCCATACGATTTTGCTTCCACGACATCGCGATGAGATTAGATATGTATCGAGAAGGTAAGTGCATACATTGACGATGCATAGCCGGCCGTCGCCATCTGAGTTGCAATTGTGATACATTTACTCGTGAGACGAGGAGACGGAAGGAGTGCGAGGACTCTTTTGTTAGGCAATGTCGGTAGGGACGCTTGTCGATCGAGGACATCCTTATTAGAGCGTCCGCAGTTTCGGTTTTTTCATTGCGATTGAGTGCTCGTAAAAAAAAAAAAGAACGGGCAAAGGGGTGGCCGTGTACACCCTTTTGGCGAAGAATCTTAGATAAGTATATTATTACCTAGAGATACATAAAGAGTAAACGAAAAAAAATGTCTATGAATACGAGAATACGCCTCGGCTGACGTATTATATAGTCAATGTTAATAGGAGGAATATGACGGGAGACAAGGAGTGATAGAAGCTGCGAGAAGACGAACGTTTCCGGCGGGGAACGGACAGGGGTGCGAGTTTTGAGGGATAGAAAATAATAGGGAGAGTGCGGGGAGAGAAAAAATCCTACTAAAGTCTAAGTTACGCTTAAGCTGTACTTTCATCCTCTTTCTTTTTCTTCGCGCGAGAAGAGAGAGTCTCGAGCTGCGCTCTGTTTTCGAATTCTGTCTTTCGAGAGCTCATCGATATTCTTACGAAGGGATGGCGGCGACGACGACGACGATTACGATGACGATGTATGTACATAAAAAGGACGCGTTCACCTCTTTGAGTCATTTTCATTAATCGTGCTAATTTTGCGGTTTTTTTTCTTCTTCCCATTCTCACCGGCGCTTCCGAATGTTAATTCGTAGTTACGCGAACGCCGCCACAGGCATGTGCGTATGTCAATTCTTAAGTGACGCAAATTCGTGGAATATTCGTACCGGACTTGCTTCGATGTGGCTGGGTGAGGATGTTTCGAAAATTTTTCACTCAACACGTTTCTGTTCTCGAAATCGTTTTGGATTTAACGGAGAACACGTGTGACGATCGTTTCGCGATGCGGAAACGTTTCTCTGCCGCGTTTGTCGGCAGAGAAACGTCTTGGCTTTCGATTTCTGTAAAGCTACATTTACGACACACATCGTTGTAAACGACGCGGCATGGTGTTGCATCGGCGGTTTAATTATTAATTCCTTATAGGCTCTGTTAGTACGTTATTATGTTTCTTTTCTTTTCAGATACACGCGCAATTAAGCACAAAACACGTTTGAAGATGTATAAGATATGTAGAGACATATTTGAAACTTGAGTTATATATTTAACATGAGTACTATTTAATATATGATTCAAGCTTATAATAAAAGGGTTGTATAGAATGGCTGTGAGTAATGTTTCTTACCTTCCTAACGACCCTGTTCTACTTCCCGACCCTATCCAAAATATCTCCCATGCACACGGAATATTGAAGTATCATCTTTCGGCATAAGTTTTTACATAGTCAATGAGATCGAGTTTCGTGGGGCAATACTTTTTTCGCTTCTTGAACGGGGATTTCGCTCGTTTAAATTCTTGATCCATGGATTAAGAGAGAGAGAGAGAGGGGAGAGGCATGGATCGTTGACGAATCATTAATCATTGTCAAACGAAAGAATAGCGTATTGAAGGCATCGTCGAAAAGGAACGTAAGAGGCAGACCGGGGCAGGAAGAAAATCGGACGACAGGAAAAGAGGTTCTCGCTCTTAACATGGAACTCTTAAGTGCAGCCCTATCCTTCCTTCCTCCATTCTCGCTCTCCCACTTTCGCGTTATAACACGGACGCCGGATACTTTCAGCGGACGCATGATCACCGCTGCATCGAACTTTCGCGTTGACATCGTTGCGGATACGAATATCGAACGAACCACCGCCGTTTCGCGCGCCACAAACTTCTATGCCTATCCACCTCGCCAAGGTACCAACCATGATCTGTATTCCTCATAGCCGCATCGGAAAAAGTGCATTTCGTGAGAAGTCCGCAGCTCCTGTCGTCAGGTGCAACCTGTTAACGGAATGAAAATTCCGAGCGAACCGCGCTGGCATTACCCTCGAAGACGCATCTATTAACGGCGCTCCAATATCCTGCCGCCTCTCTTACATGCGGGGTGCAATGAGACGGAAGAGCGGAGCAGCGCGAAGGGGCAAGGGGTGGACGTGTTTAAAATGCAAATCCCTTTCTCTCCGCGAACTTTTCAATCGTTCCGCCGCGCCGGGCGAATTGGCACCGACGCGACGCGACGGCCGGGGGAACCGGCGAGAAATAAAGAGAAAGGGCGAAAGTGAGAGGCGACCACCGGGCATACCGCCACTCCCGCACCTCCGGTTTCCACGGGAGGCAACGGAAGAGATTTCTTTCGATTTAATTAGAGGCCTGGAAGTCACGTGATTCGCGGTTCGGTGGAACGGGAGGGGTTAGGAGGGAGGGGGGTTGGAAGAAAGTGACGCGTGTGTGCCACGACAATATGGCACACCCTCCTCGGGGCCCATGGAAATTCTTAATTAAATTCTCGCCTTCCCGACCAGAGACCGTTGGCCGGAGGCTCGGACGTTTTTATTTTTTCTCTTCTTCTTCATCCGCGACTCGACCCAGACTATTCCCTGCTCCTCCCCCCCCCCTTCTTTTCCACCATCTCCTCCCGCCCTCCTGCACCCCTCTCCACCTTCTTGCGTCGCTTTTTCTTTCTTCTTCTCTTCTGCCGAGGAACCGACATACACCTTACCGAACGGAACCCTCCCTTCCCTCCAACCACTCACGGCGCATCTTTGCGTTCGCGCCATTTTCTCATCACCATGGTCCTCCCCTCGCAACTTCAGATTGCATTTGCTCCGCTGGCACCATCCTCGCCGCAATGTGAGACGTATTCTTGTACCCCGACTCCTTCCGTGAAACAATTAAGGTCCGCCGGGGTTGATTTGCTTCTTTTTCAAGGTGGTCCACTTTGTCGCGCGTATTCCCACTGTTGTTGTTTGGTATTCTGAGGGATTCAACGGAGAAGCGAGACGAGAGGATAGGTACGCAATTTATCTAAATTATTAGCGGTACTGTCTAGCACGCAAATTCCACTGCAAGAGACATTTGCAAGGCGAAGTATCGGTTCATCAAGAGTAGATGATTTCGAGCACGCGATAAAAATAGTCCGAATTATTACACTGTTGTACTACTTGCGAGAGAGAACGACATTAGTTTCTTAAACTGCATACATTTGGTTCTATAATCTATAGCAGCGTCTATAGACTTTAGGATAGACTATTTTCAAGGTGCTTCCGCCGTCAGTAGCGTGGCGCGTAAACATTGTTTATAAACAAACGGCTGGGCGTGTCTAAATGATTCAGTAACAATGACGCGGAGGCGCATAGATGGATTTTCAACTGGCAATAACAATAATATTGAGCGCCCGCGGCGCTCCCCCGAATACTTCAGGAAGAGCGTGTCTGTTATTCGCCTCGTTCATTGAATATGCACCGGTGAAGCGAGGCTTCATTAATTGAACCGCGAACACGCTGAATAAATGATATATGCCGAGGGCTGACAAAACTATGAATCGGCCGCCTCGGAGAAATAAGCGTGCCTTCCGTTTTCTCACGGCTCTCGAGTAGCATCTTTCCCGTTTGATGGGAAGCTGAGCAAGATCAGCCAAGCGGCTGCAAAAGACAATAAACATAGTGGCTGACTTTTAATGGAGATAACTACTTGAACATTCATTGACGGTGTCTGAATGAAGACGCTACGGTGGGAGCTGAATTTCTTGAAACGTGGTCTGTACGTGCTTTTCTGTCACATCGGTGAACGGTAAATGGTAGAGAAGAAATGAAGTTGGACCACAGACGAGGTATAATATAGACCGCTCATCTTATGGGACCTCGGGTCTCGCGTAAAAAATTACCGGCCGTGCCCAAAACCAGGTACACTAAACCAGGCTGATTCAAGCGCTCTCTGTGTCTGGCAAAGATGAAAATCGTTGTCGAAGGTCGGTATATAACGTGCTGCAGGCAAAGTACCGACTAACTCTGTAGATAGGCTACCGACGGGATATTTTCATAATAGTTCAGTACCATTCCCCAAGATAAGCAGCATTGCAGTCTAATACCACACGTAGCCGATAACGTAGGTTGCAACCGAAATACAGTAACAGGACGCTAGTGCCTTGAGAACGTACGCCGCGAAAAATGCATTGCACGATATGTATATTCTATACCTGGTCCGTACTGATTCGGTAAAGCGAGCCTCACCACCAGTAACTGAAATCGATAACTACCCGCTTCGTTACCCGCCGAGCGACGAATCCGCGGCGAAGTAGTTGCGTGGCGTGACTGGTCGCACGAACTCATGAGCGCAGGAGCCGACGATTGTCCTCCGGGTTGCCAGTCGGCAGGAGTTTAGTCGGTGCCGGTCCCGAAACGCGTTCACGTCTGGACATCCCGCGGGATGAAAGTCTGAGATGGGAAGAGACATGTACATTTGATAGGACGGTCCATTCGTAGGGAGAAACAGAGCGACTGAGGAGACGATGAGCGATTGAGTCGATGAAGGTTGTCGCGCGGGATGAGCGGATAGATTTTCGGGGGGGGTGAGTTTTGTTCGTCGAAATTCGCGGATATCAGTCGAGATCGCGGAGAACGGGGGGCGAGGAGGACTGGGATAAAGCGCTCGAGATTTGATCAGGCCCCGAGGAAAGAGATCGTCGTCCCTCCAACGACGTGCGACGGAGTTTTAGGCGATATCGATGGCACGCCCGTGACGATTGATAACAGGAAGGAAGGACAAAGGTAAGTGGACAGACCGCGCGGACGAATTCGCACACGAACGTTTTTCGCTGAACGCGGCTGTGAAATGCGTCGCGTCGCGAGGCCGACTCCCGTTCGACCCCCTCGAGCCACGGCTGCGAATCTCAGGATCGGGAAGTCGACGCGATTTAATCGCGGCCAGCGGAGAGTTACTGCTTGGCGGCACGAGTACGGGGCGAGTCGTTATTTTAGCGGAGCTTTATTCGAGGGAACGTCGGACGTGGCTAACGCTTCGATGTAAATGTCGAGAGCGCAGTACGTCTTGACCGGGCTTCGAATTTATGTCGGTTACAAAATGTTAACCTACGCCTCCGGCTACTCTCATCTTCCGTATTAGATTCTTCTGGATACTCGCCAATCACGACACTTTACACGATGTTCTCCGCTGGATTTTATTTTATTTCGTCTCATTTTATTTGAGCGAGACAATTCCTGCAAACAATGTCCCGATGAAATTTTGATTAATACACGAACCCACGGTGGGCGAGCGTTTCGCAGACCTCGCTCACCACTCGCCGTAACTTCGGTCAATTTTCTCCCGTTTCCTCTAACAGGCTTGTTTAACCTGCGGTTTCTCGTTAATCAGAGTATTTTCGCGCTGGTAGCCAGTACAAACACCAGCTTGGTCAGTATGAATTCTCGCGGCCCTCCGTCATGTGAGGTCGTGCAAAATAATTGAATATGACTCGCGGACAAGGTCATTGAGTTGATAAAGTCGTGTTTGACAAAATAGATCTAGGTATCGACGAGAAACATATTAGGCCTCGAAGTGCCTTTTGGATTTTCTCGAATATTGTTTAACGGTACTTTAAATTGTTCTCACCGACCATACTGTCCGCCTATTTCTGTCGATCAAAATTGAGTTTGCTCCTGTCTCGAGGGAGGGTATCAGGACTCGACTAATTGCGTAGGAGGACCAAGTCAACGGGCCTGAGACAATTCATTGATTTTCACTGAGAGATTACTTCCACCTCAACACCTGCTGCTCGCGACTAAGAATCCGCTTTCAAGCTGTTGCTCGAGGTATTCTTATTGGCGAGAACGGTATCCGATATCTCAAGTAGAATTTCGAAACGCTTTACAGGATATTTATCTCCGGCACAGAATTATTTCTGATAAACGGGATCGGCGATATGCAATACTTAATTAAAAATTTATATTTCTGCTGCGGTCTTAATAAAATACGGTATGTCCAAGTGGAAAATCTCGCTACATAGAAAATATTGAAATTTTTGCATCAAATCTACTCTTTATACCCACACGAACATATTGAATAAGGGGGAGAATTTTGGCTCTTACCGATCGCCTTTGAAATATTCATGAAGACACGATGGGTCTGCGTATACTATATGCTATGAATAGTACCTATTTTCTTCCTGTAATACAGCTCTATGTCTGTAGAAAATCAGATATTTCGAATACATAGAAGAATTGCAATTTGCGTTACATTTTCCCTACTGATCGACTGTTGGTTTTTTATACAAATATTTTCGATCTATGCCGCTGTTTCAAATATTCGTTTTCCAGGTATTTGTCAAATATCAGGTTTGCCACGAATGCCTTCCATCATGTAAATTTTACATAAGAGGACGTAATGTCACATGCGCATAACTGTTGGGTTATGACGTTACACGTACAGTCGCCTCGTATTGAGAAGCAAACTTTCATAACGCACCTATGCATCGTGTCGTAAAACTTCCGACATTCCTGGTTTCCTCCTCCAGAAAGTACTTCGGCACATGGGCACGACCGTTGCCATAAAAACGAACAATCTAATGGCTACCGTTTCCACGTACCTGCCTGCAAACATTCAATGTTTGAATATGGCCACTTCTCGTGAACCTTTAAAAAATGCATAAAATCTTCGCATGGCAACAGGGCACTATTCTCTTTATGAATTCGTAAACCGAAGAAATTTATTGTGACCAATGCTGGCTCTTCATTCCTGCCGGTTCCGTTTTGTGACTCCGCTCTTTGGCAGCGGTATTGAGTGGTCTTTTCGCAAAGAATACGTTTTCAAACGCGAGTCTACATCTCCGTCCGCACAAAGATCGTAACATATATCGTTCACGGAGAGTTTTATTCTACTTACATGCAGACCGGCTCACGTATAGTCGGAGGATTCGACAAAAGAGAAGTTCTCAGCCCGCATTATGATTCACGGACTTCGCTGGAGAGGAAGCCTTGGCCACCGTAAAGTAATTGTTCTTTTAACCGTGGCCTTCCTTTCGTCTCTTCATTTTTCAACGGAAATCATAGCCGCGTTGTAATGAGATACCTTCAAAGCTTTCAACGCACATTGAAACCACGTCTTTCTGAACAGCAAAATGTTTAGCATCGCGGATATGAATATCCAACAGGCCTCGACGACAACTAGAATCCTACACAATTAAAAGCAGCCAGCAAATTGATAGTCCATCGCGCCCGTACGTGAACAAAGCAGCAGAGACGTCGTTATGAAGCAAATTTCCCTGAAACGCCCAATTTCTCGCGTACACTTCGTCTCAGCTCAATTCACAATAAGCGTACGAGCGTCGCAGAGCACAATTCGCGTCGTTATCGAGAAAAATATCGTCGGCTTCGTTTCTGCACGAGAAATAGAATTATCCAGGTCGCTGTACGTAGACGCGCCTCGAGAGTTTCGTGTCGCCGGCAGAGCGGCGCCTTATCGCCGCTGAAAAGGATATTCCGACTCTCTCTCCAGTCCTCCCAGCCACCCCATCCTCCTACACGTACTCGCGCCAACTCGTCACCCTCGCCGGCGAAGGACGTCCTCTCGAATCGTCCGCTTAAATCGGAAAAAAAACCGTGACCGGCCCAGCGGCCGTAATCGCGGTACTCGGAAGCTGAAGGAAATCCTAATACGCGAGAGTGGTGTCCCGTGGTCGCGACAAAAAGATGACTGCGAGAGAGTGGAAAGCTGTGTGACAACGGGCCGGATAGTGTATTACGTGAATTTAATGCCGGACGAGCCGCCTGAGGCGAAGGAAGCGGAGAGAGCTTATTCCTCAAACTTACCTACTCGCCTCGCAGAAATGGAGAATGCGAGATCGATGGAACTGCCGTCGGAAGGATGCTCGCGAAGATAACCGGCGAGGCGTTTCGTGCTTCGGACTCTCGGTTTAAGTGTGTGACGAGCCGGGCCGACGAACTCGGGACGGATGGGGACGAGGCATGAAACCGGGCCGCGATCCTTCGATCGCGAGCCTATCTAGATTTTCACAATTTCCGCTCGAATCCGACGATTTCCTCCGCGGCGAAATTTTCCGGCCATAATTCGCGCTATCGGCCGGATGATCGAGCTCGGCGTGGGCGTGGGTCCGGTGCACGAGCGACAAATGAGTCGTTTGCGGTGGCACGTGAGGAAGGAAAAGAGGAGCGGCGTCAAAAATGACGATCGAGAGGGACAGGAAGCGGGCTCGGGGCTAGAGTTCACTTCGTCAGTAGGGCTCATTACTAATGCCGCCCGCGCCGGCCTGCGAATGAATATATTAAGGTAGTATCCCTTGCCTCGAAGAAGGAGCAAACGTGGCTTTTTTTTCGCCACCCGCCTGGCGAGATACTGGCGGGTCCGTCCGCACAATAAGTCAGCACCCCGAAATAATTTCTTCCTGTCCGAGGGTACGACATTTGCGTTTTGCGGCGTTTCGGCGAAATTCCGCTCACGGACCGGACCATCCATCACTCGCAGATAAAGCTCGCCACCCTCTTCCACCCGCCGTCCCCACCACTCTCGCGATATACAGTAAATTCACGATAAAAAGGAATAGAGAACGACCGCCATGAAGGAATCTTCGTGGTCGTGGACGGCTCTGTGATACGTATACGGTGTCCCGTAAAAGAGCGGTGGAATCGAACAGATCGTGCCTGTAAGACAAATTTCCTTCATATTGGATACTCGTTTCGTCGCTGACGACAGCATCGAAGATTGGTCAATTACATATCAAGTGCACATGACCGTTTTTGCGAATTATGAAATCGACCGTTTGCGAAGCTCGACATTTATCTTTCAAGCGGAGAAGCTTAAGGAGGCTTTACATCGTACGAAGTAAATCTGATAGAGTGGATCGTGTGGGACGAAGAAATGTTGGAGGATGGCAAGCGGGTAGGAAGAAACCACTTCTGGCGCCGTCCGTTTCGAAAGTGCGGAAAAGTTTTTACAATGGAAGAAGGCCGGCGCGCTTCGGTACAGCATCTGAAGTGTCAAACTTTCCGTTTTTACGTTTGTCGCGCTTGCGACGCACGAAGCGAAATGTGCAAAAGCAGAGACCGATTAACTGCGCAATCTGAAAACCAACGTCTCTCTCTTTCTGTCTCTCCCTCTCTCTTTCATTTCACGCGCAATCGCTTTTAATGCAATTTCTTGCGATGCGAAGCACCATATGAGCGAGTTCACTCTAACAAACCTTTTGTCAGATCGAACACACTCGAACACGGCGATCGACACGGCGAGGCATCTGAATTAACCGCGGCCTAGTATTTACGGAGCCCTCGACGATGTCTGGCGGACGATCGATCGTTCGACATAAAAAAGCTTTCGAACGCAGCCACCGTGCTGGAAGCGTACATATATATGAACGTATAAAGGGTGGTCGGTAAGTTGTGGCAAAACTGCGAACAAAATAATTCTATCTACCGTGACATATCGAGCATGTAAAACATCAAATCTGGTAACAAATGACACTGAAATTTTACGAATACAAACGATAGACGTAAGTTTTTCGGAAAAATTGCGACACAAATAAAATTAAAGAAGTGACGTTTCGTTTGGGGGTAGAGCCTAACAGAGAAAATCGTTATTCTACGCTGCAGACGTATTTCTTTAAGTAGTATCACCCTAGCGGTGGTCATACCCAGGATTTTGCGACCACCCTATGTACACACATACATCAACTCCGACTACTAGCGCTGATCATAAAAGCAGTCGTTTGCCCGTATCTACATTCCTTTTTTTCCATTTTTTTGTTCCTCCTTTTTTTATTAGATCCACCTCTGCCCAGTGGATGTGTGTGCCTCTCATGCAGAATCAACTGCGCGTCGTCGCTTGCTTATTCATGCGAGTCGATCCCTCTGTATCGGTCCTGAAAAATGGTTACGCGAGTTACGTCGGTCCGTGCCGGGTTTGACAGACTTCCTTTGATGCGTGCGCGCGTAGTCGAGGAGATATTAGAAACATCAAGTGGTAAACCCAATTCACGAGTCGAACGGCGTTCAACCGGTCGACAGCCGTCGAGTGATATTTGCGTTAGCACTCGTTCATTAACGGGTTCAACGCTCTCGACGTCAATGTTTCAGTTGGTCGTAAATATCGGAAGACTTCGCATTCGTAGAAGATCGTCTTCTTCCCCACTCAAATGACTGACATAAGAGACTGACACAAGCTGTACCCTTTCTAAGCTCCCTCATGTAACCCAAAATGAAAGAGAATCACTTAATATGTTCGGCCAAAGTTCGTTCATCGAGAAGATACTAACGAGAGCAGAATCCGTTCTCAACACGCTCCGTTGACAGGAATCGGATGAAATTGATCGAGCCCGTAACATTGCGAGTCCCCCACCGCCTCGTATTCCGACCCGTACACGCTTTTCTATCTGCCGGCACAATGAGACATTCGCAGTCACATAACCCCTTATTATTTCTCCGGCCGCGATACGCGGACTGTAAGAAATTCCATCCAATTTCCGGCCGAGTAGCCGGGCGGCCAGGAGTGTGTACCGACATTATCGCGAAAGGGGCGGCGTCGGGGGCTGTAACTGCGCGAGGGTTGGAATATGTCGGAACGAGGAGAGTATCTCCTCGCCGCGCGTAAGAGCAGACCATTTTTTTCCCCTCCTCGCCGCCCGTGCCCGTTCGAACGTGATAGGAATGAATACCGGAAGCGGTTCGGCAAATACGAGGAGCGCGAGAGATTCCTTTCCGGCGAGGTGTAAGAACATTTCGTGAGCGGAGGATCTCGTTGCGTCTTCGTCGCGCGCTCCTCGTGTAGCTTGTATCTCGTCGTCCCTTCGCTCTCATCCGCCTCCCCCCGTCCTCTTCATTCTGTTCATCCTTCCGTGTGTCCCTCGGGACGCGGCAGTGATGCGTGCGTAAATTTGATCCCACCTTCGGCGTATGAAGGCTCGTACGGCGGAATTCAAAAATGGAGATTTGTCTCACGCCCGCACGGCCTTGTATCTTCTGCTACGGTGGCCTCGCTGCTTGTGATTCTCTCGCGGATATGTGGTCGGGGTGGAACGTCTTGACTTTTACTGACTGCTCCGGCTGATTCGTAGTTTCTCCTTGCACGAGTCAAGGTTCGAGGGTTTGGGTGGTAGTGAGTGAGTGGATATATTTGTTCGAGCGACTTAATCGATGAGAATGGCGCGGTTGCTACTTTAGTTAATATGGTACCGAGTTTCCGATATCTCTAGGCTCCTGCAACGTGTTTCTCATCTTCTAGTGACCCCAGTGTCGGAACACGGTCACGTTTCTGCCGTGCATTGTTTCTCGGCAGTCATTCGCGCCGTGTTAACCCGTTAGCGGCCGCAAGCGCGTTAGCATGCGCTTACCCGCCGGTATTATCGCGTTATTATTGACCAGGGCAGTGTTTCCCAAACTTCAATCACGCACCCGCCGTGCCGCAACATAAATATCTGGGCGCAGTAAAAGTAGTGGGAATATTCCGCGAACACTCACGGCTAAGGTCGGAGATTAGTCTCCGGCACGTCTGATTTCCATCTATTTTTGGCTGTATCACTGAAACTAGGGCATTTTAGGATGCTGCGGTTTCAATGGTCCCGAGTCTCCTTAGAGCCTCTTTCATTTTGCAGAAGAACAAGTTGATCAATAAAGTTTCCTTTTATCACCATATTATTAACGGGTGAGACAAAAAATAAATATTTTTACTTATTTTTTTTTTTAACATCCGCCCGATATTATTGCAACTGCGATAGTTTGAATTTGTTCCCGACGTGATTATAAAACATCGGTCTCATCTGTGAAATGAAGAATGTTCCTAAATACAGCAGAGTTTGCCATTGCTAAGAATTGGAGTTTCTCGGAAATTCGGTCGGAAAAATGGAACGGTAGTGACCATGCGACCATAGCGACTTTTTGATGCTACCAGTCCTACCGATATTTTCTATTTCAACGGCACAAGTAGACTATGATAAAGCAGCAACGAGCGGTAGGACGTCAAATACTCGTATACCTGACCTTAACATTATCGACAAAGCCGACAATGTCTGCGGGCGAACGGGTACTTTTATACCGGCATGAAAGAGTTTCCTTTAAGCAGGCGAAGCAAACGCAGGAGATCCATTGTGGGCCGTCCGAGTGAGATACGCGCCATAAATCAGTTTCCAATCTCTTCCGATGCGCTGACCACTATTACCGTTTTTCGTCTAAATAACTTCACCGACACCGACCAAATGACACAACGGACAACAGTGCTGAAAATTAACTTTAAGAAAACCGAAGAAACCGACAGAAACGTCACGGAAATAAGGCACGCCGTGATAAATCTTTATTGGCTGAAATATAATTGAACACATCCCGGCGCCCAAACTGCCTTGCATTTAAAAATGCTCATTAATAGAGTAACCAAATTTCTGAAGATACTTTTTTCCCTCCTGCAAGCACTATTTTTGTGCGCAGACTCTTTGATCATGTGCGGCTGTTTGCACATTAGTTCGTTTCCCCAGCGCCCCAGCTTCTCGACGTTTCAGAGTATCCCTTGGCAGCGGGGCCTTCTCTCAGGGATTAAGAATCGCAGGAAGTGAGGAGCACGGACTCCTGCTGCGCGGACGGAACGAGATAAATCTCTATTACGAGGAGAGAAATTTTATTAATTTCCTTTTAAAGTGGAAAAGTAAACTGCTCCTTCTGCGCGACCGTCGCAGAGTTATATCGCGCTACAACTTTCCTTCGCCTTACTTTGTCGCTTGCTTTAAGGAACGTCCTGTTTGAGTATTGTTTTGTTTGCGTATTGTTTTTCGTCAATAATTGTTTGATGTATATTATTGGCTAGCGATGCAAAAGTGAAAGTGAATACGTGGTCGAAGAAATATCGATAAGACACGTGGGAACAATTTGTGGTTTGGGGCTGTTTCACTCGCCTTCTATCGAAGGCAGATTTTACGACGAGCGTAAAAGCGGCGCGAGAGCTTTACGGGCGCAGAAGTATAGTTGGCACGAAGGCGTAGAGTGTTACGCGCTAATGCGATGATTATTTATCAGCGAATATACCTACGGATGTCAGCAATAATATATACCGGCATTGCGTGGAAAAACACAACAGTTAGCCAAAGTCGTGATATGGAAGGAACAATGAACGAAAGTGAATATTGAACGTCCGCGCGAACAGAAAAACTTAATGTGGAATAATAAGTAGTCTGACGCACACACCTTGGCGACAAAGTTTCAATTCATTCTACGTGAATTGTGCCCAGCGTTTTGAGCGTCACTCGTGTTAACAATCCGCCACCGTGTCGATTGTGCCCTTTTTACCACCTCTTACGACCGGCAAGACTCAGCCGGGAAGTATCCTTATCCCGTCCTCAGACAGGGTTAATATAATGATGACAATTATCACCAGACACAGAAACGCTTTGCCGCGCGGAACGATGCTCGTGCATGAATGTAAAGCGGACTCGAGCGAGCGAGATGCTGAAATTGAACAACGAAACGACGCCGGACGCGAAGTGCTTGACACATTTATCGCGTTCCAGTTCTAACGTATTTCCCGCGGTTCGGAAAGTTAACGTTACCGCGCTCGCCTTTCTGCACAACCTGAATGCCGTCTCCTCATTACACTCGCGGTATCAAGACTTAACGACTTTTCCCCTGGCGCGCTATGTATCCCCCTCGTGCCACCCTGCCCTCTCCTCTCGCTGTCGACGTACGCTCGCCACGCGGCTTTACTACTGCGGTAAAATATTCGCCGGAATAATTTCGCAAGCGTCACTTTGCATAAAATTCGTTTTTCCGCGAACCCGCCCGCGCTCCCGGCTCTGAAACAAGGATTGAAAGGATCGCCGGGCAAACTGACCGTGCTCACGAAATGAATTCCAGCTGCGAGGGGGCTTTGGATCGTAACGTTCGCGTGGCTTTGCAACCGTCGTATTTCCCGTGCGCCGCGATATTTGGTTCGATTTCGAGAAAACAACGAACGACCGGAGCAACGATCGACGGTGAATGAAGAAGGCTACGCGACGGGCGGGAAAACAATTTTCTCCATTACTCGTCCCGTACTCGGCGGGGCAAGATGAAAATTGTTTTGACGAAAATGAAATCGCAGGCGCCGCTTACGTTTCTACGGTGACGCGGGTGTATTCTATGTGGGGCGTGTACAGAACGTTCGCGGGCACGTACGGATGTAGGGTGGATGCGGCGGATGAAAGAAGGTAACGAAACACTGTCCAATTGTGTTTCAGGTGGGAGCGAAAGAACGAGTGTCTCATCGTAAGCGCCATAGGGAGAAGATAATATGGGAAAAGGCGACAAGAGGGGCGTTGCCCAGCGCAGCGACGGTAAATATGTTTTCATCTTCTCCTTTGGTACATTTTCTCACGGCCCGCAGCACGTATGCAGAGGACGCTTGATGAAAAAGAGCAGTCGCCGGTGAAAAGTCACACGTTGAACATAATCCATTAATTGCATGCTGAATCGGTGCAGGTTCATAATCCATTGAATTAAAGCGTCCGCTGGAAAACGATACTTGAGACAATTTAGTTTTATCGAAGCATAGGAATGCGTAAACGATATTAGGTTTCTGGCGAGAAACTCGGACACCCGAGCGTACAATGCTACGTACCAGGAGCAACTAAGTTTTCCGTCGGTTTAGCTTGCATTAAAAGCCGCCGTACCCGATCACACCACCAACAGTCTCGCATTACACAAAGCCATCGTTATCACGACTCTAACGTTACCGTCCGCAGGCTTCCGTCTATGGATTAACGTCCATTATAAATTATCCCGATAAAGCCGAAATTGGCGATATTAGTATCCCTTCCGTTCGCACACGAAGCTGTTAATACAGAATTTCCGTTCGTTATGAAAATTGGATGAAAAAGAAAAATCGATGAACGGTAGAAATATTGAAAGCTACAGAAACGCACATCTAACGCGACTATATAAAAGTCGGGTATCGTTTAACGGAACGAATGCGGCGTACGGGTGGAAAGAGCAATTAAGGGTAGATTGCATGGAAATTTATACATCACCAATGACGAGCTTGTGCGGCAGTGTGTAGTCTCTCGTGTCTATCGCAAAATTCGAGCTTAGCCGTCAACTAGAGAGGAACGCTTGTTGAACGGACTGGCCGTAAAATCCGTTCCCCTTGCGAAATATGAATTGAATTTCAACGGCAACGACGCTGCTAGAGACAGACAGCGAAAGAAAGAGAGAGAGAGAGAGAAAAAAAAAATGAGCCCCATTCGCGAAACTCGGTTTTGCACGACGTACTTTTTAAAACTCCTTTGAACGCGATGTGGTTGCCGGGTCTTTTTTTTCTCGTTTTGCAGAAATTTCAGACCACGAAGAAAGTCTCTCACGGCAAAACATGTCGGCCGTTGTTTCTGTGCCGGCGTTTTAATTTTTATGGGTAGTATTAAAAGAAATCACCGACAAACTAATGACGCACGAAAAACTGTTAGAAACTTTTCCTTTTCGTACAGTTAGTCGATTAATACCTGCTAATGACCAAAAATTGGTGAATTTTTCTCTAAATAATGATCAATTCTTACCAAAAGCAAATCACTAAGTTTACCTGACGTTAATTCAATTAGTACCCATGTAGAAGTGCCATCCACAGATCAAGCAGAAACCTTGCTCCCGGGAAAAAGTTCTTTTTCGCCCAAAAACTTATTTTGCCCTCCTTAATAATGTAACACGTGGGAGTTACCAAAACGTGACGGTCTTGCGCGTGACTTTCTCGAAACGTCATTACCCACGGAAAACCGACAAGACAAGGGAATCGATCGAGCAGAAAGCCCGCAATTCACCGATCAGAATTCCGTGACGCGAAATACCGTTCGCCCATACGTCGTCGCCGGTCTTACCGGCAATAAACGTATATCAGGAAAATTGAATAAAATGCGGAGAACAGAACGTGAGAGCCTCGTCCCAACGCGCACCTTTGTCTCCCCCAGTCTTCCTATTCCTTTGTTCATTCCTTTGCTTCCATTGCCCTCTGTCTTCCGCTCCCACTTCTCTATTTTATTCGCTTTGCTGACTCCTTGCACATGTTTGCACGTGTGGCCCAGTGCTCTCTCTATTAAGTGATGCGCCGAAAATGTGCGCGCTTTTTTCTGCACCTATTTAATCAGAAACAGAGACGACGCTTGTATCTTTCATTCTTGCATGTCGCATGCGTCGCCTAATACCATGCGCGCTGTGTAATTTATCGAATCGTCTATTTGGCAACGTTATATGTCCCACCCCTCCAGCCTCGTTTCCTTTTCTTTCTCTCCTGCTTGCACGCCCCCGCTCGCCATGAATCGACGAGCCTCGCACCTCGCGTGCGGTATCCACGGCGATCGAGACGATATACACACGTCCTCGTGCACAAACAGCGTCGTCAAGCCCGGCAAACACAGTTCGGATAGAAATCTGAATCGAGAACGCGTTTTCCGTGGCGACCGAACCGTCTTTGAGGCGCATCTATCCTTCGTTCGATTCCCGCGAGACGGATTCTTCGTTCGTCGACTCGCTCTTGAACACGAATCGGGCCGGCCTCATGTATGTACTTCTCCGCAAACCCATTCCGCGTCGCGAAGATTACGTTGTAGTGGTACCGGTTGTGTAATCAACATTTAAATCGACATTCGTTTCTAAGTTCTGAGACACGAACGCTTTACGGCTTGCCACATTACAACTTCTCAGAATCGCCAGAGTTTTCCTTGGACAATTTCGAAAGCTTTATTTTCTATTTTGACCAGCGTGTCCTGTAATTTAACGATGCAGTGACGTAAAAGAGGGAACAGTTCCAGTAACATATTCTTATTCCATGGGAGCGTTACTTCGTCTTTATTAAATACGCGCCCGAGTACCCATTATCGAAATTAGATTTTCGTGCGTGCGATAGGTACGAAAGTAGCAATCGGCTAAATGTACCGTACTGTCGTATACACCATAATCAAGCGAATTCGATAGAAACAGTAGTGTACAGTGCGGCAGTGGTGCGACGGAACGTCTCGGGAACGTCGGTAAACGTTGAGAGACTTTCTGCTATCTCCGAGCCTGTTTTCCGCCTATAGTTTCCGTGCGCGCGCGCGCGCGCATATTCCTTCCATTTGCCTCGAAACTCTCTGCAATTCCGAGCGACCCCCGACCCCCTATCCTACCTCCTTATAACGCTCGTTCTTCATTAAGTAAGAACGAGTGATATTGCGTTTCTCGCAGAATGTCCTACCAATTTGCCCCGAACTCAGAGACCATCAGATGTCTTCCGTTGCATAAATTGACATCCGCGACAAATTTAATTTTGCAGATAGTTATGCCCGGGATGTACCGCGTTGTAACCGAGTTTACGCGTGTGCCTCAATTCTGGTCAATTCTCCGTGCCCACGGCTACTTAATCGTGTTCCCTTACGTTTCGCCGTACATCACACACGGTGCACCAAAACGACCATTAGGAAACAACGCTATATCACGTGTGTGCACACATGTACGTACGTGCTAACGCATACCGTAGCCGGCCTAAGCATAAGGAATTTCGATCACGACGTTCCGCATACCGTATAAGCCCTACATGAGGAGATTTACAGCATCTTCCCCGAGAACCCGTTGACTCGGATACTTAGAACCAATATCTCAGAGAATTATGTTCTTATCGAATGGAAGAACTTAATGGAACGAATCCGTCAACGTGTATTTTTTGTTCATCTGTGGTTTTGTCGCTTCTTTCCTGACATTTCGTGCGTCGCTGGTAATGTCTAGCTATCCTTCTATACAATTTTCTTTTTCTCTTATGTCCAGTCGTTTTGTCTGGTTCTGATGTATCGCTGGATTTTCCGCGTAGTTAGTTGATATGAAAACGTATTTATATATTAGGCTGAATACAAGTATCGATTGCGAAGGAAATCGAGCGTCAAATGTTAATGTTTAATGAATTGGTGCGCAATTTATCTGTTTATTGTTATAGCATTGACTATGCAATTTGTCATCAAAATCGAATGACAATGAGGAATTTGAAACCGCACATACTGGTGGCTTACTAATGTCCTGCGGTTGTATTAATTCCTCGTATATCACGAGTGGTCAGACCATGACCCCACGCTCCGCTGGTCCACATCTTTTCCTCCTTGCTATCACTTTGATCGTCTGAGGTCGTTCCTCGTGTTTCCTCGTTTGCGAGTCTCGTGACTCATCGGATTTCCCAGGATCGTGATCAAGTCACGACTATACCCTGTGCATCATGTAGTCGTAATGCGGGCGACTTCTGCCAGTCATTATGGATCACGCTAACCTATCGATTCCCCCCTTTCCATCCTTCTTTTATTTGTTTTTCGTGCTCGAGTACCATTCCGAATTTCCGAGCTTTCTGTGCTATCGTTGTGGCACTTCGACATTTACATCGTTTGAAATATCGCTCGCTCGAACTGTGATAATGTTACATCACTTCTCATGCAGACTACAAACGTATGAAATTGGAATTATAATGTGAACATTACCGATCCTCATTAAATTTGAAATATTAACGAGTACATGCGCTAATTATAAGAGTAATAGTGACGTGAGCCCGGCGACGTCCATTGTGACAATGATCATCTGCATATTCATCATATTTGCGAGCACGACCGCATTTATAATTGCACGCTCTTTGATTGAAACAAACTGTGCGGACCGAAAGAGGAAATTTTAAAGCGTTCATTGTGAATCGTTGCTCTTCCATTCATTTTTTACTTGCTCCACGTCAAGCCGCAATTTATGCCCCCCCTCCAACGATGTTTGCCTTTAATTGGTCAGTGAATGTCGATTACTCATTCATACGTTCGCCGATATCAGAGATACCGAAAACCGCGCGAGCCAGCGCGTACTGCGAAGACTACAAAACGATATCGACCCACGTCGCCTCAAACACCTGTGCCTGCAACCACCAAAAATAGCCTGATTCTGAGTGAAAAATCTAAAAACATGAATTTTGCCATATTTATCCTCCGTTACATATCGACACTTCACTAAATAAGCGAAAACTTCCTCTTGTTCGAATTTCCACATTTTCCCGATCGCAGGCACATATTTACTCTACGTCACCGCGACAGTCGAGAGTGGATGACGGCGTAAGTCCGTCAGACGCGAAATATGATAATGAGCGGGAGAACGAACGCTGGCCTATCTCTTGTTTGAAACTCGCTCGAAAATGTAAATGGCGGAAACTCATCCTCCGACGGGTTCAGCTTTCGAGCCGAGTGAGAGAAGAGAAAATCTTAATCCAATGAGGGTACGGCTTACGCTCGATAGACGCCCCCAGTTCCAGTGGCGCTCATCCGTGTAAGCATCAAAGTCCTGTCTTTGAAAGTTCGCCTCGCCTTACGTCTGCGGAAGTCAAGAGGCCCCCCTCCCCCCCCTCTACCCCCGCGATCTGGCAATAGCTTCCATCAATTTCCGCGAACTACTCGATAACGGAGACGGCTGCCGCGACCGTAGTTGGAGTCTTTGAAATTCGGCCCGACCTGACCCGGCCCGGCGCGGCCGCTCGCTCGCTCCTCGGCGAGAAGATTCTCTTGCGCGCGGCCCGATAATCATTTATCCGGAATTTCGTGCCTCCGACTCCACGCACCCCGCCCATTCTCTTCGACGCTACACTCCGTGCGGCGTCCAGCAATTTTCCCTGATCGATGCAACTCCGAGCTGAATTTCCGCGATCCGATTGGATGCGCACCGCTACATTGCGCCGCTTTTTATTTTTTTTCGCCCGCTGCTCTTGCTTCTCTGTGTGGCTTTTTTCCGCTCCTTTTTGTTATACACAGAGAACGCAGGGCGTTTCGCGCTGATTGTCTATCGTGTCCGGTGTCGAATTCGATGCGTGTAGGATGTAACAAATTGTCGTATAGCGGATGAGCAAAACGTTGCGTTCTGTTACGGAAGAGCGGCGCGCATTGTCTGTTGCATCAACTGTATTACCGAAGCGACGGATTTACAGTCTATCCAACGTTTCTCATGCTATTACGTGTCCTCCGACTGTCCAGACAATATGCATTCTACAATATGCGTCTATGCTAAGCGAACGATGGCTCGTATTATTCTTTCCGTAAGCTCGGATAATGACGAGCTCAATTAAACGTGGCTCACATGACGGAACTTGGTGGAAAACGTTTGATCGCGCTCGTGAGAACCGCGGCGCTGCGTTTTTGTTCGTACGACAGATACGTCTTTTCGGAGGACAATGTGAGGCGTTTAACAAAAGGAGGTGCCCTCGCGCGGTATGAGCTTTCGTCACAAAGGTGCGGTGCGAGTCTACATACGCCACACGCGCATAGGGGTTGCGGACGTTTGTTGTTGTGCGCCGTGAGTGCCGAGTTATCGGTACCTGGATGCAGGCATGTGAGTTCAGACGGCGAGTGTTCCGTCTTCAGCGATCTCGAGGGAAGCAGACAAAGAGGGCGGTTAGCAGAAGAGTGAGAGAGAGAAAGAGAGAGAGAGGTACGACGTTGAACTGTGGAGTGACTGAGTTCGGGCGCGGCGGAAGGCAAGTTGAAGAAACGAGAATGGCGGGGCGTAAGAAACTAAGACGTGGAACGGGTAAGAGCATGGCGGACGGAGAGAAATTAAGAGGAGAGAAAAAGGAGGCGAAAGAAATAGCTGCGAAGCGGGAGGCGCGAGACGGGGGGAGTGGGAAAGTGGAGAAAGTGTAGGAAAAGGAACAAAGGGACAGGCAGAGGAGCGCAGAAACAGAAATGCGGGGGAGGAGAAGGAAAATATGACGGTAGGAGAGACGACAGGGTGAAAGAGACTACAAGCACCTGAAACGCATATGACAAAGGGCACGTGGAACGAGACAATAGCCTCAGGGATCTTCGGAGATGCATTCGTCGCCGAGACCCCGGCCGTCCGCCACTTTTACATTACCTCTCGTGGATGGACCGTTAGGTAGGCCGCGCACCAAAGGAGCAAATGCATCATGCATGGACTCGAGTACCTGGCGTCATACAGGTATTAGCCTTCAGTGCATGCGAGAAAGACTGCCAGCCACGAACAAAGTTTTCAAATGCAGCGCACTGCACGCGTTGTCTCCTTCGCGAGTGACCCTGCCTCATTCATAATTCAGAGCATCAGCAATTTTCAACTCGTTGCAGCGGAAAAGTGTACACGCTAATGATAATAATAAAGCAATCATTTTCTGCGTTACTTTACTAGCTACGCGGCTTTAAGTAATGTCTGTGTAGGAAGATAAACTTAACGATCGTTACAAGTAGAAACATGTATGTCAGAATCTAGGGTATCGAAAAAAGAGAGTGTTTGTCGAACGGCGTAATACCGTGTAACAAGATCCACGTCGGAAAATGTGTGATCCCTGGGACCCTGAATTTCACGGGATAAAGGATGCCGAGGGCTCGTGGAAAAGAAATATTGCGTCACAGGCAGCGTATCGCTCATTACCGATGCTCCGATGGAAATTTATTTCACAGAGCGAGGTCGAGGAACGGGAAGGAAGGAAGGATCACGAGAACAAACTGAAACTCATTTTCCGCCAACGAGTCCGCTCGCAGCGAGTAGTCGTATCGACGAACGTGACTCGTTCTACAATAGCGCAAAACATTGTTTTAATCAGCGCTGGCCAATGCAGTCGAACGTGACCCCCTGGCATGGCCCCTATATCTCCTTTGGTTCTCTTGACCTCTTTGGTCATGGTTGCGCTGGACGATTAAATAGCGTTGCCTGAAGATGGTCGAGACGCCGTCAATGGTTTCTCTGTCGGCGCTTGTCTTCCCAACGATGCCATATTCATGTCACGGCGTGGCCTCTCGCACGACGTTAAACGCCAAATCGTTCGCACTTTTATTTCTAGCATCATATGGTAGGTGAGAGCAAACGAACGTGCTGCATTATGTCTGACGTCGATCGACCGTGACGTAAGAGCGTGTCAAGTTACTAGGAAGACGTCGATTATCGTAAGGAAACTGCGTGTTTGCACGGACAATGAGTGGCGGGATTGATACAGGGCGGAGGGCACGAGACGGGAAAAAAATGAGAAATCAAGTCGCTCGCCTTGGCCGCGATAGACAATGATTAGATGCGCCATCGTGATTAGCATAGTTCACGCGTCAATGCCAGACAGCTGAGAATTGAATCCGTATTGAGATGTGACATTATTGTACTGAATCATTGTGGCCGCTTCTAGCGGCTTCTATTAATAGTCTGCGACCGTCTTCAATTAAGTATGTCTTTCTTAGCTTCTGAGCTGATCAGTTTGAAACGGTTTGATCCGCTTCGAATATCCTCGCTTTTCACGAGTTCTGCGTACCCGCGGCTAGGAACTCCGGTAGCTTTTTCCGTCGTTTATCCGTCGTCGGCTGGAACCGTGGCGCACTTCGGTCTTAATTCACTGGCCTCAGAACTGCATGGGGAAACTTTTGAATGCGGGACGCGTCCGCGGGTTTTCATAAACGCAGCGAATGGACGGTTCCATTTCAAAGTAAATGCTATTGATACAAAATAGTTGAAACAAAAGGAACGTTAAAATACAAAGCAACTGATGTCGTTAACATTACAGCTGCCTAGGAGCAAAAATGACTTGTGACCACTTTAGCTAAAATGATCGTTAAAATTACTATAGCAAAGTCTCTCAAAAGTTATTCCGATCCTTCGGTACTTCTAATGTCAAGAAAGCCTACGTTACTTACTTCTTCCTAGAGCCTCTAGGCACGAAAACATACTATGCCCAACTCCAGCCACCCATCTCCTCTAACTCAATCAGCGACGATAAGCTATCAACCAGCCGGGACGTAAGTGCGTCTACGCGCGCGTAGACGTTCGAAAATTGAGGAACGCGATCGCGAGAAGTTCGACGTCGTCGCCGCGTGCGGTAATATACGATTAATGGAATGGAAGCGTCTCGCTGAGTGCGCTTTGAGTGCCGCCGTAATGAGCCAGTGCAGTTGCGCAATGCATTATACGCAGAGTGTTTACGCGTGCCGATAGACCGCCATTTGCGTTGCGTCGGCAGGATGGAAAACGGGTTAAAAACGGCGCGACCGGAGAAAGTGCGGAGAGCGCGGAGCGGTAGAAAGGAAAAGTAAAGTGGAGGAGTGAAAGAGGAGAGTCGAGAGTCAAAGTCATGAGGCGCGCGATGAAAGCCGAGAGAATCGGGGAGAAACGAAGTGAGAGAGAATTGTTGAGGAGAACGCGGAAACGGGTGGCAGAGAGGCGGAGGACGGAAGACGGAAAGCGGCAAAGGGAAACGCGCGGAAGCAGAACGTTGACGCTGGGAAGGGAGGACACGGGAGCAGGCGGAATCGCGAACGCGACGGAGGGCATTTTCGGATACACAATGTGACTGATTGGACGGGAAACGTTTGCAAGCTCTTAAGCATTGAATGGCCTCGTTATCGGCGACGCGGCGCCGAAAATAAAAAGGGCATCTTCTGTGCGGGGGGACAGCGGCCGGAGCGTGGATGGCAATGGATACGTGTACGGAGGGTACGGAGTATACGCGGCCAAAGGAGGCCGGCGAAATGTGTTAACTGTGGGACGCGGTAAATCGTGAAATCTCTGTAGGACACGCTTTTGTACGTCCTAGAGCACGGAAGAGCGATCATCATTTCCGAGGATGTATAGAGGTATGCACTCAAGGAATTTTGCAACTTCACTGTGGTCCCGTGCACAGAACTTTTGGCCGAGTCGAGAAATATTCTATTCCGCTTTGTCGCTTGCTCGACCTCCTTCCGCGAGGGGCGCAAATATGGACCGATCGTCTCTTGAACTCCCTGTATATCGATATCTATACATACCGATACGTATAAGCCGTACATGGGTGGCGGGGGGTCGAAAGTTCTGCGAATGGATTCGCCGATTATGGCGACTGCATGAAAATCGGGAGGAAAACTTTTTCACCTCTCGCCGATCCTCTGGAAATCATCTGGAAATACGCTGGTGAACTACCCTCTTTCTCTCTATCCCTCCCTCCCTCCCTCCCTAGCTCGCTCGCTCTCTCCCTCTAGAGAGCAAAACTTCTGAATTAACTGCCATTCCGTGGAATCGGTTAAACGAAGCGCTCTCGCCGAACAGAAAAACACAATCTTCATTCCGTCGGCGAAAAAAGCATCGCCGAGGGGCTTCAACTCTTTGCGAGCTTTTCCTTGCATTTTTCAGGCCGCACCGCGCTAATGGTTCTCCCTTAATTCGCAGTAATTCCGTTATTTCTTAAATGTTTATCCAAGTAGATTGTCGGAGAGCATCGCGCGCGCAGCATCACTGTCAGTTCCGTCGTAGCGAGACGTCCTCCACGTAGCACCACAGCTTCTAATCTCAAAAGAACGCAGACACTCTCGTGAGTTGGGTTACAGACGCTCGAATGTACTTTATTGCGTTTCGCGTGTCACGTACATAAATATCATCTATATTACATAGAATTAAAAGCCTATCTATATCACATGAGAGAAAGCTGCGGAAGTATAGCTTTGATAACTACGTACAAAAGACTTAAAATTATTAATCTACACTTTCGCAACGCGCGTCGAAATGGAAACGCATGCGCCCGCCGTCTTTCTCGTATCTACGTGTGTTGATCTATACATATCTTTACATGCTAGGAGAGAAACTGTGGCAGCGCCAATTCCGGCGACTGGCCAATACTAAACGATCGATTTGCTCTTTTGCGCCGCTTCATTTTTTTATTTATTTCTTTCTTTTCTTTCCTTTTTTTCTTACCCTCGACGTCCAGAACGGCGTCAGGGTGGGGGGTGGTGGTGGTAGGATTAACGATACATTTGCGAAACGCAGCCGACGCTCTTCTCTTTCCCTGTATGTGTGTGTGTTTTTTTGTTGTTGTTTTCCTTCGTTTTCCTTCGCCTCCGGTGTGCTCGAAGCCCCGATGTGACGCGCAGATATCGAAAATGGCGCGACCGCCGATCAATACGGCGATTACGGGGCAAGCCGTTGATCGCCGATGACTTCGTTTTACGTGTCGCCTATTTTCCCCGTCGAATGGCCAAGCAACGAAATACTAGGCTCCGCGTGTTAATTGCGGCTTTATCGCCGCTGCCGTCCGGCTTGTAATTAGGCCGGGCGCGCGCGCGCATTTATACTTTCGGGCGAGAAACGTCCGCAGAGCGATGTCTCAATTAGCGATGTTAATTTACCTCCCCCGCCTCGTATCGGGGATACTTTTTCGGCGACACCGTTTATAGCTTCGACTGGCGGGCTACAGCCAATGTCACGTGATCTCGTTAATACAGCGTGCCAATTTGTCTCCCTTTCGTCTCGCAGCGGCAGACGTGCTCCACGCAAATTTACTTTGCGCGCGCAGTGCCGCTCGAGCGATCACGTTTCTCAACGTAACTAGGCGTTAATCCAAGCGGAGTCATTAGTTCATAAGAAACTATCAATTTCTAGGCTGTATAAATCAGCATCGAAACGCTCGAACCCCGTTCGAGCTGGCCCGTCTCCCTCGCACGGCAATTTGCAAAAGACTACGCCCCAGAATTTCGGTCGTTCAGAAACTACTTACGCGTAATGAAATCGATGTAAAATTAAGGCTCGGCAGGGGCGCACGGTTAATCTCGGCCAGGGGCTTTCTTACTATTAGAGCGGAGCATTGTACTAGTGATAAAGACTAATAACTGTCCTCGTTCTCGGCGGCTTGGTAGTACTTCATGACTTCCGTTCGAGCCGCGTCTGCAATGGACCCTCGACACGGGTTGGGGTCCCAGTTCACGCCCGGACATCCCATGGACTCGAAGCACCTTACGAGACGGCCCTGGTTCGACGGGCAACATTGAACCACCGCCCAAACGCACGGTCCAGGACTTTGAATTGGTGGTCTCCTGGTGGGGGTGGCGGGGAACCTCGCGGCTTCCACGCCACGGTTCGGATTTATGCCCTAAAATTATTACCACATCGCGTGTCATGCAACGTTCCTTGTACACGAGTCGCGTATCTGTTCCTGACGAAGGAAAGTCTTGGGGACGATGGTCGTGGTTAGCCATGGACGTTGCAAAGACGAGGCAATGTTAGATTACGAGTGGTTATCGGTGTCGTCGAAATGTTCACTTTGCAGCGTTTCAGTTGTATAATAATAGCATACCGAAGCACTGATCAAGCGTTAGTAACGAATATGGCGCAGACGGAACGTTAAATAATTCTCAAGAGCGGTCAATGGGAAAGTGGGAACGTGATATACTCGTACGCCCCGACGCTCGGATTGCATGCTCGAGGTGTACCGAATCAGTGGATACTGAACGGAATTAAACCATTGCAATCCGCTCGCTCCTGTCGGCGAATTACCGTGAATCCCCGAAACAGTTGTCAATGATCTAACGTGCATCCGCGAAACAATCGTGAAGGACCCTAGCACATATCCGCGGGACAATTGACCGAAGTTGCGAATCGACCGGCGCGCGGCGTTGCAAACCCACCGATGGCAGTTTCACAATTACACGGAACAGAAGGCTGAAGTGTTTTGACAGACAAATGGATGGCTCACCGGGAAATCGATCTCGTTCCCGAAGCCGGTCCTCGAGAACACTAGCGGCGGGTTGGAAGAGGACGAAGCTCCGCCACGAACTATTATCCTTGCACTCACAGGCAGCGAGTTCAGTCTGGTCTCTTCGTGCCGTCTCCGTTGCTCCTTCATGCCCCCCCGAGCGTTCCCCTCCCTCTGTCGCAGATCTCGCAGCCTGCGAGGTGAGAAACGTTAAATTGCCGAGCAGTTGAGAGTATTATATGCGAGGAAAGCGGCGCTGCAGAGCGTGGCGTGCGACGAGCTCATTCAGAATTGACGACGCATTAACGACGGATCGTGGCTTCAATTACAACGTATGAATCGGTGCGGCGAATCTCGTTTCGAATAAAGTGCAGTGGCTCGTGTCGATCGAGATTATCGTTCGACTTCCATACGGCACGAGGAGAAGCGGTGAATCTGCGAGACTTTTTTGTGGGGGTATATATGCTGCCAAGTTCTCGCGGGCTAGAATGTTATGATTTATCGCGTAATTTGTCTCGCGAATAACGTGTACCGTAGTGAGACAGTTCTGGTCTGGTATAGCGGCGCTCGAGCTATTTGTTATCCGCAGCGTTCTCGCGGAAGGAACGCGCAACTCGACGGGGAACGGCAACCGATTAACTGTGAAAGTTCGAGCGACACTAATGTAAAGCGTCCTTCTTACCTGTCTTCCTCCTGTCTCCGTCTCTCGTTGTTCCTCGCAGCCTGCTCAGCCTCGATCCTCCGTCTCTCCTGCTCTTCCCTCTGCCTGTTGCGCTCCATCGCCCTTCTGTTCTCATCCAGCATCAAATTGCTCGGAACCAGACTGATGTCCGGCCTCCTTCTTTGCTCCTGAACGCGACGCTCCAGCTGATAACGATCGTCGTATCTCGGCCTCTGTCTACCGGCGTGAATCCTTCTATTTTGCTCCTCAATCATCTCCTTCCGCCTCCTCTCCTCCTCCAGCCTTGCCACCTCTTGCCTCTTTCTGTCCTCCTCGTACCTTCTAGACTGTATCCTTCGCGTCTCTTCTTCCCTTCGCTCAGCTTCTTTCCTCCTCTCCTCAGCCGCCAGCCGCTCCATCTCGATCGTCCGTCGCGTCTCCTCCTGCAGCCTTCGTACCTCCTGCCGTCTTCTTGCGTCCTCCAGAGAAACGCGCCGATCGACGCTCGTCGGGGCCGACGGTCCGTGAGGACGTCTGCCGTTGTTTTCGGGCCTCGTTCGATCGTATTGTCTCGCGGCCCCGATCGTTCGTCGCTCCTCGTACAAGTCGCGACCGGAAGCGTTCTGATTGGGCACGCTCGTCGGCTGATTTCGTCTGATGTAATCCTGCAGCCTTCGTTCCTCCTCGAGCCTCCGACGATGCTCCTCCAATCTGCGCTGATGCTCTTCGTCGTGGTCGCGGCTAGTGTTCGTTTCATTTCGTCCGGGATAATGTGTCTCGGGTCGATAACGTCTTCGGTCCTCCTCTAGTCTCCTTCTCTGCTCATCCTCGACCCTAGTCCTCTCTTCTTCCTGCCTCCGTCGCTCGTTCTCTTCCCGTCTCCTCTCCTCCTCCTCCACTTTACTCCCGCCGTCCTCTTCCCCGCGCCGACGGTTCTGCACTCGATCAACATTTATCGGTCGATTCCGATTTATGTAATCCCTCAATTTTTGCTCGCGCTCGATTTCATGTTGCTCCCGAAGCCTCCTCTCCTCGTCCCGCCGATCGTATCGACTGTCGTTGCGGGCTGGCCGAGAATCCGGACGGACGATATTTTCCGGCGGTGAATATCGATTCCTCTCCTGTCTCCTTCGCTCTTCCTCCTCCGCCTGTTGCCTCTTCAGCATCCATTCTCTCTGCCGTTCCTCCAAATCCCTCCTATCGCTCTCCGACAGATTTCTCTGCGTGTTCTGATGCGGTCTTCGACGCCTCTCCTCTTCTTCCTGCCGCCTTCGCTGTTCCTCCAGTCGGCGATCGTGCTCCCTTCTTCTCGCCTCCTCGTCATGAGCACGTCGTCGCTCCTCCGTCTGATTCCTCACTCGCGGATCCTGCCTGCGCGCGTTCTCCTCTTGTCTTCTGCGGGCATCCTCGATCTCCTGTCTCCTACGAATATCCTCCTGACGTCTAATTTCTTCCTCCTGAAGCCGCCGCCTTCTTTCTTCGTCGTCCGATTGCTGTCGCGCACGGGGATCCGATCTTCTTCTCATCTCTTCCGCCTCTTGCCTCCTCCTCTCCTCTAATTGCCGAGACGCCTCTTCCCTCCTTCTCACCTCTGCCTCGTTCGCTCGCTGCCGTCCGTCCTCTTCGGGATCTTGCAGCCCGTGCTGTGCTCTTCTTAATCCCTGCCTCCTCCTCTCACTCTCCGCCCAGCGCTCTCTTTCCCGTCTCGCGTCATCATTTCTCTCGTGTCCAGGATACTGCGTCGGTCTTCTACGATTTTCCTCCTCCCTCCTCCTCTCCTCCTCCTGCCATCTGTTCGACGGTCTCGTTCCTTCGGGCCGACGTCGTCTCTCTTCCACTTCCTTCTCTCTCGCCTCCAACATTCTCTCGTACTCCTGCCTGATTCTATCGACCTCCGCGTTGCTCATCGAATCGACGTGATCGCGATGTCCTCTTCGTCCGGCCGCTTCCTGCTGCCTCCTTTCATACTCCTGCCTCCTTCTCTTGTTCTCCTCCTGCCGCATCTTCTGCTCACGAACTTCCTCGCTGGTCACCGCGCCCTCGTCCTCCGCGAAACCCCAGAGACTCGAGCGGTCCGAAGGGAAGTGCGACTCGGGCGCAGATTCGATGCCTTCGGAGTCGTCCGCCCAGAGCAATTTTCGTCTTCCGCCACCTGCCGATTCGAGGGAATATTCGTACGACTTCTTCTTGTACTCTTTGGCCTTCTCCGTCTCGTCGTCGTCGGTCGACGTCGATTCCATTCCGGAATCGTATTCCCGAGCCCTCGTCCGTTTTCTACCGTCAGCGTCGCCGAAAGAATTCTTGTCCTTCGCACTCGCCGCCGCTTTGCCGAGGTCCCCTCTCACGGGCAACTTTTCCGGGTAGGGCGGCCTGTAGAAATTATCCCCGAGAAAGCTGGCGTCCATGTCGCCCCGATTCTGTTTGCTTCTCTTGGTCGTGGTCTCGAGTTTCTTCAGCTTGAGTAGCTCGTCCATCTCCTCGTAACCCTCCTCGCCGGATAGGTCGTCGTAGTCGAGATTGATAGATACGGGGGTCACGTGTAGCCAGGGATCAAGCGTCGTTCCGAGTGCCTTTTCCTTGCCGGATGCCGTATCCGCGGATCTCTTTAATTTGTGAGACGAGGCTTCCAGGCCCTCGCATCCAACTTGGAGCTCGGGCACGCCGCCGACGCCGAAAGCTTCGCCGTTCGAGGAAGAGGGTGCCTCGGTTCGCGGCTCCTCGAAAAAGTTCGACTGCTTCTGCACGATCTTCGGGCTGGTCGTCTTGTACTCGGTCGTTTTTGTCTTCCAATTCACGCGCGCCGTCTTCTTCGGAATTTTACTCTTGCCTCTGATCGGCGCTTTCACGGTCGGCGTCGGGTTCAGTAAGGTCTTCTCCTTGAAGAGGTCCAGTTTGTATATCTCGACGGAGCCCGGACCCTGATCCTGGAACGTGTCGTCGGCGACGAACGGATCGTCCAATTCGGAGGCCGGAATGATCTCGCGAGAAAATGATCCCACCGCCTTTGGGCCACGGTAATCATCCCCTTCCATCGCGGCGAGACCATCCAATTGCCGCCGTGCCAACGGTGGAAGGTCGTCCTTGGATAGGGCGACGTCCTCCCGCGGCAGCATGAAATCTCTTCCGGGGAAGCCGACCTCAAGCGGTCGTCTTGGAGGACCTGAAAAGTATTTGCATAATTAATCGCGTTTCTCACCGTTATTCTGCCCGTTTCTTCCTTCGACTCATATTTTAGCCGTTTCTCTTCTCTGCATCCTTCGATATCTATTTTTCTCTTCGACGCGTATTGTTTATCTACTGTGTCTTTCGGAATGTTAGCGCATCGGTTGAGATGATTTGGTGGCATACGTACGTTTTTTCATTCCGCGCATTGCGTCGAGGGCTAGACGAAGGGCCGGAAAAATTGAATTGACAAAACGCACTGGCGGCGGCAACAAAGACCGCGGCGAAACAACGCGTTGACCTCTCGCTTCTGGTCAAAACACTCGCGGAAAATTGGATACAGCGTTCGTCCGCGAGGTATGTCCCGCATACAAGACAGCGTACGCGGAAGGGATGTATCTTTTATCAAGCAACATGAAATTGACAGCGAAGAAATTGAACATTTGCGGGTCTGCAGCTAAAACGACGAGAATACGAAGAAACATCTTCTCCTTCGACCGCGAAAGATTAAACGTGCATTCCGTAATCGTTGCGAGTATTCATAACGAGTTACTTATATCGCGACGTTTATCATATCCTAAACCGTGCTCCTTTTATACGCAACACAGTACGATATTGCGGAAGATTTAACCGATACCAAGAATATTCAGCCACAAATCCTATAATAGCGTAGCAATATTCTCCTCTGCTCTCGTCGAAGTAATCATTGGACGTTCGAGTTCACCGTATGGGATTTCGATATTTTCTTCGTACAGCGCGCTATCAAAGGAAGCACGCCATCGGCTCGTATATCCTCGCGTACACGTGTACACATCTGCGCCGTTTCGAGAGTTCGGTTAAAAAGCCCGGAATTTCGTTTGTCATTTCCCGTAGCTCGTCGACACGCGAAATAAACGGGCGCTTCAGAAGTGCGGGTAGAGCGTGCGCGCCTGGAAAATGAAACGCGCATCAAAGTTTAACCGAATGAAGCGAATTTGCATTGGCCCAACTATTCGGGTTACCAGCGCCAGCGGTCATTAACCGTCAGCGAGTTCACCTCGAAAAACATGAGGCCGAAAGTCGGAGCCGGCCATTATTCGGCGAAAATTATTACTCCGATAATTGGTCGAACGACCTCATTAGTGATTCACGGCGTTCGTTATTCACTTATGTCACTTAATCGCGTTATCCAGCGTGCCGTACGACAATTTCCTCCAGTCATTAGACTCTGGCAACTCAGAAATCGTCCCTCGAAAGGAAGACTCTGCTAATTCTGCGCCATCGAATTTTTCTCATTGCAACGCACCGTCACTTTGCGCGAGCAGAGTCCAGCTTGATTCGTGAGTTCATCGACGTTTCACCTCTGACTCTCCGCCCTCGGCGATACACAATTTTGTAATTATCCCGTCTGAAATGTCCAGCCTCTCCCGACGGCCGTTCGAATTTCAATTTCCGTAACGTAGTACGAGGCGCGCGCGATGTAACTAAAATGAGGGGGCTCACCGTCTGCATGGATCGGTCCGCGCGAGGCGATCGAGACGTCGAACGGTTGATCCTCGGGATCCTGATCCTTCCAGTTGGCCTCGCCGCCGGCTCGTTCGTAAACTCCGCGGCGGTGGTGAGGGGGCAAAGGGGAGTATTGATCGAGAGTGAGGTGTGTGGGGTGGAGGGTGGCAGCCGCTCGTACCGCACCCACATCCAACGCCGCCACCAGCAAGACCGTGGCCAGAGCCACTGTCAACCCCGCCGGCTGCATCCTCCTGCAATCAAACCGATGTTCTTCGTTATTTTTCCGCCCTCACGCGTTTCCTCCGACGCTCTGCGTCGCGATGCCCACGGCGACCTGCACAGCTCGTCGATCGTTCGCGACTCCGGTCGCCAGCGCTGATTGCGCGGAAGACGCTTTAACGCGTCGTCGAGCCAGCTTCGGCGACGCTTCGTTAAAGACAACGACGGTATAATACGATTTATGCTTCGGACGTCTTTTATATCTACGTTTTCACCGCCCCGAGAATGCGGTTCGTAGTCGAGGGAGCGGATAAATGTAACGTTCACTGCGGTCGCTCGTTTCTGGCGGAAATCTGTTGGACTATGTTCGTTGTTTGTAAATGGCTGCGGGCGTAAAAGTTAAAATCGGAGAGTAGCGCTGGATCGTGCCAATATTGGAGTTTAACGGTGAGATTTAAGATTCGTGATGATTCCGAAATGTTGACCTTGTAAATATGGCTCATTTGAATTTGCTACCCGGCTGGAACGTAGCTTTGACTGTGAACGAATTAACGCGGAATAGGCCGGCGAAGACCTTGTTACCGCCGTTTATATAGATCTTTAATTATAAACTGCGCGAACAAACGGTCCTTTATGCAAAATACATAAAGATTGTCATCCGCGTATCTCTAAATGTCAGCTGAACGCCGTTCAAAGGGGAAACCTCGTTGGCAGTATGCAAAATTTCTTTGTACGCCGTGCGTACCGTAATTAACGCCGAGTTCAAAGGATCAAAAATTACACAGCAAAACTGTGTAATTGCTTCTTGAATACACTGGCTCCCGGTAACAGTAAAATGATTATTTTATAATGTACACTTTTGGCGATTATTAAATTGCAAATGAAACACAAATTACTCGATGCACGCCGAAAATACATTCAAAATTCGCGGATTGTACACTGCATGAATGTAAAGCGCAAATTAGAAGGCTGAAGCGTCGTATCAAAATATTTCAAGCGAATCACGATTTCCGATGAATCGACGGACAATCTCGTCAATATATTGAACGGGCATACATAGAGGCGCGCCGTATCCATACCAACTTCTCATCCTCAATATTTAATCAAAAGTTCAGAGACGACCGCAACCCGCAACATTGCGGGAATATTAATTATCGAACTTCAACGACCGTCGCGAAACAGCAACCTATTCTTCCGGCGACGAGCCTCGTCGTATTTCTAATTAAAAATTAATTGGTTACCTAATGAGCATCGACAGAGGACGTTCTGTACGAGTCATACGTCTTGAGTTTGTCATGCGATCGTATATACATGCTCAGAGTGGGAAGCTTCACAGTGAAAGACGCGTAACAGAATAAGAACGTCGGTAAAAATATAAAAGGACTCAGATTACCGATATAAATAGATTGCGTTAAAAAACAAATCTTAATATAGAGATATACAGAAAAAGAGATATAAATAAGTGTAGTACACAACCAAGCCACGAAACTGGTTAGTCACAGGGGGTGAAACACGTAAGAACAAAAATTTTCTGCAGACAGCCACATTCCGTTATGTGAATGAATGAATCGACTCCGCGTAGAATAGACAGATCGGTCAACACACCGGCGAAAACTGAAGTGAGAGCCAATAGAAGCGCGAAACCGGGAAAAACAAGCACCTGTCAATCGGGAAATCTCGTAACACCTTTCGACAGCGACAACGCGATATCGGCCCGACACTCTCGTCGGGGTGGCGTCACTTCCTGAAGGCCCGCGCGCCCGCGCAGATTTCCACTTCGCCGAGGGTCTTCGCCCAAGAAACTCGAGTTCGCCTCCCGTTGTTCGCGGGATGAAAGAACGAACAATTGGCCCTCCACGTTCTTCCACGCGGAGAGAGAGAACGCAGATCGAGTGATCTTGACACACTGGCCGTGCCAGCGCGAAGAGGCTAAACTTAATGCCCCGAGCGAGCCCAGTGCCAAAGGCAGGGCGGGCGCGGAATCACAGTGTGTACCGAGCGTCAATTGACTTCCGCCAGTTGACGTCACGCGCGGCCACTCTCTCACTCTCTCTGCCTCTGCCCGCGTACATTCTTCATATGCTCGAGCGTGGCGAGACCATTGATAATTTCGACCAATTGCGGAGTCTCGCGGCGCGCTGGGTTTCTCCGGAGCCGCGGCACTCGTTACCGTTTTCTAACGATGATGTCACGCCGGCTCAAAATCCTCGCCAATTGACCAACGGGTCGTCGTACAATTTTCCGATGATGCAAACGACGCAAGGCGCCAAACGGTTTAGCCCCGCCTGGAAGCTCCGTGGCATTGGGACAGAAATCGAGCCTCGCTCGAAGGGGTGGGGTGGCTGGAAAATGTGCAGTCGGGAGGATGACGATGATTCAGGAGTCGCAGAGAGGCGCCGAATCAAAGAATTTGCATTGAAGCGGTTTCTGTCGACTTGAAACGATCGGATGAAACGTTCGAATGGCTAACGAGACCCGCGCCCCTCGACACAGTTAACGCGCAGACTTCAGGGAAGTTCGCTGCTCGACTCGACGGCAGCAGAACGGACGCGCTCTTTAACGAGGGCCGATACTTATACAGCTGGGAAGAAACTTCGATTACTCGATTCGGCTCATTGTGAATGCCGAAGATGTCGGATTTCTGAATCGCATTCGCGGTTCGTAGAAATCTGCTCCGCAGTCTTCTCGCACGAGCCCTCGTTCTTTCGCTCGCGGAAGTGCTTTGTAGAACTTAATTAGCCTGTGTCGAAAACTTTATTACCGTGTCGCTCGTCCGAACGTGCGTACCACTTTCCTTGTTCGATATTAATGACTCGCGGTGCACCTCTCACCAAAACGCACCATACTCCCAGCGAGTCGAGCATCGACGTTACGCGTACGCACGCCATGCGATTCGGCACGGCACGTCAATTTCCCGGGGCTGAACCGCGTATTTTCATTTTCGCCAGCACGAATTTCTGCCCCGTTACGTGGCGCTCGCCTCAGTTCGTTATTAAGATAAAGCGACGCGTGTTAATTCGAATGTCTCGCACGTGCAGTCCGTTACGTGAACTCACTCGTCGGTACATCACTCTTTGTCCCCCTTCCTTTGCCGCTTCTTTGCCTCTTCTTTGCCTCTTTCCGGTTTTCTAGCCCATAATTAACGTACGCCTTAACGGTAACGTCGGATGGGCTATCTTAAATTTTACGCCGAAGGAATGCGATTCTGAATACGGGGTCGCGGGGAATAAATATCGCGGCAGTCTACGCGAATGAGAAAATACCACGGCTGCCGGGCGAGCATTTATTTATGAAGCAAAACTTTCATTCTAACGGCGAGGGTTGTAAGGCAACCACCATCGCCGCCGACGCCGACGCCGACGCCGACGCCGACGCCGACGCCGCTGGCATACGATAACGTACGGTGTAAATAATATCATAGTTCGAACTTTCGCGTCTGGTAAAACAACGTAATTTCACATCACGCGTAGGTGTTATTAAATTTCGACGTTTCCAAGAGAGGCCGAATCGAGAACGATGGTGTGCGTTGTACGAAACTTTAATACGAAGGAACGACGAAAATCTTTGGCATCCTCACGCTTTAAAGTTCGCCTTATTATAAAGACACGAATAACTTTCGTCGCCGTGCTTTCAATAGTTCGCAATAGCAGGCATATCTACCTAAGTGAATGTTCTCGTGTTTCGAGACGGTATCGTTATATCGGCAAGAAGATAGAAGTTCCATTGTCAACCGGCGGTACACTCCTCTGTTCGTCATTTAAGACGACTCTCGCGGAGCTGGAATTCGCATGCAGACAGACGCTTTGAAAATTAGACGCGATAGAAACGTTCAGACCGAGGTACCGATGGCCTGGGGTCGGGGGGTGGAAGGGCAGATAATAAGATAGTGGTGTCGGTTCCCAACGTAATCGTACAAACTGTCGCAGACAAGGGAATTAAAGTAACTCGAGGGCCGAGGGCGGCCTCTCTCATTCTTCCAGCACGAACGCTCGCAAGTTTCGCCCTTCTTTTCTGCCTACCCCTTTTTCGCGGTTCTCCTACTCTCCTTTCTATTCATCTCGCATACCTCCGGGCAACGGAGCGGAAATACTGCGGGGGGGATAAACTTTCCTTTTAAACCTAACTCTCGAGAAAATTGGTGCGCTCGTGTTTCCAATTGCAGACGTCGGGCCACGCCGCACGACGTCACACGATTCCGACGAAATCGTCTTCATTTTCTTCTTCGGGCCAATCTCGCGTGGGCCAAGTTCGACGAACGCTGAGGTGACGTAAGGCGGGCGGAGCAGTTTTCGGAAAAGTCTATGGCAACGCCGAGACGCAATTATTTCTCGCCTACGACGTTTCATGTGACTGTTGATCAGCAGTATATTGATGTTGATGATTTTGTATTTTCTGGTCATTTCGTTAAGTACCGGAATTAAAAATTCAATATGAGCGCGGTAGTGAAATTTAGAAAATATAAAACAGCAACTCCATCCAGTCGGACTGATTGACGACTCATGAAAAACATTATCCGGAAGTTTTGTGCTGCAACGATGTGCAGGCTAATAAAATGCTGCGCTATACCGCGAGGAGGATATGCGCGTTAAGAGCAGTTTAAGCCGCGCCGTGCTTACTGAGAAGTTTCGACCTCGAGTAAGCGCCACGTTGACATGTAAACGCTGAAGCGCGTAGCCGTTAATCCAGTTGTACGAAGCGCACAACGGGTCGTCTGATCTTTTTCGCTCAAGTAAGTCTTCCTGCACGCCCGTTTCTCCGCTTCGCACAGACTTCCACCGGCCCGCAAGAATAATCGTCCGCCCTTTCGTTACCCTAACAATGCCATACCCACGTTCTCTTACATGTAAGTACACACGGACGAATTCTGAGCAATCGGCCGAAGACCCCGAGATTAAATTCGCGTTCTTACAAACGTTCCCGGTAAATTCGTAATTGGATTGCAGAAGAGCATAGGACGTACGGAATAATAGATCCGCTCAATCTCCAGAGGGACCATAGTACCCGCGGGTCTACGGTAGACATAAAAGTGGCGTTTCGGCTCCGTCATGTAGCCCCCGCTATCGATCTCGCCTGTTTCGGCCTGACTTTTTCTAGATAACGTATTGAAATATTGGAGCACCGCCTCGTGAGCCAACCCTCGGGCCACCACCTCCCTTTTTGGACAGACAAAGTGCACCTGAGCGAAATAAATATCCTTCCCTTTTATTACGAGTTCGATCGTACGCGTCGTGTTCAACCCTGTCCTTATGGATTCTGATATCGGGCGGATTCAATGTGTTCGTCTTTTTCCTCTCTCGACAGGTTTCTCACCTTCCACTCGGCCCCGGCATAGTGTCTTATTCCATTTGCGATTTCGTGCGCAATTTTACGTGTCACGCCGAGTCCCGCAGGCATATACGCGCGCGATACGCTTGCCGAAGTTCCTATTGACGGAACGTAAGATTTGATTAGGCTTAAGCCGCCGTAAGCAGATTTACCGTGGAAGTTTAATTGTCATTCCATTGTAACCGTAATTGGATGGACGGGGCTGGGAGCTGCGTAACTCGATTGAAATAGCGGATATACTTTCGAAATTACCAGGTACCGTCGTCCTGGCACTAATCCATTTCCTCAGTACTCGGGCGCCCCGGAAACCCAGCTAGCAAATTATTTCCTGCCCTGAGAGGCACTCCGTGCCCTTACCATACGCGCCGTCGATGTTGACTTCGCGGACGCGAGACAGGAATGTTAGCTAATTATGCATTCCCCAAGTGCGGCTTCTTCCGTCGGTACCAGAGGAAACTTTGCGCAATTTTGCGGACGACTTCGACGCCAGGCGACATATTGTTTCAAATCTTTACGACTTCTGCGGTGGACGTACATGGGGAATCTGAAATTGTATAATGAATCATGATATTTCGAGGAATCACAAAGTTTCTTGTCTTGGTACGAGGACTTTGCGCAAATTTTGTCGGAAGAACACCGTTTCTTTCACACGCAGTCAGGTTGGGATTGAGAGTTGTTTGTTAGCTCGAAATTTGGTGTACGGAATATTCTTGAATTTTCTCGGAGGTCCGCACGAAAAACTCTTCAACTCTTTGAAAATTTCCCGAGTTGTAGCTGAAAGTTCCTGAGAGTTCCGAATCGAGCGAGCCGTCGCCTGTTCGTCGCTCGTAGCGAGAGGAGCGATTAGCGCGCGCTAATTGAAAGGAAGCGGCGGCCGAGGTGAGGCAAAAAGTGTCGCCTAATTAACGGCAGTGCCCGCAGTAGCTTAATCAGTAGGCCGCCCCCTTACGCTCGAGAGGAACGACTGAAAGTGATTACTTATTAATGGCGAACGATTTGCACCGCCTGTCGGGCGATGGCCAAAAAGAGTAATGATCTCATTTTTTCGATAATATCATATAACTGTTCGAGGCTTCGTGATAAGAAATGGAATACCATTGTCGACAGACGCGATGCAATAAATAAGTTTCGGAAAGAATTTCAAACACGATGTTGGTTGGATACGTGGAAAAATGAGCAAACGGTGGAAAAGTACGAAAAAGTATTAAAAATGGGAGTCAGAGGATGTGTAACTAGCCCGCGCAAAATGTAGAAGACATTGAGATATGTGGGAATCTAGGTGAAGAATTTTTGGATGACGTGGCATGCTGATGAAGAAGTAGACGACATCTACTTTCAATGACACGGCGTTCAATATGTTAATTGCGAATGAGCGCAAAGTGAGAAAGTGAGAAAGCGAAAGGTGACAGATGATAGAGGCAAGGTTAAATGTGTCGGTGGGTCCAGGAAGAGCGAGATAAGATATCACGTTTTCCCTTCTTCTCTCAGGCCTCGCGATCGTCGTCAATGACTTCCATGCCCGTGTCTAAACGGTCGCTCGCCTCTTTCACTTTGCTCGATTCTTTGCGTTAATAATTACATTAACTCTTAACAATGGCTCGTGCCCCGCTATCTTTATTTCTATTTTCATCTCGAGATAATACTGTGAAGCCGAACGGAAATGTACAGAATTGTAACCGTACGACCTTATAGGCCCGAACGAACACCGATATGTATACAGTGGTGGATGTGCCCCCACCACCAGCAAGGGGAACAACCCCAGACACCACGCCGCCGGCCGGTAGGGTGCGTCTAAGCTAATGTTACTTTAATTTTCTCTAAACAATCCCCACCACTGGCGAGTATATAAGGCGCCGAAATTAGGCAATCAGGGCCTTTTCGTGCCGAGTCAGTGTAAAGCACCGTATGTGCTAAGACTCCACGAGAGTGCAGTATCTGGGAGCCCTCAGCTCCACGTGCTCAGTAGTAAGCGCGCCTCCTCCGAGGACTTTGCATAAGGACGATAAGAAGGGAGTTAAGAGGGAAGATCCACGCCGTCTCGCCTCCGCTCACGCACCGGCCGCGCAGACGTGTGTGTGATACGAACTCGGCCTCAGATTTTATTATTTCATTAAAAGGGAAACGACTGGCGCCAAGCCCTCCCCGCTCACGTACCGGCTGGGGCATTGTGCGCATTTTGGTCTTAAAACGCCACAGGGAGCTGAGGACCTGTGGTAGCCCTAGCGATTATATAAGACAGCGAGTCAACGTTTATCTATAGATTTAAAACTCTGCGGAGCGATCAGCTGTACCGAGCTCTGAAAATAAATAGGAATATACACGTATAAAAAGTTGAGTTCAACGCCCGAACACTCTCCCCCACCATCCGCCTCCTAAGCAGGAGCACGAGCTTCTCTCTCCGACATATACTAGAGCACTGGTGTGGGTTAAGAAGTGACCGCTCACACCAGCGTGCCGGCACACCGACGCGGCGTACATCACAACAAACCGCGTTACCTTCAAATCACGGACGATCCTCCGAAATATTACGAAAGAACATACATTAAAACGCGATAAAATAATACATCGCGGCTAGCGAAAGCAAGTACGGTCACAGAATGATTCTTTTTAATCATTCGACTCTCTTAATTCGATATCATTAATTCGTCGAATGAAACGCGTTCCGTTGAAAATACGATAAATATTGAGCGCGCTCGATGGGCGAAACTATTTGACGACATTCAGCGCAGGAAATTACCAGGGTCACGTCGTTAATTCTCCCCCTTCGTAAGTCCCGAAGCACCGAATGAATATGCATGTGCATCCCAAAAGTAAGCACTCTATTTTGCACATTTTTCACAAGTGTCGCTCAGATTCCGAAACGACCCAGCCATTGACACTGCCGCTACGGATAATTCACTGTCGCGCTTACGCGCGTGTGGCGCTGATATCGTTCATACGATAAAAATTTATCAAATTATTAATAAACTGCACTTGACGATAAAAGTGTGGCGATACGAACTATAAATAGAGACGATACGAGATGTCCCATACTTAAATTCGAGTTCACGAAATGCCATTAGTTCTCGGAAATTGTTTGAGGCAATGAAAAACGTGTGCAAAGTCTATCGCCGTATCTCCGAAATGAATACGAATTTTGCGTTTTCCTGACCTTCTTTATGCCTGTTGTTCACCTATTTCAGAACATATCCTCAAAGACAATCCATCCCTTTCACGATTCAAATTCAGTCCAGAGACCTGACTTTCATCCCTTCTCAAGCATCACTACAATTTACACTTAAACCCGAACGTGCGCAAAGATCAAGAATAGGCTGCGAAGCCTTTAAGAAGCATCATTCCGTATGGCCTCTGAAGCAATTCACATGGCAGTCCATGTGTTAATTCATACGCTGTTCGTACCGTCTGTGCAGATTCATTTGGCAGGAGCGTAAAGCGTCGTCAGGCACGCACGACGTACCGGCACGGCGTCAGAACGGATCTCATATAGGGCAGAGGTCGTGCGTAGCTACGAGGCCGCGGCCGCAAATTACGGGATGATTATAAATTAATGCATTAATATCAGGACGTGGCAGGCGTCACCCTGAGAGTGTCGAGTGCCGTTATCACGTTAGTCGCGAGCGAGCGAGCAAAATAATTAGAGCGACCTGGTATATAAGCCGCGTAGGAAAGCCTATTTCCAACTAAACGGATAACCCACGGGCATTAATCGTCTACTCGGATGCCGTTTAATGCCGGCCGAAGGGAACGACCAGCGGCGTGACTTTGCGAATTCTTCAAAATCGATCTTAATCCCCGCCGCTCGATCTATCTTCCCATTCGACGGATTTGAGTGCAAGGTGAAAGTGCGGCGGAGCGCGGAAAATTGTTTTCTAATTACCGGTTCTAACCTGCATGCATTCGATCGGCCAGTCTAATCGATCTAAATAGCACTCATAGTATTACGCAATCGACGTTTCATTACTGGTGAACGGAGATTAGAGGCCCGATAGGATCTGTAATTTATGGCAAATTAGCGAGCGACGCGGTAATGTGGCTTTTATACGCGGAACAGTAAGATGGCGAGCGAAGAATCGGCTCCAGCGGAAGAATAATGTGCGTAATATGGAAATCGGCCTAGTTAAAGGAGTTCGAGAGACGATTTTGGTCGAAAGTCTCGGCTCCCGTTTGACGGAAACTTTTTAATTCACTGCCGAAAACTGTCTGTATCGTTGGCAGAGATTCTGTAGCAGGAGACATCGATTGAGCGCTATTTATACAGCAAATATTTTCTACTTACGAAAATGGAGTCATTAAAGATGAAATACAGAGAGTAAGACCGAAAACGGACCTTTCTGCAATTAGTGCTTTACGGAAAATTCGATGTAGTTTCACAGGAAAACGATAGTTGGATAATAGATAGGCGACCGGTACGGAGAGTTTTTAAGTGGGGATCTGACCTACCTCTCTACGTCGCTGCGCCGAGTCGCTCTCAATTTTTATTATTACTCATTAGTTATTTTATCAACCCACCCGTAGCTCGAGCAGGGTCTATTAAACCGGCGCGGTTGAATTACCTTGATCACCGTTAGATACGAACCTACACGTCGTTTCATTTCGCGCGACCGACGCATCGTCGGAAGGAATTAAACTGCCTCATACGCACGCCACGGTTTAAGCACTTTAAGCGAACAGAGCCTATTTACTGTGAGCTCATCGATAATGCTCGAATAAGAGCTTTCACTAATGCATTGATACAGCACAGATGAGATAAGCCGTGCCGGGCGTGAAGTTTCGACGTTCGCGCTGTCGCGGCCATTAATATTAACGTTCGTCTGGCGTACTGGCAAGTTTGTCGGGCAAAATCTGACGCGATCGTCGAGCGACGAGCAACGAGCGACGAGGACGAGAAGAATGACGCGAAACCGGCCACGTTAAATAAGCGCTTCCCTTCGTGAATCGGAAGAGTGGATGTAGTCAGCGTCGTCTTCGATGTCCTCGCTGGCTCGTCGTAGTCTTGCAAATTTTTCGCATAATTGGCGCCGAAAAGGTAAACGCAAATTCTTCGAGCGGGCAAAAAAGAACGGTTGAGTTATTTTCTTCTCCTGCTGCGCGACGGCCGGGAAGATTCTTTTCGTTATGGAAATGAACGGAATATTTATGCATTGACGTGTACCTGGTGTTATACTTCCGGAGAATCGCGCAATGTTTCGGAGAGTGCTTGTTTGATACCCGCAGTGTAATCGTTTGCAATCGACCGGCACATTTACAGATCTTATATCAAACCCCGAGCCTACGCTGACATGACTGAGTAAAGTGTTACTTAATTCTTCGCCGAAGAAATGTTGGAGCACGCACATTTTTTTAAAGTCTCGACGAAAATAAAAGATATCGTAAAAAAAGTATTTCGTACATTCTACGTGCTCACAGAAACAAACCAGCAGGTCAATTTTTCATCGAAGCAACACGTGTTGTGCACACGCTTGCCGGACAAAACAAAACGGTAAAAATTGCGGAAATCGTTTGCAACGCGCGAGGACCTGCTGCTATCGTCTCTGGCTCTCTGCCTCTCTTTCTCCCTTACCAGTCGGCCACATCGTGAGGGTAGAAAAATACAGCCGCTGTCTCGGGTAAACCCGGTGAATATTCAAAATGTTCGTCTTCGCCAAGAAGTCGAGGGCCTCGGGAGTCCTGAAGGAAGAGAAACGGAAGAGAGAGAGAGAGAGAGAGAGAGAGAGAGAGAGAGAGAAAGAGACAGAGAGAGACAGGGCAAGGACACTGGCAAAGGAAGAAAATCTCGTTATGGCGACGTGGCACGTTTTACGGTTGAGGCGAACAGTCCTCACGAGTTTCGTGGTCAGGGATGCTCATACTGGTTTATCACACTTGCTCAACATTACGTCTGTATGTAAACGTCTATATCCACAGGCTACCTTCGTACTTATGCATATGCATATGAGACGAGACGAAACGTGTAGTATATTAGACTGTGAATAAGGTGACTTTGGCTGAGGGTGGTATAGTAAAAGAGGGTGGTGTACATTAATTTTTTCATAGACTGTAAAAACTGATGCATTTTTCATTACGACCAGCAGATATTACCGTCGCATACCTTGGTGAAAAGATTTTCTTGTGCCACGATGTTCTCGCTACCCTGAATGAATATTTTTGTAATTAAAGTATATGTGTAACCAAGGCAGTGGTACTTTGGTCATTCGACATATAAGTCGAAGGATTTCAGCGTTTTCTCGACTAATTGTAAGCCACGTCTAACACCTTCCCTATCCCGGACACAGCCAGATCTTGGTAAGAAACGTTGGTGAGAAATGCCGGACCAACTTCAAGATTACGTTTTCGTCGGTTGGATTTAACGACGAACCTTCATTGTCGAACGAGTGAAATGGATTTTTACGACTTCGTCAGCTTGTCGAGATGTGACTGCGTTCGCAGTTACGGTTTTGGTGGCAGCTTGCGGATTTGTTGGAGAGAAACCTGCGTTGCCAGAACTACGTGATATATCCGCCGTAGAACCTATATAAGTAGAGGTGAAGCAGACAAACGTCCCGCGTAAAATGGAGAAAATGCAGTAAATGAAGTAAGAGATTACGCTGAGGGAATTATAGTTTATCCTCTTTCACTTCGCTCTTAGGGACGGTACTTTCCCGTTATAAGATTTTCTCCCGTGACATGAGATGATCCAGATGCAGCCGGATGAATTTCGAGAACTTTTTCCGATAACGAATAATTCAGTGCGTTAGATTAACATATGTGACAATAAATTGAACGCGTTTGCAGGTCCCACGATACCGTTAAAATTTCAATATCTCCCCCGTAAGCACGAGAAATTATTACACAACCCGTAATCAAAAATGCAAAATCTGAATCGTATCCGCTCAACGAAAGATTAGAACGCAACGAATGAATTCTATCAAACCAGTTCTCGCTACGTTGGAAATCCTTCCCTCGGATCCTATTTCCACGCCTAAGTTCCATTTTTCCTCGAACCCGTTGAGATTGCCTCGGCCAGACCTATCCCCTTTACAAAAGCTTGCGCGGAGCGTTGCAAAACTTTCGGACTCGCAAAGTCCTTTCTTCAAGCCCACCCGTCCCCTTCCGCTTTTCATTTCGTTCAACGTTGTCGCCGTCGTCCCTCGTCGTCTTTACGTCATGTTAATATTTATAAGAGCAGCCGCGCGGGGTCAGGTGAGAAATGGAATTCTCGTGGCGTCGCGAATTCCATCATGTCGACTCTCTGGAAGCCGAAGTCACTGTTACTTCTTTCTCCCGGAGGTGTCCCCTCTGCATATATCGTGTCACTGCAAACGGGCCTAAAGTGTCTTAAGGGGGGAAAGACAGCGAGGAAAGCTGGAACGAAGACGCGAGATTGACAGAAAGGGTTAGATCTGAAGCACTTCGGTCCTCGAAATCGTTCGCACGTCCGACACTTGAACTAATAGGAATTCCTCAGCGCGTGGTATGGAAATAAATGATGATTCTACGTGGGAGTGCGAATCGACAATGTGGATCCAGTTTTATTCGCGCGAGGTTTCGTTTCCAAGAAACAGGATATCTAAGATTTCGAAGATTCTTTTCTTATCGAACTTTTTCTGTGTAATGTCGATACGTATTTTGTTGTTCTGCGGCACTCATTGTAGATGGAGCGTTACCGTTTCACACGATGAAAGTGTTCTCACGCGTAGAATGTCGTGAAATTTTCGCGAATAAAATACATAAGCCTATTCTTTTCCATCTACCATACCTTTTAAACGAAATTTGACGGGAGTAAATACTTAGTTTGAGATGGAAGATAAACCTATGTCGAATGAAAGAAATGGACAAATCGCAGATTTACGTCACGTACAATCTGGCCCTACTCGACTCTCGCAATCGGTTGAATGAGATACATTCTTCACTCTCGACGAAAGTAAGAAAATGATGTCTACCGTAGGAAAACTCTATTTAAGTCGGCCGGTACGTGCCCTCTCTCTCCCTCTCTCTCTCTTTCCACTATCGAGACTCTTTAATATTTATAGCCGCCGTCGCTCAGGCGAAAATGAAATAAAATTCTTCGCCGCATCGAAGATTTTCCCTCATACATACACTAGGCAATTGGACGAAAAGTGATTTCGCCATACGTGTGTATAAATTTGACGGATACACGCGCACGTTTTGACCGACGACGCGCTGTTGTGCCGACCACAGTTTCTCTGCACAAATATCCCGGAAATATCGAGGAAACATTGCCGAAGGAACTTTCTGCCGCGTCAGGATAATTCCACGCTCGTCAGCAGACGACGATAATTGACGAATGTTAAACCGAGATAAGAAAACGGCGTGACTTGGACAAAAATAATTCGCTCATACTCCTTTTTATTACATGACGTAGGGGAGACCGGGGCAAAATGGTATAGCGGGGCAAAACGGTACCGGGGCAAAACGGCACTGGGGCATAATGGGATCGGGGCATAATGGGATAGCAAAAAATGAAGTTTCTTGGGTCCCATTTTGCCCCGATCCCGTTTTGCCCCAATGACCAGCAGTGTTGATTTTCAATATTCCATTTTGCCCCAAACCCGTTTTGCCCCGGTCCCATTTTGCCCCGGTCCCATTATGCCCCGCTATACCATTTTGCCCCGGTCTCCCATATGATATCGTGAAATTCGCTCTTTAACACCACATCGATGCCACGTCCTGACAATGTATCGCGCAAACGTAATTGTACGAACGTTTCGTTTATTTTCCTTTCTCTGCCCTTTAGTTTCGACGAGTTTCTTGGAACCCTTCGATACAGAAGGACGGTCCAATTTAGCTGGAGACGTTCGCAGTAAATATTGCACTTAACTGACGTTAAATACAATAAAGGTTTCGAGGGCAATTCTCGAGCGAGCGTCCTTCTTCAAATCGAAAAAGTGGCCTTGCCCGGTTCGAAACAGTCGGCAGAACGGCGAACGTTGTCGTATCAAGGGTCATTCACAAATCATAATGAACGATATCTCCAGTGATCATCTCTTCGGCGGCATCGTTAGACTGCCAATTGTTCAGTGATCCTCTGACGACGACCTCTTTACGACTGGCCGATGTTCTTCTATTGACTGCCGGCGATTAACCCGTGCACGAGGTTAGACATAAATCTGACTAGCGAACCATTTTCAGGGACGAAATGGCGGAACCGCAACTTTCCCGGCCAGCTCGTCGCTCAAAGATTTAACTTCGAGGACTTTCGATAGGATACAGTCCGTCGTAAAAATTTTACGTCCCACCGTAACAGGCAAAAAGTATTCCGCGGGCTGTACGGAAGATGTATCTCATCGCGTTTCATCCCCCGACCACGTTGGCGGCTGCTTTGCATGATAAAATTTGTTGAAACATTCGCTACTCCAGATGGACATACGCAAACGATGATAAATTTAACGCATGCATATCGCGATTAAATTTAATCAAGCGCGAGTCGTCAACAATGCGAACGCGCGACGGCGTCAAAATGAAAAATTATCCCATTAAAAATTTCGCGCGTCAAACAACGCGCGTGCGGCCGCGCGACAGAGGAAACGGACGGCTGGTCAACATGCAGAATTTGATTTATTCGAAATGTTTGGATCTGCCTTTTAATTCAAATCGAACAACGGGTCGGCGACGTGGCTCTTTTCCTCGCGGGTATAATTTAATAGAGCAGAAAAAAGAACGGATAAAATTTGGCGCAATTTTTTCCCCCCCAAGCATTCCTCTTCGGAATGGAACGTGCACCATTGAATGACGCTGATTAAAGTCGAGATACGGGGCGAACAAAACAAATGTAACGTGCACGCGCTCGCGCGCTGCCACGAAGAATTCGGAAAATCCGATGGGAGCAGAGGGAACCGCATTTTGCGTCGCGAATTCCTCCGGCAGACCGCGGAAATAATTCGCACTCCTGTTTCGAATTTGAAAGCCGCCGACACCTTCGACATCCGCGCGCTTCGCTCTCGTTGCGACCGCGCGCGGCGAACTCGTTTCATCAAGGCGGAAGGAACGTGCACGGCAGGCTTCATGTTGCGCAAAAATTTCGACCTGTCGCCGCTTCAGTCCATCAGTACGTCCAAAACAGCGATCAATTGCCGAGTTCCAAGGATAACGGGCTTGCTTCATTAATTTATCGATTAGTAACGATCGGCAGTGAGTGTGTGCCGTCGACAAATAGAGGTTAAATTGTGATTGATGTCACTGGCAACGAAATTCAGAAATTTGCCCGGGTTGAGCCCTCGATCAATCCGATACTTGTTGAGTTTTTGGCGATGAGCATTAATTCTGATAAGTGACCGCTCGAACGCTAAGCTATTTAACAGTTCTGCAAACTGTCGTCCCGGAGAAACGGCTATCGGCCAATTCTCATGACTAACGAGACTGTTCGTGACTGCTCATAATTCTCACGACTCTAAGAGGTTCGTAACATAAATTCCAGCCCCCTCCGCCTTCAAACGGCCCGATTATTTCGCGCGCGAACGCACGGAAGCAGGCACCCGGCTCTATCGTCTCTTTTATCGTCCACTTTTCGCTCGGCCATTTTCCCTCGTAGTCTTATCAATTAAACGTAGCGAAAACTGCCGGCAGGTCAGCGGCAAGGTGGAAGGAAGCGGCGAAGGTGGGCGACGGAAAGGGAAGAGCTGGCGAAAGTTATGCAAGGAAATTAATTGTCGGAGGCACTTCGAGTCAACTGCACGTGCGTTGTATGTACAAACGCGACTCGCTGGATTAAAAAGAGAACAAGAGGGGCAAGACGGTGAGACAGAGAGGAGAAATGAAATGCGGAGCAAAAAGGGAGGGGAAAAGAATTCCGAGCGGCGCTTATAATAAAATGTAAATTGCAACGAGTGGCTAGAAGCGGAAATTACGAGGGCGACGATAATTCCATTCGACGCTCCGACTTCGTTTTATTCGAATCGAGCCGGTGCACGTGTCGTTAAATAAGGCACTTAACCGCCTTCTAATTCAATGGCGCCGGGGTTACGACAGAGCGAAGAGCATCGAACCTTATCGTGCATTAAAGTAATTAGCAATTAACGCTATTAGTCCATCGGCGATAGGTAGAAAACGGCGCGCCCTGCTTTGCAAACGGAAACGTCAAATTGGATGGCGGCGTTCCGCTGCGCGTGCCGACGAACGATCGTGAATCATACACCTCGAAGAACGAGACGTCACATATCCGCACAAAAATTCCTTCCTAGACCAACGTAGACTAAACCTGAATTGATCCGATTACGCCTCGGTTTCGTGTATCTCGCATCGGCCGGCACCGTGAAAAACCGTTAGACGATAACTTCTTAATTCGCGTCGGATTGGTTAAGCGCTTTAAACGCGCAAGGGGAAAACTTAAATAAGTTCCGCCGAAATACATTATAACCGGACGAACTTTATAATTAACTCATTACTCGTATAATAAGTTCGGAAAGGGGAAAAAAGCGGGGAGAGGCAGAAATTCTCGGCTAATAATATGAGTTTAGAGTCTCGGCGAAAAAGAGACGAAAGGAAACGAAAGTTGCGCCGCTAATTCGCACTCCCCGCGGGCCGCCGCCGGTGGCGGAAGTTGTTGCAGGCCGTTGCGGGATATGATACCTGAAGCGTCGCGCGCCGCGAGATTAAATTAGACGATTTCCGCGAGACACGTGGATTATCCAGGTTTCGTGGCGGCGGGGTCTGGAAATTGACAAACGCAATGAAACTTGGAGATAGACCGTCCGATTATTCATTCCGCGTGGGGTGCATGCGTTGTTACACAGTCGATTCAACAGCTTTTGGCACCGCGGCACACGAATCGCGCGCGGCAACGCAGTCGTCGGGCTCATTTTACGACTCGCACGGAATCACGCCACATCGGGCCCACCGCCATCACCACGGGCGCGAACTATCAAAGTGGAAATTTGTCGAGCGACCTCGTTAATCGATGCCGCAAACGCGTCCAGTACTTATGACGCGACCTAATATATGCCTGATCTCTTGGGAAATTGAGCGGAACTGACAGAAACTGACGTCGCGTAACACGAGCGAAATTGTCTGTTCGACGTTATTTGCTGCCGGCTGTGTGCGTGCAAAGCGATGCATGTACTATACGGGTGGTATAGCATTAGCATAGCATAGTAATGTACACGCGGGCGTATGAGCCCGTTTAACGCGGCCGCATAAAATCACCGCTCCGTTCGTCATCCGTGTTTTTCAAACATCAGTGAACGAAAGATTTTCACGGAATATAATAATGGCCGATGCGATATAGTCGAAACGTTGCTACCTTTATATGCTAAGTGCGCAGATTATAAGCGTAGGTATGAGAAGAGTACACTGTGAGCGAGTGTAAATGGTGCCTAAAAACGGTCTGCTCGTTTTCTCATTTTGCCCTGTCACGCGCCACGCGTATATCGTTTTAATGCTTAGCGCCACTTTCTACGTAAATCGGTTGACTCCGCGATAACGAGAGTATTCGGAAGGAGCGCGACTGAATGAGCCGCCGCTGACCATCGTCGAAAAGCGCCACGTTGCTGCTGCCTGTGACACTGTCAATAAAGCTCATTTCGTGGCGTTGAATCTTTTAAACGCCCGCCGACTCCGAGGATTCTGTCTCCATCGATAAACGGATTCAATCGAAGGAGTTTGTTTTCGAGGCTTTGCATACGATCTCTCGCCATCCGCGTGAAACGAATGAAAAGAGGACAGCGGTGAGGTAATATTCGAGAAATATTTAATGATGAATTCACGCGGCGATTAAACATTTATTCTCGACGCTGACACTGTATTCTTTATCGGGCCAACGAGGTATTTGACAGCGTCTACCTCCGACGCGTGCTGGGAAATACATTTTCTCTAAATTCAATCAGCCACCGTCATTTACATGAATGTTATCAAACTGACGCGTATAATTTTAGACACGCCCATATGCAAAACGCTCGGCCCGCGGGAGACTTAATCGAGGAACGAACGTGTTCGCGATCGCAGATTGAGCGGGAACACGAATTCGAATCCGGCAATAGCGCGCAGAATGATCAATAACGCGCGGCGCGCGCGATTTCCGTGGCTATTCTGTTTTTCGGCCGAGTCCGCGGAGAGTCTGGCTCGCGAGGATATCATTTATGCGCAGTGAATGGTTCGCCGATGTAGTTTAAACAATTTCCCTCGGAATTGCCGTCGCCGTCTTTGCCGTCGAAGAATGAGCCCGGAGCAAAGTGAGATTTATAGCCATCGAGAAGTCGTTCTTTTAAAGAATATTGGCCGTGCCGCGCACAGCTGTCAGAGCTCTTCGTATAACGAGGAGAGTAACTTTCAGTCAAACCCTATCTGCCGGCGAACGTTGCTCGACGAAAAAGCTTTTCTGAAGGCAAAACGTCGGTGCGGAGGTGGACTCCCTTAAATGTCGTCACTGTGCCACGATGTTTGCGTTCATAGACGGTGTTCAGGTAAGGGAGTACAAACAGAAAGTGGGGTGGGGATGAAAAGTATAACTCGATGTAGTCTCATCTACATACGTACATTCGTCTTTGTGTGCTTAAGCGTAGATACGCCACGTGGGGGTAGTAGCATTCTATAATAGTCAAATATGGAAGAGTAGGGAACGCACGCAGAAAGGGAACGCCGCGGGCAAAAACATCATCTTCCCACTATCTTTAGAGACCTCCCGTACCTGCTCGCGCACTACTTTATTCAACTTCCCTTTGTGCACAACTGTGGATACGTCCGCGTAAGGACGGAAATGTACAATTTACAAACATAATGCAAATGTAATGCAAATTGAAGGAAAAGCAAAGGGAAAGCTGCGGTGCAGTTTACACACGCATGGTACCTTTCGCGTGTATATAGTGATACGCGGGCCGCATGGAGACCAATAGCGGCGCGCTATAGACTGCTGCAAAGCGACGAGCGGCCGAGAGGGAGTAGTCGCCAGTCGATAAACGTTTTAACATCCGCCCGATGTAATGACGAGCGAACTATCGGGCACGTCGCCTCTCATAATGGACGTTACTGTCCCCATGATCGCGCATTGTCTCGAGTGGCCGAAGGAGGGAACGAGGCGCCCGATTGTTTCGCTGATTTATAGCGTCGCACGAGCATTATCGGCCGAACGTCTCGACGCGACCCGACGTGCAATTTGTAGCGGGTGGAACGGTCAAGTTCGCAGGCTCCTCGCACGTCTCACTTTCTTCTCCTCTTTTCGCGCTCACAATCAGCGAATCCGCGCGGCTCCCATTTTGTAACCGTGTCGAATGGAGACATTTAGCGCTCGCTCGCTCGGCCGGCACTGAAATTACGTCCGAATGGGCCGCGTATACGGATACGTTTCAAGTGCGCGAGAAAGTTGTTTGCCACTTTGTGCCGGCCGCGGAAGGGACCCCTGTAATTGCTGCATAATTTTCGATTTTCTAACTCGGCCAAGCGAAATTGCCGGTTGAAAGCGCCATTAGGGAGACTTTCTTAATTACCAGCCACTCCGTTCACCGACGTCGTACTTATCCGTTTCACATCTTTCCTGCGTTTAACAGCCATCGTACTCCCCTGCACTCGGTTTCCTGTTTATATACTTGACGTTTTAAAGAAGAACCGCCTCTTTTGAGGGCTCTGGTTGGAAATAACGTTCGCTGTTTTCAACTTCCGTAATCGGAATGGTGTGCATCAAATGATGTAGTTGAAACGATATTAAAGCTCTTGCCTATACGACTATTATATTTTCTATTGAACGTGAGCGACACAGAAACATCTCTTACAAAAACCTCATTATCAGCATGTAACGTCGCACAGAATCACGATACTATCGTTTGATTTGTCATAGAAACGAGAATGTTGATACAATTACTTGGACTGGCCGTCGCACTCTCGAGACAGAGGCAGCTGATTGACGGTAGAAGTCGTATAACACGGGTGCTAAAGCAACATCGCGACGGATCTACGTATTGCCGGGTGCTTTTCTTTCCCGGTAAAGCTGGAAAGCGACGCAATAACGTTCCCACTCTGGAAATGACTGCACCGCCACTTGAACGGAGCTAGACGTTTTTCCTTCCGTGGCAGCCTGCCACGGAAAGGGGTCCGAGTGAAAGCAGCGTGCAAACAGGCCGGGATTGTAACCCTAACCCGAGAGCTGGGTTTAGGCTCTTTGCGACGTATATTTATCCGGTTACCCGCTTCCATACCACGATGAATTTATGTACTAACCCGGTTAACTCACTCACGGAATGGGTTACAGCGTCGGGTTTCGGACCGTCGGGGCCAAATTGCATTTACAGAGACGAACCGAAACGTCCAGTCGTAACGAGGTGATGGATCGAAGTGGAAGAAGCGTAAAATGTGTTTGGCTACTGTTACTCCGGAAGCTTTTCGTACGTGGAATATAAATGGTTGCTTCGCGAGTTCCCATCGTCAAGTACGGTGCTCCGTTGTGGAATAGAAATGTTTCATAGTTTACGTTCATAGCGTATGAGGTATAATATAATATAATCGATGTCAATGTATAACGAACGTCGACAGGGGATAATTTCAAGCATCGAACAGGATTCGAGAGAAAAATTGGACTGAATTGCCGGCGTCTCGCAGGACTGGAAACGCACTACTAGAATTACTCTGTACTAATGTGCAGTTCGGGCCAATTGGGAGGAACTTGGCGTCTTATTGATGGGTAGAGCGAGCTCGGACTGGAGGGGAAGGTGGCTTCATGTCTTTTATTTCGCACGGGCTAATTTGAAAGCGGAATAATGCCTTCATTAGTGACGTAACGACACCCCTGGAGACGGGGACTACCGTCAGTGACTTCAGCTAGTTCCACTTGACGGGGCAGAAACGAAGCAGGAATTCTCCCTAACCTCCGTCGATCACGCACCACGGGAGTTGCAAAAATAATTTACATTTCCCCGTGGAATTTGCAGGGCGGATCAGAGTTAGTGCTGCCGAACTAATGTTAGTTGTGCACGATGATACGGGAAACTTCAAAGGACCGTGAGGACACCGATATCTCGATATATTAATACGACAAATAAATTTGATACGTAAAAGCTATTGAAAGTCGCAGAATGTAATTGCGTTTTACTCAAGGCACGAAGAAACTCGATTGCACGAAATTACACGAGACCAGCAAAATTACTTAATCACCCATTTCTCTCGTTCAATCCTGCTTACATTACCTAATTGACAGACGTCGTGCGCTGGAAGGTTGCGGCGAAAAAATCAAAGGTGAAAATTGGTCTCATTACAGGCAACGCGTTACGTGACCCGACGAAGCGGAGAATTCTTACGATATGCTAATAATTTGCGTCACCTGTGGATGGTAATGTTCGCAAGGCGGCGACTCGATATTTGGAAACGATTACGGCCATAATTTAACGGGGGACTGGCTATTGACAGAACGTCGCGAACATTTGTCGCGCTCCGCGGATGCGAACCAAGGAAGCAGCAAATTCGCACGGAAATATATGGCTGAGGGAGGCACTCTCTGCTAACGTTTTGCGACTGCTCTTGAGCCCTATCGTAAATCGCATTGACAGCTTCCCTTCATTAAACGTAACGCTTTGACAGCGGACGGCAGTACAACAAAGTACATATGACAGACGGACACAGGAGATAAAGAAAGAATTAAATGTTACGAATTCTCGTGTACGCAAGACGTCGTTGACGCAGGAACCCATAGAATTTAGCGAATGTTGAAAGAAGAAAACACGTTATCGACCATTTTTCAGCTCTCACAAAACATTAGCGGATGTTACGCTGCTCTCGGTGCGCCAGCATAACGCATTGCCGCGCCTACGGGAAAGGGGTAATAATTTATCAAGGCATCGACGTTTATCGCGGATTTATTTCCAAACGAACGTCCCGGCGATTGCGATTTAACCACGATAACGATATCGCGGTATTGGTTGTCACGGGGATCGACGGAAATCGGCTCCGCGCTCGTTCCCGCTTGTAATTAGTTTAATGACGTAACAGAGACACACGCGATTTTGACGCCATTGTTCCGCGGGATCGTCGCTAAAAGGCTGGGCAGTAATGCGCACTGAAATATCTGCCACTGTGAAACGAACGGTGTTCCGAATAAATGAACCATCATGCAGTTTGTCCGCGGTAAGAGAAATGCACGGGAACGCGTTCGGCGTAACACGCTCGTAATAGCGCGAATTATAATAGAAACGTACGTCGCTTAAATTTGTAATAACTCGTCGGCAAACGTCGAAACACTCGGCGGAGCGAGGCCAACCTAGGAAATTCGCAATCTTCTAACTCGTCCCTCACGTTCGTTCACGTAATCCCGTAAATGCAAAACACTTTTTCCATTTTCAGCGTTCGCTTCGTGTTACGGAGCGATAGTCGTCGTCGCTGAGATATCGGCTGCTGAATGTCTTCATTCCAATTCTTTATGTAAAACCATGTTTTCGAATACAACATCCTTGAACGCCTTTCTCGTATCCCCGGCCGGGGAACCTAGCACGCAAACATCGTAAACGTTACGGTCTAACAGTATTAAGTTCCGAATTTATTAAGCACGCTTCGGTCCCAGTTTCATCTACTCTGACGAACGACTGTTTATACCTTCATAAGCCAATGAGCGAAAGAGAGAGCGAGAGAGTGAGTATCGAGTGATGAGAGAAGTCGACGGTATAGGCCGACGGGCAATTACTTTCGGGCCGGAATCGCCAATAAAGCGAGCGAAATTTACAGATATTAGAATCTCGTTTAAATATCGGCTGCGCCATCGACGACGCCGAGAGCAATAGGCCAGCGCCGCGGTATCGGTGAAGAAACGGCGAGGCGAGAGAAAAATGAGGAAAAGTGCAAATTATGACGGGGCTGGAACTGGAAATCGGGAAAGAAATGAGAGCTGCCTCGGCAAGCGGAAGAACGTTAAGATGCCGCGGTAGCAACGAACGGAAGCACGAATGAAAGAACGTCGGGAGAACGACGAAATTCGTTATGTTTTTAACTCGATGCAGTACGAACGGAGAATGTTGGCGAATTGATTTTATGCAAATGCCGCGGCCTCGCTCGTCGCAGAGTAGTCTCCAATAGCATCGTCCTCTGTTCATCGAGAAGCCGCGAGGACGTTACTTTTAGGAAATGAGAAAAAGCGTGGACGGAATAATCGGCGTGAGTGGCGCCAGTTCAAAGTGTTTCGCGCCTTCGCCGGGAAATTGAAAGCGGCGCGTATAGGTGACGGAATTTGCACGAAGGAAGACGCAGCATCGCGTACTTCGTACTACACTCCCTTGTAGCCCGATAACCGAAACAATTGAATTAGAAAAGTGCACCGGTACCAGTCATCGTAAACGTACAAACACGACGCTAATTCAATTTCAACGCGTTTCGCTTTGATATCGCGCACCGATGAACAAAGAGAACGAGATGCAAATGCCGCCCACGCAAATTCCTAGCACATACATATGAGCAAAGGCGCGCACCTTATGAACTTCATAAAAACCCTTCACTTTCGTCGCCCTCGAGATTCCTACCTCTCGAGCATCCGCCGTTAAGTGTATGCACTTTGCGTAATTGTCGTACACACGTGCGCGCCAGAAAAGAAGACCTCGACCGGGCGCAAGCAAAAACTGGCGCAAAGAAAACGCAGCACATCGCGCGGTGAGTAAAGTGAAGCGAAAGAGGGAAGAGAGAGAGAGAGGAGAGAGAAAAAACATGAAGATCACTTGAGCCGCAGTTTTCACGGTGGGTAAAAATGCGTCTCCGTGGACGTGGACAAACATGAACGCCGCAGAGGAGGTCGTGTAACGATAAAAACGGATCGAAAACGCGACCGTTTACGGAGGTTTTATAAGACAAGCGACCTTCGAGCGCGATATGCGCGAGTAAGCTCGTGAAGGAAAAACGTTATCAAGATTTTGTGCCAGGCGTCGTCGGTAAGGCGAAATGACCCGCGACGATGTCGAGCTTCACGCTGTCTTATTGGTCAAATTCCTAAGCGGCGCGATATTTAATGATTAATGACTGAGAGTCTGTGACGCAGGAAGATGAAAAAAACTAGTTCAATCCTTCGCGTATGAGCGAACCTTCGGCACCGACAATGATTCCTTCGGAACGAGATAGAATCTGAATCATTCAAGTCGCTCAACTTCAGCATACCTTGTCACAATTCAAGTGTCTTACCGACGATCTTCGTAGGGCAGAACTTTTTGGCTCCACCATGGAAATTAGGTACTAAGGCTGTTAAAGATTTCGATTGAAATGCAAGGAGGTGACGAAGCAGTATGCATTAACAGATAATATGTACTCAGCCGGAACGTCAAAATGACAAAGGATTAGTACAGATTTACGTCCGAGCGAGAATGCACATTCCATTACGGAAAGATAGCTCGACTTACGATAATCAAAGCATTCCTTGAACCTTAAAGGATAATGAACGGCGCGACGGCACGGACTGCTAAGTGCATTCACCTTTTATTCGAGAATTGCGCGGAGTGGAAGAGCAGGCAAGTAAATAGGCAGCCGAATGAAGAAAGGATGACACGAGTCCTCTGGGGTTACAGATCGCGAATCGCCTTATTGCGATCCCATGAGATCGCGTGAAAGAACGAAACGGGGGGAGGGACTTTAACAAGTCCCAAAAGCTTCTTTCTACTCGACATAGCCGTCTCGACGACGATCCGCAGGTCCTTGGGAATTCCAATTCTCTAATTTCCACTTACACCGCCCGACCATGCAGACGAACACGGCCGAACCGATATTCAAGAGCATAATTCAGCAGTGGTACCAATAAAAGGAGGACCCGTATGCAAACTCGGCTCGTTGGCCACTAATTTCATTGACAGACACCCTCCCATTAGATCGGCCCAATTTCACGTTAAACGCTGCTTGAACGAACGAATGAACATTCACGTACGAACACGTTCGCGAGAAATGCTACGATTTCGTCGAGATCGAGTCTGTAACATGTTTAAGGAGGAATGGGACAGACAATCTGGTCGAGAGTTAATGCCACATGGCGAAAAGGCATACATATTTACAAATGTGGATAATTTAGTGCATGTTTAACATGGACAAATGGATGATTAATATGTAGTTGGTCCTACGAAAGATTGACTTCCCGTTGAAAATCATTTTTGCGGTAAAAATTACCATTATTCGGTAACACAGCGCAGAATTTCTTATATTGACTGTACGATGACAAAAGAGCTTCAATTGCGATTTCTCCATAAGAGACCGTGTTAAATTAATACATTATTTTCTTCTGAACTATGTAGTAGGGAATTCTGAAATTTGGTATGCTCCTTTATTACATTAAAATACATAATCCCTCAGAACTGCAAGAAATTCTGTGATTTTCTTATGTGTGTCCAATTCCTCCTTAAAACGACATTTCAGCGCCTCGCACGGCAAGCAGGGAACGCTCTGAGTGTATTCTTTTGTCAGCTACACAACCCACCGTCCACAAGGGCACGCTTTCTTTTGTGCAATCAACGTCAGCGACTGTGCGATTTAGTTTAATATTCTTCGAGCCCTTGAGTGACAAGCGATAATTCCGTAGCGTGCGAACGCGAATAGGAGAGCAGGTAAAACGCGAAACCGGCGTGTTCGTCACGAAGCGAATGTTGCATGCGTGACGATCTCGCGGGAGCATTCTCGCGTGATTCGTCGATATAAACAACGAAAACTTACTGGCCGCTCGCGAGCCGCTGACGGCGGGTCTTTGTCGGGACGGTACCTATCTCGGCGCGAAATGAGTGGCACGGCGACCTAACGACAGGTAGCCACGGCTGAAAATGCACGGGTGGCGTATGCAAAGTGGAGCATTAGCATCGGCGAGTCGGAATACTGGCATAACGGCATAAAGCGACTCGCTCGTTTCATCTCCTCTCGCTGCCTTGTTAGTTGTACAAAGTGGTAAAGACGGAGATTTAAGGGGTTTGGCGGGCGGTGTGGATCAGGAATGGAAATCGTGAAGAATTGGATTGGCTAGATGGCGCGGCGCATTACGAAGACGTTAGCTGTCGTTGGTCAGAAGTTAATTTCGCTCGTCGCTCCAAGTTTCGCTAGAGATTAGATTTGCCGAATGACGTGACGCGAGGTTATTACGGCGATCGCGACGATTGCGCAACTGTGACATAAATACCAGGGAAGAATTGCGAGTGAAACACCTAAGCGTATCGAGCCGTTAATTGATATCATTGTCGATCTAACAGGGTTATCGACACGCATCTCTCTCCACGCACGTCCTAGAATTCTCAATGAGACAACGGTCCCTTGTTTGTCACTTTTTCCAGCCGGCTCTCGGCGCGTCATTACGAATCTGTCTCAGCGGGCCGAATGATTCATGAACGAAGAAGCGCACGTCGGGCTGGACCCATATCTCACGAGCGAAGCGCGTGTCGGGCTGGATTTGGAGCGCGACCGACGGATTACCGGAATTCGTCGAAACGTCCGAATAAACGAAATGCGAAATTTACGCGCCGTCCGTTTTCCAAGTTTCCGGTCCGCCCGCCAGCTTTCGTCGGCAAATCCTTTCGGTAGAATAACGGACGTGCGAATGGCGAGTATTACCTCGCGCCGCAATCTAAATTACACACACGTTTCATTAAGTCGAATAAGCCTCGGGCAGGCATAGGTAATCGTGTAACGCGGAATGAAACCTCGTGCGGCAGGTTGTTACACGTTACATCGGCTTATATTCGTGTCAATGGACGACTATTTGCGGTAGTAATTGTACGTTAACCATTCTCTTGGCCGATCCGAAAGCCTACGGTCACGGTTAGGTTTGCGGTCGGCCCTTTGTGTTCGGATGACTGATGTTCTTTTGAGAACGCCCACGCGTCGTCGGCACGAAATCCTGAACGTGAGTTACGTTCGGCGTTTGACCTTTGACTACTAGTCGCAGATCGATTGGCAACGATCGCGAAAAGAGTATAAAAATAATGTTGACGTCGAGCCAAGTAGAATGTCAAACGGGACTGGTTGATTGCAAATAATTGATTCGTTTATTTATAACCAATTGTCAGCGAATGCTGACAATAAACGAGAACGAATTTATAGTGTTAATAAAAATATTCAATGGTCGCACACACACGAATTATGAACGATTATCGTGTGTTCACGCAGGCAGCAGTATTGATTGAAAGCAGATTTACGCTCAAAGGGATGTTTGCCATATTCATTATCCAATTATGATATGGTCTCGAAGTTACAAGGCAATTAGTTTCGCCCATGTAGAAATTAAAATTCCATGAAGCAGACCTTGCGTGCCGGGCGTAACGTGGCGTAAAAACTAATCGTTCGAATCTTTACCACAGCAACATGACTGCGAACACGTCGTTCACTTTTATTATTAAAGCTTCTATATTGGCCGCCGTTATTGGTGCTTTTACACGTCCCAAAAGTCGCGTCCAATTTTCCCGCGAATTTCCCAATAGCTCGAACGAATATTTTATTTCGTAAATCGAGACCGGCAAATATTTCATCGGCAAACTTTTATGCCCTCCGCTCGCGTCTCTTAAACTGTCAGTTTCGAGAAACTGATAAAAAGTTGACGCGGATACAAAACTGCCGCTCAGTAAACTAGCCGAGAGACCTGGCGGAACAATGAATCGGCAAACTTGCGATTCCTGAGATGCGCTGCAAGTGACAATTTGTTACGGTGACAAATGCAACGATATGCTCTACGTTTGTCTCGAATCGATCAGAATCGTGTCACAAGACAGGCGAGCATAGTACTACCACATGAAGTTTTGCCTGTCATTAGCGACTATTAACAAGAACATTGATATTATCTAATACGACGTATCTCTTTGACCAATGACCATCACTAAACGCCACGCCGTACTGCTTCAACACCTCTCATTTCCGACCCCCGTCGAGCGGCAAAATAACGCGCACGCGGCGAACGTTCGGCGGGCGCAGTGCAAATTTCAAGCCATGACACAAATCGCGGCCCGACGCCGCGGCATCGGTTAATTATCCGCGATTACGCGACGCAGGAATATTCCCCCGTAGCGCAGATGATCGCCCGAGTTTCGACGGCATTCGCTACAATGTCGAACACAGAGACTGAGAGAGAGCGAGAGAGCGAGAGAGAGAGTACGGGGAAAATAATCAGATTATATGGACGACCACGTTTCAGGTCGGTCCCTTAATCCATTCGTTATAACGTTGCAATATACATTGACACTGCGGAAAATGTCCGCCTCTCCTGCCGCGCATATTCTCGCAGGACGAAGAGTAGAACGGAGTCGATGCAGGCGGATGCATCCACTGTGTGCACCGCCGCAAACGTTCTGCCCATGCATCGCTGCAATCTTGCGAGTAGTCGTAAAATTCACCTAACCCCCGTTATAACATTTACGTCTATCTACGGACTTCGGCTCCAACTCGTATCTCCTTCGAGTGGATATCGTCAGGTGCGTGTGTGCGATGAAATACGCATTGAAGCGGAATGGCGTAAAGCGCAAGGTGCGCTTTAATTCATCGGAGACACGCTGGCGGGAACGGATACGCTCCAGCCGAACGATGCGATTGCATTCGCTGTTTGTTGCCGTAACTTTATCTCCCCGACTTTTATACGGTATCCGCCGTACGGCACGACGTAACGTTCATTATGCACATAATTGGATGGTGTACCTGTCCTCCGCGAACTCGGTACCTGAACGTTATCGTACGATTCCATGTAACAATGCTAAGAAGTCAGACGTAAGCAGACGGCGAGGTTTTCAGGCAGTTCCTGTCACATTTCTCCTGACGCTCGACCCGGAAAATGAATATGGAAATCGAACGACACGGAAATGTCGTCGCTCGGTATCCAATTATCGTAACTTTATTGTTACGGCTCTTCCATCCACATGGCAATGCATTTCTTGGTTTATCGAGATAGCGCGTCACGATCTTGTCGCATGCAACAAAACACAAAACGCGAGCACGAAACCGATTCCACCGCGAAGATCCCCATTTTCCCGCCGTTGTCGTCGCATTCGTCAGGTAAAGCGCATATGTTGAAACCATGTCGACCGTCGACGCGGCAAAATGGCCGCTCGATCGCGACCCTTCCATTATAACTTATACGCCCGCGTATAAACTATATTCGCGCAATTTCGAACTCGATGGCGCCGCGACGCGCGCTCGGCCAGTAACAAAATTCACGTTACACCGCAATGGCCGTCGAATGCGTTTTCACGGTTGTCGGTGGTGGGAAAAAATGAATGAAAAAGAGAAGCAAAAAAAAAAGGAACATAGAGCACTCCCGTCCGCTTTCATACAACTCTCACGCATGTTTCGCGTTTAACCTTTTATCCGGTCGATTTATTGTGATGTAACGGCGCGCAATAATATCCGCGGAAATCCATATCGCGCCGTCGTTGCCACTGCCGAGTGCATTTTATCGCTGCTCCGGTCCTGCTAAAAGCACAAGATAGAAGAGGGTGGTGGGAAAGAAAAGAGCGCACAGTGAATGGGCAGCGCGATCGTAAAGTCGCCTTTAACTTTCATCGCAATCTTACGCACGAAGCAGCGCGGCGCATTTATAATGCTATCGAGTCCGCGTATCGCGCGACTGCAGTCGGCGGAATGAAAGCGCGCGCGAGCACGCTCGCGAATCGATGCTGCTCGGACGCGGCAACGGTATCGAGCCCCCGCGCTCGCATTGTTTTCGCCGTCGGCCAGAAACAATGCGTCCGCTAAAGGGCGTTTGATCAAACTGCGCGGAACCGGATGAGCAAGGTAATCAGATTGCGCCAACGACCGCGCGGCACAATGGCCAATTCGTCCGTTTGCTGTGTCGGAATATAAACTGTCACTCATAAGTACTCCGCAACTTGTTCGGTCGAGCCGAGCAAAAAGCAGACGAGCACACAGGCGCGCGCGCAGAGAAAAAAAGGCAACGTTCGATCGTTCCACCTGTCGAACAGCGTGTCCAAATGTAAATTTGCGCGCGTGTCGTTGAGCGAGTTGCCAGGCAACGGGGAAACGTTAATTTGAGGGCAGTGTGCAGGGAGAAAAAGAGAAAGAAAGAGAGAGAGAGAGACCGCATTAAGACGCTGTCGTCGTCGGGGAAAATGAGTGGCTATCGGTAAATGATAGGAGGCAAGGGGCAAGGTCTGCGTCCGCGGCGTGAGAAATTAATTAACCGTCGACGTTCGCCGCCGTTCGCGTTCGCTCGGCAAACAGGACGCGCTCGCCGCCGTTTCCAGGATCGATCGGAAACCGGTAACGCTAGCCTCGCGTGTGCCGGCGGCGTGCGCGTAATTGACGTCGCGTGCGTAAGGATTCGATTCGCCGCGCGAAAGTGCACGACGGGGAGGGAACGAGAACGTCAACCGTGCCCGCTGCCATTTTAATTACCCATTCTCGTTATCGCTAAACGAGGTGCGGATGTTCCGTGCCAGTTATTAACTCGGACGCAAAGCCGGAGAAGATGAGCTTCGCGGGGTTGCCTGGGAGCCGGGCGCACAATTAACAAATTTTAATTATTTAGCCAGGCCGAGAATACGGAAAATCATCGTAGAGCGGGTCGTAAAAAATTAACCGATAAAAATGTGCTATCGCAGGGCGAATGAAAGGGACTGCAGCAACGTGTCAATATTTCTGGCCGGAAATAGTGGGCGCAGAGGATTGATAGCTAATTTCGCGTTTACTCTGCAGGGAACAAAGGTGCAATAATTATAAGACACGGGGAATGCGATAATCCGGGCTACAGCAAATATTCCGGCGCATGAGTACACAAGACCGCACCTTCTTAAAGCACGGCCTGAGTGAGTCGGGCGACGGGATTATGCGGGAAATGAAGGCCTGCCACCTCACGGACACACTCCATTCATTCTCCATCGGTGGCACATGGGCCTTTCTTTGCACGAACCGTGAGCTCCTGACCGTTCTCGTGCGCGTTTTCATTACGTAATTTGCCCTGACGGAAAGCAGCGTTTAATACGACAGAATAACTCCTTGTGGCGCATGAAAGAACAGTTAGCGAGTAAGTTTATATTCCGTGTAACATGCTCGTTAGGAACCTGACTGCCGATACTTCCTTCTTTTTTTAGCTACAACTTCGAATTGTTCGAATTGCAAAGCGACGGTACGATTAATCAACGTCGCAACGGGCGACGGCGTGACAACTACGAAGTGCGATAGAAACTTCCGTTGCTTACTAGAAACCATGGAAAACGAACGAGAACTATCTCATCGTTACACACTGTCATTGAAATCGTCTCTGACAATTTCTGTGTTCGGTTTACGTTCGATAATAGCGCTTTTCGTTACGGACACGCGCGCGTGTGAGAGAGAGAGAGAGAGAGAGAGGCAGAGCGCAATGTGCGCAGGCTTATAAAATAGTTGACAAAATGTGTATCGTGAGCGGAACGAGTTAATTACACATGGCGTCGCCGGGTAACGAGCAGGTATGCATTACAATTGATGTTAACGCCAGCAGACGCTTGATATGTATCCAGGAAATGTCACCATCGCCAGGCAAACGTATACGGGGTGGCACAATTGCTGGAATCGCACATATGCTAATTGCTGTTCCGTTACGGTATCGATCGAGCGGCAGGCTAAAGACATACTCTACCGGATATCATACTGTACGTCTTACGAATCGATCCGCGCCATTTAGATATCCCCCCCGGCTTGGCTGGCATAACGAGGCCGTCGGTGCAGCGGCCCTGAGCTGTGTGAATCGATATTCGATAATATTAACCCCTTCCTGTCCCCTTTCATTCATCCTTCCTTCTCTCTCTCTCTCTCGCTGTTTGTATACTGTTACCCCGAAATCGTTCTCTTATCGGCATTTCGCTCTCACTTCCTCTTCCCTTTTTTTGATACCCTCACTTTGTCCCGCGAGGTTCAGTGCGCAGCTTTGCGAGATTTTATTTAGATACAGAAAGCGACTTCTGACGGCGACGCTATTCTCGAGAATAATTGCTTCCGTTGCGATGCAAGTCGGACGAGAGAGGGTGATTGACAGTGGCGCTTTGGAAATTGAATAGAACAACGTGTGGACGAAAGTTTCATGAAAGAGACGGCATTTTGATACGGATATATAAGATAATCGTTTTGCTTCGAACGATGAAAGGCTGGAAAATGTTAAGAGTGCCGATGTACGTGGTCGATGCAAATGATAGGGAAGAAGTTTGATGATTAGAGACATTCCCGTAATGCTATACATAACCAGCTAATCTACCGGCGTAACGAGGCGGAAAGTTGGAAAATGTCAGATGCGTCGACAAGCAAGCTATTCACGAGTACAACATTTACGAACCCCTATTATGCCGAACGTATTGTACATTCGGTGGGTGTAACTGCGTAATAACCTCTATGAATCTATGCACCGCGAACAATGTGCACACGCACCAATTGACGTGATTAATCTTAGCAACACCGAGTCTCCGGTCTGAACACGAATTAAACACAGCACGGTGCTTCTTTCAAGAACTAATTGTGCTTACGAAATTGTTACGAATAGAAAGTGAACATTATGCGCACAAATGGAGAACAAGCATTGAATGATCGGACATTTCGTTCGTCAGCGCTTCTGTAAGTGGAGGCGGAGTCAGTGGCTTTTGACCAAGTTCATCGATTTCTGCAGTATACCTGCGCGCCGTTATATTTTTAACGACGTCTTTCCCGGTTCGTTGACCCCTGTCAAAGTCGACATGCGACGAATTCCGCACAAAGGTCGACTCTAACCGCTCTAGTTAACTCGATTAACAAACCCGGACGTTTAATATCAGCCGTGTCAGGCCGCGACCAAGGGAACGAGACGTTAGTTTGCAGATAACTGTAGAGAGCGGACGAAAAGGGAGGATGGAAAATCATTAAGCGAGTTAACCTTGACTAGCGTGGAATCTGTAACGAGTTTAATTCGCGCCCGCCTTTCGACGCCAGTCGGAACGTACGCGAGCGTAATACGCATACCTTGCTGGCGAGATGTAATTAACGAGTGACATAGCGTTCCTTTCACCGCCGCGCTCGATACGATCTTTCGAAAAACCCGCGCGAGGAATTCAATTAGCGGCCGGCATATCGGAGCAGGAAGTCATCGCGATGGTTCCGTAATAATCACGTTGTTGGATTAAGAGCAAAACCTATAATCCAATTTTTCAGTAATTTTCCATTACATATCTTCAACTGTTGCGAATATTCTAGTCTCATTGGGGCCTTTGTAGTCTTCTCAAATTACTTTCAATTTTCGATCGTAATTCAGGAGCAATTTTTCAGATACCACCACACTGTCAATAACAGACTTCCACAGCGCCAACTGTTGAGTCGCATCAAATCGTGCACGATAGACAACAACAAGCGTCGTAGTAATAACAAGTAAGTGCGCGCTGGTAACTTTATCGGGTGGCTTCTCATTTTCAATGAAGTCACCTTTTTTCTGTTATCAACGAGACGTCCGATAAGAAAGACTTCTCACGTTACCAGTAGGAATTCTCGACGCAGAGACGCTTCTTCCGAGTCGGCAGAACAGATCCAATGATGCAATGTGTTAAATATTTCAAACTTTATCAGATAGACTTCTAATAACTGTCCATTTGATGGGCATTGTTTGTTCAACACTTCCAATGAGTTAATTAGACTGTCAACAGCGTTACATTTAAACCCATGAAAATATACTATTCGTAGAACAGCAACGTCGATCACCATAATTATAAATGGTAGTAAGATTTATGCAAGATCAATTTACCAGTAACAACCCGAGTGTTCCCATCTTTCTATCGCGTCATGTGCAGCGATAAATTTTCGAAAACGCGCTTACAGCTCAAGCCCCCGTTCAACAACCGCTACCAAAGTCGCGGTTCGGTCTCGTTACGTATGCACGCCGGTGTTCGCGCGACCACACGCGGCAGTCAACAAATTGGTATATTTTATTGTGAGGAGTTACGATAGAAGCCGTTGCCGCGACGGTGACAAACGCGGTTCCGGCGTTATTTCCTGCCGTTTGACGTTCTCCCCGCCCGCGCGACGACCCGGGAACAGCCGGCAGAGAGCAACGGCATGCGCGTAAATTTGCACAAAAGCGTATTTCACGGCGTCAATCAAAGCCTGATGTCAAAAATCCAAAGGGGCGACGCGAGATTGTCTCGCTTCTCTTTCCTATCTCTGCGATTCTCGTAGTGCATCTCTTTCTGTTGCTGTCAAAAGGACGCGCGCCGATTAATAGACGCGTGCACTCGTGCACTCGCCTGAAACAATCCGTGTTCGACGATAATTATAACAAGACAAACGTAGGAAGCATTCTTAAAAAATGGTGGCTTCGGAGTCAGTTGATAAGATGACGATAATAAAGAATTTTCCGTTGTATTTCAGCCAAATTTTCAATGTACGTACAGTGCACGTACTTGGATATAAGGTACGTCTTCTTCCAAAATCGCGAACGTAATAGTTCTATGCGGCTTGTTGGACATAATAATGAAGTGGTTCAGTGGCATTGATTTCAAGCAGCAGAGTATTTTTTACGGCAGCCTGGAATTGTATCGGAGACCTTGTAGACGTTCCGCTAAGCAATTTGGCGAGTGAAAGAATGCGTAATGGTACGGTGATAAATGGGGTAAACGGCATGTGCGAGTCTTTGCTCGCGTAACGACTGTATAATTACATACCGTAGGACAGGTATGCGTGCGAGTTTATGGGCTTTTAACCGTCCGAACCGCTGGCAATAAAGACGCAAGCATATTTCACAGTCGAAGAACCATGTTTCAAAGTCTGATACTCTTCTAGGAAGGTGCGACCACACTCGTTGAGCTCACGACCTTGCACGCTTCATCTGCAATCTTCTCAACAGCTGCGCAACGTCTTCATCGTTTTCCAACTTCGTCCTCTCCATAAAAACAATATTAATAATAATCAGTCTATTAGAATCCATCGTGATGCACTTTCTCAATTGCGTTCGCACATCGTTCCTCGCACGGGTTCGGCCCTCGCCCGATCCAAATCTTCCTCCCAGAACATCGTCCCGCTGAAAAACGTCCTACTTCGGCTCGAAACTATCTTATCGGCATAAGTTTATCCCTTGGACGAATAGGCCGGGCGCCGTGGGACATTGGGCCGCTGGACTCGGCGGAAGAGTAGAAATATCCCGCCGTTTTATCCCACATCCGTTCCATTGTTCGCGGCTCGACCTGGATGCGCCTAAACGTTCCCAGGGGCGACGCGAGGCGTCGGAAGAATTGCTCGAAGGAGAACGGGGGGGGGTGGGGTGGAACTCGAGAGTGCCGCGCGGAGTGAGAGTTTCGTCCTCCCGAGTACGTCGTCGAATCTCTCCCGCGCGCTCGCGGAATAATGATTTCCGCAGGTGTCGAGCGTTTCCGGCAGTTGGCCGCCCTAACGAGCCGCTTAACACTCCGAACTTCGACGGAGCTCGGCCGGGGTCCGTTGTTCTCCGGCGAGGGGATACTTTTCGCGTGGAATTGGAGGGGGGGAGGGTGGTTGAAATCTTCGCGTCCATCGATTTGCAGAATTCAGAGAACCCGGGTCACTGGGTTTACGGTGGCTCCGGGAATGGATCGTAATCTTCTCGTAGCCGCGCAGTTTCAAGTGACGATGTGACCCGACGCAATGCCAACGAAGAGGAAAAGTAGTTTCGGCCATGTCAAAGATCCGCGCAACTTTCCGCCTGGCAAGCTTGATTCGCACAGGACTTGAGCCTGATTAAGATTACCGTTGTAACGTAATAGTCTCGCGGTGTCGTGTTAAGGTCTGACTGTTTGCAGAGACTACCTGCTGAAGGGAAATTTACGTCGACCTGACCTCAAAATCAATTTGATGTATCTACCGTACAATATGCGACTAACAAACCCCCCCGCAACCCAATTCGCCGATAAACGCGCAACACAGCCGCCGTGCCCGACGACAAGCGGGTCGAACGAGCGAAATTAAAACCTTCGCGTGTATTACGAGAACGCTGGGATATAAATTCATCGTCGCGACAAGCGACGGGAAATAAAAAAAATACACACCCACACACGGCGAGCCCCTGCAACCTTTTTCAAACAGCTACCAACGTATTCCCGGGGAACGATCTAACAATTCCCATTGTACTTCGTGTAACGCGAATATTTACGTGTCGCCCGTGTAGAGTAGGCTGCGAATTGAAAAAAAAAATAATAATAAAAAAGTACGACGTCAGGGGGGAGAGAGGAGCGGAAGGGCGGGCAGAAGCTCGGCGGTAAAAGTGCATTCAGCGACGCTTCATTTTTTATGCGGCGAGAAAAACGAAAAGTATCGACCACGAGGACGAGGCGTGGTGCGCGACACGCGATATTATACCTGCACCTCCTTTTGAATTCGCGCGTATGCATCCTATGCGACATTTTTTTTCCTCTTTTCCCTTTATTCATGCCGCCACTTTTCTCGCTGCACGGACGCGCATACGTTACGACGTGCAAATTAAAGTTACTTTGCTCCGGTGACAGGGCGATTATTACGCGTCGGCTTATATTATAGCGGGACGCAAGGCGTTTAATTCCGCTTAACCTCCTGACTGCCGCGTTCTTTGTACACTTTTTGCACTGCGACCCGTGAAATGTTTGCGTTTTCATTAGTATCGTGGCACGGATCTTTCGGCCGAAGGACAAGAGTTGCATCACTGAGCGTCTATTATTCTATCGTATTACGGCTAACGAAAGCACGTAAAGAATCACGGAGATAGAATCATCCCGTTTCACGTCGCGTTTGAGCATTATCTAAGATGCACGCCGAAAGAGCCAGGAGAGGCATTGAATGTTGGAGCTCGGCCAAAAAGCGAAGGGAAGAAGAATGTCGCTTGACAAGGGAATCGCATAGCTTTACGAGTACTCCACGTTCTCTCCGGCTCGTCCCCTTTTCGGTGAACGCATTTTGCTCGATGGCTTCTGATACGTACACGTTTCCGCGTGTTTGCACACCCAAATGTTACGGCCAGTCACGTAGTTTACGTTTATCGTCGCGAGCTAACGTTTACCGCACGCTCGCGAAACTAGAGTGCACGTCAAGCGTCACGTGCCCCGTCATAAAACGTCCGACAGGATCTCAAAGATCGTTGCTTTTCCAAACGCTAGATTACATCTTTTTATCTTCCTTGGCTATTTTTTTTTTTAAATCGCATTTGTCCTCCCCCATATAATCTCACAACACTCGCTACATCGCGTATCGATGTTTATCACCTGATCTTCCTTGCCGTCAGGGCGGCATTCCCTGCCAATATTGAACGACCAAGCCTGGAGGAGAGGGTGGTGGGACAGAGGAACGGAGTAAAATGGCTGTATCCAACGGTCGTGAGCTTTGCCATGCATTTATTCCGAATTTTGCGGAGACTACGTCATGCGCTTGATACGAACCCACATTTGCGCGCGCGTATGTATAATGCGTATATAGACGAGCCGCGCGCATCAAGGCGAAACTTACGTGCATGCATCGGGGAGCGTGCGCGAGAGGAAAAGGGCAAAAGAAGGAGCGAAAGAACGGTGGGGTAAGAGGGACGGCGAGAGGGTGGACTCGGTATCGGGGCATGTGCAGGTGGGAAATTTATTGTCGATTTTACACGGCGCTGCGTCGCGACCCGCTCGCCGGGAAAATTTCGACCGTACTCTTCGGCCTCGGGCTTGTCGATAAGCCGCCTCGGTGTACATTAATCTGCATGCGCGTGCATTTCGCGTACAAGTCGGCTGCCGCACGCTCTTTCTCTCTCTCTCTCTCTCTCTCTCTCTCTCTCTCTCTCTCTCTCTTTCCCTCTATGTATCCTTCTCGCTCTTTGCCATCGTCGAAGTGAACACGCGCTGCCCTTTGCCACTACTTTCATTAACGCCGACGTGCCAAATTATCCCGGAAGCTTCAGTTCATGGCTTTTTTGCTTCCCTTCGCCATTACACGCCGTGGCTGGCGAGAGGACGTGTAGAAGTGTCATGTGTTATTTGTAGAGGCGGTGGGATTAGAGCTGAAGCACTCGTCGGTTCATCATGTTCGTTCGATAATTATTGACGTCAATTTAGCGGAAGACGTTTTAAAATACGTCTGTACTACCCCGTTATTTCTATCGCTCCTTTTGGAGTATTCTCGTGTGCGCGACCTTATATGCACCGTTATCTTTATTGAAGTGTCTTATTCAGTATGCACGTTATGCACAAAACTACGATTTATTAGCCATGCATTCGTCTATCCTTTGAAACGGTTATCTCGAAAAGTGAACAGAAACTTATTGTCCGCGGAATGTGAAACGAATCACTGATTATTCCAATCTTCTCGACAGTCACTCGTTCCGTTGATCACGAATATGAATAATGAAACTGGATCACCTGTTAAGAAGTATACGATCATTCGCCGTGCCTTCCGAGAAACGATACTGAAACAACTCCCGTTAAATGCCAATTAGATGTACGACGTTCGCGAATCGACAATCTAAAATGCCGTATTAATCGCAAGAATCCAGCGAAACGAGGCCGGATCAGAGGTCGCGTTGACGTGAGAAAAGTACATCGCAGCCGGAAGTCGCTTTCATCTCTCGGGCAAAGGCTAAGGACGCAAATATTTTCCGGTTCCATTGAGAAACCGTCTAATAAACCGTCGCGACGACGAATCAGCCGGAAATTGGAGTGCGCCAACACTTTCGTCATGGTTGATGGGAAGGCAGATCGATCGATCGAACCAAGTTCCGTCGGTTCGCCTCTTATAAAACAATTAGCCCCGAAAGTTACGAAAGGCGAGCATCGATTGACGATGCGTGACGACACGCAGGGCAGCAGGCCCGGCAGCTAATGTGACGCGAAACTTAATGGTAGCGTCCCATGGGATTTCAATGCGACCGTTATTCACAGGCAATTTGCGATATTAAAACGTAATGCGCCGGTCGGGCTTATTAACGAGATTATTAAACGCGCCCGGTCTGATATCTACGGTAGATTAATTGCGGACGATCATGATCGCGCGGTCAGTACTTTAATTAGCTCGTGCGTGCGGCCCGAGCGGCGCAATTTGTTGCCGCGGAAAAAATATTTCGGCAAAACTCGATATCGCTTAATTAACCGCGGTCAGCTAGTTTTTCCCGTATTTTTTTCCCCCCGTTATACACGTACGCAAACGAAATATTGCGCGAGGCACGCCGGCGGTGCAGGGGCGAGGGGGGGAAAAAAAACATGAATCTCTACCTGCAACGATTTCAATGTTGCGTTTAACGTTACCGCGCTCCAGATTATTTTTCGCGGTAATTTGCGCGGTAGTCAGTTCGCGGAACTATTTCGGAAAAACAGCGAGGAATCGAAGTCGGTCGCTGTGGAAATATTCTCGGGACAGAGTAAACGAGAGAGCTCGGGAGTGGATATTGGAGGGTTGTAAAGCGACGCTATTTTTCCGTTGATATCGAATTCGATTGCAAAAATAATATGAAGTGTGTGTTAACAGGGAATTAGGCTCTTCGTTTGTCTGGTGATTGGAATATTGAAATAAAAGGCCGTGACATCGGGAACGGAACGTTTCGGGTCGAGCATGCGGAACGCAAAGTGAATTGTGTTTGTACGAATTTTTGGAAGAAAATCAACGGACCGGCGTTGTCGATAATGCAAAGGTCGTGCCACGAGGACTACGTTACTAATTCCACGCTACCGGCTTCGAATCAACGCTTGCGAAACGCTGCTCTCTCTCTCTCTCTCTCCCGCTCATACTTATCACCGTGCTGATTGAATATTTCTTTTTTTATCACCAGAACGCCCGTTCTCATTATTCGCCTACATCTGCAGTGAATGAAAGCGGCTGGAATTCTTTCCCGGCCCCAGTGTTACGCGCCGTTTTCATTCGTTCCTCTTCGATATATGTAGCGACGGATGGTTTGATAAAATGCATTGATCCGACATGACAGAGATTAAACTGACGTGCATAAACTAGCGCATGCTGATGAAACGGTCCACGCTTGCAATAAAGTTCGCAAATAAAAATTCTGTTTATTGCAAACATTAGATTGTAGCTGGAGGCAATTATGAAATCGTCGACATACGCGACTTCGCATACTCTCGCGCTCGCCGATCGCTATTTATCATACCGGCGTGATCTAACATTTTATTCCTTCGACTGCAGCGGATTATATGCGTGCAAAATCCGTTTCACAAATACGGATCGAGCAGGCGAGCAAACACGAAGAGATCACAGTGCAATCCTTCCGCTCGCATTAATCGAAAACGATTCTCGTTTCATGAATGGGCATAAATTCCCTCTAATAATCGCGGCGTACGAAGTCGACGTACACAGCACGATTCAATAGACTCTTCTCATTTAGCGATTAGCCCCCTCCCGATCAAATGTACCGAGTGTCACGAATTAACCGACAATTGCGCGTCCCAGAGTGCAAGCGTCGTTCCGAAGCAACCCTTCAAAATGGCATCACCGAATGACGCGAAAAATGGCCGGGAACTGGATACGCGTGTTGTCGAGGAGCTGACATTTACCGGAGCATTTTCTCTCTTTCTCTCTCTCTCTCCTTCTCTGGACACGATGCAGCGAAAAACTTGTTTATTGAATATATCACCGCCGAGCTCCACTCACCGTTATCGCACATTCTCGCCGACTGTTTCCCCCGTTCTCGCATGAGTGAGGTCTATAATTACAAACGTACACGATAGAGTAGTACGATCCAATGCCGAAGGCGACGATGCAGCCGTATCGTCTCTGCACACTGGTATCAGTGCCAGTGAATACGTTTATGTATGAGTTCGGTCGGTTCCACGCGTACACACGTTCATCGAGAACTATGTGTCTCAAAGTAGCGCGGGATATACATTCATTACGTGCATTCGTCGCACAGGTGGCGCATATACGATGCACGCGCATGTGAGAATTTACGTGCACTAAGGTGTAAGCGTGTGTGTACACATGAATAGAGAGGGGCAAAATCGTATTGGCGTGGGTGATACGCGCGAGCCGAGGAGATTTTGCACGTTCGCGACTGAAACGCAGCATGTACGCGCCGAGCGGAGACTTGTGCTCTCGGCGCAGATATGTATCTGAGCCTGTGTTCAACTATGTACAGGGTACACAGTAGCGTATTCGACTATGTACAGAGTGCCCGAAAAGCGAAGCAGATCCTACCGTCTTGTCGGTTTGGTATCTTACAAAAATAAATGACGCGGAAACGAAGAGAAATTGGTAACTCTGAAAATATCCCTAGGCCCTGAAACTCGTACATATCTACCCTCGTCGACATCCAGGCTAGTTGACACGACGCATCCCTTAAAACCATGAATACCGAACTTTCACGTCAGGATCGTAATGTTCGAAATATCCACTCAGCTCGCGCGCAGCGTCCTATATCCCCATATATTTAGATTTAGTATGGGATTATACTTCGATTCGCAATTTAACTTCGCCGGAACATCCCCCTGCCCGAAGTTACGACGTATCACAAAGTGTTACACTGCCTCGTCCTGACGTCATTATAACGCTGAACCGCTTTATGCGTCCCGACCACAAATTTAATACTTACTTTGATAGGCACGGAATAGTTACCCGGCGTGAGATTATAAACTCGGCAGGGGTCAAGGAATGCCTTTGACCCGATATATCAGACGCAAGCAACGTAACCGGTCACTCGCTATTGGGTTACGCGTTATTTTACATTCAGATAACGTTGCGCCCAGGTCACAAAGGCTTACGAGGAATCCTTTCGCGGGGACACCTTGATATTCTGTACACCCTGTGGACAAGCGTTCTCGTCCCGGCGCGGAACGGTGGGCGGGTAGCAGAAGGACGGCCGAGCTGCCAGGACTCCGAGGAATCGATATTGCACAGGACGATTTATGGTCGCGTGCTGCTCGAATCATCGATTCGTGTAATGACTCCGGCGCGATACAACTTGTTCAGCAAATGAGATGACGGTCAAAGCGTGCGAGGAGTCGGGCAAAAATACGTCCTGGCGGAGCGAAAGTGTATGTAAGAGTACCGGGTGCGCGGTGCATTTTCTTCGACGATGAGGTCTTCGGCCATCGTCTGTTCCTTGCGAGTCTATCTTGCAACCTGGACGGATCGTATTGATACTGCTGATTCTACCTCGTGAGACGCTGTTTTCTTTCTGGTCGGGAATAGACTGCGGTCCGATGGACTATTGTCTTTGAAAGCAAGGAAACTAGCGGATGTGCCAAAACTGAAGAATAATTATGCTTTTCGTATACTGTATAACGCGCGCGTGCAAGCACGTTCTACGTAGGAAATTCAGCAAAATAAACGTGCATATCTTTATCGTCTTGAACTGCATGGAGATATTCGTAGAGACACACGTGTTCAGACTGGTTCTTCTTTATCTTGCGTTCCAACAACGTATGAGGAAATGCATGTTTTTTCGTTGAGTTCATTGTTGTTTTCCCCCCTTCCATTCTTTTCTTTGGCCACTATGAGGTAATATGGCTTGACAGGATATGCGGGAGTATAAAATAAAATTGCATACCTCGAGGTAGCGAGCAAGAGACACGTCCAACGCAGCGAAACTTTGTTAATCCGTAAGGTAAATACCCGGTTGTCGTTCGTGGTCGGCGGAAATAATGGAGCAACAATAATCGCTTCCGCCGATTTACAATCGAGACGTTGAAAAATACCTGACGCGAGCTACGAGTACTTTCCATGTCAAACACTGGCATACACGATAGAAATTCCTTTCATTTAAACGCGAGCAGCGAGGGTCAGAGATGAAACTTTCAAAAATAAAATTATTCCCGCTATACGCTTTCCCGAGGGGATAAACTTATTAAAACTGATTAAGACAAACCTACCCTCCGAAACTTCGCGTAATATCGTCATAAAGCAGGTCTCTTAATTTCCTCCGAAATTTCGGTACGCAAAAGACATAATCTGTATGAATGGCGTTTTGGAAGCGAACAGGAAAATGAAGAGCACTTCGTTTGACCCGCGTATTCCCGCAAAGAGCGCGACCGATCTCAATTAAATAAGCGCTCTCGTCTATTCCTCATTATCGTTTAGCGCCGGCATGATCCCGCGACTGGACGCGTCGACGCGCGAGCAAAAAAAAAAACAAATGTGCCTTCCTCCGCCGCGGCGAAAAGAATGGAATAATAGCGATAGCGTTAATGATCGCGATGCATTTACTTCGGGGGAGCCGGGTAAGTTACGCCGGGGTGCCGACATTGAAAATGAACTCGCGCGTAATTACGACGGCCTCGCGCGCACGCTATCTCTCTTTCTCCCGCGTACACAGCCTCCGTCATAATTTATACCGCGTGCCCGAGCTTCGTGCGGGCACCGAAAATACGCCTGACGATATTAGTGGGCAAAATATATACACGGGCCGAGATTAATATATCTGTCGGACCCATTCGCGTATCCGCGCGTATAGCCCTCGTAATAGCCGGCCGTTACTTCGTTAAATCAGCGGAAAATCACACGGCCGCGGTGTTATTACCCACGCTCTCTTCCTTTTTTATTTTTTTTATTTCGTTCCGGTCCCTCGACTCGTCGCCCTTCGTTACGGCGGATGTGCCACAGCGGATTTCAAAAACGTCGGCCGGCGTTTCGGCGGGTCGGTGTAACGAAAATGTGGCTGCGGGACGTTCGATTTCGTGGCAATCGGATCGGAAACAATAAGTTGCGAAGGTTGGGAGGCGGATAAACGTTTTAGGGGAATTTTTGCTGAAAGGCGCAGTAAAAGTTCGACGGCCGCTGGATACTATTGGCACTCGATCCGGGGCCGGATTATTGGAACATGAGAAGTATTGCTTGGTACGGCCGGGCGTGCCATAAGACACTTCGCGGCAACGTGGTTCCGGACAGCGGATTACAGAAAAAGTATTCCGTAGACGTGTTAAGAGACAGAACCCTCCCTTATCCGAGTTCTAAATCCTCCAAAAATAACCTATCCCGCCAGTCGTACAGAAAAGTGATTCCGACATCACTGTACCATCCTACGAAACTCACGACTCATATCCGCCGACGCGGTAAATCTCGCTTGCCAATACTTACTTGTTTGTCGAAGCGTAATCGCTGCTAGGTGACGTCGAGCGTACGTCTAATAAGTCTCATCCGCGCACACGTGACCAACACCCACGCGCACGTCCGCACGTTTCTCCTGCCTTCCGACTCTCGAATGAAAAGCTTATCCCACAATGATCACGACTGGGGAAAAAAAAAATTGTACGCATCACTGGACGCACATCCCGCGAACCTATTCTCCCCACACTGTCCTCCTCTTCTCTCTTGAGCCAAAAGTCGCGGTAATACTGGAGTCCGGCCAGTGCTCGTCGCCTCCGCTCCCTATTCTCTTTCTCTCTTTACTCTCCCCCCTCTCTCCTCTCTCCCGTGACCCCCCCTGCGGGATTTGCTTGCCGGCGAAACGTCAAAATTCACTCCCGTTACCGAACTTTGTACCGTTCCCGGCAGCACGGGGCACTAACTCGCAAGCCGTAAGGTAGCCCCGCCGTTTTAGCGCCAATCCAATTTGTCGCGATCGATGCCCAACGACCCCCAACGACGTCCAACGGCAGGCCTCGTACTCGAATAATCGACTAGTCGCGTCGCGTCGGCCCAATGCTCTTTCTCTCTCGCTGAATCGCCCCTCGCGACTTGAGACAGTCGAGAAATCACTCCCGCCGACGATCCGTCATCCGCGATCTGCGCAAGAAAGGACTGCCTTAACGTTCGCCGGCCGATATACGTACCAGGGACAAGTTCGCTGTCTGTTTGACGTACGACGCCCGACTCGATAGTCGACCCGAGTCGACGTGGACTCGAGCGAAAGAAATCGGACGAATTTCCTCGAGTAGTCTGTCTCTTTCACCCCTGTCCGTTTTGTTTCGAAGGAGGTCGTGGCAAACATATTCGTCGGCGAGCTGGAAATTACGGCGCGCGTTTCGAGAACAGAATCGAGGCGGTTGTTTGGCTCGTTACTGCCGTACGGCGCGTGTGTACACGCTAATTTGTATTATGGGGCTAATGTGGAAGAAGACGGGATTTTCCGGCGAAGTTCTGCGACTTCGTTAACGCTGAAATTCTGTATACCGAGCGAAAAGTTTTTGTAAACTTGATATGGAGTATAATGGATATTGTCTGCGCCCGTACTGGTGGCAAATATCGTCTGGGGACTTAAGAAAATTGTGGAATTGGACGCGCTATTGTGTTTCAGCTTCTAACGTGTTCCTGCAAATACTCGTCATTGCTGTCACGTTTTGTTAAGGGATTAACTGGAGTCTGTGCTATTTCTCACGGCAATGTGTACTCCGCTTTGCATGTAAAGTCTCGCCATTACTGTTCCCCGCATCGATGACACTTCGGTATGGAATTTCAGGAGCATTAAGAGACTGAGCAAGCGTATAATTTTCCGAGGAAAAGCAATCTACGACAATTCGATGACACGTTCAAGAAAATACCAATTCTAATAAACTGTCCCAAGTGTCACCAAGGATTTTCCTAATTGATGATCGTTCCAATTGAATTGTCACTCGGTCCAGGTATAGAAAATTACGAGGTTCTTTCCATCAAAACAACTGACATCACGACCTAATAGGTTTCCTTCTGAGAACAGTTTTATCATTGTTCTGTGATAATAAAGACGCCAACGCATAGGAAAGGCACCTGCGTTAGACGAACTTAACCAGCCATATGTTCATACACGTATGTAAATTTATAGATAAATTTTGCGCGTACAGGCCCGAGTAAATATTCTCATTGTCGGTACACGTTCTTGCAAAATCTCGACATTGTCGCTATCGACAAAATATGGAGCGCAATCTGGAGTCGCGCGACACGCAAACAACGAATCGAAATAAGAAAAATCTCTTCGGCTCGCGCCGGCCACACCGCGAGCGTATAATTACTCAAACGAGCATATACCGGGTAACGAGACTCAACTTACACAATCACTCACATCCGCGAAGCCGCCGGCGAGAGAAGCTGTCGATCTGCTCCAGGGATTGGGTACTCCAAAGAAATCGCTCCTAACACAAAACTGCTTATCGATCCGCACGATCGACTTTGATACCTTACAATTTCGAACCGTCCAACTCGTCTCCGTGAATGAACGTGCGAAGAAAAATGAATATATCCGAAATTACTTCTCAGAACACGAACTTTCCCGGAGCCCTTCTGCTACGATTCACTGCTGGATCGTATTGAAATCTTGCAGCTTGCGATCGCGAAGATACCGAAAGAGCGCGGTCAACGTGGGTGGGACCACGTGCGTTCGCGCTCTGCAGAGGCGAGAATCGGGGAACGCTGGCACGATCGATCGTGGCCGAGGTGTCACTGGATCGGCACCGGCGTACATCCTCGCAATTTATAAAGCCTCGTCCGCGCTCTTCCCTCCTTATCCGCGCGACCTGCGTCGCTCTCGCTCGCACTCGCCCTGACTTTGCTCTGCCGTGTCGTCCGGCTCGTTATTATTCCCCTGCCAACTGCCTTTTCCCCTCCCGTCGGCCGAATCGAGAACTCCGTGCTGCGACGATCCACCCACCCGTTATAACTCACAATCAGTCTACGGCGCTTGGCGGTTTGTTCATCGGCGCTAGTTCGAGGTGTGATGGCCCGTTTGTAATCGGAGGTGATCTAATATGGCATCATAATGCACCCAACCATAACGTACTGAAGTCGGAGACAATGTAGCTGACGGCGTGTCGCTGCCAAATATTCCAATGCTAGTCGCATACACTGCCGGCCGCAAGTTTTCGAACGACACCGACTCGATGTTGTATTACACGATGTAATGGCGCGAGGATTATTTTTAGGAGAATTATTCTCTCACCTCTAGTCGGGAGTGTATTGTATTTATGATTTTATGACGCTACCACCGTTTTATGCGTCGCAAAAATTTTCCGTCACGAACATTATTAGGACGTAGTCTAGAATGTGAAAGGTTTTCGAATAACTCACACGCGGCGTACTGCTCATGCTGCTTCGCTGGAGAGTCTGGAATTTTGTGAAGTCGTGTTGTTGATGGACGACTGGAACATCTCGTCGCGTGGGTGGATTTCTACGAAGCCATGAACAGTCGATCTGTAATCAAATGTTTTTCAGATGTCAGTATAGGGACGTCGAAGGAGATTTGAGAAATTTGATAAGAGGTACCGTAACCGAACCCGTTTATTTTTTGGCGTAGGTGTCAGTGACGCAGAAGAAATTCCGCAGTCTACAAACACGGTCTCAACAGTCATATTTCGAACGAGACAGCCGAGTTGAATTATGGAGCCAATCGAAAGATATTGTAGCTGGGAAAAGCGTCGTTCACATCGGCCCGGGGTCCGGACGATATTTTAAAAGATCAGATTATTTCGCGTGCTACACGAATGGATAGAATTATGGGTTGAGGTTAAAATTCACCACCCGTTGCCGGGCCGAAAATATGTGCCCGGGTCAGACAGATTCCTCTCGTGTAGCGTATTCCACGGGAAGGGGAGGGGAAAAAAACGCGGAATATCGAATTTTTGCCACGAATTTCTGGAAGACACGCAATTTCGCGCTAAACGTCCGTATCCTACGTTATAACGGCTTTTAATAAGAACGGTTTGCATTAATCATCTTGATATCGGTAATGCGCAGTCAAGTCGGATAAAGGGCAATTAATCGTCTCGGTAAACGCGATATTTCACGTGCGCGGATGTAATTTTGCGGGCGTAAGATCGATGGTGACTCGAAACTTTGCGAGCGCGTGCTCGAAAATGATCGAGGTAGATGCGCGATTTGCGTATTCATCGTACAAAGTGTGGAATAATGAAATTTGTTTAGCCTCGTCGATACATGAGCTTTATTGATTACGTCGGGGCCGGATAATTAGACATTTTAGCTATGTCCTAACTCTCTTCAACTTTCGGGATCGTTCGAAACATCCACGTCCGCGCCGTACTCTCATTATCTTGTCTCCAGGATGAAAGAGTTCGTTGCTGCTACACGGTTTCCTCCCATGCGTCATCTTGCGTGGGAATTCGCCGATAACTGATAGTCTACCGAAAGTCTGCTCGGAACTTCTCCATTACAAGTTTACTACATCGCTCGACGCAACTTCGCGACAGCGGAAAAATTGAATTCGCCGAAACTAATATACTAATAACTTCGACATAGGCATATTTTCGCCACCCGCACAGCGGCTGCCGTTCAATTCTACAGCTACCAAACACAAAAGGCCCAACAAAAGACGACACATGTCGAACAGAGAGCCTCCTCCTTCACCACGATTATTACGACGTCTCAATTCAAATCGATCGCGTCAGCGTCCCTGCGCCGCGTCCATAAACGAACTTAATAATATCCTTCGCGCGCTGATACGTAGTTATTACCGCGACCGCAAATAGCGTTATTAATACCGTTACCGCATACTCCGTCGCTCAAGGCGCGCACCGCCACTCATTTATTACCAAGCCAGACAATGATGTTTTCGTCCCGACTGAACTCTTCGCCGCACATCTTAATAAGCGAGAACAGCAAGAACGCGCGGCACGACAATAAACCAAACGTGCCTGCGATGACGACGTCGCGCGAAAACGGAAGCTCAAGTGCCTGCGTACCCCCGCGATCGTATATCGTTAAATTCTCGCCTTCGCTTCGTTTTCCGCAGGCACAGTAAGCGCTCGCATGTTCAACGCCTCATTATTAGTGTGGCGCGACGTGTGCGCGCCCGACCTCCGTTACTTCTCTCCGGATTCTACGGTGGGAAGGCACGGTCGAGAAGGAGAGCAGAGAAGCGGCGAGGAATGGAGTAAGAGAGAGTGCATTTATTCGCGGTCGTTATCGCTCGTCGCCCGACAAGGTCCGCCGCTACTTCTCCAGCACTATTCTCCGCGCGCCTCGCTCAAACTCGCCGACAGCGTGACTGTTTAAAGTCTAAGGACGGAGAACCGGCACGGCCATTGGTATTCACCGGGCAGTCCGGCCGAAAGCGTTCGCTTCTCTTCACCGCGTGTCTATATCTCGCCGCGGAACATATCGACGTCGTACGTGTTCCTCGACAATGTCGGAAGTTCGCACGGCTCGGCCGATAGCGTGACGTTCGGCCGATAAGTTTGAAAGATTTGAATGTCTGCGCGATGGCGGGGACAAGCGGAGAATCGAAAGTCGACGCTCGATTTCCGGTTGTCGTTCTTTAGTCCCTCAGAAGCTTTTCGTAGGAATATAGAGTAATTGACGTTATCAGCTGAGATGGCTGCTTAGGTCTTGAGTTTGTAGACTGAGGTGCACGATTTTGTTCACTTTTCCCACGTCCATCGTGGTGCCAGCTGCATTCTAGGCTTCTTTTTCTGTACGCCATGTTTGTTGGTATAATGGGCATACTGACGTCCACCCGTGGGATCATGAAGCGGATTCATGTCCAACCGCTAATTCGCCGCAAATCAGCTTAACCCTAGTGGCAAGCAGGGCGCGGTCGCGTGTTTTGAAAAATTTCTTTCATGCCGCTGCCGGAGTTACACGTACGCCGCTTTTCATACGTCGTCCTTTTTAATAGAGTAAAGCGAGACCTTTTTTAAACCGGCCACTGTTGAAAGATTTACCTTTCGCGTGTGTACGTTTACCTCGTACAAGACATACGTAGAACATGCATGGTGCACGCTGCGCGAGTTATATAAGTGACATAATGCAACGCGTAAGCGTCGACCGACACAACGCTTTCTTTCATGTCCCGGATGTTTTTGATGAATTTAACATGGGCCCATTGTGTTACGGTAGAAGATCGTTTATGCAAATCTATGGATATGTTGTCAGTCGGACGCACGATATTAACTTATATCCATCAGATGTTACCGCTCCCTATTGAGTGTAGACGTCTATTATTCCACTAATGAATGTCAATTTTCTAGACAGGAAGGGATGAGTCTGAACATATCTACTCTCGCTCTTCCCTCTCCTGTCCGCGCTCACCGTTTCCGTCTCTTTCCCGTTCCACGCTCGCCCGTTCGCTTTGTTCCTCCGTCCATCCCACTTCCGCGTATCCAAGGGTAATAACAATTCAATACCATCGATTCGTTTAAATTCGCGCCACTGGATAGAAAACCGGACAACTGTAAGCGCACGGAATTATCGACTGTCGAGCAATTTTAATATTCTGTCATCGTCAGGTGATTAATCGCAGCGTGTGAAAATCGGATACATCGGGTTAATCACACGGTGTTCTCGACAATAAACCTCATCCTCACCGGCAGGCAGTCTGATTGAATAAAAAATCCACCTCTCGCCAAATATCGGGCGAATAATCGTGAATAAATCGTAGCAAAAGACAGCGAAGTTGCGATAACAAGAACATTGTCTAGAGTCTAGATCGTAGAAGACGAAATTGCGAGACGCAAGTGGCGAGCTGCTCGATATTCCGCAAAACGAGAATCCTCCCTAACGTCCGTGGATGTCGGAATGAAGGGTGTACGATGCAAATGCCGGTCGCCAGTGGAAATGGAAGCGTACGCTTGAAAGGGGGCGGACGAAACGTTGGACGGTGTACTGTGCGCGTTCGGCAACACTTTCGAAGCCGCCTTGAAGGTGCACAAGCCCGTGACTGCAATTGACAGACCGTCGGCGCAATTGCAAGTCCCGCAAGCGCAAAACGGCCGCGGACCAATTGTTTCCCTGTATCGATCCGGCAGGGAAAGCCCTGACGCTTCCTACCGGCAAATGCTAGCCAATTCGAAGAACGATGTTCGAAGAAATTTTTTTCGAAACAGATGAAATACTTTTCTGACGAATGGTAAAAAAACATTTCTCCACTCGTCATGTCAGCACGTGATGTCGATACTGTTCACGTTGCGGCACGTATCGTATTCCGGAACCGACGATGTCGCGCGGAATTACGCAAGGCAAGATGGCGTAGAAAGTCTCAAGACGTGTCGATCGGAAAAACCTGCTACACGATAGCGATCCGCGGAATTTAATCAAGCAAGCGAAATGTTTTCGAGACGGACCTACGTTCGACTCTCGTTCGAGGCGCGAACGCGGGCCAGGCATCGACGTGTCGAGCATCGATTCGCGAATGCTGTTAAGAAAAACATTTCTTACAATTGAAGAAGTGGCTCGTTACGGCGAAGTGCAAGACGATAATTGCGCCGGGGGAGGTGGTGTCATTCGCAATCGAGGTCAATCCATTTTTTCACCCCTCTCCCATTAAAAAGTCCTCGGCACCGGCTCAATTTACGAGAGGCAATGAACTTTGCATACCGCGACCGCATAAAGCCGTTCGGGGAATCACGCCGAATCACGACTTGTCGCACTTTACGCGCCCTTAAGTCTTGCCGTGGGGTCGAGCAAAAAATTGCTTTATTAACGTTCATAGGAAACGGGAGTTTGCGTGGCGTTCGACGTCCGCCGCGTGCCGTTAAACTTTGAGCAAAGTGCACGGCGAAGCGATACAACGGGCTGATATTGGCCGACGGAGAACGGCAACTAATATCGCAAGCCGTATTTCGCTGTTGATCTCTGTAGGATATGGGAACCATGATTGTGTGAGGAGCGCATGGCGACCGAACGCGTGTCGACGGCCAGGCGACCCAGGCGTCTTCGTTTTTAGCGATGCGCTGCGTTGCGCTGGGCAACGTGACGTCAAGGATTGCCGAAGTGCATTTCGGGGGCGAAAAGGCGAAAAGAGAGTGCGTGTTCGTTGTGTTGGGAAGTTAATAAATATAGGTACGTATATCTGTGATCGTTCAACGAGAGAGACTTATTAAATCCTACATCTCTTTCTCTAGCCGTCTGGTCGTGCGCCGGGGTGTGTGAATATTGATACGCCGGGAGAGGAAAGCGAGCGATTTTCGACAAACAGACGAAATTGATTGAGCCACTTTGCGTCGGCCGCGCCGCGTATGGCTGGATATTAATTATTGAACGGAGCGTGGCGGCGCCGATGCCGAAGTACGATGAAAATCGGGGGCAAAATTGCCGACATCGCACACAAACATTATCCCGATACAGTTTGGGTATTAATGTCGACATCGCCAAATGGCTAATATTTAATGGTAATCTAACACGTCGAATATTATTACGTGTGTTATTAAATTCGCCGGCTGCCTTTCGCGACTGGAGTGCGAGCCTTTAAAATACACTAACTGGGTCGATGCGAGCGATACTAATTACTGAAACGTTATCGGGCGTATTATGCAAATCAAGCGTATAGAAGGCGACATTTAAATAGTATTATGGACTTTTTGTCGCGCATGTGCGGTTTATAAATTTTGATGAGGGATGTCGAACTCGTTATCCTGGTCAGATAAAACTTGCATGCTTAATGAAGACGCTAATGGTGTCATATATTTTCGATGTTCAACCGAAAGAGTTGTCGGGTTTTTCCATGGGACGCGATGGCGTCAGTTTTCATCGAAACAGGACACCGTTCGAGGAGTCAGGAAATATCTGGTATTTCGTGTCGTGACGTCATGAACGACTGAATGTGCGCTGTCGTGATCGGTACGATTCAGATATCGAAGTAGGATAGACTAGTTCTCATAACAAACACGCTGCATGCTGCATTAAAACTGTGAGTTAAATAAATCCACCGTACTTGTAACGTCGCCTGATCAATTATTTACGACTGCTTACGAAAAGTGAGAATTTTAAATCACCGCCGATCTTTATAATTTAATTTACCGCGTAACTTTCCCAATCACGGTGATAATATAAAGTTGGGAGTGACTCACTAATCAATTTTTTAAGGCCGAGTGGATCCTTCGAGTTTCCGAGGCCGGGATCATCCGTTCGCTGATGAAAACGAAGAGAAGACGCGGCATCGTAATTTCAGTTAAATTTTTAATAACTCATTTACCTTCGGCCCCGGTTGATTAAAACTTGCGCGCGGGTATCGGCTTTCCGTCAAAATTTTCTTGAATTCCTAACACCTCGCGTAGCAATATCCGGATTACGATGGATGTTAATGGCATTACAAACGCGCGTAGACAAAATGATAGAAGGACCCTACCGGCAAGAACACGCACGAGGGGCGCATAATTTCGAAATTCCGCCAAGTACCTACATTTCCGCGGCGAGTCAACGGACATGCAAATTGTGCCGGTCCTCTTAAAAAAAGCGCGCGCGCGCCCGCTCTCCGCGACATTAAGTTTTCATTCGCAACGGAACTTCCGATGCCATTCCGCATTTAACATCTTCCGCGCGCGTCCACGCTCGCGTCTCCTCTCGCATTTTTTGCCCGTCTCTCCATTCAAAAGACTGTTTCCCCGAATTCAGACCCTGGCGAACGTGGCAAGCGGATTTCAAACTAACTTGCACGCGATACATTATGTATGAGTTTTCGCCACTGTTGCGTTCGCCCCCGCGCGTCTCATAGCGCGTCGTATACATTTTTAAGCGACAAAATGCCATTATAAGTTGCAACAGATCTACTCGACTGCATGTACCACCCACGGGAGGAGTAAGAAAGAAAGAGCGAGAGAGAGAGAGAAAGTAGAGTGAGAAAAGATAATTACATTTCTTAGTCCGAGCTTTCGTTTTTCCGCAACGGTTCTTCTTTCCGAAACTACCCCGTCCGCCCCTAAATCCACGATAACATCCAAGGGATAGTTCTTCGTCCCGCGGTTTATCTTCCTGAAGGTATCGTAATTAGATTGCCCCGCCGCCGTCAGGGAACATTTACAATCGCAAATTCGCGAAAGTTGCACAACATCTAATTAGTCTACGACGTGCCGCGAGCTTCGTGCTCGAGAACGTCCGTTATTTATGGGAACAGCGAATCGAAGTTCGTTGCGTTACGCTCTCGATAAACGCTTATACAACTAGCTGCGATATCACGTACACACTTATGGCAAACGCACGGAAGTTTCGGTCGATTGGTCTGCCGGCATCGCGAACGATAATTGAAACAGTATCGGTATCACGAGCGCGAATTAACGGAGAATCAATTATCGGCTTATTAATCACCGCGTCTTGCCGCTGATCAGGCGGAACGGGAAAAAGTCGAGGTACATACACCGAACGGTGCCCGGCAACCAGAAATTTCATCCGTTATACGGAACACCTGTTTCATTCCGCCCACGTTCTAATATGAACCGCGAAGTGATCGTTGTTATTTCTCTCGCCGAAGCGAGAGCGACGCGAAGAATTCCGCGTGGAGGTGCGAAGAAACTGTAAATTGAAGCCAGCCGACATTTTTCAACGTGGCCGCGGAAGAAGCCGGAGGAGGCATCCTTTTTCACCCTTAACACCTAGTCCCGTTGATGGGTCACTTATATATCCCCGATTTATAGGCGGCCATAATTACTGGGTGGCGAAATTTACGGTAGACGCCCCGAATACGTGGGTGGTGGCCAAACGTTAGACTGAATTGCTCTACGCTCCTTACCGCGAAGCCTTGTGAAACTCATGGGTCTAGTAAAACGGTTATTCCGCCGGTATAATTGGATAGTAAATTTTCGTGCCGTTACGTAAGCCGACCATCGCCCGGCGGGCTTTCTCGGCCAGAAGTGACGATTCCTTAGACACCAATTTTTGTTGGCCCACGGTGTGTTCGGTTCAAGGAGGAGTCCCGTTCCTTCGATAGCGTCTATTTTTGGCCAGATCACTGACAAGGAGAACGCCTCGCTTCCAAATCAAACTTTCGGAAATGGACTGCAGCATATTGTTACGCCACCGCAGGCATGTAAAGTGCGAACGACGTTTCGTACCGTTGGCCTGATTTATTGAATCTTATTCACTGCTGTTATTTCATGGTTAAAGACCAAATGTATCTCCTCGGGAGTAATTTAGAACCGTGGAAAATGGCAACATACACCAGTGCATCTGGCCGTACAATAATCACAAATTCTAGCCCATTTTTCCACCGAATCGTACAGTGAACTTGCCAAAGCACTTTGAGTACCTTTTTACGACGACCAAAGAATACTGCAGGTTATATTTCGCTTCTAAGCCATAAGGAGGAATCACTCTCTTAAAGCAGCCTGCATCAGGCCCATCAGCATAACTAAGTCGTCACCGTGCGCTTGTAAAAGCAGAAAAACACCGGGCACCGAAAGTACGAGCTTGCGTCACGCGAGCTTAAGGATCCTTACGTCACGGTTCATCTCGTCGGGGCTAAACGACAGGGAGAATCCGATGCACTGACACGGGATGGGGTTAACGTCGTGTTGACGAATTGCGACACTCCCGTTCAATTAGAATACTCCAGTCGGTTACCGAGAACTCGCCACGGTCACGTCCTTGTACAGCGAATGCGGAAGAAAGAACAGTGGCATGATTCAGATCAAGAGTGTCAAGGAGTCGAGTCACTCGACCTTCGTCTTCGATTATTACGATCGCCGCGATCGCAGCGGGCTTTAATATGCGTACGAGTACCGGCTGCTGTGTTTACTTTGCTCATAAAACGTTACTGATCTGTCCTTTGGCGGGACTCACGATTTGCAGCCTCTGCCTAGCGAGCCCGAGTCATCTGCTTCCCGGCTCGAATTACGATAAGTCCGATTTTAATTACCGAGACCTGTCTAATATGCGGGCCGTGACTACTGCTACTAGTGGAACGGCGAGTATGGTTGGCGTCGACGATGCCGGCGACGAGATCCCAATGAAGAAGAGAAGACCCTTTGTCCGCAACTAATGGACGGCACAAAAAGACACCCTGAAACGAGGAGTCTACGGCGATCCTTCTTACAAAGAATTATATTCCTTTGACGCACTCCTTCCACCACCACTGTACATCGTCGTTTGTTCCAAAGGTCGGCTTTAACTTAAGTGCGCAAATTACATGAACAAATAATATAAATATATTTTAACCAGGAAAAAAAATGGTAAATCCTCACGAAATATGTCGACGCAGTGTAAACTGTTCGCGGGTTGACAAATGGGTAAAATGTTAGAAGGTATCCAAGAGTCAAACCGAATATCAAGATGCAACGGTGCAATATCAAGTTTTGAGACATCCTGTATAATTTGAACGAAGCACCGCCTCCCTCGCACTCTCATTTCACCTGTCCTCTCGTGGCCCTCATTATTTTGACTCGTTCTTTATCCGCGGCCGAGTAGTAATTTCGCGTAGCACCGCCGGGTCCTGACACGTGCATATATCGGGCGGCCGATTTTCCGACCTCCCTATCTCATACCCCATTTTTTTCATCCCCTTTTTCCATCGGATTGTCATTAGCGGGATACTCGATATGCCCCCATATCGTTTAGATACAGGGAGGATCGTTTTCGTGCCTCATTACAAGTAACAGTATACTTCCTCCACACACAATCCTATACCGCGTATAAAGTTAGAACGAACGAAGGAAATAAATCTCGCTCTGGCTCTTACGACGACGATCGACGACCTCGTAACTTCCTCGTCGATTAATTTGCCGTGACAAAGTGTAACGACTGTCCACTCTCCGTCGCCAGAGCGTGCGCGATCGTTAAATGTGATTGAGGCGAGGCGCATCAAAGATTCACGGGCAAAATAACAGTTTCATCGTACTCGTGCAACGTTCGGTTGGTTTGCGGTAAGAGCTAAACATTCGCCCATGCGCCGATCGGTGCGGGGGGCGAAATAAATGATATAATTGAGGGCGACGTTGATTTTATGTTCTCACGGGCCCGTTCGTTTCGTTGCCAGCGATAAACATGTACGCATCGTGCAAATATTATAAATTTCAGTGTTTCGGTTCACATCTATGGCCAAGCGTTTTTCGCATGGTGCACGCATAAAAGATAGAATTTCGTGTGTACATAAAAAGGAAATCATTTATGCAACGCTCGACGAAATGTACGCGAACTACAAACTGGCGCCGCGGAAGGTTTTCCTGCAAAATTCCACAGTGAGTTAGCGTGCGCGCAATTTTTAACTGGTTCCCGGTAATTACCCTTGCTCGAATGGAAGACAGATAAGGCACAACGGCGCGGCGGCACGACAATGACGAGCGATGTGCATGACAAAAGGAAGTATCGCACAGCGAAGATGCGTTCATGAGAGCCCACGGTCGTGATTTCTTCCGCGAAACCGAGGCTCTGGCCGTGGAGAATAAGATCGATAACGCGTCGCCAGATTACGGCGCGGAAGACGTCACGCGAACGCTCAAGTCGGTTAGCGTCGGCTTAATGTAAATTACAGCCAACGGCATGGCCGCGAATCAATGCCGCGATCTATACTTAATTCCGAGAAAACCGAAATGCCTGTAGGCTTCATTCAGGAATCCTCTGCAAGCATAACGACGACTTTTGTCTCATTCAACGGATGATTCTAATTCCACGTATTTCGTGGAAGCGCCGCGGAGTGTCTTTCCGATACTGTTTCCGTGCTCATAAATCACGGATCGCGAGCACCATGTTTTCCGTGACAAGAGACAGTGTCTGTCTAGAACCGGGGCAACTGTATTTTATAACGTCATTGCAATTCAACACTTTTCGCACCGTGGCATTTCGAGAATTTAAACTGTTTCGCGACTGCAGTTATCATCTTCATCTTCCGGAACGCGTGCAATCCTCAGATGCAATCTTGCAGTGTGCGTGCCGTCTGTCCCGTCTAGCGGAATAGAACTCAAGCGTCGTCTGACTAAATTATTTTCGAATATTCCGGAATATGTTCCTGCAAGAGTTGCTTATTACACGGGGTAGTTCAAAGAAATGTTAACAATTGCACGAAAATAACTTTTTTAGAGAAACGAAAATAATTCACAAGATATAACAACAGATGTATTTGTATAGCCAATACATTCTTTGAGAATAGCACAATATATATATGCGTAGACATTTTTTTGAAGCACCCTGTACAGCACGTGCATTACTTTCATTTAATGTCGCCCAAACGATAGGAATATAAACGTTCACGGCAGTTTGGCTACCCAGCATAGCAGTTCCATTTTGACTAAACAGCTCGCCCATTCAATGAACGAGACTGTTACTTGCGGCGGAGACCGCAACGTAGTTATTGTTCACGACCATACGGCAAGCCGCGGCGCACAGAACAAGAGGCGAATGAGCTTGCGCAAATATTGTACCCGCTTATCTAAAATTCCTTCCACAACCCCGATCTAACGTACCACACATAGAGGGAGAGAAAAATTTTCAACTAACCCGATAAAAATCTCTCAGAGCTCAAACATTATCGTTCACCGATTACGCGAACTTCGCTATCATGACGTTAATTAAATTCCACGGCCTCAGTGAAGTTTCTTACTCGATAGTTCTTGCGCGCATTGACAATATCGCGGACACGGCGAGACTATTTTCTCGTCAGCAGCTCGCCAACTTTGCAACAGATTTTGTCGATTTCCTTATCACGTGTAAAGTGCCTGAGCGAAGTTATTAGTTATGAGGCTTTACATTGTCACCATAAGATACATTAAAGATTAAGAGGCGTGCGAGCGATAAGAATTTGATGTCGTCAAACGCTTTAATACGTTGCATGCCAGTTGGCCTAAATTATTCATGCGATCCCTTAATAGGTCTGAGCAAAATATTCAACGTAACCGTGTAAGTAACTACGTACTATCACGAATCTGTAAATGTTTGATACTTTACGGCTCTTAAGAGCGTCACGCGTAACGATGCTTGCCCAGAGCAATAAGGGATTTTCGCTTCGAAGGGCGCGCCGAGATTTTAGCAAGGCCATAATTAATCCCCTTGGGAGGTGAAAACTTGGATTTCCATGGCGACCGCAAAACCCGCACGTCTCTGCCTTTGGAATTGGATTCTACGTTTGAGAAGTCGCTCGGCGCTTTCGTTATTTTGATGAGAGCGGCAAGAGAAACGGAAATACTGGGAAAAATGTTAACTACTCGAAGCCGTGCGTCTTGCGACAATGAATGTTTCGAGATAATTAAAACGCGAGGTGTACGCACTTATTATCCCGAGCAGGTAAATATCTTTCACATGAGCTATACGTTTGTAATATCGCGGCAATGTATTCTTGTTGCGGTATCATTCATTGCGTTAGCATTATTTACTAACCAAAGCAGATGTAGCGAATATATTGCGGTAATGTCCCGGAAGCTTTTAAATACCCTCTAACGAGACGGATTGCCGTCGATTTCCTACAGCGTAGCAATATGTAAAATGCGCAGCAGCCAGCACACACTGACGCGTGCCATTAAAGCTCATTAATAAGCGGACGGATCGATAGCGCGTAATTCCAGAATTGAGCGTGATTTTGTCATGAATATGCAGTCAAGCCTGTCATCGGTATAATCGGCCTTACATGTGCAACAAAGAACCATACGCTCTCGGCGTCCATTGTTCGCGCGGGACGGAGAATAAGTCTTACCTCACGATCAACTGTCAACTCATATTTTTCTTCGCCTCCATCCGATTTGCATTCGTTCGCGGACTTAAAGTCGCGACCGCACCCCAACTCGCCGACTCGAAATATCTTTGTTTCTCGCTCGACTCTCAAGAAACGGCAGCGGCGAAGGATTACAGTTTGCGCGACAAAGATTGTCCGCGTCGCCGGACAATGCGAGCCCGTTAAAATACGAGACCCGGGAAAAAACGGCTAAAACGGTGAAAAAACGGTCACACGATACTTTTCACGCATTTCAAGCTGTACATTATGCGCGCTTCATGTGTTTGTCTTTTCTACAGTACCCACCATCCACCCCGTGAGAAGTCGCCCTTCTCCAATAGGAGAGCATTTTGTTCGGGTGATCTTTATCGTGCGTTAATTATCGAAAAAAATTGCTGCGAGGAAAGCGTTCTTGGGAAAATTCATTGTTGCCGGTATTTCCGACGAATACCTCCCGCAGTTAAATGAGAAATATCGTCGAACGCGGATGCCGGATATCGGGCGGAAGGGCGAGTAATAGTTTGGAGCAGATGGACAGTAGATGCAAACGCAACCATAGGCGTAATCCTATTCTAATGGTTACCCATGGCTGGCTCACAACCCAAAATCCTATCACTGAATTGCCTATTTACGTATTTGCGCCAGCAGCGGTTTCCAACAGCCATTAACCCTAAATAGTACGTACATCGGACCCCGCCCATTAAAACGACTCATTAATTTAGAATCTCTTATACGCTCCGTACGTATAAACTAAAATGTATGTCCGACAGTTAGATTATTCCCGGCAGTTTATGCGGCGGCATTATGATGCTAAACGTACTCGCAGTGCGTCTGTTGTCGAGTGCGCAATGTCTGGATCGGGCGAGATTACAATTATATGCTAATTTTTTAGTCGCGCGTATTTTTTCACAACTTTCATATTATACAGTCATGCGCGAAGAGACGTCTGACGCCGGAGTAAATCCTATTACCTGTTGATTTTTTTCCCCCCATAGGAAGGGAACAGCAATGCATATTAAACTTTGGGTTCAGCAGGCTCCGGTTTACAAATTATCATTTATCTTCTACGTGGCTTCGCGAGAGCTTGTATTTCGAAAACTAGAGCCTTTGTTATAATACGATTGCCATATACGAGTGCGCAGTGCTGTTTGAACGGATACGTTCACAAAGTACAGTCGGATAGAATGCGCGGACCCCGTTGATCGTTAATTCGGTCAAACATGCTATTTTCTGAATCTCTACAGAGGCCGAGTGAATAAAACACATGTGCGCACCAATAACTTTGTTGTGTGCCGCACGAGAATGCAACTCCGGTTGCATGTCGGCCAGGCGAACAGAGAAAGCGTTTGCTTTAATAACAGGTCAAATCTCCGGGCTCATTTATCATGACAGCGAGTATACCCGGCGCAGCTCAAAGATGCACCCGCGATGTCGATGGATAACGTTGCAACGGGGTAAAATGGAAAAATATTACTTCATATTCCCCGTCGTACTGTGCTCGCTATTTTCCTTCACATTTTGCCTCATATTTTTTTGACTTATTGACATGAGGAAAAAATACTACCACGAGAGGTAGTGAGTTCCAAAAGTTTCCGCGTTTACGATTTCAAAAACAATAGCAGCCTGGTATATTTAGATTGACTCAAAAGTTGCGCAATTTCTGGTACGAGTAGGAGTATCTTGTGACTGAATGGTTTAAACATAATTTTTATTTTGACACCACGTTCAATTGTCTATGTTTATTTTCTCTAGTTTGGATTAAATCGGAATTTTACTTTGTTCCGAGAAACAGGTTTAACCTGCAGGTTATGCATTTACGGTCGCGACTGTTTACGTATCACTTAATCTTAACTCCGCGAAATAAATTGAATTGCTTTATACTAGCGGGCCATTCTCTCTGATCTAGCAGTGCCTATGAACCGTGGAATAGGTCATAAAGTCCCAACATTTCCAGGTTCTTGAAGTGAGGTTCAGTAATTGCGCTTTGGCTGCACAGGAATAATGAAACTATACACTGCAAATACATTTTGTACCCTTAGCAACTCGTGCCTCATTTCCCATATTATAATTCTAAACTCTTCAGCTATACATGTACAGGGAACGAAATTACTAATGTGCAAACTATCCTCATAAATCCAATTTTACGTTACAGTATTAGCACAGGTTTTCGACAATTTCGATCGCGACATGTTGATATAGTCAGACGTTTGAAAAGTGTTGAACGTGAAAGGTACTCGACACCGGGCATTCAAATCTGTCTATTTACTGTCTCCGTCCGATGTTTGCTCTGCAGTTACAGTTGAAAACGGTTCATGCAGTCCCGGCCCGATCTTCCACCTACTAAAATCATTCACCTTCGTGTCGGTGTTGTCCGACTCCGGAATAGAACGCCTAACGTGGCGTGAATGGGACGGTGATTGAACGGTCAAAAGCTACACCCGATATTTGTACATGCATCCAGGTATCAGCGAACGAATTTTCGTGCCGTTCAATCAGCACATCGTATCGTACAATTTAAAAACGACGAAAAAGAGCGTGTCACAGGGCCCTTTCACGATAAGGGCGAGAAGCCATGACGTGTACAAATTTTCAATTTAACCCATGACTGTTGCTTCCGTCTCGAACTTTCTGCCGAGTTTTGTGGATGCCACCATCACCGTAACACGCAAGGCGCCACGAAACGTCGATAAACGCGCGTTAAAAGGGGAGCAATGAAGAATCGAGCACGAATCATTTATTAAAGAAGCTCCGAAGGGAGAAATTTCTCCCGAGGGCGGAAGACAATAGTTGACTGGATTGATAACTCGGCACGTCGTGAGGGCGCGAGGAATCAAATTCATTTCGTCTCCCGGGAAGAATGTCGGTAGGAGAGAGGCGATATCGACGCGAAGCAACTCGATAAGGAATGGCCTCTCGGTATCTACTTCGACGTACTTCAGACGCCAGGAGTATCGGGAGCAATGTATTAGACACCGGCGTTTTATCGACTCTGTACGCGGGCCTCGCTGGTACCGGTATCGTATCTCCAGTTATTCCCCAATCCGTCCCATAAATCCCCACCGTTCGGGAAACTTTTTTAACGACCTTCAACAGAGAGGCTTTTCTTTATATCTCTCACCCCCCGGAGCCGATCATTTTACATTGGGATTCCTCTTAAAAGCCTCGACACTCGACACAGCTCGCCGGCACGAGACATACCGGTGATCGAGAAAGAGGAGTCATCAGAAAACTTTCCTTGTGCCCTTAGTTACCTACTCGTCCAGCCCGTCCCAGAACATCTGTAATTTCATCTTGAGTAGCGCAAGTAAGTGCGCAATTTTAATAAGAGACGTCGTCGGACGCTCCGATAACTTCCGTCTACTCGATACTACGTCAAAGAATAATCATAGTTTGAGACGCACAGAGCACGTTGATTTGCCTCTGCTGCGAACGACGTGCCAATTACGTTCTTATGACACAGTCCCAACGTCGAGTGTTCGTCGAGCGCCCAGCGAATTGTTTGCCAAATCGCTAATTTCTCGGACAAACGTTTGCGAGTAGTATTGCCGGGCCGGGCGTTTAATGGAAAATGACCGATCCGAGTAAATATCGACGCTGGCTCTGGCAGCTCTCGGCGGGGCCCTCGCGCGCAATATCCGTCCACAGAACGACAACTCGCTCGCAGGCAACGGCGAGGCCCTTTTACGCGGCGCAGACCGGCATTCGATGCAACGGCACTCACTTCCAATTAACGGTCCCGACCAGAACCATTGTTCCTTGCCTCCGCCGCCGCCGACGCCGACGCGCGACGGTCGAATTGAATTTCCGCGGGTCCTTAACGCGAACGAGAATTTACGGCGACGTAACGCGGACTCGCAGCATGAGGCGTATCAACGCGGTGCGGCCGGCAAAACGTTTCTTTCCGGTAACGAGAAAGAGTGGGACTGGCATCGGGCCGTCAGCCGTTTCCCCGTGAATGGGAAGGTTGCCGCGGGTAAATGTTCAAAGCACCACTCCATCGCCTGCATCGAGAGTCTCCATTTTTTCCCCACTGCCTTTCCGTTCTCCGGACTGTCGCCGCACGCCTTTGATCCTTTGACGGCCGCGCGACACTCGTGCCGAGTAGGGATGTTCGATTCCGATTCAATTCATCGAAAAATCGATTCTTTCGGTGAAAAGCTCGAATCTTGTCCACCACAAAATTGGTTCTTCCAAGATCGATTCTTTGGTTTCGATTTTTTTCAGAGAATCAAACACCCCTAATGACGAGTGCCGGTCACGTGTGGAAGAGACGCGCTTGTAGATGAGGAAGCATCGAATCCGCGGGCTTAGGAAGTGTTAAAAGTGAACGGCGATGTCGTGTTATTCGGTGCGTTCTCGAGAATTCGTTAAAGCCTACGCTCGCCTGTTGCCCGTAAGCGATGAGTGTGCAAAGCCATTTCGTAGTTTAAGGGCCGCGCTACCGGCTTGTAGATTACGTGACTGCGGGGAAAATTTACGCGATATTTCTCCGCGGGCATATTGTAATATAATGGAGAGCGCGTCATACGTTCGCTCCATCGTCGGCGAACCGCCGGGAACTAATGTTTCGGAAAAGTCGTTTGCATAAATCCTGTAAGCGGGGAGGGAGACGTTTCCGCGACGTTACCCTCCGCCCTCGCGGACTTGTGTCGCGTGTGTGACACGTAAAGGAGTGCCAACGGCTTGAGAATCTTTGTTTGAGTATATCGCGTCGCCGAACGTTGCCGCTGTATAGAGCGAGGGAGATTGAGATCGTTACCATAACTATCCGACCAGTGCTCGGCGAGAATTGATCTTACAGCGGTTCGTAAAAGATTGTAATCGTCACTGAACATAATGTTTACGATCGCACACGTCCCTCTATTGGAAGGCTGCCTCGATCTTTGCGATTATACTAGCAGATAAAATCGAACGAAAGAAGTTTATAGGGTAGATATAAAAATAAATGCCATTCTCGCGAACGACGTATGTATCTCACATCCATAAAAGAACGGTGAGCTATCAACGAAGATTTTCGTGCGACAGAATCTTCGCAAACGTTCGAAATATGTATCTATCATCGCCCACCGCCGACGCCCGTCGCTTTAACGCGACACAAACTAATCCTGCCTAATATCGACGTGGGGTTAACTCACCCTCCCGACGCAGTCTCTATCACGCTCGGAAATTTGCGTCGCGAAATAGTTGGCACCGATGTCACTGAACCGGTGTCAGAGTAGTTTCAGACGCGCGTTCCACACTCGCGCACTTAGCAAACCGTATGAAAGCCGCAGAGCCGCGGTCGATACGTTTGATCTGTGCGAAGCAGCTATCCGTGCTCGAGCCGCTTAAGCCGCACGTTTCCGCGGCTGAAGAAAAAAGAGGGTGGCAGATAAAGAGTACCCGGGTTTATTCGCTTTCCAATGGAAATCTCGAGTACGATAAACACAAGTAGTACTCGCGGACGCAAGCACTTCGGCCGGTGAGAGCCGATTTCCACTCGTCATTTTCTCACGGACGCGGTACCCACGAAAGCGTCATTCAATCTTCGACATAGTTAACAAAAAGCGATACTAGACGTGCAGTGTTTAAAAATTCAACAAACATTGGTTCGGAGCATGTCGAACGAATAGTCGAGTACACGCAAGAAAACTTTAAAAGGAGATCGCACTCGGGAAGGAACGGAAAATGAGTGTGTTTATTAAAGTACGAAAGTTCTCACGCGCCACGGATGAACGCAAACCGCCCTCACGATAACGACTCGACACTTATCTAATCTAATATCTAATTAAGCCGGGACGCGATTACCTGACAGACCGCGATTTTACTAAGCCCCGTTCACTGCGAACGACCGAAGTCTTAGCCGTGGCTCGAAATATGCTCGCTTAATAATTAATCCCCCCTCCAGGGGAGAGGAAGCTTACAAGCGTTTCCTGGTGTGAGAGTCAGAATCGAGTTTACGATATCGGGCCAAACACTTCCTACCTCCGAGCGCTTCGCGAGATTTCCCGGCGCGCACACGTCGTAAAACTCCGCTCTCGTTACCAGGAGCCCCGTATCATCGGTTCCTCGCCATTGTTATTTCGATGCGCGTTCCCACCCGCCGCACGAAGGGGTGCTTTTTCGCGAGACACAGGAATCTCGATCTGCTCATTTGTCCGTGTCCCAGTTCATCCGAAAGCCGAAGCGACTGCCTACAGTCACCGTTTCGCACTCCTAACTCAATTTTAACTTTATGAGCTCCTTCATTCCCTTACGGCAAAGATAATGCCGCGCCATATCCGTGTCCGGAGGACTATTATTTCAGCGATGGGAGAGAATTCGCTTCCTTTCGCTGGTTTGCCATTGTGTCGGTCGTTAATGAACATCCATGGAAAGTTTCGCGAGACAGATGTCGGACTTATATAATAATCAATGCGGATCGTTGACATTTTTCACCGCGATACGTATGAATTTCGACACGCTGTTAACTTTTGCTTGACGAATTGCCGCAGCGAGATGCGTATGCGTGTGCGTTGAAGAAATTAATTAAAATCGTTTATATTTCCATTCCATTTGAATCGTCGTTCTCTCATTACGAGACCGCAGCTCGTACCTCGAAATATCAGGAATTTTCCACACGCCGAATTTCGAACCCGCGGGACGGATTTAACTTATTCAAACTGACATTTCGTTTTCCATTAAATTTCAACGTGACGTACTCTATGTTAATAATTGGATGTACGTTGAGCGAAAACATACTCGCCCCGCCGTCCAACATTCGCAGGTAGGAGCAGTGGCAGTAGTTAAAGAGCATATATGGTCAGACTTAACTTCAACGGTCCCGTAACAAGATTGTTCGCGGAGTTTCGCGAAGTAATTACATTTCGCGTTACATTGACAGCGTTGGCCAGCTATCAAATTGCACATTGACATTGTTTGCAACTTCGTAATCGGTCAAAAATAGATTAACCGGGAGCGCATTAACCTCTAACCATTAGCCTTATTTTCTCGGCCCTTCTTGCCCCAGCGATGAAATACGAACAGGCACGATTCCTGCTTGCACTCGATTCGTCGGGAAGTTTTAAAACCCAAAAAAAAAAGAAAAAGGAATGTGCGCGCAGCGATGCTAATTAAAAATCAGAGAACTCACCCTTCTCACGGCGACGAGACTTTATTGCTTCCTCCGTTGAAGGTAAAGAAGCGCCATCGGCTCCATTCCCAGAAGCTTCCCTTAATTCGATTTACGAGTCGGGGCTCGTAAGGAGTGTCCCGAAATATCCGGCTGGCGACGAGGTTCATTTTGGAGACGGACCTAGACTTTGCGATTCGTGACTCTTCCATTGTCTTGCGGAACTTTTGCCGACGCCGCGTCTATCTGCAAGCAAGAACGATGAAACACGAATTAGAACCTGTTCTGCAGCCTTACCCACGTCTAATTTTATCTTCGTCCCGTTGCAAGTGGCGCGCATGAATAATCAGAAGGAGACAAACAGTAATGAGGGGGAAAAAAGGCAGGAGAAGAGATGAATCAAAGGGGACTATAATAAAGGCTGTGAGAATGAAGGACAGGCGCTAAGAGGAAGAACGAGAAGGACAGAGGTGCGGTCGAGATTCGGCAGGAACCGAGATAGGAATCTTCAATTCCGTTCGTATTTTCGAGCATTGATTATCGGCGAGATAATCAGGCGGAGTTTTTACTAACGCTGCCGACAGAGGATCGGCCACGGTGAAGGAGCCGACCAGAAAATCATTAAGAGTACAAAAGGGCGACTCTATTATGCTCCGGTTCAACAACGTTTACTTCGCTATCCGCACACTCTGCTCCTCGTGTGTTCTCGACAAATTGAAGAAAATTCGCGTAACCGTATTTATCCCTCTCTGCCGCCACGAATTCGCCCGAATGAAATGGCGATGCTCGAAATATACTTCGTCAGTGGTTTATTATTAAGGAGCCGAACATGCCGGGACAAACCAGCAGAATAAACAGCGTGCATCTAAGCAAGAGCATTAACTAAGGCAAATTGCACTGGCACACGAAGCAGTTGACGCAGTGCATTTAGGAACCGTCTAGATTGGCCGACGGGTTTCGTCGAAAAAAGGAGGAGAGCTAGCGACACAAGTCGTAGAAAACAGAGCAGCGGCAGTAGCGGGTATAGTGGCTCCTAATTAGGCTCCTCTAGCGAGTGGCTATATAACCTGACTTTGAACGCAGCCATGAGGAAGAGGCGAATAAGAGAAGACGAGAGCGTGGAGCGTTGGAAAGGAGCAATAGAGAGAACCGCTTATTACAACATCACATAATATTCCTCAGTCGAATAATTAATAGCCGAGCAGCGCAAACGGCGTCGACGAAACTTACCGTGCCGTGAAACAAATTAAAAGGAAAGTTATAACTTAGCGCGGCGTTTCATAATAGAGAGCCTTTCGTCGGACGAAGCGCGGTGGGGTATAAGTTAAGCGGTACTTCAATAATCCGCTCCAATCATTCGACGGGGAAAATAATAATTGAAATATCTGTAATCGTAAATAATGCTCGGTGGCATAGGGATGCTCGTGCCACGCGAATCGCTTCATCGCACGGAAGAGATTATTACGTATTTACGTAAAGTCGAAACGTTTTCAAGGAATTGCCACAAAAGGCGACGACGGCGACGTCTCGAAGTCTCTCGCAACGGCGATAATCGTTGAAACTCCGTTCGTTACGATTTCGGATGTAACTTCGGCAATTACGGGAGTAGTAACAAGGCGACAGTATGCCTGCCGTACTTGTGGGTCGCCTTTCCACGTGTAACTAGATCCTCGACCCTTGCCCTCCTCCCCCGGACCCGTAGAGGTCGAATAACCGTCTTATACGGGCATTCTTAACGATTGCTCCCCTTTACCGGAAGAAGGGGGTGGGTTACGACTATTAGAGAGGGGATGCAGGAAAATTACGTTCATTGCGGAAAAACGAGGCATTCCCCCTTCCTGCGCCCTCTCCGCCCGCCCGGAGATTATTGTCCTTCCGTAAAAGTTACTGCGGCTGAGCTTTACGGCCGACGCAGAGCCGACTTTTTATCCTCGCAAATTACGTTGACGAAAATTGATCGATCGTAAACGTACCCCCGGTGTCGTTTCGTCGGGCGAGCGCGATTTATCGTTCGATAAAATCGATAGCCGCGACGGCGGGCGCTCGCCGTTAATTCGGCTTTAAGAAGGAGGCCTCGCGATTCGACTTTCGGTCGCCGGGGGATGGGACGATAATCGTGCGGAACGACGCATGGACGTGGAAGCAGGAGCAGTCCTGACGTTAATCGAGACCCCTCCCGAACTGGGCCAAGTATGTACGTTCGGGCGGCTTCTCTCGTCCGTGCACGTGTGCGCACGTAATACGAATGCGATTTAAGTAAATACCCCAGATTTCCCTATTTACACGCAGGGCAAACATGCTGCCATTCCGCCCTAGGCGTTTCTGTAACGAATTAGCGTTCTGTGATGTGCTTCAGGCTCTCGCTGCTATTTCAGGGAACAGAAGCTTGTTAGGTCAGGCATCCGTCGATAGCGAAGAAAGATCCGGAAATATGGTATGGAGAGTACATTATGTGGTAGTTGTAAATAATCAAGTGCATACACTGCTTATCGCGTCTAACCGGCTTTCAATTACCAACATTCTACCACTTGGTACAAACTCCACGAGGAGCAAAACTGAACGTGACTATTATAGAAGGTTCAGCCAAGAATCGCTTGTTGCATCCTCTGGCATCTGTCCGGCCAACAAAAACGGAACTTCTATTTAAGGGAAGCTCGGCTTTAGCTGCTTTCGCTGGCGCATCCTTCTGGCAAGCTTCTCGAAGATAGGAAAACCACGTAGGAGCCGCGCACTGAATTCCAATGTGCCCGAACTATCGCCGCTGCGACAGGTTACAAATGTCGGATAACGCCGCTCCCAGGACTTTTGCGTTGGAACAAGGTTGCGCCAATTTTCTACGCTGTGTTCTTAGAACCAATGTTTGACACGCGATACAGTACACCCAAATTTTATTCGCACAAACCAGTCTAAGGTGCAGAGAACGAATAAGAAATGCCAATATTTGTCCAAGAATTTAACGCCCAGCTTTGATAGTTGATCACCTGCTGCAATCGGATGATCGTATACAAAAAGTCAATGTTCAGTACACTTCAATATTCTATCGTTCCCCACTTCGCGAACGGGGCAAATAAAAGTTCGGTTAAGTCTGTTTGACGCCGCAGCTGCTTATCCAGGAATTTAATCCGATTTCCAGGCGTTCCGTCCTGCGCGAAGCGATCGTGTTTTCGGTTGGGCAATTTTATACAGAAAAAAGTCGTACACGCAGCGAATGCCGCGTAAACACTCGAGGCACGACAGAATGCAATTTCGCAGCGACGACACTTCCATGAGACTGCGACGGGACAAGCGAAAGAGCAGGTACTACAAGCCCGCCCCGCGGATTGGCACTCTGCCAGATCCTCGAGCACAAATCGTTTTGTCCTGACAAGTGCGGACAATACCTCTCCTGCCCTCATGAACGATTTCCTGTATCGTTATCGCGACACGCGCCACAATTAATAGCGAACCCGCGGTGTGAAAAATAGTGCATTTTCACCCTCTAGCTGCGGCGTGATTTTTCGACAACAGATTTCAGTTCACTGCCGTACCCCGACTGCTCTCTACATATTCGCGATAATGAAGTGCAATAGATGGAAAACTAGAGTTGCTTCAACGTATATTCTTTAAGCGTTGATCGTGATGAAGTGTAAAGAAATCGGTGTAGAGCGGAATTAAAAACAGTTCGAAAAGCTAAAGGACCCTGGCAGCCTAACGTCCGATGAAAGAATTACTTTCGAAGTTCCCAGTTGGAAGGTTTTGACGTGAACGAAAACACGGGAACGCACTCGTCAGCCGACGTTCAACGTTCAACCGTCTGTTCGCGTTTTCGGTATCGCACGTCGCGCCCATTTTTGACGGAGAACAAATATGGGGCCTCCTGGCGTCTGACGGGGATAGGTTCGAGAGTTGTATGTACGATCCGATGGAAGAGCTATCTCGGGGAAAACTTTCGAGTCTCCCTAGCCCGCCAGCCGGTATCTTGCCTGCATATAACTGTAACTGCACGGAAATATCTGCCGCGCTTACACGCGCGGCATTCGCATTTCATATTTCCACAAGCAACCTCGAACGGCATGCTATTTCCAGCGTGACCGAACGCCACCCGACACCGTTTAGTTTTATCATGCGTTACGTATGCGCAAACTGCTGTCTTCGCTCGAATAGAGAGCGTGCGGAGAAGTATGAAAAGGTGACACTTTTCGTTCTCGATAAACGGAGAAAAAATGTTTCCTAACGTGAACAATCTAACATATCTTTTAATGAACAATGTTAAAGAAAATGGAACAACGTGTGTCATACATTGTTATCGTTACTGAATTATATGGATCTGAACAGAACAAACGCAATTCATTATCTGCTCCTTTTCACGCGCCTCACCCTCCTGTCGATTGCAAGATCGAAAAGCTGAAGAGTCCTGAATCGATCTCATTACCACCACAAATCTCATCATTATCCCCGAAAAAAAAAAATCCAGACTACACGCACACTCCTCGCTTGAACGCTTTACTGTCTGCCTTCCTCGCAGGATCCTCTTTGCTCTCTTTCGGGCCGCACGACCGAATCAATTAACGGGCCGGGGAATTGCACGGAGTACAATTTTGTGCGAGAGGAGAAAAGCGGACGCGAAGGTGGAGGTTGTTTTTTCATGCCGGAGGTAGCGTGTACGTGACGCAAACAGCTTTGGGAAAAATGAAAGAACGCCTATTGGATGGGAAATACAAAAGTGAGAAGATCCTCCCGACGTCTGTACTCTACTAACGACACACGCTTTAATACGCGATACACATCGGGGTTATAATAAAATAAGCGCGACAGTAAAACATGCGGAAAGAAGAACGGGAGTAACATTTTCGAGTTAGTATGCACGTAAGCATGCGGCAGAGGAAAGTTTCTCAACGACAGAGTGGATCCACGGAACACCTGCTTCCAGTTCGAAAAATGTCGTTAAGCACTGAGAATAAGCATCCTATGTAGCGGGTAACGCGGTGGAAGTTGCATATACGTATGTCATTGGATAATGCGGTATTCGTGTCCCGGGGTTCCGGTACTTCGATGCGGAACAAGTCTACTTCGCCGAGTCTAAAAACTCTCCTGTCCCCGAGTAAGAAGCTTTGCCGAGCGCCCTCACCTCTATCTCGCATTTTACGTTGGCCGATGAGAGAGAATGCCTCAATAGATTTCCGTTTCTAACGCCACCGTTAATCCTCCGAAGGTATTCAGAATTTTCACTCAACTTCGCTCCTGTTAACAAACGCGGACGCCGAAACGAGCGAACTTTCGCCGGCCTTTAAGAAATAACGCGCGAATTATGATTCCGAGAAAACGCTCCTTAACTCTTCCACGTCTGCTGCTTTATGTTTCAGCGAGCACCAATCTCGTGGGAAAGTTTACGCAGAGTGTCCGGAGGATCGTCCAGGATGTCAAGGATGAAGGAACTTCCAGTAAGTGACGGAAACGAAGTATTCGTTAAAAATAATTGAAGCTTTAAGGTTGTGCCATTGAAAATGCAAGCATTCTCGAGATACGTCAAATATTACCCCCGCTTCGAACCGTCGTCTACGACTACGTGTTCCATGTGTTATGGCTTAATGCCGATTGACAAGAGCCACGAGTAGCCACTCGTGTTCGAAGCAGCCATAATGTTGGCGAATCGCGATGAAAACGTTTGCGCCGTCTGTTAGAAATAAGGCGCTGGCGCTCTGCCAGGCGGACCGTTGTTAGTACCCTGAATGGATTTGACCGAGCAAGCTCTCTGGTACCTATTTGGTCATTTAGAGTAACGATTTGTTCGCGACCCCGCGGACTAGGCAAACTTTGTTCGTACTCGGGCTCCATTAAATTGGGATTAACGCGTCGGCGCAAAAGTGAAAACTCGACGATTAAAAATTAGCGCGCGTTATTATATCGTGATCCCAGCACCGATAAGTCAGCCTTACAATGAAATAAATTATGTTGATGCTCTGTGACATTAAAATCGAATTTATCGAGAGTCCTTGTTTTGTCAAAAGTATTAACTTTTTCTGGCGTATAATTATGAATCTTATTCATTGGCGCACGATGCAGAATGTGAAACAATGGAAAATCGTTTCTAGAATAGAGCGAGAGAGAAAGAGATACTGACAATCGTGTTTCTATTTTTCTCAGTTATCCTTTGTTTCAGAGAGTGCTTTTGTCCATTGTTTCCTGCGTTACAAAAGAGGATTTGAAACCGTAAAAAACGATCGCCAGCTTTCCCGTGGTTATTAACTGAATAAAAGCAGCTATTACCCAACTGAGTATCTGTTCAAGTATCAGTCCTTTAGCATAATCGCATTGTTAACTACTCGAAATGTACCGTGAAGAATAAAATTAAATGGAAACTAGGACTGCTGTACTCTACCTTCCACCAGATCAATAATCGAACGCGAAAACTCCGTGTCACGATGTCAGCTTAATTAGAACAAAAGGGGTATTGCCGCATTCAATTAATTTCACCCACGCCCACTTCTGTGAGCGCAGAAAAAAAGCTCGAGTAATAATGCGGTATTAAGCTGGCCAACGAACGAGGTGCAGGTTTGCATATACATTTATGCATAGACGTACGTCGCTTAATAAGTTTCAGGCTTAACGTAGGACAATGGAATGGGCAGGTCTTGCACACGCCGTGAATAGCAATGTTTGTGACAGGGCCGATCTAGGCTATAGCTTTGTAGCTTTTGTCCCCTGTAACTCGTCATTAGTTATACGATACGCCAGAGATTTCGTGTAAATATTACGATCATTTTCGAATATTAATTCCAACGCAAAAATATGAAACGAATATTGATAAAGACCAATTTGATGAGGCTTGCATGGTCGTTTAGAAAATATCAGGAAGGACCAATAAACGAGGTACTATCACTAATTTTAAATTCGCCGATTTTTCTTATTCAACTTGCATAATACCTTACGAAACTTCGCGAGTCGTTAGTGAATTACAGGTAAAATTGATTTTCTCGGCTTCCATCACGTTAGCGACTTCGATAATGTGCATCCACTTTGTCCCAGGACGAACTTCGACATCGACGAAACTAACGCTATGAATTCTGATATCGTTACATACCAGTTTCCATACGCTTCTGATATTGCGCCGCACCTGCATTAAACTTTTCCTACAAATTCGGCCGCGACTCGATGGAATGCCAGCAGACATATCAACGGTTCCGCATATCGTCGCCCGGGCACGCTCGCGATTTATTTATGCTCGAAAGTTTCGTTGCTATCTCGTCGTTGTCATGGCTAATTGAGAATTAATTGAAACCAACTTCGTAGAGTCGGCAGACGATTTAACGACTACGCCGAGAACGGAACAACCGATTAGTGACTGACGACGCAGATAACGAGCTGTACGAGGGAAGGACGATTCTCTTCTCGGCATGAGAAACGTATTGCACCTAAATTTTCCAGACGAAACGCCTTATCGGGTAGAGAATTCTACTACCGAATTAATTCGACCGACGAGGATACCTCGAGGCTAGACTCCAATTAAGGAGCGGCAAGACGTTAATCCTCGTCTGTTTAAAACTTGGACTCTCTACAAAAGGCCTTAAACAACGACAAATGTATAGGATTGTGACGCTGACAGACGGTAGAAGAGAGCTCGACAAAACGTGATATGACGGTTTCGGTGTTAATCGTATTTGGAGTAAAAATGAGTGTGACTGTCGATACGAACCTATTTGTCAGCTTTCCAATTGTGCGACAGGAAAGTCATTAAGTACGCTATTTGATTTGATTTGCACAGGTGGCCAGACGAAGGAGGAGGTCATCGAAACAAACGAGAGGCTGAGAGTCGTCAGGATACGTTTGGACGGAAGTTACGACACCGCTAAACGGGCTCTTGTCGAGTTGATGTGCAAGTATACTGACAGCAAACAGGTCCGAAACGTATTCCAACGCTACAACCTTCTCAAAGTAATGATCAAGGTGAGCAAACTAATTTGTATTCGTGGCAACCGCATCAAAGTTAATGTTGCGCAGATAGAAACTTTAATATACGTTAATGCATGTAATATAACATGCGCAATGTGTGTCGCATTGAATGCAGTGACGCTTGGCGCGATATCCGACAAACTTCTTCTGCGTGCTCAGGAGATCATTATTTATCGAAATATCCAATCCTACAACTCCGCGAGATAAACACATCCGCGCATTTCACACAACTTGCAACATACTCTCCCACGTCTGAAGGTATACGCGAAACAATGAAATGCTCCCTTCGTCCAGCAATAATCTAACAACGAAGACAAAAGCGTACGCTCTGAACAGGCCGAGAGTAAAACGACGAAAGATCGCCAGTCCGTTCTGGCGAGTCCGAAAGAATAAAGGATTGCGACAAAATCTTATCGACGCGTTCTTTCTCCCGCGGGAACGACACGCGGGGTGCCGTAAATTTCCCAACCCGCCCGGCAACTTCCGCGGCAATCTTTGTCGTTATTGTTCCCTTCTTCCCCACGCGGCCGGAAGTTTGGCAGTTGGCATTAAAATAAATTCCTGCCGCGAAACGCCTCGCCGGCGGAGATAGCGGACGTAGAGGGAAACTCGTGAGAAATTCGAGGGCGTCGAACCTCTCAAATCGTGCGAAAAATAAAGTTGTGGCAATCCTGATTTTCGGGGGGTGGAGCGTCAAAACGAGATCGTTTAAACCGGGACTCGCTCTCACTTTGTTCCCGCACCGCGCAGCATTGCGAACGAAGTGCGAACGTGCCTTTTTATCGGCCAGCAGAGTTTGCGGAAAAACGAGCTGCTCCGGAAAGCCAACTGTTTCGCTTTACGCGCGGTGCTACACTTCGTGGTAATTAAGAACAGCGCTTCTTTCAGGACGTTATCAAGTTGGAGACGCAGTACTGGACGCTGGTGGATATACCGAGGCAGGAAAAACAGGAAACGGTGCCTGCCTTCGTCCTACGCGCCTGCTCCATCATGGAAAAGACACACAAAAGCGGCGAGGGTGTGAAAACATCGGCGCGCTTGGCGGAGGAGGCCGAGACTAAGCGAGAACGGATCGAGAGACTCGAGAGTGGGTACACTGAAGTGCTGCAATAAGAAAACATGCGTCAATATTAAGATTAATAATGTAATATACGCGGCTGAAAATAGCGGTGTCGTGAGGTAATGCAAAATCGGAAAAATGATTCTTCGAGGCACGGTTTAGTAATGCGGCTTATCCAGGATCAGAACTTGCTCGGTTAGGCATATAATCCAGAATACACATATCTCGTTTTACAGCATATTGTATCAAATTTCGAGCACGCATACTAGGAGAAATAGTAAACCGTCGCTGAACAGCGGAGTCACGACGTAAATGCATCGCACACGATACGAATACAGAACGATGGCGATGTATGACGCTCGAAACATTTGCATAGCCGGCAAACTCGTAACGATTCAAAGCAACGATGTCGACGAATGCGGTGGGGGCGAGCTTCGCGGGGGGTGAAAATTCGAGCGGAGAACGCGTGTTCGCGTTGCGCGACGACTCGGGAGGGAGGAACGTGTTCCGTTCGTTGCGCAAATTGTGCGGAAAAGGCATGAGTGGGATAGCTGCTGTGTCCCCTTGAAACTTTCCCGGCATGAATAATATATTACGTTCCCTCATACGCGGTCGACAGGGGCTCGCGAAGATCCGGCCCGCTATTAGGCTAAAGCTGCCCACGATATATCAAGCCCCGCGAAGTTTGCGTCACCAGGATTTTCGAACGGCATCGAAGGCGCTACTCGAATTTTACGGCTTCGTTTTTTCACGCCGTCCGATCGATCATCCGGACTCATTAAGGCTCCAGCCTTCTTTCATTGTCTCGCTCCTTCATCGTCAAGCGTAATCCTTCCGATCTTAGGCGAGAAGATGGATCGCGGTGAATGAATTATATTGTTTCCCGACATTTTCTGAATAATGTCCTGTACGTGCAGTGGAGACGGTAACTGTGCTCGATTTCATTGTTCAGGCATGACTACGGCTCAGATCGAAGCGGAGAACACCCAAATGACCAATGATCTGTACAGGTTGTTGAAAAAGTACACCGGACTCAGGAATCTCATCAGAGACTTGAAGGTGAGCGAAAATTCTTTCCTGCCTCGCGATATATATGAATGGTGACTTTCAAATAAAACTGGAATTTAACGCAACGTCTGTCGTCACGATACCATCCCTTTCATTCTCCTTTATATTCCAATAACTGGGCAAGTTTCGTTGTTATAAGAGGAGGAGAGCTCTGACCCTCACGGTTATTGCTCACTGGCTTGATACCCCTCTTCAATACACTGCCAGATAAATCAGACGTTAAGGGTTGTGAAATTGCTTCAATATCAAGCCAAGCCACACACCATCCTTATCCTTATCCTTTTACCGCCGCGGTATTACTGGCCCGCGCTGATTTTCTTACAACCCCTATTCCCTGTTTATGATCCGAAAGTAAGGCAAATATTGTCTCTACACCTCAAAAACGCGTACCAGTCCCTTCCATTACGACATTACTCGCAAACTGAAATACATTCTTATTCACTTACATTCTGTCGCCATAAATGATACACCGCTCGCATCGTTTCGAGTATACACACGTACACAATCCGCGATTTTTAACTGTGCAGAAAATGGCGCCGCACGAAACGTTAAGTGAGTCTTCGCTTTTCGCCAGCGCCATTTTCATAAACGCCGTCAATAACGCGGTCAAAGACGAGAGCTTTTCGGTCGGCATAAATCGTCAAGGACGCCAACAGAGCCCGAGGAAATTTCCCGGGCCACCATTATCCCGACGTTATTCGTACTCTTCCACCCACTCCACACGCCTGCCTCCGACCTCCCCTCCGGGATAGATTAACCACAAGGGGCTACTCCTACTCGAATCCGAGGAAGAAGTCGGCGGAGTTTTTTGTAGCGGCTAGGCGGGAATGTCGGCAGGTAGTAGCAGACGTAGCTCGAGGCCAAAGCCTTTTCCCTTCCCACGTCTCCTCCCCTCCCCCTCTCTTTTCCTTCACCACGTTATTCCAGGCACCTTGCGCATGAAAAGCTAAATCGCATTATCGAATGGGCACGGAGGAGCCGACTCTGAAAGGACGTCACGGTCGATCTTAACGGTTTCACCGTTTCGTTGCCGGCATAATGCATCGGTGACGTCATAGGACGAAGTCGTCGTAAATCGGCAAACACGAAAACTCACTCCTTCCGAGGCGACCCTTCCGCCGCCGGTCGCCGTGTAGATAAGGCAAGGCGCGGAGAAATATTTCGCTGCAGCCTTTATGTCTCGACTAGTCGACTGTCTGTTCGTGTTGCGCTCTTTCCCAGAGATATGCTTAAAAGGACGGCGGCGTTCGATGTTCCCCGGAAATGTAACGGATACGGTCGATGCACACCGTGCTCTCAGAGGCTGACTGCCAATTTCGAGTAGCTTCTGCTTACTGCTGTCGAAGGAAAAGTTGCGGCCGATGTGATTAAATTCTGAATTATTCTTTGTCACAGGAGGAGTACAACAGCTCGAAGGTATATCCGATATTTCCCCGCTACACGATCTTGAAGGATATGATAAAGGACATCATGCACAACCCGGACTACATGGAGGTGTGTCACGAGGTGGACCAAGCATAGCGGCCCGACCCCCTCCACCGTTCGCCACGCATGACCTTGTAAATTATTAAAGGTCATCAGGGCGACACCGGTGAAGGGGGTGTATCGAGCGCAGTCTAAACCAGATTATTAGTTTTCGCAGTAAAGTGGTCAGGCACCGCGTTAATCTTACGTTAATGATTCGTTCATGTCGCAATATCGTTTGCCTTCACGATCATCGGCGCACGATTTTCCATGTTTAGGATTATTATTATTCAAAGGATGTTCGACGATGATGGCGCTGTTCTCGAACCCGACCACACTTAACGATACCCAACTGTGACATTAGTTGGAAGCAGCGAACGGTGTTTCTCGTTTCAAGATGCGCATTCTTCCTTGCACACACTCATTTTACACGGATCTCTTATACATAATCTACGGTTTTTAAATTTTGTAAAATGCTACGAGTTATTGCGAGGAAAGGACCGGAGAAGTTTAGTTTCGCGCCGATTTCGTAGCTGCACGAGAGGGGGGGACGTTCGGAGTCCTGCGAGAGACGAGGGTGGTGATATGAAATTAAAAAATATGTCTGTCGTGGAATCGATTATAGGATCCACGAGAATTCTGCTGTTTGGTGCGAACGAGATACGCGAAAAAAAAATCCACGATTGAAATCATCTTGTTCCTACCAAGAAACTCATGTGTGTGACGTAGTCTTCGAATAATTGGCTCCTAATCTAAGTAAGCTAAGCGCGTGATGCGTACATCTTTGCAACGTTAAACGTGCGCGTCGAACGCCAAACTGCGCGCTGTCAAACACGCACCAGGCAGTAGTCTAATAATTAATACGAGAAAAGAAAAAAGGTATGTCGTAACGTAAAATACACTTTAGCTTCTGATTCCGATCAGAATAGCCGCTTGCACGTCGAGACACAAAGTATAAAGTAATATATCCACATCCGCGGTATAGAATTTTTACCGAGTGAGGGATATCCCTAAGCATCGCTCGTAAAGTACGAAGGAGTGTCAGTAAAAATACAAATCGGTCGTCTCACCGATGCGTTTGCGTGTGAGCGTGTGTGCGTGACTGTGCGAGTGCGTAGAATTACGAGGGGTGGAGCAGACGCAAGGGGACATGATTTTCCGCTTCGTGCTCTTCAATTATTGCAACAAAGAATGGCACTACATCGACCGACGGGATGCGAAGGAATTAGTTTCGCGGCAGAACTCTTCCTTTTCACCGACAGACGAGAGTGATAAGAAAAATTGTATCAACAAAGAATAGCACATAGAAAGACCGAAGTTGTACGGTTAGAAACAAAATTTCGTAAAATTAATAATTGAAAGCGCTAAAGTTTCAAACAAGAAATATCCGTCTGTATAAGATACCTAACACTGTTGCCATTAGGGCATGGACAGGAAAAGGAAGCCGAGGTGCAAGAGAGGCGCAAATCTTCATTTCATCAACCCAAACATATCGCGGTCACACTCTATATACTGACATGCGCACGTTAACATATACGCATATACATACGATTACGCTGTTCGATACTGATCATATATGACGTTAGATCGCTGCGAGACAGACGGTAAAAAAAATGTCCTTACGAGAATGTGCCATTTTTTCTAAGTGCTGTACCTTATAAACATTTACGTAACTGTATAAATATATATATATATACATAATTATATATACATATACGGTCGCATGTAAAACTAAACGATAAGTGATAGACGAACACGATCTAGATCGCAGGTCAATGGGATGTAGCACATGTCCGGCAACACACTGAATAGTATTCACGTATACACACAGCGTACTGAATAAAATGCTATTGTAACGCTTCGTCGTGTGTGAGCATGTAGATCGTGTTGTGAAGTAATATTTAATGAACGACCAATCGTGCTTAATACGATCGGGCGAGGCTTGCAAGTAACTTCTTAAGATTATAATAGTTCTATCACTACGTTTGACATCAAGCATACTTCTCCATCGAACGTATTCACGTCAATTAGCTGGATGACAAAATTTCAATTCGATTATCAATAAGCATGCGACAGGTTTGTCCCGACTCATCAAAATTCATCGGTGTAGTTACAGCAAAATACAACATGTTCGACAATTGTACGATCTCAAACGTTCTGAAAGCATTAAAGAGCCTTTAAGGATTAATTGTGCGCCGTTTACTGTTAAGGACTAATGATAATGAAGTACTATATATAAATTATATATAGACAAATGGCTGACAGCCCGAAATCAAAATACAACATATAATGCGCGTCATACATTGAGATGTGAGATGTTCCGCTTTCAAAGTGTGGACCCTTCTCAATGTTCGACGATGGTTAGTGACCCACGCTGTGTTTTCCTATCCACTCAAAACCACCGACATTCCACAGTAATCAAAAAGGAGTCGAAGTAACTCGTCAAAATAGTTAATCAAACGATCATAGTTTCCCGTATTCTGAAAACATGCTGGATACAGGCCGCGCATATATTTTGTACCGTTCTCTTTCGCGATTTTGCATTCTAAGCGATCGACAACCTGCTGCATATTTTGGTATTTTTGAGAGATCAAGTCAAAAGGATCACGTATAAGAACTTACCAATGAATCTTATTTGAAAAACGCGCAGCACTGAGACTATTAGAGGGGATAATGAATTAATCTGCAAATCAAAATAAAATTGATGCCGCGCAAATTAGTGCGAACGAAATATTTGATCAAAACTGTCACGAATAATCAAAGTCATTTGATATGAATTTGTCAAAAGAATTTCCTTTTCTGCATCCAGCCAACCTCCAGTAATCCTCTCCACTAACTGTTTAGAATAGAGCACTTTTCATAAATTCCACTCACTATAATGTATGTGTATATATATATACCAGCTGTATCTAAAAAGTTTCGTCAGTTCAGCAATTAATTTCCTATCATTTAAAGATATGCGAAAAACGCAATCAGGTGATATGCGTTTACCGCATAGTTTGACGAATACTTTACGTTTATTGCACAATTTATTGACCTCATACATTCCTACATTAACAAATCAAAATTCGTGTTTTGTGTCGTTCCAGTAATTCAAGATCAAAACAATATCAAAATAAATTGAGACTTCATTTTGTACAAATAGTTTCGGAACGTCACACTCATGCAGCAAAAAAAAATGAACACGACAGTCATATTATGTTGCTATCGGGACGTTTGCATTTATTTGCAGAAACTTGACTGGACAAATTCTATTTACCGTGTGTACATGTCGAAAAAAATAAGATTTTACGAAATGCCGTGGGGCAACCCGAGAGTTGCGAAGCCTCCGCTGATAATATTTTTTATGCAAAGGAAACTTTCTTAGACCAATTATCGTATAGTATATATATATATATGGAAAAAAATACTTGTCTAAGGTGTAATGTAAAGGGAAAAAAAAAATAAGTATGTGTAGCGACGGATTAAAGCTATACTTGATGCAATGTCTTTGAATTGAAGAAATATAGCAAGTGTGCTCGCCTTTTTGACGAAACTAGGAGAGTGCCAAATAGATTTTGAAAGTTTATACGTGTGTGTGAGTGCAGATATATTGTTGTGTAGGTGTATGCATATTTATGAATGTTTTCGTCGAATTTTTATAATATGTATTGTACGTGACGTTAACGCTGCATTTCGCGGGACGAATTATTTAAAGACGGTGATCTGAAGAGACAGTAGTGAGCACTGACATAAAGCGATTAATTTAAACCTCTCGAACATAGGTAGCCTGCAACTAAGAAGATATAAACCTAGCACGTGACCTACTGCAAACCAAAACGAAAGTGCAATTTTGCAGAATACCGTTCACTATTTTAGATGTCTTTTCAAGATAGTCTTTTTCCACCCCCGTCAAAAATCGTTCCCGCGAGAAGAAATTATTACTTAATTATAAGCATAGTAAATGTATGCAGGTGTCGGATATGAGAGATCTACCTAATGTGTTTAAAGAGCGTGTATATGGTAGTTTTAAGTTGCTATTCTATCGTGACATGCGTCTAATGGTACTTTGGCTTCATGCACAGACCGAAAAGTGAAATTATATGCAACCGCCGTTGACTAATCGTCGTACAAGTTACGATACATATCCATGTGAAACTAAAACTATGAAACATATCAAATGTTGCCGAGTTCAAAATAAACTTCGCTGCATATTACAGCGCAAAACTATTTTTCAGAATCACTCTATTCTCAGTAAAAATAAATTACTTTCATATTGATAAATCAAGCTATTCTCAGTAAAAGTAAATTACTTTCATATTGATAAATCAAGCAATCTGCATCCTACCGATCGAAGGCATATAATATGATTAGCAGATAAAATCGCACGAATCCAAAGGACCATTAACTATATAAAGTATGGTAATAGATAAGTGTGCGGCGGGGTTAATCGATCGCCGGAAGTGTATAATAACTTCCGATGAGGTTAATCTTCTAATCGTTGTTGCTCTATGTAAGTGTGTTTGCGATTTCACGGATGAAATTCGACCAATCTACTTGTCTACTAATCATCACTACACGTACGCTCTCTCAACAAAAATATTACCAACGCATATCTCACCACCATTTTAAACACTAAACAAAACACCTCCACGTCAGGCATATACACTCGCTTTCGACTAATATAATAAGCTTTTGGGCGCATATCGATAAGTTTTACGATAGGTGTAAATTTTTATGAAGAAATATATTTTGACAAAACGCTTCGTGAAAGAAAACTTCACGGAAACCTTGAGAGCGAGACCTCCGCGCGAGATCGTTCATTTCTTCGCCAACGAGACGAGGGATCGTATTATCCTTGATCTGCGCAGAAAGAAACGATGAACGGTCTCGTACTTCCGTACTTTTGAAAGACACAACATTTTTTAACAAGTCAAGTATCTCGTGAAGCATTGTTCATGAAGGATATTTCAATATTTTCGTGAGATCTTTCTATACTGATGAAGGGACATGGTCGTGCGCTAATTGACCGTTGATCGTACGGATTTCCGCGAACAAGACGGACAGTGAATGAACACGAATTATAAAAGCAAGCGAGAAATCTGGTCGTGTAGATCTTTTTCCAGCGCGGAGTATGCTTTTCCCATCTAATGACTCCGCGCTCGATCGATGAGCGCACGAGACAAAATTTTCTAATTTCATATAGCGTCTACCGTGAAACGTCTACAAAGAGATCGAGGTCTGGGTTTAATTTCTGACGCACGCATACCATAGTAAGAGAGTAGGCTTCGTAGATGTTTTTCTGTCGCTGAATGAGGTGCAGTGAATCCTTTTTATCTAGAGTGTCGATGTATAACACATGTGAGGCGTCTAGATATATCGTTAGACCCACTCTAGCTTTGTGTACTTGATTGTAAAACTGTGAGTTTAATATATACGTATATGTATGGAACGAAAACAACGTAGAGGCGTAATATGACTGAGGACTGGTTGCTCTATGAAGGCTACTGTAGGGCAAAGATGAATGAAATACCACTCCGATTCGTATCCTACACACTCCGATTTTGTCATGAAATAATACTAGTACATTTACCCTGCGATAGTTTGAGATTTATAGACAGATATCTACGTTCTTATTGTTTTCTATGTACTCTAATGTGTAGTTCGTCGTTTCGTTCTGTGATCTGTCTTTATGTATTAAAACTAGTGACCCATATCGGATCATTTTGAAGCAGACTGAATTTTTGACGGATCGAAATTGCCAATATTACGCCTCCGACCTTCCAACTTAACCACTAGTTCGCGTAGATGTAGTCACTTCTAATAAAAAAGAAAAAACGTACACTGTTGTGAAGATTGTATGTTCGTTATGATATAGCCATGAGGTCTGGTTTAAAAATGCACGAATTTTAGATATGCCATCCCTTCGTTGCAATACATAGAAATTTGCGAATTACAAAAGGGACGATATGGTCTCAATAGAGGATCTTTACAATCATTTCATAATTAACGTTATCCCCTTTCATTACCATATAGAACATCATTTTCTCAACCAACTTAAATTCGAACATCGTTAACTAATAATTCAATTTAGATAAAAATCTTTCACGTTAACCGTGCATATTAAACAGACTTACCCTCATAGTTTAACTAAAGTAACGCCTTTGTGTCTGAACGAAAGTTCAATAGTAACGATTAGTTGATAGAACGCCAGGCTGGGTTAGAAAGAAAATGTAGCGATTGGTAGATGTCATAGTAACGTATTAGTGTTTTATGCCCTCCCAATTTACGCATTGTAAGCTTCTTCGTGAAGGGTAGTAAGTAGCGAATATGTGTTAGGCTAGCTCGGTCATTAGACAATTAGTCAAATCAGTTTTGACAGAAGTGTATGCTGCAATAACAAATGAATGTACAATTTTGATTTCGTTCGACAACTCTTTGTTAACGCGAAAGAGGCATTACCCGTTTATTGGCTGTTAAGCTTTGTTAATAAAATATTGTGAAATTTTACCGACCCTGTTCAATTCATTTCGATCGGACGATACCCAACGATTAAATCGTATATCGTTACTGGTACTTCACGGAAAACAACCTATTGAGAATATTTCCATTGAAAATATTATTTACCTGCAACGATACATATGGTAAGCACTGTGTCATGTAAGTATATATAAATAATTAACTCAATTTCTCCGAGTTTTCGAATTGAGCCACATTCACAAACGCCTGAATATCATAAAATCATAAATATCATATATCGCATAATTACCATCGTAATGATCAAAATCATTGTTAGCCGCCATCTTGTCGTTTGTTGTCATCAAGTCAAAGAGACGCGATGAGGGTTTGACCCATCCCTGATACGTATCTATGGTGAACCATCCTAATTTGTGGAAAAAGGCATGATTCATTTTCAACAATACTAGCACATAATAGCACACTTGGGTCAGTATCCGCAATTATTCTAAATTTTAACATTCATTTCATAACAATTGCGCAAAACCTAACAGCGCAAGGACCGCACAACCCGAACGTCAGATAGCTGGTTTTCGATTATCCGGAAATTACAGTTTTTACCTTTCGATTGAAGCCTTCCCCGTTGACACACACTTGCCACGCCACAAGAGGATGTTAATTCGGATATTCTGCTCAACGGCGATTACCATTTCTTGCCCAAATTGACACAAACCTGTTGGAACGATTTACGGGAGCACAGTGAAAATCGCGTACCGATTCGTACTGACGAGAAACATTTGAATGTCGCACTGATTCAATCGAGTCCTCGAGGGAGCAGCAGCGTCGCCGTGCAAGCTCGTAACAATCAAGATGGCTGCCACCAACTCAAATTTGTCCAGTGATAGTCCAGCGAAGAAAGAGGACGAATTCAATGAGTTTTATACCGAAGTACGTAAAATCTCATTAACAGCCCCGTTCATTAATCCTCCACACTGTCTAGAACGCCATAACAAACGTATTTTGTTGTTATCAGACCGGGAAACTAAGCGCCTATTGTTACGACTCCCACAAATGTCACTTTGTATTTATCGTCCTGTTATAACAATTCCTTTGGTAATTTTTTATTTTAACGATGCCCGTAACTTTCTTTCGTTCATACATTGATGGTTGAAACTGATATAGCGTTGGATAAGTACATTCTTCGAGGTTAAAATCATGTTCCATGCACAGTCCTAACCTGGAATATACACTCCTGCTGTGTGGAGGAGTTAGTGAATTATTAGATGTCAGAACGATGTGTTCTTTTGCTTAGGTAAAAGAAATAGAGAAGCGGGATTCAGTGCTGACTCCTAAGCAACAGATTGACAGATTATTGAGGCCCGGCTCCTCGTACTTTAACCTAAACCCGTTTGAGGTCTTACAAATTGATCCTGCCACATCCATAGATGAAATCAAAAAGAAATACCGACGTGTGAGTGTGCATTTTTGACGATTTGCGTTTGAGGGGACATCTTCAAAATCTTTTGCACTTTACAGATGTCAATTCTCGTTCATCCAGATAAGAATCAAGATGACGCGGAAAGAGCACAGCAAGCGTTTGAAAGTAAGTACATTTTGAGTTTTTTACACCAATGGCATAGTTACAGATGATTACTTGCAGTTGTCAATAAAGCGTGGAAGACATTGGAAAATGAAGAGACCAGGGCAAAGTGTATGGACGTTATTGAAGAGGCGAAAGCACGCACGGATCACATGGTACGTATCAAACAAACAGCAACTAATTCTCATTTGTGCAAAGTACCTTGGGAGTTTAAAATTTTGATTAAAGATTGCAGAGAAAAAGAAAAAGATTAAAAAGGAAGGGAAACCAGAAAATACTACTGTACTAGAGGAAGAAACTGAAGAAGGTTACAGGCACGCTGTCTGGGTTATGACAATGAAGTTGTTTGCAGACATGGAGAGAAGAAGGTCAATATAAACATGCATCTAAGAATATGCGTAGATTAAAAACGTTGCACCTGGTTGGCCGATTATCCTGTCCACTCGCGATATTTCTACAAGCAGTGATGTTTCTTCTTTCGCAGAAGAGAATTGGCTACACGAGACGCGGAACAACGAAAACGAAAGCGAGAAGAAGAATTATCAGCGGAAGCGCAGGCCGCGTTAGAGCGCGAGTGGCAACGTAATTTCGAAGAATCCCGACAGTCCCGAGTGGACAGCTGGAAAGCATTCCAGTCCGGTTCAAATGCGACGAAACAGAAGAAGGCGAAGAAGATGAAGGCCTTCAGGCCTCCAAAGACAAAGGCGGAGTCTCGATAATTAGAAAACTGTACTCTCGTTTTGTTCCTGATGCCTGATACTGGTTCCATTTGCATTCAACACGTTTTCTTCTAGGGGTTTCTTGGTAAAACTGAAATAGTTCGTGGCATAACCTCTTTCCACACAACGTGAATGTCAAAACGTAAATTCGAGACCTTTGAATTTACATAAAGTTAGGACAGTTAGGGTTTCGCTCACTTCGGGTTCAAACGTTACTTAGGAAATTTATTCGCAATCAAAGCAAATAAGAGTCCGTCAGGTATCAAAAGAAGAGAGAGTATGCTATTAATAAAAGAATGGAGAGCATGAAGAGCAATAGTGTGAGAAAATGAGAACAGTATGCGTCCATATGACAGCGCGCGGGTGTCTTTTTTGAATGCATGTGTGTATGCCTACACATTAGCGATGTATGTTGCGTGTGCCGAAAATGGCGATACATTTACTTGGCCCGTATAAGTTTCATCGCCTGGCCCCGAAAAATTGACGCAATGGATCGTTGATACGGAGCCCATGGAGCATTCGATCGTTTATACATCCAAAGTGCGTGTCCTTTTGTAAAAATTGTCCATTTCATATCATATTTATATTTCATATTTTTATCGCAGGATAATATTTTCAATCATTTATTAAAAAAAAGGTGATAAAATTGACTGTATTATAATTATTACAGTGCATGTGATTGAAGGAAAAATGGTAAGAAATAACTTGAGTCACGTAGTCATACTGCAAGGTATCGGATCCGATTCATTCGTAGTGTACATACAACGGATCAGTTGTTTTAGGATGAATCTTACCAAATGAGTATGTATCTATCATTTATCTTGTTTATTCATTTGGTACAAGAGTTCTGCCCTAATTTGAGTAAGAGTGCCATATGTTACGCTAACATTACGTCACGCACGTAAACAGTTTTTATACAGAATTTTGGGTGGGGAAAAACTGATATCATTGCTTTTCCTTTTTCTAACATTTTATCAAACCATACGTCCCATTAACAAATGAATAATACCGCGAGCTTAACGGGCCATGTAATCATGATTTCTAGTATGCAACGTGTGACTTTGCATAATAAATATAATATTTTTACGTGCACTTGACTCAACTGTAATTTTTAAGGTTACCATAAATGTAGAAATTTATAAAAGACGAAATTTATTACGATGGCTCTGTTCAAGTAATTTCATTGTACAGAAGAAAAAGTGAAAAAAAACGTACAAAACTGATGTGAACGATACGATAGATGGTACAAACCGAGAAAAAAAATAACAATGTACTATCGTGTGTCAAAGTGTGCGCGAGCGATTATCAACATATTACGTACGTTAGGCAACTTTGAGAGGACATAACATTAACGAGAGGTGTCTGTCAATTTTATTAAAACGGATCAGTTAATTTATCGAACGTCATTTTATTCCCGAACACATTGTGTAGGGCATTTACACGGTAGACATAAAAGTGACATTAAGAACAAATCATTTTCATGTGACATCCAAAATGTGAATCAGGCGGTATTAAGCGTGGTTTACTCACTCGCCAAATAAAAAAAAAACACCGTCGCATTGCTCCATCTCGCGTGAACAATCAGAATCAAGCGACAGTCGGATGTGTCGATAGTCAGGTTTAAATGAAAATTGAATTGTGCATGTGTTCATTATTTTCAAGCTCCATGAAGCGGGTACCGATGCAAAACACATTCGACAGCGTGTTGACAACCGTTTACCCGCCTGAAGTATTTCAGTTCTTCACAATAATTTTCAGGTTTACGATTTTTTTGAAAAAGATTGAATTTTTTGTGACGTACCTGTACCATACACTAGGTCGTGAAATGTTGTTTTTACTAACAGTCCTAACCTAAATCATTGTTACGGAACATGTGGCCGAAACGTCGTGTACTTACACAAAAAACGAACGTGGTGATCATTGAACACAACATCGTGCATGCAATGACGTCGGTCGGACGTAAACCATAAATGGTAAGCGCCGGGGTCTACTGGTGAAGAACGTGTATTTGTTATAACAGGAAATACCAATATCGATATTCCGAAGCAGTAGAACGTCGTCCGTAGCATCTAACAGATCGCTCGACGAACCTCGCGTACCGGTTTCTGACATTTAATGTGTTTGCATTTCAAACTGTTTGACGTGTTTTGATCGTGTTACGGATACGCGCAGTTATATCATGGCGCACATTACTGAAGCTGATATTGATAGTGCACGAGAGAACATACGCAGGGATTCCCATTTCCGAAGAGAAGACGAACTTAGGCTAGAGTAAGTATTTATCCAGTTACTTACGATTCTGTCGTTGATTCGTGATTTCTGATGCTTATGACAGTGAATTGTGCTTCTCTGGTATGATTGTGATAAACCTATTTATTGACATTAGTGATTAAACAGTACATGCTAGCATGTAAACATAAGCAGAGTCAAAGTGACTTGCTTTGACGCGACAATAATGGAAGTGCGTATGCTTTCAAATGTGAACGTGTAAATACAGGTGCAGGCATCAACCTAGGAGGATTATAGGAAAATTGTAATACTTTCGTCAGGCAATGCAGTTATTTCGGATTTATGTGTAATGTCCTGTGGATATTCGATACCCTACAGTTGCGATCTTAACGTCTACATATATCTGCTTTGTGAAATTATAATGACAGCATATTATTTGGAAGGAATTACAACATTCGTTTTCGTCTGGCGGATTGTGATCTGCAGTATGGATAGATGCAGTTCACGTGACCGTGCATTACCATCCGGACTCGGGACGCGACAGGAATTTGATATACGTCCTGACATTATACGCCTACATTTTTATTCCTTACATACACGCATTTTCTACGTCATCGCCCATTCAATTTTTGTCATTACTTCGTCAACAAATTTATAACCAACTAACCATATACATGTTTCTGCTTACCTGTTTACTTACATGTGTAATTGAATAATCTTGTTTGCATGTGTTTGTGTATCGTACTTTGACAGTGACTTATGGTTCATGGGTAGTAAGAATTCGTGTCAAAAAATTGTTTAGACGGTTCCTAGATACGTTGTCGAACTGTACGTGCTCATCAGGATAAGTTTAAGGTCAATCATCCGTCCCACTACGGTTCGACGAACTGTCTGGCAGTCTTTAAAAGAACTTCTTAACCAAATCCGCAGCCTGAAGACACCCTTACAATCTATACCTGCGCCTGCGCTCGGTCCAACATGCTGTTCTTAGTCCGATGGTGTGCAACAGGTAGCGGTGCATTCCCGTCCCTCCAAATTTTCCATCCCATCTCTGAGTCATCCGTCGTGGATTTTCCCTTGCAAATGACAATGTGACAGAAGCAAAGAACGCCGCCTTCGTATCTTCCAGTACGTACACTGTGCAACTATTATTACAGTCATTCTTTTTTATTGCACATGTACTTATGTCATTTAAAGCGTATATATGTATCGCAGAAGTCAGAATTTTTCTTTATTTTGACAGTCACACTCATTGTTAGCCACGTTTATTGTAATTGAAGCATCTTTTCACTACGCTAAAATATTATTGACTTACCAATAATACCAATGTCCTATGGAACAGTTACTGTTCCTGCTGTGCGTATTCAGCACGGCTCTTTACTATTTCATAAAAAGCATTACGGGTGCATACTATTTTGTCGGCGGGCACACCTCACATGTACCGTTCTCCGTTGATGTGATCCGCTGTACGTGGCTCGCAAGCAGTAAGACTGGGCTGGAAAGATCCTTACACTCGCGTTCTCAAATGTATATAGTAGGCTTGATTGAGTGTGGCGCAGGTAGAAAACATGCTAGTGTGTGTGTATGATAGCGGTATAGGAACACCTTGCTACAGCCAGACGATACGTATACATGGCCTTGTGCACAGGGACTAAACTCTTGTGTAGAAACCATGCACACAAGAATAGAGCATGTATAGAACAAGACAGAGACATTTATGCGCGCGTGCGTACAGTCATTCGCTGTTCGACGTTTATGCGCCAACAGATAGTGCAAGCACACACGTGGATGCCATTATGCGCACATATATTTTGTCGGCTTTTGACGTGCACCGCTGCAGAACACGTTTAACGCTCGTACCGTGATCTATACGAAATAATAGTTATATTTCATTCAGCTATTACATATGACGTATAAGGACATAAGTGGATGGAACAAAATTAGGCGAGGCATAAACAGTGGTGTATGTATGGTGGAATTCGAGGATAATTTATGTATGTGCGTGTGTACGCGAAGGAATGCTTGGAGTCATGCATGATCATGCACATAAGCAAAAATTATTACAGTACTACGCTGAGATACTACGCTCGATTAACACCGATGCACGTGCATTTAGGAAAATGGAGTGGCGAGTGTGAACGGTGAGTGAAAAGTGTTGGAATTTCTGTCTGTGTGCGTCACCACCAGGGCACACAGGCAAGGAGAGTTTGTGTGCGACTGCTGATGTATGCGCGCACACTGTTAGAAAGGAACGTAGACGCGTGTTCCCGGTTCGTAAGGCCAGGTAAAGGAAAACATTCCCGCGTGTGCGTTCGGAGTAAGAAAGGTAGTCGGTGTGAGTGCTCTCAACGTAGAGACGTTGCCTACCACATTTCAGCAAGATGCGGAGAACTTGTAGGAGTACGTGCGCCCAAGAAGTGCGATTTAACTATATGCACCGATAAAGAAACTGACACGAGCAACAGTAAACACAATGATGCAGATCTGAATGTAAAATATTACTATATATACGTGCCACATATACTACACGCGGAAATATGTAGACTGCGAATTATATAGTATTAGTAAAACCACCTGTATGAGTTGCTCCGACTTTCCTATTAGTAAATAGTTTCGAGACACGAACATAGAGAAACGTCAAAACGCAGACATGATCCGGTATCACAAATTCTCTCTCACGGACAACCAGCCTTTACACTCCAAATTCCGAAAAACACGTGCGCTAGATATCGCACTCTTAAAAAGGACCACCACTGCACATAACTCAGGTGCGCACAGGTAACGAAACTCCGCACATACACACGCATAACGTGCCAATAACATATACGCGAAGCCGACTGCACATAATTCATACATTCACGCGTGAACACTCCGAAGCAAACTGCTTGTAAGGCTGAAACACGTATACCACAAACGAAGCAGCGCTCGCCTGTGTATGCACAGGTGGAAGAAGCACGCACACGAGGATGCCGAGAAGAACACTCCGCTCTCACAGAAACTCCACCGACATGCATGGCGAGTGCGGAGATCAGCTTGGCTGTGTGTATGCGTGTATAGGGTAAGAGAAGCACACCACCACCATGATGAGAAGCGGCGACGGCGGAGCGGAGTAGAAGCGCGCGGCATGACCGCTTCGTCGCGACACTACGGGGCTGCAGTGAGGTGCTCGCTGCCGTGTGTCGCTCGTCGTGGCTCCCAGTGAAGAAGAAAACTCGTGACCGATAGTGTCGCGTCCTCCTTCTCCCTCGCTTACTCTCTCCCGACACTGGCCGCCCCCTCGGCTACCAAACCGGAGACTCCGCAGACTCGGGGATCGCGAGAAACGGAATCGGCGCACTCATGGCGGATTCGCAGGATTCTAAGGATAACGTGTGTGCAGCATCGAGAGCGGGAGACGTGCGCGAAGAGTGGTAGTCCTTTGACGGGGCCCGAAGTGATACAGATGTGCGTACTCTTGACGCTGGAATGTGCGGGAAAGGGGATGTGGTACGGTTTTGAGGCAGGACGGTGCTCGTGAAGAGTGGCATTCTACGGACTCGATAAGAGCTCGGAAAAAAGGGGTCCCGTTTGATGGATATTCATCAAGGAAACCGGTAGTCTTTTCGAGATCTTGCTAATGCAGTTCTGCTGGCTAGAAGGAGAGTGACAAGCGTTTGCCTCGATAAGATACTCGGAGCAAAGTGGAACGTTTACGGCGTTCGAAAGGTAGACTCCAATTGAAATGTGTACGGCAAAGAAGCGATACTCTCCCGACGCGAACGTATAATTCCGAAGGCAGAGTCGCAAAACTGGCGGTTTTGCCGAAGTTGCAAGTCGCTCGTCGAGAGCGGTATCATTAGCCTTGACGGGCGCCAGCCAGCCTGGACACGTATTTAACCTGCCTCGACGTACGCGTTCACACGTGTACCTCGCGTTGCGGCAGAGTTCGCTCGCGGATCTCCGGCTGCACATTGGTGCCGGCCAGGGAAACATCAGGGAACGGGTCCGAGTCGAAGAGGAACGAGATGACGTGGGACGGCTTATATGACCGGTGATATTTGAATACGTCGCGCGCTATCGAGGACACACGTACACACGAGATGTCGACGACGGATGTGGTTCGCATCGCGCAAAATGCCGAGGAGGAGCAGGGGTAATCGTCCGTTTCACGTATTGTCCGCCGTGCCTCGACCCTTTGTTTATGACGGAATTTGCGATACTTCGGAGCTCCTCAGGTGTGAACGCCAGACGTGGGCACGGCACCGACGATCGTTCGGCGCGGAGCTGCAAACATGTGACGTCGACGTAGCAAAACTTGATACCAGTTTGTTTGCGTTCCGCGCATACCGAATCCGGCGCTGCTTTTCAGTTTCGTCGTCGAGGATGCATTCCTGTCGCTGACAATAGCGGCCTTTTATCTTCACCGCCTCGACAGAATTCGAATATAGAGTTTCGGCCGTCCCATACAGTATCGTGGCGCAGGATAAGCGTCAGGGCAAGATCGCGGGCAAAAGTTGTACGCGGAGTTGTATCGAGTTTTGTTACGTCGCAATCTAACAGATGTGCTCGCTGCTCAAGAGAAATCAAGAATGGCAATTGTTCGGCAGTGGCTTTGATTGCGCAAAAGTAAGAAGCTTCGTTGGTAAATAAAGGGTTGAGGCATCCAGCCTGATCTGACCATGATTGTCAATTTCTGTGGATCGAGCGCTGAGGTTGCGCAAAGCGACCGACGAGATCGGCGGTTCCTGTTTAATCCGCTGACGGCCGTGAGCCCGCTAGTGGTCTCCAAACTCTCGTTTAAACTGCTACCATGGCAGAAGCTGCGAACGTCTCTTCATTTATCGAAGCAACTCTCATCCCCATCACATCTCACCGTTCCTACCATTAAACACGGCCTTAAATTGACACTAACGATGTCCGTATACGCCATTCTTAATAAGAAAACTTGAACTGAATGAAAACAAATAGCGATACATCAGCCAGGCATTGATCGAAATCAGACAAAGATTGAATCGTTTGCGTCACTCCGTTCCGCAATAATCCTGGGAATTCGCGACTTGAATCATTTAAGGCATCATCGAATCGACACGGTCGAACGGACGCGAACGATTCCATATTGATCGAGGTTTCGCGCCTGCCGTACGACGCGACGCCGCGTTTATCAAGGAGACGTTTATTGATACGGCGTCTATAACTCGAGCGCGATTTCCGAGTATTTACACACCGCGATGTGGTGTGTGACCCTTTACCGTTTATCAGGAGCGCTATTTGTGATATACTTTCTACGCTGCCTCGAGGCAATAAACCTCGATGAACACGAAACGGCCGCGGCGACTGTCGAATACCGAATCGTCGGGGAGTGAGACGTTCGCCCGGAACCTGTTTCAGTATTACTTGGGATTGCTCTCTGCCGGCAAACCGACGTATCCCGTACGGTATAGTAAAACGTGACTTTTCTACGAGATTATCGTCACGTACCGATTGCACGGATGCCTCTCTCTCTCTCCTCTCTATAGGATGTAACAAATCGACCGTTGTGCACGTCTCATTTTCGCGTGAGGAACTCTCCGTAATCAGCCTAATCAGTACTCTGCATAGAAATGGCATCTTTAACGTAGGAAGAGGAACCAAAAACGTTCGCGGTGCGAGATCGCGAAATGTTAACGAATGTCTACAAACTTGAGAGACGGTCGAAGAAATTGATGAGGCTACAGTGACAAGATTAAACGGGAACGTACTGTCGACTCGAAAATAATTAGTCACCGGCCATTCGTCACGCATGTCTTCGAAGGGAATAGATACGCCGCGGATTGACAGGAATTTCTAGCAATTAATTCGAGACGACGAACAAGATAGTAATTTGCCGTGCGCTGAGAAATCTTCCGAGAAGTTTCCACCGTGTGCGTAATCGTCCTTTTTTGTCAGGGTTAGCCTGGCAGGAAGCTATGTAATTAGACGAATCTCGCGTACAACGGTGGAGGAAGAACTTCATGCCTTCTAACGTTATCCGGTCGCAATTCCGAAATATTATAGCTATCCCGATAATTATTCATACGTAACTGTTTCAACTACTTCTCATTCCTCTCTTCGCGTCATTCCCATTCGCTTCCGGCAGGTCACTTTAACGTTAGACGCAACTCAAACGCGAAATGTCGAGAAGCTCTTACGACAAACGTAAAGGGGAATGCATTTTCCGCGTATTGATTTGCTGCAGCAATATTAGTCACGTTTCTCGGCCGTCTCTCTCTCTCTCTCTCTCCCCCTCTCTTTCTTTGTCCGTCTCTCTTTCTCTTTCCCATTCTCAATGTCAATGACTGCTCCCTCGGGGCTAGCTGTGACCCCCCGTGCGAACGAGAGTCTCGTCTTTCTTTCTGTGTCTCATAGCCGTGGTCGAGCGGAATGGCGCTTTCACACGGCGGCACAAAGAACCCATATTATCTCGATGCATTATACGCCGCGAACATTATAAATTACATCCTCGGCTCGGTGGAGCGAATACTTTTGCCGGAGACTGTTCGCAGACGTTTCCTAATAGCAGAATATTTTTACCTGTCTTCAATTGCACCGTTAGCCGCCTGACTGTCAGCTGATTGGTCGCCGCCAATCAGTTTCTCCGTGTACCCTAGACTGCTGAAACTAGTTCGGTTCTATTCATAGCTTTAAGTCAGGCGACCTTTCACTAGGATCCATGTGGATGTGGCATGAGTACGCGAAAAGAAATGTCAAATTCGGCGACGTGTGATAGGGGCAATGTGGGAGATTGTGCCGCTGGAAAGATACCGCGGCAGGTGCACGGGGAAAATGTACATAACGCACATATTCATGTGCGACATCTGTGCCATGCGTACTCGTGTTGTCTGCTCGCTTTTCTTAGACTTTATCACTGCAGCGATGGCGAGACGGATAAGGTGTTATTGTTGCTCACGACTTTGACAAACGATGTTAGGGATTAACTGACCACATAGATTTATCGGTTTGGTCCAATTTCGTAATCATTTGCGCAGAAGCTATTAAAATTAGATCGTGAAGCTACGCCCTTCTTATGATTTCGGTGTACGTGTAAGTCTATATTCTTCACAAAAATGTAAGCAACATTTGAAAATTCGAAAGCGTCAGGGTGTTCCTGTCGAACCGTAAAAATGCAAAAACTCCACGGAATGTTAACGACCGACAAAGATCTGATGGAAGTTTTCCGACGGGATAATTAAGTGCGTGCGCGATCTACAAATTCTTCCCTCGTCATTAGTAGATAATGCGGCACCTAATCTGCCGGATTTTTGTCCCGATAATGTCCTCTTTAGACGAGCGACGTCGTGTGTGACGAAAATGAACTCACAAGTGGCGGGGCGTTTGCACGAATAGCCCTGGAGGCGGCACTTGGGGAAACGGACCTTAAACCTTAAGGTTGAGTAACGGTACTTCCGGCGCCCGTGCATACCTACGGCATCTACGGGTATCGCGATTTCTACCGGCTGCAAGTGAGTTCTGTCTCGAGAGCGATGCAGCGAAAAATCCGCGAAACCCGTCCTGCCTCTTCTTTTCATCTCATTCTTGGTCCGCGACGGGATTCTCGGTCAATCCTGTCGATATTTCATTCTCAGCCATTCATTTACGAGCCGCTACCCCACGTCTTCCAACGGACTCCGAGTAGTCCGAGTAGTGCCTTCCACTGTTTAGAAACTCGGCAAAAAGACGAATTTAACAGATTCCCGGTATTGTTGCTTTATGATAATTTCACGGATATGCACAGAAAGTACAGGTCAGCGGAATGTAAACTAGCACGCCGTTCAAACGATGTTAAGAGTTTAAGGAATATCGAATGAGGCCTTAATTTCCCTCACGACAATCGAATCCAGAGCACCGTATCAGGACAATAGGAACGGTGACCTCAACGTGTTACACGGCAAATTGGCACTGTCCTTAGCCGGTTGCCCACCATTTATCGACTTAGGATACCGTTAACATGGTAAAGCATTACTTGTTATTCAAGCGGTGCAATGATTCTATTTACCTCGCGGACAAAATGCCGGTCTTTCACACGACGGTAATGGCACAGCGCGTTGTTCATTCATTTTTGCCGAGCCGTAACGGCAACAATACAATTTTTCTGAAACCGAGCTCTCGTTTCGCGAGTGCCCCGGTGCAACTCGTCGCGTGTACGCAACACGTCCGTTATTACCCTGACGGTGTCAAGTGTTTCAATAACTGCAGCCGTCTTGCGACAAACGGCTCGCTGGCAAAACACCGGCGTCATAACGTTATCCATGTGTCACGTATAATAAAAACGTTTGTTAGTGTAACGCCGCAGCTCTTGTTTTGACTTCGCGATCATAATGACCCGAGAATATATCCCGTATCTATCAACATTGAGCATGGAATTATAATGTTCCATTCATTTTTCTATCGCAACACTTGACTTCACACGAGACATCGGGTTGATCTGAAATTTCGTTTATGTCATAGTACAATGCATGGTATACCGAACGTGTTCTATCATTCTTTCGATTGTGTATGTGTATGTAATCAAAATGCTAATGGGATAGAAATAAGTTTTTCTGCGGTCACTTTGATTCTATTCAGAAAAGATAGCAGTGCCGCGTCAGTCTTTCGTTACAGGTAATATTATATGCATCGATCCGAGGATGGCACTTAAATTTTACTGACGCAGTGTACTCCAGGCTAGCGCGAATCAATTTCTTTCGCTCGTGCGCGAAATGCGACATTACTCGTTCATCAGGCGCAACACTTTGGCACGGTTTAATCCGTCCATATGCAATGTTGCGCTGGTTTGTGTGTGCCGCGTAGTAGAACGTCAGACCGCGTATAATGGACGAAAGGAATATTCGCGATGCGTGTCGGACGATCCGTGTAATGGTTCAATCTGAAGATGAGGGAAACGTTAGAAACGCACGATTTTGATACGGCACGTATATTAGTCAGACTCAACGTTTACGACGCAGTTCGCGTAATCGTTAAGTTTTGTTAGTAAAACAGCGGGAAAATGATTGTTCCGTGTTATGTCAGCTGCGGAAGCAATATATCACGTACGAAAGTCTCGCTGTTGCATCATTGTGATTCCGCTCCAATTTTCGCACCGTCAACTACCTTTTATCATCGTATTGTTATGGGAAAGTTGTAATATGAATGTCGTTTGAATTTCATATTTCTCCCAGAAGCGTATGGTTTTTTATTTTTTACCCAGAATCTAGTGGTAGCCTTGCGGAGAGTACCGATATGAGACAATGTATATCTTCATTTTATTCGACTATTGAGTAAATCTACTTATATGTACAGTGCTGGCGCGTCGCGTTTGCCGAGGCGATGTAACAGGTTATCTCCGAGTATCGGAGCAGATAACCGGATACTCGTTTCCTCGTAAGTGTACGCCTTAAGCGGAAAGTCGCGGCACCGCCACTCTTCCTGGTCTGACTAAAAAAGGCCTTAACGTGATTAAACCCCGACAGTACAATGAAGCGCGCTCCGCGCAATCCAAATTTAAAATCTCCGTCTACAGTCTACAAGCTGCGGCGTGGATTTTTTGCCGCCTGGCGGACTCCGAGAGTGGAAGACAGCGATGTTACTTCATTATCCTTTCGTTGCGAAAGCAACGTTAATTAAGGGGGGGTACATTTATAGCTAGAAAATGCCATCCTTAGCTGTTAATAACACGCCTGAGACGCACCGTGCGTTATCGCGGCACGCTGCACGTGAGGCCGGTATTTCATTCCGCTCAAACTTATCATGTAACGTATAAATTAAGCTCCGCTACAAAACGATATAACGTGGCCGCACAAAGAAACGCACGCAGCAGTAATCTACGGCAAAAGTTGCCACGCTATCGACATCGCACGTGCTGAATCATGTGTGCGAGGCCCCACGGCGCTTTACCTCCGTCGGCAGTTGTCAGCGTGGACGCTGTGTCTTGCAGAAAATGGACGAACCTCAATAGAAAGGATGAACCAAATGCCAGACAACGCTTATCCCATCCACCCCACCGAACTTCCTTATCAACAATCCTTCTTCCGCAAATCACCTCGATGTTTGCTCCACATAAAAAAGGTTCCAGGGAGGAAAAAATCGTACGCGCCACAGCGTGAACCAAAGCGAAACGCATACGCAGAACACTTCCTCGATTCGTCCCACTTGCCGAGATCTCGTCTCCTCCAGCATCCAACTCGAAGCGTCGAGTCACGAAGTGCACCTTTCCTCGCCCGAACCCCACGAAGCCCGGGCAAACTTTGACCGCGGGTATTATTGTCGCCCAATGTACATCCAGTCACGCCCCCGCTTGTCCGAGTCGATCCGAGCCGGACCGAGGCTGAGCGAAACCTTCGAGGGGAACCGATCGAGAGATCGCTAGCGCTGGCCTGAACTCTCGCACCGGTGCTCTCTCGATCGAGTACGCGGCGCGGCAAGCAAAAGCCACACGATCGCGCGGGCTCCAAATAAAACCGCGTTACTCGCTGCGCGCATCGAACATAAGTGCCGCGACGCACGTGCGACTGGCTGAAAATCGAAAGTGTATGGGAATCGGCATATCTTGGTGGTGCGTCGATTTTGTTGGTCTGATTCGTTTGGAGTCAGTGGATTGAGTGCCTGTCGAGGTACCCTGGCGAGATACGTACCTGTTGTTGGTGTCCTCGGTGTAGGACGGCTTATGCTCGCTGTCACCAGTGCACCGATCGTCTTTCGCTGGCCGGACGTGACTCCATCGCTTGTCCTTAAGCGTTCCTCGAACATCGAAGACGGAAGCGGACGCTCAGGTGCGTACCTCGTCGGCGTGCGTGGGGTCTTGCCCGCGAAAACGTGTGTGGAATCTCGCGCGAAATCCAGTGGAATCGATGCAGAGCGTTTTGGATAACAAAGGATAAGCCGTGCCCGCTCTCGGCGCAAGTGTGGCACGAAGGTGTACTGAGACTTCGGAATTTTCGGTCTTGTTTTAGGGAGTTTGATCAGTCTCGAACGGACGTGCAGTGTGTCTAGTCGGCGATTTTTTTAATCAACTTCTTTCATCGAATGTACTTCTTACAGTGTCTTGTAGTCAGCTGATAAGAGCCTCCGAATATTTGCTTGTAGTTTCCTAAGTGAAAAGTGTGGATGTACAATCGGTCTTCAGATATATTATAATTCTGATTCGTAGATCATTGTTTAACGAGCGTCTTAAGATCATTCGAAAAATGAAAAACGCTTCTATTCATGATAATCAGCTTGCCAGCGAGAGTTCTGTCAAGATTATATCATTCGACTCTGGCCGAACTGCAATCTTCAGCAGAAATGACGTCACTCATAACCATGTACGGAAAGAAAGTACGCTGATCTTACGAAAAATCGTTCTTCCTCTGTCTCGCTGTCGCCGATTGCGCGAATGGTATCATTGAACTGAGCGTCTCGGCGATACCAAATGAGACCATGGAAATATGGTTCCAGGTATCTGCCCACACTCGCGCAGGGAACGAACTCGGCATCGCCATATAGAGAAATTTTCCTTCCGCGGGTAGACGCTGCTACTTCTCCTCAAACAACCGGCCTAGCCGATATGCAGGTATATTCAGGTATACTCAGGTATTGACCTGCGCCACTGGCCGAGGATCACGTCGGATGTCTTTTCTCGTTAGACATGCTCGCCATCCGGTATAGAACGTTGCGTTAACGTCGTTTCGTATTCCTTGGGACGAGGACGAAAGGCGTGTGTGTTTGTGTGTGCGTGCGCGTGTGCGTGTGTAAAGCCTACAAGTGTGTGACCCTTTAGTCGAACACCTACGAGAGACACACTGGCATTGGCGACGTTGGCACTAACCGCCGCCGGGATGTAGCAATCTTTCGTGCGTGGTACGCCGATTCTTTTTATAACAAAAGAATATGTGGGGTAGGATAGTGTGTGTAGTGTGTACGTTTCTGACGAAAGAGTATGTGGGGTTGAATACTGTGCGTCGTGCATGTAGAGAGGGTTTTTCGCAATGGTTTGGATTTTTTGACTGTCAGACTGTCTCGAATGGTCTGACAATTGTGGCGGTTGCTATTATGAGTGTATGGGTAGACGCTGAAAATGTGTGTTTGATAGAATGCTAGGTACGACTGATTGCCACATCTTGACTGTTAGTATAATATATTTGACCGCACGTATATGTTTGTATACACGTGTATACACATAGGTAGCTGTGCGGGTGCCTTTGAGTCTCTGTCATTGATCTACGGACCAGAGTCAAAATCGATCTCCGCCTCTTCGGTATCTCACGTAACAGAGTTGTTAAAGTGGTTTTACCTCTGATTTCTTCTCTCACAATTTGCACTGTGAGTGCTCCACGAAAGAGGAAACTTATTGTCACGCTCGAAGCTCGTCGCCGGATTGCGAAATATCGTCAGCAGTCGATACTGGTATTGTTCTTGCGTTGACATTCTGTGCAATCCTAATTATAGAGTTGTCGCCGCGGTGAGTAAGAAATCCGCGAACATGGCATAGAAGTATAATCGGCCAAACAGGCGCGGGCTTTTTCTAACAAGGAGAACGTCTCACTTCTAGATAGAACTTTGAAAAATGGACCCTTTATCGAACGGTGTAGGTCCGGCACAAAATAAAATATTGAACTTTTTCAGTTCACGATTATGCACTGACATTGTAGTACATAATACCGCCGGGGTTGTTTATTGTGCATGTCGGCCAGAAACAAATCTTACCTAATATTTTTCGAACGCAGTCAACTGTAATGAAACGGTTGTTCATGACTAAGGAAACACATCACGTGCGTCAGTTGCGTGAGTAAGTCGTGCCATTAAATGCAACGACGCTGCGATCGAGATACCTCTTGGCCGCGTGTCGCTGTCTATAACTCGCTCATTTTTGCCGACTCAATGAATAATGCAGTGATCTTTTATCGGGCTGGATGTACTTAATAAAACGCTCCCGCGACTCATAATTACGCCGGACTGATTCGAAGGAGACAATGATTACACGTTCTCGAACATGCATGTGATATCAATCTGCATGGGGACCTATAAAACGGTGTAAAACAAGTCGCAAAAGTGGAAGCGCCTCAGTAGAGCGGCGATATAGATTGTTAATCGATACGAACATTGACGAGACCATTACATCGCGATAGGACTGCATTAAAATTCTAATTACAGACATATGGCATTATTATGGTCAATTGCCGAGTACACTTATTTGCTATCACTGAAATATCGAAAAAGCTCTGTGAGACCATCAAGACAGCCTCTTACAACATCCATCGTATACACGAAAATCCTTTGACTCAAACCGACTTCTCGAAGAAACCATACTTCCCACCATTTTTTCCTCTACTCCAATTCAAGCGCCTTACACATTAGCGCAGCTTGCAACTTCCGCTCACCTGTTGTATTCATTCATAAACGGCCGTGCGCGCGATAAAACCACGCGCGCACGCGTTGCAGGCTTGATCCGTATACCCATTAGCGACAGCGGATTAACAACAAAAAAACTGATTACAGGAGACTGAAGGCTGACCTACAGTACCTCCGCAGGAGGGGACTGTTCAAGGCGTCTGGTGAACTATCGTACCAAGGACGCAAATGCGCAAGATGCGGTGCACCGTTCGGTAGATTTTACAACACCGGGGCCTCGTGCACACGCTGCAGGCACAGAGTGTGTCGACAGTGCCGTATCGAGGTCAGGGGCCCCACCGATAACAAAGACGTCGAGTGGATTTGCAACGTTTGCTATAAGATCGCGTGAGTAGACTGGGACCATCGTTTCCCTCCTCTCGCCTCTTCCTCTTCAGCATCTTCTCGTTGCTCTTCGTCCTCTTCTTCTTCTTCGACTCTCGTAACCCGCAGGCTGACCTGAATTGTCGAACCCGTCTTATTTTCAGAGAATTGCATGCCGTCACGGGCAAGTGGATGTACGAGAACTCTGCGGAGTCCGAGAAATCGTCAGAGTCTCCTGTGGATATATTGAAGCATAATATTCGACGGGCCTGGACGATAAACGGTGGGTGTTGTTGGGATAACAAATTGCATTCCTCGCTTTTCTACGGTTTTACCCGGACGTCGAGCGTCTGCGGTAAAAGTTCGATTGCCAGCAACGCTCGACTTCTCTCCTTGCGTATTTATACTGAGAACTGCCAGGATAAATGCTTCCACTTATAAGTTTTAATATTGTAATTGCAGTTTTCATTGCTTCCTGCTTCTGGTCACTGTAGCGTATGGATGTATAATAAAATATATCGATACATAACGCGGCCTGATGTTGCAACGATGATTATGTAATTCAATGTTATAACGAGACCTTAATCGCATAACAAATAAAGCATTCACGGCCTGACCATTTATATAATTCGGCTCTTATCTGTAAATTCTCGTTTATACGCGCACTTCCTTCTTGTTAATTCAATATTCCTTTTAGTTGGAACAAATAGTCACACTGCAGTCTAACAAATGTGAGTGAAAGTTCGGATTTAATGATTACAGGTCCACCGACACGTTGGTCGGCAGCCAGAAAATCTCCTGAATTGCGAATTTACCGGAGCCTGCCCTCGCGCCATCAAGAATATCGAGAGTCACTCGAGGCGACAAAAAGTCTCGAGAGGGAAATTCCAAAGTGCAACGAACCACCACGCACGACGTCCGCGAACAGCGAGCAACTCAACGAAAACGATTCGAAAGATTCGAAGGACAAATCTCGTCGAGATTTTCATCCAATTTGCCACGAAAAGAACGAACGAACGAATCTGAAACGAGCCGAGAAAGCAGTCAATTCTTCGAAGCAGGAAGAGGAAGTGCCATCGCCGGATACAGTCAAGTTAAGAAAATTTGAGAGACTCACAACGACGACAAGTGTCAAAACGAAAACAGAGGGTCAGGAGGAGACGAATAATGTCGGTCAGGAACAGACCACACCGAGAGTTTCTTTGATAAAGCCGCCTAGGATACTGTCGAAACTCATCTCGCTCGATATTAAGGCCACGCCGGCAAAGCATGGGGAACGGAAGTCTAATATTCCGATATTTAAGAGAAGCTCGAAAGAGTTCGAGGATATTAGGAGTCCACAGGAATCGCCAAAGCGTTCTCTCATCCCTCAAAGGTATCCCTGTTCTGACCCGTAACGACACATGCAAACACGTCAAATAACCAGATTTCTCAGATTCCAGTCAAAAACTACTCAACATTACGTGTTCTTGATTCTAAATAAACTCTCAGTTTACTTTCTCCTCTTCATCTCGTTTCTGTCTAAAATTTACCTTCGCCAGACTTACCTCAGTCAAATTTTCAGATACCGTGGCAGTACGGACGACTTACGCAGAAGTCGCGAGGACATAAGCGTGCCGAGTTTAATCCCGAAACTCCTGAGTCCTCGTAACAAGGACGACCGACTGAAGCGTCAGGACAGCAAGGACGATATTCGCTCTGCCGGCAAGTTGCCGCGGCGGGACTCGAAAGACGAGGCTCGCTCACCATTTCAGTCGAGCAACAAGGAGGACAGTCCCAGTAATAAAATCGGCACTCGCTTATTTCGTCGAGACGGTAGCAAGGAGGACGTGGGCAGGGAGTGTGCGAATTCGAACACGGGCACATGCGTCGCTGCAAAAGGAAAGCAGCAGCAAGCGTGCGGCAAAGAGGAGAGGCAAGAAAGGACGGAGGAACGCGTGGGCGACACGCCGACCACGTTGAAATCGAAATCGCTCGAAGTGGGTAGGACGAAGTTGGCCGGCTCGAGAGAGTGTCGGGAAAATCTTGATTCCGGATCTGTCAGGAGTGAGGTGGAAAATTTTGCGGCGAGACCTCGACTCACGGAGGATAGAATTGTATGGGATGCTGATCGAAATGCGGATGGGAGGATGTTGAGTAATTTTGGATTGAAGAAGGACACTGTTGAAGAAGAGAAAACGTTATGCAGGCGTGAGAAGGAAGAGAAGGTGGTGGGTGTGGAGAGTAAGCGAAGCGAGGGGGTAATGGTGGAGGATCGAGTGGAATCGACGGTAGTGGAGAAGAACGAGGACTCGATGAAGGACGCCGCGGAAAGTTTGTTGGATAGTAATGACGCGGATGTCACTGCTAATGGGCTCAATGATCGACGAGGCGTGGTCGATACCTGTCAAGGGAAGAAACAGGATGAATTTCAAGTGGTAAGTACTGGCACTAAGTACTGCAGCAGCGACTGCCACGTCAATATTATTTAGTATTCATTTACAATATTATATTCTATCGATAGGTTCGCCGGAAATTTTCGAAAGAAGAATTTTCGAATCCAGACGATACCGACGAGACTCCTAACAAACGATGTTCAAGTGTAAGTTTCTGGTTTATATATACTTTCATAATTTTCTCGAAGGGAATCAAACCATTGTGTATCAAACTGACTCCTCACATTTTCCATGTAGCATTTATCACCGGAGGCGAGTCCTCTCAGCACAAGATCATCGAGGTACAGCCCCCGAGAGAGCGAAAGTGAACCAACGCCAGCGTTACCCCGTAAGACTGGAGGAGACTCTTGTTCAGCTTCGCAAAGAATTCGCGATGCGATAACAAGAACTAGAAGAGAATCGAACAGCAGTACAAGATACGAAAGCAGTGGCAGCGAAAGCGTGAGGTGCGTTCTATTTTACCATCAATTAATCATTCCGTTGCCTACTTTACTTCCCACTTAGCATCTCCCTATGACTCAATTAATTTCACAATTTGTTTGCCACTGTGAGTTTTCTCGCATGCTTTAATCTTGAGTAATTGTTACGTTAGGTTTCACCTGAATTTTTGTTCTGTTCTCTCTTGCAAAAAATGTAGATTCAGTGAAACTGGATTGCACGGATACGTTGAACTGGCGCGTAAGGTTAAGTTCTTCGGCGGAACCGGAAGTGGTACTGTACCATCGATCGTTGGAGGCGACGAAGTGGTACAACGAGATAGTGCTACCAGTGCTGGCGAGGATGAACCACACGATGATAGTCATGGTAGAGCGGGTCCTGTGTCATCGCAAGGAAGGACAATGCTCCGTAGGAGAAGGCAATTTGATGCCCAAGGTGAGCTGTTATTACGTTACAACGTATTACCGACAATTGACCGCGTTGGATCTGATTGTCATTCAAGAATTCTTCGTGGAAACAGTTTTCGCGAGAAGAGACACTGTTTGTGGCGAAGTAAAATGCAACAATAGAGTTTACTATTTAAGGAAGCTCATACGAAATTGAAACTATCGAGTTTCATCGGTGTTCCGTTTTGCTTGGAAAAGAGAAGTGCACTTGCTTCTTGCCCAGCGAGAACGGGTGAAATTCTAATTCTCTTATCTTCCAAACGATGCAGATAGTACACGTAACTGGTTGCACTTCTTCCAGACATTAGCAGGGGAAAGTTATTCCCATTGATGCAATCCGAAGTATTCTTTGTTTCCATGAATCTCGTTTAGATCGAGACAAAGAACATACGCACACTGCTTCTCTACCCTGCAACTTGCGCGTGCAAGCCATCTTATACAAAGTTTATCGTTTATAGTTTTTAGTCGTTAATATCTGTTCTTGCTCCTGATCGAAATGAGAGAAAATTCGTCACGATGTATCGTCGTCTGCGATGGTATCGCTGACCAACTGGGCGCATGCGCATTTACATTTCTGCCTTTTAAAGAGTCGCAGCCGTGTCTAATAAACGCGGACGCTATAATTTTCGTGCCGGTAAGCAACGTTTCGCTTTCGCGGCCGGCTCCCCGTATTGGCGTGCTGCTCAGACTCGCGTGAGAGATTTCCAATTGCGTGTCGGCGGCAAACATATATGGAATTTCATAGCGTTCTTTTTCTCCGCGATAACATTGTTTCGGGTTAGATGTAAAGAAAAAAAAAATCGCGCAATTAATATGCACATTAGAGGAGCGAATGGTGGGCGGCGTATGGCTCGGTAATCTTCGGATCTGCTCCCGTTTCACGATATTCCGAGCGCGTTTAATGGATTTGTGCCGTTAACGAAACGAATTGATGCACGTAAATGAAATATAACCTCGGCGGCAACTAGATCGGTAGATACCGAGATCCGAGGAAAGTAGCGTATCTTTATCTTCTCGTGTCTATTACCTAACGGGCATCTCGGCATCGCGATATTCGATAACGTCACGTTTTATGTTCTATTGAGCTTCTGTCGAGAGTTGTCAAGTCGGTCCAGAGAATTCTATTTATTCGGTGACCTCGAACACAACATTTCTTCCGCACTCTTTTCCGCTCGTGTACTACAACGGTAGTTGCGACGACCGTACAATATTATTGCGTTCGCGATGTCTGTTTGACATTAACCGAATTGGACATTATAGAAACGGTTTCGTCGCAACTTGGGCCGTGGACCGTGTGCAATAACGGCAATCCATTTGAAACTGAAACCGATAATTCAAGCTATCGCTCGCCGATTCGAGGGACACGACGGCAGCGTTGAGAGTCATTACAAGTACATGTGCCAACGACGACATGTGGCTCTCGTCGATGATAGGCTCATCGATTATCGAAGCCCTTGGCAGACTTCCCGGTTCAGGACCAGTCAGTATTCCCTAGGGGTTCGCCAACTGCGCGCGATAAAAGGCGAACTTATTATTGACCCTCGCCACGTCGCGATCGTCGGGAAATGAGAATAGCACCGTCGCGGAAAGAGAAATGAGGGCGAGGATAAAGAAAAAGTGCTCGTGATATGCGCTCGAGTCAGAAATAGTATCAGATTACCCGCGATAATATTCGGTCAATTAACTTGAATGAACCGTGTGGAGTTGTGCCATAGTTTCTGAATATCGTAAAGTATTAATAAAAACATTAACGATATCTCACGTACATACATCTTCAGTTAATATTTAAAAAACGAAACTTTCATGTCGCCGCCAACCTACAGAACCGTTTGACAAATAAGTTATTTAAATTGTAACGACGCGATAGTGGTCGTCTTGAGTTCAAATTAAAGTACATTTGTACTAGCCGGACGGGCCAAGGATCATATCCTGTAAGCATGGACGGATGGAGAGTATGTCAGCTGCTAACTACGGTCATGGTTTCGATGTATTTTCTACTCTTTTACACCGGCACGGTCGTCATTCTGTATCTCCTTTGGACGAACGACGAGTAATGATTCCGTGGATGCATATTTTTTGGTTCTCCTCAGAGAAAATGGTAATTCAAAATCCTTTGGAAAATAAGGACGTGTTCCAGTCTTAGCATAGCAGTGTTTTATTACTTTGTATTGTCTTACCACCAGTCACAAGGACCAGACAATTTCCTAAAAGATAAGTTTACCTTAAATGAAGCTAGTTTTATTTCATCAGCCTGCCGTAAGCAATTCGAAAATTGACAGAACCGTTTCCTTAGTTTCAATATTATTTGATGTTTCTTATTTACGCCGGCCCAACTAACATCGGACACTACGTTGTCTAAAATCATAGTTCGATTCTGAGTGTCCTCAACTAAGACGAAATGGTAATACGCGAATGTTTTGCCCTACACCGACCATCCTCGTTCCCCGCTATCAATTTACCGTAGGCGCATGCTAAAAGCGAACACGCAATTTCCTACTACGCGCCTCGTCTATCTCATTGCTCGCTTGCCCACCTTGCGCTTCTTATTACCTTAAGAATCCGCATAATCTGTCAGGCATAATGTAGTTACGTAATTGGCAGCTCAAAATTGTTCTTCATGCGTTAACGTTATGTACTTCTTCGAGCTTCATTATTGTCGTTCGTCGCTCCCTGGACTCTCGTTTCGTCTTCGAACGTGATCCGTGTAGAAAAGCTCGATGTATTTCTACTTAAGGCGCACGCAAATATGTCCGGCACGTACCGGCAGGTGCGAAATAATACGGCGTCGTTAGTCACGGAAATCGAGATGCTATTCACTGTGTGAATAATTTCGCGCTATCGCCTCTGGCTGATTCGTGCAAAGAGAACAAGTCAGTTGTAATATTTATGTCGGACATGTTGTCACGTTTGAACTGAGCAAATTTCGTCGTTGCCTATAGGATCGAGGTTAGCTTTAAATGTCTGGCTTCACTTTTCTGGTAAAAACATTTTTACCTTTTTTTCACCATATCCGTAGTCTGAAACATCTTTGTACCGTCCGGAACATTGCCTATTTCTCAATACTTCCAATATTCCGCGACCATAGAGGCAGTATCTTGACTTGGTGCCTCACTCTTCCGTTTTTAAAGGGGCAAACTTTATTGTAACGAAGTGGATACACGCACACAGTGGCGCAAGTACAATGGGTATAGCCCTGGAGAACCGAGCAGGCAAGCAGGTGAGGCGAAGCGAAGCGGGGCTCAGGGAAACAGCATAGGAATAATAGTATAACAACGTTCTCTGTTTCGCTCTATAGTCCGCTCACCTGCGACGCCTATACAAGGTGACGTAAAATTATTCATCGAGTTGTATAAGAGTGACCGTTTGCCATTGACATAAATGTGGTGCGATCGATGCGATGTAGCTCTACGCAAATGTACGGCTGTCATGTTTTAAATATAACTTAGTAAATTTCATCGTAGATTAAAACTTCTCATTAACTTGGCCTTCGATTTCGAAGCTGTCGCTCAATAGACTGTGTGCGACCTAAAAAATATCTAAGAAAGATTCGTCAGTTTTCTCTTTACTTCGAAAAAGTGATCGGCTTGCTGCACTTCGAGTGGCAATCGAAATCAATTTCTCCCCGATCTCGTTTATTCCGTGACTGGCACGAAAGTAGGATCTCATTTAAATAGTATTAATATTAATATTGACTTTCTCGCGTAGCAGTGTCTGACGGTCGCTAATTTCCTAGCGAATCGTTTCCTTTTCGCCGGCCTTATCCGCGCAATATCTGCATTAATGCGCGCCGCGAGGAAACAATGCCGGCGACTCGATGCGCCGACTGCGGCGAAATTTTACCCGAACCAATCGCCGATGGAGCTTCAAAAGCGCCGAAGGCCTCGAATTCGCCAATTCCACCGTACGCTCGCATGTCTTTCCGAAGAAATTACCCCGGCGCTCGGAGTAAAAGAAATTACAGCAGCTAGAATCCAGCCGTCGACAAAGAGCAAACCTCGCGCAACGCGGAATCTGCCTAAGGCGTAACACCTGCCCGACTCGAAAACTTTGCACGACACCTCTCTGCCGCGCGTCTCGCCTCGCGCGCTGCATTTTCGCCTATATTCGCCTAGCAACCGCGACCGTTGGAAAATCCACGAACGGCCGGGCGGACTCGAAAAAGCAGTCGCTCTTCCGAAAGAAATGCCCTGCCTGCAACGCGCTCGTCGGCCGCCACCGTCGCACACGAGGTTATTCGTGTCACCCAGTGTACACGTGACGAGATGCACTATAGTCGGAGGGCACTGTAGAGCCCCGCGCGCTCTGCCGCAGTTTGTAGCGAGGTAGTGACCGATGCTGTTGTATTCAGGTGTGCCCCTCCTCGCGTAGAGGCTCTCTGTTTAGCGGCGGTCGGCGGTAGCTTCGCTAGGCATCGCCAGTCGTCTTCGCGTTTCGTATCGTTTCGTTTCCTTTCCTTCCTCGCTTGGGCCGGACCCGCGGTGGTCGTTTACCTTTTGTCGCCGCCATGAGTGGAGAGACGCGGCGAGCAACGCGCCGGTTCGAATCCTCGTCGGCCGGCACGATCGAGCGATAAAACCTTCGACCCTCGCCGCCGCGCCGCGCCGCGCCGGGCCTTTCGTGTGTTGTGTGTACGCTGCACGTGCGTTGCCTGTCGAGGAACCACCTCGCTGGCAGGTCGGCTGACTACCTCGCGAGGACCACGGCCAGACTCCATGGAACGTGAACTGCCGACGACGTTACGGAGCCGATTTCGTTAATCGGCACGACGCGCGAGTGTGGCGGTAAAAGTTGCCAGGTAAATTCAGTGTGAAGATGGAGATCGACTCCTCGAATGGGCCGGTGTTATCGTTCCCTTAGATGCACTCGCGGAGTGGGGAATGCGGGATTGACGTTCGGGAAACTGTTTGAGTTTCTGGGGTATGAATGTTTGAAAGTCGAAGGCTGGAAAATTGGAGCGTCGCGAGGAACTGAGTATGCCGTCCGCGATTTTTCAATGCTTCGAGACGATGAAAATTGTCAGTTTGACAGCTCAATGTCCTGTTTAGAAATCCGAGGATAATGGCATGGTATTGCCGTGAAACCCTGACAAGCATATCAAATTTATGCGCGAATGAGAACGTTAATTGATGAGTTCAGCCATGTCCATCGGCGGTGAACCGATAGTTAACGTCAAATCGCGTTTGTGCGCAGTTTCCAGTAAGACGTGTGCATTCATTATCGAGATCGGGGAGAAAGTTCAAGCTATGGGGGGGTGCCGCACTATTGAACGAAGTCTCAACTGATACGCGACAAACAGTTTCCGACAATGTTCGATACCTTAGTCTGCACGTAAACGCGCGTCGAGTACGGTTGCACCAAGGTATATTTCGCGAGACCGCAAGGTGTTCGGAATCGTAAGCTCGACAGGTAGAGAACGGCACAAGTCCGTTACGTGGTGAGGAGGGAAAAACCGCTCGGCGCAAATTAATTTTGAAGCCTAATTAACGAGATAATGTGCATTGAAAGTTTTGCGATCATTGCCCTCTGACTCGACCGCTTTGGTCACCGTCCAGTTCCTATGCCGTGTTCTAGACAATGTTCAAATTGTTGGCATCTCGTTAATTGGCCGCCTAAATGAGCCTAATGTAAGTAATCGCTATATGTAGCACTTACTATAAGGATAATTGAAAAGTCAGATTTCCAAAGATACGGTGATGAGCGTAATCTATTTTTTAGATAAATTTTAGGTGTGCGGTTGTATTAATAGCGACTAATTGCACATTGAGACGTAGTAATCAGAACGCTGTTGTTCGAAATCTTTCACCGCTAGAAAATTGGCGCTTCTGATACATTCGCTTGACTCGTCTACCTACACTTCGTGTGACCATATCAAACTGAATTTATTCATGCGAGCCGAAGTTCGATTTAACCTCTCGCAGACCCTGACCACCGTGGTCCGCTACTTTCCGAACACCTGGCGCGCAAGGCAGCAATTTACGGGACCCGCCAGGTAGACTACCCTACGACTTTGCCGCCCTGTAACTTAACCCTGGAAAATTGCTGTTCCGTTAGGGGCTTTCCGAATTATTGCCAATCCCTGACTTTCGAAGTTAGGGATCGAATTTTCTTTGTTCGTCCCTTTTTCCCTTTCTTCCATTATCGTTCATTTTCGTTAAGACCCTTTGTTAAGACTATAATATAGCTTCTCCTGCCTTTTTGCATGTCTTTCTGGATTTCTTCGCGTATCTCAGCTTGGTTATTCATGGTACGTCGCATGCGTTACGTTACGAGCGGAGAAAATCGCCCACCTCGACAAGACGATGGCCCGTGCCATTGACCAGGTAATTCATCAGCGCGTAAAAAGCGGGCATAATGCGTGCTAATACTCGAATGTCCAGCTTTTTTCTCCACTTCCTACCGCTGCCCGATTGTCACTGTGCCGATATTATGTGCCACTTTTTTTTTTCATTCACTTTTTCTCCGTTTTATTTAAGGTCAGGCGCGATTAGGGTCAAGCATTTCGAGAATTTCAAATGTAGTACAAGTGTAGGACACATTTGAACGTGGATCATGATCACGGTAAAGTTGCTTCGGAACGTCTTGCCAAAGAAATGAGAACCTTACGCTATCGGTGCTATCGTGCCTTGGCCCATTAACTAACGCCAGGTAGCGTCCTTTCTATGGTTCATTAACGCGAAAAAGTGAACACGTTCATTAGGGCCAGAGTTATATTCAGCGCGAGTCATACCGTCTGACGCAAAATTATTTCCGCGAATCATTGAACCGACCTGTAAGTTTCTTATTTCGCACACTGAACGCCGCATTAGCCAAAATTTCGTGACGCCTACGTTTTCATATGAGCGTATGATGGATTGCACATTGCAACATGCTCTGCGCGCATATCAAAACAGTACATGTTTTGTAACCATATTTGGAACTGACTCTAGTCAGCGCCACGCTTACATACAGAAATCAGTAGTCCGTGTGACGCGATAAGACTGACAATTAACAGCACAGATATCAGAAATTATCTGTCGGATAAGAAACACTTTGTCGTATAGAAGGTGTGAAGCTGAAATTCCTTGATCGTCTCTTCCTCGTTTATTTTGCTCGCAACGTGTTCGTGGAAAATCCCACAGAACAACAGTTTCATCGAATAGATAATTTTCATATAAATTTGCCCAATTGTTGCTTTTTCTCAATATCATATCTACGCCTACGGTTTACGATTATTTTTGTATCGTTCCTGCTGGACACGGCGGATCGAAACTAGTCGGAGTTCAGTGATCGTGTCCTCTTTCATAACATACCATGCTCGATTTAACAGTTCCTTCGTGTAGGTGCGTGCGCCTAAAACTTCAATTCGTACGGATCAACACCGATTTGCCGGCAAACACGATTATTGCACCGCTTACGTATTTGCTCGGGAGATCACGGGGGCAGAGTTTGAAAACATGAACAAATTAAAATTAAGCGCATCGAAGGTGTCATTCGATAAAATTCATTGCGTTTGCACTTGTGAGTCAGCCGCTAAGATAATCGATACGATAAACTTCCACGAAACAGTTTGCGCGCCAGTGGTGAGCAACCTTCTCATAATGTTTCATAACTAGCCCGCGAGGCACATTACACAGGACGGGAAAACAAATCCGCATATCCCTCTGCGACCAGTTCCTTCATTAAGCAAAGCTTCCCTGCAAAATCGTTCCCCACTCTACATACCCATTCCCCGTTCATAACACACCCGCATACGTGCGTAACACACATTAAAACACCGCGTTCTACATCCTTATCTCAGACTGTCCCTAATACATTATTTCCTATATTTAACGCACACAACGCACTCGACAGACCCAATCAATCATCGAGTGAAGTAAAAAGTACCGAAGCTACAATAACGACGTCACCGACCTCGTGCAAAATTGAACTGAGAATCCGAAAACAAATTGAATCGATAGGTTCCCGACGGCGCGGCAGGTCACACGCTCGCACCTGCTGCGGTGAGGAGCTTCAGAGTCTGCAAGCGTTGCACGTGATCAGTCGAGACGGTCGCCAGCAGAGTCCGACGGGGAATCAGGGTCAGGATCCGCCGATCGTCGACTACCGTCGGCTGGTGTTCATCAGTTCGGACTCGTCGTCCGGTCGCGAGGAGGACGACGCCGACAGCAGTTGCTCCAGTTCCTCCTACCTCAACGGATTACAGCGAGGTGCCGGCCACCATCACGCTCAGTCTCTGGAGGATTGCGACTGGGATTACTTCGAGAGCGGTTCCCTGCCATTGCCGAGTGGCGTGCCGGTGGTCATCGGAAGAAGCAACGTCGGAACGGACCCCGCGGGAAGTCAGGATTGGAGTTGTTGCCCTGGACGAGGATCGTCCGCGTGCCAGGTGAGATTAGTCAGGGAGAACGTGGTTTTCTGACGCGCGCGCGGATTGCGTGACGGGCTGGCGTCATTGATTGCTTCGTTTGCCGACTGTGACAGCGGGATTAGAGGCGTTAAATATCGCGAAAGTGATTCGGAAGGTTACTTGCCGTTTATGTGGCCGTTTTGAGAGTATCGAGGAGCAGGTATTACCGAATTTCCGGTGCCGTTAGGTAATGTTTAATTGGAGATATTGAACGGCGAGGCGATTGGTAGAGTACGCTTTATTATCCGTGGTAAATGAGTTTATGATCGAACGCAGCTTGAGTAATCATTGATATACCGTCAACAATGCGTTGCGGCACAGTTGGAAAATTTATCTGCATAATATTTACTGTAAGACAGGGAGTTAATTAGCCGGAGTTCTCAGCGTCACTCCTCAATGTGTTAATCACCGCGTGACGTTACGTTTTGCTGCCTATTCAAAGTTTAAGCAAACGCTGTTAAGGCTCTCCTTCCGTGTCCCACGGAAGGTGTGAGATCGTTGAGGAAACGTTTCCCACGGTACGGCTGTCTAATTCCCGAAAATCACTCTGTTGGCAAAAAGTACCCCGTCTATTCTCGGTAGATGAGTTTCTGCTAGTCCGCGGCAGGCGGAGTGTTACAGTTAGCTTTTATTGGCCTGCATTTGTTCGACATGCCTTTATTGTCAGTGACTGGTGACCCGTGATCGATATCGCGATTGATATCAAAGATTACCGATGTTTCTCGTCCTCTTTGCCGCGTCTCCGCTCTATCGGTGGGAGGTGGAGCACTTTTTTCCAGCACGGTGACAGTAGACAGTACCGGTTAGTTGATTCGGAGCACAAGTCGCATACTACTTCTTCCAGTTCGCGCGCCGGAATAATTGCGTGCTTTCTCTGCGGTCACAATGACTTCGGCGATTTTTGCGACGGCGATTGTGCAAGTCGTTGACCCCTCTCAACCGGACGCGCAGAACATTTCGGATGTTTTTTTTTTCTTTTCTTTTTTACTCCTACTGTCCTTGTACTTTTTGGCGACTCGAGAACTGGTTCGGTCGCAAATTGTTTTTGACTCGTGTAATTGTGCTTATTAACGATGTCGAGGACAGGCGCGTTTAAGATTGCATTGATAGAGACTTGGTGTATGATGCAAGAAGTTTATCCTGATCAATTTTCGTAAAAAGCATCCGCGTCGCGCCGCATTAAATTTACCGATCGTGGCGGGGCGAATTGTTTGCATTTGAAGTCCTATCAGACGCAGCTTCGATCTGCGTGACAGCGGCGCTGATAAGGGGAGGGACTGAGCGTACAATCGCCGACGCGATCGCGTTATGGAGGGGCAATGGTGTTTGTTCGTGTCCTAATTTTTAAACGTTCAACTCTATCTCTAAATAAACCTACCACCAAAAAGCATTAAAGTCGAATCCAAATTACCGTAAAACATTCCTTAATGTTCCCTGATACTAAACTTCGAAATCGTAATGATGGCGTAGAAAAAGAATCGTAGAGAAGAAAGTCCGGTGCTCGATAAATAATCCTTGCCATTAAGATTGGCGAGAGGTCCTTGCGACGTGTCAACAAGCGTTCCCGTTGTATCCAGGCTTGCGGAGGCTCTCGAGGCACGAACGTGCTTCCGGTGCCGGTGCCAATACCGGTCCCGGTCCCATATCCGGTCCCAGTTCCAGCTGCCTTGTGGACAGGCGACTTCGCCGCAGCCGCATCTTCGATGATAAGCCGAGAAGCGCACACGGAACAGAACAGCCTGCGACTGAGAGGTGATCCGGCCGCGCCCTGGTTCGCCTGGCACCCGAGATTTAATCAACCCCTCCACGGCACGAGGCTGGACCCAAGACTGACCGGCGTGTTCGACCCTGCGACTTGCACCTTCAGAGCGGACCAAGTGATAACGCCGAGACTGTACGGTTCGGTCGTGGAACCGAGTCCGACGTCCGCGGAACTGCAGCTCAGAGACACGCAGGGTCAGGACGAGAACGATGACGCCAGAGTTACGGCGACGGCGACGACGGCGTCGAAGGTTGAGGAGACGAGTCAGAGTGAAGCGTCGGTAAAAAGTGCGGAGCTCGAAGCTAAATGTCAGGAACCGTCGTCGTCGGCAAAAACGAGTCGGGGGAAGTCCGAGGACGCGAAGCTTGTTAATAGTAGGGGGCAGAAGAGTAAGGAGCAGGAGGAGAGAGCGAGTGAGAGAGGTGAGGACGAGAGGGAGGAGGGAGAGGACTCGTTATCGGGGTCGTTTGAGAGTAATAGAGCGGGGGAGAGGATGTATCAGCATTTGAGAGAAGATTGCGGCAGTTCGTCCGGAAGATCGTCGGCGGATAGCAGTGATTTGGAGGATGATTCTTCGTCGCACAGATTTTCGAGGGTCTTCGTCGTCAACGATGATTCGCTCACGAGTGACAATGATATCGAGGACAACGAGGAGGGGGATGACGACTCGGATTCGGCGGCCGAGGGTGGCGTCACGCTCAAGAGAGTCACCGCGTTGCCTGAAGAAGAGCCGGTCATCCTGCAACATGTGAGATTATTGAATGAGGATGCCGGCTTTGAGAGGCCTGACGGTGAGAAGTCGGGAGCTAAGAATAGAGCTGTTGATGTGGATCAGAAAAGTCGATCAAAGGCATCGGCAGATCAAAATGATTGCGACGATACGAGTAAACCTGTTACCGCGAAATCCAATCACGTTGATAAACGAAGAACGCGAAAGAGGAATTGTTTCGAAACGGAAGACGAGGAGGGTCAGATTCCTGTTTTACTCGAACATCGATTGATACCGGAAGAGGTATATTTAGCAGATGACAACGATGGTTCGGACAATCGTATTGAATTGAAGTCTGTTAAAACTCTGGATCCTGATAGCATGGAGTTACGGCCGAGCATTCGCGAAGTCGAAAGAGTTCGAGTGGATGAGATTAGAATAGAGAAGGAGAATCTGTACAAGTCAATAAACGATCGATCTGACACTGACACGTCTCGCGAGGAAAGCACCGATTTCAGTGTCGAAGCAAAATCTCCTTTATCCACAGGCGCCTGGGATTCGACTATAATTCCAGATTCTTTGGAAATATCCAGCGAAATTTCCAACGGCGGCAATGTTTCATTCGAAGATTTCCAGCCGCCCAGTGGCAGAGTTTGTATTTCAACTCCGACTCACGTACGCGACGATGAAGAAAATCTGACAAACACGCGTACGGGTACAATCGGTAATAATTGCGAAATTCAAAGCGATAAGTTTCTGTCTTTATCAGCGACGAGCGCGGACGAAAGCCTAGATCGAATCAATGATAATTCGTTGAGCGTCATCGCCAACTCGAGTGTCAGTTCGACGACTGACAGTTCTAACAACGAAACAAATACAACCGGAAGTGAGGTGAGCAGCGACGAGCTGCACGAGTACGAAGTTACCCCACTGACAGACAGATCGTACTCCGAAGGCGAGCCATCCATGTCGGCGATCAACGACGAGCTACTTTACAGAATGATACGCAGGAACGAGAACGGAAAATTAACATCGATCTACATGAATCGTCACGACGACATTATGGAGACGTCGAACGAGGACGATTATTATTACGACAATTCGAAAGATAGTCCATATGCTAAATTCGACGACTCGAAAGAGCTAAGCGATTCAACGAGCCGAAGCTCCGACGCCGACGCCGACACCGACGCCGACGGTTCGGGCCGTTTGAAATTGGCGGAATTTTCGGATGCGCCGCAGGAGCAGCGCCAGGACGAGACGGCATCCGCTCGGACGCAGGACACGAGACGCGGAGACAGCGCCGGCAAGGCGGAGAGTGCGCATGACAGTGTCCCGGTGAGAAGCGAGAGTCCTGGCCAGGTGGTAGGAGGAGGTGATAGTGGTGGTGAGCGTGCGGGTAGTGGTGGCGTAGGTGTGGGTGGAGGTGGTAGTGACGGTGTGAACGGCGAGGAGGAGGGATCGACACGGTTTCGCTCAGTCGAGCGACGCCCGTCCACTCGGAAGGAGAATGGATTCCCTCCTGCCTCGACGAAGGATTCCGTCAAAGACGCCCAGCAGCACTTTCCCTCAGTTTCGACCAACGCGAACGGCAACAACAATCGGTACAGGAGCTTCGTGATGATCACGCAGGAGGCGTCCTACCAGCCGGTGAGCGTCATCACGTCCGACACGACGACCTTGCTGCAGCCGGATGAGGTTCACACGCCGGGACAAGGCCTGGCTGGATACTTCCAGCTGGCACTGGAGGCCGTCGCGGAGCAGCCTCATCGGAAGAACGGTCAGGGACCGAGGCGGCCGCTAATGGTCAAGAGGCTGTCGTCCGCGACGACGAATCAGTCGGAGCCGGAGGTCGACAGTGGACTGAGCGTCGGTAGTGCTAGTGAGAGCGACGATGTGTCCGTGAAGAACGCTTCGAAGATTAGGCAGCAGGACGGTGTTAGGGAAAGTGTGGAGGAGTATGTGAGAGAGAGGCAGCAGGATAATCAGGGAAGGACGCGGGTGTCCTCGCAGTCGAGCGACGATAATTCCGGGAGTGGCGGCGTTGTCATACTCGAGGAAGGCTTGGCGGACGATGACTCGTGGGTCGAGGAAGTTTCGCATGACGAGGATGAGCAAGCCACCACGGCGACGGAGGAGAGTTCGGAGGATGAGGCTAATAATCTTGGGGATCGCGAGGAAGAGCTCCGTGGATATCATCGGCAAGCGATCGACTTCACTTTGCACACTATCGTCGAGGAGTCGTGCGAGGAAAGTGAGGCAGAGCCCAGTTTGGCGACCGGCAGTCCGTCGAAGAAACCTCGACCACCGTCAGCGTCCGAATTGGAGAAATACTTCTTCTTCGGCCTCGGCGGAGATGGGAATAGCTCTAGTATGGGTTCGCGCGAAGTCGATAGTTTATCGGAGACTTCCTCCATCTATTCGGAAGGCCTCGAGTCTCTAGGACAGGACGAAGTTAATGGAACGGGCCAAGGTCAAGAGCGCACCAACTCCGGTGAAGGATTCCTGAACTCTTCGAGACTCGAGAAATACTTTCTGTCGGAGTTCCTCGGTTTCGATCAGGATCGACGAGATTCCGATGGATCAGTGGGGAGTGATTCCGAGGGGAGACCGAGTCCGGAAGCGCAGAGGAGGAAAAGATTGGTGCGTGCCAGGGGTACCGGAAGGTCGCACAGTTCGTCCTTGGACAATTTACTGGCGCTCACTCAGAGCTCTCAAAATCTGAGCTCGCAGAATTCTTTACAGGATCTCAGTTTAAATCAAGACTCGCAGGAAACGCAATCCGAGGGTTCTTCCACGGAGACTGACGGCGCTGATGATGGCCAAACTGCCGCATTTGGCACGGACGGGCAATTCGACACAGTGAAACGGAAAAAGAAAAAGCCCAGGAATCTCGGCACACAAAGTCCCCGCGTTCCCGACGACCGCAATAAAACGCCGGAACCGGCTAGAGAAATGGTTTTGGTGGGGGAAGTTGTTGTCGAGGGTGATGCCGATGTGAATTCGGAGGATTCTGACAGGGCGAAGACACCGCAGCCAGAGATTGTCTTATCGTCCTCTTCGTCGCCTTGTACAAGCACATCCACCATGTCGTCTTCGCAGATCGATTCCTCGAGAAACCTGCAACTCTCCTCGGGAGACTCTAGCTACAATCAAAGAGCGAAGCAACAGTCTCGAGATTCAGGATTCGTCGGCAGCTGCGACGATCTTCTCCAGCACCAAAAATTACCGGACGACGCTCAGACTAACCCGGAGTCGAATCAAGACTCTGGCAAGGATCACAGAAACGAATCGAACGAAATTCCGCAGACGACGAAGCAGGGTTCGTCGAACGGAACTGTTGAGCCTGGGAAACATTCTTCGATGAAAGTGGACCATTCACTCGGTCACGCGACACTTCCACACTTGCCGAACGCCTCGTTATCGAGGAAGGACAGCTTTAACAATTGGTCGAGCGACGAGGAAACGAATTTGATGATGTCGAAGATGAGACAATTCTTCAAGACGATGGTCGCCACTTCCAACGGTCAAGGTCAGAACATAGCGAGCCCTAATTCGACCGGAGTTTCTCCGGCACCGAGTCCTCGCTTGCCAGGATATTCCTCGAAGGCCCGACTATGTGCACAGAATCGCACCAAACCACCGCAGCTCGTCTACTTCGAGAACGAACTAACGAGACTCATGAAAACCGTTCCAGGAATTCGCGACGAGCAAGTGCGAGAGATCGTCGAGTACCTCAGCTCCGAGGACACGTGGTCGGATTCGTACGACAGTTCCGACTACACGAGTTCCGATCTCGAAGGAGCGGCCGGCGGACGTCGGTCGGCGCTGCAAGAACAAATCTCCCAAAGTTGCCAGCAGATCATCAGCAAATTCGACACGACCTCAGGCGACAATCTATTAGTCGACAAAGACAGAGAAGACAAATCCGTCCCCGCGATGCAGCCACCCTGCCTAGGCAGAGACACGGCCTTCGTCTACCAGAAACTCGTGCAGAGCTTCACCAAGATGGCGGGCGACGGGGTGAGTTCCGACGCAAATTCAACTCCGCACAGCAGTCCGCCGTTAATCGCGAAAGTGATGCACCACATCGGCAGCCGCCTGGTCGCGTTGATGCACGAAGTCTCCGAAGGTGGTCCAGCTGTTCAGCATCACTCGAGCACGTGGAGACGCTACTCTCAACATCACCGAACTCCGTCCTCAGCGTCCACCACCGAAGACGACGATTCGACCTCGGATTCGACCAATGCCCCTTCGTCCGCGCACCTGCAGTTGCCCAGGTCGAAGTCTCACGATCCTCTGCTGCTGATCAACAGTCATCCGGCAGCTTCCGCTGGCCAGGAGGGGGAGGAGAGGGAGGCGAGTGATTACGAACGATTCTCGTGGAGGGGTAGTTTCGAGTCGGCTCTGATGGCGGCCGATTCGAGAACGAGATTGAGCCTGTTGGCGTGTTCGGGCGATGTCAGTGTCGGGGCGAGTGCGAGTGCGAGTGCATTGGCGATGGCTGCGAAAAGACGAAGTGCCGGGGATCTGTTGTTCAATCCGAAGAGTTTCTCGAGAGAGCAGTTGGATAGGGTTAGGAGTTGTGGATCTATCGGGGGTGGAAGTGGTGGTGGAGCCAGTGGTGGGTGCGGAGGGTCTATCGAGGAGAGGATTTGGAGTAACAGGAGAAGATCTTCCGTGCCTGATGCCAACACGAGAGGAGAATCTGGTAAGTCAAAGCCTTGTTCGTGTAAAGCACTCTTGCTTGTCTTCTCTCTATTCTTCGTCAGTGTTATTTACCTTTGTTCGACTGAAAAAGTAAAGCGCTTCGGATTATGTTCGCTCGGTCCACTTCCTTTGTAAAGTTTCACGTTATAAGAATTATGCGGCTCACAGGCTCCGATCGATACGTACAGAAAAAAAACAGCACTCTCACCTTCCGTATCGCATGGACGGTTCCCTGGTTAAAGATACATGAGAATATTTTCACCGTTTTAATTCTGCTAAGCTGGCACAATCTCGCATAACCCATAAAACTTTTTCCACCATTCAGTATTTCGTTTTTAATTGCACTCCCTTGAAATCTCGCAAGGAGAATGTTTCACTTCGAGTCTCATTTTCAGTGCCGTACAACAAAAGAGTCTAAGAACTAAATTACAAACTAAAACCGTATTCACTTTTAGGAGCATCAGCCGGAGATGAGGATACTGAAGACGAACTCGAATATGGCGGCGAATCTCGGGCAACGACTCTACCTCGCGGCATGCAATCGGCATTATCAGCGGCCACGAATTCTTTGCCGCGTTTGCCAGCATCCACAGCCCCGACTGGCTTAACACCGACGCCGACGACGCCATCGTCGACGATGCACAAAGCGCACAGCGTGTATCATTTCCTGCCGCAGCACTCCGGCGTGAAGTCGGCGAGGTATCGGCCGCCAGGATTTGCAAGAAACAGTAATGTGCCCGGTTCGATTGGCGGACCAAAAAGAGCAGTCAGCGCGCCAGGGCTGCAGGTTTCCGGTTCGCAAGCTTCCGCTGGGAAGAGGGATAATTCAAGGTCGCGGAGGCAGCAACAGGCAATGTCGCTTACGCCCGGTGAGTGCTGCTTTTTTCCTCGATTTTGCTCGTTCGTAAGTGTTTCGTGCCGTTGCGGAAGGTATTTTTGGTCCAACCATCGATATTTTATAATCCATGATCACCCATTATGCGACTGCGTACTACCAACAAATCTTCGACAGACTCTATTACACAGACGTAGCGGATGGACGTTGATAACAGTGCAAGACTTGTCGTTAAATCGTCAACTTTCTCCGATCTATTTACACATCAATACACACGACTCAATTAGCTATTGTTTTTACAATTACAGTCTTCAGAATCATGTCCTAGTAGAACAGGAACAATCCTTTCTCCCAGTTTCATCACGAACAATTACAGTCACCGCACCCGTGCCCTGTTTTCCTATCACCGATCGCAATTATGATTCTACAATGAGCGGAGAAGATCTATCGAAATGGGTATAACGGTGCGTACTTGGCGAAATAATTGGCGCGAAATGCCTGCGCGGTATATGGCGGGCAGCGCTTGACCGAGATCTCTCTGCGGAGCAATCAGGATGTTGCGCTGCGCAGGAATTTCACGCGAGGGATTTCACAAAAGTTGCGTAACCGCGACAAATCCACGCAGGTGTGTTTAGGCTCGTTCGTTCGCCGTTTCGCGAATGGACAATACGGAGTGCGCGTAACGTACGAGCTTTGCCGGACGTTTATCGGCGCGCAGACATTTACGTAACGATATGTGCGGCGGGGCCCACGTGCGCCGGTTTCTTCGATAATTGTCCGAGAAACTGGCGAACCTTGATTAGCCAAAAGCGTTTCAATGCTTCGCGTGATCAACGCGCCCGTTCGCCGCACGCGACTCGAACTCTCGTCGGTGACGGATGTTGCTTAGAGATTTTGTCGCTTTAATTCCGTAATGCGCGCTGTCGTCGGAGTTAAGGGACAATGTGTAACGGCCGATGTAACGTGTCATAACTGAATGTTCCGTAAATTAATGCTCCGCTGTCTGGCGCGGAGGCACCCGTAACCTTCCGCGTCGTATTGCGACGAAAATTTAACTTGACTACCTTCGAATAATTACGCACCGCAGTAATTCTACGACAGTGCAGATTATCATCGTAGATCGTAACGTGACATTTTGATGAAAATTTTCTTCAATTCAGTTTGTTTTTTCACGTTCCGTAAGCGAGTCCGACATTCTAACGGATTTGTTACCTTGCCTGTTCCGTGATAAATCTATTACAAACGTTTCCTTCGCATTGCTATTCGTTTACGTTATGCTCGAGTGATGCTTCGCGCCCAAGACGGATGGTACGCTAGTTTCATTTCTTTCGAGACCAATCGGCATAGTAGTTGCGAAAACCAACAATGGCGTTGCGCAAGTGCTCTGTATGAAATATGCTTTTACAGCGACGAGCAAGTCTTCCGGCCTTGATGTTTTTGCCGTCCTCTCCTTCGCGTATCCAGAGAAACGTAGACAGACGTAATTGCGCTCTCTTCTTTAATACATCCTCCGATGTGCAGTTCGCAACAAGCATCTTTGTTGTTTACGACACACTTTATTTTAGTCCCGCGTAAGCTTCTGCAAAACGACGACAAATCTTGGGATAAACTCGGCACTCTTCATGTGCGAGAAATTTCCAGACACTCGCGCTTTCTTTTCGAAACACGAAGTGGAACAAGGTTCGTTAATGAACGCCGTAAAGCATTTACTGAAGTGTAACAGGTGTAACCGCTTCAGTATGAGGTTTCCCTGCTTCCAACCTCTATCTTTTTCAACATCCCCTCTTTCGTCCCGTTGTACGTACGACAATCGATAATCGCGGCAACGGGCTGCCATGCCGCGTGTGCCTGCCGTTGTACTCGCCGTTCTGTCATGAATTTATTTCAACCGGAGAAAGGTTGCCTCGGTGAACTAGAGAAAAAAGACGACTTACAAATAGTATCTAATTTAGCTCAGCGCAATGGCCACTGCTCTGCGACTCAAAGCATTCCTGATTATACAGCGCGATGCAGTAACAAAGATGTACGTGGCGGTAAAGTGAAATTGCACTTATTGCGGAGAAAAGCGACGTCTTAATGCGCGCATAATGAGAGGGTCGGAACATGTTTACATACAACAACGTACACACGCGTTTAATCTTACAATCGTAACGAGCGTCACGGGATCTCGTGATATCATCGTTGTACATTTTACGCAGCAACTCGCGAATACCATTTTAAGACTGTATTCCAATGCACGGCGAACTTGCGCGTACAAGTTACGCTCACGAGTTGTTATCGTTTGGACCGTTATCGTCCGATTTTAGCAAATCTTATGAAGTTAGTCGTGCGTCATGCGAACGTTATCGTCGTTCCACTTCGCACTAGTTCCTTAACTTTCGACAATGCAAAGTATTATTACCATGCTCCGCCGATGCAGGCATAGACAGCGGACAGCTGTTCTCTTCAGTTTTCAAGGTGCAATCCCTGTTAATGTTCAATTCCAGCCGAACAAGACTATATATCGTCAATTAGAAGGAACGTCATCGTCTTCTTCCCTTCCTGGCCCCTCGTTAAAACGTTGGTTTTAACATCGACCATCGACTAACGACATTATCTTTGTCCCGCATCCTCCCCCGGCGCTCCTTCTACAGATCAATAACCGAGAAAAGCGGGCGTAATTGGCGCACCCCTGGGCAAATCGGGGAGAGCGACCCGTAGAAAATCCAGTTCTACTTGCCTCGTAGCAGTCGTGTCGCATTCGCGCGTCAGCCTCCTTACATCTTCTTTTTACAACCTTTCGACTCAAGTCCCTTTGGCTGGCGTGCCGATACACAGCGACGGCGAATGCAAACATCCAGCCTGCAGTTTCGTACAGTTATACAATCCCTATTATCTCTAACGACCGCATTGGCGAGGCGGCTAAGGTTGCGTGATTTACTTTGCAAGTTCCATGCGTCGGACGGTAAGGTTCGACAACCTTACGTTTTCTGAGTTCCTGGCCTACGCGCGCGCGCGCGCGCGTCTTATTACCTTTACAATTTTCATCGCAATCTCGCACTCATCTAACTCTTCGCGCGGTCTCGTTCGTATTATTTATTCCCTTGGGAGAAGGAGGCGTTGATCGGAATTAATCTGCTGATCTGGTCAGGCTTCGTGCGCCGTTCTTCCTTTGACTCTCTTTCTGCCGTTGCACCATTCCGTTCGTCTTATCTAATTGTCGCCTGGAACGGTTACGTAAGTTCGTCAAAAAGTGAGACGTCGCACTTAGCGGGCGGACAGTTCTGACGGTAATTAGGATGATGCCTGGCTTGTGCGGGAAATGTGGGTAACGAAAATTGACGACACTGCCGGTGGAAGACTCTTGAGTGTGTAGGATTAGCACTGCCTGGTTCCTGTCTTTTCGACAATTTTGTTTCTGTATTCTTCGAGCCTCGTCTTGACGTCTCGTACCTCGTACCCGTGCCGAGTCAGATAGTTTATATGAAATTTAAATTGAACATGTTAGAATTTGTAACACAATTATATGAGATGCTACGTAACCGTGCTATTCCGCTGTTCTTGATTTAATCGACTTAATTTCCATTCGCCGCTCGTTACGCCTAACAATGTACCCGGCAACGTGCGCTAAGCGTATGCAGAGGAAAAAGAATCGACTTTCAGTGGGCTCTCTTCACGCATCAACGTTGCGCAATAAATCTTCACGGTTCCATAATTGACCGGACCCACGATTCCATGAACAATCCCGCCTAACTCGCTAGACGGCGCTTACCGAGACCTGAGAATTACAGTTGAAACTCCTATCACGGGCACGGCGCAAAACCGGTATCGACGTCGCTTTCCTTCGTTAGACATCATTATTCGTATCTCGTCGTAAACTAAGTACGCGTCGGGAAGCGTGTGGCGAAAGAAAAAGGCCAAGCGGTCTTTCGGACGCGCGAACCTTACGTAATAAATTTTCACGGCCCCGTAACTGTGCGCGCCTAGAATCTCGTGGGTTTACTTGCTTTCCGCTGAACAAACGCCGATCCAATTAGCGAGACAAACATTGGAACGAACGACGCAAATCTTGCCGGCGATTAACAGCAGGTGATTCGCGGAACAGTTGTTTCGGGCCCCGTTCCTTTGACACCGCACATTTCATCGCTGACGCCGGACCATGCGCGTTCATTCTTCTGCTCTAGTAAATTCGCCAGGTCTGCCGGCAGCGTGGCGGCGAACAATGAAATTTCACTCGCGTCAAACGAGGAGAGGGAGAGAGCCTCGCGATTCTCGCACAATCAGCCTTTAGAAGACGAAGAGGTCGCGCAGGAACGCCATAGGGAACTGCTTGGGCTATGGGAAAGGCGAAATACTTTCGAGCGCATTGTCGCGATGCAAAGTGGTATTAGCTGACATCATGCGTAACCCACCCTTTGACACGGTGGACTAGATTCCTGCGCGAGGCTCGCATGCAAGATTACGGAAGATAGAGGCGCTCGTCGTAACGGAAATAGGTCATCGACGGCTTTGTAACGCCGAGATTTTCTCATGGCGAAAAGAAATTGTTTCCCATGTAGTAGCACTGTCATTAGCGAACATTACCGTGAACCGAATCGCGTCGCGTACGGTGCCCGATACTTTCTTTTCATTCAGCTTTCTTACTTCGGTGAAAATTGTCTGCTATAACTTTAATCATAATCCTGTGCGAACAGAGTATGGCCATGTAGAAGAAGAAACCGTACGTCTATTGTAATATATCGATCATAATCGTATAGATTTATCTCGGCAAACTCGGTTCGGTATTAAACAACCAGCACCGTTTCGTTTCTGCGTTCAGATCCGTAGCGTTTCGTTTGAAGTCTTGCGTACGCACACGCGTGGCAAGACGTGCCTTGCGCCTTCTCTCCGCACACCAGACTCTTGCCTCTTACCTTCGCGATCGCGTACATTCTCCGCCGTGCCTTGGAAAACTGTTTGGCTTGTCGCGAGGAATGAACGTCCGTTACGAGCGGTCAGCTCGCCGCTCGGTGTTGAATTTAAGCGCGTGTCGTAACGTTACGTACGTAATGTAACGTGGGCATGTGGCGGGCGCCATCGTTTCTCGCGCGCAACGCCGCGACGCCTTTCGTATCTTTCCTTCCTTACGCTAGCGTAACAGGAATCCGTGAACGGCGGACGCTTTATGTCGTACGCGTTAGCTCGTATCGTCTGGCCTTAGTATACTTTAGGCACACACGGAGTACGACCATCAAACATAGGAATGCCTCGTGGTAAATAGGTTACTGGGTATCAGTATCTACGTCACAAGCTCCGACCCTAACTTGTACTTATATACAGTGATTCTAAGTCACATTATTATGCACATTTTTCCATGAGACAAGCTATGGATTTATTTGTGTTGCAATTGAATTGATAGAGATGAGAAATATTGGTATTAATATTTAACGACGACGCCGTTGCATTCAACGAAATTCATTTAATCGGATGTTTACCTTTGATGATCCATTTCTTCGCTCGTACGTCGCAATAAAGCGCATTGCCCTCGGATTCGCGAAAGTTGCCGTTGAATCGCCGCCGCCGAGTTTTGGAATGCGTGTCAAGCTTTTTGCTCGATCGCGGAACGGTTCCTCCTTGACAGCCGTGAGCGGTGCCTGAGTTTCAGCCGTCATACCGTAGAATGCACTAGATTCCCGACATTTTTTCGCCGCCGTTTCTCCTCGATAAATCAGTCGATCGACCGTGGCTGAATTTGATCGGCGACGCGCGTGGTCGAAAAGGCAAACAATTCCGCTCCGTTCATAATTGTTGCCTCATTATGAGTGAGTCATTCGCGTTTCGATTGAGTAAGTCGATAGTCGGCGGATCTTACGGCCAATCGCTGTGGATATCGCACTTATTAAATTTTCTCCTTACTCGAGTAACAAAGAACGATAGTTACCTCGCCTACGCTTGTTGAAAAAATCGGTTCCCGTGGCCACGCCACCGTAAACAAATCAAATTAAACGTTTACCATACTACAATGCCTAGTCACGACTAAGCTGAAGATAAGGAAAGAGCGTACATCGGCGTACGTCGATCGACTGCAGTACGAAGTTGCCGGAAAAATATTTCAGTATTCTGGAAAATCCTATGACGCAACATTTGCAACGTGTATACGTGTATAATAGAAGAAGTAACGTATCTGCACCATCCAGTGCCAAGTCGTCGAAAACCTCTGGTACAAACGTAGTAATATGTATGAAAACGTATGAAACGGATGTGACGTCCCACTTCTAGTTCTGTCCCTAAGAGACGAACTACTTTCCGAATCCATGGATTAGAAGTTGAACTGTGCGTGAGAATTTCTACTATGCAGAGTCATAATCTGGCGCCAGGGCGACTGAGATTAAGAGGAAACCGATGTTTCGATGCCAATTAAAACAGGGCACCGCAAGACTCTCGCCCACGTTATTGTTGGCTCGTACTATGTCCCGGATATGGTATTTGGTATCCTACGTGTATACGTGCTTTCACACTCTACTATGCAATGCCTATAGGCTCAGTTCGATAATGGTGCTAGCCTGCTAGCTGTTTCCAGATAGTTCCGAGCCTCAATGCACGTTGCTAACAAATGATCATGCTGTTTGAAGGCCTGGAACATTTGAATCGTCTGAGAATCTGAGATGCAGTTTCGATGAATTCGCTTTGAGACGAAAGTACTGAAGACTCACGATCAGTAATGTTAGAGTTATTATCGAGTATCCTACTTTATCAGCGTAATCAATGCCTAATTTCACCAACGTGACGACGTTTACATGATCGCTTTCGAAAGTAATCTCCTGCGGAAGTAACGAAAGAGTTTCGAGCATAATGATTACGGTGCATTACGTATGTAAATAACGAAAGACATCGTTCTCACCCGACGCGCAGATACTGGGACCGTTCACCTTGGCACACATTCACCAGACTCGTTTGTAAAAGTTGCATCTAATGTGCGCGTATTGTGCACACCTGAAACCAGGGCACGCGGTATATTATAAGCGTATATATAACCGATTTAGGACACAGTATCGATGATATGTGCGAATTTGTAATGTTAATGCGGCTCAAGTTACAGTATGGTTTGGATGATAACCAAATTATCAGCTATACGTAATGCAGGTGTTGGGTTCTTCGTATGAGCATCACGACGCTTTCCCATCTTCATCTTTGTGTTTGAAATAAATAGGTACTCAACAAGAGGTAAAACGTAACACCTATGGATTGAATGAGAACGCTCGAGACGGTCAATTAATCTTTTCGGTATACGGCCAAATTATGTAAAGAAAGTTCAATTTTTGTCGCCCCTTTGACAAATAAAAGAGGATCCAAAAAGCTTTAGAAAAGCGACAATCGCACGGTAGAAATCACAATAGTACACAAGATATGGCCGAAAGTATGTTAAAAATATCCTGCCCAGAGGACCTTTCATTGTGTGAAGTCCCTGAATGCAGGAAGTCAAAATCAGCGCTATCTGCCTCAGTTCCTGGCAGATTGTGTCGGTGTAACTGTCAAACAAACTTGTCAGTAGCGCGATTGCTTCCTTCCGAGCAACATCACGTCCGCAGAAGCGCACTTTACGTCGAACTCTCATTACAAAGTTACAGCCTCGTTCAGTTTACGGTAAAATACCACAACGGAAAAGTTCGACGTTCCTATTATCGATTTCCATTCGTAACGATGGCAGGAATTCACTCGCCGGAGAACGGAAGAGGATCGTGCGAGTGGGCTTAGAAAGTCTCGTGTCTCTCGAGATTGTTGAGAGTGGAAGATGCCAGGTGAGACGAGACATGATTAACGCGAGATCGCCAATCGCTTCCCGACACGACTTCCACCTTGTCGAGGCGGTATAAACGGCCTTGAATATTGGAGCTACGCTTAGCCGGACGTGCAGAGACTAGAGACGCACTGCATGACCATTTCTCGACTAGAAGAGATGAACTGAGATAAAATATTGAAATTGAACGGGAATTTATATCCAGAGGATAAAAGTGGTCATGATTAAATATGAATTTTGTGGTTATATATACGTGTGCTACTATTTAAGGGAACACAAGGGGACAGGGTTCTTTAGAGGAAAAACCCGAGAAACTTGTGTTGATTACGGCGACTGGAGCGTGATGTACATCGAATGACTAACTTATAGTTATTTATACAAATTTTCCATCGCTTCCTGACTTACGTTGATTATTACAGTAGACCTTGATTATCGAAGTCACATTTGCCCTACAGCGGAGGAAATCAAAATGAGCTTATCGCTGTTCTGGTTCCGTTCGACGGACTGTGACAACGAGTAAGTGGAACAGTGAAACGTCCGTCAATGCCGCCAACGTTCCCCGTGCAGATGCGCCGGGTGAGAAATCCCAACTAAGAATTTCTAATTGATACAAACAACGATTTCCAAATCCATCCTTGTCAAGTCAAAGAGAGACAGGTGGCGATAAGCAGTGAGTGGAACACCATTGGGTGTCTGTAAATGAAATCTACACGTCGAAACTCAGCATCAAACGGCATCGGGCAAAGAATAAATTGAATCTTCCATCGAACTTCAGATCGATAACTATCTCCGCGGGACGACATTTTTACATCCGGTCAAAGAGGATGCTCGGGACTCTGTACGAGTTGAACCGAGAAAGAGGAGCCTAGAAAGTCTTGACTGTGTCGACGTTCTGGCTCCGCGGATAGCGGAGAAGTTCACCAGGAAAGGCGAGAAAAGGCGAGAAAATATACGATGTCTAGGGGCGCTCGTTACTCGACTTTCAATGCGCCAAACCGTTCTTCCTGGCCCGCTGGAGAAGTGGCGCAACGTCTGGCCTCCAGCTGCTTGCTGGAGTGTTGTTGCATTCCGTGGTTCTGCAAGAGACGCACTCGCCCCTCCTTCAGCGATACCTCGAACAATCGTGCCAACGGTCGCGCCAACAATTGTGCTAACCGTGTGCCGGAGGAGAAGAAAAGATTACACGAAAAGGATAGCGAAAATGAGGATGACGACGACGGCACCTACGCCCTAAACTCGGCCAATTCTGTCGCTGCCAATTTATCCACTGATCTGTCGGTTGCGGAAGTTGACGGCAGGACTCCGTCGGAGATTGCTAGAAGAGGAGAAGGGGATTTGACAAAGAGTTTGGACGTAGCGAAGATTGATTGTACCGTGACGAATCTTGTTAAGGTGGGCAAGAAAAAGGGGTCGTCGTTAAGCATCATTTTGGATTGTGACGAGGAAGCGTTGGGTACGAGAACGTCTACTCCTATTTCGAGTGGCGGACGAGTTGCGTATACGTTGCCGAATTTGCGTAAGAGGAGAGAGGCGAAGAATGTTCATCGGAGAGAATCTGCGGACGACTTGGAAACGTCACGTGCTTCGGATATCTTTCCGAAATGCGGTACAAAGAAGAAAGTTTCCACAGAGAGCGCTGAAAGCGATTATTGTTAGTATGGACGTCATATTTAAAGCTCTCTACTCATAATTATTAGCACCATTCATCGTTGCATGCGTGTGCAAATGTTAACAATATAAAAACAGTTCTCAGAACTATCTTGTACGGCCTTACTTAAACTACAAACATTGCCATGCACTTACTCTATATTATAACATGTAACGTGACAGACAGATATCATTAGCATACGATATGTCGTTACGTTACTTCTTACTCACACGACGTACGCGAAGATTTACCCCAACAAAGAGAGTTCTTCGCATTACATTACAGTATGACTAAGAGCAGGTGACGTAGCGATCATGTTATCATATCGTTCACCACCGCCTCCCGCTAACGATATGCAATTAGCGCGCCAGTCGAGACAATCTGTAGTAGAAAGAGCGTGAAAGCTGACAAACTTCTCTTTCACAGATGACGGAAGCAGCTTGTCAGAAGCGTGCAGCACGCCAATTATCGGCGCAGGGTCTCGAGCCAGCTCTAGTCATACGGTAATGGACATGGACGACATGGAATCGGGCTTGCATGCTGGTCATCTAGCGACGCGCGCTTCTCTCTCGAGTCTAGGCGTGAGTATGACATTACCATTCTCGTTCACTGTCAATGATAAGTTAACGGTAGAACGCCGGAAAGCGTCGGCCAAATTAGTGGGCAACCGGTTGCGATGAAAATTGAACAGCTAACGTGATAATTGGACCCGATCAAAGTCGCGTAGTGTGCACGTGTATATAAGAACGCATTAGAGTAATGTTGTGATATGATTAGCATGTAAGTGACGGAATGGTGGCTACGTTTTAAACGTTCATACTTGCCGATTATATATTGAATACAGAAATTAAGTCGTCTAATCAGCCAGTCGTTCGCCTTTCTTGCACTTCTGGGATTTAGTGTTGGTACTGAATTTTGTAATGAATTTTCATAGGCACGCTCGGATTCCATGGCCTCAGTGTATAGCGGTGCTGGCGAAGGGCGCTGTTGTCGATCGGTGGTCGTTACCGGGGAAGTTGAGTTCGCACTTCAGTATGACTACAAGCACTTAACTTTCGAGGTGCACGTGACCAAGTGCAAGAACCTCGCACCTGTTGACGTGAAGCGCAAACGATCTGACCCGTAAGCATCGTACTACTCTCAAACTTTGTCACGGAGTTAATTCGTCTGCAATTTATGATTCAATTGTATCTATCACTCGTAACCATCGATGAGCCACATAATCTGTTTTCTTGAAAAACTGTCTCTCCGTATTTTCTGTAAACAATGATCCGTCTTGCTAATTAATAATTACTACTAGTTTAATGTGTCCGTCGAGATTTTCCACACTTCACTGGGACGTCCTAATTGGTCAAAGCTGATTAACAAATTATCCCTTTTTATCCTTTCCAGTTACGTAAAGGTCTACTTGCTGCCGGACAAATCGAAGAGCGGCAAACGAAAGACGAAGGTAAAGAAGCACACGCTGAACCCCGAATTCAATGAGACGCTCAAGGTAAGCACGCGAAATTGTTATGCGAACGCGGACACTCGGTTCGCTCTCGTCATCCTGCATGAACATTAGCCGTTTCGATGGTACGCCACAACGACATTTCAGTTCCATATGAGCCTGAGCGGACTGGAGACGAGAACACTGTGGCTGACAGTGTGGCACTCGGACATGTTCGGCCGTAACGATTTCCTCGGCGAGGTGCGAATGCCCTTGGAGAATAAGATTTTCGATGACCCGACGCCAAGATGGTATCCACTACAGGAGAGAGTAAGTTACGAGTGCCGACTATCCTTAGCATTCCCGGTGTAATTTATTCGTTGTCAGGCACATCCAATGACGTTAGGCTCTATTATCGTCGTGCACGAACACGTCACGCGAAAAAACGAGTCTCTGTAGATCGTTCATGTACACGTAGAACTGCACAATAGAAAGCACGTTAGCGTATCGCTCTTTCGTCGAATGACGTTTGATGACGTCGGTTTTCTTGCGAGAATTGCCAATCGTGAAACGTCCGAGCGTATAATGGCTGCGTCTTGTTTGTCAAGTGAGTAAACTGATTAGACGTATGGCATGAGTATGTGATCATGCTGTTGCGATGATATGTGATGCACGTGTGTGCTGCCTGGGATTTTATGTGTACTATACTTTCATGTTTTTGGATATACGTACAAATTACAATGCGACTTAAATTTTGATTTAAAGGATATAGGAAACGAACAAAAATCTTGATAAATTGTGTATCGAGTATAAATGTAAAATTTCATGATACAATTACGTTCGGAATTTGGTTTACAGACCGAGCCGTTCGACGATCCAATTGCTTACAAAGGCGAAGTGATAGTTGGATTGAAATTCGTCCCGCCGGATCCGGCACAGCAGCAAGAAAGAGAACGTGAAATGGGCTCAGACAGTCGAAGCTCTAAAGTGAGAAAGAACTGGAGTCGTGGTGCGTTACACGTTCTAGTGAAGGAAGCTCGTAATCTTCAGACGAGAGCTAAGAATTCCGGAACCTGCGATCCCTTCTGCAAAAGGTACGCTTGGCATGAGTTTGCACAAATTTATTCACCGTACCGTTTCCATAAGGAACGCATTATGCAAGGCCTGCCAAGAAGTACTTCCATCACCTATCAATTATCTTTTCAGTTATTTGTTACCGGACAAAGGTCGCTCTGGGAAGCAGAAGACCGGCGTCGTGCGCAGATCAGGCGGTTCTCCAGTTTGGGGACACACGTTCATTTATAAAGACGTCAGTCTGCAGGAATTAGCCGAGCGAGGACTCGAGTTGACAGTGTGGGATCACGATCGAATCGCCAGTAACGAATTCTTAGGCGGTGTACGATTTAATCTCGGAACCGGTGCGTAACTCATCAAGAACGAAATTTGTATATTGTCCCAAATTCGTTTTTCCATCCTTGACCCATTTTCTATTATTTTCAGGAAAACATTACGGGAAGCCAGTCGACTGGATGGACGCCACCGGTCGCGAGTTGTCTCTGTGGCAAAGCATGTTGGAGAGGCCTAACTTCTGGGTCGAGGGTGCTGTAACGTTGAGGCCGAATCTGCACAATCACGGGAAGCCCAGCGGACCGTAGGCACGATAACGGACGACTGACTTAATGCTTTGATACTTGAACGAAGCTCGAAACGCTTCGACGTAGCTTAAACGACGTTTGAACAAACTCGAATGTACATACGAGCGGTCGCTTAGCGGTTGCCACGGGAAAAAGGACAGTTTCGAAGCAACGAAAGTTCGGAACGAAAATTCAGTGCCTTTCAGGGGAGACGTGGCCACGGTTTCTTCTATTTTGGGCACGATAAAAAAAAAGAAAGAGTACTTAAGAGGGGCTAATCGTCGATGAAGACGAAACGGCGATTTCCAGGACCTCCGGTGCCAGTTGCCAACTCGACCTGCACGCGTGATTCTTTTCTTTCAAATGTTTCCTGTTTCCTGCTTCTCCCTCAATACGAATTCTTCGCTCCCACACATATAATATTGTTTATGAGCACGTTGTACATTTCTTTTCGTTTGTATTTCTTTTTAGCTTGCACACCACGTTCATTTATTTCCATGCTAAATTTTCTTAGGAGGTCCTGACTCGATTTTTTGGAGGCAAAAGATTTTTCATCATATTGGGAGCGCGCAATAAGATTCGTGCAATATCGTTACGTTGTCGGGTGATCGATGAAATATAGATCGGACAGCATCCGTCCAATTTCGAGGCGAGTTGCTCGTTTATAGCATCTAATTGCACGAATTCATTCTTAGCGGCCAATTATACTTCCCGAAGACAAATCGTATCGATTCCTGCGCCCTGTTTCAAACGATCATGGCGGACAAAATGTTCAGCCATCGTAGCACGCCGTTGCATTACTCAGAGAGTTAAAGAATACCCGTCGGATTGTGCAATTTTTTTTCATAATTTTGTCTTTTATCGTCCCGTGCACGATGCCAAGCCAAAACGGGAGAATTGTTCGTTTACCGTTGAAATAGAGTAACGATTGAAAATCGTCACCGTTTAATGGAACGTTGTAGGCGCGCGAAAGGTAGCAAATTTGTTTGAAACGGGGCTCAACATCATTGTGGACACTTTCCTTTCTTCGAGAGAAAGATGCTTCCAGTGTGTACCATACCCAAGGACTGTGTTTTTCATTGCATCGAGCTATGTCAGACACCTGGAACAGTGTATTTAAGAGATTAAATATTACTGACTTCCGCATAATTATATATAAATACGTTCATATAGATGTTATATTTATACATACACGTAGCAGTTATACATACGGTAGTAGGCCGCAAGGCGTTGGTTGAGCTATCGTTACCCACTGGAAGTCGTGAAGAGAATTGCCTAAATCGGCGACGAAAACAGGGAAATAAAAAACATACCTATGTCAACGATAATTTGACGGTCCGCGATATATCGGGTCGTGCCGACGAGAGTACTACCTTTCTTTCAAGAATTCCAGGTCTCAGGGTAATGATACTTCGATTTCAGAACAAATCGTAAGGCTGAGCTGGTATATTCGTACTTAACTAATTATACATATTATTTTGAGTCTTCGGTTATTACATAATACATGTATAATATAATACGATCGTATGAGTCGCGTACTTATCCGTAAGGCTCTTCTAAAACAGGGTTAACGATGAAAACTATAAACTGCCTTTTACGTATGTTTCTTATTAGAGATTCGAATGGTGCGCAGTAAGAAGTTAACGGATGTGTGCGTGTCGAAAAAAAGAAATACATGAATGCTGAATGGGGACAAAAAATTCGTCGCATTGCACGTCTCATCGGTATTTGAGAGTTATCGAAATTTATTCGAAAGTTTCATTTGTTGCGTAATTGAAAGTATTATTGTGACACTTTGTTGTGCGAGATAAGGACCAATAATATTTAATGAAAAGAAAAATCGGCGTTTGTGATGACACGTGACTTTTTCTATTTGAACGAGAGGAATCCGCAAATCACTTAACATACGTTAGTTTGTAGAGTCCAATATTGCAAGACAATAGGATCAGACATCTGTTTATATGTCACTCGTCAGTGTACATGGTAATAAAAGTTTTATACATTTAATCATTTAAACGTCAAGACACGGTATAAAACTTTAACTTTATAGAAAGTGGAATACAAGTCAAGTACGTCGGAATGTTTTACATTTAGGTTTTTACACGTTCTTGTTTTTCTTATTGCGTAAAAATTCGTACAGAAACCCCGTTTGCCATTTGAAGTTTCAATACGCGCAGATACCGTACGTTCCTTCACCTTCGTGCTTGACTTTGTTCAACTGATTTAATTCGTCGGTTTTCCATTTTAGGTCCGAGACACATGTTACGCTTATGGACAATTGTGTTCAGTCTTCCTCTTACAATTAGAGATCGCTATTCGAGATAAACCTGTTACCCTCCGAATTCTTCCCGGAATAGCGATACTTGCATTTGCCAAAAGCTCCTGCGAACAAGAAAAAACGAGCACGAAAAACGCATTTGTGAAAATTCGTTAAAAAGAAATCAGCCCTTCATTCAAGCAAACAACTAACATTGATATCGTACCTTTATGATCCTGGGGAGTGCGAACGGACGTTGGCAGCGGGGTATAATTCACGTTGACGAACACGTCGTCGAATTCTCCAACCGACGATTCGGATGTCAGTCTGGACAGACGTTCGGGAACAAGCTTGACCGTTCGCGAGTATTTCCCTCGACTCTGTGCGTTCACCCTTTCGCGACTTGTCACCGGTCGCGAGTCGAGAAAGCGAAGAGTCGAGGGTAGAATGTGAATCGCGTATAGTCTGTAACGTTCATAGTCACCCTCGTCCGTGGATGCGGGATTCGTTAGTTGATCAGGGCAACCTGGGTTACCCAGCAGACTGACATAAACAATTTTCGGACAGCATTCGCTTATCCTCGCCAATGCCTTGTCTATGTCAACCAACTGAAGAAGAAAAACGTGGTAGAGGGTTTATTGAATTTGAAGAGGTAAGGAATGGTAGGTATGTGACAAACATTGTAGTAGATCGCAAATGAAGTTTTAATGAAGAAAAATAAGCAGAGTGTGATACAATTAAAAACAGTCGAAAGATAAGGTAGCGAGGCATAGGTGAATGCCCTCGCAATTACTCATCCGCTTATGTGCTTGTGATGTAACAGTTTAAGCACGTGACTCTCGTGCATGAACGGAATATCCAATTTTACGCGGGTTTAAGTACGTTGAACCTTATATAGGGCTGCGATAAACTCCGTTACGTTTGAGCCGAAGTTTCGCTGTCCGATCAAAAGATTCATGACGCTTATACTAATTTCTCATAATTAACAGTGAATAACGGCGTAAAACCAGTTAACTCCGTATAAAGGACGTAAAGCACACTATAACGACACTTTATTCTCACACCATTGATAAAAATTCGCATCACTAAAGAATGAGTTATTTCAATATTTAATGAAAAAAAGAAAATACTCAACGTTTCTAGACAGCCATTGAATTTTCGCCGAACAGTCATTCAACTTCCAACTGTACACGTTCTTTCGCCCACCATCGCACGCTACAACACACGCTTACTCACGCATCGCCACATACACCGTGCTTTCTGGAGCGCAATAAAACGAACCTTGTTATTGTTGAGACTGAGCGTCGTCAGCGTGGGTATCTGCGGCAAGGTCCTAAGGTCTCTTAGACAGTTATTGTCCAGCACGAGCTCCTCCAGCCGAAGAAATTCTTTCACCGTCGTGACCGACGTCAGTTCATTGTACGACAAATCCAGGCTCAGGCAATCATCGCCAACGACATGAACCAAACCGCCAGGAATCCTCTCCGCTCTCTGTCCGGTGTACCATGCCTGCGTCGTCCAAAAACCTGATCAGATTTCGCAACGGTATCGACAGGCGTCACGATAGACAATAAAAAAGGCACGCGAATGTTACTTATGCGCACGAAATTAGAAAGCTTAAGGAATCCATCGTTACCCGACCGCATCCGTACGTCAGGGCACTCCTGTTGAAGTCTTGCTGACTCTCTGTCGCCATCTTGCCACTTGTGCCGCGCGGACGTCATTATCATACGCCAGACGACATTGCGAGATAACGATGATGCATGCGCTACATAAATACGTCTGAGCCGGTACGGAGTTGAACTACTTCGTCACGTTGGCTTGCCGATGTAAGCAACATATCTCATATGTGGCTCGTTGGTCTAGGGGTATGATTCTCGCTTAGGGTGCGAGAGGTCCCGGGTTCAAATCCCGGACGAGCCCGATTTTTTTTATATTTCTGTAACATTTTGTTCGCCGCGAGGATGGTTCGTACGTATTGAAATATTTACTTGGCTAGGTTAGGTCGTAGTAAATAATCATTTATTTGGGTTATAATTATTTAATTGGGTGCATAAGCAAAATATTGCTCTTGTATAATACCAGTCGGTAAAATAACTGTTGACCATTATCGAGAATTCATATGTACATTTTGTATTTACAATGTAATCTTATGTGCAATATTATACTATAATATTACGCAGAGACTTTTTAAATTTTTTCGCAGAAGTGATTGCGGGACTTCTTTCGTTATTTCGCAGCGTTGCTTCCTTGCCAGTTGATGTCACATTGCTCTTGGAACTTGGAATGGACTGATGATTTCTTGTAGAACTACCATGCCGTTTCCTATCAGTGGAACTGAAACATGTAAACTCATTGAAAGACATGCAATGCATATAAAACTAACAAACATCTTACCTTTTTCTAGTGGAAGCAGTGCTAGGTTCAATCTTCATACTTGACTGGCCAAAATGAATTGACTTATAAAACTCTACTACACTCTGAAATGCGTTTATGCATGCAACTGAATCTGATGTAGGAATACACAATTTAAATTCGTCTTCATTGAAAACTTTGGTTTCAATATTTTCTGGAATGAAAAGAAATTGGTTGTAGCAGAAACAAAATATGCTTTATTAATTGCAGCGCAGTTAGTCATAAATTCAATGAGCATACTCCGAATTAGTTCAGCTCCTTCTGCTTTGTACTCCATAATTTCCTCATCCTTCCTTTTAATTAAATCTATTAGAATCTTATGTCTGCGCATAAGTTCTATGGATGACAAGCACAGAGGTTTTGTCACATTCTCCCAAAGTTCCTGTGGGGTCCCTTTTGTTAGGTTTATCGAGAACTTAAATACTCCATCTTCCACAAGGCTCTTTAATTTGATTTCATTCAAAGATGCATGAGCAATATGGTTTGTAATATCATTCAATAAATTGGTTACAGCTGCAGTATAGTCAAATTCTTCAATAGTTAGGAGAGGATTTAATTCCTATGTAAAAAAAATGTATGTTACAAGTACAAGAGAACAGTGTAACGTCAAAGTACACATTATATTTGTATTTACCTGACACCTTTGTGCAACGGTTTCTTCTGTCAATATTTCTGTCCATATGTCTATAAGATTAGTTAAAAGCACTTTCCATACGTTGTTAGACGTAACAGCAAGAATTATATACGCATTCCCATCTATCTTAATCTCTTTCCAAACTGTATTTTCATTGCATGGATCAATCATCTTGATCATAAAATTGTGTAAAATAAAATAGGGTACTAGGTCTATAGGAGTCACAAGTAAAAAGGCTGTTTTTGATTAAAACGTCCACTTTTGGAGCATTGAAACATAACCTACATTCGTAAAATTATACTTTATCATAATTATAAAAACATTGAACATTATCCTTGCAACTAACTTTGCAACATCAAAATTAGTTCACGATAGGGATTTTTTAATGTTTACGCAGACGACATTCGCTAATTATGTTGTTAAAAGTCATTCTTTAAAATCAATTTTAATGACACTGTACTCCACCATCTTCGATTCCGTCGACCTAATCGATACCTCGATTTAGGAGTGTGTCATGAAATTCAGAGGCCTTGACAATAAAACCATAACAGTAAAATTATAAATTACACCGTAATAAAGGCCAACACTGCGATTTAGACTTTTTGAGGCACAGTTTTATTTAAAGGAAGCCTCAGTGTCTACTCTTTTTCGCTACAATTCTGATATTGACAGTATGGAAGTTTGTATCACGTAAGAAATTGCTAGTTACGGGTGTTGGATGGCAGCCATTGTGTTTCCATTTGAATGTTGAAGAATGTCTGTCCCGATCTCTCACAGTCTAATTTACCAAAAGGACAAATTAAACACAATGTACACGTGAAGTAATATATATGAGCGCAGAGCATTTTATATACTCTACCTTGTGCCTTGGTTCTTCAGATCTTAACTTAGAAGGCATACGATCGCTCTTATCCACCACCGCTCTCGTAATTTCTTTCCAATTTGTCACCGGCACGGGGTCGTAGCTTTTCGAATTCATTTTGCATTGCTTCCTGGCGTAGGATTCTCTCTGAATTCCTCGATGCGATTCCATGTTGCACAACTTCTGAAAAGTCATCCTCGGCATCTCCTTCGATGATTGCCGTTTTCCTGCCATTAAAAAATTGTAAATTGTTGAACTGCTATATGTCGACGAGTCGATCTTTGGCTTCGTCGAGCCCACAGGAAATAGTCGTTGAAGTCGATTTTCGGCATGTAACCTGGATTCTTCGATCTGTCTTTTCGTATCTGATTGTTGTATTCGTTGATCCTCACCTATGTTATTCCACAAATTCATGAGATATCCAATAATTTAACGTTTTCGATGTTGCTTCGCACGAAAACAAAGACAACCACTACGACAATAATTCTTTATCATCTGTAAATTTACTGACAAGGACACGCGAGTTCACTTACGCACCGTCGGATAATTAATTTTGATTATGCGCCGAAATAGAATCATCGTCCGACTGCAATGCGGCGACATTGGTCATAAATCTTACCCTGTGTCTCGTCTGCGGTATTCCTCCGGCGGGAGTTCATATTATCCGGAGGGTTAACAATAGCAGAGACGCTCCTCTGCGGTGCACATTGTGTCTCCACGTCATCCTGAAGCCTCAATCTCAGATAAGGATTTCCCATTTCGTCGACTTGATGCGACGTGACGCCGTGCTTGTTATGCATCTACAATTTGTGGTGTACTACCGTAAGTCATTAGTAGAATATGAACGGCCGTAACACGAGGTACATTCCGAGTGTCGAGAATTAAAATTAAAAATTTACGCGTCACGCGACATTATTGCGTAATAACGTTTGTTTGTTTATACCGATCTTCGAGATATCCGACTTTTCTTCCTTTCACGCGACAGCAGACTGCTTAGGATGTCCTTCGTGTACGCACTGATTTTTCGGGTGATGTTCGATAGATCGTTATACTCAATTTTTAACTGTTGAACTAGGTATTTTTCTATTGTACAATTTTTTGGCGCTTGTTCCGGTTTTTCGGCCATGTTTTTAGCATTACGCTTATCCAATCTTCCGCATAACTTATCGTTTAACAGAGTGCACGATACGGCAGCATCTTTAACGAGCACGGCGTCTTGAAAATGTCCGTTGCTTTTATTGCTTCTATGAGGAATAATCATATATTTTATTCAGAAGATAGTCAATTATAAATTATTGAGAATTGTTAGTTTGCGTGAAACCTGTAGTACGGGAATGCACAGTTATCGACTTGTGGTTGCGCAGGAGCATCAGCTTCGCGTAGAACTCCATTTTCGATCAGCACTGCATGATTGTAAAGAGCTTCCCTGACGATACTATTCGACGCCATACTGGATATGCTTAGCAACGGACTACGATCGTTCGAATCTCCATTGGCAGTAGGACACGTTAAAGTTTTTCGATAATAATGTCTCGTCTGGAGACACTTCTTTCCTCCTCGGTGCACATTGCCAGGATTTGGCGCATCGCCGGCTTCCGGGAAAGCGCTGAGCGCGCCCATCTCAAATGAAAATCAGATCAAATTTTCAAAAAACAACCAATCAACATGTTTATTAAGACCATGTAGAACGTGATACAAAATACAATATGCCGTACAAACGGTGTAACGTAATTTTTCATTCGTGTGAAACACCAGCCCGCTGGTTATTGAAGTTGTTTAGTGACGCGGTGTACCATTTATATTAATACCTAAACCTTTTTTGCGTTAATTACCCGCCTCCTGACATTGTATTGACGTCGATGCTTTCCATCAGTGTCCGTCAGATTATTTACGCGAGTTAATTACCGAGATCCTAAGACGTCGCTGACCCATCACCGAGAAACATAGGCACGTGTAATATTTGTACCTCTGCCAAGCCTCGGGGATGTCCATCACATCGTCGACGAATTTTGGAGGTTCGGCGCCTGAACTAGCTCCTCGGGAAGCATAATGAAATTGGCGTTGACACGCTACCATGTGAAATCCGCTGTGTTCGGAATAAATACTTGAATGTTATATTTATGTGGTACTATATTGCGTTTTCACATGTTTTGCGGTTCCGCTTGCGTTTTTGTAGGTTTCTTCAGAACAGCTTGAACAATCATACGAGAAGGTCGTTGATTTTTTTGTGTCATTTTAGGAGTATTTTTTACGTTTCCCAACATATTTTTTCCCACATCTCCGACTCAATTAATGAATGTAAGAGTTGTGTCGGTGCATCGAGAACGAGAAGCAATCTCACAATATTTCCAACAGGTGCAAAGAAATATTCGTGTCAGTGAAGACCGCGTCCCAACACGAGGTATATCTCCCGGTCCACCTAAAGTTAGATTTAGGACTCGTGGCTTGGGGAAAAAGCAAAAAAGAATGCCGTCGAACAGGACGGTCCGGAAAGAAAATTCATCGAGCTCCCTCCGCGGCTGACGGTCGCCTCTGGTTCGGCAGGTTCCAGTTTCAGCATGGCCGACGAGGACGAAGGCGGAGCGCTGGCGATCGAGCCGTGAATGGATTCATGCGCTCCGTAACAGTCGGCGCTGGTCGGCACTACGTTCGCGAGCTCCTCTTTCTCTGACAGCACTTTTATCACTTCTTCCCAGTCTCGGACATCTCTCCGCACTTCGATAAATTCAAAGTTCAACCGCCCGGCCACACGCAGTCATCGATCAATTCCGAGGATACGTATTGAGAAGTGAATATAGAGTTCAAGATACACCTCGTCTAGGCGTTTGAAATGCAAGATGGATCAATTAGAAGAGACTTGAAATCGATCGGATCGAAGAGCCGACACTGACTTACAAGGATTTCGACATCGCTCCAAATACCACTATCGGAAAATATCAGCATTGTTGTTTAGCGACATTCTGCCATCCAACGACTCCAGCCGGCAGTCGTCATCCGCGAATCGCGCGCAATCGCGCAAATCAAAATCGCGGGACAGCAAGACCTCGCTAGGAGCGTAAGAAGTCGCGCGAAATTGGTTCGCCTCGAGTTTACGAGAGCGCGCGCGGCCAACCTGTTTGCTCTCCCCCCGTGTCTCTTTGCCTCTTACCTACTCACCGTGTGTGTCGAGTCGGCAGTGGAGAGAGATCGCAGTCGGACGCGAGAATGCGCCTGAGAACGGACGACGAGAATCAGGCGGGCGACAGGTGCGAGAGTTGTGCGAAAATTTTCCTCCCTGTCGATGGACGATGACATCGTCGAACGTCGCCGTTCTTCCCGAATCCGTCGTCTCGTGGGTGGCGATCGACGGGAGGATAGCTGGTTGATCGTAGTGTGTCGGTGACGTCGTCGTCCTCGGCGTCGGTCGCTCTAAAAACCTCTGCCGGTTAATTGTCCGTGCCCGGAGAGAAAGTCGGCGGCTAGTTTGCGTACGTCGAGTCGACGGTTTCGGTTTACACAGGGGGTCTAAATGTCGCGCTGACACACTCTTTCGACGCTGTGCCGTTTTATGTCGCCTGAAGGTGCGGTGAGATTGTGCAACGAACTTGCGATAGTGAAACATTTGTTATTCGTGGGTTGAGAGTTGAGAGAGAGGGACAGAGTGACAGCGACGTTGAAGATTGCGGAAGGTGCTTTTGGAAAATTGTTTCGTCGAAGAAGTGGAACGATATAAGCAGTGACTGATTACTTGGGTCAAGAGGAAAGTTCGGCAAGATTTTCCTCCGATCGAGGTACGAACGCTTGCAACGCGGAAAACGGCGAGTGCTGGTGTGCAGTGTGTGTAGACGAGTACGCATAACTCCGTGCGTCCTAGTGTGTGCGGAGAAACGGCACGAGAGCGTGAATAACTTTATCGCGGTGAGAAGCATGTGAAGCGTTGTGGCTGGCAATAAACAAGGAATACACGCTCGGCGTCTTTGGATGTCTATCGCCCCGGCACAGTACGATTTTTAATCTATCGAACCTCGGTAGATGTCAGCGTGGGAGGTGACCTTTGAGGCGTCTCGAATTATCGCGAAACCCATCGGCGTGCCGAATCGCGCTGACGTCGCCGTTTAGCTATTTGCTTTTGACCGATGTAGCGCGATGTCGGTCGGCTGGACCGTCGTCACCGCGGCAGTATGCCTCCTGATAGGCGTAGGTAAGTCAGAAATTGACAACGGACCGTTGACACATGAATTCTGCGAGCTAATTCGCCTCGCTCCTTATTAATGTCCGCCGCTGCAATGTCGGCAACCTATTTTACATGCGACGCGCATAAGGAAACTAGTTTAAATGTCGAATGTGACATTGTCTAGTTTTAGTAGCATCGATTTAGTGCTCTTCGGATGGTCGAAAATACCGGGGCTAATTTATTCCCACATTTCCATAATACTGGGTGTACGTGACACCTGCCATGTGTCCAGGCTCCAAGGTTCAGCGGCTCTACGACAGTCGATGCTGAGATTTATTTCTGATCAATTACGATCGACTTTCAACCCGTCGAACGAATTAGAAATCGATAATCCTGCAGCTGCCGTCCCAAGCGTTTCCGTTGATGAAGACTGTTGCCGTGTAAGAGCCGTTGAGCATTCCTTCTAAGCAAAGTTGCATTACGAGTGTGCCTCGATTCTCGCACACTCACATCGGCGGAATAACGTTTTTCACTCCGGCCTCATGCTCGCACGCCGCGCTTGCCTCGCAGCCCGTTAAACAAAGCTCCCTCCTACGTGCGAACGCGCGCATTTCGCAACATTAGGCACTCGTTCGATCGCAATGGATTCCAAAGGCTCGCGAGTCCTTTCTCCGCGCTGGCGGCACGAGTCACACGTTTTAATACCGAAAGGATCAACGACTACGCGTATCCTGCCGACGTCGAGGTCCGTCGGAATATCAACGAGTAGAAAGTCGGCAAAATCGGACTGAACGATTGGCAACGAACGAAAAAAGTCAAGGGAGGCAAGGATAGTACGCGATAACGGTAGCGAAGCGCAGTCATGAGAAGACTCATTGTCAGAGGAAGCAGTGTTGCAAGAATGCAAAAGAAGATCGCGACCGCTCGTCCTTCATCAACGTTCTGATACGTCGGAATACCGAAAGAAACACGCGTTCTCGGAATGCCCGACGCCGACGCGACCTCATAATCCCCGCGCCGTATGTTCCGCGGAATTCTCATGCCGCATTGTGGCGATGCCTCTCCTGGCCGATAAAAAAGACGTCGCCTCCCGTGGAAAATGTTGCCGGCGACGTGTACAAGTCGATGGGAAATAACTCGACCGTTCGTTCGGTCTGGAACCGGTAAAATGGTCCCGCGGCGGAAGAAAGGGAGGCATTTTTGCTTGCTTGGAAAAAGGACATTTCTTTCCGGCACCGATTTTTATCGATGCCTCCGCCGAACGGCACGGACGAGATCGTTTGACGCGCATCTGCAGCTTCCAACCAGAATAAGACGGAACGGCGGATACGGTGCGGATTGCTCAATGTCGCGGATCCGTTCGAACAAATTCGGACACGCGAAATTACGGCTCGAGCGGAACTGCTCCGAATAACCAGGTCGCCAGACATCGGATGAGACCTCATTGCCATCGGGTTCTTCGTCTTTATCGCTACCCAGATTGAACGATGCCCTTGAGCCGAAATACGTGATATCTCATTGGAGTCCTGTAATTATCGTCCGCACTTTTCTTTTTCCGTTGTCGTTGTGATTCCGGACTTCTTTATACCTCCTCGAACCCTGTAATTGGAGACGATATCGAAGCGCATCGGAGTTCGAATCGAAATAAAGATGATAACACATACATTTTTGTCAGATGTGTTCCGCAACATACAAGTCACAATCCCAATAATAAGAAACCAGGAGCGATACCAGGTCTTCCTTTGCACATGAAATCATTTTCTTCGCCGCATTCATGAAATCCGTATTATCGTTGATTTACTGCTCGTCGTCGGTGAAAGATGAGACAGCAAGGAGATCTCGAAGACTCGCCAGACAAATTAAGGTTCGAGCACAGAGCCAGTCGCATAACCGGGTCGTCAGACAGGGAGCAAGAAGCCATTGCTAACCTTCATTAATCCCGCGACTCGCCGGTGTCTTCGGATCGAAAATAATTTCCTGACTCCGTGGGGCACAGCTGTAATTGCCGGCTGCACTCGCTGTTAACGCCTTTTTCATTCCTCCTTCTTCCCTCTGCCTTTCCTCGACCGTTTCCGGACTCCTTCGACTCGGGTCCTGTAATTGGATACGGTATCAAGACACTTTAGCACGCCGGTGAAATGTTTTTGAACGGAGGAAAGTACGTGCGAAACCGGACGTCGCAGATGCACTTTACGATACCCGTGTCGTGTAGACTGAAACTGTTACGATGAAGATTGGAAAATGCAACGATTTATGTTTCCGTCTCAAGCCGCCTCTCTTCCCGCTTTATCGTAAATTTGCGCTCATTGTGTACATCGAATTTAACTTCCAGAGGCTTGAGGAAGTGTGCAATAACTCTTGTGTAGTCCCTTACACGAGAGTGAATCTTAAACGGAACGAAAAAACTATTTCGAAGCGTTTGAGCAACGCGTTTCGATCTGTTGGCAAGAAAATTCGTTGCGTCACGAGATGAAAGTGTACCTCCAAAGGTCATTTCTCCAATACGGACCGATTGTGGAAGTAAAAGTATTTGATATTAGAAATCGACTGTAGAGCGAAGGTGCCTTAATGTTTAACGAAAGAACATAACCGGGTCAGTCGACGCAGGAAGAACCTTGTCTCCCTCCTCGCCTAACCTTACCGGCACCAAGGCTCGTCTGGGTCGAAAGCCGTCTTCAACCACTGACCAACATACTTGTAATTATTTTCGATTACCCTATTCGGGTTCGGGGGTCATTAGGTGAAATTAATATCGATGTTGAACACTCTCCATGGAAATTACTGCGCTAACGTTGGCGAATTAATGCACCAATTAAGTTAATCAACTCACACTGCAACTTAATTTATTCATATTGAGGCGTCGATCCACTGCAAAAATTACTTAATCCACGATTTATATTGTTCGTTAATTGCCCAACTTTCAATTTTGACATGTCAATTATGCTTTAAGTGTTTTACATAATTCGCTTTTTTTTTGTTCGAGAAATGTCGATCGTTATATTTTTAAATATGAACAGGTAAAAATGTATATTAAGCGCTGAAGGTTGCTTGATCGAGATTATCGGCTGAAAGAATCTAATATTCATGGAACATTACGTCAGACACCAGAGACTTTAATGCGTGGACGTTTACGTGCGACAGCAGTCGTGTGGAATTACCTACTCTCTTCTGCCTTGTCCCAGCATTCTCCTCACCGTCCCACTAAACACACAATCACGTTACAGTCTCATTTGCACGGGTGCAGCAAGGAAGATTGCATTAGAAATGCTACAACAAACTTGCAGCAAATTACAAGACATTGATTGGACACATCCATTGAACATTTAGCACGATGTGCACAACTTTGAGCAGAACCAGAGAATTTCTTCGTGCGCTAGAAAAAGTACTTAGTGAAAAAAAGTCATTAAGACGTCTGGTACACAGACGGCTAAAAAGCGTGCAAATTCCATCGTTTTTTGACTTTTCCTGCCTCGTGCCTCGCGCCGGTGAATTTTTTCGACTCGCCCAGTCTGGACGTGTATGAAAGTGAAGCGTCACGCCGAGGAATATTTAAGGTCCAACGGTGACCTCACCGAAGTGAAAGTCTCCGGTTCGGCTCTCTGCGGCCGTACGACGAGGGGAGAGGTAAAAAAAGGCGCCCGGCCTCTTTCGAGTCCCATAATCCTCGACGCGGCCATTCCCGGAAGTCAACGTGGGCCGGTCTTCATTGACGTCAAAGCCTTGTAACGTATCGGGAGAATTGAATTTGTTCCTACCTTAAGAACGAAACAATCCGAGCGTTGACATTTTCTCCTCGCCGACAGGCACATAATTTTCTGAAATTGGGTAACCTGTTCTAGGAAATGGCTGCCTCGAAATCGGCAGGACATGGCATTTTTGCATAACAAATATATATTCGATAATGTCAGTGTTTACCCGTCTTCTTGTGTCGCGCTCGAATTTTTTTCTGCCCCGCCGTCAGAGTCATGAATAATCTTTTTTTCGCCACCTCGTCGGCCGTTCAATTTTGTCGATTTCTATCGTCCAAGTCTTTGCTCGCGAGTAGACGAAAATCGTCGTGCACGAATTCCTGGCGATTGCGTCAGCGCGACCATTGGTTCATTAACGTCGTTCATTAAAGGACGTATCAAAGGAACCAATTCACATCCGCTTCAACCGCGCGCATTCGTCTTCTTCGCTCCCATCCTTCCTCCGACGATAATTTGTGGGAACCAAGCTGTTGCTGGAACGAAACGGCCAGCTCCGAAGCTCGTCCGATCCGTATTCCGCGATGGAGAAATATGTCAAAACGAGACACTGAACGAGCTTGAAGGACGGAAAAAGAATTGCCCCTTCGATCCACCTTTGGCGTACTCAACGTCAACTGGACTAGCGACGGAAATCGAGTCGTTCACTTTCAGATCCTGTTGCGTCTCGTGTTACTGATCAAGCCCCGCTCATTCTCTCTGAGTCATTCAACGAAAAGTGCACCTGCCACAAAGATGCAGCGGCGGCTGCGAGAAAGTTTACCTCGAAACTGATGAGCACATCTAACTAAACACTTATTGCGCTAACGAAATCTCTTGTTAACTTAAAATGCAATAATGGACTGTAGAGTAGAAGTTCGTCGATTTCGAAGCATCGGCATGGTTACAGTGGAAATGTGTTGAAGGAAGATCATGTACCCGAAACATTAATCAGTGTCGAGAGTGGATCGGCTGACTTTCTAGCTATTAGTGACAGCTGCCGTCTGACTCGTCCTAAAACCATTGGCAAACACGCGTCGCTATACGTCCGGCTCCGTTTCGGCGAGCAAACGCCTTTGTCTCCTGTCCTCGGCTACACGTGGCAGATTTATTGCGATTTATTTGCTGAACAAACCGGTCCAAGCGGGGATCCCACTCGAAAGCGAGGAAGTAGACGCGATCGCCGGGTACGAATTTAGCCGAGTGAAATCCTTTCTAAGTGACGCTGCACAAATTGAAATAGTATTTCTTGACAGGCGTGGAACGTGGAAGATGTAAAACCAGGTTTAGCGTTTCGTGGGTATTAGCGGGGAAAAGTGTGTCTGGTCAAAGGAGTTGCACCTAGACGCACATCAACTTTACGCACGCCTGTCGGTTTCCAATTCCATTCGACATGGAATATTCTTATAACAAAAACTGTACTTTCGAAAGATTCTTATTCGCCATAGAACAATTTTGTATTCATCAGCGTCGATTTCGCGTGTACTAACAAATTGAACGATTGAACGGACAGTATGCTGGAAACATTTGCCTTACACTCCCGCACTTTGTCCGCACAAATCCTCCGCGCTAAACGTTCGACATTGCATTCATTCGTAGTCTCTCGCCAAGGACAGTGATCGCTTCTTTTATTCCTTTTCGCGAGCCTGTTCTCTCGTAAATTCGCTCGGCTTCGCTGGCCAGCGAGTAGAGGAGAGGCTGCATTTCCGTGGCAGTGAAAAAGGTACGATTCGATGGTCATGCACGTTTCACGTTTGTGTATGTACGCGGCAGACAGTACCAGTCCAGTCCGACAGTCGCACTTTCATCGTCCCACTTTCTCCGTGTTGTTCGGGAACGCATCGCCGTCGACCACGACGCGATCTCAAAAGAACCTACACAATGACGACTGCTGTTCTTTCGGCTAACGCTTTTTCGACGCAACGTTTCAACGATTTTTATTAACAATTACCTTCAGGATTAAGAAAGAAATACTAGGATAATTCCTTACTACTTGTAATCGAAATGATTGTCCACGTAACCGGTGATCTCGCTTAAAAATGTCGACTCTTACGGGCCTCCCATATTTTATTTGACATTTTCTAACGCGTCCTTATTGGTAAAGACTCGGTTAAAGCGTGACTCACGACGTAACGGGTAAAAAGTCCCGCCCGACAGAAAGGCCACGACTGGGTGTGTGTGTGTGTAGTCGCGGGAAGACGATAATTATTAATTCACCAGCTCGAACACGATTCCTCGAATGAACGAGCACGGTCAGTCGACTCGGCATGATTTCGCGTGCACAACCTCGGTCAGTGCATTACAATGCATAGCGTCATCACAGTGGCCGGTGCTTCTTTATTTCGAGCAGTGTCTCGGCCGTATACTAACGCAGAGTATAGCGGTATTGAAGTCACTGCACCGTGAGAATACAGTTACGCGATGTTCCCGTGAATAATAGCCACCATTACCGTCGCGAAAAACGACTATTAAGAAGCTCTTCCTCGTGACACGACCTGAACGATGCTTACCGCAATTGATTGGCCTGAAAGAAGTTTGAACGAATCTTCAGCAGCGATATTTGTCTCCGGACGAAATTGGCGAATACCACGCCATCGGTCGCATCGCATTCTCTTTGTGCGAACCGGTTGAGCTGTTGTCGCCTCGAGCGGAAAAAATGAAATTGTTTAATGGTCTAACGAAACGACCAAAGTCGCACGTCGTTAAATTGAAGTTGCAATCGGCAGGTGTGGCTATGGTTGTTAGGAATGTGTCGCGCGTTAATAAAGGAATTTGTTTCGCCGATGCTTTGTTGTACCAAAATGGACGACGATGTCGCACATTGAAACCGAGGTGGAGTTTCGTTGCGGGAACCGGTTGAAGTTTTAGTTATCCTTTCCCATTAAGTTTTCTTTTCCGCCTCGAAATGGACATCCGCAAGGGAGAAAATTGTCTCCACTCGTGGTTTCCTGATAAACCTGCTTACGCTATCAGTTTGTTGCAATGATAATCGCTGCTTGACATAAAGACTCGCTTCGCAGATCGCGTTCATCGTTCATCGATGGCATAAGCGTGAATGGCCGCGCACGCATCGTTTGAACAATGATTAACAGTACCATCATAGTAACTTCCCGTCTTTCCAATTAGCGATAAATTATGTCCAGACTAATCGGGCCCGCGAGCATTATATTCGAGGAAATAATATATGCACCGGTCAACATTTTCTATCTCAATTTCTTTTCCGTCGCGAAACAGACGAGTCTATAAATAATACTTTTGTCCCGATTTCCTGACAAGCCGGCTGAATGTATTCGATATGTTAAGCAGCGCTAATCGAAAGGCTTTAATGTCAAAGCATAAAAGTGACCAGCGTTTGTCTCTCTCGCAATCTCGTGCCTTTCTTGCGCCGCAATCATTCTTATTTACGTTCCGTATTATTAATACCGGCTGGCAGCATCCAGCCATCTAACAGCGTGCCGACATTACGAGCAGTATCATTAGATACAGTTTGCCACTGGAGGCACTAATGTTTATCGTTAACAGGAAGTAATTAATTCGCTAACGGATTTGAAACACACGCAGGGGAGCGTAAGTGTACGAATAATCCGGTCGAGGATTACGGTATTCGATTGAAATTGCCGCTGACTTTCTCGCGACACACCACTGCTCGTTTTTCAATGCTCACGATGTTGCCAGTAGAATCGCGCGGCTTGTTCTTCTCCGCTTTCGCGTATTGTTAGTCGGTTAAACGCGGCTCACGTAATGTACTTTACGCGGATCTGCGAGTGCACGCGTCGGTTCGATAAGGTCTGACAACGAGCGTGCGTAAGCGTAAGGCGCCACAATTCGCGCGACTGTAATTTATTGCGCGAGTCCGCTCCTCCCCGAATGTCCGGGAGCCGTAAGTAACAATTAGCCATATTTAACTCTCCATTAAAATCACTTAACTGTTGTAGAACGTAGCCGAAGGCTCGTGCCTCTTTATTATGGTCATTGTGAATCGTGAATAATTACGAAGGAGTCTTCTAAGTAAACCACAGACTGAGCCTATATCGCGTCTAAATCACATTCAAAATTACATCCGAGCTTCAGTGAGACGTGTTGCTTGACGTTCGAGCACGCGAAGACCGGAAGCATTAAGTCGATTTCATTTTCGTCTCAATCGTACGTACGTACGTTCGTTCCTGTCTTTGTTTCACGACGCACCAGAGGACGACGCACTTTTCCGTTCGCGGAAACAAATCGCCAGTTGCGAAAAATCGCGAACGTCAGAACGAGGAAGCGTACGCTCGGCGGGCTCGCTCCGTAAGTAGAAACGACTTTCTCTAGTTCGCACGAAAACTCATTGGTATGCCCTGTGCCGAACAAAAGGCGCTGTGCGCCTTTGCCTTTGGAAGCGAGTGCCGACGACGGAACGGTTGAGATTAGCGAATCCCTCGACCGGCAAGGTTCCCGTAAATTATGCGATTAGCGACGCACGACCAATTAGTGCTCACCGAGTTTGTAACAGGTGATACAATGTCTCCGCAGGATATTGCCGTGCCTGTCATCCTGATACTTTCGTTATCCCGGGTGCATCGAAATTCGCGGTCTAACAGGAGGCACCGTGTAATTCTGCGACGAGTAAATAAACGGAGGTCACACGATGCATTTTCCTGATGCACGATTTTATGTTGGAAAATACGTCCGGCGACTTTTGTCGGAAAGACGATGACTCATGTGTCACTCTGTATAAAAATTTCGCATCGTCACGGATCTTGTTTACTCGCCACTCGACACTGGGGACCGAGTATATTGTCTCGGCGAAAATGTCCGGTCCACATTTCGACTCGAAACAACCACCGACGCTTCCTGCCCCGTGACCCATCGACCCGCTAATTGGCGGACATTTTGAACGCGCAGCCCCGAGGAACGAAAACTTGCAACGCTTTCGCTCGTTAAGCGGCTTTCTAAAGAACCGCTCCGAAATCCGACGGGAGGAGCGAGGAAAATTGTTGGCGCATCCATCGGCTTCTCTCCGCGGCAGGTGGTCGGAGCGAATTTTCCCGACTCCGCGTTTCCACTATCCGGCGAACATGAGCGGCGCGTGAAAATCCGATGATTTCCCGCGCGGACTCCGGCAGAGGCCTCCGCACGCTACGCGCACTTTCTATTTCTAACGTATTCGTCCCGCGCGCCTCGATATCAAAACATCCGGCATGAAAAGGCTGCGGTATCGGCACGGCTAAATAAGCCGGCCGGACAAGAGGCGGCCCGGCCCGGCCCGTAAATAATCGTCGACTTTCTACTCGAGCATAACCCGCGCGCATTTATGATCTATTCAGCGAGCGTCCTAATGAGAGGTCGGCTACGTTCCGCGTCTATCCTGTGTTGCCGCGAAACGGAGGATTGTTCATCGACGGCCATTTTCCTTGGGCAGCGTCGGGTACCGTTGCGCGATTGCTTTAATGGCATCGCATTTACAATTATGAGCCCACCCTTCTCTCCTCCGCCTTCTCTACCCGTTCTCGATTCAACTCTGCTCTACGACTGTGATCTAACCTCCTACTCCTACTGCTCTCGCGGCTGTACCGTAAAGCATGACCGTTCGCCGATAATTCATGTTGAGCCGAATTGTACGGAATATTTTTCGCGACGCTCGACGAGATCGGTCTGGATTTAGATAGTTACGACTCCATTGTTCGGGTTTCGCGAAGACGCGGAGCGTTTATGTCAAAGGAAAATAAAAATTTAGCTCGAAATTTAAATGCCACGCTATTCTAAGTCTCGAAGGGGTCACACTCTACTTGACGATCTGAACTCGAAATCCAGGAAGGAATGCATATCAAGGCCGATCTCTCGGCGTGCTTCCACCCGCGGCTCTCTCTTATTATCGGCCGCTAAACCCGAAGTTAATTAGAGCTCATGCGTGAAGCTAGACTTGAGCCTCGCAAGTCCATGTGTTCGTATGGGGAATTTTTAAGAACGATATGCAGAGTCGTGATCGATGAAGTCTCAGAGGTCAGTCGTCGTGATGAATATTCTATAAAGTGTTCATTATTGGTACAGCCAGTTCCATCCCGCAAATGTTGATTTTTAAAGTTACTTGGCGTGCGCTTTAAAACGCCAAGTCATTTGTCGGCAATGTTTGATATATGAAATCTGCGCCTGATCGAATCGATCGCCGGCTTTTCGAACAATGAAGCGATTGTAGAATCCAGACAGCGAAGTCTTTTGAGAGTTATCGGAGGCCGGAGAAAGGGAGTTTGTTGAACCTCGCCGGTCGCTTGCCACTTTAAGTGGCAATGACGGTCGCTCTTTAGAGTAACGAGGTTACTTCGCGACGCTGCCGGCGAATCACTTCAATTGGACTCGAAGAAGAGCCTTTTCGTGCGACGCTTTTATGCGGTCGGTAAAGGAAACCATTGATTCGCTTCTATTCAGGACGTCCGTTAAAGGTAGAAGATTCGAACCCGTGGAATTAAAGCTGCAGAATGAAAGTAACGTAAAGTTAAACATTTTTAAGCCTCAACACCTTGGGATCTGCTCGACGGCAAATTGATACTCCCAATGACCGACTCACAGTTGTGCAATTTTAACGCGCGTACGAAACAGAGGTGAATTTGCCATCTGAAGACCATTAACTGGCATTAGATTCTAAATACAGTGTCCCGTTGCAATCCTGTTTCCTACTGTGTACCTGGTCGTGACTTACCATTTTCTTTATTCTGACCGCGTGTCTCGCATTGCAGGCAGTCAATTCAGCGACAATACGCCGCCGATAATGTGGCTCGATCGCAATTGGGTCCTTCCGGATTCCGAGCCTGTAGGAAGTATCGTGACCAGGGTTCGTGCCGAGGACAATGAGCAGGACGAGCTGACGTACGGTTTGGAGCCGTTGGGACACAGTTACAACGGGGATGACAGTCCTCAGCCACCGTTGCCTTTCACCATTGACAACAGAACCGGCACTGTCACACTGAACGAGACGCTCAAAGGAAAAGTGAGTTGAAACGCCGGCCGATCGTCGTAGGACTCACGGATCGATACTCTATTCACACGGAATCGTCGTACAGTTCACTATAAGGGCGACAGTTCTGTGCAGAGGTTTCCTTTTTCTTTTTATCCGAAACGCACCAGGTGATATTTTTCACGAACGGTCTAGACTGTTCTAGCTTAAAACAAAAAGACTACGGAATTTTGCTCTCTTAAGCATTGTGAAACACGAAGCCACCGTAATCGTTGCACTTATTATGTACGTTACTTAATTGTCGCTTAAAAATTGCCAGACGGAAAGACGGAGATGAAGGTTGTGCAACGCGATGGAAAATTTTTCGCGGCACAGCGCGTTAGAACGTCTCGTGATGAACGCCCGTTTCCCAACGGAGAACGGTGTTTATCAAGCTGGAAGGTAGGATTGACGAAAAATAATTGTGGGATGGAACTTATTATCCGTGGCGCCTCGAGCAGAAAATTGTATCGCGCTAATTAATTCGCCGCGGGATAATTGTTCGGTTAATTGACGTTAAAGATCGCCGGATGATGTTGATCACGGCTGCGGATGCGCTGATTCAAGCATGACAGAATCATAAATAAGGCTAACTTATGTGACGTCATTTCTCCCAGTGCACTCAGTTCTCAGCAGCGAATTAATACGATTTCGAAAATAATGATTGATCCTACATAAAATCTAGTTTCGCTAATGCTTAAATCTGCAACTCAGCTCTCTCTGCCAACAGCCACTGGAGGTTCACAGTAGCAGTTAAATCGTGATCGTTGAAAAAAACGGACACCTTTCGCGAGGAGAATTGATTTGTACCGACACGGACGCCAATTATCAAGACAACGGGTTCTCGATCATTAGAAACCGAACGTGCCAGGGCTTGCACGTGTGCGACACGTTTACGATGCTTATTAGAAAATTGCCTGACACAGCAGCGCCGTGCGCGTTCCGAGATTATATCGAGCACCTCCTACGTAACGCGATGATTGACTAACGCTCTTAATTCCCAGTGTCAATCACCTTCCGCCTAAGCGTGCAAATTAATTTGCGCGAAACCGGTTCCGCCGCCGCCGCTGGAGCGACCTAACGGCGAGCATAATTCGATTCGTTTTACAATGATCGCTGTTTCGCAGAGACACGAACGCCTCTTCTAGTCTCCTCCGCTTCTAACGACGTCCTCGGGGGCAATGGTGACCGGAAAGTGACACCTTGAAGCGGCATTCCTACGGTGTAAGGCTAGAACCGAGGAGCGCGGAAAAATATTCGCGGGCGCAATATTGATTTACATCGTCGAATCGGAGAAGGGCCTGGCCGACGCGCGTCGCCCGTTTCCACTTACAGGCGTCGCGAAAAATGCTCGCGGCCGCGATATTTTCCGCTCGCTTCCACACCGCATTCTGCCTCGGCGTCTTCTTTCCTCTTCGCCAATAAGATTATTACTGGCCACGGTGATATTCGATATAATATTGAAGTCGTGGACTCGACTCGCCGCTCGTACCTACCTGTGCAATTCAGGACGTGGCCCGCCGAATTGTGGAACAGGCTAAATTTATCGGCACCGAGGGAGCACACTGGCACGGAAACATAAATTCGTCAAAGCTGACGGGTATGGCGAGTGAACTTTTTAGTCCGCTACGCCGCGCCGTGTAGAAAAGAGCGGGCAAATACCCTCGGGGCTGGCTGACGATCCGCTTCCATTTAATCATTTAAATCACGTATAACTGCGAGTGTTGCATCGTGTCGCGACACTGTTGCGCGACTGCATTGTCGATGCACTGTGTCATCGGAAATCCCGAATAGCGAGATTGCATTAAGCGATCGCCCTGGATATCTGCGAATATGATCTCTTAGCAGAATAAACGTACTGCAAAGCGAATACCGTTGTTCTATCGTCATTTCTACATGAAGCAGCGGCACGACACGCTTGATAGTCATTCTGAAAATTTGGAACCGATGCCGACAGTCGTCATTCCGCCGACGCACGGTCCCGTGAAAAATAAGAAGCAGCGGTCACTCGTGACCGACGTGCTCTCCGGGGCAGAAAATATTCTACCACTCGCGCGTAATCCCGACATCGGCTTCGTTCCGATTCTCTTCTCTGCTCGCCGTGTTTTCAACTGTCGTCGCTAGTTGGACTAGCGTAGTGCGTACTGCACGCGTATTCATGTCAAAGTACGCATCCACATACATGCTCCCGTGTACATTTGCGAGCGTTGACACGCTACATGTCTACACACACACACACACACGAATACGCTAGAAGCACGCACGGTTATATGTACATGTACACAGAGGCGGTGCTCGTTTTGCGACGATGAGAACGTAACGCGAGCCGCGTACATGGCTCGATGTTAAAGGAACTCAGCGACGTTTCTTGCTACTTCTTTCCAGGGAGGCCAGAACCTGTTCCTTTACGTGACCGTTTCTGACGGTCAACTCACGGCGAAGACCGAGGTCTACGTTAACATCAAGAACACGTCGGCGCCAAATGGAGGGCACACCAGGTACGCGTCATTCCCTAAGATAACGAGCGTCACCCGCATGGATGGGTCGTTGCACGGCAAAAACCCCGACAGTGTCTCGTGCACACTCGAGTGCGCGCTGCAGTTGCGACGGACTGAAAAATCTGGACGGAAAAGTCGAGTCGGCCGCGCGCCGATGTTAACGCAGGCCGAATAAGGAAGAAAATTTAGACTCGTTTTGAACCGATCATACTTACTTTTCTGTAACAAATGTTTCTATCGCAATTTTCTTTCGCAGTAAAATTTGTCAATGTGCCTACCAGGAACTACGCCGACATTTTCTGTGGCGGGTCTGCAAAGTTTCGCGGACGAAAAGAAATCTATCTTTACCGCGCGCCGCCTCGTTCGCTCCGCTGGCAAAGATCGAGGTCAGTTTCGAGGGCACGTCGGGCAATTTTTCTGCGCGTGTTCTCCGGCCCAAAGGGCAGCGAAGGACAGCGCGCGTCCCTCATAAGAAGTGGCCCACCACACGGTGCACTTTCGTTTCCGCGAAACGGTTAACGGGCGTGTTGCCTCGTGAGTCTGCAAACGTGCGGATCATTTATCCGCAAGGGCCTAGGCACGCTGGTCGGCGACTTTCTCGATAAATCACTGCGAGACACGATGCGCGACCTTAAGGGGGACCGACGGTGGTCCGTTCCATTATTCATGCTCCAGTTCGTTGACGGCGTCCCACCCCGCGACTCTTCGTTCGGATGAATATCGGCCGACTGACGATCCTGACTTCGTTTCATAATCACCGCTTCTTCAGCGTCCCCGATATCGGCACATATCGACTTCTTTCATTTTTTCGTCTTCTACCAAATTGGTAGCGTCAGAATTGTACTCGGTTGGACCTTCGCCATTTTCTCCACTAATCCTCATTCTCATTCTGTTCCTGTCGTCGGCAGGACACCCTTCCCGAATCAACACGCATCCGGCGGCAGAATCCGGCCACCCTTCCTCGGACTTCCGAATCTGAGCTACCCCCAGATGCCGTCGATACCTCATCAGCAGCCGCAACAAGTGACGCAAGCGCCGAAGCGAACGAAGACGACGAAGTTGCATCAGCAGCAACAGGAGGATGAGGAGGACTCCGCTCCTCCCGACATACCGACGGCGACGAAAGGCAACACGGTGCTTTCCGATGAACATGTCGAGGCGAACGAAGTCGAGGGTCCTGCGCTGAGTTCGAAAGTGGCTCCTTCAGAAGCACCGCCCACGCAGGACATGGCGATGACTTTGGTTCCGGTGGCTGCAGTTTGCGTTCTTGTCCTGGGCCTCGGCATGGGAGCGTGGTCGCTAAGAAATCGATTCTGCGGCGACAGAAAATCCAAAGAAGACACGGTAATGCTCCGCTATATTTTACTCTGCGATGGCTCCTGCTCATTTTGCACGTGGATCGTACGCATTCATTCTGATGTCATTTGTGCTCTTTGCAGAAGGAGCAAGCCTCGGTGAGCGTGTCCAATCTGTCCGACGACCCGTCGCTCGTTTTGAAACGATGGCGTGGACCAAAGGCTCATAACAATCGATACGAGCCCTGGGAAAAGGAGAATCAGGCGATTGCTCAGAACAAGCCGGAGGACAAGTGGGAATTCCCCAGGCATCGGCTGAAGGTAGCGAATCCGAATTGTAATCAAAATATTTCCTCCCGTATCAGCGTCGCGCCTGGCTCATGAGCATTTTTCGGTAGGTCTTCAATATTCTCGGCGAGGGTTGCTTCGGGCAAGTTTGGAAATGCGAGGCGCTGGAAATCGACGGCAAACCAGGAGCGACGATCGTGGCAGTGAAAACTTTGAAAGAGAACGCCACTGAGAGGGAGAGACTCGATCTCGCACAGGAGCTGAGAGTTATGAAGAGCCTCGAACCCCATCCGAATGTCGTCAGATTACTCGGCTGTTGCACGGAACGCGAGCCAATGTTCGTCATATTGGAGTACGTCAGCGGCGGCAAGTTGCAAAGTTTTCTCAGAGCGTCGAGGGAGGAAAGAAATCACGGAGGACCGGGCCTCACTTCTAGAGACCTCACTGGATTTGTCTACCAGGTATATTGTGTAAGAGCAAAATAGCCGCCGAGCGTTGCGAGAACAGAATAGTTAAAGTAGAACTTGAGAAATGCTTTTTTACAATCAGCAGAAGTCATCGACTTGAACCAGTGCAATGTATAATTGTTCAAATAACATTATTCTAGCTATATCGAAGCAAAATTCAAGCATTACCGTTTCGGCGTTTTGATTTGATTATTTTGTCCAGATTTCCAAAGGCATGGAGTACCTGGCGTCGAAAGGGATCATTCATCGAGACCTCGCGGCGAGGAATATTTTGATCGATGAAAATCGAGCCTGTAAAGTGGCGGACTTCGGATTCGCTAGAGACGTAGCTGCCAATCAAATCTACGAAAGGAAGTCCGAGGGCAGATTGCCTATTAGGTGGATGGCCCCTGAGAGTTTGTACGACAACATATTCTCGGTAAAGTCGGACATTTGGAGCTTCGGTGTTCTCATTTGGGAAATAGTGACGTTAGGATCTACGCCTTATCCCGGTTTAGCAGCTGCTGAGGTATGAATTCTATTAAATATAATCAAATGTTGGGTTGGCCAAAAGCATATGCAATTTTTGGTGATAGTTCTCAATTTAACGATGTATTTTAGAAAATGAAAATGGCGGAAAAAATAGAATATCTTTTAATATTTTATCATTTTTTACTCTCTCAGGTAATGAGAAGGATTAAGGAAGGTTACAGATTAGACAGACCAGAGCACTGTAAGAGAGAACTCTATAACATCATGTACTACTGTTGGGATAAAGATGCAGCGTGCAGACCTTCATTCAACGAGCTTGTTGGTTTGACGGAAGGTCTCTTACTCGACGAAACCGACTACATCGAACTGGATAGGTTTCCAGACCACTCGTACTATAACGTGCTCAATCTCAGCGGTGAAAAACTGTGAAAATCGTTCGAAAATCGAACGAAGACGTTCACGTACCGTCAATCACATACTCGCAGTACGGACTCAAACTAATTTGGGTCAGTTGAAGAACTTATGAGAACTTATGCATTCTCTAATCTGAACGAGGGCTCGTTATCAACCGAAAGATACTGCCATTTTTTTTTTTTGTATACAAACGCGTATATAATGATATGCGCTCCCCTGACAAGATCTGAAGTTATGAATACTCGTACCAATGTAAATATAATAACAATCGTCGTTTGCAGTTGCACTGTACCTGACGGAGTTAATGATGATTTTTACATGCGACAGATGATAGTATCATAAACGGTTGGTGTGTGTGTCTGTGTGTCATTCGAATCGACGGATATTCAGAGGCAACGAACGATTTATGAACTAGTCATGTGAGTTCGAGAATGAATTCTTGCAGGTGCGAATGAACTGAACACGAGAAGAAACCCTGGTGTATATGTACTTGTATGACGCGCGAGCACGGAGCGTACTTAATAACTTAACATAACGTCAATAAGGTATTAATGTGCATTAGAAAAGAATATATATACATAATTGTTTTGTTCACAATAATGTTTCGTGTCGACCGGCACGAATTGTATATATGTATTAAATTGATTTCATCGTAAGTTATTGTACAATCACTTGTAAGAATAAAGAGTGGCTTCATATTGTGCAACTGTTGCAATGCGCTCATACTTTTTCTTTGTCTGTTAATCATCTATCGTTAACAATATCAGCACTATTAATATAATTATGCGTTCCGAATGTACGTACATGAGTACGATAACGTATTGCAGGATTATAATTGCGGTAATTATCATTCAAATTATCGATACGGATCGTATCGAAGGTTAGGCATGCAACGAGCAAATAGTGACCTCTGACGGCGAATTTCGAAAACTTTCACGTGTTATCAACGGGGGTCGGTGAATAAAAGCGGGCAAACAAACAAGAGGTTCAGTGTAGCAGACGACATAGTCGCTGGAACGGGCTGCTGTCATACACGTTCGCGCAACATTCTTACGATATTACAGTCTATATAACAGGTTATTGTGAAGAAGACTATCGTTGCATTTGTCCCTTACAACGATCGCTTAGCACACCATCCGTAGAAGATATGGAAACTGATAAAACCGGCGAGCCTTATTCACAAAGTGGTACTAAAGAACAGGATGAGGTTAGTTGCCAGGTTAATTTCGTCCTGATACAATTTGAAACGCGAGCGAGACGGAATAGTATTCGACCATATTTTGTGTTAATAATAGCCATGCCTTGTCAAACTGTAATTTTTCAGTTTAATAGTAAGCTACACTATTGTATTTTTTCCAAACTGATACGTAACATTGAGGTTAGAGAAACTGTCAAAATAACACGCGCGCCGGGATATTTAAAAAGTGATTTTTCGAACGATTGTGTCAGTGAAATTTTGTTCGCGGCTCTCTATGTTTATGCCACGCAACCGACGTAACGGCGCCTTTCAGATACTGCTGCAGCCGTTCACGTACATTCTCCAAGTTCCTGGAAAACAGATCAGAGCTAAATTGGCACATGCCTTCAATTACTGGCTAAAAATACCCCATCACAAGCTCCAAGCTGTGGGAGATATAACACAGATGCTACACAATTCTAGTTTGCTGTGAGTTATTGCTATTGTTAAATAATCGATGCGAGATGGCTCTTTCGTAATGCATAAAAAATGTATATTTTTTAATGAGAGAAAATTTCTGTAATGACTGGACTTAAACTTTGCAGGATAGACGATATTGAAGACAATTCCATTTTGAGGAGAGGCATTCCTGTTGCTCACTCTATCTACGGTATAGCCAGTACAATAAATGCTGCCAATTATGTATTATGCATAGCACTGGAAAAAGTGATTTCCCTGAATCATGCAGAGGTGTGTGTAAATTTTACCAAAACGACGAAACCCAATGGTTTTTGCATGGCTATTAATACTGGAAATATTTTAAATTAGGCTACCCAGGTATACACAGAACAGTTATTGGAACTTCACAGAGGCCAGGGCATGGAGATTTATTGGAGAGACAATTATATCTGCCCATCAGAGTCGGAGTATAAGAGAATGACTATCAGGAGTCAGTTAGATAATTCATTATACAATTACCTGACAGATTTAAGGAAATTTGTTAAACACGTACAACATTCTTACGGTTACAGAAACTGGTGGTCTGTTTAACCTAGCTGTCAGACTGATGCAACTCTTCTCTGACTGCAAAGAGGATTTCACTACCTTAACTGGCATTCTAGGACTGTATTTCCAAATTCGCGACGATTATTGTAATCTATGTCTTCAGGAGGTACAGCGTTATACATACCGAAGTATCTATCTTATCGCAGCGACTCTTAAGAATACGTTACTATTTACTACGTTTATATCTTTCCAGTATGCAGAAAACAAGAGTTACTGCGAGGATTTATCGGAAGGAAAATTCAGCTTTCCAATCATACACGCGATACAAAGTCATCCCAAGGACAGACAAATCATGAGTATCCTTTGTTTCATAATATATATATATATGTATATTTTCTCGTTGTTCCTTATTTTTACATGTCGTTTATTTGTACATCGAGTTTTGTTGCTGTTCCTTAACAGATAAAAAAGATATCATTAGGCAGCGTTCCAAAGACGTCGAGCTGAAACGTTACTGCGTCAATTTGCTGGACAAATTTGGCTCTTTCGCGTACACGAGAAACGTCCTCGACGAGCTTGATCGGAAAGCGAGAGACGAGGTCGATCGTCTCGGTGGAAATCCACTCCTAGTCACTGTTCTAGACGAACTCGTCAATTGGAAACTCCAGGAGGGACCGCGCGATGTATCCATGGGCAAATGCTAATGTCGTCTTCTATACTTCTAATCCTTGCCCACTTATACTTTTTTGCACGTGTACATATGTACGTTTAAGTATGCTTAATAACACGATTTTTGGCAGCTCATGCCATTGATGGAGACAATACAATTTAGTTCATTAAGGAGCTGTTATGTTGGTTGATTCTTTTTTATCGCAACGACAAGATTGCTATTTTTAATTAAATTTATCCTTGTTTATAAGTTATGTTTTAATGCTTTATTGTCTGTTTTTTCGAGGCAATTAACATCTTAAGCGTTTGCAAGGTCTTAACATACTACTTATCGTTCTCCTAATATCCATTCCGTAGTGCGCGCATGTGTAAACATAGCGTGCCTAGAGTGATTTATACACTGACTAAGCCATAGGCCTAAATAAATCAGTATTCAATCAGAGATGCCATTCTACAAAAGGTAAGGTAGAAGTTCGGTGCTTACCATACATGATCACATTCTGCATCAAAATAAACAGTGACCCACACACGTTGATGGTAAGCAATTTCACAATTTGTGAATTAGTACGGCGATATCGTAAAAATGAATGTGCTAAAGAAATAATTCCAATAGCCTGTAATGAATGACCAATATAGATTGAAATTGTAGAGGTAACACTGCATGCCTTATTGTACCGTACTCGAAGGTTAAATTGTAATGAGGAGTGTAGAAGCTGCGGCTGTTATACGACGATTTTTTGAGAAGTTGACACACTCGAACCTTGAACAATGCATGAGCGCAACATTCCGTACAAACGTTATTGAATCGATCAAAGTTCAAGACATATAATCCAGTGGCTACGGAGTGATCAAAACCGGGACGATATTTCTCCAGCATTTTATTATCAACTATAATATGTGTACAACAACGTAATACAGTGTATAATAGTACTTAATAATCTAATTACCAGCAGTATCGAATGGTTTACAATCGATGTGTTCGCTCTAACGATTATACACGTTGAACGTTTGTAAGTCCGTATCGTTGGATACGATGCGAATTGTTACGTAGAAAGTCATGTGTAACTAATAAACGTATATACTTCCGTAATTCAGTCTAACGCAAATGTGCGCGATCCTCTCGCTCCCCAATCACCGCCCAACGATGTACCTCATACAGTGGAAACGAAAGAAAGTAATACACCATTTTCTGTCTATGTACAAAACCCTACGTCCAAACCTTGACTCCACATGCAGAAGGTCTACACGCAATTTTCGATTACCATGAAGATTATGATAATAATCGGAAAATAATGACTTTCCACTATCGCAAATTGTGCAACGAAAAATTCGCGTCATGCAAGTTACGGCGGTTCGACGCAGCTGTCGTTCAAAGTCCTTACTTCGGAAACGTGTCTCAAGTCTCAACCCATTTTCAAAGCCGCGCCCGATGTAAATCGAAGAAAGCAAACTTTCTTCGAAGTACGCTGCTATTCCAGTCTGCGCGGAGAAAAATTTACATAGTCATTCGAAAACGTTCGATCAACAACTTGGACGTTTTACCGTTGTTACGCCGATTTTTGCGTGACTCGCCAATCGAACGAGCTCGCCTGTCAAACTCTTATTTTACTTGAAAATGCGACGCATTCTTCTTTATCTATTCGACATTATTTTCGAAGTCCCGTATTTTCAATTATTTCGTGAATTTCACAATGCGTGCTGTACGCATTTGAGAGTGTAGTCCTCGGTGGGAGGGTAGGGATGCAAATGTCGTAACATTCTGTACACACTGCCGCATTGACCTCCTGCATATGCGACACAATTTGCGAAACGCACACAAAAAATACTGAGGCGTATTGACGCATCCTCTAGTACAAAACTGCGAGGGAGAAAGGGCTGGAATACAATGGTAAGTTACCTCGTATTTGATCTAAATCGTCTACCCTAACTTAATACGTTCGCGGACGTGAATGCTATAGCATTCATTTTCATGATGATGCAGAATGACATGAATGCTATAGTATTCAAATCTTAAAGTCAAATTATTTTCAATTTAATTTTATATAACCTTAAGTTTTTGTAATTATTATACAAGGTAATGACTAACTGATTCTTTAGGCATTCATTGTATATAACGATTAAAATACGATAATCTGACTACCCTTATAAAATGTGTTTAATCAAATTTCGGATATCACAACCAATTTAACAATAAAATGACTGTCAAGTTTTGCACCTCGCTGAAACTTTTACTGTCCGCGAACGTGTTAACAATACACTTACGAAACCTTACGAAATATCTTCGACTCGCTGAAAATGACGCATTCGTCTCCCTTAGGCTAAAAATCTATCGGAACTCTTTAATGAAACACGGTATTTACAAGCCGACGCTGCATAAACATACATTTATTTTGTTCACAATCGTCGCAGATCGTGCGTGAGTCAATTGGTCGGTAGAATTATAGAATTATCCGTAGATATAATAAAAGTGCATACGACGAATACGCGCTGTAAAATTGTCCGCTTACGTCAGTGAGTCCAGTCCGGTTTCTATCGAACATCATTACGTTAAAATCGCCCGTCCGTATGTACACGTATACGCGCCTCCCACATATTTAGCCCGCTTTAAAATACTACGCGCTTCCGAGTTCGGGCCCTGCCACCCCGTTCCATTCCTGCCGTCGGCGCTTAATCTAATTAACGCTCTCGATCAAAGTCTCGCATCGGGCACACATGCGAAGTTGGATAGTGTCCACACATCACTCGCTCGGGGAGTGTTTCCCGATTCCCGGTGGCCTTCTACAATTAACTTGCCATACAATATGCATTTAAGGACACTCGATATATCGACACGCCGACACCCCGACCGCATTGTATGAGAAGCTCGAGAGGAGAAGGCTGCGAAGAAAGAAAAGTCCTCGACGCGTGACTATACATACCTATACGTTTGTACACACTCATGAGTTTTTTTTTGTATATACCCGCGGATGCGTACGTGCCAACGATGCGGCTACATTTTTTAGAGAACGCTCTTATGAAAAAGATATCAGAGGCGTGTGCCAATGGTATTAAGTGTCATCGTCCGTCAGCTACATCCCATCGTCAATCCCGAACGAAATTATAACGACGCCACTGACGCCCATCTACCTTACCTATTACCAATACGTGTCACTCATCGATCTCGCTTAAAAATACAGTACAACGTTCCGACGACTTTGCTCGCCGGCAACCCGTTATGTCGGGTCAGCGACGAATTTAGTCGCGGCCCCGTTCGCTAAAGGAAAACAAGTCGACCCTACTCGGCGGCTAAGAAAGCGACTCCAATTTCGGATCCACCCGCGGAAAGTGGATTATCACGGTGGTCCAACTCGTGGATGCCGGCGCAGTTCATCCTTGCCGTGCGAGAATCCTGTGACGAGATCTGAAGGGGTCTGAAGGAATCCTTTAAGTACGCGGGATCCTTAGGCACACGATCGACGATCCGCCTCCGTCTCAAAGGCTGAATGGAAAGTCCCTCTCGCTGGCGCGCAGCGACTAGGAGAGCGTGGCTATCTGACATGTTCTTTGTTCAGGCTCGCTGTCCTCGTCCGACTCGCTTGCCCAAGAGGGCTGACGCTCGTGTCATATTTCCCCGTCGCTGTCGCCCATCCGCCCCGTGGGACCCGAGACGCCGTCGTCCAGGACTTCCGTCACCTTCGATCACGGAGCAGACCGAGAGCGTCGACATGCGTTCATCAACTGTGCTCTGCCGACGAGTGATACGCACCGATTGCACGGCCACCGTATCAATCGTTTGCGGATGATGAAGCGTGTTTTTACCTTCATACGAAGGTGTAGGTGTAGGTGGTCTACTGAGAAGCGGGCTTTGTATCGTGAGTTGGTTGATGGTGCGGTAATTGAGTAGGTACTGGACTAATTCCGTGATGGTGCGGTATTGTAATGTCGAGTAGTTTGAGAATTTGGACGTAACTGATGAACTTTTGGTACAGGACTAGGGACAACTGTTGTGACGTTACGACTTTATTCTTGGTGTTTAACTACCAAGGTAAGGTGCAGAGTACCGTGGGCCGGTGGGTGTGTGAACGGTAAGCAGTATATTTAGCAGTTAGTAATTTGATTTGAACAGCAAGTTGGTTCAGCGAAGACTACTACCAGACTATGTTCCTGTAACGCAAACATTGTTTAGGGCCCAAAGTTATATCCGCGATGTAATCGGAGAGCGCGGAATTCGGTAACGGCGCAATACCGTAAGCCAAAGGCGAACTTTGCAGGCGGACAATGGACAAAGGAGACAAAGAATTCTTTTAATTAAATCCCGCAAGAAGAAGTCTGATAACTTTGTGCCACCCGGAAAGATGAACTGGCAATTCCGTGCGTCCGCTTACCTTCGCCGGATTCAATCCGGCGGAAAAAGAAGTTCGTCCATTACCGCACCGGTTTTGCGCGGAAATTTGCGAGCCACCCTGCCAGAAGCATATTCTCCGTATCGTGTTTACAAGCGAGCCCTTTTGCGGGAGAGATAATTAATTCCGAAGTTTAATTGCCCGGATAATTATGAACTCTCGGACCGACGATATTTTAGAGAAACGCAAAACATGCGGGGGAGCTTTGTTTTGCCCGGAGACGATAAATCACGCAGCATGTGGAAATTTGTGTCGTGCCCGTCGCATCGGTCATTTTCCACCAGCGCGCAACCGGATATCTGTTAAATCGGGCCTTCGAAGGCGATGTGTACACTGGGACAGGGAGATCCAGCGACAGTGGATAATTTGAAGGATCTCGGGGTAATGCTGCTGCACTGCTCAGAGCATGGTCCATTTCACGATCTATCCCTCCGTTTTGCCAGGAGAACGTCTCGCTTCCAGATCGAACTTTGGGAAATGAATCGCGGCATGTCGTTGCGTAAACTCACCAGTACTTCCTCAAAGCGGTCATAATGTTCAGGCCTCGCATTGAGAAGACTCTCGCCGACGGAATCTGTGCCGCCGCTTAGTTGACACGTGGATCGTCTTCCCAAAGCGCTGGATGTGATGTGCAGCAGCGACAACACTGCCAGAAGACCGGCTGCAAATGTCAGTTACATATAAACTTAACTCGTTATGCGGAGCTTAAACCAACAAGATACGCTCTCTGCCTATTCAGGCCCCTAACGTACCGATGGAACGTGTGTTGCAGGCGTTTCAATCTCTCTGGCAGAAGGCCAGGATTATAATTTTACTTCCGTACATGGCATTTAGCATACGGCATTCATTAGACCACCTCGCAGGCAGTGTGTCTTCAGAGCACAGTTTTGATTTGCATGAATTCTTTGACGCGTCGACCCCAGCTGCCGACCGGAGATCTATACGCCACACGAGGCCATGTGTGCCAGCGACTTTGTTCACAGATCGCGTTAGTGTTAAATTTTCACGCAATGCCACGAGACTTAACAGTTCTGACACGACTAATGCGTTTAAGCGAAACGAAACTTGTCCGACAGCGAGCTCGAAACTTTCGGCGGAGTGACTTAACGGGGCAAGCTGCCGGGCATTATCTTCAAGCGAAGAAAGGTGTCGTCGAGGGAAGTCCGAAAAAATTTGCAAACGGCACCCTCCCCCGTTCCCACTTACCTGCCACGTACGACAGCCAGAGGTTGTGGGGTTGCCATGCCAGAGTGCAGGACAGCGGCAAATAAAGTAAAGCCCTTCGCCAGCCCCTCGTTATCGTCAGCACGCCCGACCAGCAGAGCGAGCAAACGGACTCCTCGTTCCTGTAAGAGCAGCGCACCGCGTCTTTTAACGCCATATTCGGCGTCGCCTGGCCGCTTAAGACGACCAGTGCGTTTTGGCCCATCGAACGATTTTGTGTGCGCCGCGGCGACGACAGAGACGACCCAAAAACTTTTCTCCTAAATTTTGAGACCGAGGAAACGGCAACTTTCGAAGACGCGGGTCGAACGGATGCGAGAGAGTCGAGCATTGATTTTGCCCAGGAACTCTATTGTTTGGCGTTCGTTTAGGTCTGTTTCGTTTTCGAGTTTGCGACTGTGGCGGTTTCGATCGGATCGCACTGAGAGTGGGACAGGAAGACTGCGGAGTAGGTAAACGTTGGACGTACGAGTATGTTACTGCGAGCTTCTCGTAATCTATGCAGTTTGCTCAAAATGCATTTTCGAATGGAAGAATTTTATTTTACGTAATAGTTATTACGACATCAATTTCATCGGATATATTGGAAGGAAATGGTGTCATAAGATGTCGAACGATCTCCAAAGTTCAACGCTTGCGCCGAAATGAGATTAAACAGCTGTTCGATATTATACTGCGACTGGAGGCAAGTGGCGGAAGTTCGAAGGATCCGAGTGTGGCGGATATTAAGAGGAAACCAACCGTCTGTGGAAATTATTAACACTGCTACTTACTTCCCAATTCAGGATATTGTGAATGCCAAATTACTTCGAACGCAGTGGTAGTTGTTACCGTGCCTGAGCCAACCGAGACCCAAATCTTGCAAATTTCACAAATATTGGTCAGGGTTCTCTGCGTCTTTCTCATCCTCCCTCATCCCTCATAAACACAACATTTTTCAGAACACTGTAATTTTTTCGGCAAAAAATGACAAGAGATTCACGAAAACTATCGATTTGTACAACGGCAAAAACAATATCGCACAAGTTTCCATACCTCGCATAGCAGACAACGTGTTAAAAACGTCAACGGCCTGCAATATACGGCAAAGACAGCAATCGTTATCGCTGAACATTTGCCCGACCCAATCTGTCGCAGTAAGTCGTAAAAGAACGTAAGTAAGCAAGCGAGTGTCCTCCCGAGCTTCCTCGAACGTAGACAAGGACGTGAACTTCTCAAACGAGCAGTGCCGAGGCCGAGATAAATGAGCCAACGGAGTGGCCCAATAAAATTCGGTAATCTCCAACTTAGCCAAACGTCGGGGTCCACTGACGAACTCGACCTCGAACTAATTTAAAAGCGATCGACAGCGATAAAGGTAGATCACGATTTATGCCGGAACAATAAGGAGAGTAGGGAGGGGGAGGGAGAAATAGGCAAGGATCGGAAGTAAAGCAAGACTTGTCAAGAAACGAACAACGAAAGAATGGAGAGATACCCGTATAAACTGGCCAATGGCAACAACGATCGTGCGCTCGGCCGTGGATTTAATGGAACTGACAAGGGCATAAAGTTCCGAAACGAGTGGCCGCGGTCGAATCGTGATGGATCGAACGCGAGAGTGGCTCAATAAAGCCGTCCTCGTTTCCCTTCGGGACTTCTTTTACTACTTCCGCACCCCCCGCCCGCTGCCCGTCGTTTACTACTTCCGGCGGGATGAGTCGTGCTTGCACGGAAAGCAAGACAAGTGTCGGGGACCGTTTTGATGCTCCTTAAAATACGTTGTCATGTACGAAAATCCAAAAGGCGGGTGTTTCTTTGTATCTGCTCAATTTTAGACTCAACGGCTGACATTTGCGGTTCACGTATTTTTCAGCAAAAATATACTTTAAAACTTATAAAACGAGCTACGCGAAGTCGTTCATTTCGTATAAATTCCGACTTGCTGCTTTTTCATTTTACGCGCATATTTGTGGGGAAAAAATTGTTTGAAGTATATAATGATGTCTCGCGTCTAGAGCACCGTATTTACCGATGTGTTATCGCGGTTATCTATTGTTCCGTTTTCACGCCCCCCATTAGTCAGGTATGTTAACATTATAATTCTCCTTCAGAGAGGTCATGCGCCCAAATACCGGAATATGTGAGTCGAAAGTTACTAGCTATTGAAACCGTAACGCACAATTCGTTTTACGAGCAAAGACTTTAACAGTGATCATTTTAATGAGATTTGTTTATACTGTCCCCTTGACCCTTGCTTATCGTTCAAATGTTATATTGATAATTTGCTAAATAAAGTAAAGTGTAAATTGAAGTCCTCTGTAACGTTTAAGTGGCCTTCTGACAATCAGTTGCGAATTTCGAATTGGACACGCGCTATCGCGCGCCTCCATACTCCTCGATCCAGGAATACGTTTTTTTTTCTTCAGACGTTTCTTCTTCTTCGTCTTCTCTCTTCCGCTCGTCTCCGTCCTTTTTCCTTCTCCTCGCGAAAACCAAACTTGCCGCTAGAACCGTCCGCAGAAAACTGGGACAAAGTTCCGACCTGGTAATTGCCCCGCCGACTTTGCCCGCTGCCCTTTTTCTTCTCCTCCCATCTTCCTCTTAACGTCGGTTTGGCGTTCGAAGACTGAACCGCGCCGCGTCCGTTCCCTCGGGCTTTCCACCAATTCCTTTTCGTCTACTTAAAACGTTAGCCGCCGCGCACGGAATATTTCGTGCTTTCCGGTCGTCCAGACAGGCGGATCATAACAAATAGCCGCGCTAATGCGTGTGACAATTAGAAGGAACCGCAAATTGGGAGCGATACGAATGAAAATGATAGGCGCGTTCGGATTGAGGTTTCGATTTGGCGAGAATTGGCTTAATCGGAGAGTCGCTCGCATGATGGTGGATTCCTATGGGCGTTCGAGAGGGTCGCTTATAAAGGTCCGAATGACCGACGAATGCGCCGGTCAAAGCAGCTGATGAAGCGTTAGACGATTAATTGCCGTCAGCGCGATTATTCAGTGCCCACCGACTCACTATCATCGCGACGATTATACTGCGATTATTTCGCGGCACTCGACGTCGTTCACGAGTGCCGCGGAGCGCGCCGATTACCATGCCGACTCTATCTCGTCGTCAGACGGACTCGAATCGTTCGTTACGCGCGAATTTTAACCAATGAACTAGCAGTCGGCGCGTCGAGCGATAATGTGTCGAAATGCATCAAACCGCTTAATGATCGGATCGATGTAGAGAAGCGACAAGCGTAAATTGCACGAGCGAGTGCATCGCGGACTGTGTCGGACGGCTTTGAACAACCGTTTCATCCTTCCCCCGAATGCTCGCCGTTGCATCGGCTACGTTCATGACAATATTGACAATCCTGATATCGGCATGGCTCAACGATTCTGAGGATGTAACGTGGAAGGTATATGCGGTAATAGAAGGGGCCTGAAATTGACGGTAAAGCGACGATCACGAATCGTAGGCACGAAGTTTTTCCCGATCGAGAATAAGGATGATGTGTGACATTCTCGCTCGGTTGAATTTATGCAAGAATTTAGTCAGTTCTAACGACGTTAATTATAATTTGCATAACGAAATCGATCGGGACTAGACGAGGAGCCTCGATTGGGAAGAGCCGCGTCCCTTAATATCATTAACCTGCACTAGCAGAAATAACGTCAGACATTCCGTACAGCGCGGCACTCGTCTAAGAAGATCCGATTATCCACGCGTTACCCCGTAAACTCCGGTTATCATCCACGATATCACGGCGGAAGTCTCGGTGTCCATTAATTTCGCAGCGTGTATAAATTTTCATTAAAGCGAAAGTAGAAAATACGCTCATTTATCGTCGCTCGACTCTCGCGCGCTCGGCTAAAGATTTTGCGCGCGATAATCGCGCGAACATAACGCTACGTTACGTTGTGCGGGGACCTCTAAAATATATATGAGACTCCGGGATCGGCGTGCATCTGAACTGAAACTGATGTCTCATTTTTTGGCATACGTTGTAAGAGGAAGGAAGACTAAAATATGCATAGATGTGTCCGCTCTCTCCGTTATTGACCCGAAGGTTTCGGAAATAGGAAGAGGAAATTCAGGCGGCGCGGCGGCGTGAATTTTGCTCTTGCCTCGGATATTAATGCATCGAGTTGTGAAGCGTGTAACGCGACAGACGCGGATTCGAATGACGGTCTTTCGCCGAAGTCTCTACCGCCGGCACGGCAGACAGAGAGGTGGAAATAGATGGAAGAGTTAAGGTTGAAGCACGACATGTGGCGCGATGTGACAATGTGACGACGATGGAGTTTAATTCGACGTGCGACGCATTGTCACTTTAATATCTGCAACGTATACGTACCTGACGCAAATCTGCACGAACATAGTGATGGCCCAAGTTACCTCCAGGAAGAAAATCAAGGCGGACGCTGCTCTGAAATGGAACAAAGGAGCACGTATATACGATGTGGTGTGGGATATGCAAATGCTGTACTGAAGTCATGTCACCTTTTTTCCATCAGTACCGCCACAAATATTTGATGAGAAATTTCATACGCATTACTACACTGTAGCTTTATCTTAATGAAGTTTGCTCACCGGCCTCACATTTGCATGAGGTGCGCGCGGATAATAACTGTTCGTGATGAAACGTGCCTGCGCGTTATCGAATCGGGCGTCATTCACAATATTGTACGCATTTAGCGAATTTCGCGCGCGACCGGTTCGGTGAAAGCGTTCATTTATCACGCTATATGATCAGGGACACAAGAACCGCGGCGCGCGGGCAAGAATACAGATAGCCGCGAACAATTCGTGCAAATTAGTGTCGCAATACGTCGCGCCATTTTATGCTTTAAGAACGACACGCGCGCGTGCACGTTCGTTAGCCATACGTTTTCCGCGGTACACGTCCGGCGGAATCGAATGAAATTCGCTCGGCAAGTGTCTATAAAGCGATGAATTTCGCGCTCTCATTACAGATCGCACGGCACGTCTCTGCGACTTCATCCCGAAGTCGCGTCACGTCCGTCGCTCTGTCCGGTTCCGCGAATTTCGCCATGTCAGTACGCCCGCTTCTTAAAACAGAAAATCTGTTTGCGTCGCGGAGATTGTGCAGCTCCCATTGCAATTCTATTTCGAAAATCCTTTCGGGATCGAAAGACCGAGACGACGTTACAGAATCCGGCGTCGCGTCTAATATCAACGAAATTATTACGACATTTACTAAGTCAGAAGTGTGAATAGATATTTACACGAATGAAAAGTCGCCACGGAATATTGTCGATCGAACTGAACACAAACCGTCCGTCCTTTACACGTTTCCTTGTCAGCTTAACTGCCTTAATTAGTTTGTAAATTACGCTTCCTGTCGTAGTTAGCAAACGAATGGCTTCGTTTGGTAACTATAGACCTCGCATTATTTACGAGACAGGAACGTATAGTCTACGATAACATTTCTGAAATCCATATTCATCGAACTTGTTCGAAACGAGGTCGGACCGTATCGATATTTCGCTGTTGCAATGCGCTTCACGTGCCACCTCGCCGCGGCTGACAATGAGATCAGAAACCGTTCAATAACTTTAACTACCCTCCCTCGGAATCGTTTCTTTCAGACGCAAGAATCCCTTGTCGAGTTCGCGATCGACGTCGAACTTTGTACTTGGCTCTCACGGATTAAGGGAGAGAAGAGGACAAAATTTAAGCGTCGCGCTAATTAAGAGAAGACGTGGGCGCGTTTAGAAGAAAGCAGGGCTAGCCGAGAGAAATTCCGCGCGCGCGGTTTGTTACGAAGGGACGATTGGCCACTGCGAGCCGTGTCGAGCAATTAGGCCGAACTAGTTCCCGAAAACAAGGGTCTGGGTCAAACAGTTTTTCTTAATCCTTTCGAGCCCGACCTTTTTAGGAGAGTGGTGAAAAGAACCTGGGGTGGATTACCTTCTACAGCTTTTTCCCTCTTTACGTTCGCGCAACCGCGGTTAGGCGGACGTTAACCGTGCAACCGCTTTTATTTCGAACTATCGTCAAAAGTTCGCGCAAAAATGCACCTTCGCAAAGGAATGAGAGAGACGATTGCGAACGTGAGAGCATTGGAAGACCTAATGAACGAGAGCGTAGTAGTTTCTATAAATCGCACCTCTAACTCAGAAAATTCTCACATTTTGCCTATCGATACAGCGATGTCGCCGGTTAAAAATTGCGCGCACCGCTCGAGTCTCTGGAAAATGTCAAGTTTCCGCCGGATTATCGGTGAATGCTCGCTCTTAAAAGCGTTCGCGGTAACTGGTAAGCAGGAGCGGACGCGGGCATCGTCTGCCCTTATGCAAGGTTCCTTTCGAGGCTCGCCCCGCGGGCAGCTGTAAACTTTCGCTATTTTAAAAGCGCGCAACGCTGTTGCCGGGGCTAAAAGCATTCGGACGGAATAATAAAAGTGGCGAGCGAGCTCGATGATAAACGCTCGCGCGAGGGGCTACTTTATGTCCCCGACGGCGCGCGGTGCGGCGGTCGGCTGATGCGACGAATGCATTAAAATATACAATTTCGTCGAGCGAGAGCGCGGAGTAATGAAAAAAACCAATTGCCCCGGCGGCGGCGACGACGACGGCGGCGCGGCCGGCGGCCGAACTGGTCCGCGTGTTCTGTAAATTGAGCGATCTATCACGTTACACCGACCGGCTCTCTATTGTGATAAAAGCGTCGGGCGCTAATGAAAAAGTCGCTGTCCTTGCTATCGAAATGATCGAATCGGTGATAGGGCACGTCTCGACGTACAAACGCGCTTATATATGCGCGCATGCATGCGTACGTCACGGTCGCTAACGAGTACAGATGTTATGTCAACTTGCATTAGCCGGAAAGTCTGTTAGGATAAATTGTGCCGGTAGAGAAGGCACATGTGTGTGTGTGTTTGCTATGGCATCGGTGACAGACGAAAATTGTTGCGCGACGGCAATCAGCGCTTGGCGGACGAAGTTCGCGTATCGCGGATATATAATTGACCTCGATTGATTAATTACGGAGTTATCTTTGGGACGGGCGGTTAGTTAAACGCCGTTTGTTCCGGTAGGTATGTGGGTATAAATTTGCGCGCGTATTATGATGATATCACGCGTGATAAACTACGGTTATGTATTGGACGGTCCGGCGCGGAACTAGTTTCGAACTGTTCCGGCAGAGATTATTATACGCCGTTAAACTGAGATGCGCCCTGGAAGCGACGTGGGAGGTACCGCCGCGGGAAAGTTGGGACAGAATGTGAAATGTAAGAATTGTAAAGCGGCCGGTGGAAGAAAAATTAAATCTTCCGAAGTGAGCGACGAAATTTACATTTTATCGTGTGACGACTGTCACCGGCGGTGGCCGCTGTAAATGCATGCAAAATTTCGCAATGCAACGTTCCTTTACGAAGCGTGAACACGTGTCTCGCGCATTTCTGCTGAATTAGCGTAACGTAATACCTTTCACGCGAAACGTGACTTTCTCGCTAAATTCTCCCGGTAATGCGCTTCGGCGAAAGGTTTATGCGAAAGAATATGACGAATCAACAACGGCCTGGAGTTTATAAATCGCGCATATTGCGAGTCCGAAATATGGGTCGCGTGAAAGATACAATCTGCATTATAAAGCTGCACGTAGTGCTTTAACAAAACGATCTCTTGTTTTGTCAGTTTTCGAGCAGACGCAGACGCTGCTGTCATAGAGTTTACGTCTCGGTAGTCTGACCAAGTTCCTATGCATAATACATGCATACGGAATATGTACTCATTTCCATAGAGACTAGCCCAATATAATCTACATTGACATCAGTAAAGCCCGGCGTACGTGAGAAAAGAGACGGGAAATTTTCTGAGAATCGTAGAAATTCATTAGTACCACCGTTCCCTTTTAACATACATTACCAGTCTAACTCCACCTACACCTCCACTAAAACAAATAAAACTGATCGCAGCGAGGCAATCATTTACCCGTTCAAACACGTTGCCACTTCATCAAGATATCGTTCTTTGAAAATCGTGATATGTCTTGTCAGCGACGAACTACGTTTGTCAAACATCCGAGTCCGTAACGACACTTTCGATCCAAGTATTAAGCCCGACGCGAAAGTCCTGTTGAACAGTGCGAGCGTGCCAGGACTCGACACGCCGAAGAATGGGACATAAGTTACGATTTGTCGTCCGTGTAAAATCTCTCCGCGAATATACGAACGAGCTGAACGATTCGCCGGAATGGGCATAAGTAAGGAAATAGGCATTCCTGCTCGTGAAGTCGGGAAAAAATCTCACGGCGGATAACGTCGTGCGCTGGAATTCAGTGTTCGAATATCGAGAGTTATTTCTCCCGCCCTCTACCTGCGCGAATGATTAACATCCGGCCGCGTCCCGTCGACCGCTACAATGTAATAACACAAAAATGTAAAGCATTTTTCTCAATTTCTTCCGCCCGATGTTCCGGAACGACGCAATTCCGCGGCCGGGAATAACGTCTGCGAGGACGGTAAGCCGTGCAGCCGACGCTCAAGTCATTTCTCACGCCGCGAAGAGGAATATCCCTGCGTACCGGCGGCAAGAGAAATGCGTATGCAGAGGAGCGCGATGCGCTGCTAGGACGTTGCCGATTTCCTCTCGACCCAACAATAAGACGACTCTCAGCCCCCGCCGAAATTTCAGCGGCGCAAAACTTTAGCCGCGGCCGATACGTTCCGCGTGAAATATTCATTTGCATTGCGGCGGAATTTTAATGTCGCGCACGAAACGTTGGCTAACAGCGAACGGGACTGCGACGAAGGATTCAGAGAAGCGGATTTGAATGTTGCGAAAGCGACGCGACGGCGACGCGATGATTTTATGAGGAAAGCGAGACCAGGCTGCGGTCACCGTGGCTCGCCGTAATGTTGGCATCATCCAAGCCGAACGACGTACGCGTCGCGCGCGTTTAGTTCGAAGGAGGAGCGCAGTGGCGGTGTCCTATCGACGTTGAAAAATATCGTAAAAGAGCCTGACACGACAACGGCGAACCGTTGGCACCGCTTGCCATCGGAGAATTCCCCGTAGTTGAGTAAACACGACACGAAAGATAATTTCGTTCCCGCGGTTCAACTTCCTTCGTTACCCGCTTCCGGCCGACGATAATCAAATCATCTGCGAAATTAGATTTTTCGCGGAGGGATCGAATTACGGGCTTCGTCGCCTTCGAGGCGAGGGAAAAATGAAAAGTGCCACCCCCGCCGACTCTTCACCCTCGGCCTCCTTCAGCCTCCTCGGTCTTCTCTTTCGTCCCGGCACTTTACGCTTTGCCTGCAACATTCGTACGTCCCCTGCAGCCGGATATAACTTTCGTGGAAAAAGATGATTCTACGTTTGATAGCGAAAGGGGACGAATGAAATAAAGGTAAAATAAGATAAGAATGGATTAAAAATGTACGATAGATGTCAATAGTGGAATGACGGAAGACAGGTTGACGGTGAGCGAACCGAACTAAGTTAGCTGATGCTAGCGTTTAAGCTCCTTGACCCTTGACTCGGCGAATTACCGAGAGGAGAGGCGAGAAAAAGTATGCGAAACAGTTAGACGACGCGAAATTACGAACTTTTTACAGCGGAGGCGGAGCGTGAAGAAAAATACTTTGATTGCATCTGGAAGGTTAAGTTGCGTGTCGCGAAGTATATACACGCTTTAAGCGTGATCTACGCTTTCCTGTTCATTTTACACCCGCCACTTCGCGAACATTACAAATATTACACATTACGTCGGATTAAGTGACATGTTGCATTGAATATTCCGACTGTAGCACTGTGAAAGAATACGTTCAGACAACGTGGAGCTGAGCAAGATTCACTCTCCCGCCAGAGATGATCGATATCTGACCTCGAGGGACACCTGGCTAAATGTAAAAGCTCTATCTGAGAAATTTACGGTCTGAGAGAAACCTCAGCCAGATGCATTCGTTGCTAATTCAAGGATTAAGTGATATTAAACGTACGTACGCTGCGGCGAAAGGGGAGATAAGTAATCATTTGCGTAATACGCAGACCGGACGAAATAATATGTTAAGTTATCATTCGCCGTGGCTCGGACGCGGGAAGAAAAGGCGAGCCGAAGTCAGACGCGTGGCAGAACAAAGGAGTCGTAGGCGCAAAGCTCATATATCGTACGGCCTGTAAGGGACGTTGTTCAGGTAATGAAACTTCCCCGAAGCGACAAAAGTACGGGACGACTATATACCACTTTCGCCCAAGTATTTCTTGATTATTTCGTCGCGAGATTATTTTCCTCCGCGTCTAAATTACGGCTTAGATTTATGGCTGACGGCTTTATCATGAACGCCGACACGACAGAGGAATGTTACTTGTCAGATTTTGGAGACAATTTAGAACGACGGCTCTAACTGATAAACCGGCTTACGTTTCATTCAACGGTTAGACGTAAAATTTTATTAGAACATGGATCCTATTACTTAAGACGACTATTGTTTTGTAATGAGACTAAATTAATTCTACTCCGCGACCAACCAGGTCGGAAAGTATGTTTATCGAACGGTACGAGAATTCTGTTCTCCGAAATGTTTCAACTTCTGGAATCTGGATAATGCGTGAGTTGAATTACGGTATACGGATGCTGAATTATCCTCACGTAACGTAAAACCCCATGACGTGCTGATGGTAGGCCACATCCACTCCGACGCCGCACACCACTGCAACAGACAGAAATATCGCAATATGAATTTAAAGTCACGATTGCTCCCAAGGTGGGTTCGACGAAGAGTCACGTGAATTTTGCGCGAAATATCAAGTTTGTGCAAATCAAGAGCTATAAATTAAAAGATACGTGATTCATCAACGGCGCTTGTACTACGGTCTTCCACCACTTTACGAATGAAACAACGTGTGCCGCGATAAAACAACATCCTTCCGCTGTCCGGAACAATTTTCACGAATCAATACCGGCCTCGTCGTATCCGTACAACTAAAGCCCGGCGCATCTTCGCAAGCCGGCACATATGCATGCAAGGCGCCGGCATACGTATGTAAATTTTATCGTCGAGATTCTTCTCGATCCGAACAGCGCGCAACCTTTCCATCAACTGATTGCGCACACGAGACGTTACGCTCGGACCACACGGAGAAATCGGGATTTACAACGCACGCGTGCACGTTTCCCTTAGTCAATTGCAAAGCAGTACGAAAAAGTCGGCTAATCCTGTGATACGTCCAATCCCAAGGAATGCAGGGAAGCGTCCGAAACCGATGTGGTTTTCTTTGAAATAGCTTGTTAAGCATGGAAATATAAAAGTATTTGTACTTTTTGCACGTACCCCTGTTCATCATTAAGTGTGAAGTAGCCCTTTCAAAATAAAAACTTGAAGTCTCGAAGATACTACGACTTGGTATAATTGTCACTGCTATAATCAGATGTGACATATTTACATGTTCTCTAGCTAGTCATTTCGACGCATTGGATCTCTCATTGTCAGTGATATCGGAATTAGCCGAGATTCCGCTACTACTCTATCATAGTTCATACAGTTCGCCGTCGAAGGATTTCGGTATTCCCAGAATACTTCGCCATTGAATTCCTCGTCGTGTACCGGAATATCAGGCGTGCCGTTGCATTAATTACCGACCTCTGACATCCCGCCCTCATGCATTCCAAAGTGTGGACGTACGTTCGACAAGTCTCGAGATCTAAATGCGCCGCGTTTCTGTCGTCGAATTGAAGTCGGCGTAAGCGAATTACATGGCAACTGATTGCGAAAGGAGCAGGGTGCGCTCCGTTACGCGCGCGCCACAATGTCGTCTGACGTGACAACTTATGCAATGTTCGGAGTTGCGTAAGAAGAGGGTCGACTGCACCAAGTTTCATTTTGTCGACTGTTGCGTCAATCCGGCCGATCATTGGAATCCTTTATAGGGTGTCGATAGTTGTGAAAAGATAAGGATTGCTCTACACAGCTCCGACCGTCGGACTCGGGACCTGATTTGGAGGTAGGTATTAGACTTTTTTGAAGAATTCGCGACGTTCTTTTACGTAAAACCAAGACCGATAAGCTAACTACAAAAAAAATTGTTTCATCCTCGAAAAATCGTCATATGTCCAAAATTTTCGTTCGATAACGCTTCTGTAAAGGAAGTTATGTTCAATGGGATAGTGACAAAGTCACGATATATCCGATAAGGTATGTTGATTTTATTTTACAACTAGCGGTATAGTATGTCCGACCTTACATTTATCTTGATCACTGATTAGCGTGAAACGAGTACATACTCCGTATAGTATTAAAAGAGCTAACGTTTCTCGTCGCGCACGTTTCAGTAACATATAAAATAATAATTTCTGAACTTTGAATGGTAGCACGTGGTACATGTACGGCGCATAAAGCTTTTCGCTAACATGCAACCGCAAGGCGCGGGAACGGATAGAGAGCAGGATATGATCAGACATCGATTTCGCGTTGCAGAACGTTATAATCCGGGAAGTAGGGCGCAAAGTGGTTTTCCCTGTGAATACTTTATATGGCCGCACACAGGACCGTGACATTAAAATCGAATTTTCGGCTTAAGAGCGACGGCACTGCCGAAAATTTCATATTCCACAGGATCCCGATACACGGTCAGCCGCACGCTTTATACGTTACGGATTTTAACATTCTTCCTGGAATTTAACTCGATCGGTACGTTCAAATTTTCGGCACTCATCAGTAATCGTCCTATTTCCGTTTCGTTCGAGTTTTCTCCCTTAATGTAATCGTAGATCATTACCTTAAATATCTATAATTCTGAAAAGTGCGCGGCAAAGGCAGATGACCACCGATTCCGTATTTCGAAACGGTCAAGCGCAAAGCATTGAGCCAAGACAAAAATAAAACGCGACCGGCCGGCGCATCCTCTGGAAAGCAAAGCACTCTTTTGCTTCAACTTTCCGGATGCAAAAAAGCCGGCTGGCAAACAGCGATGCCGAGCGAAATCGTACGCGTAACATCCGGCTAACGTACCTACCGAAATACGCGACTTTGTTTGCGGAGTAAACGAATGCGTAATGCGTTCCGAGTTTGGCATCGATACCAGTTAAAAGAAAGAAAAAAAGCAAAGTGCCGAAAATACACGTAAGGCACTCGCTGATAGCAGACGTCGCAGGGCAAGCGCGCGTCAATGATTCGTGTCACTTCGTCGCACTCAGGCGTGATCGATACTCTTATTCTGGCTTTCGACATCACTGTCGTTACACAGACTTTTTTCATCGAACGCCCACCTTCGCCAATTGCCTCGCTCGCAATTTATTCATCGTCGAGTGTCGAGCCGACACTTCGAAAGATATCGCATCGCCGTTTTTTGCCCTTGCCTATTCGAACGGTCCAATTCGATTTGTCATCATTACTCGAAAGAACATTCGAGGGTGCCTAATCGAGTTTCTCCGACGGCACACTTAATCGTCGCGAAAGAAACCTCCGTCATTAACACTTTAACGACCGCTCACACAACATGTGTGTGATAGCCGGAACAACCGTTAACGACCGCTCACACATCATGTGTGTGTTTTTCTTTTTCGTGAGTTCTTTAAGATTAATTCTTCAAAATACTGCCAGCCCCTGGCGACGTTTGACTGCGTAGACGGACGGTCGTTAAAGTGTTAAGACAAACCCAATCTTTCAGAATAATCTGATCTCGTTGTCAACAAAAGGCGAAGCACAATAGAGTTCGCCTACTGTTTCATTATTGATTCAAGTTTCATATTAACGCTTATCGACTTCAACCCACTGAATAATTCTCTCCGCCGTCTGCGAACGCAGACGCGGGCGGTTCATTTGAGCCTTTAGCTTCCACAGTCCACCTACTTCATTCCAGATTTTCGTATTCTCACTGATTCAGACGGGAACAACCAATTAATACATGAAGAAAACCCCTTAAGAAAATTTGCAGAAAGCTAAAATTATTCGGCGGCTCGGCAGTGAAGTGTCTCTCCATCGATATATTCTTACCTGCCGACCGGGAAATCGGAAGCAGCGGAACTTGGGAGTTCCGACAATCGAAAGCGCAAGGCTTGGGAATAATCAAAGTTCCGCCCGCCACACCCTCTTCGCATTCTCGCGGGCAAGCGGCTTACTCTACTTGCGAGCGTGCTCTCAACACCTAATCCTCCTCAGGACCGTCAAGGATCAGCCCCAAGCGGCGTCAGGGTCGTTTAGAGCATCCGCGCGCGAGCTCGCCGTTGGAATGCAAAGTAGCGAGGGCGAAGTTTTGAAATTCGACGAATTAAAATGCATTTCGCCGTAGGACCGTTCGATTATACCGGCCCGACGCGTTCACGCGTGACTCGCATTGTTGCTGCGGGAAGCTCGCCCGAGAATATCGCTGGTAAAGCTCGTCCCAGATATCGGACACATCGAGGTGAAGAGGAATCGAAAGAGGAATAAAAGTGGAATGCGAGAGTGGAGAGCGATGCCGGTTCTCGAAACTTACGTCGGTGCCGTCTTTCATTCGCGCGATGACGGACAATCGGCGCATCCCTTACGCTGAGGGTTGTTGGGAGAAAGAGAGGAAGAGAGAGAGAGAGAACAAAGCGTCATCTCGAGTCGCGTAATCGCCTCCGGGAGAATACGGTTGAGCCATTCACTGGAGCAGATATTGAACCGTAATCATATTCGATCCGTCGAGGCTTAGGAGGATTCGCTGTGTGTGTGTGTGTAGATATATACACCTACAGGGCGTAACGAAATTCCTTAGATATGCGCTTATATTAATTTCATTGAACAGTTTCACAGTTGTGCTAATACCCAAGTGACTATCCGGACCTCTTAATTCTTGATGCAACGTGTAGTTTCCCACGCATGTAAAACGAGTGATTTCATGTACTCGATTAAACGTCTACAGGACAGTAAATAGAGAAGCATCTCTGAACATTGTCGGACTATACTCTGATTACCCAGCGCTGATATGTTTGCTACCCTCGCACTTTACTTACACCCTGTGCATGCATATTCTGTGACGACAACATATAGGTGTGTGTATAGCTCAGCATACTGGACTCTGAACGAGGGGCACTCGATCAACGCCAACAGACGATAGGACTACAAGAGGCGAATTATCGTTCCACCGATAAACGATACCGACTGTGAACGATGGCAAGGCTAGGAGAAACGAATATGTCCGAGCGTGGAGTACGCTTTGGCAGTCAAGGGTCGTCGTGACCCTTTAACCCGCTCGCCTAGAATGACGAGTCACGACGTGCGTTACGGTTCACATGTAACGACGCGAGTTCCGTTCGTACCGCGTCTTTGAAGCGGCGGCGCATCCTAGAAAAATGCAAAATTCACGCGCGATGCTTGTTTTTAACGATAGCGCTGAATATGGAAGTTTTACGGTCAGAGATAAGCGTCAGCTCATCTTCCACATATCAAAGGTACTTTTATATTCTTTGCCAAATGAAATACTAAGGCTAGGTTAGTGCACGCTTTCCAGCTTTATGAACATACGGCCAATTAAATATTTATCGATTGAAGAGTAATCTTATTTCATATATGATTACGATTACATTCGTACGAACGGAATGCGGTATAATCAAAGTATGAAGATAGTCCATAGGTGGGTGAAGTTGTACGCGTGTTTTCTTAATATCCTAGCGATATCACTGGATACAAGGAACTTCAGAAGTTCCCATAATCGTAAACGATATTTGCTTTCGGCAACGATGCAGGTGCGCTCGAAACTCTTCGTAACACTGAAAATTGAACCAACGTCGAACGCATGTTGAAACTATGCCGACGAGAGGAAGTGCCGTTCCTAACGCAATGTCTCAAAGATCGAGACACCACTCCTTCTTCGGTATTACGCGAGAACGTTCAAGGGCCGACTTCTATCGTTCGGCGACGACGACCTTTGAGCGGGAAACGGAATGGGAAAAGACGGCAGCAAAAAAAATATGGAAAAAAAATCGTTCGATATCGCGCCCCCTCGGCGGGCCGACGAAAAATTTCGAATTTAAAAACATGATTCGCGGTCCTCTACGGGACGAGGTGCCGCGAATCGTATTCAAGAGAAGGGTGAAAGGACCAGAGAGGGACAGAGAGAGAGAGAGTGAGAGAGAAGGGCATGAAGAGAGGGGTGAAGTGAAACCTGTCGGCGCCAACAACCACTCACTTACTGTGCGTGTGTAGAGCTTTCACGGCGTCGATGGAGTTTGAAATGGAATTACCGGAGTAATATCATCCGTAGGACCTCCCAACGATAGCCGTAGAATAAAAACGATTAATTGTTCGCCCAACCAGCATTTCGATCTCGTTTTAACGTTTTAAGCCGATGCGTTTCGGAGCGAGCGGTTGCACGTACTTTATTATTTGTTTATACGCTTCTTTTTGTGCCAGTTTTCTTTCATGTTTTTATACGAATTCCTGTTATTTCGGAACATCCGGGAGTATGTTTGTCTCGACCATGGTTTCGGTGGCGTCCCGTTAAAACGAACATTTTCACGCTCCCGCTTGTCGTCGCTAATTGACAAGGGAAGATATCCGATGACCGTTAACGCTAATTGCGCAAATTTCTCGCGACCGGTAAAGTTCTCCGAGCGCCAGCTCGGCAAGACGAAGCGACTGAGGTATTTGCGTAATCCGAGTATATTTCAGGCGGATTATTTAAACTCGTCGAGCGTTGTGCATTTTCTTATACAACTTCCAATGATGGAAGACAATTGTTTCAGCTTCATTAGCGGGTCCTGTACGGTAAACACGTGAGTCGAAAATAACGTCAATTGTCTCCAAAATAAATCGACAATTACGACAGTCCGTGAAAACGGAGTCTTTGGTAATGAAGTGAACGGACAGACAATGAAAAAACTAATTTCTCCATCATGGCCAATTAGGAGCTGTTCGAATCGTCGCTCGCGAGACTTCGTGATTCCTTAAACAATAGCCGGAATAATTGGTGCCAATAAAAGTCTGATCTCAAGACGAAGCCACCCTTCGACGGCCAACGGCGAGTACAATAATTCCGATATAATTCGTAGCCGATGGGAAGAATCTTCGACGAAGTACGAAGTTCGATCTCCTCCACTGTAACTTGTACCGAATAATGCAAGCGTAGGAAAACGGATATCGAAAACCTTGCCAAACTCTGCGAAGACTTCGCGAAAGTTTCGGTCCGCTCGTTAGTGCAATAATCTAGTTTTTTTTTGTTATTGGACGCGCTTTCGTATTCTACGTTTCTTTCAAAGAAATATGAGCTCTGCGGGCAATCAATAGAAAACGCGCGCACACAAATGAGACAGCCAGAGCGATAGTGCCAGGGCACTGCATGTGGCGAATGCAAAAAGTGTGTTGGCGCGGGCGTATTTGTTAGCGGCCGCGATGTATTATTCAAGAGACAAAACCGCGAAACTTTAATAAAAGCAAAACAAGGGAGGATCGCTAGTTTCGGTATAATATGAGCATCCACCCGGTACACAGCTGGCGATTCTCCCTCGACATCGAAAGAGGCGGAGAGTGTCTCGAGCTCGAAAATGTTCGCTCCTTGGCCGGTTTGCCGAAGGAAGCTCCCATCTTTTGGGCCAAAACTTCCCTGGCCGTTGACATCGGCTCATTGTCAGTAGGAAGCAACGTAGGAAAACGCGAATTAGCCTGTCCAGTGCTTCGCCGACGAGAAATTCGAAATATGAAACGCGAACCACTCGAATGAAGTCTCTCTCTTTCTCTCTCTCTCTCTCTCTCTCTCTCGCTCTCTCTCTCTCTGTGTTAGAGTCGCTATTTAGCTTTCGATTTAAAATGATTGATCTTAAATGAGGCGCAGGCGTTTTGAACTCTCATCAAATTTATTTGCATTTCATCTCGGCGCCGCGTGGCGTGCTATCTGAGGATTCTGAGGGCGTCGGTTGTTTTAATTCGCACGATCTGGAACAGCGAGGCGAATGAGGGCTGCCGGGATAACATTGGAAAGTGGATCATCAAAATCAGCCCTAGCGAATTGGTCAGTCGGAAATTCTGTGCCTCCATTACTAATGTAACGTCGACGAAGTCCGTCAGTTCCTCTGAAAGATCCTCCGAGCTAAAATGAATCGCAGAGCCGGGCGCAATAGGAAATGAGTAAATGTCCCGCAAAAAAGAAATCGATTAAAGGAGAATGACCGGAAGCTTCTATTTTAACCTTAATTCGGTTCCTTCTCGCTTACATCGCGATTTCCGTCTCACCCTATGCCTGTAGACACACTCTCCGATCCCCGCACGGGGCCGCGTATAAACTCGTATATATGTATCAGCTGCATGGATCGCTTTTTCCTTCATCTCCGACTCTTCCGACGTTTCCTCATTCTTTTTCTCGATTTTCACTTAGCGCCGGTCATACTCTCGCGAGATCGACATCGCCCACGCTTCGACCGAATATCGGTAAGCTGGATATGCTTCTTGGTCATCGGGGGGTTGTGGGGGAGGGTCACTGTGTTCCGGTCATCGATCCTTCGGCACGAGGTTCCAGCCAGCGCTGGACATTTCCAAGGGTGCTTGGCTGGCCGTGACACATGAATAAGTACCGCTGGCCCGTGTTAGTTACACCGCAAGCGGCTCTCGGTTCGTCGAGTGCGTCGCCGTGCGACGAAGACTCCACGGATGCTCGCAGAGATAACCATTAACCGGGTCCCTCTCAGCCCACCCTCAACCAACCCCCTAGCCGAAAACGAGGAAATTCCATATTTAGACGTCTGACGATATTTGCGTGCCGGCGAGAACTGCAAGAAAGTCGAGAGTCAGCGATCCGAATGTGTGGAAAATTGAAGGGCGGGGGGATGGGAGTGCGCGGTGGCGGTGGCTGGCGGTAATAAGATTTTATAAGTTTCGAAAAATTGCCTGGCAGCGCGGCGGTCGTGTACGCGAGGAGGCAGAGCGAGCGACGAATTTTATTACTTCGCCGGAAGGAGGAATCGAAAGGGAAGGAATGGCTCGGCTGAAGGAAGAGGGGGAGAAGTCGTTTGAACAAATGGCACTGCATCGCTGGACGAAGGGGATCAAGAGACATATCGGTTTCGTGTGAATAGTCCGGTGGAACGAGAAGAAGCCGCGGTGAAGTGGCCTCGCCCTCGGACGATTAGACGAAAAGGATGATCGCGGCTGGGCGTCGCTTAACGTAAGCCGGGACCGATTCGAACGGACAATGGCACGGCGCGATTATTTCGATCGTCGTCCACAGTGCCCTTCGGCTATCTATCCATTTCTAGCACCTAATTATACCCGGGAGTGGTGCGCCGCCTTAATTATCACGCGCTTTCAGCCCTTTTAAGGGACACCCTCGACGCGAGTGGTGTCCGTGGCTAATTGCATTGCCGAGGAGGCAGTGAAGGGCGACGACGACGTTCCCGTCCCTCTAATTGAAACGACGCAGTGGAATTTTGAATTTCCGACGCCGCATGGCACTCAGCCAAGCCGGCTCAGTCGGGAAAGGGGTGCGCGACAAAGGCGACGGTCAAAGATAGAGAAACCGGGGAGAGAATCGAACGTGCAAGAGTATCGAGAAAGTGAGCCAGAAAAAGGGAAAAAGCTTGCCGAGGGACGGGGGGGAAATGCGCTGCACGGGAAGCGCACCGATGACGAGGACAATGAGGCGGACTCGAAAGCTTCTGCTTCGCGAAAGTCGAGGCAACGGGGCCGACCGTGCCAATCTGTCTTCGTTGCTGCGACAGAAAAATAAATTAAAGGCAAAAGGACGAATATCGGGGACCTCCTCGGCCGAGAGGCATTTCTGAGCTTTCCTTCCACTCGCTTTCCGTACCTCGTCCTTTCTCTTCGCCTGCTGTCTATTCCGCGCGAGCACCCTCCCGCGTACGTTTCACCTACCGCGCTATATATCTTACGCTTCCAGTCCCCGTGCACCGTGCTCCGAAGCTCTTATTTGCGGAAATTTAATTCCGCGTGAAAATCCGAAACTCGTCCACGTCGGCAAGTGTTTTATCTACTTTTCTCGATATATAAGCTAACTTAGAAAATATCCCATCGCTCCCAGCTTTCTATACGCTTCTCCTATTGTTGTCCCTTCCCACCGTCTTCCAGTCCATTCAAATCTAATAAATCCCCTGTTCTATTCTACCACTCAATCCGTCTCGCGTTGTTTTCCTCGCCCCGAGACGAATTCGATAGATTTCCGCAACCTGTTGTCGGATGGATCTCAACCGGTGTCGAGTTAAAATAAAGAAAGCTTTGCATTGAATTACGCTAACACAATATCTTCGATGCGATGGAGTGACGGAATTGCGCGCGGCGTCCTTGTTCATTGAAAAACCTTAGAGCTTCTGCGCGGCAAATGGGAAACCGCTTGAAACTACTTCGCCGACGGATGCGTTCGAATAACCAGGGTGACAGGGTGCAAAAATTGTCGCGCGGCTGGTAAACGGAACAAGTGTGAAGCCGGAAAAGGGAAGAGAGAGAGAGAGAGAGAGAGAGAGAAAAGAAACTGGCTCGTAAAACCGTATGCGTCAAACGCAGCCGACGCGTTTTCGTCTGGAGCGGCGATAGAAATTGAGTTTTCCCGAGTTTTCCGTCGCGGCGATTCGATTTGTTCCGCGATGTCGTGACAGGAAGCATCAAAACTCTGGGGATGGAAAGACGAGCAGGCAGGGGTGGGATTGAGGGACGGGGTAAGAGAGACGGAGGTTTGGCAAACCGATGGATCGGTTCGGGTCGAAGATCGAAGTAGCGTGAACGTAACGCTCGGCGATCCAGAAAAAAAGAGTAAGGATCGGCGGAAAAATTGGACACGGCCGTCCTCGCGGCTTTTGACTGATGTGCCTTTCACTCCTGGGAATCGACGGTGTTGGGTCACGCGTACGGCGGATGACAAAAATTGATACGACCCGGCCGGCCGTTATCCAACCCTGTTCTTTTGAATTTTATCATACAGCCCCGTAGTGGGTATTAATTTCACCGCCGATACGCATCAACGTTTTAAAACGATTTCCATGAAACGACCAAGTTACGACTCGACAACGGCGCTTCGTTTCCGAAATTGTTATCTCACATTCCGCGCGAGCGTGGCCGACGATGAATTTTGACGCTGCAAACTTCTTGCGGCACACGACCGCTGGACGTTAACGCGATATGGGTCAAGGATTCGTGGGAATCGAGTAGCGATCGTTTCAGTCCGCGAAATTGAATTCGCGTCCTGCAACTCGAATTTCGGCCAACGAGGTTAAGAGTCGCGAGAGTTTGTTAACGGGAATTAGCATCTTTTCGCTCTTCCACTGTCCGCTTTCAATCTCCGCCAGTGTTTCACCTTTCGCCTCTAAGAATATCCGTTCTGCCGGTGAATGGAGAGAAAAAAGAAACACGCGCGTGCCCGCGCGGCTTATTCAATCTTCCTCCGTGCCACTTTTTTCCCACCACCTGAACGCGAACGGTCGACGTTTTGTGATGGTCGAAACACGAGCCGATGCGAGGTTTCGGCTCAACGTATAAAATTCGACCCCCGTATTCCGTCAGCGACACGTTGATGTTTGCCGTGCATAGACACTCGGCCCGCGGACGTGCATCGCGCGTGTATAATGAGAAAACTTTTGTGATTCATCGGCGCATTATTAAAATCAACGATGAAGCGAGTCTGTGGACAAGCCCCTATATAAAATAGCTGCTGGATAAATTGGACTGGAATTAACGCGGCCAGCGCTTCAATGGACGCCTGTCAAACGGCGTTCAACTCGACGACTCGCCCAACTGTGTACTTTCAAGCGTTTGTAATTCGATACAATAAATGTCTCTGTCTGCACGTTAATTACTTCGCAATTCCGCCCGAACAATTTTCTCGCCGACGACGGGAAGACTTGACGCGCGGGCGAAATTCTCCTACTGTCAGCCGTGAGTGTAATGGTTTCTTTGATTTCAGCAATCTCATTTGTGTGGAATTCCGTCATAGCGAACGAGGTCGCTGAACAAGAAGCGATGTCGAAATAGAATCAGAGAGAGACAGAAAGAGAGAGAGAGAGAGAGAGAGAGAGAAGTTGGTAGCGAGAATCTAAAGAAAATCCTCTGATCGAAGACACGAAAATAACGAAGACAGGAAAAAGCCTCCAATTGGTCGGTGGATACGCCGCGGGGTTAAACGGATTTCGAGAGAATCGATAGCGGGGGGAGTCGAATTCTCGAGAACTTTATGACCATAATTTCTCGATACGCTCTCATCCGCCGGCGCGAGGCTACGAATTTTCGAGAATGTTCGTCTCGCGGGAGTACGGGGCCGAAAAATATGATATCGCGATGACACAATTGGAAGCTGTTACATTATTACCTGTCACAGACCTATCGGTTATCAATATCACGTGTTTCAGCTAATTAAAATCCTCGACGGCGAGATTAAACGCTCTTTTCCGCGGCACATTATACCGAAACGCCACAATTCATAAGCTCTATTTAATATCCCGTATTATCGAAAACGTCCAATATTCGGCTGAACTAAAGCTCAATTTCGACGGAAATTTAATTTGTCGACAATTGAATCGAAAAGTTCCTTCTTAGCAAATATTATGTCGAAACATCGACAGCGATCCTCATTAAACAATGTTCTTTATTAATTCAGTACTCGAGTGCCGATTAAAGCTTTAAAGAATCGAGTACCAACGTCGAGAAGTGTATCAGAAGCCCACGATCCCAGAACTAACCATCCTGATTCGCCACGTCGATACGACTGACTCGCTCACCAACGGCACCAACCCGCAGCTTAGCAATTAAAACTCTCGACAGCGAAACTTAAAATTCTAGCCCCGTCTCCTCGCTGATTGGTCACGCATGCTCGTCACGTTCCCTTCGATGACATTTCACACGACGCATCGGTTAATCTGTTCACCGCACACGAGATCCATGTCCCAAATGCCGTGCGCGACCCTATTTTCCCGGCTCACACAAGCGTGGACGTACTTAGACGTCGAAAGAACGAGCGAGCGAACGAACGAACGAACACGTTCGCATAATTGCGATTCAAGAAACAGATCATTAGCGCGACGGAGCGTCAAACGAATAAATCGCTATCTTCATTATGTCCCCCAATTTTAAATAATGACTGCAATCGCGTTAATGGCGTGCCTCTCGCACTCCACGAGCGTAGCTTTCGTTAATTCGCAAAGTTGCGCCGCGCACACGAAATCATTGATCACCGGAGAGACACCGGACTCATCCAATTTTACGAAATTGTTGTGACGAAATAACGAGTTAACGTGTTTTCGCGTCACGTTATGTACCGTCCGCGTCGCGCGAAGGATGAATTTCATTTGAAATACGTGAAATCGCGGTTCCGAAGCGCTGCTACGGTTGCGTGACGTCATCGACGTACTTATGCAATTTTCCCCGGAAGATCTGTAAGTCTGAACGTTTCCGAGGATGGGATAAAAGCATCGAATAGGATGACGAAGTGTGAAGTGGTTTGAGCGGACGTTGATAACGCGGCCCTCGAAACTTAAGACGGTCTATCACGAAAATTCTTTCTTAAGTGCAATAAGAGAAGCCCGGTCTCTCGGAACTATGAATTTCATATCTCCGCGTATTGCATAATGTCCTATGCATTTCGCCTCGCCGTCGTACGGACTGCCCTGTGCGATACTACTTTCGCGAACATGGTTTTAAACTGAAGTGTCCATAAAACGGTACGTCCCGCAGTAGTGCAAGTCAGTTCACGAGCAGACATCTTACTGGTCCGTTTCGAAATAAAATCCTTGAGGGAGGAAAACACACTCGATCGAGAGAGAAATTTCTCGCCTGGCAAACGGTCAAGCACGCAAATATACTTCCCCTCGCTAATATCCCTCTTTTATTGCGCGCCAGCGAAATTATTAACGGATCCGATTCGGCGAAGTTCCACGTTAAAGTCGAACTTAAACGGAAGATATTAAACGCTTCCTTTTACACCCGGCACTTCGGTAACGATATAAAAGGAAACTTTGTTACATTTATAGCATATCGATTGCGCTGCGCATTCATAATCTTATAACAAAACGTATCATGAGACGACTTGAAGCAAACGAATTTTCACAATATTTATCACAGCGCCTGGCGCGCGAAAATCGATGAAATAGAAACGTTTTTCATTGCTCCCAATATTCACTGAAGCATATTGATTCCCGTATCGTTCGATGCATTAAGCAATACTTCACTTTTACTTCCGTGACGTTGGTACAGAAGATCAGCTCCCAACCTCGACGAAACGAAGCTTACAAGAATCCGCGCGCGACGTAAATTTCCATAAACCGATAAAAGGCTGGAATCATCCCGCGCGCGAATGACGTCCCTTAACCTTATGAAAATGACTCCCCGGCCGGCGTAAAACTTATGATTCATGACACGTTCAGGCCGGGGAAAGTTCAGAGCTAAGGGTAACCATTCCGCGCACAAACAGAGAGAGAGAGAGAGAGAGAGAGAGAGAGAGAGTCTCGACGAGTGTCGCGGCACACATTCTTGTCCCGGAGAGAGCATACACACGACGAGAGGTTTGCGCGAGGTGCAAAGAAAACGTTTTGTCGCAGCTGCGATATAACGGCTAGTGTGCGTAAGATCTCGCAAGCGTTTAATCCAAAATCGTCTCCTGCTGCCGGTCCGCAAACTCTCTCTCCCTCTTTCTCTCTCCATCTCGTGCGCGTGGAGTAAAGCGTGTAAGTCGATTACGTTCCCGGGGGCATGCGGGAAATACACGACGAAAGCTTGCCGGCGGTTACATTATCGTCGACCCTGCACACCAGGTCCTCGAACGAACGTTTAATTCGCGACATGCTCCCGGCATTCTTTAGATTCGCGGCGAAAAGAATAATTCGTTACGCGGTCGCGAGAGGTCAGGGTGAGGGCTCGGCGAAGCCGCGAATTCTTTAATTGTATACGGCGAAAAATTTCGAGCAAATGTACTTCCCGGGAGAAAAAGTTTCGCCGCGAGTAAGGGAGGGTTATTTGCTTAATTAGTAATTACTTAGCGATCACTGCGCTAAGCTTGAGAGTTCGTCTGAGTGTAATGAAAAGTTCCGGGAGCGTCCATCTTTGCGTCATTAGCGAAAGGGTGGTATTAAGGTTTGTCGGGGAATATTTGTTCGAGTGTATATGGAAAATATTTCGTGCCCGCTTGGATGGAGAATGCAAATACCGCGTCCCCTGTGAAGTATTCCCTCAATCGACGTATGAGTGATGTGTAACTTCATTACCTTTCACGGACGACTATGTATCAAAAGCGTGTCTACGGTTACATTATCGACAGATGCGTCTATACGGTCGCAAATAAATTAAAATATCGGTACACATACGCGACACTTTGGACGCGTTGCAATGTGATTGATTGCATGTAAAGTACACATCGGTGGACGCGAGATGGGCTGTTTCGCGTCAAAGGACAGTCAAGCCCAGAACCACTCTCGTTACCTGACATTTTACACACTTACAATTAGTCTCGTGAAGCGGGACATTTACGCTGAAATGTCAGACACGTCGAAAATGTCAAGAACGAATAGCAGGAGTGAGGAATCAAGTGTTGGCGAATGTTCAGCGTATTTGGGTTTCTTGTATGAGAGACTGGATTTGTAAAATGTACACCAATATCTAACTTTCAGTATCGTCAGATAAACCATTAAATCTGGAATCGTTGTATTATACGTGGTATAATGTAAGGAATTATTTCGTTATAGTGGCTCTTACATTTTCACGTTGCTAAGTCGCGTGTATCAATTTAACAGGGTTAGCGCTCATCCAAACACCATTAATATTCAGACGTGTTTCATGAATTTATAATCATCGACTATTGTTGCTTCCCCGAGCGTCCAGTAAACACATCATTCACTTTGCTAATTTGCATCTGCATTTTGTATTTCTTCCCTGGAAACGGACAAGCGGACAATGAGAAAACACGGACACAAAAGAACGAGGTGAAATTATATGAGCGTTGCATTTTACATTACCGTGTTACGCAACGGACACAATGCATAATCAACTTTCTGTCTCATCTCATAAATTTATTGCGATTCGGTACATTGTTTACTGTCGACGCGTGTGTAGATGTTACCGTGACGCCCCTAGAAAATTGGATAATTAAAAGTAAACGCGTTGGTAATGTTTGCAGACATCACATTCAACCCTCTCATTGCCAATTCCATAAACGAAAGTTCTCTAATAACTGCTCCGTACGCGTTTAAAACACTCTGACATGGTCGTAGTTCTAACATCTAACACAACTACCTTAAGGTAGTATCTACACATAACAAAATGTTGTCACACTCGTACCATGAGCTACTAATTCTTAAAAGTGGATTACGACAGCTATCGCCGTCCGTAAACCGACAAAAGTGATCGCATTAAAGTGCAGTACGGATCCGGATAATTACGGTCCGGCGTAGCACCGGACAAGAACTAGTCTTGCTTCGGCCATAACGCAATATATGTATATATTCGCAAGTGGGGCCGAAAGTGTAGTTACAGCGGGCGGCTACGTATAAACGCACGACCGATGTGTTGGCGACATGTATACGGATAAACGCACACACAAACGTACATCGTTATATACGAGTATAGTATTACCATAGTAATGTCGCTACCAGCCCATGCAATGGAACTCGACAGACGGGGCCGTGGAGTTCACCAAGTGCATCATCTCGCACTAAGTTCGTCGTGACAGAGCTCCTCAATGCGCAAATAATTTCTGAATTATCCCATCTGCGCAGTTACAATATCAATAGACACACGTGCGCTTATTACTGCCAATGCCTTGCGAAAATTATTTGCTGAACCCATCCTCCCCAGTGTCATTCAACGTAATGCGCAAGGAAAATTGATATGACTTCACTCTTATACCATTTGTGCCGTTCTATTTGCTCGTTTCTTCCCTCGCTCCTTCGCCATCGATCATTCTATTCATTTCTATCAATGGTGCATTCTCATGTAGAGTGCGCAATGTGCAATGCGGAAGAGGGTCTAGATACGTCGCGATTATGATTAAAATTTCGTGAACCTAGTTCGTCGTCGAAACTATGATTTTATTATTTATACATGGATTGCGATTAAGTTATTAATAATTATTATAAATGTTACTAAAAACCAACAGTGTCGCGGATGGTATTCAATCTATACGAAACAAGGCCGAAAACGAGAACTTGCATCCCTCGCCGTAAACTGTCGAAATCGAAAACGCAATCAAACTGTCAGCCGATGACAAACGCTACGGTTGACCCAGAATTTACCGTATGCCCGCCATCCAATAATTCTTTAAGAACTTCAATCGCGGCCGACGTTGCGCAACTTGACCGCGCGCAAATCAACGGACCCGGCAGAAGGAAATGGGCATGGACTCGAGCTCACAATAACGGCGTGACAGGGACGTGTATGCGTGCGCTTTGTCGAACGTCGCGGACCAGCAATCCAACGCAGCAATTAATTTAATTGGAACCCACGCACTTGTGCGCTTTTAATTTCGCCGGTCAACCCTCTCGTCCCCCATCACCTACCTCGTCGATCGCGATCGGAAAATGGATCGTTTTTCGCTGGTGGTTGCGAAACGCGAGAGGACCGAAATTTTATCATGACACGACGATCGAATTCAACGAAAACAGTTGCAGACAGCCGACGTCAAAGCACAACGGAGACCGTGGTTCCCTTAAAAAAAACAATACCTCTTGTTAATAGTTCGGGAATGCAGAGATCACGACGCGAGTCGTTCGTGAAAAATCAATACCGTCGAAGTAAGTTCTTCGAAGCTTGAGAATCGACGTCTGAGAGGACGTCTCTGCTGGCAACACATTTTTGAGAAGCCAATTCAGACTCGCACGAAGCAAGGAGCCGTAAAAAGTCGTTAGTCGCGTATATAGAAATTAGCTGAATCCCGCGACGAAAGGTGCGCTCTAATACCGCAAACGGCTCTTTGCATTATCTCCCGACGTTCTCCTTTTCCTGAAGCGTCGATTCAGAGCGACGCGAGAGAGAAATTAGTACAAGACTGTACGTACTTCAACCAGGCATAAAGTGACGAACTCAGTCGTTACAGGCGTGCCACCCCCTCTCTCTCTCTCCTTTAAAGAGGCGAGAATAACACGCACGGCGCCTCCGCTTCTGCTTGCGTTGGCATGTACGAAAATATATAGGGTATGAAGAGAAGAAAAGAGAAAAGGAAGTAATGCCTCTCCGGCGGCGATTAAAAAGGATGAGTGCGCTTTCTCTGTGATACGGCGAGGCAACGCGGCGCTGGCTGGTATTATGCCATGCCGTGCATATGAGCCTTGGCGCATGCTTTTTCCGCGCACGCCGCTGAGGGATGGAGGGCTGGATGAAAGGCTGCCGTGAGAGCGGACTCTCAAAACCTCAAACCTTTTCTCATCAGCGGACGTGTACACCGAGCGAGATGCGCGCTCCTGGCTTTTATTGCGGCCGGTTACATTTCGTAAACGTCGCCCGCGCGCCCGTTCGGAGCAAAGAAATTCATAGGAATTCCAATTTAACTGCTGTTTGGCGACATCATGCTTCAGAGCCGCGCACGCTCGCCGAGCGAAGCGGATCCCTTGGAACGAGCTGCGCGAGGGCCACGGACTGCGCTTTGTCTCTTCTGTCGATTAGTGGAAGAACGTGCTTCGCTCTCCGACGAAAATTTGCCCGATGAGTTATTAACAGGTTGTGTACCGGCAATATTCCATCTACGGGGTGTATGTGCTGCGAAATGAACTGTGAATGCACGCGATGGCCTGTAGACTGCGTTTGTCCGTTGTATTTACGCTTCTCTGCAATATGAATGCTTTCGTTCATTCTGACCTTCGCATACCTATCTAGTCGTAATATGCTGGCGCCGATGATTGACGAGCTTTTTAAGAACAATCGTGGGTAATGAGGCGAACGAGGTCGAGCCGGCTTCGCTCGTATTAATTTAATATCCAAATAAAACTTCGCCGACGTCGCTGAATATGGGGAAAGATAAAGAGAGAAACTCCGTGGGTTTTTTCTTTCTTTTGTTTTTTGTTAGATTAACGCTCAGAGCCCGGAGGGGATTTATGGAACAAAGTTAATCTCGATCGCTCGAAGTATCGTGCCGAACATTTATTCTGCTTATCTTGTAACTACTTTCTGATCGGGCATATATAAGATATGATAAAACGTGACGTGGACTACGTAGAATAAATGAGGCTCAAAAGAAAAAGGCGAGGAACACGGGTCTTATTACATTCAATGACGAACAATGCACGATAATGACACTTGGCTGACATTCCACGCAAACTGAGCCTCACTTAACGCAACATTTCACCGGCAGTGTGAAAAATGATTCCACTACTGCATAAAAAAAAAAGATAAAAAAAAACTGAAACAAATTTCGTTGACGAAAAAGAAAAAAAGAAGTGAAATATTTGCGCGACATAAAAGTGTGTCGGGCGAACGGCGTTGCTTTATGTTTGATATATGAGGGGGTGGGTACGCTCGGTATGCGGGGGCTTTGTGAACATTTCTATAAAATACGAATACGTAGGGAGAAGTACAGCGAATGCGATTTTGTGCTGTTCGAACAAGGAAGAGACGTACTCGCGAGAAGCAGCCGAAATGAATTTAAACCGACAGATGCTAGGCAACCCTCCGACGCACCAAGTTCTTTACGATGCACTGACATTATACTTTTCGCGAAACTGCTGCGGGAGGATTTCAAGTCGAGGCGAGCAAAAATTATTACTTAACTTTCACGGAAGGAAGTATACGGTATGGGACTATTCATGCGTTGAATAACAGACGACGGAACAATAAGAAAAAAGGAACAAATAACCCCTTCTGTATATCGCATAACAATCACACCGTTTATCAAACCTAACTTCGGATCTCTCTGGGATCAATATCAAAATACAATTAAATTAGCTGACTGTTTGTTGAAGCGACGCACGGTTATCACTGGGATCTCCAGTGCATTCCGCGGTCCCGTTAATCACGAATTAGACTTCGTTTTTAACTAGTTACGTTTAGATAACTCGTTGAATTTTTAAACAATAAAATTTATTGTAAAAAATATGGTATAAACAAACTGGTATATCGTTACCAGGTTAACTGAATAATTACGATAATCTGCGACAAGTTACGACAATTTTTGTTCGATGCGAACGGTGCGAGAGATACTGCATGACTGACGTTGCGAAGCGAAAAAGTGCCTTCTCCAAATTACATAGGTTCCTTAATATATAAGCGAAAAATTGGGGTGGGAAAAGCGAAGAAAGAGAAAGGGATGAGAGTGCGTCGTGAAGAGTGTTGCAGTATATAGACAGAGGCGATACGTTTCAGCGGTAAATATGTAAATAGCGATAGCATTCAGAAATGTAGAACAAAAGGTAAGAGAGTGAAAAGAAGAGAGACCGGGATTAAAGCCGGACACGGTTAGGCATGCACGTGGTCGGTTTCCAAAATAACAGAAATGTAAAGTGCGTAAAAGAACTCGCGCATACATCAAAGGCTACGACCGAGTTATAATTATACTATCGATAAGTGCAAACACTCTAATTAACAGGAGAATCGATGCGAGTAGTTCATGCCTATGTCGATCGGTTTTAACAGGCTCGCTGTACTCTCACCACTGTTATTCTTACCGGAACTAGCTTAACGCGGCTGACCATAAATCGCCCATTCGGCCGGGGTGATTACTGCCACCTGACCGTCCGCATTACCAAATGCCGGCCGTGCAATTAATTATTTCCGTGGAAACATGCTCACCTACCGACGGGCACGGGAGAGAATGTGATATTACTGCGAATATAAGCGCATCCCGGCGGAAAATTGTTCGCCAACGATGATTTCGAGCGGACCCCTCCCGTCACCGTCCGACCCCTTGCTCGCTTTTCAAACGTTCCTTTCTTCAGACGGCACGGCAGCGGGAAAGAACTACAATTCACAGAAGAGCAGACATGCGTCACCCGCGAGGAACATAAAACTACGCCGGAACCGGCGCAATCTGTTATCGTGTCTCGTCGGAAGGCTTGTTTTAAGACGAATAAGTGTCTCTAATGTCGAGAGTTCCGCTCGTCCGCTCGTTCCCTTGTTTCCCTTCATTTTCCCTTACGTCTGCCCTATATTTTAGGAATGCCCTTCTTTTACAGCCGCCGTTTGCGGGACGTATCTACGGTTAAAGCTGGGTCGAATATATTTCATTGTCTGCGTTGACTTTTGCGAGACGTAGATTTAAATTCAGGATGAATACGTAATACGTGACGCTTTCGCGACTGTGTCCGAGAGAGATGAATATTAAAATTCGGCTTATATTGAACGCTGATACTTACTGTGGAGTGAAAAGGAAAGGAGCGTTTTGGAGGACTCTATTCATTTAAATGTATAAGACACCACTTTACTCGCAGCTCCCTGCGGTACCCCTGCGGTCAACGTTGCACTATTACTACACGAGGCTGCATTCGGTAGTTTAGTAAATAGTTTTACCGCTTTGGTTCCGTTTGTCGAACATCGTCTCTGGTATACCCTACCTCCCTGTTCAATTGACTGGAAAGTTTCGTGGAAACGAATTACAGTACTTAAGTGAATTGTTCAGACGCATACGAGCTTAACACATAACGGAAGAATCGGGAGCATGTAACGAAATCCAACAGGAAAATCGTAACTCCAATTTACGTTGCATCGGTAATGAAGTCAGTTCTGCGCTATTGGAAATTTTTTCATTGTTACACTCGCAAATGGATAGATGCTTCAATTTATGAGACGGCAAAAACTTGCGTCGGGACGTGGTTCCGGGAGAAATTGGAGTTTGGAAAAAAAATGTATTCCTCGAAGGAGGCAATAAACATATTGCCCACCCATTCTGAAAAATATATTACAGCGTCCACTTGAGCGGATGTTTGCAATATTACCGCGAAAAACGGGTGGTGTGCGCGTGTGCACATTTGCGAAATGGAACTGACACGTGTTACGTTGAACATTTTTACACTAATGCACGCGTACATCCCGCGGAAGTTGAGCGTGCATTAACGTTATATTTGTTTTGCAAACGATCCATATTTCGAACATGACATAAAACGCTGTTGTTTGCTTTTACATGCCGGGAGCAGGTTTCATGCAATTTTCACACGAAGATGACGTTTGTGAATGAAGTCGTGCGCAGAATAAAGGATTACTCTGTTTAATACGATACGTGTACATGCTGATAGAAACGCACGTAAAATAGACCGCACAGTCGGAATGGTTGAGCAATGAACAGAAGAATTTCGCTCCCGGGAGACAAACCGGGAAGGTCGAAAAAGTGAATAGAATATATCCGGCAGCACGGGAAGATTACAACGGCTGAAAGGTAAAATGTAACTCGCGTTTCGCTGAAACCGGTCGTCGGTCATTCTCGGCTACAGTAATACGCCGAAAGAATGTGAAACAAGACGCGCAAAAGTCTGTTATATTTCTATGAAGTGCACTGCAATATACGTTCGCTGCTTGTTGACAAGAGAAGTCAAAATGCCGAGTGCTCGGGACAATTCTCGGGAATAACGAACCGCTTAGAATGTACATGCGAGTACAGTTCCAGCCTTTGAAGCACAGTCGAACGCTCTCAGCTTTTCCGATTTTCCCGGAGCACCGTTTTCGCGGGACCTGATCGCCCTTGGAAATAAGGGGTTCCGTTCAAAGGTACAATCGAAGTAAAAGCTCGGCCTTCGTTTCCGCGAAAAATCACCGCGTTACGAGCGAGATTTGCCCCGTAAGAGTATCGATCACATCTACATAACGCGTCCTTCCAGTTTCTCGCAATCGCCCGAATGCATCTCGAGTTTTCGAATTTCGAGTTATCCGTCGACTATCCGTGCGTCACCGTGTATGTGTGTGTGTGTCCCCCCGTTTTGTAATATTTCCCCGTCGACGAGTTTAGTTTAACCCGACGGCCCCCAGCAAAGTTTCCTTTTTACGAAAAAGTCATACGGCGCGAGGACGGACGAAGCCGGAAATATGAAGACTGAGAACGTGACGGAAATTGGGCCAATCTCGGGAGACTTTCGTGCCAGACCTGTAAGTGACAATGTAACGGACCTTCGCCCAATACATGTTTAAACGAATGCAGAACCGGAGAATCACCGGCCGCTCTGTTCGGTGCGAACGCGGGCAGCTTGATACGGCCTCTTAAAAGCGTGGGATAAAGATTTTATAACCTGACCCAACGGCTGTGATTTACTGCGCGATGGTATTGAGCGGACGTCGAAATACTCGGTGAAAAATTGAGGACCGCGAAACAATTGAAATTTTTCATAGCGACGGCTTGAATTTTTCATATACGACGTCTACCACTCCGAGATACCAGCCAGCGATACACATCTCGCCTTTGATAAATTGCTACGACGACTCGTAAGATAAAACCAATGCGTGATGCAAGCTGCGCAAATCGTTATCGAAAGTATTTTTATTCGCCAATATCCGGAGACACGATTAACGTCCGCAGGACAGTGCAACGATTATCTATCGTTTGTCAAAATTTGACCGAACGATAATTAGCTACTTAATAAGAAACGGGAGAGCCAATAAGAGGATAGCCGCTGTATGGAACAAGCGTAATTAATAACAGCCTAGTTAAAGAGTGTTGCTTTGATCTGAGCGCAACACAACGGAAGTGCTTAGCCTGTCTGCAGTGTGAAGGGCTCATGGAACGTCCCCCGCCCATTCCACGGATACTTTCGCATTGTTGTAATACGAGCCCCGCTGCGGGGGATGGCTTTCACGATACTCAATCGACAGTTATGCGCTTTAAGTACGTTCAACTGCTTCTGACATTATAACGGCGTGACGCCTCATCCTCCGACAACGCACCAGCTCCCGATCCAACATAATTATCCCGGAGATAGAGTGTCTAGAAGTTGGCCGATGATCGAAGTTTGATAATGTTTTTCCTCCGACAATCGTTCGCGCCCACGGAGAAGCTAAATCCACGAAGTCTGAACAAACTCATTAAAATGCGTCGAAGGAGAGTCAGGCGGCGCGGGCGCAGGGATAGGATTTTCCAGCGGAAAATGAATACTTTCCCTCGCGAGGTGTATCGCGCCGAAAGTGCACGCAACGGCGTGTGGTCCTAATGTTTCGCAGCGGACGGAAAGTACGTCGAAAATCGTTATTACGGATTGTCGTGAGAAAGACAAAGAGATCCGATTGCCGAAACGGTGCACTCGACGTGCGCCCTAAAAGTAGTTATCTTGAACGGTTTGCCGGGCAGCCCGACAGCCAGAGTCAAACCAGATGTTGCCCCCGACTTCGTGGAAAATTGTGTTTCACGGGCGAGCGGAGTGCACGGTTAATTAGCGAAATTAAACCCGTCGACCGGAGTGAATCCGTTATACGACTTCTTCCCAGATTTCGCTGACAGGCTAGCGTGGGAGGGACGGAGGTAGAGAGAAAAAAAAGGCGAGACGGCGCGTTTACGAGAGGAATACGCGCGAATTCGATCTGCTGTTAATCTGGCGCTGACAAACGTTGTGGGGCTGAAACGAAAATCGCGTGGCCGGCTGTCGCCGCTCGAGGAGCGAATCGACAAACGACGCCGCGGCGAATATTCGACGAAGATGCGACGCTAATTATATTTGCCGCCACGGTGGAAGTTTAACGTCGCTTTAACTTTCGCACGTTATCCTTCGTCGTGACGAACATCTATGCGCTCCTCCCCCCTACCGCCACCTCTATCTCATCCTCGCTCTGTACGCTAATCCGGCCGCTGAGACAATTATTTCCATCGCAGAAGTTGCTAATGAGAACTTTACGCCTTGCCCGCTGCCCCGGTAAGCCCCTGATATGTGGTTCATTAAAATTCAGTTGTCGGGAAACTATCAACGAGCGCCGCCCGCCAACGGCTCAACATTTTCGCTTACTCCACGCGACCGCTAATATCCTATAAATTTTAGATAAATATGCCGCGTAACTGAAAGTTTAGCGGGGGAAGAGATATTAACGGACAATGGGGGAGGGGGAATGAAATATTCGATGCCACTTTAAGTTTTTTTTCCTCTTTTGTGCGGCGCGCGGGCGCGGCTTTGCCAGACATTTTATTGAAGGCACAAAACCGTAGAGCCTTATCTACTTCAGAATATACATTTTCCTCGTTTGATGGATCTGGGGCTTCGTGGCTCCTTCTCAGACTACCTCTTGAGATTCGGTCTTCTCGACCTACATAAGATACCAGCTCAGTACGTCTTATCGCTAACTTTATAACCTGGTACGTATAATAATGGGAATGCAGTGCGAGCTCCCCCTTAAATGAACAACAGAAAGTTTCGGAACACTGCGAAAGGAGCCAATTTCATCCTGCGTCGCGGCGCAATTGCTCAGCGATAAATCAATAGGGATGCATATCCGCGCTAATGGTCACTCACGAATTCCGTTCCGGGAATTACGTGGTCGCTGCTCAATATTGTGGGCGAAAATTATCATTTTCGGTTTCATAAAGAAACAATATCGGTCGAGCACAGTCGGCCGCAAATAATCTTTGTAATCGCCGATGGTATTAAAACAATTCGTTTCGGCCTCAGTAATTTTAGCCTCCCGTTAGCCTCGCAACGAAGGATTGACCTACCCCTACCGGAATATTTTCCGTCAAAAATAATCAGCGCAATGGAGAAAACAGCGACGACCGGAATTTTCTAGAAAAAAAGCACAGTTTTGCGATAATAATGAAATTTACCTCGCAATTAAAACTTGTAAACAAGCAGATCACGTATCCCGTTTAGTAGCGCATGGTAACGAATGACTGGCAGTTTGCTTTTATCGGATACCATAATGCATATACGGCAGCCACAAACTTTGAAGCGGACGATACGAATAGAAATGCATGTACGTATATGTACGTCGGCAACGATATTCAATTATTATCCTGAAACCCGCCTACGCGTCTCTATATCATTGTAACGCGTTGACACGGACCGTTAACAGCTTTCCTCGGTCGCGAAATCTTTGTCGGAATTTATCGCAAACCACCCTATCCATCCTCCACCCTCTCTCTCTCTCTCTCTCTCTCCTATTATCTGTACTTCGCTCTGTCGCGCTCACTCTCGGTTCGCGATCCCGACACCGTTCCCCTCTCGCTTCTCGAACTCCTTATCGTCCCTTATCTCGCCCCGCATTCCACCCTCGACGGACTTCCCACCCTTCCGCGTGAAGATTCAGCCAAACATACCGTGTTCTCTATCTACATTGTCATTCGACATAGGTGGTTCCGCCGGTTGCGCGGAGCAAATAAGGAAGCGGATTTTGCAAAGGGAAGGACTCCCTCCCCTCGGCGAGAATGCATATGCAAATACGTGTCTCTAGAAACTGTGTGGCACGGCTCCCGTGCGCTGCCGGCTGAATCGCACCGACGAAAATTGGGACGATATGCACGTATGACCGCTGCATACGCGAGCACTCGCCGTTTCTCGATGCTCTTCTACCGTCCTCGCGTACGCATTCGGGGTTTTAAGATCCCGCCTGAATGTTCGCATCGTTTGAATTCGCAATGCCGCGTATTAAGACGCGCTGCTGAAAGCGCCCGCTCGCTATCGACACAAATTTCCGAAGTGTCGATAAAGTTTCGCCGATGCTCTTGGAAAGTTCATCGCGAATATTTCCTGCCTTTTCACCTCTTTCCTTTCATACCTCTGCAACTTGGATATTTGAATGAATCGACTCTGGTCGGCTTCGGAGGCTAGTCTTTTAACTTGACTCACTTGATGCGTTTCGGAATACACAGTTATCAGGGTATGCAGTATCAACTACCGTAAAAATCGAAATTGCTTTTTGTACATGGTGTCCTAGATTGTAGTTTGACTTTTATGAATAATGGTGATTGGGTATTAAGATATAGTCGTTAAAACGTGGATGGTCAGCTGTCAAAGGCGAAACTACTAACTACGTCATTGTGCGCAATAAGAATATATTCGATTTTTATGGTAATTGACTCTACACAAATTGTATGCAAACCTCTGAGGAATCAAATTTGTGGATTAATTCATGACATATATACACAAGTATATCTAGAGATATGCAAAAACAGAATCAAATAAGTTTTGAGTAATTTTGTTTGATTTTTTGCATATAATACTTTTCCGCGGCGTTCGATGTATTGAGATACGCTACTACAAGTGAATATGTAAATAGATTGTTCATGCTTGGCAAGACTCCATCTTCGCCTTGCGAAGCCGTCACTTTTTGCAACGAACCGTGTCTTCCGCTCGCCGAAAATCTGCACGCTCAGCTCGCGGAGTTCTTTTTCGAATTACGGAGTTACCGAAAGTTACATCTTCCCGGAGTCTAGTTAAATTCGCCAAGTAAAATACGTCTTTCGCCGTGTCAGACGCCCGTGCACGGGTTGTACGTAACCGTGTGAATGGCTTTGTTAATCCTTGGACTAAATGCACCACCATTGTTCACGCCTCACACTGGCCAGCGATAAATTTTCAACAACGGCCGTACTTCCTTCTCAGTCTTGCGCGATCTCTCATACGTGCGGCCGTGTTTTAGCGGCAGCGTAAAGTTCTGCTATTCCGTTGGGCGCACGATTCGTCCGGAGATTAAAGCTTTACGAATTACAAATTGGCGAAGTCCAACTCGTCGATGTTTATGGCGAATAAAAATCTCTCGTTCGCTTCGACGGATCCATAGGCAAACGATGGGTTAGAAGAACTTACAACAGGCAATAGTTTTCACGGAATGTTTTGGGAATTTTACAAGCCCGAGCAGTGGGAAAATATGTTGGCGTCCATTTCCAAAAGTTTGATCTGGAAGTGAGACGTTCTCTCTCCTTATAAGTTCTGCCTCGCAACCGACCGCAAACGACTTACACCCCCAGACGGACAGATACTTTCTGCTTGGATAGGCATTCGATTGCAAGATTAAACTTTGCGATTCGCAGACGTAGTTCATAGTTAAGTATTAACGCAACAAAGCGTTTAAATGGATAGGCAGGAGATAGTAAGAAACGACGCAATTTGCATACGCTCCAGTCGCCTGCCGACGCGCATGAACCAAACCCCTACAGCAATTTTCACGACTCCAAATCGTTGTCATCGTTTATACCCCGCGTCGTCGTTCATATTTGCGCGGCCAACTACTTGGCAAACTTTTCTGCCTACGAGCAGCCTTATCGAACGAAAACGTCCGATATCTTCTTCCGCGTTCTGCCAAGACAACTAAACCGCCGAAGCTTACCGACAAAGGATCGTTTCGCAGGATTTGCTGCCGCGTCGAGCAAATAGCTCTCCATAGGATTCCCACTCGGCCCCTTCCGCCTGACTTCCTTTTTTTCGTTCTGGTCCTACCGTCTCTTCCTACCCTTCCCACGGCGAGCGAACTGCTTGTCTTACGCCCAAAGCGATTGCCGACATCTTCCTCGTTTCCTCTTTTCGCCAGCGAAAAACGTGCCTGTCCAACTACCGGAGTTGTTCGCGCAACTACTACGCATCTTCAGCAGATTAGGTCCTTGCACTCTCGCGATGGAAGGACAGCAGAGGGGGACGAGAGGGAGAGCGGGAGGTTGGAAGGCGAATAAAAATCTTCCCGCTGCTCCTTCCATTGTATATTGCCTCGGAAGTACCCGTTCTGTCTTGTCGCGCTTTCATCGTAAATGCTAAGGAGTACTCCATTTTTAATGCCTTCCAATCTGATGTAGATTAAGTACCTCCTCGCCCCGGCAAGCTGCTTCGTAGCGGCATGAAAAATTTAGCTCAAATTACGGTTCAATATTTCATCGAAAATTTTCTACAAACTTTTCGTCAATTACAAGAATTGATAGAGCTTGTTCGCGGACACCTGTGGACCGACCCGATATCGTGCGAGTCGACTAGCTTAGACGCGTACTCATAAATATTTATAGTCTTCGCTGCTCATTCAGCAAACTGTCGTCGACCAAGTTTTGTCCGGGATAACTCCGCCACGGCGTCGTGATGAAACGTTTCATCTGCAGTAAATTCACGTTAGAGCATTCATAGTCGGGTAGCCGAGAACGCGAAGAAACCGCAATAAATCTGCGGCCACATTTGCTCTCCTCTATATATTGAGTTACCATCCTCGGTCAAGATTTATACGTGCAGCGTGCGGTCCGAAACGGGCTCCGTTAACCGACTGCCGGCATTCAGTGTCAAGTGTGCGAACTCCGTGCGAAAACAACAGCAGACGCGGCTTCGTTGCGCGAATTTCTCAACGGGGAATTTCGTTACGCCGTGGGAGGAGGCGGGTTGCTCGCATTGCCGCGTCGTGAGCGGAACTTACATCGACCCAAATCCGTACGAACAAAGTGCACTACCGAGAGTTAACCCATACCCATGACACGAGTCTCAATTTTGACGGAAAAATCTACCTCCCACCGTCGGTGAAACGTGTTGCTGGAAAACTCGTCCGAGAAATAAGCAAAACATTTTGCTGTCTTGTAAGACATGCTGCTATCGAAAACAGTCACATCGATCGACCACCAGCGAGCATTCGGCTACACGTCTGACATCTTATTCTGACCAGCTTCCTGTGGTGTGTTCGCTCAAGTTGATCACTTTCAATTTTCTCCCGACCCGCTTGAAAGTCGGCGGGTCTGTAGATCACTGAATTAATCTGACCATTATCCTCGTTACCCAATGAATTCAAAGTTACGTCTTAACTTACGGTCTCCCACCGCAATCACCGGCACTTCCTACGGACCTACGACGATCGCTTCCAATAAAGTTCCCCCCGCGCCACGATCGATATCGCAGTATATCAAAGTGAAACCCCAATGCACGTCGGTGATCACGATCGTTGTACCGGCGTCGTACGCAAGAGTGCCGCCCGATTATTTACGTCCAAATGTTTGACCCATTATCGCTTATCGATGCATTATCTATCGCGCGATAGAACACTGGATAGCGGCATCGGCGGCTGCGTACAATTGCCACTGCATCCTACCACGGACAACGGGATATAATTTGTATAGGGGCGCGGCGGTGGAGGGGGGGACTGATTCTCGGCAAACGTAATCGCATTTGAGCGTAGCCAAATTAGCCGTGGTTTACGCTTTGATACGAACGGCAAATACGCCCCGGCGCGCAGTACCCGTCGCGCGTCGCCCGGATAAATAATTGCCGACGGCCGACGTAATTTTCTCGCGTCACTTTTATATCCTCCGCGCCGACGCTAACAATGTACACCCGAGTTATAGTAGTCGGTGACGCGCCATGACATCGTGCCCGCCCGTAAAAAGGGCCACCCCGTTAGCTGTGTCGCGCGGCCCCACTCCCCCAACCCCCAAATCTCTCGTGCTTTGCCGAGTCTTTCTCGCGGAAATAATATTTCGACAACGAATTTCGGCCGGCCCGATGCAATTTCGACGCGCGATCCGCGTGTAAAAGCATTGTTCACTGGTGTCGTTCGTTCGGCGCGTACTTACCGAAGAGACCGCGACAATTGTCGCTTTTCGATGATTCCGGGAACGAAAGCCGGCCAGCGCGTAGCTCGATGTAACGCAGAATTACCTAATTAGCTTCATTACATATTCCCGGCATTTCCATTACACGCTCAATGGAAACGGAGTGCGGAGCTGATTAGGAGTCGATTCAATTACCATTTATTACCATCTGATTTCCCCCGAAATCGGTAATCTTTAATTGTTCGCGCTCGACTGCTCTTCGACGGGGAAGCTTTAAAAAGAAATCTCGATGAGCCGGGCGTGCTCGAGTGCGAATTAATGTTTGCCGACGAGCCGTCTCCAGCGATCCGGCAAGTCTCTCATTAATTATCCTGGTCCGAGTAATGCGTCGGCTAATCCGCGAATCCCGATTACATTTTAAAAGTCCGCGAGAGCGAGCCACGATTGTGACTGTTGCAGCGGTTGGCGGTCGCCGGAAACTAATTAAAGTAGAAACGCGAATGCCGCATAACGAAACTCGCCTAACGGTCGCGACTCGTGGACAGGAGGCAACTTGTTCCCGACGAAAATCGTCCTGGTACTTGGTACTTTCTTCGCTTCATTAACCCCGACGATTTTCTTTGGTAAACTCGCCTTCCTCCCTGTCTCGCGGCACGGTGATATTTTTGTCAGCCGGCCCTTATCGCGACGACATTTCCTGCGAGAAAATGTAATTATCGCCCGACATATAATGCCGCGGCGAAGCGAACAACATATCTGATCTAACCCCGTTGCAGAACTTGGAGAAGATTGTACGGCCAGACAAGCGTGTCAGTTTATGAGGACGGGAGCGGACCAATGCGGAGCGAGTTGTTTCGGTCGGCAGAGACAGTAGGTATGTACTCGAGGGAGATGCGATACTGTTGAAGAACGTAAACGCTAAACGCCGCAACTGGTACGTGCGTTGCCAGAGAACTTTTGCCGAACAGACGGGACGTTGCAATATGGAATCGTCGCGGAAACTGCGGCTTGACGAGAATTAGCAACGTCCGTACGAGATGTTTAGGGAACACGTACCACGAGAGTTTGTACCAAAAATGTGTCGGTCGGTCTACTTTTAATTCAAATGATTCTTAAGGGCGAATGTATACGCGGTGTGTGAAAACAGCTGTCTTTAAGGACACATGCAGAACGAAGTAATGAGAAATGGCTAATCTTAAGGTGACACGCCGGCAAGTGAGAGAAATTTTATATAATAATTTTGCGTGGTTTCCCGTATTAATTAGCAAGATAGATGTATTTTAAGGGCAAAAATTGAAACTGGCAGAAATTTTAAAGTAAACGCTGTGCGTTGATTAAGCACGACGGTATGCATAACTCTCGTAATGCAAGGGACAAGTAACATAAGTGGGACAAATCATTTAAGAAGTTACGCTCGACCGCGGTGACATTATACACTCGCTGCACGATATTCGCGGGTCGTGACAATGGGCTTGCGAGCCGAACGCGTAGGGGACTGCTGGTATAACCGCAAGATGAGGTAAAATGGATGCTGTCAGCGTCGACGAATCCACCGGCACCCAAGAGGATAAACTTTCAATTGCCGTAACTCTGTAACGAGAATAAATTGGATACTTTGTTACGAGCCGGCCAGTTTCAACTTCGCGTATCCTTACAGAGCGCGTGGCGATTATTGCCAGCGATCTTTCATGCGTTGGTTCGTTGCACGAATGCCAATGAAACTTCCAAACGAGACTCTGCGACGCGCGCTAAGCAAATATTCAGCATGCTCGTACAGTTAACATTTTTATCTTCCACACCCAGCTGACGCATATTGACAGAATCGCGTTAAATTCACACTGCTAAATGACTTCCGCCATTCCGGCGCTTCAATGATTAAATAACAGCATAGCTCACCGAGCCAGTACAACGCAGCATTTAATGACACCCCGCAAACTAATGCGCGCAATACAGTGCGGTCTTCGCGGGCAGAGCGTTTACGTAAATCAATCGATTTTATCGAAATCACACTGGCACCTAAATGCGGCCGCGCGAGCTCGCTGAACGGCGTGGCGCGACGTTGTTCTCCAGTGACAAACGCGAAACCAATCCCGATAGCCGTACAGCCACACGGCGCGCGGCGCGCGATGGCAACATGCATCGGCAGCATGCATGTATGCATCCGGGGGGAGACTGACTGTGGCTTTTCCGGCACGTCGCGCTTCGCTTACGAAGATAACGGAACATCGATATTTGGTCACACGTGAAGGGGGAGATATTTATATTTTTTCGATGGCCGGTCAGGAGAAAGAAGCGGGGCGCGACGGGAAGGGCGTCCAGCACACCCCCGCCCTATCATTCGCCGACTTAGTTTTATGCGCAAGGTGGCCTGCATTTATTTCGAACGTTCCGCTCGATCGATAAAACACGACAGATTTGCCGCGTCACGTGTACTCTATAATTAACGACACGATGATATCAGGTCTCGGACGTTATTGCCGATAAACTTCACTTCCGATCGTACACGCTTTTATTGAGGGCCGTTTGCTCTCCCCTACCTGCCTCGCGTATAAAGCCGGAACGGTGTTAAATGAAATTACAATACCGCGCCGTAAATGCCCGACTCCGCGTTTATGCGCGTCTGAATCGAACGCTCTGCGAGTTAAGACGTAATGGGCCGCGGCCGATACGGCAATTCTCGGCGAAATCCTCTTAAAGCGTCGCTACCTTTGACATTTTACTTCCCCATTTTTTTTACGCGCCCTCGCTCTCTCTCGTTATGTTCGACGATAATAAGTGAGCTCCAACGACGCGATTCTGTCTCGTTCATTACGATGACGTTGAAGTAAAATTCGCTATTAGGTATGAAGTTTTCAGGGGAGTGTAGCGGCGAGTGACACATTGCTTGCACGCTGTATTAATACTTTGCAACGCATCGCACTGTTCGATCGCCGCCTATAAGCTGATTACGAAGCGAAAACACACGGTACAGGTATAGCGTGTATGCACTTATGCAGGACGTAAAAAAGGTATGAAAAAGAAATGTACGTTCAATAAAGCTCTCGCCTATTTTTACCGCGAGGTATCCGTAACGTTCAGTCGTTATCTTAATTAACGGACGCATATCGCAGGTGAGCCATGGGTCGCGCCTGCGAACATTTTGTATCACATCGGTTTGTCTCGATCGAAAAAGCGTGTACAGACGTACCGCATAAACCACCCCCGCCGTTATCCATATCAGTCGCGCTGATGTTGGCAACAAGGATACGGGCGGTAAACAACGCCGAAATCAACGTCGGGAACAATAACATCGCGCGTGCGATGAATCGTGGAGCCTGGAAAAATAACGTCAAAGTCTTTGACTTCGGTTTGGGAAGGTCATCCATCTGCTCCAGCGCGCTTTGCACGAACGAATGCATCCGAAACTTTCCTCCGCGGCGAGTATGATCAACGTTGGCGAATGTCCGAAGAAGAGAGCGATATTCGGAGCCGGGTGACAAATCGATTCATTACGCCCGATTAGCTCGCACAGTCAGGTATCATGAATCTCCCTCGTCTACGTATCAAAATAGTTGGGGAGAATAATCGAATTTTCGGGGAAACGGGGGATCGAAAATTCCGTTGCCGGAAAGAGGTGCGCGCGGGTGGAGGTCCGGTCCTTTGTACCAAAGTTACGGTTAGTCAAACAGTTTTCCGACTTTTTTTACAGGATTGGACAGTGAACCCTGTGCCGAACCCCTTTTAGTTGCCTTTCACGACGAGCAGGGGATACTGTGGACGTATTCTATCCCCTGTCCACAATGGAGTTTTAATTAAAAAATAATCCGATTCAACAGATAAGCAAGTTTTAATGTCGAGCTGGTAATGCTAGATCTGCATCCTGTCAACAGGACGCTCCGCATCGGGCGCTTCCGTAGATAATATTTTTTTCGAATCGCTTTGATACGCCTCGAGGTAGACATGTGAGTTTTCAGTTCGAGTAAACAGGCCGACTCGTTGCGCGGCCTCGCGCGAGGTGCGAAACGGAATCAGGAAGTGCTCTCTGCTTTCGACGGAGTAAAAATACCGAGAGTCTCGACAGCTTTTTTTCCTCAGTCCGCTCTCTCTCCACACTCTCGATTCAATTTATCATGGAATGCGCGCGTGCGCTTGCCTCCCAATTTCCAATTAGAGGCAATGAATCTGGCCCACGGGTGCAATTCATCAGGGATTAAAAGTGAGCGGTCGCTCAATTAGGCAGCACGAGCGCGCGAATATACGAGTCCGCCAGTGACGGGAGAATGTGTGCGTGGGGGAGGAGTATGATGCCGCGCAGTGGAGAGAGGAAAAATAATCCCGAAAAAAAAGATGAGGATCGATCGTGGACCGGCCACAGCGGCAAACTACTTTTCAAATGTTCCGGGGAGTATCATCCCCGCGGGTTCGAACGCAGGAATTACGAAGTTTTTAATGAGAATCGTGAGGAGATTCTCGTTGCCCCGTCGTCGGTCGGAAATTTTCGCCGACAAACCGCGCGCCGGCTACCTCGTCCCATACGTGATGCTCCCTGTGCCCGGACTGAATTATGCAAATTTTTTTTAACCACCCAACGGTGCACGTTTGGCATAGGAGAAACGTACGGGTATATCGGCGGCCGATACGATACACGTGCACCCTGCACTTTCCGGTCGAGGTTCGATGCTAAAACGATCCAGCCTTTTTCCGCTCTCTCTCTCTCTCTCTCTCTCTCGTCTCTCGATATCGAGACATTGGCGAGCGCGCGCGGGGGGCAAAGTTTGTAATGGAAACACGATACTCGAGCGAACGCACATGGCAATTTAGAGTCGGCCGCGCCATTGTTCGCGGCTGAATTATTTGCGGCGACGTTTTTCGACCGAACACGGCCTCGTTCGAGAGGGACGCGCACATTAACACCGTCCCTTTTAGTATATATTATCGACGAAAAAACGAATCGCAAAACATTGCCGTTCGATTGAATCCGAAAGGGCCGCGTCAGCGGCCGATTTTCGGATACATCATATTTCGAACTCTTCCAATTCCAATATCACCGACAACATACACCGGGATATGTAAATTTCCCCGTACAATATTTGTACCGTTCAACGTTGCGCGGGTCGCTTTTACGGCAAAGCATAAATCCACCTCTCAGGTCTCATGTGAAATAGCGTCGAAAAATCTTCAAAAAAGTCTAATACAACTTATATGCTACGATCGATAGTTTAGGCGTGAGGGGTCCGTGAGAAAATCGAGAATCTCTTAACGGATGTTGATTATCTCGATTCTTATAAAAACGAATAAAACATACATGTCGAATGAAGAACCTCCTCCTTTTTCAGAATGGGTACAAAAAAATGGATCCTTATCGCGACGGCGGCGGCAGCAGCGGGGTACACAAGTTCGCCGACGCCACTGTGCCTCGCGCGGATGGATTCTCCGGCACGGTGTTGTATCAATTAAGGCAACCGGAAGGCAAAGTCGTCGCGGGCAATTAGAGGCACGGTGCTACACAGAAGGGGCGAGTCCGCTTTCTTTGGCGCCGCTAAGACGGCGTTTCGACGACATCCCCTGTTCCCGGAACTAACGTCCGTAGCAGGAGGCGCTCGGCAAAAAGCCCGACCCATTTATTTTACGATTATAACGTCGGACCCGCGGGAATCACGTCCCGTGCAATCTGGCCGATTCGCCTTTCTCTGACAAATTCCCGACCCGCCCGCGTCGCTCTCTCTTATGAAAATTTCATGTCCGACCGCACGCGCACGCACTCAGATCTCCCGAGACGGAGAACGGAGGGCGCAAAAATCTAGGCAAGAGGCATCGAGAAGCCTGTAAATATGTATGCACGCTTCGGCCCCCCGATCGGGCACCCCGATTTTCAGGAATTCACCTCGGGACGGGAGATACTTTATGGACGGTCCTCTTAAGATATGCGCCATAAATTACGTAGCGACTTCGCGATCGTAAAGCAACTTTCAAAGGCTCATCCCGGGGCTTTTACTCGGCGAATAATAAACTTCGCGCGCGCAACAGTGCACCGAGGGGGCGGTTGCGTTTTAAGAAAAGTCCCGCACCCGCGTCCTTTCCTTTTAGCCGGCATGCCGCGATTCCCATCGAATATTCAGCGTTATCGTCTCTCGCTCACTCCCGAGTTCACGAGCGCGGTACAATGCGGATTTCGTGAAAAAACGGCATTCCCGAGTTCGGCATCAGAATGAGGCAGGCTCATAAGAGGCGCGATAATGGCGTCATGCGAAAAGGGTGCTTTTAGTTATCGGGTGCTGCTTTGTTTCGGCGTTCTTGCCCAATTTGCAAAACAGGGAAAGTAGTTCAATGCAGTTTCGTGCAACGCAGGCGAGTTTTACCCTCGGGTGACGAGCATTGGCTTGCATAGAGGACACATTGAGCTTTCCGTTCCATTGTGAGCAAGCTGCATGCCTAGTGCGCTACGGCGGGATCACGTTATTCAACGTCGTTCCCCTCACGGTGCAATTTCTGTATACGCGCTCAAGACAATGTCACTGTACTCAACGATGACCCAATGCCACTTCAAATTTCAGCGCCACTCCGAGATAAAAAATATCCGTTTTCAGCGCGGGCCCTATTAGCGACTTAACACACAAACGCGCGCCCGCGCGCGCGCAGTTAAGCGTCAGTTAAAAATTACCCGAGCCAAAGGATCGGTTCATTCATTTTTTTTCCACCCTTTTTGCACCAGGCTTGTAATGTTTTTATAAACGACGTCGTTCCGTATATGTTAATTGATATTAAAAATGACGCTACCTAAATAGAACTGCCACGACGGTAGAGTAACATGTTTCACGTAAAAAAGTGATTAATCGTACTCGCGTATCTGTGGCTTTAAATGAATTCCAAAATAAAATATGACCGCACGGATTTGGTGATGTTTGGTCTGGCCTGAAACATTGACGCCGTCGTCGCTTTTCATTTTGCCAAAAGAGAAAAGGTGCAAAAAAGAAAGGGACTTGCTCGTCTACGGGACCCCCCGTCCCTACTTAATATTAATGGATCATCATAAGAGGGAAGCCAGTTTTGCCTTGGGCGAGATTTAAGAAGAGTCGTGCGACGCGACCTCCGCCACCATTAAAATCACGGATATTCAGACCAGAAAGGGTACGAATGAAAATGAATGCCGTCCTGCGGCGATACTCGCGATCACACGCGCAGGTGGACGTACACAACGTCATTATGATATGAAGAAAGCGGTGGGCAATGCGAATGATGCACCCCCCCGCCCCCCCACAAGTGGTATTTCGAAATTACACGAGTGAACCATTGTGTAAATAAATTGCTATCCGAGTACCGTGGTCTGTGCTAAAGCTGGATCAATTTTCAGGCGTGTGCATTCACGTACTACGTTATAAAATCTAAATTATTACTTGTAGGTTAATAAATAATAAGGTTAATACGAAAGATTCTGAAATAAGTTTTCGATACAGTGTTCATAAATTCATCCAAAATAATGATTTCTTAGTTATTTTGTCACGTACATCCACGGATGTAACAATGCTTTCATCGCTTAATAACGCTCAAAACGCATTAAATATTCCCATAATATCCGCCACCTATTTCAAATATTCGCCGCCATTACTCTACCCGGTTAAATAACCTATGCATACTTATAAATGTCGATCAATTTTCCACACTTATCATTTTATACGCATTCACGCCAACCTATGCTGTGCACGATGCACCCCCCGTTGCGCAAACGCGACATTGAAAGTTTAAAATCGTAATTATGCGACACAATTTGGAAACAAAGAGTGTGATCGTAAAAATGCGAAAGGTTAACGGTTGCAATTTGTTCTCTTACCAATCGCCGTACACACGCCCATGATCCTCGTCAATGCTGTCAAATGTGCGTCGGTCGATCTAACGTAGTTGTTCATGCCGGCGGGATCCGTCATCACACTGAAATCCTTCATCTGCGTAATCATCTGCGTCCGACTGCCGAGGATCAATTAAATGCACTCGATTAATTAACGCGCACGCGACACCACCACGTTACGACCCGTCGAACGGACTCCCGCAAAAACCGTTTGACCAGAGGCGCGTTGCCGGAAGCATGCACGGTGGCGCGAACTATGCGAACCGGAAACAGTCGTGTGCACACCGCTACGTGGGTCGCGCACGACTGAGCGTGAAAGCTCGAACCAGCAAAAGCTTTCACAGCATCCTCGCGGGTCTGAAAGTTCACACTTGCGCACTCGATGCCATTCTGTCTCAAATTATTAAATTTTTTTTTTGGCACTCGAGACATCCTGTTTCTCACGCATTTTCGCAGAGCAAGCTGTAACTTGGTTCAAAATCTTCGGCTTTGCCATCTATTTCAAATGGAGGGCACATAATTCTTTCGAATTTGACTGGCTGAAATTGGGGAAGGATGAAATAATCGTGGGCCACAGAAGTAACTCAAAGAGCAAGTACGGTATTATCAAGTATATTTACAATAAGTACGCATGTGTACAAGTGTGTGCGTTACAAAAATATATATTTATTTGCGCACATAAGCGTGTGGCAAATTTTACAACACATAAACGTCATGTGAGGTAGAGTTACGGTATAATACATTCATCTATCGAACACTGGTATTTAAAATATAATATATGTATATGTATACATATATATATATGTATATGTATCTATCTATATATGTGTATATACGGACGGATAAAAAGTTGACGATGCACTGTTAAGTCTTCGAAACATCGTGCGTGGATGAACAAACTTGAACTTGAACAACGGCTTACCTCATCCTCCAAACTCGAACACGGTCAGATTTCATGTTGTTTTTTATGTTTTCTTTCTATAAAGTTTCACTAGTACGAGAGTTCGTGAAAGCTACGTCGTCAACGTTAAAAATTCAAACACACAAAATATATTACATTCGCAAGCAACATTAAGATTGTTAAAACGTTTTCACTCGTATCATATGGTCCCACGCATATCTCTCTCATTTTTCCTCACCCGACCGTGATGTGAATTAGCGTAACAATACATGTACATATAACACTTAAGGCAAAGGATTACTTGAATCATCAACAATATAAGCAGCGGCAATTTTTAACATTAACATAATTACACGCTATCTTTATTGTCTCTCACTTTTTGCGCGAACTTTTTTTTTCGTGGCTGTATTAATTCTAGGACTATAATCCCAGCCGGCTGGACGTAAATTTCGCTTGCTCGACGGCCCCATGACGATATGCTTCCCTTGAATTTCCAACGGTCCTGCACCGTTGTCATGAGCGTGAGTCGCCGAAGGCATTGCAGTACGAGATATGGGACTTAACGGCTTTCTATTACGATGTAGCGTAGCTGGCGACGGGGCTGACGATCTGAAGGAACGGTTAAGCTCGACAGTAAATCAATTTCGCGTCGATTGTCGAACGGCAACACACCTGTTTTTACTACTGGGAAGTCGACGAACATCGATCGGAGCAAGTTTTACATTCTTCGGCCATACCGTAGGGCAAACAGGTGCCTGCCAGGCAGATTGCAAACTGGCCATTGTTCCGGATTTCCTAGACGCTGTCCTCAAGCCGGACACTGCATTCCTACCAGAACCGATTGCTAGAAAATCCGAGGATGGTTTACTGTATTCCCTTGATACAACATTGTGGGGAGCTGTCTATACCTTTGGAAGAAATATCGAAAGATTGTCCAATGTACTTTATCGGTGTTGTTCTCAATGTGCAAAAGCTCTCCCTAGTAGATAGAATGTAAGGTACAGGACTAACAACAATCCTTTCACTAAATACAGTGCCCAGTTTGTTTCTAGCCAATGGAGGTGTATTGACCTTTTCTTCTAACAAAGATGAATTGTCATCATTTTCTGTAACTGACTGCTTACTTACAGACACAGATCTCTCATTCCTCCTTTGAATAAAAATTTGATCAGCCCATGTACAGTGATATACTACAGGTATCTTAGGTGCACTGTGCATAATGTGTTATTGTACCTTTCAAATGGTTTCTGTGATATGTCAGGTTCATTCTTCGTTGAATCTAAAGAATCTTGCATGTGGAACAGTCTGTTTCTTGTGGCCAAATACTTATTCTCATGATTATTACCAGAACGAATTCTATCTCTGCTTCGGCTTGCTTGTGAATCCTTGGAACTCTTACCACTGTATACAAGCGCAGGTGTAATTCTCAAGACCTCACTCAGGTTGTCACTTAATGCATCTGTTTCATTCTCTTTATTTGGAAACAGTTCAGAATTTACATATTCCAGGAGCAGTTCAAATATTTCCTCTCGTGCTTCCTTGTGTAACCTACTTCTTGCAGAATCTCGAGTACTCTGAAAGGAGAGGACTCAATGTGGTTTCCGAAATCACAGATCAATACATTACTTTGTGCACACCTTTGCGGAAAAAGTACGGTATGAACAAATTTCATCATTTTCACCACTCAAATCTTGTAATAAGGAATCAGTATCGGGTTGTGATTGTTGACTAGATTTGTTAGGTAAAAGAGTATTCTTTCCTATAACCCTTAAGTGCGGTACTTGAGTTTTCCATTGCGTGCATTCCTCTAGAAGAGGTCCAACACGGAATTGATCTCCCTCCTCAAAAAGAGTTCTCTCGATGGTGTCCCACTGTTCAAAGACTTTACGAGTAACCACTTCCTCCATCTCTTCAGGCCAAGAAATTGATGTCGCTGCACTTTGGTCACAGCTAGACAAGCTTGTGTCAACATCCTTCCACGGTTTCCTTCTCTGTATACTCGGTAATTGAAATCGACTACTTCTGCCATCTTCATCATCCTCATAATCCTTCAGCTTTGCTAAATGTTGAGGTGCCTTTGTTTTGTGTGTCAGTGGACTGAATCTATAGGAAATGTGGAAACTTATTTCATAATATGTATTCTGGCAACACCTGATCGAAATTTCTTTGTAGAAATATTAATTCAAACTCGATTTGATAGCAGTATCAATAATTAAATGCCACTAAAGAATGCGCAAACGTTAAATAAAACGCGGAAAAAAGGATCGTTATATCACGTACACGCCTCGTTTAAGTGTCTTCTTATGCATTGCATGCTTTCCACGGTGTGTAACCAATGGGTGGAAATCACTTTACGACACCGCGCCAACACGCCAGGTGCAAGTGCAATGCTCAACCCTCGTACAGAAAGATCACAGTGCTTTATTGATTATTCCGCAAGCATCGAGTTTCTAATTTAAACCATTATACCGCCAGTATGTCGCTTTTCGTCGGCATGCAATTGGCGTTTCGCTTTCATTGGGATTGCATGAGATCGCGTAGAAAGTTCGACCGTATTGTTTCAGAAGAAACGCGTCGAAGGAATTTTTAAGTAAATCGTGAACATCATGTTCTTCCAATTATATTTTTATGTTAATCGAATTTTCATGCGTACGCGTAGGACATATCGATATTTTAAGGTCATTCCGTCGTGGCTCCCTCCGGGTTTCAATTTCAACTGCAAATTAGCAAGTTTCATTGGATACTCGCTATTGTTTTTACATATAAATTGATACCAATCAGATTCATGCGCAATCTGTGCTGCTGTATATACAATATTACAATGTACGTATTTATGGAAAAATTACATGTATAATGTATCTAAATTCGGCATAAAAATTGCATGATTCCATCTGAATGCTGATCAAGTCCTGATTTGTTGTGCCGCAACATGTTCCAGCGAAATGTGGACGCTCCTAGAAGAATTGTTAGGGCCTTTTCCTCCCCTAGATTCAAAATAATGAGTGTGGTAACACTGTGCTTTCAACATAGCGGGAAGAAAGCCAAGTGCAGTTCTGAATGTTGGAGAACTGAATTCGAGGGAACAGATTTTGTAATACAATTAAGAAAGAGTAATATAAATGAAGCGATAGTGAATCTTGTGCGACAAGGAATCGAGCTATTTCACACAAACGTTTCAAGAGAAGTTAATTCAATATTTTCGATGGATACATTTCAAATAATGATCATTCTTCTACCATCGGTGGTAGCCGTCATTTTATTCGTAAAGCATCGTTTGATAAGTACGTTAATGCTAGCTTCCCGGATATAGATATACATTTGCGTTGTACTTATTCTATTAACAAATAAGTTGCAGGCCACAAAAAGTATGAATCGATGCGGTCACAAAATTCGAAAGCACAAAACAATACAAACGCTCACCGTCTATCCGCAAAGAAAGCTAAGTGTTTAATTGATCACAAACATTTGCTAGATGAACTACATTCCGCAACGGACGTACGAGTTTCCATTTCTCACTCTTCATCGCGTCATTCTGTTATAACAACTTTCATAATAAGGCGTAATTTGATTCCAGAATTGTTACGATAAAATTTGTGCACTCCGATGTATTGACATAGTGGCATATTGTCCGTATTTAATGAACGTTCAAGCTGAACCTTATGGATTAACTCCATTCCACCGTGTTTGTCTTCGCGGCCATGTTTGTTTAATGGAGTATATGTTGTTAAAAGGCACGTATGAATGTGTGTCAATATCAATTATTTTTGTATACGCTACTATCTCGTTATAGGGGCCGATCCTTTTCTCACAACGAAGACAGGTGAAAATTCGCTGTGCTTGGCTATTTACCATTGTTTCAACAACCCAATGAAAGATGACTTTACTTGTATCAATATACTTCACACAGCAGGTTTTCTGACAATACGCAAGATTAGACTCTTATTTAATTTGCTTTGCTCCAACACCTTCCTAATTTATCGTTGTAAACAATGTATTGCAGGGTGTCACTTCAGTTTAAACGATAATTGGTACAAAACAATTTTAAAGACAACCACACGTAACAATAACAAAAAGCTGGCAGAATGGTTGATGCTACACGCAAGTCCATCGAAAGTCGATGAATTCACCAGATGTTTGTCAGTGCCGTCCGTTTTGGGCGAACGAAGAGAATATATAACGATCCATTAAACCATATCTATAATTGTATGTTAGTCATACATACATTTACGTTAATTTGCGCTTCCTACTACCCTATTAGAAACTGTAAACCGGCCATCGTTACTCTTGAAACGTTAAATTTGTTTCCATTCCTTGTAGCTTATTTGCAAAAATAATAAAAAAATATCTATAACACAGTTCCTGAACCAGTTTTCTTTACGGCATTTCTACCCGATCAACTCCTAATGATCGATAAATCGAGAGACAATAAAAGGTTTACTGACGTGGGGTTACCTATATACGTACGTGTGTGTACATAGAATGATGTAGCAAGTCCAAGCGCACTGATAAAGTAAGGTTAACATATCGGTATCGTGATCTGTCGAAAGGCACGCATTATGTAAGCTAAACAGTAGCTTAGCATGAGGAAGATAGAGCGGAGCTCGTAATGAGACATAATCCCGTATAGTAAACGTGCCAGTAATTGCGAAGCCTAGGTTAGCTCCTATCCATTTTGACATGGCAAGCACTGGCCTGTTAATTCTAACTAATCCCACGAAAATAACAAAATTGCTGCCGACCATCAAGAAGCATGTTTCGAAGACGTTGTACATACAATATTCGCCGGAGAAAAACATTTATGTGCCGGGAAATTATTCGATCGCCCAGAGTAAATGGAAAGGTCCGAGACATGCTCAGACGATGGCGAGCATCTACACGGTCGCGTCGACTATTTCCTCCAGACTCGATGTTCGTGTTCTCCTGACGAGCATGAAAAATTCAAATCTGTCGATCATAAATACGAAGAGGCCGGTGGAAATAGTGATCTTTGATCAGACCTATAGTAAGAAGGAGGCTGACACGTTCATTCAGGATTGTCTTGCCAACACGTCAATGGGCTGTAGTTTTATTACAGTCAATGCTGAGAAGAGTCCGGAGAAGTGCAATGGTACTGAATGTTATGAGTCTGAAGATAAAATGTACAAAAGCGTAGTGTTAGGTGGTACCTTTGATCGACTGCACATTGGACATAAAATATTTCTGAGTCAAGCCGCTCTGAGATGTACAGAGACTCTTACTGTTGGAGTGACAGATGTAAACATGTTGTCAGGTAGTGATATTAAGAACACTGAATTTTGTTTAACATTTAGTCAACTGTCTGGCCAAGACTGAATCCCACTAATTATTATAGGAAAGCTGCTATGGGAATTGATAGAACCGTGTTCAAAGAGAGTTACTTGTGTCAAAGATTTTTTAGAGGATGTTGATCCTACTTTAACATATAATGTTGTTCCAATTAGTGATATGTATGGGCCTACTAAGGATGATCCTACTATGGAAATGATTGTGGTCAGTGAGGAGACCAAACGCGGTGGTGATAAAGTAAATGAACTGCGCGCACAAAAAAATCTAAGCAAGCTGGACGTACATGTAATAAATTTAGTACCTGATGAACAGCATCAACCTCATGAAGAAAATAAGATCAGTTCAAGTAATCAAAGAATACGTCTTCTTGGTACAAGACTTAAAAATCCGGTATGTACTTTGTGTGAACATATATGAGCTTATTAAAATTAAATTTCAGTATCTACTGTCTAACTTACTTACAGACAATAAAGGACCTACCTTTAAAGCCTTATATTATTGGTTTAACCGGTGGCATAGCTAGTGGAAAATCATCTGTAGCAGAAAAGTTGCAAAATTTTGGTGCTGGTCTAGTAAATTGTGATAAAGTAGCACATGACTTATATTTGCCTGGAAAAGAATGTTTCAACTTAATACTGAAACAATTTGGTCAGACTATCTTGCAGCCAGATGGCTTTATTAATAGGAAAGCTCTCGCTGACATTGTGTTCAATGATCCAGTAAGTAGAGTGTAATCATATATGGCATTATCCTCTCTTTTATTCCGTTGAAGGTACCTAATTTTTCTTCCATTCAATTTGTCAGGTACAGTTAGATACATTGAACAAACTTGTGTGGCCTGTAATTCTTAAAGTATCAAAGAAAGAAGTGGAAAAATTGTATGCTAAAGGTTTTGATATTATTATAATGGAAGCTGCAGTCTTGATTCAGGCTAAATGGCAAAATGCATGTCATGAAATTTGGACCTGTATTATTCCACCAGAAGAGGCTGTAAGACGAGTGATAGAAAGAAATAGATTATCTGAGAAGGAAGCTAATTTGAGGATTCAAGTTCAGCCGAGTAATGTAGAACAAGTTAATGAAGCCAATGTTGTCATATGTACATTGTGGAGCCATGATGTGACTCAAAATCAAGTTCAGACTGCATGGGACGCACTATCAGCCTATTTATCTCAAACTCCAAGAAACTAATGAAGTACCATTTTCTAGCGCATTTTATACCAGTTTTTTACGTATTTGTTTTTGTTCTAATACCTTACTCGTCGTAAGAACATGGGAATGCCTCATTTTGTATACAATCAAGTACTGTACAGAGATAGGATATAGGTATACCTATCCTTTGTATAAAATAATTAATTACGGTTTACCATATCTGTAACTTTGTATATACAAGTTGTACAATTTTCTTATACATGAAATTAATGTACATTTATTTAATATACCCTATACGTTATTGTTTACTGGTAAAAATAAAGATGTTTTTAAAAACACAATGCAACAATTCTGTATTATGCTGCGAATAATATATTGTCACTCATAATCGCCTTTTCTTCCTGTGCCTCGTACTCTTGCATCTTCGTCATAAGTGTACTTAAATATGATCGGAAGTCGCTCTTCAACTTATCGCCACCGTCTTGTATATTGCATCGCACGTGAGACACATTTACAAATGCAGACGCTAAGTAAGTAACAAAGTATTTGAATAATTAAATAGTCTAACTAAAAGTGCATGATCATGTTATATACAGACTACATTTGAAAACACGTATGTATATATATACTTACACATTGCTTTCGAAACATCAGTTACTGTCTTTTCTGAACCGTAGCATAATATAACACAGTTTTCTGGTCCTAATTTCGTTTGAAGAACATGATAATCGTATAGATCGTGAATTTGTTTCACAGTGTTAGTGGATTTCGAAGAGTATACAAATATAACACCGTGTAAATCTCTTCTTATAGCCGGCCAAGAGTTCTCAAACCTGTAATGCACCTCCGTGATTTCTTTCATATATATTACGTTACTTATCAACATATTCTTGAACCTTTATATACTTGCGATCACCGCTGCAATCCCATAGTTCGATGTCTTTCGTAATACGTTTACCATTAACTTCGATGCCGTTTACTTCAAACTCCAATATCCGAACACCTTGTGTAGGATGGTAGTCAAACGGTATTTCTGTAGCATCAGCAAGAAAGTTTGCTACGGTCGTTTTACCACACTACAAGAAATGATACATTTTTAGTAGTTCTCAAAAATCCGTCAGTTTTATTACCTTACCCCAACAGGGCCCACTATTGCTAGTTTTAAAGCTTGCATGTTACTAATACAAGATTTCGTATGATTGGTTCTGATCAACACTGTCAACTGTTTTGCTGACAGTTGCCAGAGCAACCGATGTGCACGACGGCCATGGCAATCGATAATATTTTACAGAATTAATTGTAGAGCAGTAACAATAACAACATTCGTAGTAATAGTTTTTTATTTTATGATCGATCTTTCGTCTGGGCAATGTATCAGGGCAATTCAATACAGATGTAATATGATTAAATGTTATATACAGAACTAAATTTAATTTTACCTGCAAGATCCTAAGTAAAACATATATATAATAAAAAGGGGCCTTTATTTTAAAGAAAATGAATAACACCTGTTTAAATATTTGCATTATCGTTAAATACGAGAAAGCTGCAAACATTCAGGATTATCCTCTTATAAATATGTCGTCTAATCAATGGAAAGTAGAAAATAATGTTGCAAAAAATGCCAGCTAATCTGCTAATTAGTTCGAGTCACCACTAAGCGCTTCAGTGTAAGAAATAAAATATATAGTTTATCATTGAGTACAGTTGCAGAAATGCTATGCTATATTTCAAAATATGTATTTGTTTACATAATAACGTCAATTCATTAAGAAAGAATACTTTGAAAGTCCTTCATGCATGAGTAATACATATACATAGTAGTATATGAATGTACACATTTCATGGACTGGCAAAGATAAGCATCGAGAATCATATACGCACATATTCCTTTGTCTGCAGTGTCAAAATCTAATACCATTTGCATGTAGCACACATTGTGTATATTATTATCAATTAATAATTAGAAATAAAGAACTATAATGAGATTGTAATTTGCATGATAAAGACACTTATATCACTCGATTATTGCAGCCAACTTCAACCCATTTGTACATCTTCCATCTGCACGTCCATCTTGATCTCTTCAGGATAGGCGAGATGATACAAAGCTAGTAAAGCTGCCTTGGCCGCTATTTTCTTAGCATCCTTCTTATTTTTTGCTATAATACAAAATTAGTCATTCACAGAAATCAAAACAGTTAAACATTAAACAGCGAAATTCACTACTCGCACCTGTGCCCGTGTATTCAACCCCGTCAACTTCGACAGCTAAAGTAAACATAGTGTTTGGCGGATTGCCAACCCGGTTGAGTTCAACGTATGTCAAACCTGGCCTCATTTGATTCAGCAGCATGACGGGATGTATGCTGGTCGCATTGTGCGGAAGTTCTTTCTGAACAGGAGTTTTGTTGGCACTAGCCAATTCCCTTTTAGCACCTTTAACAGGCGATGGCAAACCTGGCCGTGGAACCGGAACTGACGTTCCTTGGTTGTGCCATTCCAGGAACAATTTGTACAGTGCAAAGCTGGCCAAGGAACTCCAAGGGATCTCGTCATTCTCATCGATGTTAGCTTCTGCGGAAGTTGGTTGTTCTTCGTTGTTATCATTAGGGATTAATCCTTCAGCGGACTGATTAGCTGGTCCATCAGATTCGGCGTCTATACGTGCTTTCATAGTGGCCGCAGTCATTTTCTCAAGCAATAACGCTTTCAGTGCATTTTCTGCCGCGTTCTGCCGAGCGAGCGGTTTTGACAAACCTTGTCCAACGTATGTTTTGCCATCGAGCTGGAATCGTATCAATATGTTCATTGTTCGATTGCGGTTTATGAACACTAGACCATCGCATATGATGGTTGCTTCTTACCTCAGCATGCACAACATACAACGAGCTAGGCATAGATCCTTGTGTTTCGGGAAAAGTAAACTGAACACCGGCTTTCATTTCATTCAATACCATGATCGCATTTTTAGGTTGAAGAGTCTTCCTCAAGCGTTGGTTCATCCGCAAACGCTTTAACTTTTTGTTCACCTTAACTGAATGCAAAGTTCATTAGACGCGCCGGTACATACATTCATACATTGTCACTTCTACAAACTCTATCAGTACCACGAGTTCACACCGACTTTCCGAATGCCAATGTTCAACAGTCATATCACCGGATCATTTGGTAAGCGTTAAAAATCTTCGAATTTGCGCAGTGAAATGTCATCATGTGGACAACGATAAATCGGTCATATCGGGTTTACTTGCATGAGTTACTTACACCCAGGTACTTTACGTCTCCACCTCGGCTGTTCAGGTACCTCGCTATCGAGTGACATTTTCATACTTTCATCAGGCTTTACGTCAACTTGCATGTCAGTGGGAGTATTCCCCGTGGATATCGGAGGAGCGACCGGTGGAGCGGGGAAGGTCTGTGGTGGAACAAAGGGCGGGATTGACGATGTAGCAGAATTTGGGGTTGGAGCGGGTGTAGCCGGTGGTGGGTTGACGGGGGCAGGTGCTGATGGCTGAGTAGGTGGCGTACTCTGTGCAGGAGGTGCTGGAGGAATTTGAGGACTTTGTTTCAAAATTGGCTTTAAACGTTGCTGCGGGGAGTTGACTGGCATCGGTGGTGGCTGTTGTTGTTGCTGCTGTGGTGGCGGTGGTTGCTGCTTCAGTTGCTGTTGCAACTGTTGTAGTTGAGTTAATTGTTGTGGATGAGGCATTCCTTGTGGCATCTGTAGCGGTGGTTTCATCTGTTGCATTGGCCCTCTTCCAGGTGATTGTTGAACCTGTCCTTGCTGCTGCTGCTGTTGTTGCTGCTGTTGCTTGTACGGTTGAGGTGACTGTACATTTCCTTGCTTGTAGTTGCCCTGCTGATTCGTTGAAGATTGTGGAGATTGATAAGTTCCTTGCTGGTACTGTAAAACACAGGGTGGGTCGCCGCTACACAAGGAACCTCTACGGTTGTGCTATCCCACCAAGGTCTAGCATCGCATATGCATTTGAAGCTGTTTATCGCTACCCCCATAGCTTGTACCAGCCATGTTATAAACGTGGCCAATATTCTTTTACTCATGACTGATCTGTGTTTTTGTATTAATACTAAAAACAAATGTTTAAACAAGTGTTACTGCAAGATAAATACAGAACTAGAAGACTCTGTTTGAACTGATTTAACATACATTAACCAGTCCAATATTCTTAGTATATAGAATAAAGAAAATTTGTGAAATATACTTTTGGGACCATAATGAAGCAATATACATACCTGAACGCGTAGAGGAAAGCAAAAAATTATTCATGATTTCTAAGTGCATCAAGCAAAATCTTGGCATAAATATTTTAGCCACAATGTCATGGAAAGAATTTAGCTTGTAGGACACAAGTTCAGTACGAATTATTCAGAAAACGGCCCTTAGCAGGATGTGCTATGTGGGTAACTGACGAACTAGCCCCTGGCCGAACGCACCTCCTCGGTATTGTTGTATAGCTACTAGTTCCTGCATTGCAGGGGAGGGGAAAGTAGGGACCACTAATTAGTACATGCAAATGGAAATAACTTTAGAGACAGCAAATGGAACAGCTTTATATGTCTCTCATAGATGAAAACTGGAATATTGTTTGTATATCAAGTCTCTTTCACCTATCAATAGAAACGATTCCGCTTTAAATAAAATTAAATATAATTGTCTAGATTGAATGAAGAAGTGACTTATGATGAAAGTTATGTGCATTAAACATGAAGTAGAGATCAAATTTCAAATGCTATGCAACATGTTTGTAGCATTGTTAAAGGGACGAATTGTAATGGTAATAATTTCTTGCAGTGGATCTATGTAAAGACATAAATGATATTACGCTAATCTATTGCAACTCACTGCTGGTGGAAAATTAAATATTATGATATGTGCAGATCATACTTGATAACAATGCAATACATTGTATAAGTTGACATATTCAGTAAAAATCTGACTACTGATCATTGCTCATCTATTGCTATATCTTAATTTATAAGAATAAATTCCTTTGAACCTGAAAATGATGATGCCACTGGAAAATATACAGGTTTACAATGTATACAAATATAGGTGACAGTAAATCAAATACTGATATGGAAAATACTTATGATCATAAATTATATCAGTGACATAACAGATATAAAATAACAAATGTGAACAAAATGTATTCATCTTAAAGTAGACGTAAATAATACAGTGTAATGTTTGTCACCCCTAATAAAAAAAATACATATTGATATCGATATTTATTACAGTGGCTAATAATATTTTAATGCAAGCATGAAGTATGACTTACAGAATTAGGATTTTCAAAGGACCCTGTATTTGATGGATGGTTCTGATTTCGTACTGAAACATGTAATATCTGTTTAATGTGCATTCTCACACATGTGACATAGTAATGAATGAAGCACGTACAAAAGGTATGCAATTAATATCAACAAGGTATCCAAATTTATTATAACCTAATTGTTGACTACCAAATGAAATTTACAAGAACATTATGAGAACAAGTTCGACGAACTTAGTGTCACAGATGGAATCGGAAAACCAATTCTAGCCTACATACAGAAATTAAATGATCGAACGACGCCATCCATTATAAACCGGCATAGTATTGATTTTTATTAGGGTAGAAATATATACGTTACTTTACGTTTAACATTGACACGGGCAAATCGTTTGACAACAAATTTAATTAGTCAGCATATCTGTCATTTTTACGTGCCTCTCGTAGATCCGCATTACTACTAATAGGAAAACTTACCGTAGACATAGCCCTGAATTTTCTTGTTTCTTGTATACATGGTTGAGTCAAAACTTCGAAAACCTTGAACGCGTTTACAATTGGATTAGTCCCAGGGTAGGTAACGCTGAGCTTCAGCACGCAACACGCTTTTCTCTGCACTGCTCAAAAGCGCACAAAGCTAAATCGGTGTTCTATTAAAATTGTCACGACAACGGCGTCTACTCTTTTATTGTCGTCACACAAGCGAAATACCTGGTCCCCTGATCTTCTTGACACCGAGGGGAAGGAAATGACGTTCGAAAGCCATAACTCTCGGAAACAAGGAATTCGCCATTTTGCTTGACCCGCGCATGCTTGAATTGGTTTGAACGGAACACAGAGTTGCAGCGTCAAACCTTTTTCCTCAAACTTCTTCGCTTGTAACGTTCTACGATAGTCAAAACTGCACACATCGATGAGTGAAAATATTTATTATGATCACGTGCATACTGAATACAGATAATTATATACATCCTCTGTGGGGCTGGTGTTAGGTGTTTAATGATGACAACCGCATATCATACAAGATTTCGTTACATGCTAGCTTAATAGTTACATTATTTCGTACGAACTCGAAATTCATAGAAGACCCTCCATCTCCTGCATAAACTGCATGTACGCGTCGTCTTTCGTTTTCGGTTGAGTCGTTCGTATCGGCTGAACTTCCGGTATCCTCTCAGTGAGTCTGGACAGATTGCTTGGCTTCTTCTTGTCGTCTCGCTTCACCCGCAACGACGTTGGCAAAAATCTGGTAACGTCTGCTGCCAAATTTCTAATTTGAGGCTTCGCTTCGATCGTGGTGGTGCTCTTTCCATCTTTGTCCTTTCTGTTAATCAATTGCGGCGCGGCAGACAGAACGTTCGGCGTTTTAGGCTGCGCCCCTAAACCAACTTGATTCTGCATTTGTGGATTTCCTAAGTTCGAGATATTCGACAAGTTTGGCATCTGCATTTGTGGAGGTGGCATACGTGGCATGCTTGGTGGTCCAGGTCTCAGCATTCGCGGCATTCCTGGAGGCGGCCCTGATATAGGAAATGAAAATACAAATCAACAGGGCGTAACGTACTGCGAAAAATTGTCATAGAATTACGAATCTCATTGATCCCGAAAATAATGCAAAGATAAAGGTTAACTATATTACCGGGGGGTAGTCGAAGACCGATACGAGGTGGTGGTGGTGGTGGCATTCTAAGATGTAATGGGGGTGGAGGTGGTCGATACAGAAGTGGTGGAGGCGGAAGGCCCATCGGAGGCATTGTATGTTGTTGCTGCTGTGGATGTTGTTGTTGGCTATGCATAGAACCGTGTAGATTAGGTCCCGAGTTATGATCCGACGCTCCAGGTGGTTCAAGATCGTCGTCGTCCATCTTATTGTTCGATTTGTTATTAGACTTGGAATTCGATTCATTCTCTTGCTCCAGCAATGACAAACGTGCGTTTAGATCCTGCGCACGTTCGGTTTCTCTCTTCTTGTGCACGACTTCCATTTCCCGCATAAACTGGTCAATGTCCTGTCCTGCCATTGCCAACATCTTCTGTTGCAACGTCGTGGGCTTAACCTTTGGTATTTCCCTCTCTTTCTCCTTTTCTTTCTCATTTTCTTTGTCTTTATTCTCCGAATCTAGCTTACTGTCTTCTTTATCGTCCGCGAAACGAATTGTCCTCGATTTCTGAGGCGCGTCCTTCGGTTTTTCGACCGCGTCTTCGTCTTCGCTCGACAAATCTGGTGGTGGGAATGGCGGAACACCGGGTGGTTCTTTATTTGGGGCTAAAGTCGGTACAGAGGGTGATTGTGCGTATGCGCTGGTCTTTTTTAAAATACTAGGTGGTATGGGTATGTTCATAAGAGGATGATGTTGAGGTATATAATGAGGATGGGGTGGATACATGTGGGCAGGTGGTTGAGGCATATCTGGCAAAGGAATTTGTGACGTCAAAGAACCTGAAACAAACGTTATCATTGAAACACAAATGTAACGACAGTCCAATCTAATCAGCTGAAGTAATAGAAACCCACCTGGATACATTCTGGATATATCGTTAGCAGCAGACGGCAGTGGAATTTCATCTACCTGTACTTGCTGTGCATGCCTTACAGCTTCGAAATAAGATACCAAATCTATCCTTCTACGTTCATATTGTATCAGTTGCTCCTTCAACTCTGCCCACTTCTCCTGATCATCCTTTGCCTATACGTAATAAGAGTAACCGGTTGTTATACAATAAAACAAGATTCTTAATCTCACTTAAGCTTTACCAGTCCCTGCAAAAGAAAATTTCAAGCACAGGTCTTATATACTTACATACATTTTTAACACTCGATCTAAGGTTTCCTTAAGCTTCTTTCTTTTGTCTTTGAGTACTTTCTCATTCAGTGGCGGCGGTTGCATGACATTGTATTCTGTGGCATATAAAATGCAGAATATAAAGCTAAGATCATGACTATTGTAAATAAAGCAAAACTCCTGATTAAATACTGACCCATCTGATCAATTTTTTCCATTTCCTCAATGATCTGCGCTGGGTCTTTACCCTTTAAGACAGCTGCACGCACTAACTGTCTTTGCTTTTTATTCTTCTTTAACTCTTTCTTACGTGCTTCCTTTCCTGCAATGACGAATACCATGAAACACTCGGTGTAGAAATTATGGCACAGGGTTATATTTATGATACATATTTCTTGATTAATTGATGGATTGGTTATGTCGGTGAATACTAACGTGCTTGATCCGTGGGATTCATGTACTTCCCACTTTTCGTAGTGTTTATCGAACGGCGACCCATTTTTATATAATCTAATACAATACATAAAACTAATAAAAGAGTGCGTATTTCACTGATCAACCGGGTTCCTAAATGCTACCGCAAACGTTATTTATGTTTATCGTCTTTAAAATATCGCCATTCTGTCTCGTCTTGCTGTACGTTTGAAAAACCGAGTTTGGAACGCATGGCAGTATTTCTAATTGTCAGTCATGAGGATAGTGATAGTCATGAGGATAGTGATATACAGTGGAACCAGTGTCATCAGATCCGGCCTAAACCCGCACACTTGGCGACCGTAGTGGGGGAAAACGCAAGGTGTGTGCGTGCCGTGTCTGTGAGCGCCGCGCGCGCACCGCGTGCGTGCAAGGAAGCCTCGGCGGTGCGCACGCGGCGCTCACAGACACGGCACGCACACACCTTGCGTTTTGCCCCACTACGGTCGCCAAGTGTGCGGTTTTAGGCCGGATCTGATGACACTGTCTCATAGCGTAATAGGGAGACAATGTACGCTATCTGAAGTACCAATCGCGAGCCAGAACCGGCTGTAGCCGATCGACTGCTATCCCCACCATTCCCCTTCCTTGACACTCGTGCAGTGCCGTGACTGCAGACCCCGTGTTTGCTCGTGCCGGTATGAGATTTTGTAAACAAAACCGCGACAACATCGTATAACATCGTGGATATCGTATATATAAAAAGTAAGTAATTATTTACATATAATAAAAATCAATTATTCGCTGTGAACATTTTGGCTGATACGCGATTTGTGTTATTAATACGAAAATACTAATAGTTCAGGTAGACATAACCTCGAAAAAACGTTCTTGTTTACAACGAAATTTTAACCTTGAAATGATTATTTTCAGCATTGTTTAAAAACAATAGCTATGAGCAAAAATCCTAATTACCGGCGACTAGATTTTTCTGAAAAATTAGAAATTCTAGCTCGGCTGGAGAAAGGAGAATCAGTGACGAAACTGGCTGCTGAGTATAACGTCACCCATCCAACTATTTGTCGCATTAAAGGCAAAAGAAAAGAACTGGAGGAATATGGTTCAATAATAACTGATAAGGAAGGTTCACTCAAGAAGAAACGAATGAACAACATGGAAAACCAGCCTCTTGATGCTGCATTATTCAAATGGTTTCATCAGAAACGTTTATTAGGAGAGCCGGTGTCAGGCCCAATCCTGCAAATGAAAGCGATTCAAATCAATCACATGCTCAAAGGTCCTGAGAATTTTCAAGCCAGCAACGGTTGGCTGTGGAGGTAAGAATTATTTTAATAGCTGTGAAGTCCCATGGATGTAGATAATTTTTGTGCAATTTCAATTAACTAGCAATTATTGACAAATTTTCTTATCGATATGTTATACTCTAAAGCTTCATCTGATGCCATACGTATAGTGAAATGAAGACTGCAGAACTTATTCGCTGATCTGAAAATTCAAGATCTGTAGTTTCGCTGTGAAAACACTAGAGACGCAGTAGCTAAATGTTATGTTTAACTCTAGCGATGAGAGATTTGTCATTGAAAATTTTCAATTTCTTTATCCAAAACACAGTGAAAGCTTTGAATAATGAAATTCCTTACAAGATAGTTTGAAATAGTTATTTCATTATCCCTCTGACGAATCTTTTGCGTATTGTATGCGTGAAAAAAAAAATTCAAACAAACTTGAAGCCTGGTTTATAAAAAACAGTCTGCGTTTAACTTTCTACTAGAAATAATGTTACTTGAATGATATCTTATAGCTTCTCTTTGATCAATATAGGTTGCTTAGATTGAATACAATAAAAAAAACTATTGTATGTATTGTATCTGATCTATTTCGGCTTTGAATTATGATTATTTTTGTACTGATGACATTCAAGAAAACCGGGAAAAATTCAACTTTGATATTTTGCATTACAGATTTAAAGAGCGACATGGGATTCGTCAATTAAGTATTCAAGGAGAAAGCCTCTCAAGTGATGTCGAAGCTGGCCAACAATTTCTTCGTCGTTTTACTGCGGAAATGGAAGAAAAAGGATACGATCCCGAAAATATTTATAACGTCGATGAGAGTGGCTTGCAGTGGAAGTCACTGCCTAACAAAACACTTGCAAGTCGGTCTGAGCAGATTGCACGAGGTCGGAAAGTGATGAAGGATCGCATCACTATCATGCTCTGCGCTAATGCAACGGGAACCCATAAATTTAAAATCCTAGTCATAGGGAAATCCAAGAACCCCCGCTGCTTCAAACATGTGACTACTTTACCCGTAATTTACAAAAATCCAAAAAGTAGTTGGATGGATTGGGAGTTGTTTGAAGAATGGTTTACAGAGTGCTTTGTACCGGAAGTTCAAGAGGAGCAGCGACGTACGGGCAGAAGCGGAAAAGTCGTTTTGCTGGTTAACAACGCGCCTGCGCACAAGCTATCACCAGAGTGCATTGCTGCTTATCCTGATTTCGTCGTTGATTTCTTTCCCCCAAATGTCACAGCGATAATGCAGCCAATGGATCAAGGGGTGATTGAAAAATTAAAACGAATGTACAAGAAAAACGTTCTCAGCGAACTTCTTCTTGGAGATAGTGAAGAAAGCGTAACGCAGTTACTGAAAAGCTTTACTTTGAAAGATTCTTGTTACATGGTATCAGATGCATGGGATACCGTGACAGCAGAAAATATCCGAAAAGCATGGAAGCCGTTGAATATAGGCACTTCGAACGCGCAAGTCTCAGAGCCTACTGAGGACGCTATGAATGTTTCGGAAACGTTGCGAATACATACTCCATTGTATACCCGGTTGTGGTGGATGCGACGAAGATGATACCGCGGCATGGCTGAATAATGATCGAAATGACCCGGGCTGATAAATTTTATCTGACGAGGAGATTGTAGCTCTTACAACACTCGAAGTTTGTTACATAGTTTTTATTATCTTCACGAATTCGGTCGTTCTGCGAATTAGGGAATTTGGAGACAAAGTTTAATGAAATAGCGCTGTTTTCTTTGAATTTACAGTTGTATCCGCCCGACGTGTGTATACATAATTGGTATAACCATTTTCTAATATCGTGCTCGTTTTTTGAAATTATATTCCAGACTCCAGGTTGCCAACGAGAACTGAATCGTACTACAGCTGATGTCTCAGATACTGCAGATGAGGACGACGAAACTCTATTGGAAAAGCCAACAGCGAAAGATGCTCTTGCTTCAGTTAAAATCATTTCAAGGTGGTTGGAATCAGAGAAAAATTCGAATCCTAAGAGTTTGCACGAGCTAAGAAAAATTCGCGCTGTGATTAGAGTCGCGTTGCAGAACGATAAAAAAAAATGAGCCTTAACAACTCTTGAAACCGTAAAAAAAACTCCGCCGCATTAAAGCTTTATTTACATTAAGAAAAAGAAAACTTATGTGTTTAAAGAGTATTATTTTTAACGAAATAGTTGCTTTTAATACGCGTTGTGCATATAAAATGTTATCATTTAATAATAAATTTTATTGATAAAATACAATATTTTTTAACATAAAAAATTTGACAACATTGAAGCGCAAATGAAACATCTCCCAAAACACGTTTTAAAAAAATTACGGTCATCCCTCTTAAGCGCCCTTCTGAAGTGTATGTGCGACGGCCCTGATCAATCCCCCTCCAACCAACCTACTGCCACTGTGGCCAGATTTTGTCCCACTGGTACCATACTGGCAAGTGTGCGTGCTTGTCTGTGAAGAGCCGCGTGAACAGAAGAACGGCAGTATGCTGCATCTCCCTTCCACCAAAGTCGTGTGATGGTTGGTGGAAGGGAGACGCAGCATAGTTCCGTCCTTCTCTTCACGCGGCTCTTCACAGACAAGCACGCACACTTGCCCGTATGGTACCAGAGGGACAAAATCTGGCCACACTGCCTACTGCGTCCCGACGCTCCGCCCTCGTACACTATGAGAGTGTACGCTATGAGAGGTTCCACTGTAGTTCCATACTCGACTCTGAATTGCGTGTTTGCCTTAGTGTTAGCCATTACTCGTTCAAATTGTTAGAATAGGACTGTGCGAACGTTTATTTACACGTAAAAGGTTTACTCCTGATTTAATTCTCAATAAATTTACGTAAACAACAAACGTTAACGTCTTCCAATTGATTTGCTAAAGGTTACAATTCTATTCTTACGACCGGAGTATGTAATCTATGAATTTGTAGGTTTGTTTGTCAGCTGAAAGAGTCAGTACGATACTTTATCGTACAGTATTAACAACAAAAATAATTTCCTTGCTCGTCGATATTAAAGAACCTTCAAAAACAGAGATAATCTTTATTTTTCGTTTTCTATATATATATATATATGTTATATATACATACACGGAGTAAGCCGCGAACAGTATACACTGGTGTACACATGCATATATATATATATATATATATAATACTGTATATGCCAGTGTACACTGTTCGCGACTTACTCCGTCGTACGAGTTTCAATACCACTGCTTGGCCTTGCTTTTATTTTGCGACAATAGTTTCATCTTGACACTGTGCTTACAGAAAACAAGCTTACAGAAATTAATAATAAGATGGAAAGAGTCACTGCTCATGATGTAGACAGTAAACCACGTACCAAAGATATAAAAATACATGAAGATGTCACTTTTTTTCAAATGGGCCTTTCTCAGAAGGTCTTGGATGGTTTAGTTAATTGTGGTTTTCAAAAGCCTTCGCCTATTCAGTTAAAGGCTATACCACTGGGCAGATGTGGGTTTGGTACGTTGAACACAAATGCATGGATTGGTATGTTTCCCTGGTCTTGTATAAAAAGTGTGTATTGAATATTTTTCTTGTAGATTTAATAGTACGTGCAAAGTCTGGAACAGGCAAAACTTTGGTGTTTGGGGCAATTGCTCTGGAGTTGATTAATGTGCTTTTGTCAGCAGTACAAGTGTTGATATTAGCACCTACAAGAGAAATTGCTATACAAATTTCTCAGGTCGTGTCATCAATAGGATCTGAAATAAGTGGTACAATTCATGTTCTTCTCTTTAGATGGATGCTTTGGAAATGATAGATGACTGGCTAATTATTTTGTTTCTCCATGCAGGGTTAAAAGTCGAAGCCTTTGTAGGTGGAACAAACATAGACATAGATAAAGCAAAGCTAAAATGTTGTCATGTTGCTGTTGGTGCACCAGGAAGAGTAAAACACTTAATAGACAGCAATTTTCTCAAGGTTAATCAAATCAAACTGTTTGTTCTTGATGAAGCCGACAAGTTAATGGAATTTAGTTTCCAGAAAGATATCAAGTGGGTATAGTGATACCATTCTTGTGTAATTTAAACTATGAAATATGATTCATTTAGAAATGTTTTGCTTTTAGTTATATATTTTCAAAGTTGCCTCAAAGTAAGCAAGTGATAGCAGTAAGTGCAACCTACCCAGGTCATTTGGAAGTGTTTCTTCAAACATACATGCAAGCACCAGTTTTGACATCGCCTGACAATGATGGACCTATACTTGTCGGACTCAGACAATTTGTGGCAGTTGTACCTTCCCACCCGAATGCTATGAAACAGGTTCAAATAAAAGTAGATGAGTTAGTGAAGATATTTAATACTGTACCATTCAAACAGAGCTTGGTGTTTTCAAACTACCAATCCAGGTAAGCCATGTATCCCTCCTTTGTAGTTGTCAGGTACACAATTGACAATTTTCAGCATTTTTTTATTCATGTATATTATTTTCAGAGCACAATCAGTATGCAATAAAATAAATCTAATGGGTTTCACAGCAACTTATATCGTCGGAAACCAAGACATGGTTAAGAGGCTGGAGGCAATTAAGAAATTGAAAAGTTGCCAATGTAGAATAATGCTGACGACTGATTTAACTGCACGCGGTATAGACGCGGAAAATGTTAATTTAGTTATCAATCTGGACATATCCTCGGACGGAGCTACGTATTTGCACAGAATGGGAAGAGCGGGACGGTACGGATCCCACGGTATTGCGATTTCTATCATTTCGGAAAGTGAATTGCAAACGTTTAGAGACTTACTGGTGTCCGTTGGCGGCCCAAAATTTTACGTTTTCAAAATCCCTGAAGTATACCCACCAAATATCTGGGAAACTGATAATGAGGAGTTTGAGAAATTTTTCGCAAGTTGTGACGAAGGGAATATATGTGAGAGACATGTCTTTGAGTCTGAAAATGGCGAACCGATTATGATTTCTACGCCGTTGTCGCACACGTTGTCTTGCCCAACTAATGGACAGTCAAAGAGTAAAATAAAAGTTAATGACACGTCACATGCTACTTCCTCAAAGAATCCCGGTGCAAAACCAGCAAATAAAGCTGTTAAAGCTAAAAGAGCACTTCAGGAAAGCGTCAAAATACCAGTCAGCAGTTTATTTTCACGCTGTAATAACGAAGACAATCATCAGTCTCCTAAGAATCATAAAAATCCGATAGTAAAAGATTTAGCTTATACCTCGTACCAACCAACGAGTATTCATCGATTCAAACTAAAACCCCTTTCGCGTAAACCTTCTGCTGTGCAAAAATTAAACGAAAGTATTGAATTTGAAGTGGATTTGTCCAATATTCAGCAGGAGAATGGGTCTGACGTAAACATTGACAGAATATTAGAACATTTAATGCATGAAGCTGATACATTTGGAAATGAAGAAAAAAAGGATAGCAGTATGTGCGAAAAAGAATACGCCGATGGTCATAATGACTCATTTATTGAATATAGTTCGCCGTTTGTGGATAATGTTGTTACGGAAGAGTTAAACGATTACCTAAGAATGTATGTAAAAATGTATCGCACTAGTTATGGTGAAAAGGAGATATTCGATGATGATGCCGATCTGTTAAAAAAAGCTACTGCCTGGAACAAACAACTTGAGTGTGAAATTCGTTTATTAGATGATACAGTGTGTCTCATGAGGAATTCGATCCATCAAATAATATATCAAGAATACTACGATCTACTTAAGACATTCCTCACGATGCAAAAGCGGGCTTTCCTCTGTGCATTTCCAGAAATCCGTAACGACGATGAAGTAAATGAAACCTACTTATACTCTGCGAACAACTTAAATACGAATTTCTTAGGAATGTACAAAGAGATCGAAGACTTCAAGAGTTGTTATCGCGTACCAGGGAGCACATTTAATGCACACTTTCCTTACCCTATCAATGAAGATGACAATATGCCAAATTTAATGATGTCCAAAGCTGAAATAGAAGAATATCGTAATGCTCTGCAATGTCTCCGTTCGGATAGGGTTCCAAGGAAGAAGCTTTTGGAAATCGTCGATCTTGTAGCTTTTGCTGACCAAACGGAAATTTACAATGTGGCGGAAAGGGAAAGGAAAAGGAGAAACTTATCCTCTGAATGTGTAATAACGTTTCTACAGAATGAACTGTCCACACGTAAAAATAAAGAAACTGAAACGAATGACGAATTAATCTACGGTTTAAATAACATGCATTTAGAAACACAGTACACGAACACAGACAGGGAAGAATTAAATGCTCCGACAGTGCAGGATAATTCGAAAGATGATAGTTTCGAAGATAGTACTACATCGGAGTCTGATGGTGTTTCAAACAATGAAGGGGGTTCCGAAATGAGCAGTTCTGCGTCACCGATAAAACCAACTGATATAAACGAATACCAAACAAATAATGAATCGTCGAGCTCAGATTCGATTGACGTAGTCATTAGCAGGGATAGCAAAGAACAACTATTGCATAACAAGTGTAAGAATAATCCTGCTGCTTTGCAAAAGCCATCGAAGCGATTTACAGCTGTTCAAACGAATGATATAGCATATAATTGTATTACCTTAACATGTACCAACGTTGGCGATATACCTGTTGTACCTGGAGAATCATTACAGGCACGAAATGATTATCCTGTAAGTTCCAGCCAAAGCTTTTCTCGCAATGATTCGGACTTCAACACAGAAACTTCATATTTCGAAGAGAAGCCTTATTCAAATAATTATGCTGGTCATACATTCAACGATACGGAACAACATTATCCGCAAAATAATCAGACTACTTGGTATCAGCATCGTGACCCGACCTATAATGATTCCACACTTCCTTTTCGAAACGAGGACTATTCCTGGTATCCCGATCATCAGTGGAATCATTTGTTAAGCACAGAAACCGATTACAGTGACGTCAGTAATGTGTCAGACGTACAAGAACTTGAAAAATATTTCCGCGCGTTGAGAGCTCAGACGGACCAATTGCATATGCAGATTTACTATTCGCAGATGTTTCATAATGAGGACTGAAATGCGCGTTGTAATTGATAAATGATAGTTTAAAGAGCGCGTGAAATCCAAGCGAAAACCGAACGTCGTAACGTCATTATCGTTATTTAAAAATATTGCGCTCGATCTTTCACACGATATATATGATATGTAATTGACTAGTCGTAAGTAATGACATGTGAATCGGCCGGTCGTAAAAGGTCACGCGTTTGTAGTACGCACCTGCATAATACATTCAGTGTGCGCCATATGCAACCTTTTACTGCCGATACAATATTACGTCATTTGATTGATCTTTCTCGATAGAGTCTTTTAAAGGCATCGGTTGAAGATCAATCGATTGTTTGCGCAGAAGACTGTTATATAGTTGACAGCATCAGTGAACTAATTAGAGCCTAAGCAAGACGAATTGTACAGTACGACTAAGCTTGTAAATATATTGTCCTATGAATTATGTTTTTTAGTATGTAGCAACAGAAAGGAGCACATTGAAATATGATTTTCCAAATAATGCATCTAATGCATCTTGTTTTCTATACTTTAGATAAAGTTACATAGTATATTCTTTTGAAGAGGTTCATGATTAAACGGGTAAATATTCGGTGCGCGCAAATGCGAGCCCGTAAACGAAACGTGCAGACGTGAAAAAAAAAATCACTTTTTGAACAGGTCAAGTTTAATGCATTACCTGCCCTGCGACAGTATTGTCAAAGTGATTTTACATATTCGTACAGCCTGTATGCCGGTTGCGGACCAAGAGGGATCAGGTTTCTAAGGCGTCTCTCTCTCTGCCGATGGGGGAACGGAAAGGGAAAAAAACACCTTACGAAACTCGTCTCGTGAGAATTCGGGGTAAGCGGCCCGTAAGCGTTGTGTGCGTCCTTTATTAGCAAAATGATCGTTTGAGGGCCCCGCCTAGTACACTTCAGTCGGTGACCACGTGCTTTCGTGTGAGGGAGTCGCTTACTCCGTCGTTTCGCGAGTGTCGCGTCGTGTCAATTGCATTAAGCCCGATTATTACCCCCGCATATCGTGCGTGTCGATCGTCATAGTCGATAATCCGTATCGTCAGCTGAGATAGACGAGCAGCCATGTCGCTCTCCAGGAAATATTTCAAGCGTGTCCCCATTCACGTTGTCGAGGGACACGACGAGGTGGGTTTTTTGAACAAACGCAGTCTCTTTCGTTTGTTTACGTCGTGTAACGCACACGACCGATGGTTCTCGAATTCACATGGCGAGGGCGCGACCATCGTTCCGAATACGTTGCCACACGCATGCGTTGTCGGTTGCAACACGAAATTGCGGAATCGCTGGTCGGGCAAAATGTTTTGCGGCATTTTGAGTGTGCTGGATTGAAGAATTCATGATGTCGATTGCTGTTATCAGGTATTGCCGTTCATCTACCGTTGCCTAGGTTCGAAGCATCTTCCTTTCGAGGGAAATACGTTTTTACATCTGGATTCCCATCCCGACATGCTCATACCGAAGGCAATGCTCGCCGATACGGTTTGGGATAAGAATGAATTGTTCAGGTAATATAACTCTTCCCCGAATCTGCATTATTCGTCGAATCGTTCAATTTCATGTATGTAAATATCGTTTGGGTGACGACAGACATGTACGAACATGTTTGATCACTAGGCGAATATGTTCGTCACCCATACTATCGTTAGGTTACATGTACATGCACCAGTATGTAGTTTGAATTTTGTTTGCCGCGCATGCGGAATACAACTGTACTAACAGTTGCTTTCGATCACGTTCGATTTCATTTTGCCAATATTTTGTGATATTCTGCTGAAAAGGTATAAAACTTTATTATTATATTCCATGTGTTTAATAACGTTTTACTGGCTACTTTGGTATTATTATTATTATATACTAATATGTGTGTAAGTTATGAGAACAGCAATGATCAATATTCATGATTGAACAATGAGGTTACGACACAATTTATTACCAATGTCACGATTTCTTGTTGAATAATTTGTCTGTGCATATTTTATTGATGATATGGTATATTTATGTTGATATTTGTAACTCCCCACGTATTCTCTCCCACATTTCGGCAAGTGCAGGAGGACGTCATTGATGCACATTAACAGGACAACGTATGGAAAACGTTTCGACTACATCGCATAAGCCTTAACATTTATTTCGTTATTGATTGTTTTCTCGTTATTAATTGCAATTGATCGATACTCTATGATAATGCTGTTGGTTTATTTTGTATCAATACTGGCTGTGTATACGTTTTTTTCACATTCGTTTTTGTTGCCTATAGTGAAATTAGCATCGAAAGTTGGATGTTACCAGCCGCCTACGCCGGTCATCTGAAGCACTTGGTTTGGGTGAAACCACCGTGGGCAAACCAAATGGCAGACGGTGCGACAACATTCCTCATCGGCAAGCACAAGGACAGCGGTTTAATAAGGTAAGCACTTTCCCATTTATTTGGATATAGGCGACTAGATACGTCGACCATCAGTAAAATTGAAATTTTTACTCATCGTGTAATGTGTCCGTTCTGTTTACAAGGTTTCGTACATTTAAGTCACAATATCGCATGTTATGAACATAAACAATTTATTAACGTTTTTTTTTTGGTAGATTTATGAAATGTACGTTTATTATCGGGTTAAATCGTGTATGCAACTGTGAGGAAACCATCTTAGGCAGTGAGCTCAATACTGAGAGTAAGTGTTCTCCATAGGCATATAATTTACAATAGCTCTGATAGCATCGACAGCTCTAAATTCACAGCAATCGAACGCTGTGACCCCGTCAGATCGAAATCAGCTGAATGCGCCTGACATTTGGCGGCATTCTGTGTGCCTTCATAAAGGGCACAATCGTCTTTTTAGCTTTCACCTGGTTTGCCTCTCTGGCAAAAGTGAAAGAGCACGCAATTTCTGGCATATATATACCATCTATGAGGTGTGATTAGCAACTTTTGTAATAATTCGTTGAGAATTATATTATTATCAAAAAATGTAAGGGGAAATACTGGTTTCTGCATGCGAATTACTGATATTAATACCTAGAGCTACGATATTCGTTTTAATACGGATACGTGATTTGCTCAATGCGCTTAATACGTTATCCGATAAATTGCACGGTAACCCCGGCATCGTGTCCTTTACGGAAATGCTTATAAAAGTCTCACAAGTGTGCATTCCTGTAATCAGACTGGCGGGTTACAGCTGGTTATCCACTTTCCATGCAAGAAATGTAGAAAGATAATCGTACCGAAACGCATGTTCGTTCTGTAGAGAAAATCGCCGCGCGAGGACCACCCCGGTGGTACCACGGCGTTATCTTTCGAAGAGATAAAGCGCGTATAAGTCGTACCTCTTGCGCACCTTCGCCAGGACAAATACAATCAAGGACGGTCCATCCGTACAGGCAAACTAGACATTAAGGATATTCAGAAGTACAAATAGTACGAAAAATTGCTACCTATTTTGTAACACACTACAGTCCCATAGATAGCACTTTTGGTCTGATTCTTTTTCGTATCGATTGGACCAGAACGAGGATCTATTCCTAGAATTATTACAGTTTTGCGAATTTATCTTGCTATCATTTTTTGTACATCCATTTTTTTAAAACCTTATACTCCAAAGAAATCCTTAATACTCCAAATTAAAATGTTAACCTGCGACAGGTCAAATGTACGTATATAATATACGTAAGTTCGTAGATGCGCGCGGTTGCGCCGACAGCGCGGTAGATAGTGCGCCGGGTAAAAGCTGCTTTCACGAAGTAGTTTGTACGCAAGCGTGCGAGCGTTAGCAAAGCTTATGCTGCGACAGCGATTAGCATAAGTGCTGCACGCCATTCCTCCCTCGTACTTTTCGGAAAGCAGCGCGACACTCGTTTCTCTCCCCCGGCAAGACAAGCATCAGAAAATTGTCGGCAGGTGGTGTAGGTACGCGTACGGCTCCGGTACCAACCTGCATTTTGAGAGCGTCGTCACGTGATCTCTTAGGCCGCTTGCAAAGAGCGGGAAGCCGACGAGCGCAACGACTTTATTACATGATCGTACCTCAAACTCATCCGAGGTGTGGGGACTGTTTCTATCGCTCTTTTTTTCGGTTGTCGTACGAAACGGGGTGTGGCTGGGCGTACGTTCTCGTTTGTCAAGAATAACGTTAATGCAGCGTGATCTAAGCTTACTTACAGAACGATCTAGTTATCGCCTAGCTATGAATGGGATAGGACGGATAGGTAAATAGACAAGCTGTAATGTTAGTTTGTTAACGTCGTGACTTTACCTTTATAGTTATCGTTTATTTCAGTATCCCATATTGTATTCGGTATCGTATCACAGAAACGCGAGTTTGCATTTACCGTGCGAAGTGGGATTTACGTGCGTTGCGATGGAAAAGTCATGCACTATTAACGAGGGTTAGCTCAGAGTCGTTGTTCGATTGCAAAACTGTGACGCATACGGGGTTTCGCAGCGTCTGAGAATGATTCATGAAGTATCTCGGTTTTATCGTTCTGTCATAGCTCTCTGTACTCCCGTCACTTACCGGTATGAATGATTACTCTTTGCGCACGAACTCTGATAGAAACGCACGCGCTTGATTCAGAGAGGGAACGATCGTCGTAGCGGTAATTAATGTATTACCGTTGTCAAAGCCAGAATTCTATACATATTTCGCCATTAGGGACCGTGTAAATCTCGGGTTACATGGTAGGTACCTTATAACTCCGTTACAGGATACACACGACTCTCGGTTTAAATCACTGTTTATCCTTAACAAACGCGATGTTCTCGCGGATGGTAGCCATACCTAATTTCATACCGCTAATAGTTCGACATAAGAATTCATAAATATTCATACGCTAATTACTCCCGACATATTTAATAGTCGTTAGCGTACTGGTTTTACTATGCAGATTCGGCGAGGCACTTTTTCTGCCATCACATGCAAATATGCCGGTTTACACCGCGAAAGTCGTGTGCTCGAGTGAAAAGTCGTCACAGTCGGTTAATTCTCGAAGGCGGTGCGGATGCAGGAGGAAAGGACGGCGGAGGAGAGGAACGATGAGGATCGGTTGCGTGCGAAGGTGGGGGGGAGAAGAAAAGGCAGCTAAAGTAGCAAAGGGAAGCCGACACGGCGATATCTGCCGAGAAACCGGTGGTCGTGATGCAGCGCTCCGCCGGGACTTGAGTTATGTTTCTCGAATTACCGTGGATATATGTTCCGTGTACCAGGGAGTGAAGCATGCGGATTATGCCGCTGTCGGGACTCTCCTCTGCTCCTTCGTCCCTGCCGCCTGTCTCTCAGCAGTCTCGGCCAGTCTCGGCCCCCAAGACGTGTCGTTTAGATCTCGCCCTGTCTCCCGTCGCCGGATCTCGGATCAGCGAAAACTTCTCGAGCATTAGGTTGTTTGACACTCGTGTCACGCGACGAAGACGTCCCGTACGGCAGTGTCGACGATTTTCCAAAATCCGGTCTAAATTATAGTCCCTCAAGGCTGGCCAGATTCGCATAGACTCGTCAACTTTCTCGATGTACCTTTTATTTCAGCCTTGCCCGCATAGTTTATAGCCGCAATTTTCCTTCCATGCAATATGCATGTTTCATTACAATATGACGGGCTCGAATCGATCTTCCCATCTCCGTCGGGGAAAAATGTTCGTCTTAAATCGCAGCGGCGCGGCGCTGCGAGGAGTTCAACGATACGTAGCGCGAGAGACGCGGAGGCAGGCGCGAAACGCCACGTAACACGTGCTATAATTTTCGCGGGCAATTACTTCGCGCTTTCTCGTCGCGCTCGCTGGCCGTGTACGTTACTCGCGAGCGAGATACGTCATTAACGGGGGGTTTATAAATATTGAGAGAGAGATAAAATTAAAATTCAGTCCGGTCATTAATAGCTATCGGGCCGTGTAATCGAGAGCGTTCCGTGAAAAATCTTATCGGCGCCGCCCGATCGTAAGGAAGATCGGTGTCGCCCACATTTACATCGAACTTATACATACGTAATCGCGTATGCCGGTGCAGCTGTCGATGTCCGTCGATCGAGATCCATCGATCGCTGGAAGCCCCGCGGGATACGCGAGTATCTCGCTGTTTGCCTCTTCCCGCCTTATACTCTCGACATATATATTACGTCGTGTGTGCCGTCGTTTAACATATTTTTAACGGGGTCCTCGTCACCGTTCGAAAAACGCGAGAGAAGCAGAGCTTCGAGCTCGTCAGATCTTCGCCGATGGACCTCCGGCGGTGACGGGCCGATTGCACTCGGAAGATGAATATGTTTTTATCGAAGTGTTCACCTGAGATCGATGGCTTTCTTGCTGTGCACTCGACGATATGCGAATTCCGGCAGGAGTGCCATTGCCATCCGGAACGGGCGCTGTATACAGCGGACTGTTCTTGCCATCGTCGTGACTGTATTCCGAAAATACTGCCGACGGTATTGTCAGTTAAATTTCGCGAGTTCATAGAATACGACTTTCTATAATTTACAAGCATTCGCGGCGAAGGATTCTGTTTGTAATCGTCGCAATTATGTTTGAATAAAGTTATCTTTAGAAAACCGAGAGTACAATGGAACAACGTTGTATCATTCTCACGGTACTTATTCGGTAGAATCGGACGCAACGTTTTTCATTTACATTTCGTTAAGCAACTTTTTTTCTCCCCGGCTAATTCTACCGGTAATGAAGTTTCGCCTTAGTCTTCTTTGCATTCATTTTTGAGAAATCCGGCTTCTATCCGGCTTCTATCCAGCCTTCCCTCGGCCCGTCTCGTCCTTGGCGCATCTCCCTTTCGCTACCGTCAAGTAGACATCAAAGAAAGCTAGTCGAGGAAGGCAAGGAAATCGCGACAATGGACAATGGCGCAATAATCTACAATAGAGATCCGCTCAGAGATTCCGTGTCGAATGAATAGAGCTCCTAGGACAATCATCTCGTAAACTCGGTTTCCTTACGCGCCCCTCCCACCTTCTGGCCACAGTGAGCCTTGTCCTTTCCTCCCATTTCGCGTTTCGTGCTTCTACCGTATAGGCAGAATAGGGGACCTCTTTATATACGAAAGTGTTGGACACTTTTTTCGACTTCGAATGAAGTCCTTACGCGTTTCTATTCAACAAGAGTGCCTGATATATGCGTACGATGGAACGATAATATGACAACCAATTGACTGAAACATCTGTACGGCCAATTTTTCGAGTGGCCAGTTCAGGATGACTCAGCCTCGTCCCATATTCTTCTGAGTCCCTGAGATATCCACCGGCAATTGTCGAGACATTAAACTTAAAAAGCGCGCAGTCGTTAAACGTGAATCAGGAAGTCCAGCAGACACCGGGCGTGCGATACTTTTGAAATAGTTCGGCGCTCGTGAGTGCAGGAAGCCACTTACATAATGGACCTTCTCTGTACTCACAGTTATTCCGAAGTAAGAGATATCAGGCATTCCAGGGATTTCTGGAAAAACGGCGCCGATGGCACACGCGGTACCGTCCGCGTCGCGAACCGACGACGACGTCGTAAAGTATTCCCGTTCCTAGTAGTAAATACCTGTCGCGGCTGAGACACGGCTTCTAGACCGGTACTTTGAATGCCAGTATGGTAGAAGCTTGTCGCAGCTTTCGCCCCGTTCGCTCTCGGAAATCCAAGCATGTTGCTTCCATTCCACAGCTTTTTCCCATAATATTTATGTTAATTACCCGCGCCTCGCCTACCGTTATTATCGGCCCCGACTACGTATACATCGTCTTTATAAATGTTGCATGAGCGAATTTATCTTCCGATGGCTGATTTCTTATTTCGAGCAAGGAACACGGTCGCGTCGCGGAGTCGGGGAATATTTATAATTGCGATTGCATGAAATTACACAATGATATTTGCATGGTAATTACGTAATAATATATCGCAAAATTATCTGCGCCGGTGCACTGTACTTACACACGCTGGCCGTGTGGTTAAAATCCTATTAGCGTTATTTCGACGTGGAAACGTAAGGTCGGTTATAAGTGAGGCACTTGACGTTTATCGAGCCGAACGGTTCCGTGGATTCAACGGTCCCTCTAGATCTAGCGTCTCGTACGGTAATAGAATTCGTTCGGATTGAATTTTCCCGCAGCCAGAGGGTTCATTCTTCATCTCGAGTCCGCGTAGAACATCGTCTCCAGTATACTTTCGCTACTTCTTACTCGCCGCGTAGGCCGTACTCACTCGTGTGACAACCTACGCGCCGTGCGGCGCACTACCGGCGCGGCGCAAGAAAGAGAAGAAGGAGAAAAAGCAAAATGCACGCACCGGTATTGCGCCGGATAAACGTGGCTACAAATTAACCGGCATTCCTATTCCCGTTCTTTCTCGCGCACGTCCCTCACCCCTCACCCCTCACCCTCCACTCTCTATCTCGACAGCCCTCCACCTTTCTCCTCATCAATTCTGCTCGTTCCTATCGATCTCCCTACCTGTCGACTGCGGCTCCCATACTTCCTCGTATTTCGAATAGCTCCGGTTCCAGCTCGGTGAACAGCGACACCCTCTCAAAGGTGCGTGGCTGGCTTTACGATTCGCTTCTCAGTTACACGTGAATTAGCCGAAATCACTTTTTGCCGAGGCTGATTAAACGATCCTACGGGCTAGACTGACAGGACTTAATCGTTCAAACTTCACCTGCCGGCGAAGCGCTCGCCAAGGTACGAAGTACCGTTGCACTGGCGCTTTTAATTGCCCGCGGTCGGAAAATATGCATGTTGAAAACGCGCGAGGATAAGTAGCCTTCACCCTGTAATTAAGGTCCACCGCTGTTGAGCATCGTGACTTATTTAAAAGGATGATTTTTATCGGCCGATCTGCCTCTTTCGTACCTACGCTTATCGTTCGCGCGTCCACGTGCCGTTACGTGAGGAATAATTTTTCTCAATCCGCATCGGCGAGAGTGTGAGAGTCCATTATTTCTTTATTTGTACGATGCTCTTGATGAGATCATGCTCGATGGTTGTGATGGATTTCGCACATTTTTGAGCCAGACGTCATTTTTGAGTTATTATCTTTATAATTACGGTACACGATCGGTAAGATCTCTCTAAGCCTCTGTATAAAATTTCTCATGGTAGCCGGGGTGAGTAGTGCTATACAAGTACATGATGCGGAGCAACCTTAAGGCGTGACGAAGCAGATTCGTTCTCGATAACGTACTGAGCCGACATCAATCTGCATCCGCACGTGCATTGCGTGCGCCGCGGTGCATTGTTGCACGTGGTCGCGCGATCGCTATCCATTGTTAGCCTTGATTTCGACGTCGATCAGTTGTCAAGAAGCTGATTATAAACAAGAGCGAGAAATGAACACGGGGAGGTTTACCTGCTTACGGTCTTGAGATTTCTTCGCGTGGAAAATGAACCTTCCGACCGGATTATAACTGACACGGTTTATGGGATAGGTGCAGACGCGTGGTTGGATTTTTAAGCGGCGACGTTAATTGAAAATAAACAAATTATTGTTAAGAGAATCATTGTATTAAATTAGCATCAACGCAGAACGGTACATGTACAGTGAAGTTTCGTAATAGACTCGATTCAAGTATGACGAACAATAGAGATCTTAACGCGCGTCGACGCAGTCTCGCCCATCGACTCTTCGTTTCGTCATCAATCTCCATTCGCACGTGCGTCACGTGCATCCCCGATGCATTCATTTGATTGCAATTCCTAGGCGAACGATGTCGGCAGCCAGTTTGCTACCGGCCAATCGGTAGCCTTGATTTCCGTGGCATCCAATGGTCGACGATGGTATTCTTTCCAGGAAGAGGTGGCCCAACTGGCACCAGAGTAGGAGGACAGGCCGTAACGTAGTGGGAGAGAAATTGCAGTGGATGGCGAATGCAATCGTCAGCCATCGAGCCTTCTTTTCTACTCGACGCGCGCTGACAAGAGGTGGAGTTGAATTAAATGCGCGGCGAAACATGCGATGCGGAATGTTTCGTTACGTTAACAGGCGCAATTTGTACGCATAATTAACGTACAAAGCGCCTTTTTATCTTGAGACTTATCTTAGACACGAAAAATCGGAAGCTTCGCGGAAATAGCAGTTGCGAGAAGGAAATGTACTTATTTGCGCTTTTCGAGCAAAAAGAGTTAGACTTTGTCATGTAAAAATGTGGACAGTGTTCTTTATTGTGTTTCCCCCGCTTTAACGCGTCACGTGAATATTCGTTCGCGGAAATGCGGTATGTACGCGTGCATCTACAGAAATGAACCAGCAACAGGTAGTCCGATGTTTTGTAATGCGATCTATAAGAGAACGAATAATAGCGCAGTTCCCCTGTGGGCTGGGGTATAGAATACGCTCACAGTATCCCCTGCTTGTCGTAAGAGGCGACTTATAGGGGTTGGCCATATTTGTGACTGCAAAATCTGGCCTCGCGCGGTGGTTCGAATCTATGTGTGCTATCGGTCGCCAGAAGTTCGCGGGGCGCATTAGATGTGGGCGTTCGAATAAGAGGCGAAAATTGCATGGATTTTCCGGGCAGAGAGTGCCAGCCATCATAAATCGAGGGGGACAGCCAGGGCGTAGCTTTAGAGAGGGCCCGCGGCGACAGCGGGTCAGGGCCGGCAAAGGATTAGCAGTCGGCGAAGGTGGCACAACACGTCTTGAAGTCGCAGTAGGAGCGTGGGCGCCAGCTGGCATATCACGATCGTCGCCAGGTTGCTCCACATATATCGGAGAGACGGCGGGTTCTCGCTGAAAAGAACAAAAGAGACCGCCACCGCGGTCGTGGACCAATCGCGAGCGGCACGACTCGACCTAAGGTATTAGCATCGACCCCAGCCAGAGGATCGAGCCCTCGATCTCGATCCTCCTACTGCCTCCCTTCCTCTACTTCGCCCTCTGCCTCGCCACGTCGATTGATTCGTTGCGGTTGCCCCTAATTGACTGTTACGTGTACGTTTCGCCTCCGCTCTCCTCGCCGCGAAACGTTCCCTCTCTCGCACTCGAGAAATTCACGCTCTTTTATCGCGATATAAGTACCGATATCGATTTGTAAGTAAGCGCGCCGCCGCGGCGCGTCGGATCGCTCTCTCGCGCGCGCAGAATTAATATGCTCCCGCCTTCGATCTCGATTCTCCGACGTTTCTCTTCCTACCCTCCGATCTCGAACCGTTTCTCACTTCCACCTTCGATGTCGATCAACTCGTTGCCGCCGGCACTAATTGACTGTTAGGCCGCCACGTTTGCCATCGCCGTGAGATTCGAACACACGGATCACGCGGATTTGAACACCGTGCATGCTGTTCGTGTGCCTAGATTAGGATATCGAGTGGGTCAGGATTTTGCGTCCTGTTGCCCTTTTTCGCCACGACGCCTTACCGCTCGACGTCCGATAGACTCGTTCGGATTGCCGCTAATTATCCGTTGCGCGGATGTACTATCGCGAGGTGAGCGCGCACTGAACGTGCGCTCGACTCTGTAATTCATGAAAGTCATTCGTCTTCGTTATCGATATCGACCGACACGGCCGCGGGCTAGTGAATTATGCTACGGACGAGGTATAGGATAGACACATCATCTTGCGGGACAGTTGACAACAAAAGTACCTACTGTCAATTAATTTAGTATCAATTCCCATCAGACACAGCATGGTGACGGTATACCTCAGCCGGCCGATAACGCTGGATGTGATACGAAAGTAGGAATGAGGCTCTCGCATTCCAAGACGGTGGGATAAAAATATGCTATACCGCGTTTGTGATTATGCTTTAGAAATATCAGACTTCCACTCGCGAGCATTTCGCTCCAAACGTTGATCCATCTACCTTCGTATACCTATTTTCCTTCTTCGCTGCCACGTCGATTGATTCGTTACGGTTGCCCTTAATTGTCTGTTACCTGCATGTTTTGCCTCTGCAGGAACGGAGTTTAGAGACTTGGCGCATTAGGTGTCTATGCTCCCTATCCCATGATATTAAAATCAATTTACAACCGTCGGTACAATTGTACAGCTCGATATCCTCACCTCTCACAAAGCTTCGCCTACACCCGGAAAGTTCAGCACTGAAATCCTCACAAACACGGAGTCTGTGAGCCTTTATTTATGTTGCGCTATCGCTGCACGTTCGAATCCATGCACAGGATAATTGAGTTCTAAATCTCGATCGTCCTACTCCTTTTCTACACCTCTGCTTCCACCTTCCAACGCGGCACCTTCTGACTTTAATTGTCCGTTATGCATATGTATCGCCTCCGCGGGCTGGGACTCGAAACCTTCTCCAAGAGAAATTCACGCCACTTTATCACGATACAGATATCGATTTATACCTAACACCGCATCGGGATTAACTCCGAAAGATTAACGCCCTTCCACTTGTCTTTCCCCACCCTCCTCGCAGACGTCAGATCGTTGCTCGCGGCCGTTTCTAATTGAGTGTTAAGCAAATCCACTCTTAAGTGACGCAAATTTAATTACACGCGCGGATGATTGACGTTAGCGATCGCGTGAAACTGAATAATGGTAATTGTGTTCTATCTATTTCGTAGGCGTGCTATCTGCAGATCGTTTTCCATTAGCGAATAGAAGCAGCAGGCAGAAGTGTACTGCGAGAGAGCCACGTACCGTCCCAATGGCGCACAGGATATAAGAAGAGGACGGATAACGAATTCTCCCCGGCATTCCTTAATCGCGTAACGATTAGCATGAAAGATTACGACTTTAAACTCGAACGAGATTTGTAACGCGTAACGACATACCTTGCCTAGGGTATAACGAATGGCCTCACCGAGCAACATTTTGATTGTCCCGTTCTTGCTATTTGCCAGACTTTTTAATCAGCCCGTAACAGTAGCTTATCCCCACGAGAGCGGCCGGCCGACTGTTCACTCGCACGACGATTTAGCGAAACATAAAGTATGTTTTCGAGCGTTCGACGTGTCCTTCATTACTCATTCTGTTCGCCAACGTCGGGCCCTTCGGAATTCCTTAAGTGCCCGGTGCGCGCGGTTTAACAGTTTAGACCACTTGCTAAACCAGATCGACGCTTGAAAAAGTCAACCGGCCCGGGGAAAAAAGGAGGTATCGCGGCGACGTGGCGAGTGGCGAGCCTAATGACAATTAGAGCAGGATCGGCTGGAATTTAGGCCGTTGGGCCCGATCGGGCATGCACGTTTAGCCGGAAGCCCATTAAGCTGGAATTTCATAATGGGGGAGTGTCCGTGCAGCGCAGTATCGATGAGTTATGCAACTTTCGCTCGTTACCGCGAACAATCGTGCCTATCTACGGATACTTGCCTGAATTAATTATTCGCGGCTCGCCGTAGGATAATTACGACTGTCCTTTCCCATGAATGTCAATGCGGGCGAGGGGAAATTCTGTCGGTTCAAGGACGGACGGTTGAGCATATTACGGTTCCGAGGGAGCAGGCACTCTTGCGGAGGATTCCGAGAGACGTATTTCGAATCGTATCAGATGCTCCAAGTATCCACATTCTCGACGCGCGTTTACGAGCCACTTCTTACCTCCCCTACGAACTTTTTCCGGTGCCGCCCGCCTCGTTCAATTATGCAGCCGCGAAAAAACGGTTGCAGCGGTTAAGGTTAAGCAAACGTAACGACGAGTTTCCTTAAGTACAGAGCAAATAGTGTGTCCATACGCAGGCCATAAATATTAAACGAGCGGACAATTTTCGTCCCCTGCGCGTCAACGTCTACCCGGAAAGATACTGTACGAGCTCGGGAACAATCCTTCACGGTGCGCTCGTAATGGAGGGACATTACTATTATCGCGGTCGAATAAATGGCCGGTCGAAAAGGCACGGAACGCTCGAAAGGCGGCTCGTGGCGAATGATAAGAAATAATTACGCGAAATACGTTGTTATACGCAAGACTCGCGGCCGCCCGTTTTATCTCGAATACCAGAGCAGATGCCGGCTGGAGTATTGTGACGCACGTGCCGCTTCGAGTTTTGCACGTAATGCCGGGCAATTACAGATGCGCACGCTTAATGCGAACAGTAATGCATGAGTGCAACGTCGCCCTGAGCATTGCACGCGCATTGCGTTTCCTCCCCCAATTATATTTGATCCGAGCGTATTATATCCGCGTTTGCATGAGTCCTTTTTAGATTCTCGTCCGTAGATATGTCCGTTGCCCCGAAGGTTGAAGGCTGTCCGATCCGTTCGTTGATGATGATGATGATGATGATGATGAGGAACGCGATCGTGACGGATGGAAAGTTAGGTGCATCTGTCCTCAGAGAGTGTGCACGGTTAAGCATTCGGTGCACCGCGAAGCGACAAGTATCTTCGCACTTTCGAACCTGTATTTTCAGCTTCGCGAAGTAATGAAGATTTCATCAATCAAAGTGTTAGCTTCATTGGGAGTCGGATGATTAATAGAGACATCGACGAAGTTTCACGAGTGTTTATTACTTCTCGGACAGTTGCAATTACGCATTCGCAGTAGCTGTCATTTAGCTTCGTCACTTCATTTTTCTCCGACAGTACGTTATTGTAATGTAATTCGTATTTTCATGTATTCGGAGCGGATTAAAGGGGAGCTATTCACTGGCTCGACTGATATTCATTTTTACCGGCGAATAATGGATACACGGTAAACACATAATTTCAGTCACCGCATTAAATGTATATCAAGAAAATGGCACGACTCACGAGTGCCTCATAAACTGCATACTGTTATTACGAGAAAAACGTGCGCTAACACACTTCGCGGTCCAGCTTGGTACACGACACATGATTCATGCAAGCACTCCGTTCGTCGACTACCATTGCGTGACTCGAGTTTTCACCTTTAAATCCGAACAAAAGTATAGAAATAACCTGTTTATCTCTATTTACCGGTCACGTTCTGCATCCGGTTAACAGGCCTCGGTAAAACGATTAAGCTCGGAGTTACGTTATGCAAAGGATCATTTTAGCGGATTGACTAGTCAGTTCAAAAATAGACGCGTACCCCTTACGCGCGCATTATTCCCCCGTCGCGTCGTTACTTTTATCTTTTCACGCTAGTTCACTGCCTTCTCCACTCTCCGGTTCTCGCCTCCGTCGCACCTCCAATCGATTCGCATTCGAATAAAATACTCCGCATACTGGCGGGATGAATAAAAATGTGCCGCGTAAATGTATCCCGGGTCTCTGCTCTCGTCGTCCGCGCTTTGAATGCGCGTTTAAGAGCGTCACGCCACAACGAGTTTACTACCTGACTTTAAGCGTGATCGCTTTGTCACAAGCAGCCTTGCAAGGCTGATACCGGATCGATGTGTATACGTGCGGAGAACGGCTATTTTAACGTGACGCTTAAAAATTTCTTCCCACCAGAGGACAGGACGCCAGACAGGATTGAGAGCTGAGAATGATTGGCATTCAGTGGCTGAAAGGGGCTTCGGTTATGAGAAGGGTGTCATATTTCTGCCTTCGATCCTATCTGAAATGGCAGCCAATTACAGGCGCGCCTCGTGCGTCAGTGGAAATAGTTCGCTCTCGACTAATCAGCGGAGAGAGCCAATTTTTACGCGACAAAGATTCCTCCGGTCCCGCGCGACAATATTATCCCGCGAATTATCTGACCGCGCGCCTACGTCGGCGTGGGTACTGAAGGCACCAGGCCAGTTCTTGATCTCACCGCGACGATTTGTACCCGCGATCCACGTAAGAAGAACGTGCTTTGTCGCACTCGTCGGAAAAGATTAAGTCCACCTCTCTCTCTCTCTCTCTCTCTCTCTCTTTTTCTCCGTCTTTCTCGTGCCTCAACCGCGTCTGCGAAGTTTCGTTGAAGATCCGCGGCCGTCTCAGCCGTTGACAAATGGTCATCAGGGTCTTTTCCACTTACAGCGGAGAGTTACAGCGGGAGAAGGCCACCTATTCCCAGTAAGAGAAGGCCGCGCGACCGTCCTCTGTTGTGCGCGGCTCGCGCGGACTTCCGCGACTTTTTCTCACCCCTCGATTTGCCCGCCACGTGCATAATTGCCGACGAGACGCGTGAAATGCGGCCAGCGGCATTCAGACGTCCGTCAACCGTCGTTGTGCGTAGGCAGACCGAAGGCGAGACGCGAGGGATAAGATCGCGTGCGCTTCTTCTCGACGACGGACGCGAGGACAAAGTGGACAACCGTTAACGATCACCCGCTTGCCCGTTTCCCTTCCACCTTCGCCTATTTCGGTATCCATGTGTCGTGTCGTAACGCGGCAACGATGCCTCGTACGAGATATATTCATATTTGTTTAAGGAAGCGATTCTTCTTCGTTCGCGCTACCGTGCTCCGTAATCGCGGATCGTAACCGAGACATTAAGTGGATCCAAACACGCTCCTACGCATGGTCCGCGGCTTTTAAAGAGGCACGGCTCGAACAATTTGCTCCGGAACCGGTTTGAAGTCTTGATAAGGTTCTGTTCGTAAATCGTTGACGTCACGCGTTCCCAGGATCGTTATTCCCTTATTGCTGTTGCGGATATTGTAAGCGAGTCGGATTCTTTTGTACCGGGCCGATGTGTTGGTTCTAGGTAATGTTCGCTAACTATCGCTTGAGTACGAGTCAATTAATATCGTCCGGTAAGTTCGCTTTCACCGCTAGATACGCGATCGGTCAATATGGCAAGGAGATCGTTACAAGGATCCAGCTTAATGCATCCAGCACACAAACGTATTTAGTTTTCTAGGACCCTCCTCACGTCGACTTACGCCACGGCGTTGAGGGTTCGCTCGGGGAAAATTGAAATTACCTTTCGCGACGTTGAAGGAACCTTTTCTGACATTCTGCGAAAGTACGTCCACTCGTTAGACTCGGGCGAAGAGAGGGAGAGAGAGGGAGAGAGAGAGGCACGCGCAACGGTGCGCCTATGGTGGTGGCTTACGAAGGCGGCGCTGGCGGTGGTAGTGGTGCACTCGCTTGACTAATAAATTCCGCGTGGCTCTGGATGATTTACGATCGTTCTCTCGTTGCGAGTGTATTAGGCCGCGCTGTAAATCTCGAATTCTTCCCGGTGCGGCGCGACGTTCCTGCGGGAAGGGGAAAACCGCAACGTGCGAGACTCGAGTTGGCGAGTGAGTGAATGGAAGCGAAAGAGGGTGAAAGAGCAAGGGGGAAGAGAAACATGTAGACGCGCGCGCGAGAGAGAGAGAGGAGTAGGGGACAGATAGAAGGCAGTGGGACGAGGAGGGAGAGTAAATGAGTAGAAGCGAGATGTTTGCCCGCAAAATCCGCGGCCGGAAATTCTGGAGGGTGAGCAGTGGGTGGGACGCAGACGGGCAGAGGGAGGACCGGAGAGCTAGAGAGAGAAGCGATGATGAATCGTCGGCTTATTCGGTACCCTTCATTCTTCAACAATCTCGTAATTTCAGAGGCGCGTAATTTTCCGCGACATTACGAGCCGCAAGATCGCAGCCTCAAAGGCGCGAGATTCATGACGGTGTCGCTCCGGCCAACTTGCTTTTTTACCTTCCTCGCCTCGCGAACCGTTCCGCCGGCCGATTTGCCTACTTCAAAATGTTAGCGCGACAGATCTCTCTCCCCTTCACACTACATTCGAGACGCTGATATGCCCCGTGCTCGGAAAAATTGAGCGTGACGGGTCCGCTCGGTTACCGCGTGATATACCGCGGATCTTGCGCAAAAAATCGTGTCAATTTATTGTCAATAATAATTCACGTCTTGCGGCGATATTGATTATCGATAATACCCGATCGATCTTTAGGAACATTATAAAAATGACGTGGGATATTAATGTCCCCGAAACGTAAATCATGCAAATGTGAACTAACGCCGGTTGACAGGAAAAAGTACGCGTACGATATAAGCCATTTCAAACGTTGCGACCGGTGTACGCGAGTGCGTGTACGTTCGGTTATCAGTGCCATCTCGTCGATTCTTTTTTCGCCGAACGAAACGTTGCGTGCTCGTATTTTCGATCGGTTTGTAGGAAAAGATACGTTGACTTATTGCCGGCGGTGCATCGAGTTTTCGTTTCAGCATCGGTACCCGTAAGTCGGTACCGCACTGCATCGTTTGCCATCCGCGCGCAAGTTGTTTATTATGCGTCTGTCTTACTTACGCACCATGGCGATTTACGACTGGCACTCTCTGGCTTTTCTATGAACTCGAAGAAGTCATCTCTGCCTTGCGATCGTAAAAGTTAACGATCGCTTTACCCCCCCACACGCGTCCCGAAGGAGAACGTGAACTTTCCGTAGCGCATCTCTCGCGCTTGTCCTTTTCTTCTGCGGAGCGCTCTAAAATGCAAACCAGGTCTTTAAGATTTTATCGGACGAGCACCTTCTTACGTATTCAGTTGCAAATAGCAGGTGAAATTCAGCGGGTTCGTACAGATTCATGCACGGCCTCCGTGGCAAATTATTTTCGCGTTTATCAATTATCTTCCCCCGAAACCAATTATTATCACATTAAAATACTCGACTCATCCTCCGGCGGTCGATAAAAATCCGTCTAAGATCCTGATCTGAGGTTGGATTGATTCTTAGCGCTGCAAGGTGGCTGGAGTATGCTCCTTTTTTAAATTTCTTTGTTTTTCAAGAAGTACATAAACTCGTTATCATGGCTCGGTCGAACGATTTCGGTCGTCTTAATAACCGATCGTAACTAACGACTAATTATCGGCAGCTGTCGATATAATGAACGTCATCGGATTCGTCGTGTCGAATCTAGCAACCGCCTCTCTCATTGGTCAATCAAACGCGTGCCCTCAAGGTGCGCTGCTGGCGTTAATTAGTCACATTCGTTCGAACTCACGCGTAGCTCGTTAACACTTCCCAGCCTACCACTTATAATTACGCGGATGCACGGCGCGCGCTAAGGGCTGAAATAAATCGTGCGGGCCGTTTAAAAATTTGGCCGGAGTGAGTCAATTAGGAACGATCGACGAAGTCTTCCTCCGATATAAATTACACGCGCGCCATAATGCGCACCCCTTAAAATTCACACCGAACGGCAACTGAACTAGCCGTTTTTCCGTCTGCCCTTTCGCAGCCGTCCGCGTCTCCATATAGGCGCGACGTTCTGCGCGCCGCTAATATCGACTGGCTCATTTCACCGTAACCGCGAGCAATCGTCAGTTTCCTTGGCCGACGTCTGGCGAGGCGCTATTTCATCTCGCCGGAATTAATAAAGGTGCTCTCACGCGTGTTAGAAGCTCGCTTTCTCGGACGGCGCGCGCATAACGCGCACGCTTTATTATTCTTCCTTCTTCGGAGAGCGGCCCCGCATCGCAATAACGCATACATATATCCTTCGCCTTCCTCGCTGGAGAGAAAATCTCGACGGGTTCTCGTCGTCGATCGCACGTGGGCGAGGGTGTTTGCCTCGGGCACGGTGGAAGTAGAAGTGGATCGTCAGTGGCTCGACAAACAATCCGTGGCTATTTCGCGATTTGAGTGCCGGCATCTCCTCTGTGCGATATTCCGCGGCCGTTCGAGGGAAAGCAAAAAATAAGGAGAAATGACGCGTGAGTAAACGGGCCCGTGTGGTTAGCATCGGGGCGCTAAACCGTCGACGTACACGGATATTCGATTAACCCCGTGAACCCACCCATTGGCGAGGATAAATTATTCTTTGCTTTTGGATTCCGCCTTCTGTGCATCGGCTCCGTCGCCGTGGCTCGGCGTCGCGATAATAAGATACACTGTGAATTTGTCACTGTCGTCGTTCTATCCTTGCGGACTGGTTAAATACGCCCACGGCGGCGCGTCGGGCCTATGTTAGTTCAGCTCTGACGATCCTCGGGAGGTAACTCTTTCCCTCGCCATATAATATTCCAATACGCTGCGTCGTCGTTTCGCGAGGAGTCACGTGCATGTTTAAATTCGGAAAAATGGTACTTCGGAAAATTCGCAGCAGAAGAAAGCGTAGGAAATTTGCGCTTATAAAGATCGATTCAGAGAAGCAGGAATGTGAAAATCATGGACGCGCGGAACGCAGAATGGGCCTCCGTTCCCTTCTCCTCCCATATTTAACAGAATTTATCTCTGTATCGTCGATTGTGAAACGTCGCCCGCGTCGGATTCTTTTCCATTATTAATGTACCTTCGCCGGGCGGGATAAGGATTATAGATCCCGCGCGCCATTCTCTCACAGCCGTTCTTTCGCTCCCGTCCGTTATGGGTAGTCCGTAAGGGAGAGTCAGTTAAATAAAGAGCCAGGCGGAAAAGTTCGCCATTTGTTCCGCGCGCCTGACAAAAAGGCGGAGACATTGCTGCGCAGGTATCATTAATTTTTTTTTTCCCGCCCGGCAAAGAGCGGGAGGCCGTTTTCTTTGCTCAGGTTCAACGAGGTTGCCGTCGAGCCATATAAACGCTCGCGATACGAACGAGTTCGTCCCGGTTTCTTTGCCACATTAGCCTTTTCCGCCGCGGATCGGACCCGCGGTTTTTCCGCGGGACAACAGAGAATCCTAAAGCATACTTACTCTGCCCGGCGTACCGTCCAACTGCGTCATTCGCGAGTACTTCGGAGGCCCCGAGTGGCCGTCTTGACGAATCGACTCTCGCCTTTTGCAGAGCATCCGGAGTATTTATCGCCGCGTCCGCCGGTGTGCGACATGCCGGCGGGCAATTAATTAACGAAAAATCCCGTTAATTGATCGCCAATGTGATTTATCGCGCGTGACTTTCTCTATGCATTTCCTCCGGCACGCTCGCTCGGCGCGGTGCGACGTAAAAACGTTGACGCGCGGGCGCACGCGATGACATGCGCCTCGAACGTTCGCCGATGTCACGTCCCGAGACACCATTACTCGCACGGCGATTAATTACGAAACCTCATAATAAGAGCGATGCTTTCTTCAGCGATCTCGCCAGACCGAGCTTGATACGGGCAAACGTTTGCGGCGGCGAAAATGTAGATGTATTCATAAAACGCCTACAATGCTGCCGGGGCCGGGGGACGGCGCGATAATTATCTCGCCATTGATTATGCCGTCCTTTTTTTCGCCTCGCACTCCTTTAAAGGCGTGACGGGAGCGTCATAACGACGTTTTGTTCATCTCTTGCGCGTCTTAAGGCCGATACTTGCCACCTGTCGGACGTGCACGGGGCAGAGGACGCATGCGGCGTACGGGTAGGACGGGCTCGCAAGAGCAGAAAACATCGCGATAAAAGCGCCGTGCCAAATACGGCAGAGCCGTCCGGGACATAAAGCTTGTTTTGAGGAATCATTAGAGGCGAAATAAAATGCGGCGCGCTCCCTTTGCTACGTACGCGTCCGGTCGCAAACCGGCGAACGTATATAGCCTTATGGCACCGGTACCTTCCACGTCCACGTCCACGTCCACGTCCACGCCGTACGCTTCCACGCGGGACAAGCGCGTCTCCGCGCCGCGATGTAATGCACGCGTAGTGCTCGCGCTACTGTGTTAAGTTAACTGCATTTTTTCCCTCCGCCAAGTTGCAAATGCCGAGAGTTGCCCCCCCTCGCGGCCTCCGCTCCGCGCGCACATACGCCGAGCGAAAGGTGTCGTCGGGCCACTTGTAACACGCTTCGGAAACGTATCACATTTGCACTCGGATCTTTTTGCCGGCAGCGTGTGCGAAACGCGCGCTTTCAGACACTGCAGAGGTACCTATATCGCGGTAAAAACCTGCTCGATTTTAGATCGTCTCGTTTACCGACTCTTCGTGATCGCTTTACGATACGCGGACGGTCCTTTATTTTCAACGAGTTTTGCTGGCGAGAGGAGTCAGAATTTATAAACAATTAGGATCGAGTGAGGCTGCTGATCGATTGAACCGAAATTCGGCCACGGGAGACGAGGACCTTAAACGATTTTCACCCCCCGACACGTGGCGGCACGTAAACCCGTATGACACTCTTCGATACGCGAGCAGATGATGCTAATTAGGTGTAATTAGGCGTCTGGGATATCGTCGCCGGTGCACCGGCGACAAACCGTTCGAATTCAAACGGGAATAACGGGTGTCGCGATCGTTATCGATAGCGATAGCGTTGGGTAGAGCAGGTCACACACGTGTGCCGCATCGTCGATCGTTTTTGAGATCGTTAACGATTCGTGCGTTGGGCTCTGGTGACCGTTTCGTGTCGCGCATTAATTTCAGCGGGGCATCAGGTGGGGACGGCCGGTTTCGCCTTCGGAAAATTGCGGCACGTTGCAGGCACGGGGTGTTACATAAAGAAAAATAATCATTTCATGCCGGTACACTTCGTACGACAGGTAGAAGGTAGAGTCACCTTACGCACGAGGCGAGCGCCATAAACTAGCCGATTGTCACTACAGGCACCGTAAGCCATACGTATACACTTTCGTTTTAATGCGCTCAACACTGTGCAAACATTGAGATGTATTTGTAGCTCTAGTTATGCTAATGACAAAGGATCCCGGGTCCTTAGCTCCGTTAGTCCATAAAGCCGCGAGCGCGACGTCTAAGTTATAGCCGTTTGTAAGAATTTACGCGCGTGACAACTGCCCTGATCCCACCTATATATTCGTGGATTACTCGATACCGGAGTACGGACGGCGGAGGCTTACGCGTATCGTTCCCGTTTCCTCTAACAATAAGACGACGATAACTGACGAGAATGTTAATCCTGAGAGAGCTCGTCCTTTGGCCGGGCGCGGATAGGGAGTGCAGCGGGGCTAAAAATAACGACAAAGAATTTTGATGGGACAAAGGATCGGACGGATCGTTGATAGTCGCACCTGTCGCGCGACGATGATCGCCTGCGGAGATGCGTAAGGTGCGTAGCTGTTGTGTTAAAGGCGACGATCGGACGATGAGAAAAAGATACGCAATACGGTTGCGCGATACGTTCGGCCCGATCTTTTATTTTCTTCCCTCGTTTTTCTCTCAACTTCTCCCTCTCCCCCTCTCTCTCTCTCCTTTTCTCTGCATCACGTTCGTCCACGCCTTTCTTTTAAGGCTACGAAAATCATTTGATCGTGCCATAAAATCACGTTGACGTTTATTGCCGGCCTGCATCGTCTTGCCGTCGTCTCACCATCTTCGCGCACAGTCCATTTGTAAAACAAATGCGAACTCGTTCGTTCGCTCGTCTCTCCTCGCCGCCTTAAGGTTGCCGTTCGCAAGGGTCCCCCTTGGAGAGATACCAGAGACCAGAGACTCTTAAAACAGCTAGAGTGACGCGTATTATATACGCGCCACGATCGACATGTGCGGACAACCCTGCGTTATCCGCTCGATCCAAGCTCGTGAGAGTAATTTGCACCTCGGGTTTATCTCTCGCGAGAAATCGCGCGGCGCCTATTTTTAGTCCGGATTTTTTTGCTTTAGCATCACACCTCCCGTATGTCGGACGCAGAGCATCTCGGTTTACTCGTCGCTTAGTCGTCGTAAATTTCATTAGAAAGCCGCGGCGAAGTTTCGTCCAAATTTTTCGCGAACGGAATTGATTCAGGCAGGCGCTAGTTTCCCATAGCTGGCTTCGCTATTTATTATCTCTATGGCAAAGGTTAGGCTTACTAAAGCCCAACAATGGCTGCGGCGCGCTTCCAATCGCCCGTCGAAGACAATGCGCGAAGCCAGCCTTAATGTCACAAGGGCGAGCGATGCATAATTTATTGAGTTGGCTCTCGTTTCGCGCTCTGACTCCTGCACCGCCTTAGAAGTCGTTTGCGTATGTGAGAGCGAAAAATGAGAGATCGGTTGCAACTGAACAGCGTCAAAGCTTGTTTCGTTTCCGTTGCCTGAGGTCCATTCTCAGGCACTGTCAATGAGACACATTGCAGCCGAACTATTGTTATCGATGCTACACAAGGAAATTGTGAGTATTTGTGTTACTAGTATAGTAGGTTCTCGGTATCTGCGGAATTCGCATCCGCGGTTGCCCTGGGTCCGAAAATTTACATGCAAAAATGTTTAACATGAGGGGCACCCCTTAAGAAATTTTCGATTTTTTCACGGGCCTCTCACGGCCAACCTATCAGTCCTAACATTAGTTTCATATGCACACGTGCGTGTAAAATAAATTGAAAATCGAAGATTTACGCGTACATATTATACGCAGGAAATGAGTGCATTGAAATTATGCAAACCGGATGGGACAGATATTACGGTTCCTTGATATCACGGACGCTTCAGCGAATTCTGTTAAGCCGTTGAAGTAAGCAGAAAGCCAGTGGAAATGAGTTAATGACACGAGTCGTTGAGCGAGAAGAAAAGGATACCAAAAGAAGAGACGACCGTTGCGAGACTTACCGCGCGTCCGTCGCCGCAAATTAATTAAGGTGGTCACAATTAACGGTAATGAAAGGGAATGTTTCAACTGCCCCGTTTCTTTTTTTTTTTTATTTCAAGAATCCACCGCGGCAAGAGGTCTACCGGGCACGTTCCTTAATCGCAATTAACCGACTGCGAGAGTAATTAAGACCGAGGACCGCCAGCACCGAGTGTAGAAATGAAGAAAAGGTTCGGTTGCGCGACAAAAAAAAAAGGAAGCGCGGAGAAAGGGGCGCATCGCGGTGGCGAGGGGGGATGGCCGGGAAAGGATAGGAGAGGAGAAAAAATGAGACGGTCGCCCGCGGAAACCCCATAATTAAGGTGTCTTAATTGGATACCTTCGCCCTGCCAATTATCCTCGAGATTCTCCCGAGAAATGGCGTGTCTGTCAACCCCTTGAGGTGTAAGTGGGTCACACCGCTCGATACGCGCCATTATGCAGATGCAAATCCATGCATGCAAGCTCATGTACTCCGCGGTGTCTCGTGGCTCGAAATTTGCGGGACCCGCGTTCGACGTAGAGCGTAGACGACCTGAGCGTGAAGTTGTAAGGACTGATATGATCTGCGAAGTTCCTTTCGAAGGAGGATGACGCCGATCGCGGATATCCGCGTCCGGATGTCGAGCGCTTAACGATTGTGTCGAATGGTGCTTATTAATTAACAATTAATTATCGTGCAATCCACTAATTGAGCCACATCGTACGGTTTGTTGCGACGTGTCCTTTTTGCATCGACGATTGAATCGAAGCGGTTGTCCTCGCCAATGCCATTACATTTTTCTGCCGAACTTCCGCTCCACATCGCCGGTAATTTCCTGCGGATAATATTGACCGCATCCTTCGTACAATTCCTCGGTAGTTGGTAATGGTTTTTTTTTATTTTTTTATTTTTTTCTTGTAATGTTACATTCGGAACCGGGTAATAGCGTCGATAACCATCTGCGTTTTCGTTTCTCGCGAAATAAATTGTGACGTTCTCCCCTTTCACTATTATTACGCGTAACTGGTGAAACGACGTTGTTCGCAGGCACTGTGAAAGCGAGTGATCGCTACAAGCCCCAACAACGATCGAGAAAAGTTCTTATGTTCGTCCAGAATTGAAGTTTTTCCAAGAAATATGCCCTTTTGGGGATTCGCAGGAGGTTCGCAAAAAAATCAGAAAAACGTAAAGCGCGTCGTGAAATTCGCAATAGTCTTGAGGATATGTTCAAAAATATGTGAAAAATGATGAAACACTTGTTTACCAGATGAGTACTACTCGTCCTGCTTACTGTACAGTTGCGCGGATGGTGTGCGATGGTAGTTTGGAAAACGGTGTAGATGGAGCCGGCGATAGAGACATAAATTTATATTGCGGGCCGATAGCGATCGTTTATTTAAGAATAATTTCGCAGCGTTTATTCGGGGAACAATTCCAAGTTATATGTTTCGACGACTCCAGCCACTTGAGCTGCCTGCGAATTTGCCATTTACCTTGTGACAGCTGCCGCGTAACATTTAACATTTAAGCCGTAGATAGCGGGAATGAAATGTGGGTGGATCGTTTCGTGTAATTTACCTCGCACGAATCGCATATCAGATGAATTTATCTTCCGCGGGTTACGTCACCCTAGAATAACGAATGGACTTCATCCTTGGCGATCGTCAGTGCCTTCGGTTTTCGACGTGCTGCATTAATTGCAAACGTTGTTGTCGCTAATTAACCGTATGTGCGCAGCTGAATGTTTCACACTTCACGTCAACTGACAACGAACGTTTGTACGCGCGAACGACTCTCGGCTTTGCATAAGGTAACATATCCAATTAGACGGAGAATCACCGGTCGTGAAGCGGAAGTGTCATTCACAGTCTTCGCCTTCTTCGTGTTCCCTCTCGGATCTGGTAATCGTGCCGGGCATAGAAGATAATGGCCCCGTTTTCTCACCTCGCGCGCTTTGTCGGAAATGTCTCCTTTGCCTTTCAGCCCTTGTTGTTCGCGCTCGGACGTGAATAATGCGTTTCGCGTAGGGTGAAATATTAAGGGGTACGGTTGGGTGGTTGCTGTTTGATGAGGAAAGGGTTTGACGTCTTGAATACGTTAGCGGCGAATTATGGAGTCAGTATTACGCGAATTACAGTGCGTCGTATGCGATATTTTTTATTTTACTCCGACTGAAATGACGTCGATCGTTATGTGAAATTACTAGTCGGAAGGAAAGACACTCTTCTCCGCCGACTTTCGTATGAAACACCGATGCTATAATGACGACGTGAAAAAACGTCGCGACCGCATCCGGTCCGAAAATATTCCCGACGGCCATCGCGATATTTCCATGAAACGGATAGGTGGCTATCACCGATTTATCGCATCCTGGGAGTATGCTGGGCCTTCTCCTATCTCAGAGAATCAGCTTCTTCGCGGAAGCGGGTAGAAAGGAGGAGGGCGTAGGTCGCGAGGAAGCGATATTTTTCGAGGACCCAGACTGAACGGTACGACCCCCGTGAAGGTGAGCGAAGAAGGCGCGAGCCTGTACGTGTAAAGAATCGTACAACGAATCCTATAAACAATCGTGTAAGAAACGACGAGTGCCATTCGCCGGAACGCCTAAACGCTCTGGCCCCCCCCTAATTAAGCGATAAGTAGCGCCGTCGACCGGAAGAGACGCGGGGGAGGGCACTGGCCAGATAAATCCTTTTTGCCCGACCAAGATTTGCATTCTTTTATTCGTCTCTCCTTCTTCACCTCTACGCCTTCTTCCGTCGTTTCGACCGTTTCTCGAAGGCGGTCTATCGACCACTACCCGACTTCGTTCCCAGAGTTATGGCTTCCTCTCGCTCCACGAATTTCAGATTATTTTTCATAAAGCGTGATACATGACGCGCCTTGCCTTCAATTTTTTTCCTCGCACCTCAAACACGGGCGTGGCCGTGTACTCGCCAGAGTTATTGTTTCCTGTCATCCGGCAATTTCAGTGTGTCCTCACAGTCTCCGCGGTGCCGCTGTGAACTTTTGCCTTCTACGCATCTCGCTCTTCCGGCCTCGGCACATTCTCATACTGCGTCTACTCTTACAGTATCATCGGCCTCTCCCTGTTTTCGGCGTTCACAATTACATCGCGCGTATCTCTTGTCGTGGAAACAAAGCGACTTATCGCTGCGTGATGTCGGTGTAGGTTGTTCGTACGAATTGCGTTCTTGATCGCCCCGTGGCCGTTTCCACGGACGATGAAGGTAGGCAAGCGGGAACGCAGGCAGGTAGGCAGGCAGGCAGGCAGGCAAGCAGGCAAGCAGGCGGGCAGGCAGGCAGGCAAGCAGTCGGCGGCGGGGCGAGTGAATCTGCGAAGGTCCTCCGCAGACGATAGCTATCTGTATTCATTACCGCGTATAAAATACGAGATTAATTGCCGCGATACTTTTTTTCGCCCTGCCCCTAACACGAGACACCGGACACCCTTTTTCGCGCTCTATTCATAGGTCGACGCGAATCAGCAAGAGGCAAGAGGAGACGAGTACACACCCGTTGTTCGAGCGTTGTTCCGGCTCGACGACTCTCCGCTTCCAGAATGCGATGACGATACGACGTCGTCGTCACGATCCAACGATCCTCGACGACGATGTCCTTCGTAACGCGCACCTGCCCAGGCTCCAATTTCCTGGTGGGATCGCGGGCTCGACGTTGTCAGGCGTGGGCAAGATATCCGCATCCGGCCCCGCGAGGCTTTTTGCCAACCTGCGAAACGGACCTCTATCGCGCTTATTGCCCTTACCGTATGATTTATTAATATCAATAGGCGGCCACGGCGTTTCGCCGGAATTATCGTCAAGTCGCAGGAGTGAGATTCGCGCGTACGGTCATTCAGCGATCGAACACACTTCTTTTGGTCGTCGGAGGAGTTGTTTATGCTCACTGTTTATTTTTTATCAGGACGAATCTGCGGCTGTAAATTGTGCAGGGTGCTCGAAACGTTCGGCGAGTATCTTTACATGCGGCCGAGCAGGGCGCGCGCACATCCGCGAAGCGGGATATGAGATAGTAAATGAAAATGGTCTGCTTAATAGCGCGTATTTCAAAAGATAACGCGCTGATCAGTTAAGCGTTGTCGATGCGAGTTAAGTGGATCGACGGCGTGCACGAGGTCGTTCGGGCGATGTGGTTTAGGTGTCGCTTTTATGAACGACAAGATCCGGAGTGTCAATTTTATGCGCTGGGACATAAAATTCTGACGACTCTGTCCGACGGCGACACGCTACGGGGACCGAAGTCTTAATTTTCTCATTAACCGCGCCCCACGTGCAACGATCTCTCCCCGTGCTTCGCGCGGCAGCCGGAAGAAACGGCGGCAAACGTTACATTTCATCGTAAAACCCGAAATTACGGCACAGAAAAATATGCATAATGACGAGGCGTGCACTGCGTCGGTCGTAGAAGGGAGGACGTCGGAAAAAAAGATGGGAACGCATCCGTATCGAGGGACCGCGTCCGCAGTAGCCGCGCATGGAAAATAGTGTCTACGCGAGCGACGTGAGCCGAGAATGCGGATGAGACGCGCGAGTATCGTGCGAGTAACAAGTTGGCAAATAACAGATCCAACATAACGGCCGGTCAAATCGTGCGAAGAACTGTCCGTAACAATTTTACTCGGATAATGATCCTGGATGTGCGAGAGCCGCCGCGGCGAGAGGAGGAAAAAAAATGTTCGGCGGGGTATAAAAATCGGCACGGGAGGAGTTACGGGGCCCCTCTGCGCACGTAGTCGAGTCCGGTCGAGTCTCGAGAGTCGAGTCGAGTAGAGTCGAGTCGACGGCGGAGCGGAGCGAAGGGGGCGGGAGGAAGCGGCAATTTATCGAAAAGAGCCGGTGGCTCTAATATACCTTAATAGATATCCTATCGCCTGATTGGAGTACTTGACGGTCACTAGGCGCTGCCCTAAGTGCCGCTGTATTGCGCTCCGCTCGGAACTTGGAGAGCGGCGAATGCACACTATTAGAGGCTCCGCGCATCGTTTTACTGCGCAGTAAATGCAGGTATAAGGCGCGACTTTTAAATTCACTTACGCCGCGCGCTCAGCGCCGCGGAATTAAAACGCGAACTTTATTGCGCCCCGACCGGTTTTCTGTCTCGCTCCGGCCTCCTCGCCTCCTCGCCTTTCGTTTCGTTTCGTTCCCTTCGCCGCGCGGCCGGCCAATTCTGGCGCGAGGAAGTCGGAAGAATGGAAACGGGCTTCTGGGAGATTGTGCCCGGCGAGTCGGGGGTATGCTGAAGGTATGCGCGCGAACCTGTACAAACGGACAATAGACGATCCGCTACCGCGTTACGTATGGATTTGATAGATGTACTTATTGTGCGACTTAAAAGGCTCATTGTTAATCCAAACCTGCTCGACGGCGGACGCGTTTGCGAGTATCGGGAGCCGGCTGCGGCGCGCTCAGGTGTCTCTTATCTGCCAAGAATTTTAATGTCGGCAATATGTTCTTACATCGATCGCCAATTGCTTTCTGTCCGTGGTCACTTTGAACGCTGCAATTGGATTATGACACTAGGTCGTAATGTACGCGCAGGCATATGTATTCTAAATTAGATAGGCATCTTGCACAAGGGGTCAGCGCTTCGTTGTTTGCTTAAAGCGGAAATGTAATTCACTCGAATTATTTTCGAATCAAAGGTACGGTATAACGTAAGATATACGCCGTACGGGCGCTGTAATTTTCCGCGACAGGTGATGGATTGCGTTTAACCACGGAGACGTGTGGCAAAACGGACGTTATTAAAAATATATTATTGCCGGCCGCGAAACAATTTCTCGAACGCGCGCGACAACGTTAATGCGCCGCGAGTTATGCGCTCGCGGGATCTCTTAATATCCACGCGACAGGCAGTGCGGTGCGAATAACTCGCGAGCGTCGCGGCATAACTTTTCATACTCCCAGCCGCTCGTCGGATTTACGAAGCAGGCAGGCGCGCGCGCGCTCATACGTACAAACACGCGGCGAAGCCGCTCGCACGACGCTTTACGCGATTAATCTTCGCGTCGGCAAAATTATCCGCTACGTGAGATAATTTCTCAAAAGCACAATGGCCAAACGGTAATCGCTGCGCGTGTAAACGCGCGGCGCCACGAGAATAGAGCGTAAGAATATCGCGGAATCATTTTTCAGGCAGCCCCTAGACGACGACGGCGACGCGTCGGATTTACGAACTGCGCGCGAGAGCAAGGATCTCTTCATTTGCCTAGACTGCCGGCAGTAAGATCCGCGCGATACGATCGGCGATCGTCGGCGAACAATGGCGCGAACGTTGCATTACGCAAAGCTGCCACGAATTTCGCAATTCCGCCTCTCTCGCGCCCGGCAGATTTGTGGGTGGAGTTACCACGGCGTCCTGAGGTTGTTACACACTTCATAAGAAAATGGCAGATTCGTATCGCGTACGAGGGCAACGAGTTTGCGCGGCAGTCTCGACTTTTTCTCGCGTACGATCGACGTGCCGTGTGTCTCGCGAGCGAGCAACGGGCGAAATATCCCATCGCCGTCGTCTCTCGCCCACGGCTTTCGGTTTTTTTCGCCCGGAGAACGTCGGTGACGACATCTTTGCGTCGCGGATTCTGCTATTGCAAGCGGTCACGCTCAGGAAACGACCGATTACGCATACGCCGTATGAAATATCATGTGTCGCGTACTCGCGTGAAAATGCGACATCATTGCGGAGTATTAATGAATTTTAATGAACGACGCTCGCAGTGGGGTCACGTCTTTTCGAATTTTTCTCACACGCGATTTCTTTATCGGCGGTAAACTTCTGGTCCGCCCCACGCGTTACCCGTGCATACGAAAAAATCGATTGAAACTGACGCGCATTTTCTCTTCTACGGGCTTTACGAGCGGCCGGGACATTAATTCAGAGTTTAATCGATGCGCGCGGCCTTGCCGGTAGACGGAGATCTTCATTGACGATGGACGATGACACGCAACTCGCGCGGTAAGGAAGAGTGTAATCGGGATGTAACGGCGGTGGAAATAACAGGAAGTCGTGTAAGGCGTCCACCTCGATTACCGCTTATAGCCGCGAAAATGATATCGCTTTGCGCGTTACGATAAATCGACATCGTCAATGGACGGCCGACAGGTCTTTGAGCTCAGGTGCCCGCGAAACTTCATTGTTTACGGAGGTTGCGGCTGCCTTGATACTCTTTCGTGAGCGCGTCGTAATAATATGCAATTATGAAAACAGCTGTTCGCCGGCAGATTGTACGGCAGCGATACAACGTTTAACGGCGAGCTTGCCACTCGACAAATAGTACGTCTTACAGCGTGAGATCGCAAATCATCGAGAGACGGATCACTGATGAAGCATATTTCATCGGAATTTCCGCATAAATCTTGCAATTATCACCAATCCTCAATTGCACTCCAATTTACAGCATTTCTACTCGAGTGTCATGGCGTTGGATCACTCATTTATCCAATTTTTCTACAATAAACCTTGGCAACTTTAATCGATATCACTCGTTACCAGCCTCTGTCCTCTGTACCGTGTTAATAATCATTACCGACAACCATATTGATTTGCCAACGACGCACCAATATATCGTATCAAAAGCACCCTTACATACGTCGACGCGTGAACAGGAACGATCGATCCGCGGCGAAGACGACACATTGCCACCTTCGCACGACGTTAATTCAGCAGCGGACATTAAATCACGTATGCCTTCTTCCCCGGGGCTCGTGAGAGGAGGCTACGATTTGATCGAGTGATCGAGGAGAAAAAAATTACGGGGTTAGGGTGGGTTCAATCAATTTCGCAAACGCGCGCGCGCTCCACTCTTCGGCGAACATGTAATCATCTCGATACACAATCGATAAATCGTACCGTGGGGGTCCGTGGGGTTAGGGTGGACGGGTTGATGGGGTACAAGCGGGGGTGGCCAAGGGGGAAAATCATTCCCTGCCTTCTACCTCGTGCAGGAATGATGACCGATAACCCACCCGCGCAATGAAGCAGCCTACGCTCTGTCTTTCTCGCTCTCGCTCTCGCCTGCACCTTCGTCCACTACTCTTTCTTTCACGAAATATGCATGTGTGTGTGTGTGTTCGTGTGTCTGTACAAACGTGCCCGTATATTCTTGACCGTGCTGCGGCACGACGGGCATCGGTGAATGTACACCACATCCATCAGGACGGTCACTATCGGTTGCTCGTCACGTTTTATTGCGCGCTGCCAGTAGCCAAGGCAACGAACATTGATTTGCAAGTCTGTCTCCCGAGATGGACACACCTTTCCGAAGTCGTATGCGTATATTCTTAGTAGCAGCAGATCTCACCATCGATACGTAGTTTATCTGGTTGCGCGAGCGTTGTAAGGGCATTTGTCATGAGTGAATTCTTTGACGAGTCGTCGCTGACTTTTCCTGGGAAGAAATCATTATGTTAGGTCGGACACCGGTGACCGCTGCAATATCCTGACAAAATCTGTGGAACTTGGCTTGCGAGATGAGTTCTGCACGTCCACGCGTGGAAATGAGTTAATTACAGTAATAAGCTGGAAATGCCGAAGCGTGTCGGGGAGTTGAAAAATGTTTTTACGAAGCACACACAAGAGAAGTTGGGGATTTTTTGTGGCCGAAGTGCAACTCCGGCTTCTAGGAGTTCTCTCTACTTGTGTGGCGAGAGATCGTGCGTACACAGAGTACGAATTAACTATTTGCTACGGTACCGCGCTCCTTCGGCACTTTAAACTTCCTTGTTCTCTTACCTGGCAGGCATCCGCGAGCTGCTGCCCTAGAAATCACAGTGTTTCGGACCCTGCCTACTTTCGTATTATCGAAATTACTAGCGAACCGTTCTATTACGGCGTCGAAAAACGAAGCCTCTCTGCTGGAAACAAACTTTTCCCTTTGTTCTATCGTACTGGAGGCCTCCCATGGAGGATGTAGAATTGATGAACGTCCAAAAATTTGCGAACACAGAAACGCTGCTGTTAGAAAAGTTCTTTTTTTTCCGTATAATGATCGTCCATGTTCTGTTGCTCTTTCGTACGGTAGCACGTTACATGGAGGATAGAGGACAAATTGAATCCTTCGTCGACAGGACCCAAAGAGCCGCCGTGAAAGTCTGCCACGGACGATGACGTTCGTAAATTTAGGTCGAAGAACTCACGCTCTTCTCACGTTCGGCTGGCCGTGTGCGCGCTTTGAATATCCAGCGAATCCTCCCGCAACACACAGGACGAACGAGCGAGGCTCGTTCTGAAATCGTTTTTTTGCTTCTGCCGAAGAATAGGTAGCGTTGAGAATGAGAAGTGGACGCGGGCCGGGTGTAGGGAATAAAGGAGGAAGCGTGGAGGGCAACGGAGAGCAAAAGGAAGTAGGGCGGAACAAAGAACAAAAGTGGGCGAATTCCCGCTCTCTCGAGATAAAGAAGAAGAGGAGGGCATGTTAGCACGGATAGAATGAGAGAGAGAGAGAAATCGGGAGAAAAAGATAAAGAGGAGGACGAGGAGAGACAAAGTGGGAGTAAGAGGCAGACGAAGCAGAGGATTCAGGTTCAGGGAGGATGAAGGAGGATAAAGGATGAGGAAAGAGAAGAAAGGAGGAGAGATGGAGAAGAAGAAGGCCGGTACTCGCCGTGGTTCGGCAGATATTCGCCGACTAATTGAATTTACGAGCTCGCCAGGCAACCGACGTGGGTCGTGCCGGTCTTTGGACCAGATTCAGTGTCCGTTCACCGCCATTAGTGGCCGCTCCTCCTGATTCCTCGAGTATTCCAGGACGATAATCGTAAGTTTCGCGATTATACGAGAAACGGCCGAAAACTTGGTGGCCCCGCGTACGTGTCCGTGATATTTGATACGATACGGCCGGTGACGGTGGTTGGACGATTTTGCACTTTTTCGTACCTCTCCACCTCGATGCGTCTCGCCACGTTCTCCGCCGAGCTCATGGATCTTAGGATTCGATGCCAGTTTCGCCCGGACGTTGTGACGAATGTTAAGCGCGATCGTAACGTCGTACGGCATGAGAATGTAATATGGGCTCGCCACGGAAATTAGTGTTTTGTCGTTGCACCAGAGTCGTAGGTGGTCTTACTTTCTTATACGCTCGTTGATCGGCCCGATTGGCTTCGTTTACGATGCAGGAAGTTACGGGCAAACGAGCGGCGTATCGGTTTCGCTTAAGAGTCTGTTGGTAAACTCGAAATTGAACGGTAAGTCGAAAGCTAGTGTGCGCGGAACGGCAAAGGAGAAGCACGCAGAAAGTTTACGTTTCCATCAACCTGATACTCAATTATCGACAATGCTCCGATCGCATATAATCAAGCCGCATTACGACATGATGCGAGTCGAGAGAAGAGAACGCATCGGTCCACGCGCGATCTTACGCGGGTGTTCGAGTCATACAGCGTTCGTCCGCCGCTTTCCGACAGGAAAAAAGACGAGCGATTTTCAACGACCCGCGGAGTTGAGAGTTCGTTGCACCGGCGTAATTCGACGTTGCTAAACAAACCGGAAGTTTCGCCGGATCCCCGGCTGCTGTTTCACGCTTAACAGCGCACTTCCTGGCCGAATTTTTTCCCCTGCCTGTACCTTTTTCGCTGATACGTAACTCGGACGGGCAGGCAGATCGGTTCAATGGAAGGAAACCGGTCCTCGTTTGTTCGTGAATTCGCACCGACAACCGGTATAACTAACCTCCCTTAACGGAGGGCGTGCGAGAGCGCGAAATCGAAGAAAAAAGATCCTGCCGGGCACCAGCCATCACCTTCGCTCCCGCTGGATCTCAGTTCTGTAATATATTCACGTAAATCCGCCCGATCTCAGAATCAGCTAGAAGCATCTAATGCTTAAAATACCCTCGACCTCGTGCCTTTCTTTTTCTCCTTCAAGGAGTGTGGGCCAGAGATCGTTCATAATTCACATATTTTACCGACACAGTCACGATTCCTTGCGACGAATAAAATTTCATCAAAATGTTCACGCGACTCGTTCGACGGAGTACTAGACCGACCAAGTCTTATCTTCTTCCGAACAATCACGCTCCCTCTTTCACCGATCTGCTCGTCCGCCAGCATTCAACGGGGTGTTTTAAGGGTGGCAAAGACGCGACGTTTTTTTTCTCGATTCGATCGAGGTGTTCACGGATTCTCCCGCACGGAGGCGAGGTGGCTTTTGTCCCTGAGTCCTCGAGCCGACATTTTCGGCGGCCACTGTGCACGGCGCATCGCGCTCGAAAAAATACAAGGGGCCGGCTAAGGGTGGGTGGGGTGAGTGGGGGGAGCAGCGGAGAAAATGGATGGATAGAAAGTACCGGCACTACCATGGAGGCATTTGTCGAAAGAATGCCGACGCTTTTAGCGCTTTTCCCTGAGTGACTCAAAGCAGCTTGGCTCTCTTTTTCTTTTTCTCTTCCCCCTTGCCGGGGTGACTTTTGCTGACGCAAAACGTAACGCGGCGCGCCTAGGCCCCCGCACGTACACTTTTCTCCTCGCCGCTCTCCCTTTCTCCCCGCCTCTACCTTTCTGCCCCCGAGCTTTCCCGACATTAAAGTCTCACGGCGCGGCCGCCTCTGTCCTGACAAAAGCAACGTATGGTTGTTAAACGCTCGCGTTAACGTTAATAACGATAATGGACTTGCGACGGGAAATACGGGAGTACTGAGAGAGAAAGAGAGAGAAAGAGAGAGAGAGAGGGGGGGGGGGTAGGAATAGAGTGAAAGGTTGACGGGAGATGTTAGATGGGTGGAGGATGGGAGTGGCAGGAGAGACGACGAGGGAAGAACGGAAAAGGAGAGTGACGGAAAAATGGGAAAGGGAGAATGTCTCGTTGCCGTATGTTTCCATCGGCAGCGTCCGTAATTAGGGAAAATGTCGTTGCGTCATCAATTACCGGAGCTTTCGGCCTCGCCGCGGAAATTAACGAGCGCGCGGAAGGAGAGGCGTCGCGTGAAATATTCGCGCGAAAGGCGGAAAGTTCGTCGCGACTATTATCATCTTCGTGCCGGTGTTCCGTGTACGGCAAAGCTTGGCTCAAACGAACATCCCCACACGTCCGCTTCGTGCCTGCGATTTATTTAATCACTGCCTTCTGAGCGTCATGTTTTCTGACACTCATAACCTACAGTCCATTCTTTTTTCTTTTTGCAAAAGCTATGCGTTTTAAGTTATGCGAAGGAGTTGAGCAGATATAGCGAGTAGAGTGGGATAACTGTAATTAGCCGTCCGGGTTTCTGGAAGGGTCTCATTTGCAGCGTACGGTTCAACTATGCGCTCCTTCTCTTTTCCACGTTTCTGATCCGTGTTTCGTGATAACGTGCGAAACGTCTTCCGATAATATAATCACCGTAACGCGAATAGGTCGAAAATCATCAAACTAGAGTCACTCGCCGTGCAACATAAATTGCGACGCATGCCGTCTCAAAGGTAACGGTCCCTTTAGACCCGATGCGTTTTCAAAGAAGCTTGACCAGGAGTCGTGGAAAAAAGCGGGGGCCCATTAGAAGGCACTCCAGTGACAAAGCTGAGTACACGTCGAAAATTGCTAGTGCGTAATGGTCAGCAATTAGCGTGACGAGCACTCCTCGATGTACACGTCGCGAACACTTACGTATCCACATCAGAGGACAGTCGGATTTCTTTGATCTCCGAATGGCACCAACACCAATATCCGCCGTTACACACTCCATGCAATGCGTGCGTGCCGCTAGATCCGCGAAACGGGAGACTCTTTTACCGCAATATTTTACCATCGCTTTGCCGGGTTTCCCATACTCAATTATTTTAAGATACTCCAGCGACGAAATGTCCGACGAATGTCACGAAACTCGCCCGACATGTCAGCTTATTCGATACGGTTCGTATAACCTTCATCCGCGTATTCAGCCCCCGCGGTGCAAAACTATCGCGTTCCATCGCTTTTACTTTAATTCGATTATAAACGTTCGCTTAATAACCGCCGCGGCACCGCATGCGTGACATCCTAAATTACAGGGTAACGATTGTCGGAACAATTGTTTCCTCGAAAAAGTACGTTTCGTGCATCGGTTGGTGAATTATCTGGGAAGGGGTACTTTACTGGCGGCGGCCGCGCGCGCTCGTTCCGCTTTTTCACGCGCACATGTAGACGCAGGAATTATTGTTTTCCAAAGGATAGTCGAACGGACGTGCGTGTCGTCTGGGCGGCAGGTTGCCTCGGAACACCGAAACGCGGTTAATTCGAGCTGGTTGCGCGCGTAACACGTCGAAACGGGATGAGTCCGGAGTCGAGACGAGTGGAAGATCGAGATGATATCAACGAGAGCCGGCGCCAACCTTCGGTCCGGGACACATTGCTTCCTGTTTGCCTCGCGGCACGTGAATCATACGAGACAGGTCGACGTATCAGGCGACACTAGGCTCGGCAACCTCCGTATAATAAGCGGCGAACGCTCCTAATTGTGGTTTAATGGCCTCCCCATCCGGTCCATTCCGCGAAAACCGACTCGAACGCTGTGCTCGCGCGAACTTTTGATCGTCTTTGATACCGGAATTGACGGACATAGGGCCGTTCAAATTTCAGATTGCCAATTATGTTGCCAAACGACCGATCTACAGCTACTAATTATACGCGCTCGGGCATTTTTAATTGGACTGATTGAAAGGCCGAACGGCGGACCTTAGCGTTATCAAAGTGAAACCGTAGAAGTGTCAGATGAGAGCGATAAAGACGTGCGGCGCGTTTATAAGCAAATTCGTCAAACGCGTGTGCGATCTAGCTCGCGATACGTGTCTATAAAAATTCCCGAAGTCGTACACTGAGAATAGATGCGACTCGCTCTTCTGTTCGACCGAGTGCGATCCGTGACGTGTGCGATGCCTGTTACAGGAATTTTTAACTCGACGCCGAACAGGTGTTGTCTAGGGTCTATCTCTGACAGGCTGCTTCTGACATGTGCTTTCATATACCTACAAAAAAGGATTGCGATTAAAATCTTTTCGAACCGCGCGTCTGGTGTTATAAAACAGAGCGAGGGATCCTATGTATCGCGGACAAGGTGCGTTTTGATGTCAGCGTCGCGATTGAAATCCATCGCGGTTTGATAGCAGTTGGGTTATTACAGAAGTGCCTGCCACGTATCTCGAACAAGTTACTTTTTGGCGTTACACGGGTAGCAATCACGATTGAAATCCATCGTGGTTCGGTTGAACCAGTGTGGATTATTACTCGTAGTCACGTCATAGCCAGGATAAAACAAGATTACACTGACAAATTGGAGGCTTGCGCTAGCGTAGTTGAGGGGGCTCGTGATAACAAAAATGCGCGAGCCTCGGACTTCCGGAACGATCCATCTTTCTCCTCGCGATCTCCGGCGATCTAGCGTGCCAAGTTGCGCCGACGAAATGCGGCGCTTCGACTTCTCGATAAAACATAAGCCGCCGCTGGCTAACTCTCGCCAGCGACAGTCAAACGCAAATGCTCTGCCCGGCGAATGTTTGCGTCTCGAAACATGACGCACGGCGGATACCGGACGCGTACATTTGTCAGATTTAGAGTCCATTACGTGTATCGCTCAGCGAATATTACGCGGGGACATAGGGGCCTCGTTCACGTTGTTAGACTCGCCGGCAATGGTTTATCTCGAGCATTTCGCGTTACATGTTACCATTTGTGCCTGGAGCCTCTCGGCCGTTGTGTCGGATATCTGATTCAGGCAACACGTGATCTGGCAATAAGTAGCCATTGCCGGCGAGATAATTTGCGTATAGCTTCGATCAGACTCCGGTCGTGAATCTATAGGAGTGTTTCGACGACTGTAATATGCTCCGATCAAATCCTTTCGTAACCTCGGATGACTGCGTGCCTCCGGAAATGCATTGTAATACGAATTTATTTCGCACAGGTCAGCTCCATAGTTTCCATTACGTCTTTTAACGAGACGCGTATGGTTGAACAAAAACGTTGAATCCGGTCTCGCAGTTTAGTTTCGACGAAAATAACTAAAAATTTTAATTGTACTCCTGTTGCGGTGTTATACAGTTGAAGCTAAAAAGTATCACCGCTAGATTAATTTAAAACTGTGAAAATGACAAACTGTCATTGAGACAGGGTGAAGAAACGGGAAAAGAGTTCTCATTTTTTGCCCCCTTTATTCGCTATAATCATACGCCCATTTAAGATCTTACACTATAAGCAAAGAAAAGGAAAGAATCCATCTTTTTTTAAACTTGTAACGTAGGATACCTCCTTAAGCGTTCGCCACTCTGATGGACCATAACCGGGCCATGTCTGCCCACCTTACGTCTTCCCTCCGTCGTCGTCTCGTTTATCCTACCTCACGGTATTCCCGACGTGGGCCCGACGAGGATCCGGCAATAGCGTCGCGAATAATTGGATCGGTACAATTAGGGAGGGCACCCCTTCCCAGTGGCTCCTTCTTCTGGGCACTCTCGCTGCTTCTTCATCTCCCGCGCCGCTCTGGCCGGGAGCAGAAGGAGGAGTTGCGAAGAGGCAGTCCCCCCTAATGGAATCGGACGCTTCTTGCCCCGAATGTGCTGGCTCAGCAATGCCAATAAAATTTAACATGCTTCCCATTTACCATTTGCGGAATCCTCAGCGTGGCCCCTCGCATTTCTTCTTTCCCGACTCCGTCTTCCGCCGTCCTCTCACCGGTCAGCCACTCACCAAACAATCACTTTTATTGTCCCTTCTCCGTCTCCTCCGTTTCTCCACGTACTTCCCGCTAGCAGTTTCTTTCGCGTCCGATTGCCACGACGAAGCGAGGAGCGCGGAAGGTTCCGCGGACTTTCTTGCTGCTAGCTGGGATTGCCGGGCGCGTGTTCAGGGTTTATCGAGGCACATCTAATATCAACAGAATGTTATGTCTCAACCCACTCGGCCGCTGCATCGGGCATTAATCAACCGAAAGCGGACAAAGATCGCCAGGTGTCTTAATCCCGCTCGAGTCGCGGCCGCTGAAATAAATTCGTTATTTCGCTATCGCCTATCTGATATTCATTCGCGAGCCGCACGGCCTACATTCGCGCAGAGCAATTAATCTGGGCTGTCTTTCGGCGCTGAATCGCCATGCCGACGTGCAGAAATCGTTCCCGACTCCTTTTTTCCTCGATTTCACAACCGACGACTTTCAGTCGTTTTGGCGAAAATTGCACTTGCCGCGTCCAATCGGCACAACTGCGGGGCATTAGTTATGGAAGTTAGGGTGGTGAACAAATTTGTCTCACGCACCCGAGCTCGTTCCGACTCGTTGCGTTATTTATGTCGAGAGGCTCGAGCGTTTAATTATAAGCGATTTGTTTTACATTCGACTAAGATCGTAATGACAGGGTCCATTATTGCGTAGGAAATGAGTGGACGCTAAGTTGCGTCGGGTGAGCCCTTCAGGCGTGATCGTCAATGACCGGTTGCAACATTAACCCAGAGATTGAATTTAGCCGAAAGGAAGCGGTAATGCAGGTATTAGGCCCGGACTTCTTTTTTGGCCGCGGATGCATCCACTTACCCACAGCTTGCACCCTGGCGGTTCTCGTGGCGTGACAAAGGAGAGTTTAGCTAGACTGCACACGGGCCCTGTGCATAGAGACGACGTATCATGTTCCTGTGCCAAAATCTGCTCGGCGCCGTTTCGTGTCTCCGCCATTAAAACGCAGTCTGTCTCGATGCGTTAGGTGTGGCGACGAAGACTGACGTCGTGTGCAGTATTCTTTGTGCGAAGAATAACTCCGCGAGACCTCAGTGCAGGAAAAACAATGCTGGGTTAAACAGTGATAAATTGTCACATTCATTTACAAACTCTCCTTATCGCTGTTGAACTTCCTCCTCTGCCATGATGTTGATGGAGATAACGGGAAAAGTGCACATATTAGGAAAGCTTTATTGCTTTCAAACAGCACTCTCGGCTGATAACACTGCGCAAAGCACGTACCTGTGTACGCGGAATAAAAATAGACTTCCGACTGATCTGTCGAATATCCCAAACGGCAAAGCTGATCATTATCGTCCGCTGACGCGGCACGCACGGGAACGGTGAAAGATCCGAAGCACGTAAAGTGAGTTGCAGAAATTGTCAGAACAATACTTTCGTCGCGACATAAGCATTGTCCCGAGTCCGACTATTAGCCATATCCTTTCGTCTGCCCTCAGTCTGTTCGCAACCTGCATCTGGACTGGTCGCACTATCCGCGGCGCGACAAAAGAACGTTTTATCCCCCGTAGCACGGCACGTTGGGTGGACATCGGCGTATCATGTTCTCCGTCGCGTGTCTACACGTGTACCACCGGCATGCTTGGTACGAGTTTCACTCCTCGCCGTACAAAAGAAACGCGAGAAAACGCCCGGGCTCGTCGATCCGCGCGGATCGCTAATCGCAGATCCGTCTCTGAAACCAGTTTCTTCGTGGCTCGCTCGCGGGATTTCTTAGTCGGATGCTGCGGGTGTCACCGTGGCGAAGTCCTTTCCCAATTATTGACCCGTCACGAGGCGTTTCGAGGAACGAGGGGAAACTGTCCGTCGGCATGTCAAGTCGGCACGGGTCGTTGTTCCTTGCACGGACGTACTCCCCTCTAGCCGCGAACAAGCCTTTGCTAGACGCAGCGAATTTTGAACCCGTGGATTTTTTTTATTCCCAGTGCATCGATCTTGTCTTTATGTTCGTTTTTGGGTGAGGAGGAAAGTACGCGTTATCGATATATTTGAAAAAGTTAAACGGGCGTGAGGAACTCCTGCGGTCGTATGCACCACAGTTCCCCGTTGCGACGCGAATGCGTCGCGGATGGGTGTCGCGTGTGCCTCTATTGACGGTAATTTTGTGCCGCCGCTATAATCTTCCTAGTCATTTGCGCTCGCGGCACTTCCGACAAACCCCGAGATCCTGCGCCGCGGAAAATTGACGGCTAATAGGGGCGATAGTTGGATTTTATATTTCCCTTCGATTCTTCTAACCAATCAAACCCATGCATAAGAAGCGGCATCTGCCGTCCCGACGCGAGACGCGGCGGTGCGCCTGCCGCGTCAAGTTTTTAATACTATCTTGCCTCAGTGGCTCTCGCTAACACGTTATTGACACTTTGCATGCCGGGAGTGTAGAAAATTGCGAGATAACGGTCAATTAGGCGACGAGCAATTTGCATGGGACAAGACGTTTTATCGGCCGACACGGCAAGGGAAGCTCGTAACGCTTCTGCGTTAAGTAAAAGAGGATCCATTCTCTCGTTCGTCTGCTCACACTCCGATCACTGGGGCGTGCATTTATCATTCGGATCGCGGAAAGAAACCAATCAGCGTCGCTTGTGCCCGCGCGTGGTTTCAATTAAATGTGGTAAATTGCTGCTCGCTTCATTTACAATTAAGCCGCGCTTCTTAGGTTCGAAAGCGGGCCCGACTCCGCTTCACACATACGCAATCAACGTCTTATAACGGTGCGCATAAGAGACCGCACACGCTCTCGTAGGATGATCTTAATGAGCTTTGCGCGCTGTTACTTCATTAACTCCGCGGCGTAATTGTAAATGGATCCTTAATTCTCTTGAATCGTGCGCCTCGTCCCCGTCCCCGGGGTCGCGAGTTTGTATTCGTTAGGGCGGCGTGCGATTTACCACCGCCCCCGATCGGGCTAGAACTCTGACTACCGGCATTATAAGTGGATTCTAAATGAATCTGTGCTGTCAGTGGAATATCATTTTTCGCGTTCCTCGCGCGTCTGATTGCGTTCATCGTCCTAAATCCGACATTTAACGTATATACGTGATGAGTCACTGATTTTTACGAGCGCAACGCCGATTCCGTACATTCAGTTTTCTGTATATCACGCTTCTACATACACAGTTGGGTACGGTTCACCTCACCTAGGAAGAATAATAATAATGTAACGTCGAAGAATCCATTAATCTCGCCCAGACGTGTCCCTTAATGCGTCCAAAGGACCAGCGCGAAAAAACGTCTTCTTATCCTATCGCAGTCGTTTAATTACATGCCCGTTGTTCTTTATCGGGTTCCTCGGACAGCCTCAAATACGCTGGCGTACTTGCGAGATAGGCGCGCGAGGCCGAATAAGGACGACATTCTACATTATCAGGGGTATATTTCACGAAAGGCGAATTCTTTCTTACGGTATCGGCTCGCGGCCCGTGTATACGAGGAGGTTGAATACCGGGCATGTAAGTACTCACGATGGCATACGCGGTACGTGAGCGTATGTCGGCACGTACGTGCCGTTAAGAGACTTCCTTTCTCGGATTGCTGGCCTCCTGTCACGTCCGAACCATCCGGCCAACATTGTTGCATTCTCGTTGCATTCTTTCGCCGAATCCGCTGACGGCTCCTTGAAACCGACGTCGAAGGATATTCTTTCCTCCTGCCGTCCCCGCGGGCGAAGTCAAATCGGGACGTGTCCGCGATCGTATCGAATCAGGAGAGAAAAAGCATAAGGAGCTTGGCCGCGAAATCGCGCAAAATCTCCGGATTACTCCGCAGCAGCGCTCTCGAATGTAATAACGGCGGACATTCGTCAGATTTCTTCGGGGCCGGCCGCATGAGAAATTAGAAGATCGACGCGATCGCTATGCCGAAAATGAGGAGCGCGTAAATTGGCGGGCAGCAAATGAAGAAGTCAGGGCAAAACAGAGGCACGTCACTTTCTTGCTTCCTCGAAAATTATCCACGTCCACCGTCTGGCCAGGATCGTGCAAGAAGTGCCGCAAAGCGGGAGGAAGGCTACACCGGACGGACGGATGTGTCGCAAAGGACACCCTAAATGAGGCTCGATGTAGACTTTTCTTGCGTCCTCCTTTTTTTCCACTCTGCCTCCCGACAGTGCAAAATCGAGAGCCGCGCACAGCCGTCCTCGGCGGCGCGGTGCGGGCGCGGCGGAACAAAACCAGTATGCGTGCATCTGTTTTCCGGACAATGATATATGTATCGTCGAGAGGGTACGGGCCGGTTCTGGAAAGTGCCGATCCGATCTGCTACCGGCGGCAGAAATCAACGTATTATGCGTATAATCGTGAATCAGTAATTCCGCTCGCAATGGGATTTCCAGAAGTCATTAATCTGCGCCGCTGATTAAACAAATTGCTGCGGAATGAAGGCGGCCTGCTACCTTCTAGTCGCAAGGTGTTCCCGGCACGATTTGCTTGTGCCGATTGATCCGGGGCTGCTGGTGCTCGATTAAAAAAGAGAGCTGCGTCATCGTGATAAGTGGGACTACCTTATAATGAGAGGGCGCACTTTAAACATCGCCCCGCGCATACCCGCTCCGCTACCTGCCGGCTCGTCCTGAAATATAGAGATATGTCGGTATCGGCAATGCGGCAACGTGTAATTTCGCGATATACCGTTCTAATTAATTGGACTTCGCCCCTGAGTGAGGACGGCTGATGTAATCATATACAGAGTCTTCCAAAATGTGCCGATCGACGGGGAGTATTATGCGAAACGGCGAATCGATCGTTCTCACTTTGTTCTGCATAATTTTACATCTTCTCACCTTGCAAGCGGTATCCTAACGTCATTGACTAATCGATACCGCTGTAGCTGCTAATAAGATGATTACGAAGGATTCCAAGGTAACAGCCAATATGATCAGTTGCACATTCGGACTTCCGACTTCCGAGACGTTCCTGGACCTCGCAGGCTTCATCTTTCCTCTTCTCGACCAGATTCGTTCCACCAGCAGACCACACAGCGTCTCTGATAATAATTTCTGTATTGGATAATGGGTCGATTTAACAAAGGACCTGCCAACCGGCCCACGCCGTTACAATAGAGTAATAGATAACGCGATACAAAATGATAACGCGGGACACGCCGCAATAATTTAGATCCCCTTTATGGTAGCGTAACTGCGTACCGTTTATTACTATCGTCTCGTTTATCTTGGAGAACGAGGACTGGACTGTATCATTTCTGAAAGCTGGCTACCGCGACTTGCCCGAAAGCGATTCCTATCTTTTGCCGGACAGCGAGCGAAACTTTTTCGTCCGCACCGACACGCAATTGGCGGCTTTATAAACTATTTTATTTATGCAAACGCGCCCCGGCGCGCGCCTGTGCAATTAATTTTTATTACGGCGTCTTCTTACCCTGCCGCGCGAACGCACACGTAAGCCGCCGAGCGCGTGCTTATGTCGATGGTTAATTGAAAAGATGTTGGGCATTAATTCAGCTTCAACACGCGGACAGTGAGCGCGCGCGCGTGAGCGCCAGCGCGTCAGGAGCGATACCTCTGCGAAATTATCATTAATACAGCGAGCTTGGAGTAATAAATGAGATCGTGCTCTCGTGAAAATCGACTCGTGTCGATACGTCGATATCGAGTGCCCTGTCGGCTCGTGCACCGAACGAAATTATTTATGCCGAGCGCCGTTCAATTTGCATGGCCGTCAAGTTTTCTTCCGCAGCGCAAGCGGTTATCGCGTGTATCCACTTCAATTTCGCCTTTAAGATATATACGGCTAATAGAACGTCCATTGGATCTTGATAAAAATTTGACAAATAATTGACCGCCAATTATTTCGATTACATCGACGGAATGTGCAATCGAGCAGTCGGTGACTGAGGAATTAAGATTGCGGGTGTGAGCGCAAAAGAAATCTATTTTGTTAGCGCTTTGCGGAGAGTATGTGACAACGCGAGGTTCCGTCAGGAAAAACTCGACTATTCACTGATAATGCGATCCGATTCAATTTGTATCGCTCAGATCATTGCGATCTGGATAGTGGCGGATCGGTAATAAGCGATGTTCATTAGCGTTCGTCGCGAGTCGATTGCAGTTAGGCCTAAAACGTAGTCGCAGCCGTCGGCGGTGCGGTTAGAGTCGCGAAGCGTTTCAGTAATTTCACGACCAAACTTGACAGCGTCGCTAGACTACCTCGAAAACTTTCGGCTCGGACGTCGATAGGGATTATTAAAATTGAACAAGGTACTAAACAGCATTCTTCTCCGAACCGGTCGTCGAGCATAGACCGCGCCGCGGCGACTGGAGGCGATGCACGATGAACTAGCCGGATTACAGCCTATCTTAATTCGTCAAACGTGCCCGCGTAGCAAACGTAGGAAACTCCTCGCCGTCGCTAATGCGCGTCGCGAGAATACGAGAGCGCGATAACTCATTCGTCGCGATCGCGAAAGAGTGCCCGGTCGCTCTCCGGCCATGATTGGTACGTATAGTGATTTATAAGCCGTTGTCGTCGGACGTTTGGCCAGCGGTGTTCCTTCGACAGTGCTGACTGCTATCGTCGATAGAGCAGCCCGCTTCCACACACATGTTCCGATCTTAACGCCGAAGTGTATCAGGATCTGACCCACTGGCGGGACCAGATTCTCGAGCCTGCCGTACGCACTTATCGAGTCAGCATCGATATCATTACGTCGAACGGTAGGTGGCCCCGTGGCAGAGAGCGCATGCCGTGGCTCCTTCTATTTGTCATATAACTTCGCGAGAGAGCCAATCCATCACGACGAATGCAATCAGCAGCTGCGGCCAGCACAGGCTGCCGGCCAGGCTAGACCCGTTTCAGCTCTCGACGATGGCTTTTTAGGTACGTACGCCCGACGTCGTTATCGATATCATTACCAGAGCCGTAGGTGGGCGAGGTGGGCGCCTCACCCTAGTTCCACCTAACCGAGCGACAGCGACTCTCCTCACCTCCTTTCAACGACTTCGACGAGAGATCAGCCTTTTGTGAGCAGTGCGCGCGGCGTTCTGCTTATTTGCGTTGTGAGCGCTCGTGTCTTGGCCAATCCATCATCGGACGAGCTGATCCGTGTAATCATCAGCGGACGGGTACGTGGGTCTCCGTTCTCGTTAGCTGGATATACATATTTCCACTGCACCGTGCGCTCGTGCACGATCGACGACGTCGTACGCCGTACGGGAACTTCTTGCGTTGTTTAAGCGCACTCGCTGTCTGCGATGCTCATATTGACGAACTGGCAGAATCGGAGGACATGGGATTTATTTGAAAATTCGGATGATAAGCTTTGCTTCCGTTTGCTTCTTTTTCGTACGTACAATTGTGGCGTGCATATAGATCACTTGCATCAATTTCGTATTTCTCGCCACCGGTGGACGGCCATTTTAAAATCGTCCCATTTCCGCCCCGTAAAAGAAATCTCATGATCCTGCCTATGTTTCTTGTTTCGTGAGCGTGCTGAGTAGCACGACAGGTTCTTCCACCATCGCAGAACGCCGGGTAGCGAGCCGCCGCTTCTCTCTTCTTCGCTTCGGCTTGTCTTTCGACGTGCGTTTCGACGGATGAAACCGTGCAACTCTGGCGATGAAGATAATCGTTCCAGGTGAAGCTACAGGTGAACAAATATAGGCAATCGACGATAAAATTTTCAATAAAGAAACTCAGAAAAACGAAAAGCACAGCCCGAGTGATCGGCAGTGTGCTGTTGTCGCGCGAGAATATCTCGGCAGATCGGGCCGAGAGCGGCGTGTGTCGCCTCGGAAGAGGATTGCCTTGAAAGTTTTGCATGCCACGAACAGGAACCGGGAACCAGGAACCAGGAACCGAGCAAGAGACCGGCTTGACTGGTCCAGGATCGGTCTCCCCCTTCCTCCCACCACCTCGTATTCCCGTATGTCGGTGTAGGTACACAGTGAGAGAGGTGCGCGTAATATATCAGTGGCACGAAATGCATGTGTCTGCCGCGCTCGTGTAACCCGTTGGGAGTGGCGCATGTACCACCTATTCGATCTCACTCGTCTTGTTCGACCAAAGGACGGCCGTGGGTTATTCATTATTTTAATAATTCCGTGGCGACGCGGGCGTAAAAGGTGCTCCGCTGTCTAGCGGAGTGGAAGCGCTCGGCACAGAACAAATACGCGTTCCCGAGCCGCAGGTGCCCGGTAAATAACTTGTTATCCGGAATACTTGATCCTCGATAGGACTCGAGTTTCCACTCATTTAAATACAAAATATGGCCGGTCACGGCAGATGCCCGTTCGAACCGCGTCCCTCCCGAATACACTCATTTCCTTCGATTACTTTCTTCTCTTAAACGTGTCAGCGTGAGCCATCCGCCTACTTCTCTCATTCCCACCGTGCACGGCGTACGACGCACACTTCTCGTCCGTGTCCCTCGCTGCACCGCTCGTCCGCTCGCGTCCAAATATTCATAGTTGAGGGAATTTACGGCGAACAATGCGACCGACGGAGCGACTTCCGGGATGAAGCTAGCGTCGAGACATGAAAGAGGACAAGCTTAACGTCCCTCGTTAATTCGTTAATGCACAGCGATCGCTATCGGCCTCGGAACTTCTCATTATGCGAGTCGACGCCCGTGGAGCGCGTATGTAACCCGTAATACCATATCATTTTCGTGTGTCAGCTTCTTCGCGTTTTTTGTACGCGAAAAAACCGATGCTCGGCTTACCGGCCACCCCTCGGCCGCCGGAGAGTTTCTCATAACCCACACAACAGTGAGATTTCTCGATAAAAGTTAATTGAATGATCGAGCGGTGGTATCCGCCAAGCATACGGGCGCGCACCTTCCCGCGAAATAAGACACTTTCACCGACTCGTTACTCTGACGTTATATTTTTTTGTGTCATTGCGGATCATTATCGTATAAAATAACGACACTCTGATGAGTTGGTATTAATATAATCCCAAAGTAATATCGAAATACGCGTACGACACGTGAGCGGCGCGTAAAGCTGACGCTCCGGTTTCATTATTTTCCCTCGCCGGTCCTGTCGTTGATCTTTAATATCGATCATTTATAAACATCGGGATAATAAACCGTCGACGTTCGTGTTCTTGGACGAACGGAATTGGAATACTCGAACGTTGTCACGATATCGGAGTGTTTGACGGCCAATACACGTTTATTTGATGTGCTCTGGATGTCTTTCGGCGAGCGAAAAAGTGCGCTTGTGTACGTTACGAGCATTACAAGAAAAGCTACCGCGCGACACTCGTGATGGGGCGTCGAAAACATGCCGTTAACTGTCTTGATAAATTTATTCGAAGGAGGTTCGTTTTTTTTTGTCGGTGTGCAGGTAGATAACGAAAATGAGTGGCCAGCGGAGTGTGTGCGTTCGAAAAGGACATTAAAATCGGGGCTCGTCGCCTCGAGGTGAAAGGCGAGTCCGTGAAATTGCAAAACGCATGCGCCTCGCTTGTATTCCGCTCGGCGAAGAAATCGCATCACGGACACGCCAGGAAGTTGGGTGTGTGCCGGGCAACAAGGTGGCTTTAAAAGTTACAGCATTTTGAAATCCGCGATGTCGGATAACGAGCCGGCGCGGCAGTCCCTTCGAATCACGTCGTCTCTCGTGCTCGAAATGTTGCAATTTGCTTCTTAAAAACCCTTCCCGTGTGCGTGACAAATGTCCCTTGGGCAGGCCGACGTCGGGCGTTAAAAATAGTATTAAATTTAGAACGCGCTCACGCTATTATTTTTTTCCTTTCTTTTTTTAAATCATAATTACCCTCGGTCGTCGAGTTCTCGTCGTTAGTCGTAGTACGATGAACGCGCGATGATTGTAATGATAGACCTATGTGCGCGAGGGTAACGTAAACAATTTAGACAACGTCGCTTTACAACGTAGTACGTGCCTACAATACGCTCGGGGAACTAAATATTAATAAGAGCTCCGATAGCGAACGATTTACAAATTAACTGAGCGTAGAGAGAGCTTTGTCTGAAGCGTTCGGTCATTCAACGAGAATGACCCGTTCGTATCGAAGAGCGAGCGATGCCGATTTCGTTGCTCGCTTCGACCGAAGCCTCTTTAGCGGACTCTTTCTCGTTCGCTACAGAGTGGAAACGTTTTAAGATTTCAAGTAAAAAGTCTCGCTCGCGTGTCGGGTGGCTCGCTCTCGAGGTCGTACGTGCGCCGATTTATCGCCGCTTCGAACGCCGTCCGTAGGTGCTATAAAGTAGGTCATATATCTTTGCTACCGCATAGTATGCAAGTCCCGAAGTCACTTTGGCCAGCTCTTACCGGCTGGGGCCCTTTTATGATTTACCGCCCTATGAAAGTCCCGACACGCTAATTAACCGGCGGCTCGCGCGTGTTTTTACCTCGGCGCGTACAAGTCACGTGAGAGCATAAACGCTCCACGGCCGTAAGATAAAAAGTATCGGGCTTACGACAGTTACGAGTAATTTCGAGAATGGCGCGGGTAAGTCCGCGTACGAGTTCGCCCCGTTAAAATGAATATCGACCAATAACAATTACCGTCGAAATGGAAGTTGGCCTCCGCGATGGAAAGTCTCTCTTTGGCGCTACGTACTAGGCGCAACATTTTAGATGTGTCTTAATGAAAACGGGGGCACCGTTATAAGTGGCCCCCGATTGCCAGGACCTCGACGTCGCGCTATCACGCGATTTCAAAATTACACGATCATTTGAAAGCTGGATAAGCGGCCTGCGATGGTTAACTCTTCCACCGAACGGTTTTTTATGCTAATTAAACTACGAGAGCGATGACATTGCTAAGCATGCCGTTTTTCACCGTCGACGAGTTTATGGGGCAATAATTGTGACACGGAATATCTGACCGCGACGTTAGTTCTTATATGTAAAGAAAGATAAAAAGCTTGAAGCGTCGATTGCGGCGAAAAGAGCAAGGCAATTGAGATGATGTTCGAGTAGTTCAACATTGAGATCGTTAGCTTGCGGCGCTCTATACGTCGCTACGCAATAAGCAATAAGGAAGCGAAAATGCAGAAAATGTTCTCCTTGTAGAAATCAAAGCCGTAGGTCAGAAAGTACACGTGTGGTTAACGACGGAACGACGAAATCGGTGAACTCTTTACGATTCTAATTTTTTTCCACCACCTCTCGAGCGCACATGTTGGGCGACCTTTCGAGAGAGCGATCGGGTGTCCGGTGCCTTATCGGGCGTCCGGTCATGAATAAAACAGTAATATCCATATCGAGGCAAAACGAAGGTACGAAGGATCGATGGACAGGTGTGGAGAAGGCGACCCTGCCCCCGGCCTTATCTTAATTGTCAATTAAGTTTTGAGCCCGACGCGCGCGCTCTAGGCAAATGACACGCCCACGGAGTCTCGATGTCGTCGTCGTTGTTCCGCGTTGTCGATCTCCTCGCACGGCAGTCGTGCCAACTGCTCGAGATGTCGCGTCGTCATCCTGATTACTTAGTCTGAGCATCATAATTAGAGCGTCGCGTAATTAGTAGCCAACGACGGTGGGTATCTGCTCTCCTGCCTCCCGTCGCTTAATGCGCGACGAGCAAACGATTTCCCTTTTTCGTCGCGGCGCACGTACGCCTCTACTACCATCGCGCCTACTCACTATATATACATATGTATTTGCTCGAACCGCTTTTAATTAGCGCAGTGCCATTTACGATACAGCCCCGAAGAAATCCTGAAACCGTTCTCTCGTTCTGCCTACGTGCGTGGGCTTTTTTGCATATTCCGCTGATTGGAGCTTAAGATAGGAATGTCGCGCGCAGCGTTTTCTAGCTTTACGGTTACCTCCGAACGAGTTTTGCGCTCGCCTCGGATGTTTCTGCGCTCGCGTCGCCGTTGCGCCGAACAGTTCGTACAAAAATGTACAAGATACATTCGGAAATACGAACTTGCAATCTCGAGGTGGCGCATTCGATATTATCAAACCCGATACTTATGATAATTTGAACGACGCACAACGAGACGGTTGCGAGGAATAAAAAAGCGAGCCATGCCCTTCAGGCACAGTCTTGTACCCAGGCAAAAAGAGAGCCGTTCCCTGGGACTTTTCAGTGGGCCCGGTCGTACGCGTTAACGGTGCCATCGGATTTTGCGTCGGGCCAAAAGGAGAAGTAACGAAGACCCCTCGACGCAGTTATGCATAGCGGCGCACGAGGAGAGCGGCCATCAGTCGTCATGTTTTCCGGGATGTGTCATTGACGAGGGACGTTTTTCATTAAGGTAATTGCGTGGTGCGTGTCGTGCTGCGCAGCTTGTGCTCGCCCGTCCGCGGGTAAGCCCGCCGGCCAGGGGAATTTGAATTTTAATCTGGCCGAAGGATCGAAACAAATTGGTTATCGACGTGGATCGGTACGTTAAAAATCGCCTACAATCTGCATCGTCTGGCAGCCCCTTATTATTACGAGGACGGCTTGTTAGTGAGAAGCACGGAGCGTGTGTCCCGAAAGGGATCCGGTCTTCTTTCCTCTTCCCGCCCTACCTCTCTTTCTCGCTCTCTCTCTCTCTGCCGCTTCTTTTTTCTCTCTCCTTCTTTTTCTCGGAAATCAAAGGTGTCGTTATGGAGGGCGACGGTACTCGCCGTGACAATATCTACGTAATCCCGCCACTTTGGACCCCCTTCGCCGAGATCTTCTTGCCAGGAGTTGAGGACGAATAAGAAAGGACGTTGCCTCGATGCTTACAGCTATAATAGATGCCAATTTTAAACTCGATAGTTAGAGGGATCCGCTGGTGTCTAGGACGTCTCACGAAGAGAACGCTTAGAGACTTTTCCGAGCGTGGGTGGGGAGGTTGAAGGAGAATCGTCTGGAGCCTGGACAATGTCGTCGAAATAAATACTTACTTCCCGTGGCACGGAAACGGTTAGCGAGTGTCAGTAAATATCGTCACAAAATTCACGATAAAGCGATATCGCGTCGTTAGTCAATTTTACTGGTCCTTGCATTAAAAGATGAACGCGCGACGGGATTTAACGGAAGATAGCCGGAGAAGGCGAGAGAGGCCAAGAGGCAAGTAGAGAATGCCGGTCTGCACAGGAACGACGCGATGCCTGGTCCCGTGCATATCTGCATGTCGATACAGCCCTCTTCGCATAATCCTCCTCTCGGCAACGGCGGCGACTTTAAAGAAGGCGCTTTTCAAGGTTATCCGGCTGCCCGCTTGCCACCCTCCCCGGGGACACGGGGCGAGTCGGCGAGTGTCATCCTCTCGGCTTCCCGGGCCTCGTTGCCATGTCAACAACCGTGGCGCAGCTTTTCCTAATGCGTTTCCTCCTGCGTCACCGCCACCGCCAGCGCCAGCGCCACCCCCGTCCACCCACAGTCCTCTCGCCCCTCGTCGCCGGCGTCACTAATGGAGGATTCGAGGGTGGCAAGTGAACCCGGTTGGAGATCTTCAAAAGGAAGAAACGCGATTTCGCGAGCGCCATTCGTTCGGCCCCTTCGTCCCTGCTGCCTCACCCTCCGCAAGCGGCGCGCACGGGGCGCCGAGGGTAGTGAAGAGGGTGGACGGAGTGAGGGACGGGGTTGGTAGCGAGCGTTGGCAGAGGAGGAAGAGAGAGGAGAGGAAAAGATGATCGCGGAGATGGGTGGTCGGGCGAGGTCAGAGAGAGACGGGTGATCGGCGGTAGCGAAAGGGGGTGGCCAAGCGAGGAACGAGGAAGAGAAACGATCGGGGGTAGGTAGACGGTGGAGAAGCACACGCGGCGTAGGGCCGGGCGGGGTCGGAATGCTCGCAGAATCGACGTCGGTAGGACGGGCGTTGCCATGCCGACGAATTATCATTTTCGCCCCGGTGCACCCCAAAAAAAGGAGGGAAGGGTGCTCGCCGTCGTCAGGCGAGACCCCCTCTCGTTCCTCTCATCCCTCTCATCCCTCTCACTTCTCGGCGCTGGTTCGATGCAGCCCCGCCCCATGCCGGTGCCCCGGTATGGATTTTTCTCGGCCGGCGCCCACTTGAGAGCGGCGCGACGCCCGAATTTTTTTCTCCCACAAGGATCTCTCGAGTGAACCTGGCGACGACCTTTTGTCGCCGGGTTTTCGCCTCCCTTTTGTCGTCGCGGCTGGCTGCCTCCGTTCCCCGTCATCCTACTGCTCGTTGGGAATGACGTTGTGTTGGCGTTGCGACGCCTGAAATCGCCTGGCCACCGAAAATCGAGACGCTTGTAGCTTGGGCCGCGCCCCTGCCTTTCTCGCTTCCTGACCCTTGCTCTGCGGGCGCGGAGAAATTCATTATTAGGGATTAATTACGGGGAAGAGTCGTTCGAATGATTTGTCACCGGCCTGATGGAGAACTCTCAGGACGATCGAGCGTTCGATTGTCAAATCTTTCGCGACCGCACTCGCCAGATTCTTCGCATTTTACGTACATTCACGTGAGCAGACACTGCGAACGAATTAAGTATCGTTTTTATCTTACTCCTAATCCGCCTCGGCGTTCCTTCGGTATATCCCCTAGTGAAATCAAAGCGAAGATGACGGGCCGCGGATATTCGCGGGGAATGTAACGATAAAATAATTAGACCCGCATCGAAGTTTTCGGTTCGCTCGACAGGAATAATTAACGGCACCGCTCTGCCGCACGGGCAAACGCAAATTTCAGGGGAAAAAGAAAAATTGACTAAGTTTCCCTCGTTTATATCTTCATATTTTGTAATACCCTCCGGGAGGAGTATTCACCGGGGTGCCAGCAAATGTCTATTCCGCGCCAGTAAAGGCACAGAACGCAAGAGTGAGCGAGCTGGCGCGCGCTCTCGCGCTGAGCTTCGATTACGGCTAATTAATGAGCGCACTAACGAGTGCTCGCTCGCGTCTGGAAACCGGTGGCTCGGCCGAAAGGGGCAGCCGAGTGTTCTCGAGTTAATTTCTATGGGGATTTGGCCGGATCGATATGAGCTTTCGGCCTTCCCATCCGCCGGGCCGATTCAGACAGCGAGCCGAGTGGAGCAGCCCGGCCGACGTCAATCCACACGCAGGTGCAATTCGGACGCAAACTTTTGTCCGTTTGATTTTGGCCACGATCAATGGCGAGGGCCACGTTCCGAACGTCGGCGCCCGGTCCACAAAGGACCACGCCATCAGACGATTCCATCCATTTTACATCGCCTCATATCGCGTCCAAACTGTGCGTCGATCGCAAAAATGAAAAGGATGCTATGGGCGATGGAACTGCGCGCCGCCGAGCGTGTATAAATAGCGAACGAGGCTAGGGCGAAATTTGAAACGTGGGCGGATGGCTGTATCTAGTTTCGCTGATGGACATACGTAGAGCGACGGCGTTTCCCGTTTACGAGTGGGCTTCTAAAATGTACGTCAAAAGCGTATGTGCTGCCGAGAGAGATGACAGCCGTGAAGTGTCTGTAGGTAAAGAGTTACGACGTCGACTGATCTTGCGGTCTTATTACTGTCATCGCTGCTGTCGCGAGGCAGGGCACACTTCAACCGGATCCGTTTACTTGTACTACTGCAAATATTCGGTCGCCGAAAGCAATCGGACCGAAAAATCGTAATTTCCGTTTGCAATCACGAGCGTTCGAAAAACCTCCAAATATGAAGTGCCCTGTAGAGAGAGAGTAGAGGTAGAAGGGCGGGGGTGAAATACCAGGAGGAGGATGAGGAGAGAGTGAGGAGTGCGAGCGCGAGAAGACGCATATGCACAGCTTCGCGCCGACATAGCAACCGCGCGGGGTTGTACTGAGTACATCTACCATACTGGATATAGGCATATGGAACTGTATAGGGTGGCCCGGTGGGCTCTGTAGTAGACGAGTGGCACTCGTGGGGTCGAGGGTCCTTCTCCCGTGCGCCATGCCCCATGGGGTTGCCGGCGACCGACGTTCTCGCCTCCGCCTCCGCCAGAAAGCAGCCCCCAGGAATCGTCGGGCTCCTGGCAACAGCGAAAAATGGAAGGGGGTGGCTTCTGGGCGTACGTCTACACGAATAAAATGTATGTACACACTCCAGCACACTGGATATATTCTGCTCTTTACCGTATGTCACGTCTAGCATGTACCTAGATTTACAATTCATACGCTTATGTATCCGCCGTACGGTACACGGTGACATAAATATTATATAGGTAGATAATATAGAACGTAAAGGTGTGCTAAATCGTTAATACGCGGCCGTGTATGCAGACTTTCTGCCGCCGTCGCCGCCGCCTCTGCGAACAAGCGACGCAAAGGAATCGCCGGGCTCCTAGCAACAGCGGACTCCTGCAGGGGTGGTTTCTATGCGGCGCACGTATACGAGTGAAATACACGTGCATACGCCTCGGCGAAACGCGCTAGACGTACTTGGCACATATTAAAATGACGGTGTACATAGCGCGTACGCACTCACGGCGTATATTGTACCTATAAATTTATGCTTTAAATAATTTGCGCATACTCGTAATACACATTGTACCCCCGAGCACGGTCATAATGCACAGTACACATACACACGATCGCAACACTGGCCGCAGACGTGCACGGGGCGTCTGAGCGTACACAGGGGAGTGGAGCGAGTGGTTGAGAGGTGGGAAGCGTCGTCAGCCATGTTGGCGGGGGTGTGCCCAGGGGTGTAGCCACGACGAGGGTCTCCATGACAACGTCGTTCTACCCCGACCGACCGGAAGTGAAGAGCCCAGACGAGGCGGCGCGCTCGTCCCGGCGACCGGAAGTCGCTGCCGGAAGCCCTGCCAGTGGCTGGGTGGGAGCGAAAGAGGGCGGGCGAGGAGCGGAAGGGAGCGAGAACGCGCTCGGCTGGCAAAAAATGAGGAAGAAAGATGCGATCCCTGGCTGGTGATATAGCTACCAGCGAACGCACCCTACCGTGACGCCAGACGATCGATGACGATGCTGCCTCACACGCACGCACGCACGCACGTCCACCCTACGTGTATGCGAAACTTTGGCACGGCGGACTAGTGCGCACGCGAAAAGTCACGTACACGCGTTATCGCGATGCGTCCCTTTGTGTCCCCGCGCGAACTGCGCAGTATTAACGCCGCACGGCCTCACTCTATTGCGCCCGCTTTTCCCGCGCCCGATATTTCCCGCCTTTGTTCGCTCATTGTCATTTTAATCGGCTATTGGGTCAAGAACAATTATCGATGCGCCGCGAGAGCCGCGCCCGCCCGAGGGTAATTTATTGTAATGGAAATGTGTCACGCCGCTTCGCTCGACGTGCGTCGCCGTTCTTTTTTTTTTTTTCCCCCTCCCCGTCTAAATATAGGATTCAATTGGCCGCCGGTTATGTAATTAGTAAGCGGGGAAACAATGAAGGCGTGTCACTCTCGCTCCGCTGTTCAACGTCGCACAATGCGACGGGCGCTTATATTATCATTATCACCTGCGAGTGGCGTGTAATTTGATTAAAAACGTAGAGAGAGAGAGAGAGAGAGAGAGAGAGAAGCGTATAACAATGCGCTGATTTATCGGGACGTTATCCGTTCGCCACGCCGTTCTCGGTTGCCTTGCTCCAATCCGCGGTTAGAGATTTTCAATGAGACAAAGGCGGACGTCTGGAAGATAATTTGCCGCTTATGGTAAGTCAATTAAGGCACCGTTAGAGGCGGTACCGCGCCTCCTGCTGGACGGCTCGAAATCACGCGACTTTGCCACCTACGAAGCGAGGCACACGGGAAGCGCGGTTAACGAAATCACGGATTACACTGCATTTCCGTATGTACAGGTATTCATGTATACGGGGTATTCATGGACGCGGCCTATTCGTGCATACGGATTTCCATATATCGTGGTCCGTCGGAGGTTAGCCGTCGAAGAACTCGGGTCTAACGATGACTTATGGCCGGCTTAAGTGTCAATTCTAGGCGCGTCAGTGGAAACGGGCACGTCCACCTGTTCCTTTTCTCCTTTCCATAATTCAGTCGAAGATGCACAACGTTGAGAGAGGGAAGCAGAGAGAGAGAGAGAGAGAGAAAGAGGACTTCCCTCGCAAGTCGATTTCGAGCTGCGAGCTTTCGCGGGCACACGTAAATATTTATGCGCCGGTACGTGCCAAGTCACTCTTTCTCGCCCAAGTCCTACTCGTCCTCTCGTCCTACTCGTCCTCTCCCTCTTTCTCGTTCCTCTTCAGTCTGACTAACGGTATGCGTGCACGTTGCTGCACGCAACGCCGCGAATTGCACGTGCAGCACCGTGGCCGACCCGCGTACGCGGCAAAATTACTTTACAGCTCGTAAAGTCCGGGCCAACGAATACATCTGCCGCTAACGAGAGAGACGCATCTATCAAGATAGTAAAGATTACGGTCTTTCTCTCCGTCTCTTCCCCCCCTTTTTTCCCAACTCGCCCGCCCGATAACGCGCCGTTCTGCCGCAGGATCGTAGATGCGAGATCTACTACGCCGCATACCGATCGCATATCGATCGTTCAGGTGCTTTCCTCCCTGCTTCACATTTTACTACGGGTTTTATGTCTCGATGGATCACGCACGCAACTTCGGTATCTTTAAGGTCTACGCCGCGATGGGAACACGGCGGCGGCGCGTGGTTTACGACTGGACGCTGTACAAGCTCTGCGAAAGATGTCTGATACGGCAGATAATTTTCTCGTGGCTGAATGCGACGTGTCTCGGATAGGTGACGAAAAAAAGTATGTTGAACGAGAGAGGTCGGAAGTTTAACACTGATGAAGACGTTAAAAAATTCAACGACGGGTCATTAACAGATCACACAATCGCAGGTCGTTAAAATCCGTTCCCCTCGCGTTCGGTCCCCACGCCCCACGCCCTTTGGTCAAAACACGAATGGAGCTCCTGCCTTTCGTGCAAAATTCAAAGCTCGAGGAAGAGGGGAATATAGCGCACGACAGGATTTTTCGAGGTGGTGCCCGATTGATTGGCCACGCCCAGTCGGCCATATTGTAGCAATTAACGAATTCGTATTTAATTAATGCACCCTTCTCCCCACCCCTCCCTTCCTCTGCTTTTGTGCGTACAGAGCCAGAAGGTTTTTACGCATTTAGCGCTTTTGTGCCAGCCCTTGTATGTGCGCGCATTTAATATTTTTTCGCTGATATTCGTGTGCTTCCCGCATAGGTCTGCACCTCGAGTGCCAGGGGACGGAGAGGAGACGGAAGACAGGGTAAATGAGAAACAGAAAGAGAGAGGGAGAGAAAGCCTTCAGACCGGTGAACGGTCAGGCGCAAATTAAATTTTAATTAACGCCGGCCTCGAGTAATCGAGCCGACAAGATCGAAACGTAGCCACGCTGAATTCCAGTTCGGTTGTACACAATAACGTGCCGCTGAATACACAAAAGCCGGTGCGTTATTATTCGCGTAATAAAGATAAACCGAGTGAAAGAAAAGGTGGGCGTCGCTCAGAAGCAGGCCAGAGAAAGAGAAAAGAGCTGTAACGGTAGCTAGAAGCTGGATCCGAGGTCAGAGGACTGACCTCGCGCTATCTATTAATCTCTACCGGCAGTCCGGTAGTACGATGCTCGCGGAGGTTATAAATATGCATTAGTCGCGACCGATAGCGGCCGATTATATTCAAAGGCGAATTTCGCTTTCCCGGCATTCGATGCTCGCGAGCCACTGAACTTGCCGTGGCGTTCGGTGAAATAATTATCACGCTCGTTCGCCAGACGAATTTACAATTAGCTCGCGAACCACGTGCCGCGTATAGTGCCGCTACTGTAATTAGGCTTGCCGTTGGTATTTTTGCGCCGGCGCGGCGCGCAGTCACCGCCGCCGACGTGATAATAAATAGCGATAGCATTCGGTATCTGTCAGTAAACGTATCGAGAAGCCGTATATCACTCGTCGGCTAAATAAGTTTCATGTAACCTGTCCTCTGTTGCAGGTAAGCTTGATCTATCGGTGGGGCGTCGCATGACATTCTGGCCTGCTCGAGAGATCGAGAAACAAGATTCGCGGCTCCCTGAAGCAACCCCGGACCACTTCCGGTATAGTATAATGAATTAATCACCGGCAACCGTTCTACGATTAATAATTGGTTGTAGTCCAATATTAGTCCAGTAATGAGTGCGCCCGGTGACGAGACACGTTGGCGAAAGGTCGATCAAACCGTGTTGCCGGACAGATTTCGATCTATCTTCTTTCGACCGTAAATGCGCGACGAGGGTTGTGCGTCGAATTATGAGGCGCATAAGAGTACGTTTCTAACTCTTCTATAGCTTTCCCTTCTAGCTGGTCTTTGGTGTTTACGGTTGTATTAAGAGATCACTCCTATAGAAACATTGCCCTAATTGCGATGCTACAATTATATGAAGCACAGTGACGTCTATTTCCTTTGGATCGCTGATAGCATACTCCAGCTCCTAAGTAGATAAATGACTTAATACGCACCGTCCCTAACAAAGCTCGTTCGGGTAGGTTATCATCGCTATCAGAACTCCGCAGCTGGTGCATATAATAAACCCGGGCAATTACACAGTGCAGCTCTCGTGACGGGCTGATCGAACAATTTGCCCGACACGTCCGCAGACCGGTTTCGTCCGTTTCAATTGATTTTCGGCCCGTCGTAGATCATGACGATTCCGCGCGGCGGAAAGCGGACGCGTCCTCGGATAAATCATCCGGCTTCGTTTGTTCAATTAAAATGTAAATGGCGCGTCTCTCTCCGCTTTCTCTCCCTCTACCCCGTTTACCAGGCACGCGCGTGTTTGTACCGTGGAACGTTGTTGGACGTCGTTGCTGATCGATGATAGCAGGGCGACTAGCAGGAAGGGATCTCTCTTTTCGAGGGCATCGATCTTCTGGCGTCTCGTCTCAGCTCCGCAAATGATTTTCGCACGATCCGCCGCGGACACCTGTTTCGACCAGACGTCCTCCGATATAAGGCGTGCTGTATCGGCGACACGATCGATACTTCCCTTTTCGGATAAACTCGTTTCTGTACCTCCGTTGTTCCTCCTTTTTTTCGGGCCCTCTCTTGAGTACCGCACCGCCTGCTACTTTATCGCTCACGTTGTTAGTCTTCCCGGCGGCCGCGGCGCAGCGGTCGGTAGATTGGACATTTTTCCTAAAATAGCGCTCGGTGCAGCGAGAGGAAGTTCATTGTGAAGACATTTTCAGTGAGAAGATACGATCAAGATACGCTCTTCTTTCGGATAAACTCGTTTCTTTCGAATCGACCTTTCGTTTTATTCCGACTGTCTTGAGGAGCGCGCACTTGGCTAATTTATCGTTCACGTTGTTTCTCTTCTTAACACGTCGTCCGTTCGGGGACGTGCGTTGAATGAGTTCACACAAATAATTCTTACCTTACGCCATTTTCCTCTTATATACGCACTCTACCGGAACGTCGAAAAAGTGGTCCAAAGTTAAGCTCGCACTACGGCCGACGTCACGCTTGTCATTATTCGCGATAAAGATCGTGGCAGCGAAGCAATTTGAGCGCGGCATGCGGACACGTCGCTGGAAAACGGCCTAAATATTTGGCACGCTCGCCGATCGCGTCGATCGATCTGGCCGTGCGCGGAATTCACGTCGCGTCGACCTTGAAGATTTCTCGCGAGCTTCGATTAAGTATCCGGTGGGCGCCGACGAGAGGGGAGGTCCGTCGCTTGGCAAGAAATTCTCCCTCGTACAAGCGAGATCGTGCGCGTTCTGATAACGAGGCACCGATGATACGGCGAGAGTCCGACGGAATGTTCGCGATTCCTCGAAATACCTGGCACTCCAGCGTGCTCGCGTACGTTTGGAATTCCCTGGATTTCGCCGTATCGTCGTGTTATCTTATAGGAAGTGACGCTCGTCGCGCTGGCAAGGGCTTCTTGGCCAGTTGCTTGACGCACACGGTGCTGGACTCCCGTGAACTTTTTTTCAACGCGCAGATCTTCGCCGTTGGGTCTTTGAGGATTCAGAGAAAATCTACCTTGCGAGATTCACGACCGGCGAGAGGGACAGACAGAGAGAGAGAGAGAGTCTGCGATTTCTTCCCCGATGTGCAGATTTACGACGCCACGTCGCAACGAGCTTCGTGTTTCTGCTGCTCTTTCTCACCTACGAGAAATGTTTTCCAAGCAATAACGAATAACTCGTCATTTTCTATTTATCGCCTTCCCCCCAGTTTCCGTTTCGGTATTATTAAATTACGGAAAATTGATACGATGTTTATCCTTATGAACTGTCAGCTGCTATAATTGATATGAGAAATGTTTCATGCCGTTTCAAATAGATCCAGTGGGGGTAAGCATTTGCGGATAACATATGTTACGTCTAAATTCATTACCATTATAGAGCCCGTGTCCCACACTCCCACCTCTTATACCGTTCGAAAAAAATGTACCTTGCACCTTTGCACTTATTCAACATAAGCCGGAACGTAGGGCGTGAGCGGCGAAGCATGGCTGTCCAGATATGCCCAAGCGACTTGTCGAAGATGTCGAGCGCTCTGGATCACAAAGATTCATCACTTCCTGAAGTGGCCAGTGTCCGAGGCCGGGATGATCGTCCAGAGGTGGCTGGCAGGCGGACCTCGACCCCAATGATTATAATTCTCTCCTCCACCTCGTAGACACCACTACCACCTTCTCGTCGTACCACCTTTCCTCTCTCCCTTTCATCCTTCGTCCGCCTCGCTCGTACTCTCCTTCTCCGTTCTTCTCCCATCTTCCTTCTGCCCACAGCCTCCTCTCTCTTCCTCCTTCGAAAGCCATAATGTAGCTCGTGTATGCACCGTGGCAGCGCGCGCTAGAGTTCGCCGATAAATGAAGTTCCTACGGTGAACCTTTAATTAAGGCGGACTCGTCGAACACGTGGACGCTCGTCGTGTCACTAAGGGCAGCCCGTTCCACGACCCTCGAATGCACGGACAGGAGGAAGGCTCATAGTACGTTTACGGGCGCAACGAGATAATGGAATACTTGACTGCACGCGGATCGTTCAGGCTTCGAGACAGAAGGTTGTCACGGTGCGACCCGGTCGCCCGTATCGTCCATTTTGTCGTATTTGTCCCCGTGCAGCATCTCGAATAGGTCGATAGATGCATATAAATTGGTCACTTCCGTCGGCACGTACTTTCTCGCCATTAATATCGACGATTCGACGCGTTCGAGTAAGAACGTAAGAAGTAACTTTATCCACGTTGCTGCACTGTAAATCGTGACGTTGCACTCTGCGGATGCGATGAAACGAACGGACATCATTTAGCTTAAATCGTCCTCGCATTTCACTTAGCAACATCCCATTCATTTTTAATTGCACCGTCTTGTTGTTTTTGCATGAAGCGCGCCTAAAGTGCAGGACGTCGAGACATCGTATTACGAGAGGGGGAAGATCGGGGCTACTCGGGACGATAAGAATCGTATTAGGCGCAGCTTGCGACGTTATTAATGCGAGTTATCAAGTAAATTGCAAGGACGGCCGGGCTTCGATTGATCCATTCAGGTGTTCGCGCCCGAGGTATCCATTCGACGATGCTTCAGGGCATCTTCAGTCTGGGCACTCTCTTTCGACGGAGGAGAGACGCTCTTCAGATTATCGCACCACTCCGTAACGACTTCGGGACATGCCAAACGCATTATATCGCTCCTCTGCCTCTTCAGTCGGCGGCCGATCGATCTTCCGCAGGTTTAATCTTGATTACGCGAAATTTGCAGCCGAGGTACGAAACGTCTGCGAGCGTTAATCGCGGCTCGCACACGGCCACCAGCATTGTGCATTCGCGTTAACTGATGAGTAAAAATCGTCGAACAGGTGACACGCACTTCGTGGAATGGCGAAAAATCGATGGAAAGGGAAGAAGAATTTTTCTTTATTATCCATACCAATACTCTGCCGCGCGCTTCTTCCTTCCCATCCCAGCCATCGAGTACAGCTGTTTACGCAATATAAATGCACAAAGGCATGAATGAAATTAGATATTGCCTCTCTCGCCCGGACGTTCGCTCCCACGAGTTCACGTTTCCACGGGAAATAGTCGTCGCGCGAAAATTTATCGCGTGTAATGACGAAGTTTCTCCTGTGTCGCGGCGTACGTGACGCAACGAATGATATGCCTCGAGGCCTAACTCTTCCGCGGAAGGCGTGCGACGTTAGACTTATTGGCAGACAGCACGCGCGTTTTCCGCGTCGCGCGGACTCGGCCGCATCGATACTCCTATGATTTCACGTTTCCCGACGCCAATTGTTGCCGACGCGAAATTTATCGCGCGTAATGGCACAGCTGCCGCCACTCGGCATCCTCCGAAGGAAGGAGGCCGCCTAACGGAAAGCGCCCTCGCCCCGTCGGCGTCGCCTCAACCGTTCAACCCTTTTACCACGATTAAGCCCGACTCGTTTTTCGTGTCCACGTTGGAAATCGATCTCTCGCCGTCCTCCACTCACCTCCCCCCTCTTCACCTGTTTCCCAGATACCGGAAGGGAAACGCCACGCGAAGGAGGCAACGTAGGCAAACAGATTTATAGGCGCGGTGTTCTTTTTTCCATGCTCGAAGGATTTTCTCACGTTTCGACATTTCTGGCGGTGTGCCTGTGTTATTACGCTCGCCCCGTATAGAGCGCCGCGCGATGCGGCCGGGCCTCTCGTGATTTATAGCGCGCGTTTTACCCACTCTCGCGTCAATTTTTGCCGCCGCGCATATCTGGACTATCTGGAGCGACGCAATGAGACTTTCATTACCCTCGCACGCTATCGCGTCAGATCTTTCGAACCCGGCGATTGTCACTGTGCGCAAGATTCCCCGTCTTTCCAACGTTAGAAAGTGCATAATTTACCGATTCGCTTAATGAAATTTCGAATTTCTTCTTCTTACATCTCGTTCATAATATTTTGTTTTGATGGCCAAATTATGGCATCAGCAGCGTATTACGCCTCTTTCACGGCACATTGCATTACGGAGGTGGATAACTATAGTTCCATATAAGCACACTCACTTAAAGTGGAGACGAGCTCGTGTGCGACAAGACCGTGTACGCAATTTTCATAACGATGTCACTCATTTGCCTCCGAAACGCGATACCAGGGTCGAAAATCTGTTCCTTTTAATCAATCTTCTTGGCCGCTTCGCTGTAGAGGCGGACACTCGATGATTGCGATCTCAATTCCACCTTTTCCTTGTTGTTTGTTTAACCGTTCATCGCGTTTAATTATTACCCAGCGTAGGATCCGCGGATGGGAATAATCGCTCGCTACGTACGATAATAATTATAATAAGCCGGGGCTTCAGCGGTCTAACCGGGTGCCGTAATAAAGACTTCCTACGTCGTGGATACACTCCCAAGCAGAACGCTTCACTTCCATATCGAATTTTGGAAAATGGACCCCTGCATATTGTTGCACCTTCTCCCTCTCTCCAGCTATGTAAAATCATTTTGTACCGCGAACCTCCAAACTTATTAACCTTCAGCCTCGGACTTGAAAGACAGTACTTATACTGTGCAGATCCACAGGTCTACGTTCATTGATTTTCTTCCGGAAAGGGTATCTTATTCGTGACCGTCAGAGAAAAACGTCTGGGCACGCTTCGATTTTTCTCGCGCATAGTTAGAACGCCGACTGCTATGCCCTGGCACAACCTTCCACTTTCAAAAGCATTTTCCCTGGGAGCAAAGACCGCGTCATCTCCCGATCATTTCCTCATTAGACGATGCCCACGGTCAGGGCAATAGGTCGCGCGCAGTCAATTTATTACGGGGTTCGCGTGTAACATTGACTCTCACGTTATTAATTAGTAATCCTCCAACGTCTTCATCCAAGCGATTCCCTCAATTATGCCCCGTTCGAGGCAGAGATGACGGATTACCTCTGTAAATCACTCCAATACCGTTCGCGTACGACACCAGAGCGCGCGCGAAATATAATTAGCAATAAATTGTCCCGGCGCCGATGCGATTTTACATCGCTAAATCGACGTCTCGCCGCATGCAAGACGCGTCGTCTTAATCGGATGGGGTGGGAACGAACTCCATTAACTCTAACTCGCGTAAAATCGCCAAGGTGTCGCGGGTTAAGCCTTCTGCGAGCCGGCACGCAACGCATTCGTCAATGAAGCGTGCCGTTTCCTTTCGTTCGTAATTAACGCGTCGCGTTAATGACGAATGTTTCAGCGATTATCGTTCGCCATCACGTGCTCGGAATTCGCCGACGCCGGATGCCTTTTCGATTCTGCGGCTTCTGCGCTCGGTACACCTTTACGATTTCGTTAATTGATTGCGGCCACGGCAATAAACGCAACTGCCCAGTCGTCTGCTGCATTTATATGCTTGATAGGTTTCCAGCGAAACGGGGTAAACGGAGAAAATCTTCGGTCGCGTAGCGCACGAAGACGTAATTAATCGCTTATGCAACGAGCAAATCGTAAAGTCGCGCCGGAGTCGGACGTCGGTGGTGCAATCCGGCTGGCAGCGTTCTTTCGAATATTAAACTCACAATCGGCCATTGACGGCCGCTAATAATTGCTCCAATTACCGGCGCGATATAAATGCGCACCCTTGCGTCGTCCGCTCGGCCGTCGCCGAATCGTAATTGAGATTTATCGATCGAAGCTGAAACGGCGGATAAGCGTTTCGTAAACGGCACGGCTTCGGTGAGCTCGGCCGCTGACGTAAGACATCCGGTATCTCAGGGCTCTCTGCTAGGAAATGATTTCGTGCCATTTTTCTCACGACCATTGCCACATTCTCCGCGCTAATGCCTGATATTTCCGCGGCACCGACGTGCACGAAAGTTGATTAACATTTTTTCGGCTCGAAGACGCTCTCGAAACGGCACGACGTCTGTTTCGCGGCGACTGCCGATGCGTGCGGAGCTACCGGCATCTGCGTCTCGTAGCGCGTACCCCCGACGTCCTACGCTCGCATAATGGCGCTCGCTCGCTCGCTCGCGGACTGCGCCTCGGGAATTATCGTAAAACGCGAAAAGGCCGCGGCCGTTTATGATATTATTCCGCATTGACTGAGAAAATTACTATTGGCTGTAAACTCGGCTCGCTTCTTATGGGGGCCCCCTTTACGATCCGCGCGGCTTTACATTTTAGTTATAACGCGGAGGTAATTTTACACGATCGTATCGCGGACGTTTCCCCTTCTGGCTAACGGAGAGTCCTACGGGCCGCGCATACGATAAGGGGAGACTTCTTGTCGACTACTCTTCCCGCGACGCCGCCGATTCTCCTCTCTCTCCCACGGCCGATCTCTAATTTCCATTTCGTTTTAATCGCCGACATTACGATGCCGAGGCTAAGGCCGGGACCGAGACCGCGAGAGTCCCTCGTTCGAGGAATGATTTCTGGCCGGGCAGCGGAAAATCCGCTTCTACTCAACGATACTGTATCCGGGCACCGTGAAATCGCGCCAGATCCATCAATAACGCGAACGTCACGCGAATTCCGCTCCCCGGGGCTAATTGGCGGATGTCGGGAGTTACGGGCGAAAATATTCTGCCTGCGAACCAGGTGGAGAGGTCCAGATGTTTCGCGATTTGACACATCCTGTTGCGAGAGCGGCGAACATTTTTACGGTTGACGCGTAAATTAACAGGACGTAATTGTCGCCGTCTCATTATTAAAGGATTTACTTCCCGCATAGCTACTTTCGCGGACAGCGCTCGCCGCGTAATGATCCGAATTTCCTCCCGTTTAACCCCGCGCGAGCCATAATGATCATTATTATTGCCGATACCCGCCCGCGTTACAGATCCATACAGTTCACGTCCCGACAAGAATGTTGCGAGACGTGCCGAGCAGTCTCGAATTCAATTTGCACGGGATTAAATCGACGATTTATCTGGCATTCTAAAATCCTCGTAAAAGCCGAGTTCATGAAGACGTCGTCTGGGTCAATGAAGACGTTATCGCCGGCGTCGTCTCTGTCACGCTGTCACCCCGTTTTGTCGATCGACTCGCGCCAGCCGGTGGCGAGGAGAGGTGGGGCAGGCTTCTTCGGCGGCTAGGTCGTCTTTTGCGAAACGTACGACCGCAATTCCGGCGATTGCAACTGTTTCGGTCGCAGGTGACCGAGCCAGGAATTTTCTGGTTCCGCGTAATCGCTGCTCGTAAACGTCCCGGCTGATTTAACCGCTTTCGCCGCGACGGCCGTCCATTTTCTCCCTAATTGCGCGCTAGGCGCGTCGATCTTTTTCCTCCTTTCTTTTTTTTTTTAGCTCCCACTCTCTCTGTCTCTCTACACCGTCCTGCCCGACGTCGGTCCCTCCGTTTCGCCTCCTCTCCTTCTATTATCACGCACTACTCGAGATACATAAGGCAGTGCGCCGAGATTCGTGCGATATGCACTTGCCGGGATATTCCGCCGAGATTAACGAGCCAATCCTCAGGCAGGAGATAGTTTGCGGCGACGTGCGAGCGCAGATAAAAATGCGAATGCGCCGTCGACGGTTGACGGTAAGTCGGACGCGGTTCTTTTATTAGTTTGCGCGCAAAGAGTTTACGGCTTTTACGCGGGAATATCGATGTATGCTACATTTTTGTCCGTCCGCGTGAGTAGTTAGTTAACCCCGCGAACTTTGCCCATGACGACACAGCTATTCGTATCAGCCGGACGGCGTGGGATTCTCGGACTTTTCATTTGATAACGGTTGCTGCCTCTCCCGGTAACGTAAGGTCACGGCATTATCTGTACTCGAGCGAGGGAAATTAATTCATACATCCCTTCCTGCGGCACGGTCGGCCGCAATCGGCGATTGGAAAGGCGCACGAATGGTATCTGGAGGAGTGCACGAGCGTTAATCGCACGATTTCCGTTCTCCTATCGTTCTCCACTTTTACTAGGACCACCACCGGCCCGGTCGGTTCATTAATTCTTCGCGCTCAGATTGAATTCGAAAATAAAAGGAGCCGTCGGACAGGCGATCCGAAGGCGATGGCCGCCCCTTCACGCCCCCTCTTCCTCTCTCTCTTGAATGGAATTAAATTGGGCGGAATAGAATCGACTCGCCCGGCTAGATCGTCGGCGGGTCCTAGCTCTTGAAAGGCATTATCATAATTAATTTCGGTGTCGGCTTTCGGATCTCACTCTCCGCCGACGAGCCTTCGGGTGTCCGCGCTTCATTAATATCTATTATGTAAAAGGTTCGGCCCAATTCTTCGCCCGGTAACGAGTCCCTATTGTTTGCCGATCATTGTCCTTGCCTCTAGCTAGACAGTCTCGTTTCTAGCGCCTCAAAAGTTTTCAGCCTCGGCCCAGCCCCCTCCCCTCTTGCGCTGTCCGTTATGACCTTTCGCACGAAATACGATCCAGTCCGACGACAATCCGCAACAGCTTCTAGCCCGTCGGATTTATATGACGCGCGGCGCAAGTCGGACCTTCTCAAAAATCGGCCCCAGTTTCGATTCGCTTTTATCGTAGAACGGAACGGTGCCGATTCCAGCTCGCCTCCTCGCCGCTCCACCTTTCTTTTCTCCCCTCACTTTCGCATATCCCACCCTCGTTTTTCCATCGCCCCCTCTGCGCGCGGTTGCAACGATTGCGGTAATCGGCCGCTTTTTAGTGCTTTATGATCCTCTTTCGCGCTATTAGTTTTCGCGGCGGATAAACGCGACTTTACAATTCCAGTTATTTTAATCGCCATTTTATTGCACCGCTTGCGCGCTGCTCCCAGGCGTTCTGATAAAGGCGGTTAACGGCCGACGGAAGAATTTCCCTTCTCCGCATGCACTGCAGGCCGTATTCCGGCCGTATTCCGGCCGTTTCTTTCGTTCCCGCAGTAGGCGCGCGCGCAGGCTAAATGAATTCAGCGACGTTCCGCTCCGGCGTGTCCTGTCTTCCGCACGGGACAAAATGAAGTCGCGTGCATCCTTAATCGCGTCGATCGTTCCCTAACTACCGCGTTTACTCTACCCTCGCGTTCCACGCGAAGTTCTTAATGTCGCGGTAATGAAGTGACGAGACACGACTTCGCTCCGCGATCTTCGTGTTACGAACTTGCAAGAACACACTCGCTAGGGTTCTTAGTGCTGCGCGCCAATTAACTCTCTGTCTCCGCGTACGAATAGTACGCGCGGAAGGAGGCAAAAAAGTCGGCGAGAATTCCTCTTCTTTTATGGAGAGTTAAATCGATCAGCGCTAATATATTTTTAGCCTTTACGAGCCGCCTTCCAATGGGGCGGATGGCGTCGTCGATAAAGCAAGGGATATCTGTTATCCTAACTAGCCTTATAATGGCGATTCGTTAACGTAATTAAACGAGGCCAATGTATCGGTCGTGAAAATCCTTTCGCTCGACTTCTGTACGGCCGTAAACGAGCGCAAGAATTATCGATACTCGTCCTTTATTGTCGCAAGTGCAGAGGCGTACCGAGGTGGTGGCAAGGTTGGCCACTGCCAAGGATACAAGCTCCGAGGGGCGCAAAAATCGTCCCAAACATCAGGTTGAAAATTCAGATCTATATTGCTATAAGGAAATTTTTGATCTTTTCAAATAATCGACGAGTTTTGCCCGTTGGGAATAGGTTGCTATTGCGGCAAGTCGTATTGCTGTGAGCCGTTGTTACATTTTTTCGACGTGCAGTATTACCGGACACACTGCCAGTTCTGTACTGTTGGAAATGCGAAATCACCCACCCGGATATAGCTAGTTAGCGCGTTTGAAAGCCTCTCTCTCTGAGCTGCTCTGAGCCACTCTGAGAAGAGCGACGCTGCATGTACAGCGAATCACCGGGAGGCGATAGGTTTTTGTTTCTCAGCCGTGTAGCAACAAGCGTTACCAAGGAAATCTTCAACAGTTCGAAGCACAGTTATTACCCAGCATCGACAGTGATCGCATCGGACATAACGAAATTATTCAGTGTATACTATTCGACGATTTTACAAAGAAAACGTGCTAGGCATTACATTAAAAAAAAATTAAGGTGACCTGCATATTTCGATAAAGAAGTAAAACAGCATAAACCCATATACTATTCAATGCCCCCTTCGTAACCGTGCATCCTCTGTTTCCGAAACATTTTTTCGCGCAATACATATATCTTATGAGTTATACAGAATTGTTACGTTGCAGAACTCACCCTATATAAATGATATTCTTATTCCGTGCACGTGCGTGTGTGGGTTTGTGTGTGCACATGTGTGTATGTTTCTTTATATGTGTGTGTAAGAACACAAGTTTTGCATTTCAATTAAATAACTATACGTTTTATACAAAGAAATTAAATTTCTTATTTAGCCTGCTTTGATATTGAAATGTACAAATAACATGAGTATTGCTGAAAAGTAATTTGTTTAATTGCGTGCAACGGAAGGAGGGGGGGGGGGGGGGAGGGCGGTGTCACAGCGCTCGCCAAGGGCGCAAGGAACCCTAGTTACGCCTCTGCGTAAGTGACATGAGAAGGTAGCGTTTCATTGGCATCGATTGAAAATTAATCTCTCGTCGCGTCCGTCGGAATGCGATCGGCTGGAAAAGCATTTACGAGTCGTACGTTTAGTCGCGAGAACTCTTCCGCTGCTCCGCCCGGAGGACACGCACACGGTGCGCGCATGTTCTGTTACGCGGGCCAGGCGGCCAGGACGTGCAGATCCGAGAAGTCTCGTCCCCTGGTCCAGATGAGATCGTTCCGCGGAACGGGTTACGACCGAGATCGTACGATAAATACAATCATTACGATCTATAAATTTCAAGATGTCGACTACTCGGCCCTTCTCACCTCTTCCGTCCGCTTCCTCGAGCTCCGTCGCCGGCTACTATTCGCTTCGAAGGGGCGCGACATTAAAACCGCTGCGCGGCAGATCATTCTCGAAACAAGTCGGGGTGCGTCGTTAAGTCGCGCAAGAAAATTGTAAGTGGGTCTTTGAACCGGCCGGGAGAGACACGCGAGCGCGAGAAATTACGTTCCAGCCTCGTAGCATCGCGCTTTTTGCAAACTTCTTTCCCGCGACTCCTCTTCCTACGCCGCCGCGCCGAGAAACGCGAGAGAAGCAGGTGGGAATTCGTTGGCCGGAGAAGTACTAAAGTTCGTCGGCGGATAAGCACGCGCGCACTGTGACTTATGACGCGCGTAACCAGAGCCTCATATTGTCGTCCGTCATGACATTCTAATTACGATGTGTCGCCTGACTTATTCGTCGCGGTAATCCGCGGACGTTAGTTGTGTGGGCTGATAAATATTCAGCCGCTTACACCTTACGGTTCGCCGTCCGGCGAGGAGCGGCGCCGCAAAAGGACCTCTTAGTTACGGCCACTCATCTTAAATCCGCGTTCCACGGCAAAAGTCTACTTTACGATTCTGACATTGGCGAACGGCCGCCGGCCGGCCGACTAGATATACGCGAATGCTATAAATTATCACTTATCAACGCTTATTTTCCATTGCCACCTAACCATTTGATAGCTCGTCCATCACCACCTAACGCGGGGATTACCGATTCTCTCTCTCTCTCACTCTCGAAATATCTAATTAATTTTATTCCATCTTACGTCATTTATGTTATTCGTACCTTTCACACAATGCAATTGCCATATCCGTTCATTAATAAATGTATAAATATATCCCACCGTTCGTAAGATTAAAACTTGGCGTCAGCAGAAGAGCAAAAATGACGTAACAGTCGACTGTGGAACATCAACGTTATTCCGTCGTCTGGGCCGATTAAAAAATCGTTTCGCCGCGCGGGCAGATTAGTCGACGAACGTGGTCACGGCGACGACTGAATCCCAGCGATATCGCTCCTCTCAGAAACGGAGTCGCTCTCTCGAGGCGGCCGGCAAATTATTGCGCGCGCTCGATCTCTCTCGTAAAAAGCGACCTAACAACGTGCAATATCCCGTGCCGCGCGGGGAGCGACGACGCCGATGATATTTCATCGCAGTTTATTTATGCACTTTGTGCGACGTCGTAAAAGCGACGGCGCCTTAATGGACGTCCGCCTTATGTGCGATTATTTAATAACGGCCCTATAATTAGTATTCAACATTCAGCGACATTATACCCATACCACCCCCTTTCCCCCCCTACCTCGTGGCGACTTTTATAAGCGCGGCACGCGGAGCCGTGCTGCGGCTCGTAAAAATCATCGCGCGCGTATTAAAACGAGGAGTCCTTTCTGCGGTATCCTTCGCCGTTCTCGCGGCTATCCTTCGCCGATACCGGGCCTCTGTACACTCACCGGACCTGGTGACAGTGGCTTTTTTTTACCCCGCCACGCGGCTATTATGCCAGCGCTCAGACGATTTTATTGTGTTGTAAAACTTGGGCCGCACCGTGCAAATAGACGTACAGGGTAGCTCGGTGCGTCGTTCGCTCGCACCGGTAATAGTCTCGGTGGTTTCGGTTAATCTGTATTTCAGTCCTCGTAGGTGCCAGCCATCGCGCTTTCCACCTTTCAGCGATTTCCCGATTTCCCGGTTTCGCCGGTCGCGTCGGTTGTGATTTATATTTTAAGCAGTTAACTCCCTGTCGTTTTCTTCCTCGCCGGTGCGCTGGAACTTCGGAATACATTGTACATCCTTGCCGAGGAAGCGGGACTTGAAAGAAAAATGGCCGCGTCTGTAGGCAGAAACTTTTTAACGGCCGCTCGTCACTTTCAAATGTCGAACTCTGACCCCGTTTTCGAATAATCAATCGCCGCCGGCCGCGAGATTTACAACGTGTGAGCGGCCGCGCAGGGTCGTATAAGAAGTCAGATAGAAAATACGCGACGGAATGATCGGTGAGCATTGGCTTCAGCCATTTACCGTTTACTCGTCGCGGTAAATCTAAACTCCCGAGTCCTCGTCTGGTAACGGATACTGTCATTCATAAGGCGTAAGTCACTCGTTTCATCGCGCGATACATTACGCACGGCACTTTTTTACCCGAACACGGCGCACAATATTCACGGCGTCCCATGCACAAACTTGTCGGATGACAAATCGTGCGTGTCGCTGCGACTTTTCTTATTTTCGCGCAAAACTATTCTCGCGTATCTGGAAAGCGAGGAACGTGTCCTTTTGTGTTGTCGATGTTCCACAGTCGCCAGGACCCGACCGACGTTATATATTCGACCGTATTACAAGCCACGTTTTGTTCCATTATTCCGCACCATTTTGCGAACACTCGTCGGGTCGTTTGTTCGCGGAGGGATTTTCGATTTATAGGGTTCCGATTCAACAACGGCCGAACGTTGAACATTGCCCTCGAGAGACCAGCAGTAGCGGGAACGCACGCCCTGCGAGGAAATAAATTCCTGGCAACTTGTCCACGCAAGTGGGCGCTAGGGCCGGTCGGATCGGGATACAAAACCTTGCGCTGCTCCAACGAAAGGGAACAATGGGAACGGCTAGAAATCGCTCATTGTGCCCGCGAACCGGCAAAAATAATCACGTGAAAGACCGCGAGGACGGACGGAAGGACGGACAATGAACGAGCGTGTATTACTCCGCGCATACATATTCACAAACGAGAACATACAGGGTGTTCGGTAAATCGGCGTACATACGACCGGCAACGAGATGATTCTGCAAAAGGCCATTCTAGAAAATCAATTTTCTGGCTGGTTGCTTCTGTCGTTAAAAAACTACTTGTAAAAGTAAAGCTTGTGGCGCGTGCTTTAACTATGAATATGTAGGTTGTAGTACTTAAATGCAATTTTAGCGAATACATATATAAAGCTGTGTAGTAACGTTTTGTTAATATTTAAATATTGAATCGTCGGGGACTTTATCTATACAAACTTGCAGTATCATAATTTCCCAAACACCCTATATGCACATCGCACGACCACTCGCAAACCGTTTCCTGAACTCAAACGTTATTTGATCGTCCGTTTCGCCTTCGTGCTCCCGCACCTATCGCTCTTGCCGTTCTCCTTTGCCTCGCAACTTTCGACTTCCTGCCGCGGTCCACAGGTTTCCCTATGTCAAAAATAAAAAATATGTCACCGATGCATTGCAGATTGGACGAAGCAATCGGTCACGGTAGACTAGCTTTATGCACCGGTAGCGACCAGGGACTTATGCGTGATTCCGCCGAATAAACGCGGCCAAACTCATTGCTCGAAGCCTGTTATTATTATTTTTACCGTTACTTCACGTCGCATTTATAGCCGTTTCTTAATGTACCCTTTCTACTTTGTTTGATGAACGGCACTGATCTCAATGGCTTTAATCCCGCGAACTGCCTCGAATCTTAGAGTTTCTTGAGAGTCGAAAATTAATAAGCAAGATTTAACGCTGTACCTTAGAAACGGTACAGAACCGCATTAGCGTCGTCGATCCATATCCGTAGGTAAGGAACGGTTGGTTACGGAAGACAATCCTTACGGGGGTTATGCCCCCGCACCGACGACCATGGTGGCGACGACAAAGGCCGTAAAGGCGTTGCAATAAATCTCGGTAAAAATTTCGAGCAATGAAAATTTACCGCCCATCGCCTCGTCGTGACATTTTCCCGTTACAAAGAGCCCCGTAAACGCGTCGGGTGACTTACGCCGTGATTCTTTGACTTGCGCAACGTGTATCACGTACACGATCTCGCTCTGTCCTGTCGAGATTGCGGGGCGACGTTAATGCGTGAAAAGCGCGCCAGCAGATCCCACGGATATCTGCTGTGTGAGGGATAAGATAGTGATTATTGTAATGTGCGGAAATTGTCAGCTTCAGTTGCCTGTTAGGTCGACCCTTTAAAATACTATGCTCGTACAATGGCGGTTGGATGTTCATATATTTTCGAAAGGTGCGAATTATACACCTCCATCTTTCTAAAGCGTGCCATCAACATAAAGGGATAAATAACGATGAGTAATTAGGAAGGTAACTAACGGTTCGCTGTACTTCAGAGATGCACAATTTCCGAGACTTCTAATGACATTAAGTAATGTCAAACGCTACCGCAACGCTCTGCGTGCTAGGCATCTGCAAGCGCTGTAAATTTTCATTCTGCGCGTTGATTTCATGAAAATTAATCCGCCGAAGCTGCTCATCTCGTATAACCGGAGAATGCGGCACAAACACGCGAAATTCACGGCGGGTATAAGCGGGACGAGCAACAAAACTGCATGAAATGAGGAGAGAGAAAGAGAAAGAGAGAGAGAGAGAGAAAGAAGGAGGAAGACCGAAATGACGAGAGACACGTCGAGGTCACGTGTGATGAAGGTATATCCCCGCGGTTAACTTCACGCGAACATTAATCTGCCTGAGTTACTACCGACTTACGCCAGCTTCGCGCCCGCTTAATTACGTTCACGGCCTGTTCCTACGGCAAATCGTACGTTCTCCCTGTCGCGATGCTTGGATGCTGAGAAGCAGGCGCGTGGCCATCGGTTATCAAGCATTGCGACCGCTGCAACACCTGCATTTTATGCGATTCTAAGGATATTGCCTAGAAGAGCAACGTTTACGATTTTTCAGTAATTAGTCTTCGTTGATATCTTCTTGTTAGCATTGTAGCTAATACAAACAGTGCGCGATGCGTGTTGATGAAGAGCGATGAACGATCAGTTCGTGCTAACAAAGCTGAAAGACCGTGATAAGGGTACTGCAATAATTAGCAGAGAGTCCGTTTGGAAAAAACTGCATATCTTGCTGGAGTAATGAAATTCTCATGCGGACAGTGACGGATAATGTCGCGCTCTGCCGAGGACGTAATGAGCGTGGGTATGAATTTTTCTGCACGAAAAGCATCCGTTGCATTTGACGTCGGGATCTTTCAACAGCACTTCACGAGGCCCCTCCGCTCGTTTCGTTCTTAGAATCTCAATTGTTATCGCCAGAACGGCAAAGCGGCGTTGCAGAATCACTCTCCCGTTAACGGGTTAACGGGCCTCTTCGATTAATTCCGATTGCGAAACGCTCGGCAGCCGTTTTCATTACTTTTCAATTGAATTCTTTCGACGTCGATGAGACGTGAAGCGTACCGTTAGAAAGATCATCAATTCGAAGGCTGATAACCGACGCTGATGAGTTCCTCCGTCCGCGTTTCGGAGCCTTCCTGTCGTCCTATCGCACGTGCTATTGCCTCACACCGCTTTGCATCACCTCGCGAGCATAAACGCGCGATGATCTATGCGACCAGATTCGCAGGTGGCAGGTTCATTATTTATTGTTTCGCAAGGTGCGAGCGGTTAAGTAGCCTCGTCGATCGCGATGGCCATTGCGATAGTGACGTGGCGGCGGCAAAAAATGAATGGCAGAAACTAGCTGCCGATGGGAAAGGCGCCAAAGGCGCGGATATAAGCCGCACGGAGGCCTATCAATGCCGTGAGGAACGCGACGTCGACGAGCCTGCTGCCTGATATCCTTATCGACGCGTATCTGCGTTGGAAAAGGGTAAAGTCCTGCTAGTCCTGAGAAGTGGCAAGAAATGCCGTTGGATTCCTCGAACTCGCGGATTCCGGTGGCAATCGATGCCGTTTCGATTAATCGCCGCTGTGCGCATAATATTTCGTAATCGCACACCGCGCACCATTCGAATATCCGGTTCACTTTACAGCTGCCATCATACGTACTTCGCGTCGGCTAACATATGTGTACGTTCGCCGACCGTTCGCCACAATCGTTGACATTTTTCGTTCGAGAGGATTGGTCTCTCCGCTATCTCTCGATCTCCAGTCTCGAGTCTCTTGCCGCCTGACACTGCCGAGGCGGAAAACGAGGCAAACATTAAAAAGGAGAGCCTCGCGAAGTCTGACGAGCAAATAATGCGCGGCTCCGGCTCAATTTGTCTCGAGCGCTGATTTTACAATGTGCCGGGGTACAGCACCTTTCATATCACGTGTCAGGCGGTATGACGCGCGCGCGCGATTGCAGCGATAAAAGCACTTTAAGAGGTACGCCTGCAAACGATTCGCGAACCACCGTGACCGTAAAGCTCGTCTCACACGAGAACGGTTCCGAAGTCGGTTCAATGGCTTCGATTCAATGATTTCAATTAATTATGAACGCACGCCGCATAAATTGAACGATTCGCCAAAGCCAGTGAAACGTGCAATCAATCATCCACCAATCGGACCACTAAATACTTACGAAAAGCTACTTTACGCGAGAACGTAATATAGTTGATTAGATATTGAAATGATTATTTTTATCTTCCGTCACTGAAATTCGGTGCGACTTTGACGAGTATACCTGCATTTGTCTTCCGCACATATGCAATTACCTTTAGACTCCGTTTGTCAACCGCGTTCCCATTTCGCGGCGGTCAACGTTTGCGCTCGCAGATCGGCCGATGTGGGAGTGACCGCGAGATACCCAATTCGATAAGCGACTCGATCGTTGGACGGTGACGCGCCGCCATGGACGAAATCGTAAGCGAGCCTATCGTCGATCGTCGTCGGCCGGTAGATGACCCGAATCGTTAAGGGTTTCCGTTCGTCACGCGCGTACACGCACGCGCGAACGCGCCGCCAGACGCGCGTGCATTAAACTTGCATCGCATTGTTTCCGCTCAAGATCGCCTTTGATGGTTCGGCGAGTCGGCGTCGGTATGCCCGCGCTCGTCAAGAATTCGAATGATCCAACTTCAATCGATCACGCATAATGCCGCTTTTATAGCTGACATTACTGCTCTCTACTATCCGTTGATTCATATCGAAATCATTTCGAATTGAGCACTACGTTAGACATAATTGAGACGACGTTCATTGGCACGATTCTGTCATAGTTGGGAATGATGCTCGATGCAATTCGAAGCTCGTGGCCGCAGCTGCGGGGATAATATCATAAATAATTATGTAACCTGGCAATTAGCATAGGGGAGTAATAGACGGACCACTGCCAGGCGGAATGCGCGGAAATTAGCGTGAATTTCTTCGGTCTCTCCGTGGTTCTACTATAAAGCGGTACCTCCGGTTCGCCGACGACGGTTCACAATATCTCTCTCTCTCTCTCTCTCTCTCGTTCTCGTGCGCGGCGCACACACGCGCGCACGCCGACAGTAGACCTGCTTTCTAAGCGGCGCATTATTTTTTAGGAGCGACATTGATGGTGCAGGTTGCCGCGCATGCCGCGTGCCACCTGGATACTTTGCATGGAGGTGGAATGATAGAAAGTCGTGTTTGCCTGTAAATGCGAGAAAACTTTCGAGACAAGTGGTAGCCGGCGACAAAGAAACCGGGAGAATGTTGTTACGCGCCCTCGATAACGATAACGTCGAGGCACAATCGGCGGCCGCGCGAAAAGAGAGAACACGAAATGTGCGAGGGTGAGAGAGAAGGCGCGGGTCGACAAGGAGCGATGCGGAATGAGAATGGGAAGGAGCGTGACGTTGAGAGACGCGGAGTGAGAGAGAGAGAGAGACGGACAAAGGACTCTGGCGAACGCTGCGACATAATTAACGGGTTTTCGATTGGCGGCTTTGCTCCTCGATAACCGCGATCGGATCGGCTGTTGTACGTTATAAAGCGAGCTTAGGAATTCCGATAGCGCGCGGCAAGGTATGCAGGCCGCACGCCAAATCTCCTCGAGCATGCGGCAGCGCACTGGCGACGATCACAATTTATTCTCTCCCCTTCCATTCGCCAACTTCTCTCATTCTCTCTCTTTCTCCTTCTCTCTCTCCGTGTCTCCGTTTCGTCGTCCGAGTTTGCAATCGCCGCCGACGGTTTCATCAATTCTAATTACCGCATTCGGTGCGCATCGTCTATGCCAAGCCGATCGTTAATTATTCTTTTAATCGACACGTTTACGGGACCTCGGACAAACGCACCGAGTCTTTCCATCTTCCACGGTTCTTTGTGGCCGCGCATCCACGAGGCGGTTTCGTTTGATTACGTTCGCGCATGCGACACATACCGATTCCCTCGCAGTCCCGAAGTTATGCCGCCGCTATTTTCCTCCATTCACTGCCATGCTCGAAGGAATTAAATTCCACGATAGTCGCGCGATACTGACAACGTTAATGATGATAATGGCCGAGCGATGCCTCGGTGTAAGCGTAAGCAAACAGAAATTAAATATTCGACAAACGTCGATATTCTCAGCGTTCGCTAATTCCACATCCTACGATCGTCTCCGTAATTGCGGCCAACGTGGAAAACACGTAGTGGATAGAAACGCATTCGTTGCCCTCCTCCCTGTCAATTCTCACCCGATCCACTTTGTCCGTCGCATCGACATACTCGCGAATTTTGCATACCGAGTATCGGCCGAGCACTAACGACCGCCGACGGTCATAATTACCGCGCGCGAAGTAAGTGCGAGCCGTCTAACCCGTGAGCCATTACACCGTGCGATTACGCGAGTCGCAAGACGTACGAGCATCGCGTCGGCGTGAATATAATTCCCGGTATCTCGCACGTAGCAAGCGCGCAAGTGACACCCGGGACTCGGGAGTATTACCAGGCGCGAGCGTGGCTTCGTTATTAATGAAATTTGCATTAACGACGGTACCGCGGACCGATAATTCACGGGCCTCTACGACGAGCAACGCGTGTCCGCGTATCGAGCCGTCCTCTTAACGTCTTCCTTCGCCATCGCCGCGGCATAAAATGTATTGCCGCGATCGCGGCCACGTCTCGCTTTAAGTCGCTTAAATCGGGCAGGTGCGTCGCTGGCAATAAATTCCGAACGACGGGGGTTGCAAAGCGTGTGCGGACACTCGTATCTCGTCGTCTCGCGGTATCGCCCTCCTCGAGATCGCCGCGCCGGCGCAATTTTGCCGTTACCGCAGAAAACGTAATATCGCAATGCGTGCACCGGGCTCCGCGCCTCCGCGGACGAATTTGTGGTAGCATGCTAATTTTACGCGCGCAGACTTTCTATCGGCCGATAAGAAACGGTCGTTCGGACATCGAGTCCCGAGATGTAGCGAGCAATTTGCTGAATTCGCTCTCGTCCGCGAATTAATGATGGTTCGCTGGACACGCTCACTTGTAACTCATGAACCGGAGAGTCTGAACGGTCAATTTCTACTACGTAGTATTCAGCGGCTCGCAATTCATCGAGCAACTACCCTCCGACGCGTATACATCGGCGCGGTTATGGACGTTGGTCGTGTGCACGGAATCGCTGGCACCTTAATTATTCATCTGTTCGCCTACTCAGTTAATGGGTGTCGCCTTGCCGTCTATCAGCGGCGGCAGATAACTGGAATAGCGTCTAACGCGGTGGATAATTTGCAAAGCATAACAGGCTTTTCGTGTAATTATATGTAGTTTCTGACAGTCGAGATTAGTTATGGATACACCGGCCATGGCGGCCTGTGCGCCGCTCGATGGAGAAATATTACGAGAGGAATAATATACGTTCGTTCGTATGCACGGCAGCGATCGGAGGACGGAGAGGCGGCAGTCGGCAGTTGTTCAATAGAAGCGCGCCTGCACCTTGGCGAGAGATAAAGACGGATAAGGAAAGAGTGCGTTGGCGAGAGAAGGAGAAAAAGCGAGAGAACGAGGAGGGTGGAGAGGAATGAACAGAGAGAGTTTCCCATGCGAGCAGTTGGTTTTCCAGCCAGTGCCCTCCCAAGATAAGCAGACACACTTCCACTTCCTCCATCCGACAATGGAAGCCTTTTAGCCGAGAGTGTGCCGGATAATTCATGTCGAGACGTGCAATTAAGACCTAACCTCACACATGGCGCGTCTATCCTCGCTTCTAATTATCCTCGGGTACGACGTACGTACACACGAGTTCCTCTCCCTCCCTCTCTGCCTCTCCCTCGCCCCTCTCCTACGCGGCCATTATCGGCCGAGAATGAAGAATCGTGACGCGGGTGTTGAGATCCGCCGTTGAATGCATTTCATTGTAAGGTATCGGATTTCAGTTACACGCTGCGGATTTCATTACCGGTTAAAAAACGGCCCCGCGATCGCAGCGGCCGACGTGGGGCTGAATTTAATGCGCGTACCTTACATAATGCCAGTCATGTTGAAGAGGAGGATGTCGGACCAAGTGGAGAACAGCGAAAATTAGCTGCATCGTATGAGAATATCTGTATTAATACGTTGACTGCCGGGTGCGCTTCGGTAATGTTTTGCCGGATGCCGTAGTAAAATAATACTCAGAAATCTTTGTTCCTAGTATTCTCTTCATGAGTGAAGCATAATTTCTTCATCGAGTTGTCCCCTTAAGGGATGAAAGAGGGTTCTAAAAAGATCAAGAAATTGCAAAGCGCACTGCAAAATTGGCAATGGTTTCAGAGATATGGTCAAAAACGCATGAACAGTCATGTCAAACCTTTGCTGGCCAACTGCAGACTCGAGTGATAATGATATTCATATTAAGTTGCGGACGAGTAAAGAAAGGGAAAACTACAAATCTGATAATGCAGTCGATGTTGTAAGCGTTAAGAAAGTCCTGGTAGTACATATGGTTGCACATAACTCCACAACAATGCTTGTTAGTACTTGTCGTGAGCACAATGTGCATCCAACAAAGTGACTTGATCCCACAAAGATAACATCGTAATGCGACGATTTATTACACGCGACAGACGCGTCAAAGAGCCTCGGAACAATTCGTCATTCATGAGAGAATGCAGCAGTTATGTGCGAGTCGTGAGTATTCGCGAACATTGTTGCACCGCATTCGCGCGACGCCCATAGCACACCTTCGCCAAATGATTAATTATCCGGTGTGCAGAATGTTAAATTGGGCTCAATAATTTCTGAATTACGGCTATAAGGACGTGACAACCGCGACACGCCTCCGCCATTTCGTATCAATCTAAACATTGTAGCTGCTCCGCGGATGAATAACGAAAACATCAAAGTGTTTCATCGCGATGACTGTTGGTTTTTGAAAATTGGCGAGTCATCGCGCGGTTTCTAAGTGGTTTGAACAGATGGACGGCTGTGTACGCATATAAAGATCCGCACACAGAATCATGCTGTGATCCACGGATATGGCCGCGTTCGTATGCGTGCGCGTATTAACACGCTCGTACAGCCGGACCGTTGTGGCTATATAATTTCACTCGCACGAAACCGTATGCACGGTATACACGTGCACGTACCTGCGTGGGCAGTCACATTTACGTGCAAAGTGCATCCACGTTACATCGCGTTTCGACTTTTATCTGTCCTCGCAGCTTTTACCGTGCCGAACGTCCGGTCTCTCGCGCGACCGACGAACCCCGGGAGGAAAAAAGTCAGTGGCCCGAAGGTAAGTTACGAGCTATTAAGCTATCGCGAGGCGCGCACGTGACGCTCGTATCAGGATGAGATTACGCCGATACATGCACGTCCGGATTGACGGACGACGTGAGGGCGCGTATGACGGAATAATGACGCGCGGGGTTAAAATCGTTCTCCTGTCCAAAGGCGCAGGCCGTTTCGTCGAAGGTAAATGAGCAGCTGCGCGGTTAGGGACAAAAATTGCGCCTAACAGGGAGACGATTGGAAGTGTCGTCGATGTACTTGGACGCGGGACGGCCTGTGAAGGGCCGTTGGCATCTTACGTGTCCGGTGTCCGCCGAGCTTTATCTCCTCGACGAGCGCCGCGCCGGCCGTTTCGTCATTGCGTGCTGATGTCAGTAAAAGAACGCTCGCTTCGAGTTTTACTCCGATAGCCGGCTTAATTGCGAGCGCATTTAGCGCGCCGGACACGAGCTACTATACACTGCTCGCCGTATGCCTGCGCGTCGTTTTATAATCCTCGCGACGGGCGGCTGGACAATGAGGCGCGTCGCTTTTTCGATAGCTGGTCGTACCTTTCTTTTCCGCCATCCACTGTCTTTGTCGTCGATCCACCTTTCCGAAGAAGAATGAGACACGAGGTGGGATAACGAAAGCGTGCGGTATCATACGGGCGTATAGGGGTGCGTTCGGGTCATTTGCATATTGGTCGATTTACCTACAGCAGAGGACTGCAAGCGTAATTATACCAGCAGCTAACAATGACAGGGGAAAAATATTAGTTCAACTTTCGTACCACGATGCTGTCTAAGAAATCTTGCTCTTTCTCTCTCTCTCTCTCTCTCTCTCTCTCTCTCTCTCTCTCTACTTCAGTTGACGGACAAAATAGCAAGCAACGGAAGAGAAGTGAAGTAGCGCGTTCTACGCGAACGATCGGGGACTGAGGCAGGAGACAATTGAAATTGTCGCGAAAGTATTTTACGGCTTGAAAAATAGGGGGACGCAGGTTGAAGGGAGTCCGTGCCGTGGCCCTTCATCTCGCCTGCTTTTATCTCGCCGAACGTGCGGTTTCGTTGTTGCGGGTAAATCCACGTAAAAGGGATGCGACTCGAGAGTTATGCCTATCTCAAGGTGAGCTACAAGCTATTCAGCTATCGTGGGACACGTACGCGTGACACACGCGAGTGTCTCCTTGCGCATCGCGGATGAGATTAGGATGGGATATTCGTTGCCACTAAATCCTCGCGTGTCGTAAATTCAGCGTGCCCCCGCGAAAGAGTTCATAGATTTAAATGATTAATTTTCGAAGCCCGTCGCAAGGATTACATCGCTCGTATTTCGTCGTGCCGTATCGTCGTACGTACATCTCAGGAATAAAAATATTCACCCTGTTAATATTCGTGGAATGACCGAGCCGGCGGCAGTGCGCTGCCGCAGTATTGAAACGTCAGTGACGAGTGCCGGTGGAGATGCTTGATCAAAGTGGCGGCGGCCTTAAAATTATGAAAATTCTCGGGCTCGGATAAAAGTGCCCTCTGTCGTCGGTGGAGCAAAAGGAGTGGCGAGAGGCGGGCGGGGAGGGAACGGGCGCACGAAGGAGTTATGCACCGGTCGAATGTGAATACGCATGCGATGCAGGTAGGCATGACGCCGTGTTTTATTGTTATTTTATTAATCGATGCTGTCTGGTTATTGAGTAGGTAGACGATGCGGTATACGAGCTCGTTCGTAGGCAGAGGAATAAAACGCAGCGTGCAATGCATGATCAGTTGCCTACGTGTATGCCTTTTGTCAGCGCGTCAGGCCTCTCAAACCAGTACTGGGACCGGGGAAAGAGGTGTTTCGAACCCGCGCGCACCTGAATAATCCCACTCCCGGGCCCGCTATTGCTGAAATCTTTACGACGTCCGCGCGTTTAACCGCACCGCGATTGAAACGTATGCGCGGTTTTATGGAACGTGCACGTCCGCGCGCGGCCGCACGCCGAAGTCGACTTCGATTTATGCTGTCGCTCTGGCGCGGACGACTTCCAGAAGCGCTTTTTCCGCGCTCGATCGAAATTGCGTGAAAGAATTTCGTGCTCCCGCACGTGCCAGGTAGGGGGAGGTTGTAACTTTCACCGCGCGCGCCGGTTGGCACGAAGTCAAATGACGGGGGTGAGGTAGAACGGTTTTTCGGATAATCGATGCTTCCGCGACGAGGACTTTCGGACCCAGGGAAATAAATCGTTTCGTCGCGAGGGTTCGCCGAGCGGCCGTAAACCGCGTATCGCGCGCCGTACGTATTGTTGCGAATACAATTAATCGTCGCTCTAGCAAGAGAGTTATCGGCCGCGCCGCGGCAACGATTACCACCTCGGCGCCACGACTAATATCGTCAGTAGCGGTCGATAATAATGGCGAGGACGCATGACAGTTTACACTGTTCCGCGATATATTGCCTTGTACGATGTTGCTATGAAAATTTACTGAAACTGCGAAAATCGTAAGGCTTTCCAAAACGTTCAATTCGGCAGCGGGCGCATTCCATGGCTAGATTCGATGTGCTCGCCTCTCTCTGTCTTTCTCTCTGGCAATTTTATCTCGGCGGCAAGTCGTTTGTTGATTCCCCACTTATCACGTCGCAAGACCGTCAACGCCTTACAACGTTTAAGACTAACTAACTAATTGCGATTCCGCGAATAACGCGGGATGTGCCTGATTGTACTAATGATCGCGCGCAGCTATCACTCCTTTACATCCTTGGCGTGCCTAGATTAGACGCGGTATGCAGAGCGTGTGTTAAAACGCTCACGTCATACCGTTTCCTTAATTAAAGGCGCACGGTTATATTGAAGCAGAAAAATGATATCGAGACAATACGAAATAGAAACGTACGCAGTTAAAAAATGTGAGAGAACAAGTTTGAAAGGAACAAAAAAAAAAAAATATACAAAGAAGTTACAGCGCAAAGCAGGGAACAGAATAGTGTGCAGAAATTCTTTCGACGGCACAGAAACAGCCGTCGATGCCCGTTACAAGCCGCCGCTGGCATTTATTGTATATCGAATAATACCATTCCGCCGTAAAGCGCGATTTTTTTCGACGCTCCAGCCTGGCAAATTTACGCCGGTTGCGCGCTGCAAACGTTCTCCGCTGAATATGTTAGCTGAATATGAAGTGGAGCAAGTTACTAGCAATTTAGCGACATTCCCGCAACGAGAATTGATATTTATTGTACGCCAGTCGGTCGGCCGCTGGCTCGCACGTTCACTCGGCAAACTTCTCTATCCTCGTCAACGGAGAAGTATGCGAATGGTGAGCGAGCGCGTAGGAGAGCTCGCATGCCTTTTCTCACGGAAATTCCGAATTTGGATCGGAGACGCTGAGACTTTACGATTCTCATTGGCAGTTTAATTAAATGCGAGCCGTTTTTACGGCCTGTCCGTCGTCGTCGTTCGTCGATGCAACGCGAAGCGGAGGCTTGGGAAAAGGCGCGCGCGCGCGCGCGCGCGGCCGCTGTAAAAGTAATCACCGTCGTTGCATTACCGCCATTATATATGATTATTTCAGGCCGCAACGGCGCTATGAATTTAAAGCACGAAGGGGCGGGCACACGGTAGCGCGAGAACGCCGGTGAATACGTTAGCGAGCGCGATATCGCATAAATCAAACGAGAGCGACAGCCCGCACTCGCATTCTTCACGATAAAGAATGAGATGCAGAAAAGTGTAACTCGGCCCGGATAATTCCCTCTGTCCCGGCGATACGATTGCACGAGTTTCCCGAACTCGGTCCAGGCCAGAATTATCTCTCCCTCCCGCCTTCGCGCGCACACAATCTTCGCGGCGATCGTAAAAAGTGGCGAGCGTTTATGCTTTACATTTACGAGCAGAAATTGCATGGGTGTACCCGGGGGCCCCGGCGAGTCGTTGCGCGCGTTAAACTCGCTCGGCGCTCGGCCGAAAGTGTTGATTTGTTAACCCTTTGACTGCGGCGCGCTCTCGGACGAATCCATCAATATGGACGGCGCGTTTTTCGCTTGTCGGTCGCTGCGACTAGTTGTCTATTGACTATTGGAAACTGACAGTGACCAAAACAGTACCCGGAAATTTGATGCCATTCTTAGGGTTTCAAAAATAATAATGGCAACAAAATTAAAAATATCAATTAGTAACTTAGCTAGTAAGCTATTTTAATTTTGCTTAACTTATTGATGGATTTGTGAGGGCGTATATATACGCCTTTCGTATATATTGATGGGTTTGTGAGGGCGTATATATACGCCTTTCGTATATATTGATTGATTTGTGAGGGCGTATATATACGCCTTTAGCAGTCAAAGGGTTAATGAATAATTAATCCTCGCGTGACATTTCCATTGGACGGCGAGCCGGCTGAAAATGTCTTGAAGATTATCGGCTGCGCAGGAGATAACGTACTCGGAGAGTATGAGCGCGCGATTAGCGACGCGCCAAAACGGAAACCTCGACGTCACTCGGCATTATGAATTTCGCGGGAATCGAGCTTTCGGAAAATTCGCCGTGATTCATTCGCGCCGTTTCGCCTCCCGACGTTAACCCCTCGTATATTCCCAGTTGTAAACCCGACCCGACAGAGGCACTTACCTGTTACCTACGGCCTAACTTATGTTCTACCGGAAAGTTTATTTTTCCACGACGACGTGTACGAGACGTCGCGCGGACGGCGGAATTAATTAATTATCGTCGCGTTATTAATCGGCAAGCAAACGCGGCTGTCATTTCGTGTCGCGGCAGGGAATCCATTTCGACGGTGGGTACAGGTAGAGGTCCATTCTCTGGGGGGAAAGCGAGAATTGCATGTTTACCACTCGCCCGCTGCCTAGGAAACCAGATGCTGAAATTACTTTTCACGCTTTAACCATCCGTGTGAAATTAATGCTCAGCACGAAATTACACCGTTAACGTGCAGGACCCGGTCCCGTCGTTTCTCTAGGCGCGTCGATATTCTAAACGGCGGTATTAAGGTCATTCTTCATCGTCGTCCTTTCCGTCGTCGATACGTTCGCGTGCACCTCGTTGTATCCAGAATTCTTCGACTTTCCAAGTTCAATTTGTCCGGGTAATTGGGGGGCTTAATTGATTCTTCCAAAATGCTACTGTCATTTCTACCGTATTTACGTTATAACTGAGTTTTATCATTATTTTATGCATCAATGTTTTTAATGCGATTTATTCGATTATAAGTGCTTCGCCTGGGAGTTTACTTAAGTAGTCAGAATGGAAATTTACGACAGGCAACCTGTTGGGTTGCCCGTGGGACGAAGTTTATGTAGTTTCCGCTTAGTAGGACCGAGCAATTTGGGAGGTCAGTAATTTTGCTGGCAACAGATAAGACGCTACCCTCTTCGTTCCGCAAAACAGTTAACGTCGAGCGTTAAAGATCGCGTATTTAGGCAAGCGTGACTTTAATGAGATACCTCGCCCTCGGTCATCTTCACTTTTATCGTCCGAAAATGTGCGGTGACACGTAATTTGGTGCGCTTTTAATGGCGCGCTCATCAACAAAATGATACCGCGATTCCGTGGATACGTGAAATTCGGCTAATGAAACATTCGGATTGATGGGACGCGTAGTTATTGACCCATTATTCATCGATCAACCAAATTCGTCTAATCACTCACTACACAATTCTGCCGTATTTCAAATATACGACTTTCAATCCTCGCTTCGAAATGATAACCACTCCCAAGATTTCTAATGCACCGCCCTCGAGCCATTAACTCCGTTTCTGTTTCAGGTGAGTCCCGCATGCGCGAAGACTGCCAAGAAGGCACGATGTAACATTCTCGCGTCGACGTAACATGGTCGCGCGTCGTTCGCGAGAACGCTATGCCATGGACGACCATGTATGGGGTGTCCATTACAGGTAGCAGGTGACCGTCGCGCGGCAGCCCCAAGGACTATCCATCATCGGCCTGGGAATATGTAGGTCAGCCAGCGGAGCTGGCCAACAGATGATCGAGCTTCGTGATAAATTAAGCGCAGAGTCACTCCGCCTGCCTATGGCGCGTTAACCGTAAGCGCCCGCGCGCCGCGCCGGTCCGATTATACCGTAATTACGATCACGCGAGCTCGCGTTAAATCGGCACTCGCACCGCGAAACAATGCCAATTGACCATGCCGGCGAGAATTTTCGCTAACGAAGCGGTTGGCCGGTATTTAAAGTCTCGCGTGGCTCGTCGATTACCTCGCATTTAGCTACACATTACCGGACGTTGATTCAAAGATTCGGAAATGGGAGAATCGAACGTGACGATCATATCGTTATTCATTTTTAGCAATTTGCGGGGGTGACGAAGTGATAGTGAAAATAATTCAAGCAGCTTTTGCACGGTGCCCTAGACACTCGCGCGCGGATCGTCCGCGATCGTTGACGACGTCTTCATCGTCTCTCTCATCGAGCGCAGCGAAGATGAGCGCGATCGATAAAAGAGCGCGATCCCTATCGGGGGCCCGCGTCGACGCATTCCAGCGAACTGTTACATGCCATGGGACAGTGGAAATGCCGCCTTTAACCCGGCTCCTCCGCTCGCTGGAATCCGTCCAACAACTTCGGAGTCAAGAGTGTGCGAGCGAGTAAAGTGCACGCCGCGAATACGGGAGAATCCGCCATCCCTCTTCTTCCTCGGCCTTAGGACTACGGCTCGTTCTCTATTCTACCGTCAAACCGTGACGAACGCTCGTCCCTAATCGCGGCGCATTGCACAGCCAGAGAGAGAGGAGACCGACGTCGACGGTCGAATTAGGAACAGGAATGCGACTTAACGAGCGCAATAACGTCCTAGGCTCCTTTAGAGCCGAGTTGCTGCTGCTGCTTCTGCTTCTGCTTCTGCTTCTTCTCGCTCAGCGCCTACTCCTCTCCTTTCCCTTGCTGCGCCTTTTATTCGTCTATTTACGGCGCCATCGTTTCTTAACTACTCCCATTCTTCTCCCAGCGTAGCCAGGAAAACGCGCGCGTATACGGCGACGCAAACGTGGCGCGCTTCGAAATCGTCTCGTTTACCATACGCCGACTATGGACCCGCGCGCGCGCCTGAGGATGATATTAGATCCAGTTTGTACGGTAATTGCGTTCTTAGCTGGAGAGCCGAAGCCGAAGCGTTGTTACCGGATGAATTATCGGAAGTTAATGGCGTCCTAGCCTTCTACGGCATGCGAGTCGTAACTGAAAAATGACGCGCGCGTACCGTTCGACGTCAAATTGAAAGTGTTAACTGAATGTTCGCACGCGGGAATACGGAGGTATAAAGCGTCCGAGAAATTTCTTTGACGCTCGAGTAATAATTAGCGAGCGGGAACGAAAGTGTCGGAAAACGCTTTGAAGGATTACCGGACGAGGTCTCGGTCTCGGTTCTTTGGACCGACGCGACAGCAATGTGAGGGGACTTCATTTTCGACGACATCATGCGGCGTCGGGATTACGGGGGCGCGCAATAAACGCTATAATTGCCGTTAGTCCTTTGCATCGGTCGGCGGGCATGGAGGGGGAATAAACGTATTAGCCTGGCTCGGCGAAGATTTACGCCACTGCCGCGCTTCGCCTCTCTCGCTCTCTCTTCTCCGACTGCCGGCATAATCTCTTTATTATCGCGTTTCTCTCTCGACCGCGCGCTGCTTGGCCTCTAATCGAATGAAAGAACGGTCTTGCCGGTGTTACCGGTCGATTTTACGAGCGTCGGCTCTATCGGCACGATATTGATCGTCCGGCTCGACGGATCGGGCGTGATATTAAGACGTCTCGGCGCGGCGGCGAGCTTAATTTCGAGGGATGCGCGACGCCAGAGGCGCATTCGGTTGCGATGTTCTAGCCCCCCAAATCATAGTCATTCTTCGATGCGAGGCTGGAGAACATTCTTTACTCTCCCCGCATGGAATTACGGACGATATGAGAATGATGCGGATGCACTTCACGGTTAACCGTCTTTGTTTCGGTTTCCACTCTCCTCTTCGTTCACTGCGGGCTATTGCCGGTACATCATGTTGCTCGGCTGAGTTCTAAGACCCCGATCGACAAATGTGGGCTCGGAGCGCGCGAACGTTGGCGGGATTTCGCGACGCGTTTAGATTACTGAAAAGCCGTACGACGCGGCGATAAGATTTATAAATCGATAGAAACGGCCCCGAGATTTATTCGTTCTCGCGGACAGCGGGCTGCGTTGGGCATACAATCGATGAGCGGAACGATCGTGTGGGCCACCACCCGTGCGTCGTCCACCAGCACCACCAACACCAACACCGTCACCACGGGCGAAGTGGCCTACCGCGCGGTGTAAATTACAACTCGCCCGGGGGCAGTGACAAATGTCCGCGCGTCGGCGAAAAATCCGAGGCGCAAGATTTGTAGCAGCTACGCCAGACAAGAATACGCGAGTCGCGTTGGTCATAGGAAAGTGTCAAATAACTCCATCCGGTTCAGCTCGCTTCCTCGATATATAAATAAAACTACGCACTGGCCACATTGAAGCGTGCGTGCGCGCGCGAGCGTATCTATACATCACGGACCTATAACTCAGCGTCTCACCATCGACGGCGTCGAAAAACATAGCTCAAAAAACTGAGTTTACTGGATGCTCTTGCGATTGTACGCTGTCTTCTATTAAGGTAAACTAACCATGCTTCAGGATCAAGTACTAACATCTAATCACCTCTGTCCGCGTGCAACCACTTGTACTTCTACACAAGGCATACGTTTTGAAATGCACAGCGTGTACGTGGTGGTAGACGATGCAAAGTAGTAAATAATTTCTTAAGCAGAAGAGATACCCGTGCCGACTCGCTTGGGCAGTGAAGAATACGACACTTATCCCGAGGCGACCAAGATCGAGGATCGCCAGTGATAGTTCACGGATCTACACCGCGCTCGGCCCTACCGCGAGGTGCTGAAGTTTATGGCAGGAACGCGATTTGAGATGGATAGACTTTCATTAGAGGCCTCTCACCGGGTACTGCCCCGCGTCTTCCGTGTTATGGTATCTCGTTTGAGAGAGGAATAACAGAATCTTACCGCCAACGAGCGCAGCAACTTTATCCGCGAGACATGTTCCACGTACGCGCGCGCATTTTTCTGCAGCGAGGAAGCAGTCTCGGGCACTGTCCGACAGCGCGGCAAGATTTTGCATGGATACCTAGCCATACTGGAGCCGTTCCGGGGCTTTATCAGCGCAAAAGCGATGATGTAAATGTCAACCTTCGCGCGGCAGAACTTCATTCCCGCAACGTGCGCTCTCTGCCCACTTAAAATGAGCAACCTGAAGGCTAGTTTATGGATCGCAACTTTCGCACGGACGCTGATGTCGTAATCCTGACGAGCTTGCGTCGACGGGACAGCGACAGGGGCGTAATAGAAAATTTGACGTACAAGGAATTACGACGATTTACTTAAAGAGCCAACTTTCGGCGAAGGGCAGAGCGTTTGGTGCCGCCGCGGCCGAGCGGATTGGAAGTTCTCGTTCTGCGAACGGTACAATGCACGCAATGCAACGGGGCACACGCGATCCCGCGCCTCTAGCAATGAATATTCCCCGGGTGCGCGGAGCGTTTGTAATTAATTACGAATACGATCCTTGAAATATCGCCGGCCCCGAAGCCATGGACGAAGATCGAAGACGACTGGAAATAGCTCGGCATAGGAGTCCCGTTGCGGGCAAGCGTCAGGGTCGAGTGCACTGTGCCGGGCGAAATAATTTACGAGCATTATCGCCGTCCGGGCTCCAATCAAAATAACATCCACGGGAACGGCCCGGAATCCGCGAATCGCCGCCGTATTTTCTCGCGCGAACGGGGCAAGAGCGGGGCCGCTTGAGACTTGCGACTGCTGGGCGCTTGGGAAAGGGAGAACTTTTACAATGCGGGCGGCACACAATAAAGGCGCAAACGAGCGACATAGTGATTCCTACGGCAAATACCTTGCCTTTCAGCGATTCTCGCAGCACGCTGCGCGTCCGCGTGATTGTCCTTACTGAGAAACGGGTATGTACGTACGTACCTACCGACGTACCGGATAGCTGCGCGAACGAAGAACGGGCAACGATTTATCGCGGATAGTATTCGAATGTTCTGTACGACATCGTATTAACATTCGGTTTTACGAAGGAATATTGTTTACACGTATGAGAGTACAGGCCCGCGTACGATCTCAGGGAACGAAGCATCGCAGGCACATACGGCAAATGGTCAGCTTCGAACGTCTTGTACAGCGCCGTGCATCTTCATGCCGCAGCAACAAATACTTATGTTTACACGTACGAGAGTCTCGTAAGCAATCTTAAAGCAGGAAGAATCGTGGAATGTCGGATGCGGGAGCTTAGAGGGTTCCATACGTGCGTCGCGGCCTCGGCCGTGGTGGGCCGTCCTAGCTGCTGTCGGAAGGCAAGAAATATGGTGGTGCGCAGAGGAGCGTGCAGGGGGGGCGTAATGACTACACGCGAAATGTATCGCCGCGAGTATGCACGCCGCTAATTACACGTAACTATCGTCGCGTACGTGGGGCATTGAATGGAGAGGGAGAGGCGAACGGGCGGTCGCGCGACGAGGATAGGGAAAAGACACACGCCACGTCGAAATGATTGCTTTGCGAGGAACGACAGGCTGTTGTTAACGGGCACGGTGCCTATTGAATTATTATGATCTTTTTATTATGCCGCCGGTCATGGCGCGCGGGACCTTGATGGGAATTTAAGGCCCCGGCTACCGTAAAGCTGCCGCGGAATTCGACCTGGGCGAGAGATAATTAGGGAGTGATGAATGCACGGAAAGGTCGCAAATGGATATTTAGTGTGTGCCGAGTAGCGTGCCGCTGAGACGGGACGAATTAAATCCGGTGAGAGATCGACACGAATTATGACTTCCGATCGTTCGTCATTCGCTTAACTCGCTGCGTTTTTGCCTAAAGACCTTGTTCGCCGTGCGGAGGCCTTCGCTTCTTCGGATCGTAATTATTTCAGCGACTAATTGAAAAGCGGAAAAAAATCTCGCCTCTCTCTCTTTCTCTCTCTCTCTCTCGACCCGAAGTGACGTCGAATGACGAACCTTCTGGAATCGAGCAGCACACTAAAATTGGCCGCGACGCTTCGTTATTTCACTTCGCCCCCTTCGGCGACTCTCAGCGCTGAAGAAGCGTCACGAATCCAGCGTGGAATTCCGCGCGCTTCCTCCCGATGCGCGGTGGACAAAGGAGACGAGGGAGTGGGAAGAACGGGAAGAAGGACGTGCGAGCGGCGACAGAGGTCAATCCAGAAGAACGAAGAGACGTCCGGTCCGAGGCTTCACGGACGACGGCCAGTTAATTGAGCGTTAACCGGGGGTTTTAATTTCGTGGCGACGTTCTTAACGATCGGCCGACTGCGGCGGCGGCGAGTCGTTTGAATTTCTCGTCTCGCAGGTCGAGAGCGGAATCCCGCGGAGGAAGATGTTGATCCCGAAGGAATGTCAGTGCTCCTGCGATCAGCGGCGCACGGCTGAATCCCGATACTTCTTCGTTACTCGCAATCAGCCTTTTTTCGGCTCGATGCGACGCTCGGAGATAAGGGATGAAGAAGCCGAGGAACGAGAATGCGATTATCCAAACGGTACCCATGGGACTTCCTCCCTGCGGTGGGATGATGCCATATATGAGCGTGCCTCAACTTTCGTGCAATCGCAGATGCTCCCTATAAAGTCGTGAGAGAGAAAGAGAGAGAGAGAGGGAGGGAGGGGGTGAAAAAAGCGCATCGCATCCAAAAAACCGCCTGCAGTTCCCGACGTGCTCGGACGCGTAGCCTTCGCAAAACCCTCGGACAGCCACGTTCTCAATTCCAAATTGCCTTACATTATTCATGGGTATTTTTTAGACGCCATCGCGGTGAAAACTGGCTTCCGGCTGGGTGGCTCGCGGGTAATGACAGACCGCGGCGAGAGTGATAATGCGGCCCGCTAAAAGTGCTGCCTAAATTATCGTCGGGGACAATTTGTTAAGCGTGAGAGCATAGGCGCGGCGGAATGGGGGGTGCGGTGCATTAAGTGTCGTTAAAAACTTTTGTCGCGGCATCTGTCGCGGCCCAAGTATCTGGCACACTTATCGTAATTGCCAGCGCCGGGGCCGTATCGCGAGATTAACAGGTATAAACGGGATAAAGAGACTTTAGCTGGGGAAGAAAGCGGTCGGAAAAAATGGCCTTCGCGTTATGGCGGGTGTGACGGGCGCGGGGCGGGGCGGGGCGGGCGAAGATCGGGACGATAGAGGCACGCCGATGCGTGCACGCTGATACGGCTAATACCGTGACGCAAGAAAACGGGCCGTCATTGTTTTTACGAGATTCGGGCAGAATTGCGGAGAGAGGTAGGGCGTGCAACGGCCGATGCGCACCTCGTTAAGGGTTTACAGTACGACGTGCTACCGTGTTTAAAGTTGGGTAGGAATGCGGATCGCGCCGATGGGCAGCTGCCTACCGGGAGGATGCTTTACGAGGGCATCGAGGGCTGCTTTTTTCCCGAAAACGGCCTTTTTTCGCGAGTTGACGAAATCAAGCACGGGCGACCGGCGTGTCTCTCCTCGAGCCTCGAGGCCGTACGTTTGGGAGGACTGCGCTATCGCTCGCTAATATCGCATGCTAATTCGCTCGGGTCGCACATGCAACCGGTAGCTTCCTGCGCGTCCTCCAGCTGCAATTCCTTTATTAATATGCGACACGTAGTTATCGGCGATCACCTCGACTTCTAACCGATTTCACGTGCGCCGTCGTAATCTGTTCGCGTACCTCGAACATTCTTGTCAATTCGTTATCGTCAACAGTTTCAGACGGAATCTTTTCTCGAAATTAGACATCGACTTCAGAATCCATTCCGCTATCTCCTGCGACTCGCGGAACTTTTTCGTCGGCACCGAAGACGAGAGTCTCGGGCGATATCAAACGATACGTATCATCGTGGATCGACGTAATTAAAGCAACAAATTCCCGCGTACCCGCAGGCACGTTGGCACCCGATGTCCAAGCGTTTCCTATCGCTGGGTGATCGCTCTTCTTGATGGATCGGTACAGGTGCGCGCCTTGGATATGGGACTACGGGCGCTACTCGGTCAACGACGCGCAACGACACACAAAGACGCGCGTATAACAATTTACAGGTCCGTCGATCGATCCTCGTAATTGTCGGGCAAACGCCGACGACGCAATTAACACCGGCCCGGCCCGCCTCGGCCAGCCTCCGTTCCTTTCCTCCTTCTCTCCTTCCGGTCGTACGTTTCTTCAAAATGAAATTCTAACGAGCTGCCGTTTCGGGCCCCGGAAAAACCCTGATAACGAGATCGTTAATTGAGGCCTTTGAGAGGTCCTCCGGAGTCGTTACGTGTCGTCGTACTTCACGGTTCCTCTTCTCGCCCGAATCTTACGAACCACTCAATTATTTGTTGGACTAGTTTCTAGAGCGATCGTTGATGAGGCTGACGTAACGCCGGCTAAATGGATTCTTCGACTGGCAATGCCGACGATCGTGTAACCTTATTGGTTCTGTGATTCTCTCGCGTCAGTTTTTAATGAACGCCGCACGGGCGTACGTTGAGCAATGAACGAATTTCTCGGAGAAATGGTCAGAATTGAAATCGCCGCACGAGTGGCCTGTAATTAAGTCGTCTCCCGTTTTGCTTAAGTGGACGCGCACCGAGCGTCTTTTCTTAATCAGGCCCGTGATAATATCGTGGGAAGCAATGGTGAGGGTTAACTTTTTATTTCCGCAGAAGTCGAACGGGATCGCTGGAATTATCGCCGACGATTCTTTCGTACATCGCCGCGGTTTTGTGGTTTTTAATAAGCCGGGCGATTCGGGGTGGAATTCGAGATACAGATTCCTCTTCTTTCTCACATTCATGTCCGGTTGAAATCGTAGATGCGTGCTGTTGTGCCATTTCTGCCGGCTGCTTCACCTGCGTCGACAAACGTTTCTGAACGTTCCCCGATCTGCGGGAAGACGTACTTATTTTGCCAGGAAAGCGTGTGAGTGTTATCGAACACATTGTTGCTACTTCGGGCCGAAAGTTGAGCGATCGGTGGATAATTGGTCAATTGCCGGCTTCAATCAGCCGCGGCACGCTACTCGGCTAGAGGGTGCGGCTGTGTGCTCTTCTCGTATGTACCCACGAGCCGGCGGAGAAAATGCAAAATGTGCCGTGCGTTTAGCGTGCGAGATCTTGTCTCGAAAATTACGTCACTGCGTGCGGGTCGCTCTGCGGATGCACATGCGCGTAATCGTGGCATGTGTGGAAGTCATGAAATTCGCCCAAGTTGCAACGATGTGATATGAATGTTATGACAAGGGTGTGCTTCGACAACTTCGATGATTGTACAACCATTGGCATGATGACGATTTCAATAAGCCACCCCGACAGTGAAATAAAGATCAACCGATGGAATACGATGTTAAATTAGCGCGTGTAGAATAACGTTTCAAGCAAATGTCGATCAAGCTACAATTGAATAGAAGCAGGGACAATTACAGCTTAAAGAATAATGTGTTAACGATGCATGACGGTTGTGGCCGAAATTTCGAGTGTTACGAGCGCAGGAGCGTGAGACGTGCCTCAGGTGCCCCGATAATGACTGGTTCCAGCGACACGCCACAAATTTCCAGTATCAATAGTGCGTGCACCTGGCAAACACGGTGTCCCGGACAATCTTAACGAGATCGTTCTGACGCTCCTCTCCTTCGGCCGCGAATTTAATAACAACGCTCGCGTTTGCGCGCTCATTTTATTATTACGATTTTCGTGCACGGACTGACGCGCCCGATACGAGTCGCGAAATTTACGATAATGGCGCGGCGTCTGACAGCTCCGGCTCGGCTCGGCAAATCTTGAAGAGTTAATGAGGGTAATCGCGACGATGTTATTCAATGAGCCGCTAATCTGACTATCACAGCGATATATTTTAATTAAGATACGTCGCCGATCGTTGCCGTTTAAAATCATCGCCGCAAGGCCGTGCTGAAACGATTTTCGGCACGGCCAAGACGATCGTCCTTTCTTTTTCTTCGGAAACGGGTACTTACAATATTAACGAGAAGAGGAAGTTCGCCGACACTGGCGTCGCGCGACTTATCGACAAACACAATACGCTCGCCCCGTATCCTGTATCCTGTGATGTGCTTATTTTTATTCCAGAGAGGCGAAGTTATTTTCGGCGGAGAGCCGTCGACTGAGCTCGATCGTTCGTTGGGTAAGCAACGATAATTATCGCGCTTATTTCTGTCGCGCTTCGATAAAGTACCGTCAGGTGTCCTGATAATAATAAACGGTTTGCGGGTTCGCTTCAATTTTTCTGTCAATACCGTGCACCTGGAGTGGACGCGGCTGATTATTATTAAGGCGCCGCTATCTAGGGCGCCCGTAATGCCGACGATTTCATGACTAATCGAACAAATTTACAGCCCGAGGACGCCGCGCGGCTGAGAAACGCTCGTGCTCGTACTTCAGGCTGGTAACATAATTTTTGGTGTCAACGACTTCCTGCGTCGAAGCTCCGGCGATTACTATCGCCTGAGCCAGGGTCGTTGCTCGTAGGCCTTGTTCGATATTATGTTAATCGAGGTATCGACTACGCTCGGTATCTCCGTCTGAGATCGAAGAAGGTCGTGCTTGCGTGCAATTTCTTTCGTGTTTTTGAAAATTATTGACAAAATTAAACGCGGTGCCATATTTTTCGTTATCTAGGCAGATCATCGATGCACTTGCAGCAGGCGTTGCTTACTGTTATTCTTACGGTAGACCGGTAGCTCGTGGTATCCTTCTACAAGATTCTGCATCTCGGGACAACCAGCTTGCACTTCTAAACAGATTCTAAAAATCGTCATATCTCCGGAAACATCAAGAGTTCTAGGCAGCGTGTCCTGTTCACAATCTTATCCCGATCTGGACGCGTCATTTTTCACCCCTAACCACCTATTAGCTCAAATTACACCTAAACTTATTAAAAGACCGCGACAAGCACTGCTTAAGTAGTGTTATTTCGCAAGTGGCCTCTAGCAAACTATCGGGCACTTAATTTTCCGCCGCAGTCACTGTGCTCATTCACTTCTCTCTAAATTCGAATTCCCTATTATCTTACCCTTACATCATTCCGCTGTGATAACGTTCCACCGTAAATCAAGCTTGAGGCGCGAGAGCTCGTCCAACGCACGGCCAAAGGCGAATTAAGACTTCGACGAGACTGACAATCAGTCAGGGCGCGGTTTGTGCATTAGTCGGCCGAGGGGCGTGACGGACTCGTCATTTCCGGCGATCACAGAGTCGTTCGTCTATTGGCAAAGACTCCCCTCGCCTCGGCCGCAAACTGGACATGGAATCTGTCCCGCTCCAGAGGCGATGTTTCCTTGATTACGTCGAAGAACCCGAGGCCGCAATCGAAATTCCAGGGTAGGCCGAGCCCCCCGACGATGATCGCGAGCTTATGCAGATTCTGATTGCGATTCTCGTTATTTCGCGTACCGTCAGGCGAGTGACGAAGATTGCAGCTTGTCCCGAGATTTCGACGGCTCGCCTTCCTCGTATTTCTTCGGCGAAAAAAAGAGAGCAGGAGGAGGAACGAACGATCCCGTCGGCCTGTGCCTTAATGTGTCCCGTGGGCGACCGCGTGATTAATGTCGCTCATTTGGTACACGAGGTAGTAATGAATTCTTAGACGTATGATGTATCGCGGCGAGCAGTGGATCGGCTTTGCCTCGGTCAGACAATGCGCTTTCGTCGATGTCTGACGACGACGACGACGCGATACGTTTTCACTCCACCGACGACGTGGGGCTTCATTGATGAGCTTAGACGAATTACAAAACGGAATTAACCGGTGATTAGGTGGAGCGCGAGGGGTTGTTTGGGGTGTCTGTTTTTAACGTGATTACGGTTGGCATAAGGTTGCATTTCGTAGGAGAAGGATTCAACGTGTCACGCATCGTCAGCATGAATTTTTGTAATGGACATAGCATGTGTAGAGGGCGTGCAGCTTGTGAAGCGAAAAACATTTTCAGTTTGTGAGAGAAGTTTCTGGCGTCTCGTTACACTAGCGCGTTACCGAAATATATGTAACGCCAGCCGTCGTCCGTCGGATTTGACTAAAAAACGTCCGGGAAAGCCGTTCTTTCTACCTTGTTACCTGACTATTTCGCGAGCGCGCAGTCACGCATACACGGACGCACGTGGCGGACGGGCGTGTGCATGCCCATTACCGCGATTCTCCACGGTTCTAAATTTTTAAAGCCTTCATGATAATTACTTAGCCACTCCTGCGCGAAGCAAAGCGAGGCCAACGAAAAATCCTCCCGTTCCTGCCGCCTCACTCTCCGTCTTACTCTCGACTGTGCCGCTCGGGCTGAGCTTCCCGGCCATTCGCGCGTAACGTTCGACTGCCGGGCCGTAACGCGATTTTAGCGAAGCCACCCTGTAATCAGCCGCTATAAACAAATTTTTCCCCCGCTAATTACCGACGGACATAGTCCAAAGTTGAAATTGGTAATTATGTTTTTCGGCGGGTTACTACCGGTTATCGTGCACGGGGAACGTGGGAGGGTAGAGGGAGACCCCTCATGAAGGACTCGTTGAAAAATGTTCATGTCCATTACTTAATTCCACGCCGGCAGCGTCGGCAACTTTGCCGGGCGAAAATTCGACGTCGGAAGCCAAACCGACGCTCCCTGCCCGCCCGCCCGCAAGACATCAAACGGTACGCGCGCTAATTAAAAGAGTTTTCCCCGGGCTTGAAAATGATCGTGCGAAATTAACGAGTTTCCCGCGGAAAGCGAGGCTCGATGTCGGTGTGTCGGTTGCTACGGCGGCGCGTACGTTCATCGTTCGCGGGGAACTAACGAAAACTATCGTGCGTAAGGGGCGAGGGAAGGAGACTCGAAATATTCCGAATACGTTGTGTATAGTATAACACCGACCCGTTCCGAGGTAGCCTCGGACTTTGACTGGGGACCGCAAACGTTTCTCCTACGCCTGATCTCCGACCCGCGTGACGCGGAAAACAGTTATACACGCTTTTTCCATTGGCCCGCGCTCACCCGAACGACCTGACTCTTGTGCGTTAGCGGAAAAGCTCGAGAAACATGAGTGCCGAGAGGTCGGAGTATTTAATCGTATCTTAATGCGAGATCTCGCGGCCATATCTCATTACTGCGACACAAGGGAGGATACCGCGGAGGATAGTGATTAGTATTATCCCAGGCTGATTAATGGCTATACCCTCGCGGTGCGTCGTCTGATAAATTAGTCGGCGTAACGCACTGTCTCGTATCGCTCGCGAAAGCACGCTGATTTTCCGCTGAACTTCGCCGGAGCATAATTATCCTGTAATCCGGACGGATTCCAGCCTGCGTACCGAGCGATCAAAGGATCGATGAGTGTAGGAGCTGAAACGTCTTGCTGCATAGCTACCCTCTGAATATTCTCGTTGTCGCAACGTTCCAATTCATACGTTCCTCGCCTTGATTGGCACAGATAACTACGACACTTGTTTCATAGCGGATAATTACGAGCACGCGGCCGCGGTATATCGAGTTAATAAGCGCCGGCCGACCGCTCGATCGTGCATATTTACGATCTTATACAAACGGGACAGCGCGAAGGAAACGTATCCTCGACTCCCACGCTCCGTTCTCGGATTACTCGCGCTTACGTTCTGTAAACTTACGGATACGGCGAGAGAGAGAGAAAGATTGAGGTGGGATATGAAGAAACGACGCGTGCGGACGTAAAAGACGGAGACTGGGGTAGAGATAGAAATAGATACGAAGATAGACGGGCAGATAAGGCGGAAAAGGGAGGCAAGGGGGATGGAAGGAGACGGAAAATGGCGGCGTAAGAGTGAACTGGTGCAATTGTGCAACCTGTACGCTTAACGATAGGCGCGGGACTAAGTATCGTTCAATGTGAAAAGTGACCACGCTTCTGACGAGACTGCGATTCGTCGTGCACCAACGACCTCCAGGTATGATAATATCGAGATCGTTCAGGGTGGAATACGGTTCGAGTTTAAATGCAGCACGCTGCCGAGGGCAGGCCGCTGCTCTATGCGCCGTGATAAGAAAAATCGTGACACGGCTTTTGTGCGCGCGAGAGTAATCGACGTGAGTTACGGTTGTCAGTTAGCGCGACTTTTGGCACGACGCGCATGGCTTTTAGGTTTCAGGGTATCAGGGATTAGCGTCGACCGTGATTTAAACGCTCTTCCAATCGTCAGAATAATTACGGGCGCGATCGGAAAAATGGTCATAACTCCTAGCCTCCTCTCGCGCAATACGTGCAGAATGACTTTCTTCGCGTTTCGATGCTATTCCGCGCGGCTTTGATGCATTCGATGCATAATCGTTTGTCGCCGTAAAAAATCTAATTTACGACCGTATAATCTCCCGACTACCGGTCGGCGTAGGACGCAGAACGTCGACATTACATCCATTACGAAAAACAACCAACACTCGTCAAAGTACACTGGCTCGACGGTTCTTCGTAGGCAGGATATTAAACGACATGAAAGACTATATCAGAAGCTGCATAGAGGGTATCGCCGGAACGGAATAAGTCGCATTCATCGCGTGGCGCGCGTGGGTAACGAGGTATTCGTAATCCGAGTATAATGTCAATGGAGGCTCTCTCGTTTGGGTGAGAACTCGAACTCGCGAGTGGCAATAGCGCGACACACGGTAGTCAACCTCCTTAACTTAAATCACGTCCGCAATACAGGCCGGCTTTCTGCATCCCGTCGCCTGTTCGCAACAAACAGCTCCTTAGCCGGGGCATAATGGTGCAATAAATTACGCCACTTTGTGAATGCAGTTAAAACCGCCATTATACGCCAGTGCCATAACTAGCCGGAAGGCATAAAAATGTCCGTGCATCAGCCGGCTTCGGGGAACGAGGACCGAAAAAGAATCGTCGATTAGCTTGGCGTCGGATCATTTCGACGTTTTGACCCACGTCTCCGGAGCCAGCGACGTGGATGATGTATGCCGCTTGCAAATGAATCAAGGCCACGCGATACAATATTTAATTTCCGCTCACTCGTGATTTCAGGTGGTCGAAATCGCGGAGACGTGATTTGTACAGTCCTGCCGGGCGGTAGTATATATTTTTCTCAAGTTCGCCATTCTCTCTCTCTCTGTCTCTCAGTCTCCATTGACGATAACTAGAAAGTCACAGCTGTCACGGTAGCCGTACCCTCATTTAAGCCGTCGCCAGGAACAACGAGAAGGGGAATCCTTGGTCGGGCACGAATGATGGCGCGACATATTACGCCATTTTGTAAGGGGGTCCTTGAGAGTGCGAACTCACCGACAACAATGCACCGGCGACTTGCCTCAGTCGTCGTCATCCTCTCTTCCTCTCCTCGTCTCTCCCCCGATTCCTCGATGCCGCCGTCTCATTCCACCCACAGCACCTGTTCGCCGTTCCTCTCTATCATTCTCTCGCTCGCCGTTCCTCTCCTTATACTATTTTCTTCGTCGTGTGGGTGCGCCAGGTAATGTCGTAAATGGGTTGAGTCAGGCTTAAGGTGGCTGCCGGGATAAGCATCGATGCATTAGCGAAGATGACTTCATTCGCGCTCGCGCGCTTCCTTCAGCTTTCTTCTCCGTGCATCTCGCCCGATGAGTAGGCGCGAGAATGATAATGATAATGAGGATAGCGATGACGACCGCGATGACGACGGACTGTGATGATGATAGTGATGATGATGATGATGCGCATGGTACGGCACTATTATTCCAAGCCTAACCACATCTCGTTACGCACAGTCACTGAACGCGGCCGCTCATTGTTCTGCGACCGCCTTCATCATCAATTTCTGGCTTCTTACTACTCGCTCTGCCTTTCCCGTTCGCCGACGTGGGATTGCGAAAAAATCTCTTCCTGCCTCTATTCGCCTTTTCTTTGCTCCGTACTCATCTATCTTTCTCATCCTATCGCTCTCGCTCCCTCTCTCTCTCTCTCTTTCTCTTCTCCTATTTGCATTTGCCTCTCCTTCGCTCGCCGCCTCTTATCTCAATTTACCTCTCACACTCTCCCTTTGTCTCCTTCCATTTAGAAGAGAGAACCTCTGAATCGCACCTAGGTTAATTGTGGCTGCGGGGGTAGATCGCCGACGTTCGCCAATGATGGATGAACCGAACGAACGCTCGTCTCCGGCTAGAGGACTTTAAATGGACAAAGTCGGAATTAAGTTGTCATCGAGAAGCCGCTATTACGCTCCGCCATACGACGGTATGTGCGCTATAGATAGAGTATAGACGATTGCTGAGCCTGTCCGTCCGCCGCTGAATTGTCTCTTCATCAGGAGTCGCTTTCGAAGACGTCGCCAGCGGTCGAGCGATCGCTAGCGTGATCCGACGCGAGTGAGCGCGCCGATAATTATTGCAATAAGGATAATAGGCGCGAGAGCGCGATTCGCGCCCGCTTTGTTCGCGATCGTGCGCAGCTCTTTAATCGCCTTTCCGCTCCTATGATGTACGAGCCCGCAATTATCGTCCGCGGAGTATCGCTTGTTTTTATCGAATCGGAATTCTTCGCCGCCTTTTTCTACCCCCCTCCGGGCATACGCGCTTTACGTCGGAGGCTTGTTAGAAAATGTCATAAAGCGTATTCGAGGCATGCGACCGGTATCAGATTGAATTGCGTTCTAGGCATCTTAATGACACCGGCACGCTCGTCCGAGGATCAGCGGGATTGACATTAAGGATATGAAAATGAAGGAATCCGTGAATGTTCGCGGATAATTATAGTCGACGTATCGAGGCAACGAGGTGTCGCTATTTATTCATGCGTGCGATTCAATAGAAGAGAATACGTCGTTATCGGGACGCGGAGAATTATGAGCGAGAATATTGCGAGCCGAATTTTCGAAATTCCTCGCCGATCTGCGCGATGGGCGTGAAAACGGACGGATATGTATCGGAGAACGGCCGCCAAGTGGAGACAGTAAGATCTTACATTGTTCGCTGGCCGGCCGCATGACAGTGGTGCGGAACGAAACGAGGGATCGTCGTTACTGTGCGCAATTTTGCCGCGAAAAATAACGGTTCGGCGAGTAATTTCGGGCGTAACGACCGCGTTGCCCGTCGTTCGGCGCATCGTGGGTCAATGAATAAGCAACGACGAAAGAGGAGGCGCGGAAGACGAATGCCCCTGTCGAGATAAACGTTCCTCTTATCTGCCACATTTTCCAGGAATTCGGTCTCGAGTACACCGCAGAAACGGGCAGGGTCGAGGCAGTATGTAAATGATCGAGATAACTGTCACAGCTGTGTCACGCTTTGCCCATTCCGACGGCCCGTTGTCCCGCAGTTGACAGCGAAACTCGCTTTTTCTTTCCTTTTTTCCTCTCCAAAGTCGGCATACATTTTGGAAGAGGATAGTTATTAATTAAGGGCGAAGTTTAAAGTTTACCTTTCTTCCTCGGCACAATGTCTCGCGAGCACACGCACTCAAGCACTCCTGCGCACCGTGCGCAATAATAAACAGGTCGTCCGAAGGGGGGCAGGGAAAAAATTTAACGATCGGCTAATACGCGTCGTTAAAATTCGCATAAATGACCACTCGGAATTGCCCACTTCGTTCACATAATATGCCGACGGTTTTTTTCCGCCGCTCGCGATCTTATTTTCATACTCTGAGCGGTCATCAGGTTTCGAAGCTCACATCAACCCGCGCGTAATTGCGCCGAGAGAAAGAGAGAGAGAGAGAGAGAGAGAGCCGGCGGATGCCTAAATATTCCGAGTAACTCTTCGAAACCGAACGCATCTTTGGGTACCATCCAGGCACCACCGCGAACGCTTGCCAAGAAATTCCGCAGCCTGATGCCGCGAATTATATTCCGCCGGCTTCGAATCGACGCGAATATTTTACGCGAGACACATTGAGAATTCAACTCCCCCGACTTCGCCGACGTTTCCATTATCCGCGCTCTGTCTCTCCACGCCGTTTCTCTGCCTGCGTCGCGGCATTCCGTGCGTCGCGTCGTCACTTGCGCCTCGGGCGAATCCCGCGGCAAAGGAAAGCCGACGGGGAATATTTTCGCGTCGGTGGCGTGCTAGGTAGGGCAGTTAAAAGACGGAAGGAATGGCAGTAGAAGAAGCGTCCGGGGTGGATCCGGCAAAATGAAGGTATTGAAACGAATCAGAAGTCATGGATATCTCGCGGGTTCGGAATGCACACTCGGAATGCAGTAGTTGCGGAGCGTTCGCCGTACAGTTCCACCTCTGTTCGTTTCCTTCGACCTCTCTGACCGTCTCGGATTATCGCGCCCGTAGCTTCGTTTATCATCCTTCGCTGCCCTCTCGTCGCGTCGGCTGGACGTAACTCCTTAATCGCCGACCATACGTCGTCGCCTCTTCCCTCCTTCAAGAGGAGGCAGCCGCGTCGGAGATCTTCCGCAAAGTCGTCGCCAGCGTGAGATTAGAGGCGCGGCACGTCGGCATAGGACGAGGACGGAAGAGACGACGGCGGCGGCAGTAAGGTGAGAATCTCTGGTCCCTCGTAACGTTTGCACACTTCGCCGCCGTTATCGTTCTCTCTGTTAAGCTGCTCTCACAACGAGCCGCTTGAAAAGGTCGGAGAGGATGCGGAAACGCTCGGACGCCTTGCTTGTTTAACTTTCTCCGGAATCTCCATATGTATCGCGAACGCGGAATTGAATTCTTCGGTGGCTGGACGCTGAAGGCTCGCTGCTAGGCAGCGAAAGTGTTGTGCGTAGATGCGTGAGGCTATTATCGTCGTAGTTTGACGAATTCCCAGCGGCGGGGCAGGCAATACAGTACTGCGTCTGTTCACAGTTTGAAATATCGAGAGCGTAGTCGGGAGAAATTGGTCGAAAGTTCGACACCTTCCATCGTCGAACAAATAGCGATTGGTGCTGTTGAAAGAGCGTGAAGATTACTTTGCTATCTATGCACCTTCGTGCTTGCACTGCGATATGAAAACGTGACGTAACGAAATCGAAGAGCCGGAAGTCGAATGCGAATCTAGGAACGTAGCGGCTGAGCAGATCGGGTGATGAATGCCGTCGCTTAATTCGCGTCTCGGATCCTCGCTGTCGAGCGCAACGTGCGATTAATATTTTTAACGGCGACATGACGCAGGTAGATACACGCTTGGAGATATCGATAGCTGCTGGGCGAGCGTCAGGAGGACGAACACGGGGGCTGATCTTCCTGAGGAATCGACTCCTCGCCGATTACTGTTGTCCGTGCTCCGTCTCGCCAGCGAAGTCCTTCGCGCAAGCTGATCGCATCGATGAAATTCCGACATCGTCGAATTACCGAGCGCCGCGCCAATTAGTCCCTCGAATTCGTTGACGAGCAGTGATGATCTCGTGACACGAGGCCGCCCTAATGTCTCAATACGCCATATTATGTAGATTTGGGTTAAGCGATGGATCATGTAAATTACAATATTTTTCGGGTGCTTGCAGCGGTTAAGAAATTCCTGTCCTTTTTTCGTAATTATCATACCTATTCAAGCGCGTCTGTCTTACGATTAGGGTAGCGTCAAAATTACGGTCGTACTTTCAAGTATCAATGTCGCGTTCTCGATTGCGAAATATTGGTACATTTACCTAGCCGGGGAAAAGAACGGGTGTGCGGGAAGAAGTCGACATCGAGATGCAGAGAGACTCGCTGGTTTCAGGATTCGTTCGTCGACGAAGGCGCGTACGAGGCCCTTGAGAATGAAGCATCCCGTCGCCGTCGTCGTCGGGATCGAGAACGCCAGAGTTAGCGGGCGGCGAGCGCGTCTGTGTTTTCCTTAAAGCATCGCTTATTGTGATATACGATACGGTCCTCCGATTAGCTTTTATCGCGAGGAGTGACCGTCGTCGTCGTTGGCTCTCGTTGATGAAGCAACGGCGACCATGCCCGCGAGAGATAGAAAAGGAGTCGGAGGGCTTGAGATCGAAGGAGCAGCGAACGAAAGAACGAGCGAAAGCGATCGACGCGAACGTCGGGAGAGTGGAAGATGGGGAGAAAAAGGATGAGGGAGAGGTAAAATCGAGGAACAACGTTGCGCGAAGAGGAAAGAGTGAGACGTTCAGAATAATAAAGCGGCGGCGCGTACAATTTCCAGCCGAGCGTATTTCGCAATCGGTCGTGCCGAATCGATTTGCATTTTACTGTAATTACAGTACGCTGGCAGATACTGGCCCCGGCGACGAGGAGGACGACGGCCACGGTGGAGCGTGTACCGGCCGCGACCGTGGAGACAGTGTCGTTATTGTCTCAGGCCGGACGACCCGAGGCGCGGGAACTCGTTTTCGATTAACGGTCGCGGGACCGAGTGTGGGACATTCTGTGCGCAAGGTGCAAGGTGCATCCGCGAGTACGGTTACTTTCCGGGTGTCCCGAATATCGATTAAACGTCTTCCCGCTTTCAGGTTCGACAACGATTCGCGGCACATCGACCGGCAGTAAGAGATAATGTAGAATGAAGATTAGAGTATTGCTAGGATTTTGATCTGCTCAAACGTTATATAGCACAGTTTATCAGACATGTAAATGCATTCACGAAACGATAATGAGCGCGATGCGTTGCGCTAACTATGTGCCGCACGCCAGGTCTGATTGTCTCTCGGGAAGAAGTGAGGCCCCGCAGTCGGCCCAGTGGACATTATTCTAGTCACGCGCTCGCCAAGTATCCCGAGCCGGCCCGAGAACCGATCGCAAGATGATTGATCAATTATGTAAGATTGTTTCATTACAATCCGCCCGGGCTCCGTGTACGCGCGGCCCACGAAATTGACGGAACCGGTAAACAAATAAAAACTCGATCGCGATGCTCGAAAAGAACGATCGACTGACTGAGGCAAGCGTAGGAGGCCGGCGAATTGCCGATTGCGGCAACCGAGTGTATCGGTCGCCGATCAGCAAGGAGAATATTATTGCACGTAATTCGTGTCATTGTTTCCGTTCGAGACTGTCGTGAAAGGTGAAGGTGAGGCCGCGATCGGTCGCCGCGCCGCGCCGCTCGCAGCAGCAGACTTTTATATTCCCGCATTGAAATTGCCCCGCTCCGATTTTTTCCTACCCTCGGACACTCGCTGCCCGGCACTGTAACATTTTCGTAATAATCAGAGTCGCCGACATTTTTCCCCCGCCCAGTCCTTCCCGTATCTCTGTCACACGCTCCCGATATTAATCTCTCAGTCCGATAATACGCTTGTTAGCAGCAACCGTCGAGCGTCGACCATTCTACGTCTGACGCGTAACGGTACACGTTATTTATATACTCCGACTTGCAGGCGGTCGACTTTTCTCGCCGAGCTTTTTACTCCCACGAGCGCCGGGCAAACCTGCTGGTGTACGTCTGGAGCGTAAAACGCGCGTTACATCGAAGGTCGCACGCATTGTGAAACAGAAGCGGATTAGCGATGAAAGGAGCGAGCGAAGCGTGGGCGAAGCTTTTTTCCCCATTTTCTCCATTTATCCTCCAGTTCCTCCTCTTTCTCGCGAGATCACGTACCGTTGCGCTAATTGACGCATCCTCGCCGGGTAGTTTTACCGCGACCGCTCTCTAATTACGAGCTTATCCTTCGTCCCCGCTCGCCGTTTTCTCGCACGTTGTCGGCCATACTGGCCGCGGAAAGTGTGCCGCTCATTGTTCCTATTTTCATACGTTTTTCTCGTCATCGGGACGAATATGTACGCGCGACGAGAACTCTGACTCGATGCGTTTTGTCGCACTTTTGACGGTATCACTCAGAGGGCCGGGCTAATTTAACGCTACTATTTAATTACCCGCTCCTCTCACTCTCCTCCTTTGCGGAGGCTCCAACTAGATAGAGCTCATTGTGGGTTTCATACTGGAGCAGTGGGGATAATGAATACGTTTGTCGATTTTTTATCGTTAATTCAGATTCGGCGGCGTAGTAGTCAACAGGAAGTCTTCGTTTCAAGGTCGGCGCGTTCGGATATTGAGCAACGATTCAAATTATGTACTTGGTTCTCGTACGATCGAGGATTGATCCGAATCTGAATGTTAATTAGTTCCAAGTCGAATGGGCAGGAGGAGTGAATTGAAAGGGTCATTATTAGACGTCTGATGTAGTCTGGACTAATTGCAGGGGAGTTGAACTTAGGTAGAACGATTACTGTCATTTCGTAGCACGTTCTCGCGGGCGATGTAAGGTACTGTCTCACAAGCGAACGACTTCCGGTTCCAAATAAATTTTAAAAGTGTCTGCCTTATCGTCGGAGAAAGAGGTGGGAAGGGGTATCGAGCTTTCACCGTTTCCCTCCCTTCTTATTTGGCGCTGACTTCGACGCATTTGGCTTAGCAGGTGGTTCCCTCTGCGGCGAAATTTTGTACTCGCATTCGTCCTGCCGTTCGTCCTGCAAGAGTGTCCTTGCATACTTTTTCCCGGAACCGCCAGGATCGATTATGCGACAGTGAGGATAATCGATGAAATTGGCGTTGAAAATATCGAACAGTTAATGCTACGATTGACACAATGAATCAATGAAACATTAATATGTTCTGTAAGGATCAAACTCATTTTTTATATAGAATTATACTTTCCACCCGTGTCCTGGCAGGGACCTTCTTTTCCATCAGAATTCGTCCTGATTTCCGACGCGGCAAATCGATATTGATGCTGTACTAATAATTGTAGGTACTTTATACGAAAAATATTTAGTATATTTAGTTCAGTAGTCCTTTGAAAATTTCGCATCCTTCGCTGCCGCCTGCTGCATCATTCGTGCGTAATTGTCGACAATCCTTAAGAAGATAGGAAAGTCAATGCACCGCACCGTGTATTTCAACAGCATAAATCCATCAGCGTACGCATTGATTCGCCGCATTATCATTGCTGTAATTATGAAACAGCAGCTATTAGGGTCACGCAAGGATTAATTAGCGCGAAAGGATGCACACATTCTTCGCAACAGGCAACCGTCGCGCTGCCGTCCTGAATGAAATTATTACCGAGACAGGCTGGCAACGACATAATCCGACAACGGCCACCTACTCTTTTGACGATCTCCCGAACGACATCCTGCTGGCGTAGGCCCTAGCAAGTCACCGGTGTGAATGGAACTTCAAAGAGCAAGACAAAGAAAGAGCGAGAGAGAGAGAGAGTGAGAGCCCTGCGCCAACGGTTGCAGCATACGCGCGGGTCTCTCCTTTGTTTAATTACAATACCGTCGTGTACGGAGCACGTAGACAGGGTAATTATTGGTTACAATGAATAGGAGCGGGGTTGCTCGGCATTTTTTTGTTCTAGGCTTTAGCAACATTTGGTATCCGTCGGCTGGGTACACTCGCGCGTACATCCAGCCGTGCACACACACACTCACTGACACACACTCTTTAACCTTATGTGCAGTGCACACATAAGTACATGCGAGCACACGTAGGCAGAGTCTCAGAATATGCATACGCGTGTACGCGCCGCTATGCACCCGTTATTGTGGCTATTACATCGCCATTAATGGCACTTCACAATGTAATTTGCAGTTCGACTCCCCTTTCCCCCTTTCGAGCATCGCCTCTTTGTCCTTCCAACCTCCTGTCTGCGTTCCTTCGTTTCTCGCTGACTCTCCGTCTCCGTCTCTCGCTTTCAGCGAAGCGAGTGCTCGCACGAGTCTTTCACTTTCCACTGGAAAACCGATGAGTCTTTCAGCGTACCGTTATTGAATGGATTAATGAATACCAAGAACGTGGCGTATATGCTCGCAATTAGAATCCTTTCTGCGCGGCACAGTATCGTGCACGCCTCTGTTTCTGCGAATGTGGGAGGAACTGCGGGATTGTCGGATCGCTTCGTATGAACGGACACGAGTGTGTTATTACTTCGAACCTATAATTGGGAGACTCGACATTCTGCGTTCTAATGAATGTCCGCAACGATCGACTCTCGTTGATCGTACGATCGATGAATGAGGATTCCATGTCCAAGGATACCTATGAACGTACCATTGAAGAGCACTCGCTGCGGGTCCTTTACTCTTCATTAAATAATTGTCAAAGTTTGCCCGCGTCCACGTAATTGCACCACTTCGACCTACTTCACTCGCAGTCGGTGTTCGTATCGCGAGCCACGCATCGTCGGATGCACAATTTTTCGAACTCAGTTCCAGATTATTACGTTCCAAGCACACAGCGCTCCGCTTTGCTCTCAGAGAACGAAGCTTTTCAAAGCTCTCCTTTCGGCCGCATATCAAACAGCGTGCCTCGTCATACGATCACAATGTCACGATCGTGATGGCTGCGCAGAAGAGCGCGAGGCTGCATTTTAAGGCCGACCGATTGCGATCTGCGCGATTTATCCCTTTCGGCTTTAAGTGCGAGCTTCGACATAAACTCGCACGACACGCGAATAAAATCGCTCAGCGCGTCCGCGGGCGATGCGCCGTCTCGGGCCGGCACTTAAGTGGAATACTGAAATACCGGCCCTGGGGGTGAGCTCGCGACTCCGATCGACGAGAGCCGATCCTCCCCGTCTCCGGCGAAAAACGAATGCCACTCTCCGGCGAATTCTGCAAGGAGACGCGAGACTTTTTCAGCCGGAATCACGATACACCGCCAATTTGTCCCCACTGGGATTAATCGAGATTACCATTCGCGAGCGCGAGACGCCGTTCAGATTTTAAGGTCGGAAGGAGACTTTTGCGGCCAAAATTACATCGTCAGGGTCCGCTGTTATTTGCTTCGATGTTCGCACCGATTCACTCTTCAGTCCGCGGTTGTCCGCCGAAAACGGTCGTCGTCGGCTGTTCTCGAGGCTAGAATTTTTCGATAACTTTCTCAGAGAATTTACAGCGCGGCGCGACGAAATACAGAAGCAGCGTCGCCGGGGCTCGTCTCTTTGGACTTTGATAAGCGTAACACAGCGAGTGGATTATCATGTCCCGAACTCGGTGGCGGGCCAGGTAGAATTTTACAAGGGAGCATACATCGTAACGTAACAGGCGTTGCCATAAATTTCATGAGCCAGCCGGAGCGAGACGGGGACGCTGCGTGCGGGGTATGAAGAGAGACGCACTGACATATGAGAGGGAAGAGAAGTCGGAATGAAAGAGACACGTATAACGAGAAAAAGAGAAAGAGTGGGAGACGTGTACGAAGGGACAGAGAGAGAGAGAGAGAGAGAGACTGTTTATCTTGCTACCGGCGGTACGTATCGGTCAATATGTGCTCAGCCTCTGAGCACACAGGCTGCATACGTAGGTACATAGGTTCCACCTCTTCCACCTCTTATTCCTCCAGGCGAGGATGCAGAGGAGACGAGCAGGAATAGGCGGCCGCGGTGGTGATGGTGGTGATGGTGATGGTGGCGGCGGCGGGTAGTGGTTGCCTATGGACTGCACATTACGTACCGCATTATGCGCGTACACAAGGAGCCTTATCTGCGCGAGCACGTCCGGGTAATTTAGTCCGGCACTCCTCACGACGATGCGCTTCTTTCCTCGTCGTCTTCCCTGATGTTTCCCTTGCTTCTTATACCCCTGTTTTCTACTCTCTCTCTCTCTCTCTCTCTCTCTCCCGCTCGTCTTTCTTCTCCACTTCACTTTCGCTCGTCCGCCTCACCTCCTCGGTCCCTCCTTGTCACACCCGTTAAAAACGCGTTAAACTTGAATACATCGTCGACGAGCGAACAGCTCCAGAAAAGTAACATTGTCAACCGGAGACTGCGTCCAGCGTCGAGATATCGTAATTAGAGCGCCCTCGACTAATGACATAGCGGCCGGGCATGTAAGGACTGTAATCGAACTGCACCCCGATTGAATCGAATTTTCCCCCTGCGCTGCTGTACTCGCGATCGCCGCATCCGACACGGCCCCCGTCTCGATCAGCCAATGGGGTGTCGCACGATGCAACTCATGACTCTGCCTTCTTACGGATCTGCCTCTCTTCTGCATCTGATTAGCTGTCCGCAAACGTGTCTGCGTTTACGGACATTCGTGTCGGGTGAAATAATTTGTGCGGCTTACGTAAGAAAACTCGAAGGCCGCACACATTCGCGACGACTTTGTGCAATGTCGTTGAACATTCTAATTATCAGCCTTCGATGCATCCGATTTTCATTTTAATCTGCTCACAGTTACCGCTGAATTGCGACGACAGATTTTATAGGCTTTCGAAAGTGCGAACTGTCAACGGACGACCTATTTCGAACGTTTTAATCTTGCGAGTAGTAAGGCCTCTGTGGAGGTGTCGCAGATGTAGATTAGAGCGTGGGCAGGGGGCGTAGGAAGGTCTGATAATTACATGAATTTTTTCAACGAACAAACGAGAATAGTAGCGCGAGCAGTCTCTCTGGGCCGAACCGTTTCGAATTAATGATGTCGTCGGTGGATCTTAACGCTTGTCAAGCGTGAAGAAATCCCTCGTCCATATCCTCGGGCTAAAAAGCCTGTTCTGACGACGGCGACTAATTAATCGTTAACTATCATTCAGGCGGAGCAGAGGCGACCTGGCCGTTCGATCAATAAATTTACGGGACAAGCCGGCGAACGGTTCGCTCATTCGGTCGTCGGACATTTGTGTGCGACCGTCTTCCTCGTGTTTTTCGCACCGTACATCGTGTACGCGCGGGATGTAACGGGTTTTTAATGAATTTTCACAATCCGATATCACCTGCGTCGTGCAGGACGTCTATAAAAACGAATTATTACGCGTGCAGGTGCCCCCTTCGCGCGTTATGAATGTGCCAAGGGCTTAATACGTTTGTCGCACGCGAAGTGAAATGATTACAATGTAAGTAATACTAAAGTCGTATAACGTAATTAAATGACCGGACAGAGACACATTTGGCAGAGGAGGGGGCACGAGAGAGAGAGAGAGAGAGAGAGAGAGAAAGAGGAGCTGGACGAGAAACGGTAAAATGGAGGGAGAAGGGGAAAAAATGAAACGTAACGATGCAGTCGGGGTTATATAATGATGCGGCGCAATATCGAACACGCATATCAAAGTATCGGTTTGTTAATTGGAGCCCACCGGTAATTATTGCTATGGCGCTGTGGTACGTCGGCGGCGGTATGCGCGCCTGCATGGCTCGCCGCTGTGCATTTGTAAATCTCCACATGTGATAGATAATGAACTTTTTTAATTAAATTTGCATTTCACAGAATAACCAATTACTCGTTGCCGTCACTCAAACTGCTATCATTATCGCCAATTTATACTTCCTCTCGGTACTTCGGACCTATACTACATATGTAGCTAGGACGCGGTACCTGATAATAGTCTACGGCAAATCGAGAGTTTCTACGCCTGTCTGCGATGAGCCCCGAGGGTGGTGCCGTCAACTTAGTACGAATTTTTCCGCGTAATTAGGAGAAAACTGGAAAAATTATTAAGCGGAACGGGAGCGGGTCTGGTGTTACTTCAACATCGTAAGCAGAGGCGTAAGCTCATTGAATACGCGCTAGTTAGCGGGCTACTCTGTAATTATCATGACGAAGAAACCATATCGCGTATTTACATGGAACTACTCAGACTCGCCACATATTTCACATATTTCCAGCCATTAGCCGCGTTCCTAATTGAACAAACAAGTCCCACACAAAATTACATTTGTATCGTGCGGTTTCCATTTCCTCAACGTATCGCGCGGTTCTTCTCGCTTCTGGCGTTCGACAGCAACATACCTCTGCGCAAATCAGATTTCGCTTGGCAGCCGCTCGCACTCGGTGGAAAACGAATCACGAAACCCGGTTTGTTTATTTTCTCACGAGAGCCACTCTCACCTGCCAGGCTCCGCTTGTATCACGGATTATGGCAGTTTAACTTCTTCGAGTCCGCAGGTAACCGCACTCGGGGCGCGACAATACTTCGTACTCTCGATTTATGCGCGCCTTGCTCTCCAGCGCGCGCAGGGTTTCGCCTCACTGTCATGCAAATCGGCCAGATCGCGATGCCGGGATACGTATGTGCAGTCTTGATTTAAATCTGAAAAGTGGCCCTTCCGTGCCTTTGACCGGCCCACTAAGAGGAGGTTAGCATGTGAAAAGGGGAGGGTACTCAAAGGACTCTCCGCTTAAAGACGCTTAAAGGCCAAAGCAGATCATCTCGCTGCATACTTTTTTGCCCTCTCCGCTCGGCTCGCTTTACTCAAAGTTACGAAATGTTTGGCTCTCATTTGCACGCACTTTCAGCTGACTCCCGAGTACCCACTTCCGTTCGTGTGCTGGATGTCAAGAGACGGTCGAGGTAGTGCACTTCATTTTTTCATTATGATCCTGCCGAGTGACATAAGGAACGTACGTGCTCTGAATAGAAGTTTCTTGACGCTCGCTGGATGTCTTGCACCTTGAAGCGGTGAGGTAAAGAATTGGCGCGACAGGGTTAATGGAGAAAAAAATGTGAATTAAGACCGTTTATTCTACCGTTCAAACATATGTAATTCACCGGATGCGCCTGTAAGATCGAAGCCACACGGACACCATTAACGCAGACACCCCCGTGAAAATGGAGACGCGGAGGCCGATTTTATGGAAACAATTACGCTCAATTCTCCCCCGGCGTACTAATGCCAATTTATTCCGCGGAAACTGGAAAATTAATTGCTCAGAACATTGTCTCGCCTGTAATTATGCCGTTTCCCTGCGACGACGTCGGGGTGCCCTTTCCACCGGCCGGCAAACACGAGTCCGGTCGTACTGATTCATAAAATATCGCGGGGGACCGAAAGATCATCAGATGTGTCATGACTTCATTACACCGAGGCTACAATGTATAACAAGAATATAATTATTTGCGCGGTCTCATTAAATCGGAGGAACCTGTACTCCGTCGGCTATTGCCGCGAGTCTGAATTCACTTATTGCGGATAATTACCGCTGCCACCTCCTGCGGCGTAATGAACGTAATTATCAAGAAGTCGGAAAAATTAATATAGAAACTATCGCGGCGAGAGCCCGGCAGCCGGTCAAACGTTCTCTCGCCTATGCGCGCATCGTGATTAGCGTTCGTCCGTGCCGGAGAACGTAAGTGAGGCGCGCGTATCACCGTGTGCGCGAGTGTCTGCATAAAGGTAGCGGGGAACTAACGAACCGTGTCGACGCCGATGTCTGACAGGCGGAAACAGAATTTTCACATATTCCCCGGCGCGCACTCTAGCGCTCCTCCGCATTGTCTGTTGTTCCTGTACTTCAGGTACGCATAACCTTCCTCCTGACATTGTCCCTAACGCTCTGGCAGGGCCTGTCACGCGCATAATGCCGCGCGTTTTGCATTTATATCTGGCATCGGTCCAGGTATATGTTCTCGCATAATTAGCGGCAGTTTTTATGCGCCGCCGCGGTGGCAGGGCATCGACGGTGAAAAACGGTCGTGACGGAGTAAGGAAGAAAGGAGAGAGAGAGAGAGAGGGAAGCGCAGCGCAGCTCCCGAAGCCCCCTTCCAGGGGGTAGAATCATTTTTTCCTACTGTTTCTCGCACGCCGCCTCTTTTTTTCTCTCTCTCTCCCTCTCTGACCCCGTACGGCCCGAGCTTCGTTCCCACAACCCTTCTTGGCCTTCATTTGCATGCGAAGAAAAATCTCTGCCGCGTACGCTGAAATCGTTGGCGTCGCGAAATTTTCTCAGGGGCGGCTTGTCGGCGTTGCGGGATATAGAGGAAATGTAAATTTCGCCGGAGGAAGCGAGAGGCCAGTGCTTTTTGTCGCATAGAGGGTCGTAACGGTTAACATCTCTGCTTTGCAACGTACGTACATCTACATATATCATTCGCATACCGTTACGCGTATCCGAATACTCTTAATAAGCAGACGTACCTATTCCGTTTGTTCAGCACCGACCTCGTGGGCATCTGACGACAGCGTCGCGCTTTGCAGACCGCAAAATTCCGCGGCGCACCTCGACGTCCCGCGTTCGGCTCCGGGACGAAGTAAAAAAGACGAGCGCGCGTGTTTACTTTGCCCGGGAAGGATTAATTTGGAGATAATGCGAAATTACTATACCCGCGTCCGGCACTTACGCGTTCCTCCCAATAATGTACCCCCGTCATCGATCATCGATTATTATTAAATCGCACCCTCTTTACCGCGAGCCAATACCGCCCATAAATCCATTATTGCCCGTTCCACCTTGTACGAGGGCGTGCAAGAAAGCCCGACAGTACGTGCCGCACAAAGAGGACTCGACGGTGGAAGAATAAAAATAGTTTTGCTCTCACAAATCGAGGCAGGTAACACGTGCGTATATCCGCAGGAGGACTCGAGGACGCGTTAACTTTTAAATCCACCCCTCCCCTCGCGCCCGTTGCGCACCGCTACCCTCGATGACGCCGGTTTCACACAATGCACCGGCGACAATTGGGCCTTCGGGCGAACACGAACGAAAGAGGGAGAAACAGGAGTGAACGGGGAAGCGTACGCGCGCTCGCACTCTAATCCGAGAGCGGAAGAGAGAGAAAGCGGATGGAAGACAGGCTCTTTCTGACCTGCCGCTGAAATATACGATTACGTCACGCGAGAAGGACTCGTGAAAAGGAGAGGTCGAGTGGGGATTCATAGATCATCGATCGGAAGTATTGGGGAGCGTTGAATGGGATCGACGTCACTTCTGGTCACAAAAGGAGCGCAGGTTCCATTGGCGGTGTTCGCAGGGGCTCGTTAGCTTCCAAGGGCGGGCAGGCAACCCCTTCTCAGGTTGCCCAGGTGAAACGATGTGCCACTCGAGAATCGGCCACTGGATCAGTTTCCCGTCGGAGTCGTGCGCGGTGTCTCGCGAATTACTATCGTTCAGCAAGTTCGAGCGACCAAAGAAACGCGTTCGGTGCCGGATTCGTGGGTGATGTGTGCGGCTCGCAGGGGTTGGAGGCGAATAAACGTGGAATTCATATCGTGCTTGGCTCCAGCCTGACGCTCTCTTCCCGAATAATACTTAACCCCCTGACACGTAAAACGTTGATCACTCCGCTGAAGCACGCGTTTCATCACTATCGATTTGCCGATCGCCGCGATAAATCAGCCGCTACGCTTCCGACGTAATTGCCAGTTTGATACAACTTTTTCCGCGACTAAAGTGATATTTGCTTAGTTTGTTCGAGTCAGTATCGTATTTCAAGGATAACTACGTACCGCTCTACCGTATAATTTTCATTCTAGAGCGGTTTCCTATAAATTCTGGAAAATTGTTCGCCGTGCCCCGTCAATAACGGCGCTTGACATTAACGAGCCAATGAAGCAGATTTTCTCACGTACCAGAAACTTTCCCTTGAACGTGGCTGGTGTACCCCGGCGTCGGGCCCCGTAATCCTCCACGACGTTCGCGACCGGCTATCGCGCGTGATCGGTTATCGATCGACGTAAGTACACGCGGATTAGCCTTAACGAGCTTCTAAGCAAATAAGCTGCCGTTACGTTCGCGCTATTGGAAAAGCCTTGCGCAGCCCGAGGATTGAGTTATTAACCGAACGGATCGACCTGGCGAGAAGCGAGCGTCAAGGAGGAACGTCGAAGACGATAAGTCGAGGTGGTGATTACTTGAGAAATCGGAAAAAACGAGAACACCTGAAACGGAGCAGAATTGTGAAAAATTGACGAAAAACGGCTGGTGGAGGAAGAGACAGAGAAGTGAAAGGCATCGGGCTTGACAGAGGGGACAGGTTGAGCAAAGAGAACGGTACGAAATTGAAGAGTGAGAAAGGATGTGCGTAGAGAATCGGGGACTGAGTGAGAAATCGAGAAAGAGGCAAAGACGTCAGAGAACGTCAGGACGACTCCGATGGCGTGCGGACGGAGAGACAGAAGCAGAGGAGAGACGCGAGGAGGGAAAGAACGCGCCGAGAGAGGACCGTGGTAACCAGACGAAATTAAATCTCCATTAGGACGAACGTATGAATTATGAAGATGTAGAGGGCCAGTCGGCTGTGAGCGCGGAATGAGGGACGAGGAGAAGGAGACGAAGAGTTACCGGTAGAAATGGCAGGGAAACGAGACGGGACGCGTACTTGTACGCGCGGCAGGGGAGAGAGCGAGAGGAAGATTGCACGCTGCCTACTGATTACGCATACGCATCCTTGCCCGCGTAGGCGAATTTGCTCAAGGCGCACCGTCGAGGATGAAATAAGAGCACGGTCGAGTGAGTAAAACTATTGCGCGGCTTATTGCATAATAACCACATGATTGATGCAACCGTACGAGATGACGGGGGCTGGTAGGAGGGGGCTCGACGCCGTGCGTGGAAAGAGGGAGTCGGAGCGTTTCTCGTTGCAAAAGCACATCCTCCGCGACGCAGGGAGATCTACGGTCTCCGGCCACCTACCCGAAGTCTGCCTACTCCCCGGCACCTACGACCCGTGGCAAAATGCCGTGCACGTAGGTTAAATACGCGGAGCCTTGCTACTTTGTGCCTCCGTAGCACGGGAGACCGAGCTGGCCTGGGCCTGAGGCCCGTAAACCGGTCAAGTTATTGCGCCGGCTTTCGGATAAATGTTTTCGATGCTCGTAACCGTACGTCGTTCGCATTTATAGTGCGGCGCGAGCGAGGTTTTACGGCGATATGTTTGCCGGAGATGTAAATCCGCGCGTACATGGTGGCGATCGTTGGGGGCCGGGGGCGTCATTAATTTTCCGAGGAGTCGCTAGAACGGGAGTCGGGTCGCGTCGCGAATAATCGGGAAAGCCACCGGCATCCGGGGAATGGGATAGTTCGGGGGTAGACGACCGATTACCGTCCGCTTCCAGCCGACGACGTAATATTATTAAGCGGGGGAACGCTCGCGAGCGTTTGCCTCTTACGAGCTCTCGCTTCTGCGGTTAGATGCATACGTACAATCCTTGCGGCCGAGTGCGGCTAGCTTTCGGTTCGCTCAGTGCCGATCGTCGCCGTTTCGTCGGACGTGCGGTGTCTTATCGACGCACGTTCTCCCGGCTACTCATTCCGCTACTCGTGTCGGCGACACCATCAACGACGCACGTCTCGTTTTACGCGCAGTATTCTTCACCAATTAATTTCTTAAATTTAAAACAGCACGCGTTATACGGAAGGCTCGCCCGTCACGGCGTAAATTTTCAATTTCGCCAACCGCCCGATCCCTATCGGGCCTCGCATAAATTTTGATTTTGATTTCGATCGAGCGGACTTGGCGAAGTCGCAGGAGCTCGGAGGGAGCTTCTCACCTCTTGCTTATCTCAATCGTGCGCCGACGAGTCGGCGTGGGCGTGCGTTTTCTCGACGGCCAGCTTTGGTCAAAGAAGAGCGCGCTGCGTCGCGGTGCGTACCGTTCGCGCTCGTACGCGCAGGAGACGTACACGTATGCGCACTCACGTGCGTGCGCAATTTATCACGCAAGATCGAGAGATGGCCCGAGGCAGCGGAGCTCGAGATAACGAGGAAGCCTGTTTCATGGAAATCTTAGGTATCTTTATGGTACCCTTCACTCTCGGCCCCTCTAAGGTATAACAACGAGAGTACATATTTTGTAACTTCGCCGGGATAAAAAGTAACGTAGGGGGCCGGGCAGCGAGGGAGAAGAGGAAGGTGCGTGCGCGAGTGTGGGTTCGCGTGAGCGAAGGTGTGCGAGAGTGTGCGTTCGTTTTTAAGGTTCTTAACTGGCTGCCGGTTTTTGTACGCCTCCAGAAAGATCGCCGTGTCTGCAACTCTCCTAACTGGCGAGTTCGCAACAAGGAAGCCCCTTATGCTCCCGAGCTCGGCACACACGACTTCTATCGGAGAATATGTCTCAATCGCGAGTGAGGAAGTTCGCGCTCGGGCGCAGTACGTGTATGTGCGGTAATCGCGCTTAAAACGGTCACCGAACTGGTGCGTTTGATTAGAGAGTTGCCTGAGGAAACATTGATGAGGGCACTCTGATCGTTACGCTTCTCGTAACAAGAAAGAGTTTTGCATGAGAAGTATGATTTGTTAGATTTTCCTCTTGTTCGTCTTCTTCGGTCGTTCGTTATTAATTTCCTAGAACTGCGAATGCAGTCGATTTCGTTACTTTATCAATTCCGCTACCACGCTGGTCGTTTGATACTCAAATGTCTTGCTGTCGCGACAATAACTCCTCAGAACGACACGCGCGGTAGTGCAATAAATTAAGAGTCGGCGCGGGTTATTCGCAACGTACGAATTAGCATTTGAAATACGGTAGGCGTATGGAAACTACGCACGCGCATCGGGGAAAGCGAAATGGCCGAGTGCAGATTAATCGGCCGACAATTTAAAAACAATCTGTTTGGGAATGACTTACGCAAATTGTCGCGCAGCTGAGGAAAACTGCTTCCCATTCGTGTCAAACTAATTTCTCGTCCGATCCCGCGCGGTAATGCTCGAGCGCGGTAATAATCTGTAATTACGGTAATGGTAACCTCTTGCCACGGCGACAGTTGTCATTTTCAGATACGAATGATACGGTCTTCGATTAAAAAGAAATTCGTCCGCGGTCTTTCGAGGGGAACTATGTCGAGAGGTACTTAATTGAGTGAATATTTTAACTAGTAAACGCATTCAGAGCTTGGAGATAAGAACCACAGTATAAGATTCTGACGATAGTTTGCAAATTTACATAATAATTCTAGGCATTGCTTTATCGTAAATACCGGCATTTAAATAGATTCATTCAGGGTAGGAATTGAATTTCAGAAACAATCGAGTCTTGCGTCATTCTGGTCGAGTGTAATTCTCCGTAGGCACCTGAAAGGTGTACGTAGTTCTAGGTACGAACATATACAGGCAATCTTCCAAAGTAGGCACTTGCTCGCCCACCATGCAACATTGCTACTTTCCCATGGACTCGCACATATCCCATGGGCACATTTACTTTGAGACGTCTATAAGCTCTCCAATCCAGATTTCTCGGTATACTTAACCGAACAGTAAAAGGGAGATTATATAAATAATTGTAAATGCTAGATTGTCGTCGCAATATAGTCAAAAAATGGTGAAAGAGATCAATATTTTTTGTTGGTAATTCAAGGGTAATTCGCATTGAAAATATGACGATTTTTTGGACGCGAAAAAAACTTTCTTTTGAGACACATATGGCCGACGGTACGGAACGTCGCGTCGATCTGAAAGCGAGATGTTCTCCTTGTAAGTTAAATGTTTCATAATCCATATCATGCCTTGAAGCGTTTGACAGAGTAAACATCATTGTTCTGTACGTTCTCTAAATTAGGAGACCACCGTGCGGCAATATTTCCCTATACAGACTTGACGCGTTTTTCTCTCCGCTTTTAGAAAGAAGGATTCGAGTGCGAGTCTGGAAAGACTGGAAACGAATTTATCCCGAGTGTTGTGTAATTGCTATGAAATTGACTATGGAAAATGGTGTACCGTCCTCGATGTACGTGTTCGCCGACATTCGGTTGTAACGTTCAGCTCAATATACCGTCACTGATTTTTTGATGCCGCTCTGCTCAGTGTTATAATGACGTAACGAAGCAAAAGCACTCTCGCAGAGGCACTTATTAACCTTTGCGTGTGCGCATGTACGTAGGAACGCGTGTCGGTGGCCGTTGCATGTACTCTCGTTGCATTGCACGCGACACGAGCGTGATTCACGTAACCTACTCCTTTATAACCTGTTTGGTAGGAGTACCGCATCTTCGTGCTCATTGCGTCCCGCTCAATTTTATCGGCCAAAATACGCGAGACCCGCGTATCTCAAATTTACCAAAAAAGAAGCAGCACGTCTCCCACTCTCAAAGTCCATCAGACACTCTCAAGAGGAAGCGCACCGCAATACTCATCCTCCACAAACGTATATATTCAACCCGTGACCAATAATGCAGTAAAACAGGCAGTGATATCCGCGATAGCGTGAGCCCGCATGCGATCAAAACAATTGGCGCAGCGCAACGTTTTCGCCGGAGCGAGAATGCGTTTACGAGGTAAAAGAGCGTCGCGAGACAAGCGGGGATATTGTGCGAAGTCGCGTTCTGCGTTCATTGACCACTACCGTTTGGCCGCGAAACGGTCCGCTCGTCATTCTCGGCATAATTTATCGCGCCGATCATACTTCCGCACAGCTTGTTACGGATAAATGTCCGAGTTTCGAAATCGAACGATCGCTACGCGCGTCCTATTACCGAATCGTAAATTCGCTTCGACGGCAGATCGTAAAACGGGTTTCTAACGCTCTCCGCCTCCCCGTCGGCCCTCTCTTTCTCGGGCCGTACGAATACGGGCGTCCTGAATTTCGACGTCTCTCGGCAGCGCCGGTTCTTACCCCGATCGCCGAGTTGAAGGATCGAAGTCACGGTGATTCAGTTGTTTCTTGCCGCTGCCATCGGTTGACTCTTACCAAACCGGTCCTGCAACGGGTCCTGGACCAAGCGCGCGGGAGGGTGGGCGGGATCTTCGAACTTTCTTCTGACGTCACGCTAAGGGTCAATGTCACGTCGTTGCATCGATGCGAGAGGATTCCAAGGATCGCGGGGTAATGATGAAAATTATGAAATAAGGTCAGCGTTCTGATAGGGCTTTTCATTGACAGTGGTTAACATTTAGCAGCTAACTTTACGGTTTCGACGACGGCCCGACGAAAACCGGACTCATTCTGTCGGCGTTTATACAAACGTGGACGCTCGTGAATAAAGTGATCGTTCCCGTTGAACCGAATTCCAGAACGTGCACGCCGAAACACGGTATTTTGTCACTCGAAGAAACAGAATGTACCGTTAGCGCGCACCCTCCTTCGGTCGAATATTAACGATAGCCCCGCAAAAGTCAAGGCTCATCTCGATGCTAACGCGACTCGCGAGGCATCGCTTTCGTCAGGTAGTAACGATCGATACAGAAGTAATGGCACACGATCCGAAATTATTGAATCGCCCCGACGCCGGTAGCGGCTCTTTGATCTGAGACTCGTTATGCCGGGAAGTTCGTTGTCCTACTTTCAACCCTCTCTTCACGGCCGTGGGCTGTGCCTTCCATTCCGCCTCTTACCTGTCCCGTCTTAAAGCAGAAGAAGGGAGAGGACGGAACGAGAGGCGGAATGAGAGACGGGAAAGGAGTACGAAGAGCGAGAGGGAGTGAGAGGGATGCGGATAGAAAGAGAGGACAGATGAGGAGGAGCGGTAAAGAGGGAGACCACCCCCGCGATCAATACCGTAATGACGCCGCCACCACGATGTTACTATGCTAAGCGTTTCCCTGTTTTATGCTCGCGATTATGCTGCACCCTCGGCCTCGGCGCTCTTTGAACTCTAATCACGATACGTCCTCCCTTATCGGCACACTCTTCGCTCTTCACCCTTTACCCTTCACCCTTCGGCGTCGTCTTGTTCGAATCTTCGAGTCGTTGCTTTCGCTCATCATCGCTGCATTTGGCGGGACGAGGATGTATGCGAGTTGAAAATATAGTGAGCGCGGGTCGCGTCGAGCTTTAATTGAAGTTCGTACAAATAATCATGTGCAATTTGCGACATCTGAACGTTTCACAAGGTGTTTTTGTGACTGTAAGCCTACAGCAAGCCACGATTTATTCTCTCCCCGTATATTCGTAACTAAGAGAATATCATGATCATAGCAGCGGAGATATTCCACTTAGGGCGATGACACTTCATCTCCATGAGGGGTGGCGCGGCACGATGGAAGGGGCTGCGGAACGTCACGCGAGTTTCATCCCCGGGAAATTGGCCCGATAAAAATGTGCTACCTGATCAACATCCCCGACGAGCCGGCGATAATATCCCTGGACCGCTCTTTAAGTCACTACCCGATGCTCGGAAATCCGTCTTTGAGTTACGTGACTGCTGCGAACGAACGATAAAGCAAGTCGTTTTTGCGAGCAATGATGCGAAAAATGACTAACCTCCCTCCATCCGTGCCTCGTCACAACCACCTATGCAAAGCATCAACCTACCACTCATACGATCTTCGAATAACCTCTTTACACTACCCTTTCCGTTGTCCCCATACACCGCTACTAAAACCAGACTTTATCACGGCTGAAAAGTATCAGAGATGATTACCGATGGAACACTTTAAGGTTCCGATCGGTCCGTCCCACTCTCGACAGCGGTCTGCGATCGCGAGACGCTAATCCATTTGGCCGTAGAAGGTCACGGCCCCGAGAAACAAACTCGAAGTAGGTCTGGAGCGAGCGAGAGGTTTCCCGGTTAATTTTCTGGTGGCTCACCTTCATCGTTCGCAGTGCCCGACGCCGGTGGGTGGTTGGGCGAGCGGGGCGCGATGCGGGGGTTTGGGGTTGGGGGGGGGTAGGTCGGCGGCGAAAGGGGGAGGATTCGACGAGGGGGCAGAGGACGAGGGTGATTAGCAGAGTCCGCATGCGCCGTCCCTGGCGTCTCACAGTGGCAGCGTAGCACGGCAGAGTCGGGCAGAGCAGCTAAGACCAGGGGCGACCTGAACCCCCCTTTTCGTTTGGGTGGGAAGGGGTGGGGAGGGGGAGGGGAGGGGGCTCGAAGTAGGGAGCGCCGAGGGGGCGGGCGGGGTGCGGAACGGGGAGGAGGAAGCAAATTAATACGGGCGGGCAAGAGGGTCCAGCTAACGAACGAACCGACGCCAAGTCTAGTGCCGACCAGCGCCGCGACGCCTTGCAATCCTCTACCCTCTGTCTCTCTGGCCATTTTCTCTTTCGAGCCGACACTCATCCGCATCGTTTAGGACTCTCGATACGGTCAGCGCATCTCGTTGTCCCGCTTTCACGATCCTCGCCATCCGACATCGCACGTCGAGGCCCCCCTGTGTGCACGTTCGACGTATATTGCGCATCGAGCACGTACTCGTATGTCGTTAGGCAGAGGCTCGTACGAGCAGAGATAGTGTGAGCAGTGTGAGCGGGACCTTAATACGCACGCGGTCCGATCGCGCGGGACGCGCTGCGAAGAAAGGATGCAGGATGTGCTCTCGTGTGGAGGGATCGGTTCCTGATATGGGTTGGTGAAGTGCGAAGGTATCTTAAAGGTGCTACCGCCGGCTGACAGTGGAACCATCAAATTCGCTACCCTTTTCGCTCCTTCGTGCGCGTGTGCTTGAACGACGACGGAACGTGGAATAGTTGGTCGTCTAGTAATGTTTTACCATTTTACATCGATTTTTCGAGTTATCGCTGTTGTAACAATGGTTCTGACCGTGTGATAAATTTTGTCGATTTGTTCGTGTGTCAAGGCTAAGTGTGTTTATTTTAAAAATGCACGCGTTTGAGACGTTCGTAAATTACCCTTGACATCTGCTTCTTCACTCCGTTTTCTTGCCAAGGGCAGAGTACTACGTTTAACGTTTTATCGTCAAATAATGCTATAATATTTCAGCAGCTAATTGTAACAGGAACACGTGCCCCGTTTTGTGGAAAAATATGTTTTGTTGCCTCGTGCACCGGAGTAAGGCGGATGAATACGGGCACTCGTTCGGATGTTACCGTACGAAACGAACGATTAAACTCGGTGTTAATTAGTCGATCCCTCGTCTCGATAGTGTGATGAACAGTGGCCAGCCCTTTCCAGTGGCTTAGCCCCGCCCCGAGCGATGCATTTTTTTCCAAGCACCGCCATTTTGCCCGTTTACACCTACCGAGATCGCAATCAACGCTAATTTCTGCGTGCCGCACGAGAAATCCCGCCATGAGAGTCGGTCGGCGGTGGAGATTATTTAAACAAATACCTACTCCTATTAGCATTTGCCTTCGCCGATTCTAACGTTCATGCGGTAATTAATTCCGTGCAAGCTGTGCCAGCGCGGTCGACGTCATACATACGTTGGCACCTTCAACCGACGCGCTTCTTTAATTACGCATTTCTACAGACGTCTTCTGGCCAACACACGTAATGCCCATTGTCGACTACATTGTCTCGCTCGGCCATTTCCTTCCCACAGTTATAAGCCGCTAGAATTCCCGACGATGTGTTCTGATCGTAATCAAACGACGACTGCGACTATCATTTTTAAACGCCATCAAGCAGCTTCGGCTTCTCGGTATGGCTTTCTACAGTTGTATATTTCCCTGTCAATTACTGGGGGCAAAGACGTTCAAACGAGGAAACGATAAAAATCTCCACGAAACCAGGCGCACGCGTGTCGACCAATTAAGATGGAAAGTATCGCGCCTCGCCTTTTATCCCTTTCCTCCGTAACGATGTTTAAACAAATCGGCCTTAACGACTCTCTAACGACGGATCGAGCCGATAGATCGTTCGACGTAAGGGCTCGAAGCGACGTCGGGTCCCTGCAGTCTCATTTTAATTAAACGAAATTCCGCGTGCAACAAAGGGCGGCAAGTCAGCCGGATAATTCGAAAGGGCAGATACGTGCTTCCTGGTTGGTCGGGTTTACAGACGCGCACGACGGTGGTGGTAGTGACGATGGTGGTGATGGTGGTGGTGCTGGTGGTGGTGGTGGATGGTGGTGGTGATGGTGGTGGTGGTGGTCGTGATGGTGGTGGTAGTAGTGGAGGAGGGTGGCGGAGGTCGAAACCGGTTCTAGGTTTCCCCGGGGTAACTAGGTGGTGAGGGGCGACGACGAATGAGAGGGAGGAGGACGGAAACGCAGACGCGAGGAGGGTTGGAAAGAGACGTAGCGCGCGTCGTCGGGCGAGCGACAGAGACGGGAAGAAAGAGAGGAAGAGAGCGAGGACCGAGGGTGAACAAGAAAAAGACACGCGAGGATGGGAGAGTTGAGGAGTGAACAAAAGATAGAAAGAAAGCGTGGGACGGGGTGGGGGATGTGGAGGGAGAGACGAAGAAGACGGAGAGATGTGGAGGCATGAGCGTGGCGCGAGAGCGAGAGGGGCGAAAGAAAAGGAAGAGATCGAGGAGAAACGGGAGTGAGAGGAGGCCGGAGAGCGAGATCGATAAAGGGAGTGTCGGCACGAGAATGGGGCATAAGGAGCAGGAGGGTGGCCCTTGCCCTTAACGATCAGCCTAAGCGGGTCAGCGCGAACGAGGAAACGCCGTACGAAAATGATCGCGAGAAACGGCTTCATTAACCTCCTGACTCTCTCGGCGCGCGGATCATCGTACGCGCGGCGAATGCAGCGGGATCCAAAATATCACGCAGTGTACAATAATTGTACGTAATGATAGGTGCGCGCGGCAATGGGTTGCGCATACGTTGCGGGACCCCGTTACTTCGGCCGCTTTTAGCATAATAGTCTAATGGAGTTTGCGTGCCGGTCTTTCAATAATACGGTACCCGAGTGCAGTGTGGCGCGAGTAACACGCTTTGGGGTTGACGGCGCGCCGCGCTATGGCGATTTCGGCCTTTCGAAATTCACGCCTGCCCTCGGGTCAGCCTCATCGTCACGTTTCCTTACATTGTATGGTGGCGCAAGCGAATTTCGAGGAGGTATAAATTTACGACATTACGATCGTCCGAAGAAGACGCTCGTTCTCACACAACGAATGGTCTCCATCGATGGCAGGAATATTTCGCAGGATCCGGAGCGGAGGCACAAAGCCGTGGCCTCGTCTGAACTGCCTTTATATAGACCACGAAGAATTTTTCGTCCATCGAAGCATTCTTCTTAATTGCACGTCCTCTATGATCAAAGATGGTCCGTGTTATCCGTGTGGCACGAACGCGGGGTTTATTGCTTTCCTTACATTTATTACGATGGCACGGCCGTTCGACCCGTGGATTCTGAAACAGTAGCATGAAACGAGGCGAAGTAAACGTGGAAGGTTTACGTTTGGCAATAAAGCAACACCGTATGGCCGCGGCATTTGAATATGCCTCCAATTTAATGCTACGATCATTTCAGCCCCCTGCACACCTTCGTCCGCATCTCACTGAGCTCGCCGATCGGCAGCGACCTTTGCCGCAATTATCACTCAGCGATTACCGCGGCGATCCACGTTATATTATTGCTCCATCGTTTCTGGCACTGTAAAACCGCTCCTCGGCCATTAACCGCCGCGCCATTCATTAACGTCATCTGAATAAATTTATTGTACTTTAACGCGAGGCGTTTACTTTCCACGGCATAAATCCAGTCTTTCTCTCTCTCTCTCTCATACTTTATCGCTCTCCTTTTCTTACTTAAGCTCAACGCTCGCATATATATTTAGGGAAACATAAGGACGCAGGTGCCCCTTCCAGTCGATTTGGGGAACAAAAAGACATCCATGCCGCAGTGACGCTTATTAATATCGGCTTAGGAAGAGCTCGACACGCGTGCGACTATGATGCACATCCGCCATTTATAATTTTTACGAGCCGGATCAGAGGCGCCCGCGCCGTCGTAATTCGGTCGTAACTAGAATTTACAGTATTGTCACTTTTCGGGGCCGGGGAGGAACGGGTCGTTAGCGTCGGCGAGATTTTAATTTTGCACGTGCCCTCTCGCAAACTACGCTCGGACCGTAATAAAAGCGCGTCGAGTGGGTTCCGGCTTTTTTTCGGCCGGCCGCGGCCCGCCAATAAATACGTACTCGCCGCACCGAAATTCCGATAACGTCTGAAGTTTCTTTTTTAATATCGCCGAGGAGAGAGCGAGAGAAGGCGAGAGAGAAAGAGAGCGTGTTTCACCAGAGGGTCGAATTATTTCGACGTGACGCACAGGTCACGATATCCCGCGGGTTATATGAAACAAGGGAAGGAACGAGCGAGGGGCAGGATAATCCTTGCAGGCGGATTACTCGGGATTTTTCTTGGCTCTGGGGTAAAAAGAAACGAGGACGACGGAGCCCAGGCACTTCCTCGGAGGAGCCTCCGCCCTCCTGCCAACCCTTCCTGATATATTGTTCCCTTATTCCTTTCTTTTTCTCTTCGTGACTCTTCCTCCTCTCTCACGTTCTCCTCTCATTCTGCCAACCTTGCTCTCAGCCCATTTCCTATCTCGCCGAGTGTTATCCGTACGCTGTTCTACTGATATGCAGGCAGGTTGATATGGATGAAGAATGATTGCAGGTAGTACTTCGTAGAGCGTACAAAGGCTGGCGCCGGTACGTTCGTACATATATGGATGACTCTAGGTGCGGCGAAAATATTCGAGTAAGTATCCATAGCAGGACACGTTTAAACTATGACGTATAGATGTTCCTGCGATCTACGATTCTCGCAGTCTCCTTTCTTTCCAGTTTCGTATATTTCTCGTTCGCGTCTGCATGTTAATATTTTCGTTCCCCGCGTTTGTAGAGGCGGCAGGCAGGCAGGCAGGCACGTGCACACTCACACTGGGACGCCGGTCGTACGCACACGAAGTTGAACCCTCTCGAGATGTGCTTTCGCTCGGTTTATAATATCATACACCGGCACCGAAATAATGCTCCTTCCGTACCGCCCCTCGGCACTCTCTTCCCCGTCGTCGGTCCCAGCTCTCGTCTTCCTCATCTATCAACAGTTTTCTTTTCCCTCCTCGAGCCTCCTCTCCCGGCGCAGCACGCTTTTCCGCCCAAGATTTATGAAATGGTACTTTGTACGGTTCCATTTTAGCGTACGCCTCGATTTACTCGAGCCCGGGGTAAGGTTGGTCCCCCGACCGTCGTCTTATTCCGAAACTTTCGACGAGAACTTACCAGCTCAGGCACGCCCCTACAGTGCGTTTCAAAAGACAAACATTTCGTTTTGCTTCTAATGAAATAAATGTCAACTTTTTTTCGGCTGTGTATTATACTTTAAGGTATTGATTGGAACGTGAAATTCGGTCATGTTTCGTCACATGTTCCAGTAAAATAATCCTTTTTAAGCTGTGGTATCTTCTGTATTTTCACAAATAGACCAAAAATAAGATCTTCCGACTGCGTTAGAACGATAAGTGAAGTACATCGTTACCTCTGTCTGAGCAACATGGTTTCTCAGGAAACGTAGATTGCCACAAGTACGAATCCTACAGCGCGCGCGCGCGCGGCACGCATGTCAGTGGAGCCGGTTGTGGGTTGGTCGAGGAAAGAGGACCCGGCACGTAAGGTTTTCCCCGCGTGCGTGAGTGCGTGGAGACGGAGGAGAGAATTTCCCCGAGTCAGCTTTCGGATGCGATTTCAGGCGCACCCTCTCGCCACACCCAGTTCCTCCCCCAAAGTCACATCCATCAACTTGGAATCTCGATTTTTAAATCCACCCTCTCTCAGGACTCTCCGGCGTCTTCCCCCCGCCCTCGCGAGATTTCCACCGCTCATTCTTTTCTCTCCCATATCTCCGCTCGCGTGACTCGCTCCTTAAACGACGTGGCGCACGCGGATTGGAAAACTTTTTATCCGTCCGCAGTGCAGTAAGGCATTAAGGGAGGAAATTAGATAAACAGAAGAGTACACGCCGCCGAGAAAACGCCGGCTGCCGTCGCTACATCGTCTCGTACAATCACATCGTCTCCGTCGTCGACGTTCCTCCGGGGTAAAAATGACGACACAAAGTATGGACGCTGGAATTTCGATATGCAAATTCCCGTGCACTTTAAAGCAATGCCACCGCGGCTGACACGCCGCCGCGTTCGATTGCGAGGTGACGGAATTATGAAACGGATAATACACTACCGATAATATTAACGATGATTGGACGGGAACGTGGTTAAGGCTTTTTTCTCCATAGGAGCCAGATAATTTCTAACGGCCGCGCGCGACATCCGGGAGGGTCGAAGTATTCTCGCTGCGAGAGGATCGGCAATCCGACATTGCCAATACGACGGCATAATGCCCACGCGTCGTTTACGATGAGAATACCGCGGCGATATCGCGGCTAAATGTCCACAATGTACGCCTCCTTGTATCTTACATTGCGCGCGATGGAACGACCCGCCGAGTTTATTAATTCGAAAGTGGTCGGCGTCGGGAGCGTAGAGCTTGCCGAGCGCTAGACATACCTAATTGTCGATAACTGTCGCCGTAAAGAATCGGCATAAAGGGGCACGGAGTGGGCACGACTATTTAAAGATAATAAAACGCGCGCACGTGTGCCGTATTCTATGGCCACCGTTCGTTCGGTCTCAGCGCGTAATTGCGTGTAACTGCGGCAGTGCTAGTTCCCATTGAAATATCTTAAATAGTTGCCGCAGAATTATTGACCGTGTTGCGCAAGATTTTATCGGGGCGTTACCGGCCGGTTAATTAGAGTTCGGTAGTCGGCTCGCTCGCGGAATTGGCCGAATGTTGCTGCTAATTGGTAGGCGATTTTTTCCTCATTGCATACAAAAGGAAATTTGCCTGACGAGAATGCAGCGTCGGGCTCCCGCTGTCCGCCTTCGATTTCATTGAAATTCTTTAATTGCTCCCCGTGCGCCAGGAATCCGATAGTGCGTAACGGACTGACGCACGGAAGTAAGCTGGCCGCGCCGACAATGATTCCATTAGCAGTCGCCGGCAATAATAGCGGGCCGGCAAAGCGGAGCGACAAACCGTCTCTTGCCGGAGTCCGTCGTTCCGCATTTACTCGAAGCTTTCCGCTTCAGCTTTCCGCGAGGGGCTCTGCGTCTTCCTCTTGGCCAGAAGCCCTCGCCGTCGTCGCGCCGAGTCACGAGAGGTGGAGCGTGTGCGAGGCGGTCAGCCAGCAAGTCAGCCAGCAAGTCAGCCAGTCAGCCAGCCAGTCAGCCAGCCAGCCAGCTTGGCACACCGAATAAGACGCGTATTTATCATTGGCTCACCGGTAGCCATGGGTAATTAAAGCCGCTCCCCGTGCTCTGACCCAGATATTAATTACGCATTCGCGGACGTCTCTGGCGTCGGGGCCACCTCGTGGTGCCTCCCCTTCCGTAATAAAGTCGTGGCAATTGCCATTAATCGTCGTCGCTCTTGCTCCCCGCTGCTGCTTGCCCGCCGCGCTCTCTCTAAATACGGAGCGCAACATGACGGCACGTGCTCCGCTCGAAGATCGAGGCAGGTGTACTCGCTGCCGTGTGACAATTTGCCGGCGAATTTGTTGCTCCCCCTTGCCCCGCTTTTTCGCAACCTCGAAGGCCAGGCTCGCAGGCGCGGACACTTCGGGGTTCCGAGTTCCGAGGGAGCACCGCTACGCACGAGGAGAAAGTTGTCCCAACGCTCGCGATCGGAATCGACGACGTCGGTGAGTCGCTTATTTATGGCGACCGCGAGATGCTTATCGCTCGAATTCGTGACTCGCGCTAAGGTTTCGCATAAATTCTCGCGCTAGCCACTTTGTATCGATGCCCGGCGACACGACGAATTTGTACGACTGTCGGTTGTCGGCGTTTTTTCTACAATTCTCACCTGCGCGGAGACAAATAAGGCGGGCACGGGGCATGTTCGTTGGTCGGTGATTAATGGGCCGACGGCTGGATATTGAAACTAATAAGTTAGTATACTGCTTGTCCGCCGATGAAGAATGTTGTTTGGTGGCGGAGCATAAAATGCGCGCCGGACGGATCGCGGTGGTAATTGAATAACGTCGCATCTCCGCCTCGATGTCCCTTCATGCGCGGACACGCGCGAACTTTCTTCATATTCTCGGTTTCTCACAACTCTGTCGAGGGGCGAAAACGTTGGAAAATGTAGCGACGAAAAAAGTTTTTTATTAAATATCGGATACCATCGGGTTGGCCTCGGGGCGCGGACTATTTAAAACCGGCCAGTGCCGCGGTCGCGAAATAGGAAAGCGAATTAATTAAACTAGAAAGGGCACTCAGGCCGCATGATACGTATTATCACGCGACAAGGGGCAGGCTCCGTTGAAATTCGCCGTGAAAGTGGCGCGGTTAAAAAGTGTCCGCCCGATATATTTTGCACCCCGAGAGCGCGCGCGCGCAGCTTTTAGCCCGGCCGCGCGCAAATAAGCGTGGCGCATTAGCCGCGGGAAGAGAATTCTCAACACGCGTAATCCGGCCTTCCGAGAGGAGGAAGCAAGGAAGGCGGGCGTGCGTGGCCGCGACGAAATAAATTCCGGAACAGCGAGTGGCGCGAGTTTTATCGCGGACAAATCGGTGAAAGGGTTTTAACAAGCCGGTAGCTCCTGAATTTATCGTCGCGCGAAATATAAATAGTTGGCAGATAAGGCTTAACAAAAACGATTTTTAGCGGGCGCCGCCGAGGGCGCTGCCATTTATATTCTTCCCGGTGACTTCTGCCAGGCGATAAACTCCGACGCCTCGCTCTCGCCTCCACCTGTCGCGTCTTCCTTTTGCCGAAACTTCAGCGGCCTTATCTTTCCTCGGCGAGCGACGACGAGGCAGCGGCGGCGATGATAAAGCATCGCGCCGCGGCCTCTCCGACGCTCTCTTACAACCACGACTCCCTCCGCTCTCGCCCTTATCGTCAGCGCGATCGCAACAAATTCGCGAGAGGCGTGAGAGAACCCGTTTCGCCCGTGATTCGCCAGACGTACAATTCGTTTCGTGCACGTGCGGGAGGTCAGCACGCGCGACTTATTGCGAACTCCGGCGGGTCGAGTGTATTTACGATGGCGCAGGGTTGATGTCAAAATTAACCTCTCTTCGTCGTCAGATATTCTTCAGAGATGTACGTGCGTGATAGCGGGTGCCGATTGATATCGAAAGCCGGCGATGCTCGGCGCAAGCGTACAACTTCATAAGCGACGTACCCCGTGCGCTTACGCAACTCGTCAGCAAACGAAATCACTCGGTTGCAACAGTGTTTTACGGTGGCACTAACTATAGCGATAAATAATGGCGAGCGCGAGCGGAATATAATAGGATTGAAGACGGAGGGCCGATGCATTCTCGTAGGCCGCACGGCGCGCGATGAAATTCGAGCGGGTGAGTGTTCGCGGACGAGGGCGACGGTACAAAAATAAAGGCCGCGGAGAATTTGTCGAGTGGATCATACGCCTGGCAAGCGTCGCGTAAGTATGGCGGCTATCCATGGCAGCGCACACGTGTGCGGCTCATTGAGAGTTACGGGGATAGGAAAGATGGGAGGTGATTCACGAGCGAGTAAAATCTAGTCCGAAGGAGCCAAGCGGTGGCGTGAATTGTGCAGGTGGACCGACGGATGCGCAGGGTGCGCGCGATTCGTGGCCGAGGTCTTAGACTCCGGCACCGCCGATGCCCATGCTCAGGAATAGATCAAAGCGCCCTCGGGACGAGAGTGCCGCTCGCAGATGCGCACAGATAATCTCCGCGACCATTCGTCTATATTTATTGCCGGCCCGGCGTAGACTCGCCGTCGCCACCGGTTAATGACGGAAAGACGAGAAACTGGGACGTTCGTCATGCTGAAGATGTTTACATGCATCAGCCGCCAAACCTGACGCGCGCGTTATTATTTTTGGGAACTATGAGTAACACTGGAAGTGTGCATTTAAATTCTGTCATTTTAATCCGTCCACCTGCATCTATAGTGCCTATTTCAGCATACGAATCGAGCGAGTCATCGGGTCATGCTGGAAGTTTCATTCAGGTTTGAATAATGTTACATCGTGACAGAGATAAGTCGCTTCTACAACCGCGTGCTTGTTAATTTTTTTACAAATACCGTGGACCTTATTTATTGAGTCACTTTTCGTCGGGCGTAAAATTATTTATGCAATTTTCTCAATAAATAAGATCGACGGTACAGAATGCCGTTGGGAGGTGAAAAATGACTGGGAAGATGTAACAATATGCTAGGTCCAATCCCGAAAGTTCGATCTGGAAGTGAGACGTTCTCCTTGCGAAGCGCACGCGATTCCTCAGTCAGCCGATCATCAGGCAATTAGCGCGATGATAACAACATCTATCTGTAAGCACTTGTCGATCCGCTCGCGCGATATACGCGGAGTGCGCAGTTCGCAGAAACGGGGCACGTCAAGATTCAATCATAAAAGCATAATACTCAAGATTAGGATCGCTCGCTCGGCATTAATAAAGCACTCGTTCTTTCGAAAACATATCCGCATCCCCCTTTCCGAGCGTGGAGTAGTATCGTTAGCACGAATCCGCGCCAAGAAGCGATGCCTGCAGTTGCAGCGCGCGTACGGAAGAAGTGAGGAGAGAGAGAGAGAGAGAGAGAGAGGGGGAAGAAAAAAGAACACGTGAAAGTAATTAGTCCTGCTCATCATAGGCGCCGTATATCGCTTGTTCCATCTCCTGACGAGAGCCTGAATCGGTCTACGCCTTCGTTGCGCGCATCTTTATAAACGCGCGCATATTCAGCCGTTCACATATTTGTAAAAAAACACTTGGCGCGCATAGGTGCGCGCACGGTTTGCGTGTGTGGCGAGGATCGTCAAGCAAGGCGGAAGCGCCCTTCATTCCCAAAACGCCGTATAATTTTTTATGCAAAGCCCGACGCGCCCCGGACCCCGGCGAGTTGAAAACCATAATTTGTAGCGGTTTAACGGGAGTAGGAGAGCGTGCAGCGATGCATCCGCGGAGTCACGTCCATCTGCAACGGTCGCGCAAGGTGGGCATAGGCGAGTAGACGACCGGGCGGTAATTACCTCGTCAAAAAGTTCTTTTTTTCTCGTTCCACGGGGTGTCCGTGTATCTAAACAGGGAACCGCTAACAAGTGCTGCCAGGGGGAGGAAGAGGGGGGTGGGGCGGTGGAGACCTACCTGCTCGTCAGATATAAGATAAGACGCGCGCCGGTAAGGAGTGGAAGCTGGGCACCGAAAAGAGGGCGATTTTTCTTCGGTTCAAACGATCGCTCTTAAAGATCGTATCGACCGCCTCTTTATTCGGACCGGTTTTTACCCTTAACGCCGGTTCGGCGCTCGTTCGACGTTGCCTACGATGCGCGCTGCTCACGCTTCTACATAGTTTATCGACAGAAAAAGCGCCGGCCGAGGAACGAGTATCGGGCCTTGTCAAAGACGCGTGAACATTGCACTTTACGCCGGCGAGCGCTCGGCGCGTGTTTAGTGCCCATTTGCCTCGACCGATCGTTAATAAATTCTTTCGCATGAAACTCTTACTTCCCATGCGCCCGCCCCTGCTGTTACACCGGCCGCGCCGGATAGCCCGGCCTAGGTCCTCGCAATGTAATATACGCTGTTAATTCCTAATTTCGCCCGCGTTTCCGTCAAGTTTTATTAAGTTCCTCGGGCCTAACAAGTTACCTGACCGCGCAGCGCTAGATTCTGAGTGACCCACTGCGGTTGCCGCAACTTGGGGATATGGTAATTGGAAAACGCTTAGCTTTTATGAGCTTTCAATATTCAATGGAAAAACTCTTGGTTAAGACAATAATCACTTCGCGCGAAGAAAGGAAGATAAGCAAAAGTGGGTGCCGCCTGTGTCGTGAATTTAAGCGGGCGAACTTACGCGGTAGCGCGTGCAACATGGATTTTGCCGTCGCATCAAAATTTTATAAGAAAACTCGCGACCTCGACCGACGAACGGTGTCCGAAACGGACACAAAGCGGAAGAGGGCTTCAGAGAGGAAGAACTTTGATAGGTATCGAGCGCTAACGAAGTCAATATAGAACAGTCCCCATTCGACGCGGCACTGCGGCAGGACGATAACCGGTCTACGTAGGACGTAGTACGGTCCGTCAGTCCGTCTGCTCGTTGATCGCAGCGTTGTTCAATATAGAACGAGCGTTGTGTACGTTTCAGGGGGAGAAGCAGGTGCGACCGTGACTCGCCTTCTCGTCTCTGTCGACGTACGTATAATTAGGCTCCGCGTACGTACGTTTGCGTTACGTACTCCTCGCGCAAATTGTGTCCGCTAACATGAGCGAGGCGCACGCTCGGCAGTTCAACATGATTTTGATCAAGCCGACATCGGGACGACAAGAAAGAAACGCAAGCGACGATTAAGCGTCGTTCGCTTATAAATAGACATGAATTACGCCCCGTTAAATATCGACGATTAGCGAGGAAGAAAGCGGGGAACGGTTTGGAGGGAGAGAAGAAAAAAACGTCCATGAATGCATCGGGTCGATTTATGGCGCTATAAAGTTATCGGACTTTATGGACACCGATATCGGAGCGTCGGTTGGGCAATGTCCGATTTACTTAGCTTGACGCGAAGAGGCCCACCGCTACGCGTCCTGCCGCGCGAATGTGGAGCGTCGATCTTGGAGAGCGGCGCGGCGGCGTGTAGAATTCGGTTACGATCGTCGTAAAAGGTGTTTCAATTGAGCTGGGAGCTCTAAGCTTGTCTAAACCCCTTTTATAGAACGTGATGCACATAACGTTCCCATAACACGTTCGATAGTTTCTACATACCCTCGCTCATTCCGAAGTTACCGTACACATAAACTACTTGAGAAACTGGATCGTCCGTATGCTCCTCAAATGCGCCTTGTTATTTTAAACGAGCTATAACGCGGCCACTTGCGGCACATCGAAAAAGTGCGAGATTGAATTAGAATGTCCGCTAAGTGAGCCGTGCTAACAAAGGGTATATTGTCCTGAAAGTTACACTCGCATATAAGGGAAGGGATTAAGTAGCAAGAAACCTATCTCCGGCGAGCGTGCTCTCTTAACACGGCCACTTTCCCGCTAGTACGACATTGCAGCCACTTCTCTAACAGCGGACGCAGCGCAGTGCATTTGCATTACACGATCGTCCGCACTACTATCCTGCCAGCCGATAATGGCCTCTTCTTCGATTAGTCCGCAGACGCGTCACGCATGGACGTATGCTGGTACCGTTAATGTCTTTTTCAGGCCGTCGACAAACGAAGCCGTGAATAATTTACGGGTGAACTTTGCCGGCCTTCCCTTCTCCTCTCGTCGTCGGCGCGGTGGAGTTTAGGCGACGGGAAAGGCAATTAATACTCGCTCGCTCGGCCTGCTACGAGTCGGTGTACCCGAATCATATTCCTTGCCCAGCCGAGGAATTATTAATTATGATGTACACGTACGTATGCGCCCTGCGTCTTCGTCTCTGGGCGTCGTGTGGTGGGCAGAGTTATTCGCGGCATGCATATATCATTTATGCATGACGCGCGGCTAAGGCCTGCTGCACGTGCGATTGTGGGTGTGCCCGTGAATGCGATGTCCAGCGTTCGGCGTTCGACGCTGCCGGCCACTGCTTAGCCGCGCGCGTCGATACCTACTTTTACTCTTCGCTAACATTTATGTGTCAAGAGGATACAAAGTGATAGTAAAATCTGCCTGCCTCTCCGGCCACGCGAGGCATTCTGATAAACCGAGCAGTGACACTGTTCTCTTACGGAACTCTTAGTAAACCGAAGCCTCGATCTGCTATCGCTGTCGATTATCAACATTTGTATTTCATCCGAATTATATACCGATATATGCCGATTCGAGCATTTTGCCGCACTTACGAAACGCGACAGAGCATACATCAAACTTCTGACGCAGAACCGTAATCGAATACGGCCGCGGCGGGGCTATACACGGCCGATAGCCGTGCAAACAGCCGTCTCCTCTTATCTTCGTTAATTCATTAACCTATCCGCGGCTTCTCCGCGACACCCTCTCCTGTCCGCCTCCCCCTCGAGCGGCACATTAGTGCGTATATCCACGTCAGTCGTTACATCGCATTTACGAGTCCTCAGACACACACTTACATGCGTCCTCAGACGTTCGCGTGCACGGATACAACGATGTCGGCTAATGTTATGCAACCGACCTGTAGGCATCCCCGCGCAACACGTTTCATACCGTACAACATACTAATTCTCACACTAATTCCCGCGCTAATTTACTCGTGATCCGGACACGCTCTCGCATGCATCAAATCGTACGCTGACGGCCGGCCGGGGACCGGGAGAATTGTGTACGAGTGTGGAAATACGTCCGTGTATAAACTCCGGAGTACGTGTGTCGCATGAACGACGACGACCACTGCGAATCGTTTATTCGAGCAAACGTCCGTTCCACGCAAGCAGGTGCAAAGAGACGTCTTCGGTGGTTGCGAAAGATGAGATAGTTACGCGTTAACCAGGCTCTTATATCAAGGATCAAATTCGTTGTTTATATATCCCTGCACAAAACGTTCGCATAAATTTCCTGATCGCCCGACGTACGCTCACATTCACGATACGGCGCACACGCGTGATTTTCCGCGATAAGCATCCTCCTGTGTCGGTCGGCTCACGTGCTGCGAGATACGCGCCGTCCGCGATATTGTTGTCTTCCGATTACACCGGACAATGGGTCCATTTCCGCGGAAGCGGAGCGGAAATTGTACCCGGCGCGGTATAGTCGCGCCTGCCCGCTGCTAGGGCGAGACGAGAGACAATATGCGCGCATAGACGAGCAGCCAGCTCGACGGTTCCGAGCGACCACCGACCGTCGCAATCTCTCGTCTTTGAGGCAGATGCAATTTCGTGCACGCAGACGTCACGAAGAAGGACGCCGGAAATTGGATTGTCCGACGTATCCAGATTGCGGATGAGACATACCTTACTGTATCTTGCGCGATCGTTCCGTCATATTTCTATTACTTCGATCTGTGCGCCCCGCGCCCGCTCGAAGAATGAAAAGAGGCGGCATGGCAGGGAGAGGAAGATAGTGTGCGCGCGCGCGAGCGCGGTCGGGATGAATTTAATCAGAGAAGAAATTATACCCTCGAAGAACGGGGGCAACAAGGGGCGTAATTTCTGCGCGGATGCGAGCGTCGTTTGCGCTCAGGGCTGCAATTCCGCGGACCGTTGTTAATAAATATTACGGCGCTAAGAGCGGCCGATCGGCCCTGCGTCGGGATTTATATTCCGTAATCATATATTATGTTGCGTAGGCCGAATTTTCATTGACCGCGGTTGCCGGATATTGAACGGTCCGATGTGTCCAGATTGCTCCTTAATTTCAATGGAGAGATTGGTGGCTCCGTTTAATTGCTACCACCGGATAAGAGTTACGCAGAGACGCCGCGAACGTTTGCGTCCGTCGTGCGCATATGCCATAGGAATGCGGATTCGTGAGGAATGATCCTGCGCATCAATGGAAATACACTTCCCTCGAGGCTCGCGCACCGGACCCGTCGTCGCATCTCGTTAACAATCTGCCGCGATGAAGTCATTATAATAGCGATCCTCGCATTGTTACTTAAGCCACAATTACCTATTACGTCGTTAATCCAGGATGATCTCTCCGAAAGAAAGTACGCGGTCGGATGACGAAACGCGAGGCCGCAAATCGATTGCATTGTCTAACTTCGCAACCTCTCATTAACCTCATAGTATCCGCGGGTAAGCGATTGACATTAGAAAATCCCCCGCGGCTCCCATAATTGCCCGAGCCGGCCCGATTGCTCAAGCGCATATCCTGCGATTTTACGAGTGAGAGCCGGGTCTATTTCCGGTTCCGATTCGGTCTAATTTGTTGACCGGTTAGATCAGCCGTGGGGAGCCTGACCACCACGCCGACACACGGGTTCTCCATTTTCTTGCTGTTGCAATATCCTGGCTGAAGGAGCAGCGCCAGCAGCGGCGGCAGCGGCAGCGGCAGCAGCTTTCGAAGTTTGCATAATTCATTCTCATAAACCTGAAAGCTTCTGCAGTCTGAACACAAGCAACGTCTTCCGTTCGAGTAGGCAGCCTCTTGCGTCGCGCATGTAGATGCACGTATATGAACTTGTACGTCCATTCTTGTTTGCCACTTATTAGCAATTGTAATGCAATATCTGTTGCAGCGTAACTCACGGTTGGCCGCTAGTTGAAACACTATGAACTGTTGCGCGGGGATTCTTGTTGTCCCGTCTCCTCGTTCCTTCTCCTCTTTTTAACGGAATATTTTGCGGCGTGTGTGGCTCCGTGCCCACGGGCCAATGGCGCCGCCGCGTTCGAGTGTCCGACGAGAGTGTGTCTAATGGCAGTGCAAATAGTTTCTATTGAATCAGCGGGACTTACGCGCGGTCCCGTCTTGCTTAGAATTCCCGGCGCGTTTTCGCGTCCAGCCCGCGCACGCCTCGAAAGCGCGCAAATTTCCTCACTGCTGTTTGCCATCCCATTAAAGCGAGCTGAAGGCGCGTCCTCTTCTTCCTTCGCGCCACCAAAGTGTCCGCCGCGACGTATGCCGAGAGAAATAGGAAGAGGTCGATGGTGGGCCGTCTCCGGCTACTTTGCGAATCACCGAACGCACGGTCACGGATCGGTCACGGAAGAATCAGGAGAATTCCAAGAGCCAGAGATGTGATTGATTTGTCTAGGAACTTGTCCAATTTAAGCTTACGGACAAAATAAAGTATCGAATCGATCTCGTCTGAATGGGCATCGAAGAAGTACCGGTGGCAACCCGATCATTAACAGAGAAACTTCATCGTGACTTTGCGATTGGAAGTGCCCCGCGAAGTCGCCGAAGCTGTAATTTTCGTCCGCACGCTCGGATCGTCATTTCGAAAACGCATCATTTTTTCTCCCTTTGTACTAATAACGCGATCGTAAAAGATCCGCCATTACGGAGCTTAGCGAGAGGCAATTCGCGAGCCTTAAAAATGAGGGAAAGGGAGGAGAAGAGGGATCCTCATTCATTTTCTCAGACAGGAAGAGAGGAGGCCAGGTATAATTTGAGCCGATGCCACGCCTTCCGCAGGCTGTTGCCGGTGTGGTGAATCTTGCGGTAGCCTTAATAACGCCGTGGCGCGAAATATAATTACAATATTACAATTAGACCCGGCACCGTAGGCTAACTACGCACCAACGGCCACTCCTGAGGGCTCGCACTTTTTTTCAGCAGGGTCGCTTCAATATCTTTAACTCACGTTTAATCGGTCCACGAGGGGCGCGAGTGGCTTCGGCAGCTTCCGTACTCTCGATGCGTTCTGAGCACGGAATAAAAGGACGCGTCAAATATAAATCACGATTTATGTGATATTAGCACGTAGGAGTAAGACGTCCGTGTCGGCATTGTGCGCGTGTCAGGAATGCTTTAATGCGCACGTCCACCGGCTCGTGCAGACGTCGAAAGTGTCCAGGCAACATTATCGCACGGCGCCCTAGGTAAAACCGGTAGAGTTTGCCGGAAAGTTGAGACAGGCACTGCAGTTGGCGGTGCCGACTGACAGATTAGTCAAAATTTCGCCGAAGGCCCTCGTTATCGATTCGTTACCAGCGCGGTGCAATTTTCGAAATGTAACGAGCCCGATACACGCCTGTCGATTACACGGTCGCTTAACCGACCGCCGCGCCGCGCCGCGCGCCGTCTTAATCGGCGCACCGTCCGTCGACCGGTTGTTTCGCGCAGCTCTCTTTTTCGTCAAAACTATCCGGTCGGCTGCGTTTTTCGAGGGCTGCCTGATTGCTACGACGAACGATAAATTGAATACGAACGTGCGCCGATCTTGATACGGCGTGGCATTTTAATCGCGACGGCTTCGCGGACGTGTATCAAGTGGGCGATAGCGCAAAAAGCGAGGCAAGCCTCAGATGCGACCATATTTTACGCGATAGAAATTTTGATGCGAGCAGATTTCACGCGAGTGACGCTTCGCGCGCGGAGCTATGTGCGGGGGTGGAAAAAAATGTTGCGTCAAGCTGTTCCCCGCGATTCGTCTAGCGCCACATTTTTAAGCACCGCCATCAACTGTCCGTTTCATCGGCCTCGTCATACTCTCCCGATACCTGTGCGCATCCAGCACACTTTTTTTTCGCGACGCGCGCGTACTTATCGGGCAACGCAATTAATCGTAATTAATCGGGAATTAACTTCAGCTCCGCAGGATGAACGTCATTGTACATTTTCGCAGCGCAAACTTCCCTGGCCCCCCGCCCGTTCGCCATACTCGCGACCACTCATGTTTATATAATGCGCGTACACGCATGCGGCGTATGTACATTGAAGAGAAAAGGCATGCATGCGTGTTACATGAGCAGAGAAGGCACGTAGGATTGCGTCAAATGTAACGTCAACCGAGGGCCCGCGATATCGTCGATAATTGGCGTAATCACCTGTAAACAGGTAGTTTATCCTGTCATTACGGATTTACCACAGCCCAGATGGCTAATGAATAGCGCGCCGCGTTCAGCTCAAACGGATTCCGCCTCGATGAATTTAACCTTCGCCACTCTACCCGCGTCTCCGTCTCCTCCCACCCTTTTTTTCCTCTCCTCCCCCCACCTTCTCCCATCCTCCCCCGTTTTTCGCCGCGAGAATCGGCCGGCCGATAATCACCGCGCTTTTTGCCGCCTTCTTTGTTGCTAGACTGGAACGCGGCGTCCATTAAGTATCGCCAAATTTAGTCGTAGTCGAAGAAACGGAGATAGAAAAGGAGACGGTGCGGCTGGAAGAGAGCTTCCATGTACGGCGATTCCTTTTCTTAGGAAAGTCTCGGTAGCAAATTATCCGCGTGCGAGTAGTGAGTCGACGTCTAACGACGCTGCGCCTCAGAGACGAATGGCGCGCGTCTGTGCGCGCTCCAAATAGGCTCCTGGATCTATAGAAAATTTGCGCACGCCGCGCTTCGCCGGGAGTGGCGAGTGTCGGGTCGCGTTAAAGTGTCATGTTCTTTGGCACTTCTTTTATCAGCGCCTGTCTCCTTCAATCTCGCGAACGGCCGCGCGCCAATCGTCCTGTCGGCGAGTTTCTATTTCACGGGCTGTCACGGAAATCAGGTTTACGCCAAGTGTTAACTGGACGCGCCTGACACTTTCGTGAGCGTCGAACGTATCGAACGTTGTCCCAGATTTACAGTTCAACGACGTAGCGAAACAATCGCGTTCGCATTACGCATTCTCGAGAGCGGTTACGATGTATTCCGAGTTCCGCTTTGGCCCTCGCCGAGGCCTCCTTTTTTGCCGAGACTTCAATGTGAAACCATAGACTTCGGGGAAGGGCCGCGGCTCTTAAAGCACCCGTAGTAACCTCAGCCCGAGGTCCACGGGGAGTCCTGCTTCGCGCGTATGACTCGCACTCGGCCGACGTGCGACGAGGCGACGAGGGAAGTTGGGCGTGGAGTGTGAGAGGGAGCGAGGGAGAGAAAGAAAGGCGGCACAGTGTGCCCTCCCGTTTCATTGCGGCGCCGATTCGAAGCCTGCACAAGATTAAATTTAATCGAAATTGCCGTCTTGAATTTCTTTCGCAGACCACACGTGTGTAACGTAATCTCATACGTCGGTCATGTCCTCTTCCCGTCCCTGCCCCCGGTCTTGGACCCTCTCACCCTTTCGAGAAACTTCGCACCATCCACTTCTCTCGACCCTGCTGTTCGGGTGCCATCATGAGAACGGCCTTCGGTGCACATGCGAGTCCACGTGTCGCTATATCATATTTGCGATCCGAACTTCTCTAATTACGGCAGCGGCGAAGTGAGATCGCTACATTTGAGAGGGCGCGATTGCAAATGCAGCATTCTCAATGTCAGAGCATTTGATCGACGCGCTTTCGTGGATTGAACTTAACAGCACTTCGTTCGAGGGGTGAGTTATTGTAATCGATACGACGCGACGCCCGTTTTGTGCCGATTAACCCGAATCGGGGGTCGTTGAGTACCTCATGGCGTTTCACCATGGGTGGGTCGACTGGAAGAGGGTCAAGACGGGCCAGGTTGCTTGCAGGAAACACGAGTACCCTACATTTTTCAAGGTCGCCCTATCTATTCAGGAGTACGTTTCACTCGGGTTCGATGATCGTCAAGTCCGTCCCATTGACTAAGAGGAAACGAACTCTTGACTGTGATCACAGGCCGCTTTGTTAGCCGCGCGTATCGTCGCCGACAGGTATAAAATTAGACGACTAGAGCTCACCAGGGATTGTCTGTCGTGAACGGAAGTCTCGCGGGCTAAAATTGATGTCACCCATCGGCCCGCCACCGCTATTAATCATCAAAGCACGCAAACGTCCACCGGCTAGTTTCGACGCGAATAGTTATTGATTGCCCGGCGAAGTAATTGGTCGGCTGTATAATATTTCGAGCGGTGACAGACGTCAGCGGCGCGATTATTTCATCCGCTATTCAAATAATACGGATACACATCGGCGAATATATTTGGTAACCATGGTCGTCCGAATGAGCGGCCGCTTTCGTCGTGGCCTGTACATTAATCCAGACCCGCGTAATTATTGATTGCACAGTGGCATGCGAGGGTTCAATAAATGTTGCGGCTCTCCCGCTGGTACCTCATCCCCCCCCCCCCCTGCGCGCCACCCCTGCTTCATGTACATACAGACACGTATCGCTTTCTCTCTCTCTCTCTGTCTCTCTCTATCTCTCTCCCGATCCCTCGTTCGCTCTCCACCAGACGTATACGCGCGTACCGAACTCACCCCCCGCGCGCGCACGTACACTGGCCGATTATCGTCATATAACGGACGAGAAGCCGTGCACGCCCGGGCGTTGCGCGCCGCTAATTGGTCACTGTGGGCTCCTGCTGCAGAATGCGCGTTTGGCGAAATAAATAAAAGGGAGCAAATAATGAATAAAAACGAAATAACAGAGGCGAAAGAGATAGGCAAAAAAGGAGAGGAACGGGGATGGGGAAGGGAAGGAAGGCGCGAAAAGAAAAATTAGCCGATCGCCCCCCTCCCCCCCCTTCGCCTTTTATCGACTCTCTCGGTGCCGAAAGTGGTGGCGAAGTGGTGCCGGGCAATCGCTTCCGCTGCTTTTGGCGTCGTTATCTTTCGTCGGCATCTCCTCGCCGACGTTTTGGCGGCGTACCGTTAATGAAATTTACTTCCTAAGAGAAAATTATAGCTCCGACGTCCCGCGGTCGTCGTCGCTCGTCCTCGTCGCCGATGCGCAAGTGAGCGCGAGCGAAAAAGAGGATCGAACGGACGTAGGGAAGGCGCGACAGAGAGAATGAGAGAAAGGCGGAAGGAGAGTATGTGTGTTTAAGCGAGTGAGGGAGGAAGGAGGGAGGGAGAGCGCAATCATTTCCACCCAATTACTGCCGATCCTAACGGTTTGTTTGCTCACTCGAGGGCCCACCCGGTTTACGTTATAATCATCCCCGGGATAATTGATATCCAATTTCGTCTCGTTTCGCCCCGACGTTAGTCCCTTCTGAATATCGGAAGGTGGCCAAATTCGACGGCTGTACAGGGCCGCGAAAGCGACAGTGTCGTCAGACATCGCGTCACGCACTGTCATCTCTACTCTCGGTATCGTCGTTTGACATATTCACAGAGAGGCTGTTGTCGCGCGCCGAGCCATCGTGAGGTTGGTCGGATTAAAAGAACAAAGGGGTGAAATATTTGAATGTGAATTTTGTTCGGTGCTTATGATAAGTTCCCCGCACCGTCATCGATTTTTATGCACCCAGGACTCGCGCGAGCAGAGTCGGGGTCAGCCATTTTTGGGCGACGCAGCGCTCGACGCCGATACAATCGCGCGACGTTTTTCACGCCGCGCAAACGACCCGGCCATTATTACTAGGTAATACTTATCGCAAACGGTTGAGCGGAAAGCATTATTTACGTTACTAAATGACTGGGAATTTACATTCGTCGAATTCAGTAAATTCGGCTCGTAGACGCTGAAATTAAATCATACCCCTTCTCGCCGCCCAGTCCCGCTGTGATTATGATGACTATCGAAAAGCAATTAAGCGCAATTAAAAACGGCCCTGGCGCGCATTTACCGATGTAATTAAAAACGAGCGAAATGCATTTATTGAGGCGATTCAAAGCGGGGCGCAATGCATTTATTGATGCAATTAAAGAGGCCTTTCGTAAAAAGTATTTTATGCCATAAGTCATTAAGCGGGCCCGTAAAAAGCGGTGCCAACGTATCGCGGCGTTGGAACAGGTTCCGTTTATACCGTCGACCAATCGGCTCGGCGCGACCGCCTTAAGGGTGACTAAGATGCTCTGCAACAAAGTTAGCAAACCGGTTCCCCCTTGACTCGAAACAATTGGCAAGACTACGATAAATCTACGTGCCACTGTCGGCGTTTCGCCAAACAAAATTCCCGTCTCGCGGACCACCTTGATTACATAGCGGAATTTCGCAGTGCCTGCATCAGCCACTACGCCACTGCACCCAGCCACTCCGAATTGTCTTATTTGCCCGTGCCGTCAGCGTGACAAAGCTGCCCGAGTGTCGCGACGTCGATGACATCGAGTAATTCAGATTGAAAGAAAGCCAACGACGGGTGTTGACAATGCTCTCATCCACCTGTGCAAAACGTTGCAGCCGACAGAATCCGCTCCTCTTCTGCGGCGGATTATGAGCGACACGCCGGGTAAATAAAGAATAGGAAGAGTCTTTCGAAGGCAGGCGAGAATCTCTTCAAATCCGAATGAGACCGCGCTCGGATCTATATTGAGGATCTGCGGGGAGTTGCATTCCAATGCCGAGCGATGTTGCCTTCATGCATAAGTATCTATGCAAACCCAATAGCGATCCTGAAGAGGCACGACGCGCGGCGAGATAATATTTTCATATGAATACAAATGGCCCTCTCCTCTTCCCTCTCTCTCCCTCTCTCTCTCTCCCTCTCTCTCTCTCACACACACTCTCCACCGACTCCGCTTCCGTCTCACTTTCTCCTTGTTCCATTTCGCCGTCGCATGCCAGTTGAACATAGCTTCGTCCTTCTTCACCTTCCTCGTTCTCTGTATGTATATATCCGCTCACGAGTGCTTTTTGTCCCAACGGCTCGGCCATCTTCGCTAAGAAGATACAGAATTGTTTCACTTCACCACCGGCGGCCCGGAATGACGTTTCCGGCCGCGATAATAGCGCGTCCGCTTTTCGTTATTCCCTCAAACAGGTTCGCCGCTCTCCGCGTCCGTCACGGTTACGTTTGCAAATTGCACCGTTTTAACGCTCTCGCGATTGGATACACGCTGCGCGCTGCCGAAGGGTGGAAATAGGGTCACTACGTAGCTGCAACAGGGAACGTGAAAATGACTGAAAATTTGGATAACCGTCCTAACGATTACGAAACACCGTACGCACCATTGCCGTCTTGCGCCGCAGCCAGCCGATAACGCTGAATGTCACACGAAAATCATAATGGCACATCAAGATGATGGGACGAAAATATTCATCGCATGCGCCGATAGCTTTCGCCGCGTACGCTTTCGCTTGTACTCGCGGTGCGAACGAACGAAAGGCCGTGGCCACCGCTAATTATCTTCATTAACGCAGATGTGGAAATTCTAATGACCGGCCGACAGCAGCTCGTTTAATGCACGGTCTTACGCAATCGCTCCGATGTGGCGCGTAAGATTTTCTCCCTTCTCTCGCGGACATTTACTGCCATACGCCCCCGCTTGTCGACCTTCGATCATTGCTCGTCAATTACCGAGATTACGCGCGATGTAAAAAAAAAAAAGCTGCCGATCGATGTCTGCCCATTGCCCATTGAACGTCTGCGATTTTCTTGGCGTCGGACATTTTCTCCTCACCGCACCATCACCGTCGTCGCGCCGTTCCACAGACCGAACCGACCGCCTCGCAATATATGCCCCACGGCGGATTTCTGTCTTGTCGAATCAACGAGGATATCGGTAGGAGAACTGTGAATATATTCCTTATCAGCGATGCCTCGCGGTTGCGTAAACGTCGTATCGGTCAATCCTTGGAGGGTTTTGCATATGAGTGATGACAAACGAGAAGATTGAAATCGGAAGCAATTATCGTGTTCTTTTCAAGCTTCGGCTAACAGGTACAAGGTCTACTTGCTGTTCGAGCAGGCTCCCGGCTTCGTGTTTTGTCCTCCGTACTTTTGATTTATGCGGTCTTAACGAGAGTTACGTACTTGAGCGTAGTTCCGAAGTAAACGAATAAAGGAGTATGTACGTTATTCACATTTTTTCCATGTACCAATTCCAGCTAATCGTCCTCACGCGTCGGAAAAACAGATATTTATGGAGAAAGAAAGTTTGTCAAAAATGAATCTTACGGCAGAAAACGACCGTTTGTGCATCCAAATTACTGGGCAGCGGCAGCGCGTTTCACGGGAGTGTGAGACGGGTCGACAAAGAACGGACGCATAGATGTTTTTGCGCTGTGTTCGGCGAACAACGCTTCCGGCCATCGTACGCATCCTTTTTATTATTTCCCAGCGTCAGTGCCGTGCTCCCGCGTCGCAATGCGAGGAACAAACTTTGGATTATTCGCCGGGAAAAATACTACTTTCAATTCGTTGGCGAAAATGTGTCGGGGCGTAATTCCTGGCAGGTAGAGAAAAAGGGTAGGGGCGGTAGCTTTTTCCTATAAGCACACTCGCCCCGGCTCTCGTGGCTGGGCAGGCAGACATGCCGAGGTGAAAATTTCATTCGAAGCTTTGCGGTTTCCGTAGATAACTGTAATGAAGGTAGAAAGGTACTTCGGAACGGCGTGTGCGGGAGCGAGAGAGGGAGAGATGGAAAGAGGGAAAGAGCCTTCATGTCGGATGTACGTAGGTACGGGGCCACCAATGGGAATTTCCGAGAAGTCGTGGAGCGAGAGCGGGAGGGAGTAAATAAATATTCTCAGGCACGTATAACGAGATGTAAACGAAGACCGAAGTAAAGGGTACGAAGTATATCTCTGGCGTAGGAAATTACAAGGCGAATTTTCAGGCAACGAGCTACATGTTTGAGGAGTTTTTAGCGTGCTTACGTACACAGGGAATACAAAGTCGAACCGGGCGGAAGGGGCGGCTGATTCTCGTTACAACGAATTTTTATTCCACGCTCGGAAGCTCGGAAGCTCGGAAGCTCGGAAGCCACGTAGTCAGAGGCGGCCGCGTCCACGATAACACGTGTATCCACGGCGGATTGCGTTTAATAATTGCGAAGTTGCAGAAAAAATTTCCGCCAGCCTGACTGCGCGCAGGATAAAAATGTTATCGCGTAGATTGCGGCTCGAACCTCGAACTCGTGCTACGCGATACTGATACAGTGCACTCGTACTCGGCCACCTATATATCGTAGCTGCGGGGAAAGAATTTAATAAATAGCGCGAGGGCAGGCCAATCTAAACCTTTTCAGGGTATCGTTTCGACCAACGGAAATCGTCGGCCGATCGTGAGAATGCAACACGTATAAAGAATGAATTTTATTGCCGTAGATGCTGGCAGTAGGAAGGTAAAGGCCATTAACGCGAGGCTCCGAGTTCTTTCCTACTTCCTCGACCGATGCCGTGCGGTTCACCGTCGACTTCTTGCGCCCGTGCCGGAGTAACTAGAAAACATTAACGCTCTGGCTAATTGCTGGCAAGTATTCTCCTCACGGTGCGCCGAACGTTTAATCGATTCGTTGGAAATCGACCGAGCCAACGGGTCGACTCGATTGCCGTCCTACGTGTTCTGGCATCCGGCCGTGTGATCGATTATCGAATCCCAGTCATTCGTCAATTGTACCTCGGAACACTGCCACTAGTAGAGCGATACTGTCATTCGTCATTTCCACTCGCGTTACGTCCATTTCGTTACGCGCGCTTCCGAAAATCCAATCGTCCAATTACGTGCGGAACGTTACGATAAATAAAGAGAGATTGAAGATCGATAAATCGAGGGATGGTTAGAGTCTTACTACATATAGCTATCGCGGGCCGCGAAGTTAACGGAGAGGGCTCACTCGACGCAAACATCGTGCCGCATCTATTAATCCTAGACACCTGTTACGTTCCTCGGAATGAACAAACATCGCATTGAGTGGGAGAGTCACGCCGATATTCAAGGTCCTGTACACGTGCCCTCAAGCGAGCTTGCAGACGGCACTGTTGGCAATATTGACGGATAAAAGCGGGGCGGCGGCGGCGGCAGCTTCTCTCAGGAGGCCGAAGAAAGCCGAAGTAATAAGAGCGGCCTAAACTCCGCGAATCCTTTTATTAATCCGCGTGGCGGGATTGGATTTAAAGCCTCGAGCTGGCGACGCCAACCTCCCGACCTTTCCCCTCCCTCTCACCCTCCGCAACCCCACTTCATCTTCTTCAAGAGGGGTTGCAGAGAGTGAGAGGATTTCAGCGAGAACCGACAAACATGCCTCGAGTCTACATAGGTGTGTGTACTGAATCATCCCTCCTGCCTACATGCACACACACACACGTACACAACTTTATAGGCACGGGTATGCATACACACACGCGGTAGAACCAATTTTGCGAAGTTCGCGTAACTTTTTGAGACGCCCATCGCGTCCACTTCCGCGAGAATTCCTCGGCATTTAAGTTAGTTTATAAGTTCCTCGGCTACTGGCGCGAGTCTTGCGAATTGTTGATTGTGAGTTTCGCCGGTGGCCGCTGCTAATGCACGGGACGCTACTGGCAGCGGTTAAGATATCGGATTAATGCTCGATAATTAAGTACACTCTGTCGGGCGTTTTTCTAGCGCGACGAATTAAGCGACCGGTTCTTTTCATTGCGGACGTAGTGATTAACTCGCCGGTGTTAAACGAATTAGGCGCGTCACGCGCGAGTACGTTTATTTCTCTTAAGCAATCGGCACGAACGCGGGATATTGAGTGGCGCGGGAAGGGAAGAGGAATGAAAAGCTGAGAGCGTGTGGCCGGGTCGTATGGGGGCCGAATTAATGACCAGCGTCGTCTCTCAGACCTGCTTCTCGTCCGTCCGTCCCACTTTCCGATCCCGCGAAGGGGGTGGGTCGTCTTAGGATTCTCATTGCGCCTCCTTCCTTCGTTTTTTCCTGTCCAAAAGGCGCGCACGGTCTGACGAGCATGTCTGGTAGCCAGCGGATAGGCGTCGCAGGGTCCACCCCTTTCCGCAGCAAAACTGCCGGTGTCCCGCAGTCATCCACGTTTTCTATATCCTCGCCACCCTCAATTCCCGTACATCCTTCTCATCCTTCGCCCCGTCGTCCTCCCACTTCTCGCCCTCCACCCTCTCGCCTCCGTTCCTTTCTCCACGGTCGTTAGAGCGCAAACGTTCTCCATTAACGCCTCCTCTTTTCTCCTTTTGTCAGTTGGCAGACGCGCCCGCGCCAAAGCGATATTAAAAACTGCCGCGCGAGCGCTGCAATAAAGCTAACTGCTTCTCGTGCATGTAGGCTCTCGTACCGTTATAGGTCTCCGTTTCCGTCCCTTCCTTCCTTCCCCTAATAACAGACCTGTTCCTTCTTTTCCTTCCTCCGCGGGACTCGGGACTCGGGACTCGGGACTCCAGCGGGCCGCACGGCACGCCGCGCCGACTCAATTATTCTTGACCATTCTTAACGTGTCCCTCGCAAACGCTTCGTTCGCGCTCCCTGCAACGCACGCCGCCGACGTCGATGTCGAAGGGATATAAAGAAGTAATTGCTGTCGACGCCCCAAGATTAATTCATAGGACTCGATTGTATCGCCAATCGAATAACCGTGGACAATGAAATTTAATAAACAACCTTCGAGCTAGAAGGACGGAGCGGTCGGGGAAGACACTTCCGGGAATCGTCTTTCGAACGACACGTAGCCGGAATCAATTGCAATTCTATTATCCGCGCATGCCGTGCGCCTGGTCGACGGACATCGTGGAAGGTGAATCGAAGAAGGGTCGGCTACGTTGCCGGGGCAAAATTGTCTTCCTCGTCCTCGCGCAATGAAACGGGCGAGGTGGCGGAGGCGAAAGGCGGAAGGCGGAAGGTGGAAGCGTAGGTGGCAGACTCCGCCGGAGAGGAGGTGGGAGATGGATGAGGAAGAGGGAGTGGGGGCTACTTTCACCCGGCGGAAGAACCGCGTCGCGAAGTGGAGTGCCGGATATAGAGTGGCGGAAAGGCAAGAACTCTATTACTTCGCTATAGAGAGAGAAAGAGAGACGAGACGACGGCATTCGTGCCGAGCTTTGATATCCAGGCACAAAGAATTGTCGCCCGGGCTCTCTCTCTCGCTGTGTGCAATGTAACTGCGTGGATAGGTATGTACCTGTACAGACGTATATATACGCTCCCTCCTCTCTTACTTGTTTGTCGGCGCGACGACGCCGACGATGCACCGTTTCACTCGCGCATCGGCACATACGCGAGCAAGTGAGCGCTTTGCCCGAGCAAGGGCTTGCGAGATAAAAGAAAATTCCTACCAGCTGTCTTCGCGAATTGCCGTTACGAGCGAAAATTGTCTCCTCGCGGGACCACGCGTCTCTTTGTCAAGCGAAGTGGACTAAACGTGAGAGAATGAAAAATGCCAACCCCGTCCGCTCGCAGGCTCCCGCTCCGGCGTTCAACGGAAATTTTGTCATGGAAACTCGGAAGAGTGCAAAGACTCTTTGATTATGCACTCCTCGATTTCGCGACGGAGTTACAATTACGTAATTGCACCTCCGCTTTCATAGAGCGATGCGCAATGATCATTGTTTCCTTTTCACCCTCCCGAGCTTCCACTCGAATTTCCTTCGTTTCGACAAGTAAGGGCGTGCCGGTCGATAATTCTCGTTTTCGATTCGTTCTAAAGGCACACGGGACAGGGGTGAGCAATTGGATCGGCGTCGACTTCAGTACACGGACCCGCAGTTAGTGCGTGTGCACGTTCGAACGTACCCGTCGCGGGTTGAACCTCGCGTATTTAAATACATCAGTGGAGTTGGAAATGTATTTAGACGACAGCTCTTCTGAAAGGAAAATAATTTGACATATTTTAAAAGTTGGAATATCGCTCGAACTTCTAAAGCCGTCCGCCCGCGTGTTCCCCGCTTCTGGGGCTCAGCTGAGAGAGTCGGCTAGGGTGGTGACGTTGCACGACGGGGGTTGCGGAGACGACGGTTTGAGGGACGGGTGAGCCAAGTCATTTTAAAGCGATTTTTACCTAAAAGAAGTTTACATTAATTGAGGACTTATCGAGGCGCGCGAGGCATTCTTCTTCTCGTACCATAAATCTCGTCCTCTTACATTCGTACTACTAACACCCCGTACAGGCGTACACGGATGAAGATGATAAGACAGTTTCCGGAAACGCGAGCATATCGTCTCGAGGCAAACGTCGCCACGGTCGAAAAGCCGTAATTGTCTAGTCTCTAATATCAAACCGTCTCACGTCGGTATTATATATCACAGCCTCCTTCCCGTCGCAATTTCGTCGCGAACGCAATAACCTCGCGCAAGAAGGCTCGCGAGGGTTGAAATTGCCGGGCTCGCGCAAAAACAAAGGTCCGCGGGGCCGGTGGCGGCGAATGATACTTCAAAAAGTGCCCCGCCTACGGGGGCGGCTTGGCGGTCGGTGGCGAAGGAGCGCAAAAGGGTGGCGAGGGGGGAGGACGGTGGTAGCGGTTATCGCGGCGTTATCCCCCCGACAGGAACGTAAAAATAACGAACGAACTGTCTAGGTGAGCGCTTTCGCGGGGTTCGCCCCCGGAGCTATAGGAATCGTGCAGCCTGCCCTTCTCTTCTCTCTCTTCTTTCTTCTTCCTCCGTTTCTTTCTCTACCCCCTTTTCCCTCTCTCTCTCTCTCTCTCTCTCTCTCTCTCTTTCCGCAGTGGCCTGCACCTCTCTTTACCCGTGCACGCCGCCTCTGCACCAACATCGCCTTCCCTCTCCCATCTGGCGAGAGGGTGGTTCGGGGGTGGGCGGCCCCTCCCGCCCGCCCGCCGAAGCCGTGTACGCGGCCCGGCATGAATATTGCCAATTTACGGGTGGAGGAACGTACGGTTCTCACCTAATCTCGCCCCGTTCTCGTTGGACCCGGCGCTACGTACCTACTTCCCACCCTCCGCGTCCGCCAGCCTCGTCACCCCCTAACATTCTCTTTCCCCGTCTGCAACCCCCCCGCCACCCCCCGAGCGATTCCTTTCTCTCTTTTACCGTTTCGTGCCTCCCGCCTCGACGTTCTCGCTTTATCCGCGGGAAAGGAGCGAAGGAACGAAGCGAAAAAGAGAGTCGAGAGGTGGAAGCGAGTGGGAAGAAGTAAGAGAGAGAGATAGCGATAGGTAATGAGAAAGAGAGAGAGAGAGAAAGCGAAGCCGGCGCTTGATGCGATATTGGAAAATGGCGTCGATGTGTGCGGAGGGTAGTAGCAGGTAGGTGAAGGAGGGTGAGTTCTTTCCGTCTCCCTCCCGCTCCCTCTCTTCCGCCCATCTTTTCCCACCCGCTCTCCCGGCGCCCCCTCTCTACGGGGAGTAGGGAAAAATAAAATAAATTGCTCAACATATCCAATAAGGTGGCAGAGCCGTTGCCCGGGCGACGCCGACTCACTACTCTCCTCTATGCTTTGCAGGCTTCCTCTCTTTCTCTTGAAGCGAGCGGCCTCTCCCTCGCTCGCCCACTCCTCTCTATCTTCCTCTCCGGTCCTCTCCCGTGCCATATCATTCCGTGGAGTTCGACGACGCCAAAGAAGAACGGAGCCGGGAAAGAAACGGCGAGGTACAGGGTACAGGGCCTGCGCATTCTCGATTGTCTCTTTCTCGCCCTCTTCCTATCCCACTCGCCCGTTCTCTCTCTCTCTCTCTCCCTCGTTCCACGTCTCCTCCGGGCTCTTCTCGTACTCCTTTTTCTCCTTCTCCCCCCATTCGCTCGTGCTCTTTTTTTCGCTACCACCGCATAATACGCGCACGAGAGAGCGAGCTATTGGATCGCTGCACAGCTCCCTGTCGATATTACGATTACATACAGGACGCCGCCCGCTATACGCCTCTGCAGCCTTCCTATCCGCCTCCCCCTCTCCTCCCCTCTCCTCTCCTCTCCACTCCTCTCTTCGACAAGATTCGCCAGGGACTCGTTCGTCCTATCTTTCGTACGGATGGCTACGTCACTCGGAATGCCCCTCGGGCCACTCTCCCGGTAACAAACGGGCCCTTTGAAGTTCAGAAATCGTCGAGGATATCGGTAAACCGTGCCTCGCGTTGCGACGGTGCTCTCCTTTTGATCGTAATTATGCCTCCGGTTGAAACGGCCCGCTGATTAATAAATAGCTGGCTTAATAAGATACCTACTTCATGCTTATTCCGCTTTCGCGGACGCAGTTCAGCGAGCTGCTTGTGTGTGTGTTTTTTTTAATTCGACCGTTGCTTTCAATCGCAACAATTTCTCAAGTACCGGATCGTTCGATGCAATCATGCTGAAATACTTTATGTATATTTCGTAATTTCACATTGATCGAGAGAATCGACGGTGCGATTAATATTCCGTGAACCGACGTTTTCATCCGTCTCATTTGCGCGGCTATTGTAAGCGATCGGGATAATGGGCTAAAGGTCCTACTTCTTCGAATCGTTTGGCAACTTGGAAGATCGCCTCTCACTCGGAGTTTCGAGCGCTGCCGCGCACCTGTTTAGACCTATAAGTTTCTTGACTCGCTAATTAGCGGAATTCAGCAGATGCTACATTGTGAGTTAGTCGACGGGCCCGGAGCACGAACGCGAGCGCGAGTGCATCTGCGTGCGTGGTTGCCGCGGATCGGTACGAAATGTGCGCGGTCGTGCTGGCGAGGGAAAATTAATCTCTACCTTCTCGTCTCGGCCTACGTCGAAATCGTATTAGCGAAATTAATCCTCGCTGGCCTAGGCGATCGTATCGCGGCTATGATTATTCATTGTGTCGTGTGGCGCAGAAGAGGCAACGGGGCGATCGACTTCGACGTGCATGAGGAATATGTCAGGAATAAATCACGCGCAGAATGACTGTGTTGCAAGAATGACGCCCACCGACTTTGTTCGTCGACTTCCCGGGCTTCGATCGCGCTCAGCCCCTTTCCCTTATACCACGCGTTTATGCTACACCGTTATTCGATCCCAGCACAAACGCTCTTGATAATGATTCTTTAAACATTCGCCAGCGCGAGATTCTCTCCTGAATTTCCGAGCCACGGAGGAATACGTGTGCTTGTACTCGCGTGCACGCAGAGGCCAGCACTTACTTGGTCGCCTCTTCGGGCCTTCGATTGAATGCATCTTCAATGAGGCTTCGACGCGTTAAATTCGTACGACATTGTCTGATAGCACTTCCACTCCCGCTCGCACTTCGCCGCACACCTACGTCCACCCATACACGCGTCGAACATGCTTAGCCATAGGTATGCGCACACATGCCGGCACCAAATTGCCGGCCGTTCCTTTTTGCCGTGCCGGAAAAATTGGCAAAGGCAGTCGGTACCGGCGCGCGGTACGCCTCCTCCTGCAATATGTAAAATAATGACGGCCGCCTGAAAGGAATGCATAATGAGAGATCTCTCCCGACGTGCACCGGGTACGAGGCGTCTCTCCACCCACGTGTCTATCAGCATACGAACATGCATTATCGTGCGTCGAGCGCGCGCCGGCTACCGCAGAGAAATTTCATGGAAATTTCAGAAATCAGCCTTGCCTTATGGCTCGCCTTCTCTTCTCGAGCGAAGGAACGATGGTGGGGGGGGGTGCGCGTAATTAGGTGCAAGGAAAATATTCGTCTCCATTGACGAGTCTCGTTGACGGCCATACCTACGTCTACGACATTCTGTCACTCATTTCCAATACGTATCGAACTCCCAAATCATTCCGGCTGCAAAGTGTCATATTGAAATTTGCTACCTCGCCCATTCCGATCGAAGTACGTATACGTCAGCCGAGCGGAGCCATAATTTTTTCGCAGGCGTCGTCCGGGACCGCCGCGACGCACGTAAAGCATATTCCAATTTCGTTGGCTGCGCGCTAGGTGTCAGTATGGCGGGGTGAACGTTCCTGCCGCGGGGGCGCAGAATGCAACGCCCGTGAAAAAGAAATATAAGTTCGGTGGCGGGCGAGCGTTCGAGCAGCAAGGGTGGCCCCAAACCACGCCTCATACGTGAGGCATGCGTCCAAGATACGCCGGTGGATAAAGAATGCTTGCTTCCGATTGGTCTCCGCCCCCCTAAAGCACCCCTTCGTCGTACGTGTCTGTCACGTGTGCACACACACACACACGCGCGCGCGCGCACACGACCTGCATAGAGGCGCGCGCGAGCGCATGCACACGAGTGAGCTCTATATAGGAAATTCTTTACGGCTTCCAGGCTTACACGCACGCCCGTCGAATCGTCTTCCCTTTCACTGGAGGAATCGTTTCTCAGTCCCCCGGCTACCATCTTAGAGAAACCAACCCCCTCGCAGGGTCCCGCCAAGACGAAAAAGGCAGCCGCCTTCTTTCTCGTAAACTTTCGCGCGCATGTATGACGCCGCTGTTGGGAGGGGCTGCGTCCGTGTGTGCGCGTGTACGCGCGCCGCCGCGCCTGTATGCGGCTGCCATACGTGTACATACTCTGCGCAAGTCAGGCGCACGCTCGTGTGTTAGACTCCACCCTGGCAATCAATCAAACCCCCTCGATATATAGGCACGGACCAGGGCCAACTAAAGCGACGCTTTATCGCTGAAAGATAAACTGTATATGGGGTAGAATAAGTGGCACTCGATGGCGCTCCGTTCGTACGACGACAAAATTTTCTGTGCAGCAATAAATTCCGCTGATATCGCCGCGGGCCGCGCCGATAAACGATTCGAGTATTATTTCGCGTCGATCGGCGGCGGGGGCAGAAGGGGAGGGGGTGGCAGTGGAGACACCCTCCAGCTAAGGGTACTGCGTAAATGATTTTTCCGTAGCCCTGTGCACTCTCGAATTCAATGAATGGCCACCGGGTGAACGAAGTGACGCCCTGAAAATGATCACGTCTAAGGCGAACGTTCGATGAAAATATTCGGCTGGAAATTCAAAGTTTCCGGATCCTTGACAGAAAGAAATGTGCCGTTAACGACTTAAATTGCACGCCCTCGCGCCTCGCTCTCTCCCACACTAACATTCTACATCGACCGCGATGTTTCCTTAAGTGCTCCAATCGAGCTTTCTCAAAAGCGCGATCGACAAAGTCGCTGGCTTACCTGGGTAGCACTCGAAGGAAGTGCCGGAAGAGCAGAGAATGGGGGAGAACGACGGAACTGGGTAGGGTGAGAGAACGGAAGAAAGGCGGCAAGAAGATGAAAAGAGCCGGAGGTAGGGAGAAGAGAGGAAGGTGGAAGCGAACGAGACGGAGGGAGTGAGAGACAGCGCGAAAGAGCCGAGAGAAAGGAAGAACGCGAAGGGAGCGAGCGAGGTGGAAGGAGGAAAGAGAAAAGGGAAAAGAGAAAAGAGGAAAAGTGGAAGGTGGACCCGTCCTTGAGGCAGTCGAGTGGAGTCGAGTGTGGAGTTTGAGTGGCCGAAGGCACATGGGCGAGCCCTCTCCCATCCGTCTCGAGCTGAAAATCGATAGCTGGAAAAAGGGTTAAAACCCACCCCTGCCGGCGGCCGCGAAAGAACCTGACTCAGGGATGGACTGTAGAGAGGGAAAGGTTGAGGAGGGGTGGTGGAGGCGGAGGGGGAGGGCAGGATGAGGGCACACCACGGCGGAACGAGATTTACATACCTAGCTCCGTCGCTGGGTGCCTACACTCCCAGGGCAGGCCCCTTGTTAGCCCAAACTTGCCTCGTCTGCGCGATCCTGTTGGCTTTTACCAGGACTTAAACATCGACGGTCGTTAGCGAGGAAAAACTCGCCCGGGGAAAAAGAGGGCCGGCCTGGCCAAGCCCGTGGAGATCGCGGCGCGGTTCATGAAACGTGAAAGGGTAGGCGCCAAAAGAAACTGTCCTGATGCCGCTGAAATGGTTGACGCGCGCGCGAGACCTCGCGCGGCGTCGCGCCGTGTAATCGTGCGCCACTCGGCACATCGAGCGACTTCTTTTACCGCCGGCGTAAAAATCTGCCGCCCTCGTAAAGAGAGTCGAGAAAATCGTGGCCCGTGCTGGCGCGGCAAACATTTCCAGGTGGAACGTTGTGGATTTCTCTGGATCAGGGCCGGTGTTAGGTGTCCCTGCTTATTGCGGAGGTGACGTCGATTTTGTTACTTCGATTAACGTAATAATTCAGCGGTAATAGACTCCTGCCGCGTTTTGGTAAACTTTGAGGCTGGAGGAGAAACTCGGTTACACGGTAGTCTAACGGTCGGGACGAGGATAAAGATGTTTCGAGCGCGAACGTAAGGATAATGCAGCGGTGCAGCGAGTCCTGATTGCTCCTGAATCCAGTTTTCGCGGAAGCCGAGCAAGATTCGCTATCCTCGTCGCGCAGAGAAGCGGGAAGAGTACTGGGACGACGTGGATGAATGAAAAAGGAGTGTGAGAGAGAGAGAGAGAGAGAGAGAGAGAGAGAGAGCGCGGACGAGATGGAATAACGGCGAAGCTTGAAAATGCCGTACGTGCGCCGGTCGAAAGTTCGCGTAAAATTGGAAAATAATAAATTGCCAAACTACTTTAAAGAAATTAGCGAGGGGCCCGCCCGGATGCTCCCACGGTCGGTGGAATTTTTTTCTCTCCCGCCGCCTCCTCTTCCTCCTCCTCCTCCGCCGGTAGCCCGCGTAAACTTCCGTCCTCGCTGATATTGATTAATTTGCTTAAAAAGTTCCCGGCTGCACTGGCTCTACGTCTTCTCTCTCTCTCTCTTTCTCTCTCTCTCTGTCTCTCTCTCTCTCTCTCTCTCTCTCCTCCTCTCCCCGCCTCTGTCGGTCGTCGAATTTTTATTTTCCGCCTACGTGAACACGTCGGAGAAATAGAAGACCGTCACGGAAGTCTCATTGGTTACGGACTTAACGCTCTGTTTTTTTTTTCTTCTCCGTTACGACAAGCTACTTGTATATTGGACGTATTTAACGTGAAAAGATATGGGTTCTTCTGGGTAGTTGATTAAGAAACATGACCTTAATAGGGGATTCCTCCTTCCGCCGTCTTCGAAATTCGCGGATCCTCCGTAGGAAAAAGGGCGGCCCTCGCCTTCGACCAATAAAAATAAATTGTTCTTTTCTTTCTGCCTACGTGTCGCTTTCCAATGGTAGGTGGGCAGATGATTTTCTCTTATTCCACTCTCGTTCTGTCTGTCTTCCTATCCTCGTCCCTGTTTCTCTTTCGCCCTCCGATTATCCCCTGGGCTCTTCCTCCCGTTCAGATCTCTCGGCGCGGCTCGTATAGAGGAAGAAAGACACAATCGGCTTATGTTAATGTCCGGATAAAAATACACCTACCGGCCATTGTTCCACGGTTGGTAAGATCTTCTCTCGCCGAGACGAGAAACGAACGGCGAGGAGGAGAGCAAGGGAAAAGTGCACGGGGGGAAATGGAATGACACTCTTATCTTACTCCTTTCGCTGCTCCTATAAAGTGTGTCTGGTTCTGAGTTCTGTTTGGAACATGATGTTTCATTGTACACGCTGTAACGGAAGTGATGATTTTATTATCGATGGCAAAAAAACGGAAATCTGCTCAAAAGCATTGCCATTTGGGGGATGAAAAGGGATCCAAAGAAACTTACAAACGCACTTCACAGATAGATCGGAAAAGATTAAAGGTAATTCCCGTCGACTTGTTCTTTCGAGAAACTAATGATAAAAGTCAGTATAGACACATTCGTCCATGATTCCATCGATACGCATACCTCTATCACACTCACCCCCTCCGCCATGGTTTTCCTCACCATTGAGAGAATTTTGCTAATAGCCACGATTAACAGGCAAATGAAAATTACGATTGCCTCGACAAGAGGGGATCGCATTATCGTCTGGTCTGCTGCGGTCTCAAGTGCTTCAACAATTCCGTCGAGTGCAATGGCTCGAATTACGGCAAAGTTGGGCCCGCGGCGTGCGTACATATGTAGAGCGTGTATTCACATGTGAGTTGGGGACGAGCGTGGACCGACCCCGACGGTCGCGGACGGTTTGTGCAAACGGTGTGTGTCAGTGACACGTTTCGCCCTACGCCTATACGTACTGTGTATACATTGACACGAACTTTGTCTTTGCCTGTATAAGCGCGCGTACGCCAAAACTGTATGTGCATACGATGAAGCGTGGACGTGTGCGATTGTGTGCATGCAGGACCGACCACCGAATCGCAAACGCGCCCTGGTATAGTCCCATGTAAAGTTAACGAGGCGACCAGGAAACTTTCGCATGAATATGAAAGTGGGCCGTAGTCGTCGTGGCCTGTGCGTCGCCCATTTATATTTAAGGCGACGGTAGGTCGGGCTAGATTGGATGGTTATGACATTAATATGTTTGTGCTCGCTCTCCCTCAGGAGCTGCGAGGACCGAGGAGGTGGACGCAGGACGCCCGCCGAGCGACGCGGCCATCTTTCTCGAAAAGAGGAGGAAGAGCGCGCGGACGAACAAAAGACGCTCGTTCAATGTGTCCGACAATGGACCAGTGGAACATGTCGAGGGGTTCGTCCATGCGTTTTTCTTCCCTCTGCTGCGTTGGCGAACGGACGAGTGAGAATGAGCCGATGAAAAATTTCTGTCTTCCGAGCACGGGCTTTTAGATTCTCCAGCGGTCGTTGTTAAGATAAATTCTCGTTGGAGTTTCGCCGGTTAATGTACGTCGGTAGACTTTAATACGTAATGTTTGAGTCCTCGCAACGTTTAAAATAGTCCAATTTCGTGGAGTTTGCAACGACGTAACGTGCGCCCAAAGAAAACGCATAGTCAGACTACACGAGCGCGGACCATTAAGGCACGCGCATTATCCGCGTCCCGACGTCCAGACGACTCCCCAGCTACGACGTATTCTAAAAACGAACACTCAAATTTCCACGAGATATTCTTCTACAATTCGAGGTTATCCGAGCGGTAAAAACCGCCCGTCTTCCGTCGCAGAGAGGCGAGGTACTTTCTTTTTCGCATCGTGCGTACATGTACCACCCACCCGTACATATATACGTGTGATCTTCGTGTACTTGCCCGAATATACATTTCTCTCGTGTGGCGCTGTTCCACGATCTCTCTCTCTCTCCCTCTCTCTCTCTTTCTCCCTCGATCTCTCTCTGTGTGCGTGACAAAGGACAGAGAAAGGGTAGCATGTGCAGTCCCGTATTGACGCCCATGTGAGCGCATGCGCGGCAAATATCTTGCCACCCTTACACGAGAAGCACCACCACTGCCACCCACGCGGCACATACATACACACACGCGCGGTCTGTACACACGGAACCACCCACACGAGCCGCCTCTCGACAGATATCCGTGGACGTGTGTGTTTTTCATACTTTCCTCCGCGGTACAACCCCGCCTACGACGCCCGTCGACGTCGACGACGACGACGACGACGCTTTTCCCGACATTTCCAAGTTTTTCATTTCGTCCGCTATTTTTCATTTCCATGCGCCCGCTGAGCCACCGACGGCGAAGGACGGGAACCGGGAACAGACTTCAACGCGGGTTCAGACTTCCGCCTTCGCTCTTCTCCGCTCTCGATTCAAATCCACTTCGTCCCGTAAAGCGGCGGTCTCGTGCGTCGATTTAATTCTAAACCGGTTAAGGAGATGGGGAGTCAGTTTGTAATACGAGGTGGAGTCTTGTTCAGCGGCGCAGCAGGATCGCGTGGGGCAAAGGGGAAGTCATTTATTTTAGCGGAAATATTGGGGCAGTGGGGTCACAGGGCAAATCGTCTTAGCGTCTCATATATCGCGTTCTATGAAAATGTTGAGGTAGAACGATGAAGCGATCGTTATTTATACACGTCTCGAGATAAAGATACGTTCATGGGTTTTGTGACTTGTGGTATCTCACGACGAGGCGTGTGTGAATGATTCCGCGATCGCCGGGTAATATCGATGGGATGGACAGTAGATTTTTGCAGCGGCAAAGAGAAAAGAGCGAGCAACTGAGTAAAGTCTTGCGCAGCCCAGTCACTTGGCCGCTCGAGAAGATTTATAAAGCGGCGGTGCTCCCATTCAAGGAGTCCCTTTTTTCCGTGAAACCGCGATAACCGCGACTTCGTTCTCATTTAGACGACGAATTAAGATAAAAGAGGAGCAAAGTCGGTGGATTCGCCCGGCAAGTAGTCGGGGGAGGGAGAAAGAGAGGGAGAGAGAGTGAGCCGGCGCTAGATAGAGGCGGGTAGGTAGAGGGAAGCTTCTGAAAGCCAGAAGGTCGAAAGCAGACGCTCCCCCTAACGAGATTAATTTGTTTTATATTCGACCGCGCCATCGCCACTCTGCAGCAACATGAAAGTAACTCCTGGTAGATTGCGAGAGGCGTTTCATCCGAGCTCCCCTGCCGCTGCTCGTCCTCTTCACGATGTTCATCCTGCCGCGTGGAAGATCAGGATACGAGCGCACAGTGAATCGTCGCGTGCGATAATACGCTCTTTTTCGTCGGAACGACATGACGCACGTTCCCACGGAAAAATTCGCTCGCCGCTCATTTCAATTTTCCAACGACTCTTGGCGCGACGAATGCTGCTTCTCCGCGGCCATTGAGATCCTTAAACACGGTCATTTGTCAAATCCGACCTGGTCTAGGCGAACGGTCTTGTCTAGACGGATCCAGTGTCGTTGCCCCGAAAAAAATCATTTCCCCGGAACAAATCGGGAGGAAGGTAGCTCGTCGAAATGCACGGCGTTGGGAGCGTCAAAGGGAAGGCAGAGCCAGCAGAGCAATTCTGTCTCGAGTGCGTTTACGCCGGTGCATCTCTCCTTCTTCGTCGCGCTTTTACTTTGCGCGCCGGTCGCGCGCTCCGAGCCACGGCTATTATTTTTCATCGGTGTTGGTAAGTACAGGTACAGCCACGGGGACGAGCGGAGCTTCGACAGAGGGAAAGATAGATCGAAAGCCCGACAGAGACGAAGAGGCAGCCGCGCCGGTGGGTAGAGGACGGAGCGTGGAGCGCGGAGAAGACGGGGCGGGGTGGGATAGGAAAGGGGAAAGAGGATGAGAGGGACAAAGAAAGCGCATCGCGAGGAGGACGAAGGGAGAGCGGCAGAGAGTTGTTCGTGTTTTATCTCCGGGTGAGTCTGCCGAAGTCGGGGTGGAAAAAAGGGGGTAAAGGGTTAGGGAACTGAAGAGCAGTAGACTCGGAAGGGTTGGGTCGGCTGGCGGGCTGGCTGGCATTGATCTGCACTGCTCCCAGCCACCCCGTGTGTCGGCTTTTCTTAGTACAGTCTCCTCCTCCCCTCTACCACCTCTTCCACTGCTTCCTTTTCCACCCCCGCCCGCCCCGCCGTCGCCGTCGCCGTCGCCGTCGCCTTCTCCATCTCCTTCACCTTCTCTTCTTTTTCCCTCCGAGCTACCACTACTATTACTGCCACCACCACTGACATCGGCCAGCCACCCAGCCAGTCAGCCGCCTCTCTCCAACCTCCCATCGCTCTTTTCATCATGCCCTCTTCTCTGCACCGGCTTCTTTCTTCCTTCACGCTTGGCCCGCACACAAGCTCGACCCAGGACTTCTCTCAACGGCGTCTCTCCTCTCGCTCCTTCTCTTCCTCTCCACTCCTCTGTACTTCTCCCTTTCCCTATTTCTCTCCCTTTTTCGTTTCCGCTCACGTTCTTCATATCTCTGTGTGAGCGATGCACCCTGCAGTCAGCAACGTTGAAATCCTCTTGCCCTCTCGCCCCATTCCCTCCTCACGTCTATGTGTCGCTGGGACCCGTTCGAATCGAAGGAGAGATATGAGAAATTCGAGCGCGCGTTCCTCGCGCGAGGAATGATCGTTATAATTGAGTTATTTAGAAATTCGCCCCGGAGAGTTTCCGTTTGCCTTCAATCTGCAGCGCATTCTTCGGTCGAATGCCGAACGTGCTACTAATATTGGCTGCGTATAAAACGGATGCGGAGCGGGGAGGTGCCGGTTACCTTCCTTTTAACATTGCAACTTGTTCGATCGAGCTCTCTCTCTCTCTCTCTCTCTCTCGCATATTTGCATTCGCCGGTATCGTTCAGTCTGATTTTTTTTTCCCCAACGGCTACCAGGAAACTCTTTCCCTCCCCCTCCCCGCTCATATCACGCCGGAGTTCGTCCGACTCGAGCGAAGAATAAGACGTCACACGCGAGAGCCCGAGAGGCTCATTTTTCTCGCCGCACCGCTGATTATCTTGTCCGACGATGCGGACGTTTTTCATTTTCGAACTCTCTCGCAACCGGCGCGCGTGTTGAGGAACTTGTTAAGACACGCAGCCCGTCGTCTCACCCCGATTGACCGAGGTGGGTGTGGAAGGGGAGTTGCATCGTCTTCTTATTCGTCTTCTTCCTGGACGTACGTTATTAGTTTGCAGCGGGAGGATAAGAACGAGACTTGATAAATTTCCCGGCACGTCCATTGCGCGTGTGGGTTTTGCGTGTGGTCAGTGCAGCCTCTCGGGTATGTCCAATAGAGACGGCGACGGGTGAAGGTAGAGAGAGTGAGAGAGAGAGAGAGAGAGAGAGAGAGAGAGAAAGAGGGGGGAGGAAGATTCACTGCTCGTAAAGTGTGACCACGAGACCTCCCGCTGACTATGGTGTACGACCTACGCCATACCGTTACGTCAGAAACGTCTTTTCAGCAACGTTTTCATATCGACGCGCCGTCGGGATCCCCGTGCGTGACTTTGCGGATTCCTCGCCGTCCTTTTCTGGAATCCTTTCGACGATTTATTTCGTCAATAAAGTTAATGAGGTACGGTGCCGGTGACCCCCCGCGCGTTGTCTCTCGGCCTGTTATCCGCTCCGGGCTTCAGGCATATCGTGAAACCTGTGGGATATCAATATGCGATTTTGATAAGGGTACCCGGGTAGTTAAATCGTCTTGAGTTATGGTATATGAAATTGGACGTTTAAACTTCTTGACAAGGAGAGAAATATAAGGAAATTTTTTAACGATCACGTCGAGCGGGAGCGACGCGAGCGAAGTGGCCTTCTGTGCACGGATTCCGATGGACGTTTAAAGGCGGCGCAAAACGATACTGGTACAGGTACATGGGCCACGAGCTATCGATGATGAAGAAATTCGCTTTCGAATTAGCTCGTTAATTACAGCATCGGCGTACTCGTAACAATTCTGATATTGTAACGCTTGCCTCGAGACCTTTATCATTATTAAGTGCTGCACCTTCCGCCTCATCCTCGTCTCCACCCATTTCCTCCTCTTTCATTCAGTTATCTCGGAAAGTTTAAGTGGAATCTCTTTAATGAGGTTCCACCTTGCTCGTCGCGCCGTGGATACCGATAACTCCGACTCGCTGCCGGGGTCAAGCGGCTAAGGTTCAGAAGAAGTACTGATTATTAAAGGCTGACCTTCGAGACACTGTGCAAGAATGAGAGGGCGTTCACTAATTCCTCGCTATTACGTTACACCACCGGCGATTTATCGAACGTGAACCGAGGCGAGGTCAGGAGCGCGAAAGCTCCCTTCTAAGATAATGGCTCATCTCCGACGATCCTTCGAAACGGGAACGATGTAAATCGCTACACCAACGGACCGATCAATTACCGCGTCTTACAATCAGTGTTTTCGGTCCCTTCGCCTCTCGCGCAGTCAACGAAACGCGCTCGATCTTGTGAAACTGTGCGAGAAGCGATTCATTACGCCGGAGATACGTCTATTCCGCATTATTACTTTCTGCCGCGGCGCATACCTCGTACAGGCATAGTAAATGACTTCGGAAGAGAATTTCGTGGGGGGAAGAACAAAAAAGCGAGAAATGTTGATGTATTCAGCGAATAACGATGGAAGATCAGATATATTAGCCGTCAAACGAGCCGATCCGAAGGAAGCTAGAAAATGAGATACAGCCGGAAACCATTTTTCGCCGTCGAACGGTACACGGACGATATATCGCGGCACCTGAAGCGATTCGGAGTCATTCTCAAAACATCGTGATTTACAGTCCGCCGGGGAGACAACGTATACTCATCCCCGTCCATTGTGCGTTTCCGATTCGCCGATTGCCTCGGCGATTTACCTTGAAGCGCACGGATTGTTGGGAGCCGACCCTAAATCTCGTAATTGCCGACAATACTCGCTCGTAATACCTTCTCGCCACTCACGGCAATTTGTTCGCGAGTTTGAACTTTGACATGGGTGCGGTGCAGGGAAGTGCCTGGCGCGACTACGGCCGATGGTCCACCATAAACTACGGACCAGGAAGTGCCGACTATGGGAAACTATTCGCCATAGGAAATTCAATGATCGCCCGGTGCCGATTGAATTTGTATACCTGCGGTCGCCCGCCGTCTAACGCATGTACGCGAAGCTCGCTGTGTGCGCCCTTACGACCCCCGATGCGAGCTCGAGGAAGCATCTCGTGGCAAAAGAAATCCACCAAACGCCCACGCACCACTCCTCGGGGTGTCCGAGGGATTTACGGAATTCCGTGCTTCCTTATTATGCGCCGCGTACCCGACAATTAAACCGATTCATCGTCGATGCTTAAGCACCGAGAGCTAATTATCACCGCAATTAAGAGCGTTGCCCATTCATAACGGAATGCAGGAAATGCCGGGAGGCTTCTTGCGATACTTCTTACAGCAGCTCCTTTAATAAAACGCGCGCCAAGAATCTCGAGAATCGACCGGCCACAGATGGGGCGCTTGTAATGATCGTGATGCTGTTATCTAATTAGGTGGCGTACGTATTCAGAGACGCACGTTGATGCGTGCTACTGTGAACGAACGAGCGCACTCGCGTTAGTCTCGATTTCTGTACGTAATTAAGCTGGTAGAATTGATTTCCGGTGCGTCGTTATCGGACTCGATGCTGAATGCTGCCGTACATTTACGGTACTCCTCTGCACTCACCTTTACGATCCTCGATTGTCGCTTGAGCCGGGCGATATTCGAAACTATAGATTCCGTCATTTGAAACCGGCTCGAGAGACCTGAATGTGTGACAGCATCCTTTCCCGACTATCGGCCTCCCCGGCGGACTTCTCAATTTTGTTACGTGTTTGATCTCGAGTTTTAAGTGCCCGGGTAAATTTGTTCTAGAAGAGGAAGGGCTCGCATACAAGCGCGCTGTGTACCTTGTCACGTTTTCTAACGACGTTACCTCACGTGTAAACGGGCCTTTGGCAAACAAGACCGACAAACAGTCGCACTGCGACACGAAACTGCTCCTCAACGTCCGAACGGCGTACCTGGCCTTGTCTAGACCCTTTTTCTCGAGAATATAATATCGTTACCATCCGACGCGTAGTAAGTCAATTCTACGTAAGTCTTCCGAGGATTTTTTTCGTTACTATTTTTATTACATCAGAGACTTTTATTTGGAAAGACTGATCGGTGGTCCTCGTGTAGATTGTCGGAGAGATGACTTGATTCTAAGCTCGACTACCGGTGTTACCCGACGAACGGAAGTGCCAGTAAAAAGAGGCGCATTCGAGATTAATTTCAAGGCTCGAAAAGAAGGAACACGTGGCATGACTGGAGAATTCGAGACGACAGTCTTCCCACGCGTATATCTTAACCCCTTATCCGTAACCAAGTCTTTCCGTCAACCCTTTCGGCTCCCTTCACACTCCCGAGAACCCTCGCGTCCCCCGGGCATTCCGTGAAATCTACATACGAAAAGGAGGAGTGCTTTCCCATGTCCCTATCTCGCGGACACCAGGCAACCTATCCATCCAAGGAAATCTAATCTCTTCACCCTCGAGGAGGGAAATTCTACGAGTACGTTGCGTATAGGATGATCGAGTTTCCGAAGATCATTCTTACGGCGAGGGATACGCGATATAACGTCGGAAGGTGTTTCAAAACATTATACGTGTGCATCCTTCGCTGGAACGTTTCCGTGATGAATCGACCGCTGGATTTGATAAGATGGAATTGGAAAGAACGGTGTTACGTACAATATATTTTCTTACCTACGCACACGGTCGGCCCGCGTCGCGATAACAAATCTTTCGGGAAAATGAATCGTCAACGGGCGCTAGCAGTTAAATGTATGTTGAATTGGTCGAGTAAAGGGGTCATTGACCTCGACGAGGAAGAGAAAGAGAGAAGATATCCGCCGAGCGTCCCGCTTGAAAGTAATTAAGAAGGACCGTGCACGATCGAACAAAAAATCAGACAGACGGTTGATCGGGAAGGAAAAAAAGGAGGAGATAGGGGAAAAAAGCACGGGAATGGAGCAGCGATCGATCGTCGAGTCAGGGCTTGACATCTGCATGCAGATGCGTCAGCCGCGTTCTCACGTTACTCAGGTGGCGAGATATGGACTTTCTGAATAAATTAACCCCGCCAAGAATCGAGAGTCCCCGAAAACATTTATAGACACCCTGTTGTGTACACGGACGACGCCGGAGATAATGGGTCTACCTGGTTCTTCAACCCCTTCTTCCCTTCTCTTTGCCGTTCGCCGGCTGCACGATCGGACCCCACTTTATGCTCGTTATGCCATTATTACCGGAGTCAGTTTATTACCGCCGACCTGTGTCATCCATTATGCAGAATAATTTGATATTCGAGGTACCGATGAGTAGGTATAAGTTCCCTGCACGCTCCTCTTTCCACCCCTTCGTTTCACTGCACAGCTTAGGTACGCGCTTCAGCGACCGTCGACTTTCGACGAAATCGTCGGCTTGTTCGCCAAACCGAATAGCGAATAAACCTGTGAGCCCACGTCAGGGACTAATTCTTCCCAAGTGCATCTGTTGAGGGTGGTAAAGGCGAAGATCATTAAATCGCAGGGAAGAAAGTTCGCGGGCCGTCCCGCCGTCGAGGGACGGAGTTAAAAAAGGAAAGAATTAACGATAATCCCTTTACAAGTCGTCGGCGTTGTTTAGTGAATGGCGGTTGGCCGACGCGCGGCGACGGGGCTAGCGGAGGCAGGCCGAGGGGTACGGCGGTGGATACAAACGACTTCTTGTTGTTCGGCAAAACAGAAATTACCGCGGCGTGGCGGGCGAGAAAGGACAGTGGAAAGATGAGGACACGAAGATTCCATTAAGGGGTAACCGGCGGTAATGAATGGAAGACACCCTCTCTCGCGCCACCCCGAGACCTCCAACGTTCTCATCCCCCTCTCCTTCCCCTTTGGATTTCTCGTTCACTTGTCTCCCCTCTCTCTCTCTCTCCCTCTCTCCTTCTTTCTCCAACATTCACCGACCTCTTACTCCAGCCGCCTTTACTACGACGACCGAGTAGAAGGCCAGCGTAATTTTCCTCTCGGTAAAAAATACTCTCGTTTAACTTTTCCCCGCTCATTATTCCCTGCCGCCCTGACCTAACCCGACCTGACCCCGAAGGCGGCTTCCTTTAATAACCCAGAGAAAAAGCGGAAGAGAGAAGACGGCGACGACGACGACGAAGCCGACGACGAGGACGATGACGGAGAATGGGGAGGATCGGAAGAGGACGGAGAAACTTGGGAGGGGGTTAAAGAGGGAGAGTGCTAGAGAACGGGAGAGAGAGGGAGACGCGACCAACGCCAAGGGCAATCCTTGGATGCTAATTTGTAACTGGGCTACTTCCGGGACAGTGGTTCCCCGTCACGCGAAACTTTATCACGCTATCCTATAAAATTACGAATGCTCTAGTCCGCCGGCAGATTGGTGCGTGGTTAAGGGGATGTTTCCAAACTTCCCTGTCGAGCAACTCTTTTTTTCTTTCTGCTTCATCGACAGTTATAGCCTTCACCGCACTCTTTTATCATTGACGCAGACGTGCGGGCGATTTTTACTGTAAACCTTGCTTCGAACGCTAATTCGTGGTCTGTTACATTTACCGCGGCGCGAATCATGTTAATTTCTATACTTCCAGCCAGACACGTCAATTTCATAGTATCCACGTCAATGCCGTATATCATTCTCGATGCTTCAAACGGGATGCATGTTTCAGTTAACCGGGTCATAAATCGTTAGACAATTTAATTCCGTGCTTTACGGCGTTTCGAGCACCGAATTGGTTTCGCCTGGAATGGAAAGTATCTTCGTGCGGCACGTTATTGAACGGCGCCTTTAATAAGGCAGCGGTATAATCCGAAGGATGAGCACCTTGAAAGATACTCCGGTGGCACGGAGAGGAATGGTTTTCCTTGCATCGGCAATTAGCTTCATCCCCCCCCCCCCCTACCACCCCTTCTGCCCACCCCCTCCCTGCCTGCCACCCGGATACCCTTCGTTCTATCCTGCCGGTTATAGCGACCAACCCCATCCATAGCATTTAATTACCTTGCCAACCCCAGGCTAGCAGCCTCGGGGCCAAGGTCACGAGCCATTCAACTCTCCGTATTCCTCAGCCCACGGGGCACACTGACCGAATTTACCCTTAAGCCCCATTTCCAAGCGTCGATTACCGGCGCCGCTCTTGCAATCGACCAACAAATTTTTCCTTACTGGCCTCATTAAGCGAGACGGTTGAATCCGTTCCCGATTCAACGTTTCGATACGTTGCGCGTCCGAATTGATACGCGTAAATTATGAGGAACGTGAGCGCACGTATAATGAGACTGCAGCATCCGTTGACACTCCGGGCGCTGTATGCCAGAAAGGACGCGTTTTTATTGACAGTTTTTCGAGGACCGTCTCGCATCGATGAATGTCAACGACGCGGGCAGAGCGATGGTTCTAATTCATTTCCATCGCCTCCATTGGCAAGGACGAGATACGTAAGTACGGCTCTCCGTTTTTCGCCTATCGAGCTTCTTCCAGCATTCGCGTGCTCGGGCGCCATAATCCATAAATCACCGAACGCCTCGATCCTTTATGGGTTATGGAGGATAACGCTACGGCGCCCTCTCTCTTTCTCTCGCAGCAGTAGCAGCTCGATGCCACCCACACCCTCTGCCAACCCCAACCCCTCGCATCCGGGCCCCTCCCCTTTACGATGCCTGCGATGTCTCTCGTTCGAGTTTTTATTTATTCCCGTCGAGTTAACGAACGAGACGCTGGCCATTGTACGCCTCCACCACCCTCTCCCCCTGTTGCTCCCTTCCCCGCGCGAGCGACATCCTTTTTACGATCGATTTGCAGAGACGCCATTTTCGCTTATACCGGCAACCTGCAATCCCATAAATCAGCCACCTTCTCCTTCCTGCTTCCCTCCACCTTTGCCCCCTGTACGACCGTGCCCCTCCTTCGCTCGATTCTTCGCGGACCCGCGGCACCTACGCGCCCATCCACGTGCACGGGTGGCGTCCGTGTGGCTTGCACTTCCATACGTCGACACGTATTGTTGCCTATAGCTTCGCTTTCATCTCGGCACAATTTTTGTCCTCCGAGTGATTGTAATCAATAACGCTTGCGACCTGTAGGGAAGATTCTTAGTTCGAGTCGAACGCGTTAGAAACGTGCTCGTTTGCGTACTTTCTATGAGTGATAATCGTGTAAATGCGGTTGATGGAAGTACTTCGTGGAACAATCGCCGCTCAGCACTTTCCTGTAAACGAGTGTCGATGTCTGATACCGCAACTGTGCGTGCGTAGACATAACTAATTTGTCTTCTTCGAAAGTACATACCTCGCGGAATGTAGGTCAGCGGTTGATTAGAACGGGCATTAGAGTCGCATTGTCCCGATGAGTATCTCGACGGCGCACAACACATTCCAGTTGCGTATATCGCGCTTTTGCACTTGGAGTAATTAAGATGGAAACGACGAACGGCGGTAGACTTAACGCTGGGCAGTAACGTAGTGAAAGGCGGTGATGAAACATCTGAAGTACTCGAGGATGCACGCCGACATGTGCGCGCGAACATATCTCGGCGCAATCGGAAAAACGAATTGCCGCTGACTAATTCTAGTTTCCAACAACTGGTACAATTTCTCAGCGCACCGCCGTTATCAAGGATCGCACGAGATGAATGCGAAGCAGCGTACGGCGCACGGCGTGCAATCTCGCTTTTCCTCCACGATCAACGACTCGCAGTTTCGCGGACGCTGCAAGGCGCCATTTTTCAAGGAAGAATCCACCTACGGGGATATCACACGTGGAGCACGCGTACACGTACACGTACACGCGAAGGCAGCGGGTGGTTCAAGAGGCCACGGGCGTCAAGGAAGGCAGCAGAAGAGGGTGTGTGCGGTGTCTGTCGGAGAGTACCTAGTGTACTGTATCCGCTTATATGAAACGCCATACACGCTCGATCTTACGCGAACGCACGTAGGAGCACGGTTCGTGAATGTACGTATGCCCAGAAGCATCGGAATACGTATGTGTACCTAACCCGGCCCTATGTATTCGTATACACATCGACGAAGGGTGCACCACCCCCGAGCTGCGCAGAAGTTCCTTCCTTCCGCTTGATCGACATCGATTCCAAGATGGCGGCGAGCCAGTGCGCCCACGGCATACATATCGGCCCATTCTACGAGCCACCCCGCCCTTAGGGGAGCCCCCTTTTGCCTACCACGTCCCACCCTGGCCGCCACCCACAGCCACCCTCGATGCGCTCGTCCACACGCTCTCCGGAGAAGGGGAGAGGGTGTGTGTGCAGGGTTCGAGGCTAACAGGGGGGTGGCGGCAACGGGTGTAGTCGGCTCACGAGATGTCCGGGCCGATATCGGAATCGCATTAGAACGCCGCGCCACTTTCACCCCCGGGAAGGCCAGACCAACCTCTCACCCATACACCCCCCTCTCACTGTCTCTCTTTCTCTTTCTTTCTCCCCACGCCACTTTCTTCTTCTTTCCTGCCGAGTCCTCCATTTGGGCTCCTGTTTTCTCCGCCTGGCGGCTCGGAATATCGGAGGAATCCTCGCGACCACGCCTGTCACGACCCACCTACGTCCCCGACACTACCAAATATTCCGTACTCACGCGTTCGTCTCTTTTTTCGGCAAGATTCTGTACTCGGTACCTGGCGATAGCGAAGGTACGAGTGCAATTGTCCTGTTCATAGAAAAGCAACTAAAGTGTTCTATCTAATACTCGGCTAATAATAGAGATCGCGTTAGAGTTTGGATATGAAAAGAACGGCGATTGGCTGTATAGTTGTCCGTCGCTCACGCTCCGATGGCCGGAAGCCGCGGCGCGGGGAATAATCAAACAGGCCCGTTCCTAGACCGCCCATAATCTATATCCTCGGCCGTGTGCAGGAATAATCGCCGCTCATTACGATTTTATAGGGAGCGCGGCATGCTAAAGAATATCCGCCGTCAGATCGAGCGCCAGTATTTCTCGGGCGCGCGAAAAAAATCGGCGAGTCTAATGGCGGCGATAATTTATCGAATCGACGTAAAGGGACTTTTATGCGCGCGATTAACGGGAAATTATGCGCACCCCTTCTCCGCCGCCGCCGGCGACGCCGGCGCGATTAATCCGGCCTCGTATGCCGCGACACAGACGATGGCTCCGGCAGGTTAGTTACACTAGGCGAACACCGATAAGGATAACGTAACGCAGTGCGGCGGAGAACAGTGCTCGTCGGTGGCCCCTAATAATTGTAAAATTCCATGCTTGCACAGGGAAATGAGCTCCCGCGTTTCCGCTGCTCAAACATCCTTATCGAGTCGGTCCACGCTCCTCGTTAAGGATCCTCGTTCAATTTCGTATGCTCACGCTCAGGAGGACAGCGATTGAGGAGGGACCGCGCGCGCGCTGCATGACTCGTCTGTGGAAAACGAGACAGGGCGCCGCGCCGTTCCGCGCCAGGGCGGGCTGCTGCCGGAGCCGGAGCCGGAGCCGGAGAGACAGAGATAAACGGGGAGGGAAACGGAACGGAAGGAAAGGGAGAGAAGGCCAGAGACGAAGATCGGGTCGGCTAGAAAGAAGGAGAGGGTAGGAGGTTGAAGGCAAAGCCGATTAGGATCCTACCTCAGATCGAAATTTCGTCTCTCCCCCGAGCTGATCTGGAATTTCCAGCCCTCTCCCGTCCCATCCCATCCCATCATCGGCCGACGGAATTTCACGTTTCTCCTTGCTCCACGCGAGAGGCGCGGGCGCGACGTACGAGGCACTGAGAAATTTCACGGAGTCCCCGAAGTAATCCCTGAAATAATGGCATACCCCACGCTCGATAAATCCGAAAGGTGGCTTCTATCTCTCGTCCGCGGTAGGAGGGACTTCCCGGATATATATTTTCCGCTCTCCTCCCTCCCCTTCCGTCCCCCCTTCCTCGCGCTCATCTCCATCTCGTTCTTTCTCTCCACACGCGTGCGTATTATGTACGTGTGCACGGATGGCGGAGAAGCTGCGCGGGGGTGGGATGGCGAGGGGTGGCGAGGGGTACGTCTACGTAGGAAAAGAAGGTGGATGGCTGGATTCGAAAGGTGGAGGCGGCCGGGACGAGGGAGGGGCTGCGGAAGAAGAGATGAGGACGAGGGAAAGGACGGAAGATTGATCTGCCGCGCGCGTACCTCCGATACGCGTTTTATTCGTTCTTCCACCGTCTTCCTCCCCTCCCCTCGCTTCTTTTCCTCCGCCACCTACGCTCCCCGCTACTTCCTACTCCCGCGCACCAACCTCGTCGTCTCGTATACGCGCCTTATTTCTCCTCCTCCTCCTCCTCCTCCTCCCTCCCTCTCCACCTGCCGCCGCGACGTCGCCTAGAGAGAAAACGCTTGAAAAGGAATGAGGATAATCGTGTAAACCGCCGCACCTGCGCGGGCCCTGCGCCCAACGTAAACATATTTGTAACCGCTCCTCCCTTTGAGAAATCGCCTGGACCACGGGAGCTTCCTCCGCGAATTCGAATGAGGGAGTGCGTCGAAACGGCTTGCCGATAAAATGGCTGCCGCCGGAGGTCGCACACGCTTCTACGGGCCCTGCGAAAGGAATTCGAACGGAGCGATTTACTTGCGAGCGTGGAAATTTATGCGGCATTGTAAATATTGGATAATGCTTGTGAACGGGACAAGCTGCAGCAGACGTTAGGAGGAAGATATCGAAAGACGTCGCTCCTTATACCTTGCTTATGTCAGATAGAAGGCCGAACCAGGAGACCCGAAGGATAATGAATAGGCTTTCGGGAGTTGGCTAGCGGAAAGGCCATAAATTGAGTTCGGTAACGTCGGTGGATCGCGGTTCAGGAATATTTAACATAAAATTGAATTTCGTTATAACGAGTAACGATCGCGGTTGGGGAACGAGTTTTCGTGCTTACGGGGCGCGAGAGATCGCCCCGTGAAATTATTGTTCGCAGAAGGAGCCTGCGTTCAGGGGTGGTTCGGATTTCCACGCGTCATTACGCGTGGATCGAGTCATGAAAATCGTCGAATCGAGCGGCGATTATTCAAACGAAACGTCTAACAAGATTCCCGCCAATCAGCTGCCGTAATGATCCCGGACCGTCAAAGGAGAAATCCGTTCTCCCGACGTCGACTCCGTTCCACTTCAGAGGAATCTCAATCCGTCGGACGTTCTGACGTTCCGGCGGGCGCTCGCGTCTTACGGACAGAAGTAATGCTCTCGATGCTCCGTCCGACGATTATGTCGAAAAGAGCGAAGCTCAACACGACGCTCTCGATGCACAAAAATGCGCTGGACTTTGAACGATTATTGTTTCGCCCGTTCCATCTCGAGTAGAACGAACGGAGGAGCCGCGCGGACGGCGGCATAGAAAATGACGAGGGATGAAAGAGATTAGGAGTTTCGAAAATTCCATCGTAGTCTAGAGGCGGTGCGCGCGCGCTCGGCTTTTCCGTCGCCTCTTCCCGTTCGCCTCTTCCATTTCCTCTCGTGCTCTTTTCCTTTTTTCCCCTGCCCTCTCCCCCGACTCTCTCTCCTCTCGCACCCTTTCTCTCTTTCTCCGAGTCACGCTCCTTTTCTCGGCCTCCTCCTCCTCCTCCTCCTCCTCCGTCTCTGTCTCGTTCTTTCTTCTTCCTCACTGCTTCTCTCTATTTCTCTCTATCTCTCCGCCGGCGTTCGAGCGCGTTACTCCCAGCCCGTTTTACCCGGGCGATCGCAAATTTATTCCGTCGACTCGGCGACGGCGACGGGCGGAATCGCAGTACTTTATACTCGTCGAGAATCGATAGACAGCCGCGCGCGGATATGGAAGCACTATATTTTCCCTCGTCGCACCTCCGAAGCTCTCTCGGAGGCCCTCTTGTCAATAAAGTGAGCACTTTCCTGGCACGGAGTTTCATTATTTCTTTACCCGCACCACCGACGCCAACTACGACTACGACGACGCCCACCGTCCGACCGTCTTCCAGGATCCGCTTCGATTCTCTCTTCCGGGCTGCCGACTTCTTTTTCGTCGCCAGATATTAATCGATAACAGCCGGGCGAGAAACAGGCGTCGCTTACAACCGCGCGCTCGCAATTAATTATTGTCCCGGTCGCGGATCACGGACGTGTGCAATGTCAGTCACTTTAATTTTCGGATCTGGATCGCCCGGAAGATTGAGAAAGTCGGCGCGGTGCGCGGATTACGCATATGAATCGTACGATTTTCCAGCGGGATAGGGAGTATAATAAAAGTTTCCCTGAAATGAAGCTGCCCTTTTGTGACGTACCCGATATTTACAAAGGGAAAGAGCCCACCATTGTGTAGCCACGACCTTTCTTCACAATGACAGGCCGGTGACAGTTCTCTCCGCAGGGCCCTTAAAAATCGAGCAGTCACGCGAGCCGCTCTCAATACGCGTTGTCTCATACCGGCATCGCGGCGTCACTCGGTATTAACGGCACTCTCGTCGCTCTTTCGCCGAGAGAACTGTTATTGCCATCGCCCAATCGTCTTCCCTCCGTGCGTTCTCTGTACAACGCGTCGCGGTTGAGGATGACAGGAAGAGAGAAGTGAGATTTTTTTCGAGACTTGCCCGACCATACGGCCGCAGGGCAGATTGGCAAAGCAACTTTTGGAACCCTCTTGATATCGTGAAAAAACGCTACCGTGCCGCGAGACGGTGGCTCAGGGGATTGAAGAGAGGAAAAACGAATGAGGGAAAGAGAGAGTGGGAGGAGGGAGAATCGGAGGGGCCAGAGAAAGAGAGGGCAGTAGGATTTAGAAGGTGGTAGGGGCCGACTCGGAATCAAAGGAGTCAAAAGAGCTTTTCCAAGCCTCCCTCGCCTCGGCTAGATTGAACTTCTTTTCCGCCCAGGAGTTTTCCTATTACTCCGAATTTCCAGCCGCGTCAAAGCCACCGCGAAAACGCGGACGCGTAGTTTACGTGCGCGCCGAGCGTGTGTACGCGCCCTTTTACGTACACGTCCATGGTTAACGGATCAGTGGCGAGGCGAAAGAGATTTCTTTCGCGCTGCAAAGAGAGACGTAAGGCGGGCGAAAGTGCCTAACTAACGGCTGACGTGCCTCGAAAAAGTCGTTTCGCTCATTTTCCCGCAACGTTCAATTTTTACCGTTCACCGGCGAAGAAGTGCACTTCTTTTGTAACGGAAATATGGAACTGCCTAATGTTGCACTTTGCACTTTGTTTCTCATCGTACGTGCCGGGACAATATCAGTTTAAGGGCAAGCGTAACGACGCGCTAAGGGCGTCTCATTAGTACCTCCACTTTAAAGGCAACTGCCCTCAACCCCCGGCATTCTCTCTCACCCTTGACTGGGCTGCCTAAGTAAAAATCAATAATTCCTTTATCGTACAAATTAACGTTAAGCATATTCCACCCTCGTGCGCGGGACCTACGGCCGCCGTTACACCGTTTCCTGCGTCCCTGTCCTGCATAATATCACGAACTACGCTACCACCGTGGCTCCTGCCACTTCTGCTTCCTGTACGAGTCGGCACAGTGCTTTTTTACTCGTCCTTCTCTTTCGGCCGACGACGAATCATTTGTAGCGTTAGGCCTCCTGCATTCGAAATTCTCTTGGAGCGCCCTCGCGATAATTCGGATGAGTGAACTATCCGAAACAATTATACTCTACAATTTGTAAAGCGCAGAGGTCTGCTAGTAAGGATATAAGATATGATATAGATAATATTTATTGAAATAATACTTGTTAGGATTGCTCCTTAGGTGAATAGGTGAGCAAAAAAATGGCAATTTTCTCATAAATATAGAGAATTTGATACACCTGGGGACTGTAATAATATACTAAAGTTTGATCTAGAAATGAGATGTTCTCCTCGTTAGAAGTGTATATCCAGGGCTGCTAATCTTCGTTATCAGTCATCAGATTCGCACCAGTGCCACAGAAAGCAGGGGGCGGTAGCGAGAAATAGTGCATGCGGTTGCAGAGATTAACGAAACAAATACGACATCGTCTTGAGGCCCCGCGGCGTCTTGCCGAGTGTACACGTTATTTCACGCTTGCCGCGATAACAAAGCGTTCGCCATTAATTACGGCCGCTTGAAATTACTTAACGGCCCTCGCCTGGTGGGCGGGTCGCGCGCGCAAACTCACTGACTGACGTCGCCCGCAAAATGACGTGCCATTTTTCGTGCAACCAGTCATCCAGCCTCCGCGAGAAGTGGATGCACGGTCCTCGATTATGTTTGCGCCCACGTACACGGTTGATGAGAGATTTCACAACCCCGAATGCGGAATAAAACGAAATCGTTCATTATTAAAAGGAATTTTCCGTCAGTGCGGAGTGTTCCGCGTTTACCGGCGCATTAAATCGGTCGACCACTCCGACATGATTTATTTTTACACCCACACAGCGGCCGGCAGTCGTACAGGGTGCGTTCTTAAATTTGCGATAAAATTGAACAAATAACCTTCGCCGTGCTTTTATATGCGTTCTGTTACTCGCCAATTCATGCGGCTCGATTTAAATTTCATTAATCGCTAGAGGCACGTTTAATTTTTGCTCGCCGATCGTTAATTAACATATAAATGCACACTCATCGGCGCTCGGGGACGCGCGCGAACATTAAATTTAATTTATGAATTTTTTCCCGCGCGCCTCTCCGAAGCGTGCAACGTGCATTTGATGCAGAATCGTCGGGCAAATAGCGGCGAATGTATCGGTCAGCGAAATATACGTCGCCCGTCGTATATTACGCTTTGTGTCGTAGGTATCGTCGGGTGACTGGGCAAAATTAATTTGTCCACATCGGGTCCCGTAATTAGATATTTGCGTATCGCCCGTCATTACACCCGTCCCAATTCATTAGGTCGATTCGCGGTGCGGTCGGATAGCTGGCAAATACAGCGAGGCCTTGTAAGGACTTATCGCGTTTAGTGGTCGGTCGGGCAGGACGACGTTGACGGCGAGCGCGAGTGGAAAAAGAGGTGAGAGGAAAGAACGAGCGAACGAAAAACGGAGAGAGAGAGAGAAGCTCGCGGACTGAGAGACGTAAAATTCCACCCACTCGTCACGCCCTGACGAATAACACGAGATGCGGGACGATAACGTTTTAACTGCCGGCTAACACACCAGGCGCTCCACGGTTATCGGGACCTTATCGGCCGACATTACGGTCCTGGACGCCGTGGAAACGAATGGCCCACCCTGCCATAATGCGCTCTCCACTCGTGGTTACCTCTCTGTGTGCGTTAGATTAGGATAACGAAGCGACGCTGCACGTTATACGGCCACGATTCTCTTCTCCACGGTGGTCTCCCTATCGCCAGGCCACGCTGCCTTTCCTTTTCTCACCGCGATCCTCTATTTCTCGCCGACTCGCGACCTTGTCCAATCAACTTTCCCGGGGTCATCATCTAAGATGCCCCGTAGGACACGCGTGTATCTCGATATTTATGGATGAGGTATACAAATTTTCCGTCTATCTACGGTCAGATGACCCTTATCACTTTAAACCCGCACCTACTCTTAAAACTGAGACAGTCAACTGCGTCTACTTGCGAACATTCTTTAGACGTCCCCCCACTTTTACGATGTTCTCAACTTTGACCAGTCGCCGCCTTGACACACATTCACAGTAGACTTCTTTCTTTCTGTTCCAGGTAGGAGTACTTTCATCAAGGGACGGCGCAGGAAGTTCGGCCGCTTCGCCCAGTCCTTTCGAAGTGATTGAGCCACGTGGCCGGTGACCTTGACTCCTCGTAGCACCAAAGTGCTAAGAGGTTTACCTTGGTAAACCCTGGTATCTCGGGCTACCACTCGGGGTCTCGGTCGAGGGATTAAGATGGGGTTGGCGAGTAGGACGCTGAGGGGTGGATGGAATGAGACAGAGAGAGCGAGAGCGCGTCTGTATGCGCGTGTTTGTGCGCATCGGAGTACCGGAGACAGCAAGCGGATGCGCGTGTGCGTGAAAGATACGAGAGAAAGAGAGAGAAAGAGTGTAGGAAAGGAGACTGTAACCGTACACCCGTATAATTGATTGAGTATAATGAGTTAAAGGGGATGCGACGGTATCGGTGGTGGAAATGAAAGACCTGTAGGTCATGACAACGACGACAGCTCCAGGAGCAGAGAAAGTACTGAACTTAGGTACTTGCCCTCGTCCACCCCCGCCTACGCTTTCTTCTCCTTCGCCACTCTCGCCGCTCGGGCACGAGAAGCGCTGATTGTAAATTAGTTAAAGTGGATGCTTCATTAGAGACAGCTGACTCGACTCTTAAGATCCGAAAGCCTCAGCGTTTTCGGCGTTGCCAAAGCATCGAATGTGCTGGCATAAGTTCCGGAGCGTTTTACCGCGTGTCAGCCTGTATCACAGGAACGCTTTCTGCGGAGCAACGATATCCGCTAATTTCTCATTTTCCACAACTCTTGTCCTCATAAGTTTAATTTCCTTTTTTTTTTACTGACACATTTCGTGCAGTACGCGCCAATCCATTCGGGCACTTTCTTTCGACGACCGAAATGGCGTTGTCGAAGACACAGACAGTGCGGCGTAAAAATGTCCCTCACTCTACGCAGGGAGAGCCCTCCCGTCCCGACTTGTCAAGCTCGCTCTCACGCCAAACGCGTTTAATACGTAACGAAAAATAAACAGTGACACGGCGGCGGGCTGCCGACACAACGGGGTCCGATCTCGTGCGGGGGCGTTATCAATGATTCATTCTCGCCGGGCGAGAAGCGCCGTCGTCGGCCCCATTTCGACGACATCGCGTCTCTCGGTCGCGCTTTTACCAACGACCGACTCGCGACTACCAACGGCCGACGACATTTCCACGTCGCTCGATGCCGGGTTTTCAATTTGCGGAGAAATCAAGAAGGCGCTCGAGGGGTGGCGGTGGTGGGTGGCGAAAAAGGGAGGGGTGCAGGCGGCGAGGTAGGAAAAAGAGGAGAGAAAGAGAACGGGGTGGTGTGCAAGGCTAGAGTGGAAGTCGGGAAGGGGTGGCGGGTGGAATATGGCCGTGGTTGCGGGGGTTGAAGCACCAGAGGTGGCGGCTGTGCGGACGTGGAGAAAGAAGAAAGGCGGCCTGGGCACACGCGGAGGTGGTGTCTTCCACAGCCCCCAGGGAAATTATTGACAGTCAGCGAGGAAATGACGTCGTAAATACCACGTCGGGCCAAACCCAGCCCCTTCGTCGCCCTCTCTCTCTTCCTCTCCTTTTCTTCACAGCACGCTCTTCTTTCATACACTGCTGCTTCCATCCTTTCCCTCAGCCTCTCTCCTTCCCATCGTCTTTCTTCTCGCGTAATCTGCCTCTTTTGTTTCCAGGCTTCCTCGCGCGGAAAAATACGCGTGTTTCCGCGAGCTCTTCCCTTCTCCCTCCTCTCGGTGTCGCCTTTTTCTGCGCTCTTCTCGCGTATATAGATCTCCGTGCGAGGCGTGTGCGCGGGCACAGTTAAGGCCGCGCTCTTTACGAGGCGCGGCAGCGAGAATGAGAAGGAAGGTGCTGGTGGTGGGATCGGGGAAAATATTAAAAACGGACCGCGCACCGTTCGCTCGTCGTCGGCGCGGCAAATCGGTATTGTCAAAGTGACGGCGGAATTTCGCGGTAAACGAATATCGAACGCGCGTGCAATTTTCAGTTTCTCGGAATCGAAGGGTATCGAGGCAGCCGTGAATTAAAATATGTTCTTTGATGCCGCCGCCGCGCCGCGCGCCGTCTCCCTTCCACTCTCGACGCTTCATAGTGCCTTGTAAGGTCAATTTGATGAGCCGACGGTGCTCGCTAATTACGCAGCAGAGTGGCGCGAGGAGGGGGTGGCAACTGGATAAAAATTCACGGACGACTGAGTCGCGCTTATGCCGTAAAAGGCGGAACAAAGATTCAAAGAGGGCACATTATCTGGCCTGTTATTTAGTATAATAAGCGCACCGACGCGATCTTGTTTCGGCTCTCAGAAAGGTACCGCGCGGATGGTACATACTCACGGCGTAGCCGGCTTTCACTTCTATCAGCGCGTTACAGAGGCAAAGGGAAAGAAAGGGATGTTATTTCACTCGCAGAGGCTGGAAAACTGAATTAAAAGCGCGTTACTCGGCGGCAAGAACTCGCCCTTTGTACCGGAACAGGAATACCGAGGGACTTTCCTCGCATTTATAAAGTATCTTGAGACGTTGACCGACGGAGCGGAGTCTCTTAGCTACTGCAGCGAGGTGTAAGTTCGCAGTAGAATGGGACGATTGTTCCTTTAACGAAGGTGCCGCGGACTCTTTTTCGCGCGGCAATTTAAATTTTACACATGTCATCTTCTCGTTAAGGCCTTTTCAGGGCAAGACGCTGACAACGGTCTTTGTTCTAATCTTCTCGCGAAATAGACCTCGGCTCGGTGTGCGAGGAGAACGTATGAAAAGAGACTTCCCTCAGTCTCCCACCACCCACCCCCCTACATACCTACGTTTTGAAGTCTCCCTCGGAGAATTTTAATAGTTTTACACAGCAGTGAGCTTACGCGCGTTACCGCCTTCTCCCGCGAGCGCGATCTTCTCTTGACTAGCCCGCTTTACGACTTCGCGGCACATTCTGATCTCGCTATTAACGCCCGACTTTATTGGAGGTGCCGGGCGGACAATTGCCGGGACAGGAAGTAGGGTGGCGCGGGTATGATGAAAGACGTCGCCGGCTCGGTACATTTATTGCATACCTATTATATTGTTCGGCCCGCGTAGTCCGTGGCGCGACTTAAATTATAAATCGGCGCTTTCGGATTGAGAGGCGTGCTCTCGTGAAAAGGGAAAAGCAGTGAGTGTCGCGACGCTCGCCCGTGAAAAAGCGAAACAGACGCCGCGGCCGACGCGGGCGTAGCGCCGGCATTGCAGTGTTTTTCGCCGAGGATATTGCAGCCGATGCGGTGCGCCCAACCCCCGGCCCAACCGACTTTCTTCTCCTCCTCATCGTGAGTTTCCTCGCCACGCGAAAGGAGAAAGAGCACATTATTCGCGGGAACGTTCCTCCCTTTCGCCTCGCGGCCACGAAGAAAAGGAAGCTGCCGCTTTGGGAAAAACGAGTGGAGAGAGAGAGAGAGAGAGAGAGAGAGAGAGAAGGTAGAAGAATAGGTGGAGGGAGAGGAAAACGGTGGAGAACATTGCCGTTGAGGCGGAGGCGCTTCGTGAGAAGGTGAATAAGGGTGTTCGAAAGAGAAACGAAGATGGGCAGAGGAGAGCCGGAGAAAGAGAGGAAAAACGGGGCGAGGGGATGAAGTAGGGAGGGAGTGAGCGGCGAGATCCGCCAGCTAAGGGTAGTTATTATAATAAATTTGTCGGGGGTTTAAGAAGCGGAAACAATTCAGAACTGCGAGCGACTCTAAGGATGTGCTTATCGTTGCTTTTATTCAAATGGGAGTGGAAGGCGACGAGCTGCGCCGGATGCGACCTGCATCTCTCCTTCTCGCTCGCCCTTCTTCTTTCTCTCTGCGTGGCATCACGATGGTCCCCGTTTCTTTCGCCGCATCCGATATGACAGTCGAATGCGAGAAAGAAGGTGTGCGACTAAAGAGAAAAGGACGACGGCATTTGAGTGTACTTTTTGTTCCAAGGCATGCTACCATTTGCCGAATATGTACTTGTTCTGCCGTGCGAATATTGAAAAATGCGAAGTAATTACTCGGTGATGCTCGTTCCAGGTCACATTGCAATTTTTCGTTAATTTTCGCGCAATGCCGCTCCGGCGTTTGTGCGAATGAGAAATGCTTGATTTGCACCCCCTTTTCATTTGACGTCCTTTCAGGAACGTTCAGCATTGTTTACGAGTTAATTAAACGGTGCGCACCGTGGTAGGCACAGACCGTGCAAAATCGTCGAAACGCCGGTGTATCGCTTTCTTAAACATCGTTGTATACGAGAGGCCGCCGTCGTATTGGCAATTCTTTACGGCCTGCGCGGATATTCTCTGCCGATAAATGATCCTTTTCACGACTGACCACCAGCGGGTCGGACTCCTTCGTTAGAATCGTAACGACCGTGTCGGCTATTAAACTCTTTCTCTTAAGCAAAGACCAATGAAAAGCTGTTGCGAGAAAATTTCCACGATTTTAGAACTGCAATAGAGCTGTCCGCATAGTAATATAATCTAAAATACAGCCTTCGGATTACGTTCAACCATGTCACGTTACAATAATATTGCCGAAACCATTAATCGGTCTGTTTACCGCACACGATCATCATATGAGAATGTTTCATATTCAAGTCGCCGCGGTGCATGAACTTGATTAATTTCGAGAGCCGCGGCGTGTTGTCGCGGGGGGATGTTTTATGGATTGAATATCCAAGAAATAGAATAGCGCGTGGAATCAGCTTACTTCCTGCCGAAAAGTTTCCGTCCTCCTCATTCCCTGTTTTGCCCGCCGTCGTCGTTGCTATTTCGTCTGAGAAGATTTTGCCGCTCGCAGCTCGACGAGAAGAGATCATGGTGACGCGGCGCCCGTAAAAATTCTTATACATACACGGCCGCCGTGTCATGTCTCGCGGTGGATTTTTCGTATTATCCGGCGCGACATAATATGGGGGTTTATCTCGGTGGAATCATGCTGGCTTAGCCAGGGGTGGTTTTCTTTGCCCGCGAGCGGCAACGCGCGCGCTCCTTTCTCCAAGGCAAAGCCTTCCGACGTCGGAAGACAATGTTGGTCTAACGCGGCGTCGGCGTCGGCGTCGGCGTCCGCGTCGGGAACGTATATTTCCACCCCTTCGAGACGCGTATATTTTCGCCCACGACGCACCTCCAATTCCTCCTTCCATTTTCCGCCAGTGTCGCAAGAACGCGGCCGGATTTCGCGCGTCCTTCCGAATGCCTGACAGGAGAGCGAGAAAGAGTCCTGAGAGGGCTTAGAGATGAATATTATTTTGCCAGCGAGAGGTGAACGGACGCGTGCGCGAATGTTTCGGGCAATTTTTTGGACAGAATTGAAATTGAAATAATGTACGATGCGACAGGAACCGTTGTCGTTAGAAATTGAGGTAGTGCGAAGCGTTAGGATGCGGAGAAGACGCCCGTTAATCGAGATCGCGTATTCAAGTTGGTGAAATTGGTAGGCAGGCTACCCTTCGGACCCGTTTCGGGGGGGAGTGACCCGAGGAGAGTATGGGAGGTCTGCGAGAAGGGTGGAAAAAGTTTCGTTGTACGAGGCGGAGGGACACAATACTTCCAGGGATGACAGTGCCATCGGGAGAAGTTCCGAGAACGGAAGTGCCGAGGGTGGAATTGTGCGTATGCGATCCGCTCGTAGGGTGAAGCAGGAATGAGGAGCGTGGGGATGAAGAGGCGATGGTCGGTGATATCGATTCTAATGACATTTTCGCGCCGACGGCAACAGCGGGGTGTTATTGGTATCCCAGGATACAAGATACCCCTACGATCCCGAGGGTTCATCGTTCCTCGGTCTTCATCGGACACCTTAGACGAGCGTACGCATGCAAACTTCAAGCCTGACGCAATGCCGAGAAATATAAATGTGCGTAAAAAACCGAATCGGGGTGCGCGAAAGTCTTTCCTCGTAAGACCTTCGACGACGGCACGTTGAGAATGTGCGCATAAACTGTCGCCGGTATCGGACGACAGAGCGGAACGGGCTTTATAGGCCGGTACTCGCACAATCGTCCACCTCGTCTTGTACGTCGCCTTTGTCGTCTCCGTTCGTCGTTGTCGTCGTTGTCGTCGCGCTCCTCGGCGACGTTTTATTTTAGCAAATCGATGCCCTGCCTGCACGCACGTCCCGCCATTGTTGCGCGGAAACTACGGCTTTGTATGCATATGTAAACGCGGTTTACTTGTAGAAATTGCCGGGGGGCATTGTGCGTGGACCAGTGGGACGCCGATCCATTCTTCGGGGTAGGGAAAGCGACGCGGCGGAGCTTGTACGTATCGCTCTCTGCCGAACGCATGTTCGCGCATACGTGGAGCGTGAAAGGAAGCTAGAGGCGAGCGCGAGCGATCGACTCTCATTGAATGCCGCGGCGAGTAGTAAAACACACCGTTGCGGCTTTGGTCAATCCCGCCGATGGGCGTTTTTTAATCGGAGAAAGTGCATAGGGACGACAATGAGAATATTCTCAAAGCCGTTATAGACGGGCCATTGTACACTTCTTGCCCGTAGTCTATTGTTATGCAAGAGCTATTAAACGCGGCGTAGTCGGCGGTTTGCACTTTTTAACCGACTTCGAAAAAGGAGGTTGTCTATTCGACATGTATATTTTTTTTTCTCGTTATTTCGTTTTAATGTATGTTTGAGCATAACTCGCAAACGAGTGGACCGATCTTGATGATTGTTAACTCATATGAGAGGGGCTGTTCCCTGAATGGTCCCATTTATGTTGCGCAAAATTCCGACAACAACCCATATTTTAAACAATTTTTCCACAAATTTCAAGCGTAATTTCTACGTGTTCACGTACAACTTTCAACTGCAACATAAATGTAACTTACAATTAAAAAATAAAAAACTTAAAAAATAAGTAAAAACCAAATTTAAAGCCGTACAGAAAAGGATAAACTAATTTTTCCACTTTGAGGTCGTTGCCGAGATAGGAACAAAACAAGCACATAAATCAATTTCCGAACCTTCATCACCTATACAACCTACAAGCCATACCAAAGCAAATCAGTACTTCGAACAGACAATATCATTCTCTGAGATCGGACGGAAACGGTGTTTAAGGTCCATCGATCTATCAGGTGGATATAGTTGTAGCGCAGAGGCCGAAAGAGAGTAGATCGTGGCAGATGAACTCCGATGAAAGTGACTTGATCGATACCGCTCGCGGCTTTCTTTGGGGTCGCTCTCGTGACCGATCCCCAGTCTTTATTCCGACTCATCGCCGACGTCGGAGGAGGTGCTGAAACGGGTTATGACGAATCGGTCCATTAGGCCGGGCGACCGGAAGAATGGGTGTATACGAATTGCCAGATGACGACGACGATGATGACGCCGGTGAAAGGTCCGGAGGATAGCGCCGCGGCACCACGCCGTGCCCCGCAGGATGCCACTCCGATATCCCGTTGCGAGCCGATAATTCGAATAGCTCGCGGTGCATTCGACGAGTCGATTCGCTCGCGAGGGCGTATTCACGTCTACCTCTTGCCACAGTAGGTGTGGGTGGAACAGACCAACGCTTCTCCATTTTTTTCGCTCCTCAGCAGTGATCATCTCCTGTCGTTTGCTTTCTTCGGCCGCGTACAATTATTCACTTTACGGTGCCTCTAGGCAACGGCGGGCTCATCGGCATCTCGCGCTGTTTGCTGATGACGGTTTTAGATTCTTAGACGCGCGTTAGATTGCATGCCGGATCAACAGTCGAACGGGGAAGCAGTCGGCTGCTACCTAAGAATTACGTCGAGACCGATACATTAAATATCTCGTGCTATTGTCGGAGCGACACGAATGCTATTCTTGATTAATGACGCACTGACAATTGCTAACAGCAGAATACCGCTGTCATCTGGTATTCGTGTATGTTTTCCGATGCATTTCTATGGGGTTGGAAAACGTAATTATAGTGGCGTACGAATTATAGGACGACGGCGGCACCGTCACGGTGGAAAATATAGGCACGGCGAATATCAAAGATAGGTGGTACTCAGCGCCATCTAATGTGCGGCAAATGTGGTTCGAGCAGCGGGGTAATTATACTCTTTTTTTTCTTCTCATTCGAATAATTACCCGTAATGTCAGTCATCGCCGCTACTGTTACTAGCCTCGCTAATTACCATCTTTAATCGTATCACAGTATGCGTGCACTTCGACCCATTAATATTTTCCTTCGCCACGTACTTGTCGCTGACGTCACCTTGGCAGCAGAAAATTCGCGCCAATATCGTGGGTAAGTCAGCCGTCCTACAAGGAGAGAAAAAAAACATGAGAGACAAACGACAGTGGAAAGAGGAGAAGAGCGTTCGCGACAACGAAATGCGGACTTTCTTGCGTACATTTTGCACGTATAAATATATACGAATGGGTATATTATATATACCGAAACACGTACGTAAAGGAACGTCCACAGGCCCATTTAATATATACCGACACCGGCGGTGCGTCAGGTGGCCTCGTTCTTCGTTTCTCACGGACTTCAGCCTTTATTATATCATTCGATCACAATGCACACCGAAACGTCTCAGGATCGAGCGTGGAGAAGCCAAGGTGCACCTGCAGCCGGCTGCAGCTCCTCGGCTGCTTGCGCCATGCAATAAACAGCGGCAGTAAGAACAGCACCTACCACGCACCGACAATGATGGTGCACGGCGATTAAGTATATACGTACGTGTCTCATTGCGATCGTCCATTGCGATAGATGCCGGCGTGCGGAGTATGAGGCGCCCTCGTGACAAAGCGCCGTGCCGCGAACGCTTAATGACAAAAAAAAGGCCCCGCTTCCGTCGCTCCTCTTTTGATATTACTGAAATGTAAATTTACCGTTAGTCCCCGGCAATTGTCGGCTTTTAATTCCCACGATCCTCGCGCGCCTCCCGTACCCTCCGCGGCGAGCGCGTCTCTCTTTTTCCGAATCACCTTCGCATAATTGCTGCAGCTGGGTTTTGGCGTGAAAAAAGGCCGCGCGGCGCATACGCGCGTCCGAGATTGCATTCCGCGGGACGCACTCGTACGTTGCGCGACACATTAAATCGGTCAGCCGCGCGGGCGTTGAGCCGGGAGAAATTTAGATTCTATTCGGCGCCATTCGTCTTTGTTCCTTTTTCCGTCCTGGAAATCCGCGGGTTACGATTATATGCGCGCGGCCAGAAAAGGAAAGCGCGGGGTATTTAGTTTCGTAGACGACCAGCGTAATTGATCACATTCATTTCCCTTTTTGTCGCTGGAATCGCTCGCGGTACGATCGATGCTTTCCCCGCAAACATTCGACCGCACGATCGATTCAGACGTGGCTGTAATAAAGAGCGAAAGATCGCATACCGCGAGCCCGCGCACGCACGGGGCAATGGCGTGAGATCGAGGCGGAAACGGCAACGAAGACGAAGCGCGCGAATAAATCTCTCCGTAGCCCGTAGGCTCCTGAGACTCCTGAGAATCGTTTTCCAACGTGAGATCGTTGCCATTATGCGTTTAGTCAACGCGGACGATTTATCAGCCGCTCCGTCGGCATTAATGATAGAATTTATCTTTCGATATCGATCGATCCGTCGCGACTCCGGAAATCTATATCATCCTGATCTAGAGCATACCGTTCTGAATCGATTGAGCGCTGCAGCGTCTTCTGCGGCGGCTGCCGCTTCTGGAATCTATCCCCCGTAATCGTGACGGCGGTTATTTATTATTGGAGAAAAATCGATCGGGCCATTGCTCGCGACGTCGTCGGTGAGTTATTGTAGCAGCGAGTTCAGTGCGATTAAGTTCGCGGCTATATTTTCACGATCGCCGACGTTTCTGCGTCTGCGGTATCGAATCGAAGATCGGCGGGCGCAAAGCAAAGTTCATCACTGTCCTATTCGCTTTCGATCGAGTTTCGTAGATTTCCTCTGCAATTCGAGGCATCCCATTGCCGGACACGGTGATTCCACGTGCCGGCGAAATGTGTCACACGGAAAGGTTTCCCTCTCTTCCACGGCTGGTCACGCACGAAAATGCCTCAGCCCGGCTGAGACCGCAATTGCGGCTGCACACGGCAAAATAATTCCGTCCTCCCACCATTTTGCGACGACGCACACGTCCGCCTCTCGTTCCGTACGTTTTCGTCGATTTATCGCACGCATTGCGGACAGTGGCCGGGCCAGGCCGGAATTGCGTAATCGTGAAGGGGCGTCTTGTGAACCGACGACGGACGTCGTAGTCGATGTGTAAGCCACTGTCAGGTCGAGTTGGCACATTTTCATTCAGTCAAAGAGTGACACACCGTCGCCTCAGAGTGTCGAGTGAAATCGTCACTCTTCGATGACGAGCCTGTCGCCCCGGGCCTCTGGGCACACAGTAATACATTTTTCTCGCGTGTCCTTTCTCTCTCTCTCTCTCTCTCTCTCTACTCTCCCTCGGATCTCGTTTCCCATCACCCGTCCCGCCGACTGTATCCAATTCTCAGCTCGTCTTTTCTCACGTACTTCATCTCTCGATCCTTCCTCCTACTTTCCAGTAACCCCCATCACGCCTTCCTTCTCTTCGACTTCCTTGACCACTGTCGAAGAACTGGGTCACCGCTGGATCGCGCGAAATTTAAATAATAACCGACCGCAGTCATTTTCAGGGCAATTTCACATTACGTAAAGCGGGTGTGTCGGGCGTATATATGTCCCAGCGTCGAAGGAGTATGAGAGGATGAGGAAGCGGCGGTGGCGACGACGGCGGCGGCGGCGGCGGCTGCGACGGCGTTGTCCGGCGCTTAAAGGCCGATTTACATGAGCCGAAATGCCGTAATTTAGGCCGCGAACACGTAACGACAGCTGCTGCCCCTCGACACACGCTCAAACTTGGCCTACCGCTCGAAACGTGTGTACGGCTCTCCTCGCTTTTTTTCCTTTGACCGCAAGCACTTAACGGGGCTTTATCGATGCGCGGGGAGAGCAGGCTGATCGTCACCGAGACGAACATTATATCCTTTTTGCGCGAGCTGGCCCTCTCCTTACCGCTAATCGTTATTCGGCCCTCACGTTCCACGTTTTTCTCCCGTCCCACTCCTCTCGACGCCGTCGTCTCTTCCTTCGCGGACTCGTTTCGTTAATGCGAGGCGCGCAAGTTTTATCGATTGCACCGGCACGCCACTTCTTCGACGACGATCGGAAATGGACTCTGCATTATCTAGATTACTTCGCGCCCGGCACCGCGTGCAGCTTGCGCCGAGGGGCGAGCATCGCGCGATGCGCAGCGAATCGCGTACGACACTTTGGCACGTCTTAGATCTCAGATACGGCTTCGCTCGAATCACTTTCGTCTAATGAAGATCATCGCCTCTCGTTCATCTTATTGGTAGACGGCGCGAACCTTTCGTCTCAACTATTCGTCATTTCTGTTCACTTGTCGACTGCGTCGATGTATTTCATATAAAATTGCATAAATAATTTTCCGTTTTTACATCCGTTTGCCAAAGTTCAATCTGGAAGCGACACGTTCTCCTTTCATGATAATGCAATACCGCCTCACGAAGGATGCAACAGCTACGAGGACTACATTTCTCGCGCCATGTGGGCCAAACTCGTCTTTCCCACACTTGGCATCCCGTGGTCATTCTTCTTCTTCGTTTCTTCCGTCGGTCTTGCCCAGGCTTGCAACCCTACAATCTTTCGTGGGGCCCCTCGCCACGCTAATTCTAGGGCCCCAAAATGCATCCTCGCGGAATCGTAAGCGGTCAGGTAGAGGAGGACGGCGTGGTCTCGAGAGAGGCAAAAAGAAGGATGACTGGCTGGCATGGTGGGAGGGTAGCAGGAGCAGGATGTCTGCATGCTAAACAATTAAAATGCATAGGCCGCTCCCCGACTCTCCCTTTCTCCTCTCCCAAGACGCGGTTTCATTCTGCGTGCGAGCAACAAGAACGAAGACTGACGGACCCGAGGTGGGCTGCGGGCCGTGTTCGAAGCGATATCGATAACCTGCAGGATAGCTTCCAGCCCTTCCGTCCTTGTAAAACGCTACACGTGTCGCTCTAATAGAAACGCCGTAACGAGTTTCAGCTTTATTGAATTTTTCCGAGCAAAATTTTCTCGCCACGGGATTCATCATTTTTGCGTCAAGCAAATTGTTGTACACTCTCGCGACTGCCGTGCCGGTACAAATTGTAAGTCGCAAACTTTAATCCGCAATCATTTTCATTTTCATGAACTTGACCGTGCGTAACGCGTATCTGCATGGCATAATCATATTGGAGGAGAAAATTGTTTTGTAACCACCGTCCTCCCCAAGTATCCACACGTCGTTCGAACATTTTCAGCAAACGGAAGGACCTCGTCATCGGTATGAATACTGTGAATGGATATCGGCTTCTTTCACTTTCTCTCTCTCTCTCTCTCCCTCTCTCCCTCTCTCTCCCCTGTCCCCACGTCCCTCTTCACTTTCAAACAAGAAAGCCAAAGACCAAATGTGAAGAGGGACTCGCGCTCATTGTGACGGAAACGCGACGCATGGAAGACGTCGAAAGCAGCAACGTGACTAAATGGACCTCTGGAAGTGGACATCTCTGATGCCCCCTTCATTTCGACAGTTATTCGTGCAGAACCGCTAAGTGGATCTTGCGGCTCCGGCAATCGGCATGAATTGCCATTTAAATGCGACGAGGGGGGTGATCCATGCGACGGAGAAAGAAGTGAAAGTGCTCGTCTGACGGTCGAGAGACCCAATGGATTCGCGTGGGACTCGTTCCCAAGATGATCTCTTATGATCACTCGCGGGAATCACGCCTACGTACGATTTCCGATCGTTAATCGATCGTGAACGAAGGGTCGACGGTGATTCATGCGTTGGCGGTACTGTCGTGATAAGTTGGCAACGAATTTATTAGAGGCGACGAGATAATAATCGTTGTACTCTGGCATATCGTTAGACAACTAGACTTTTAGAGGAGCCTTTAAGGTATTTCTTGTAACTGTCAAAGATTATTGGTACATTCGACTGGATAATAAAGAAGTTCTTCAGATCACGCTTCCCTCAGAAATGCATTGTACGATTTTTATCGATTCCCCGCGGTGAGATTTCTTTACTGAAAGAATGCACTTCGGGATAAGTTTAAGGGACGCCGCTAATTCGGTTATCGAGGTCTACGGCTCAATTACTCCAGATCTCGATTGTGGAGCGGGCCTAGATCGGCGATAGATTATCGATCGACAGGCTACCGTAAGGCGGTATAAATCGTTTTAGATCGCATCGAAACCTTTGTGTCTTGCTTTTCCTACCTTCCGCTCTCTCTGGCCGTAGGTAGCCTTAATGATCGTCGATCGGAATCTATTTAGATGCGAACCCGGAGCGACATAGACCCCGAAGACAATCGAGCTGCGACTCACTCTCGTTGCGTGAACGAGACACGGGTGTTTATTATCTTTTAATTTATCGCCTTCCATTGACTTTTAATCGACGTCCGCCGATCTCACAGTATGCCATTGTCAACGTCTTCTCTTGCCTACAGATCGAAATCGGCCGATTATCCAATTATCCAATTACTAATCTAAAAACGCGGATCGACGCGAGTTTGATCGGCGCTTTCATTCATATCGCGGCATGCGCGTCCCACTGCGCGTCCGTGATTGTCGTCACGGAAACTGGGGAGAAACATTGGCGCCGTTGTTTAATTTAGCTCGGACGTATCTAGGAGGATAAAGTGTAACCGGAAACCTAGTCGGCGGTTGCCCTGGGACATCTAATTCGTTCCACCCCACGTCCAGGTAAAATAATATTCGGGAACACGTGCTGTGAACACGACCCTGCCGCCGCCGCCACCGCCGCCACCGCCGCCGCATTGCCGACGGTCACGTGAAAATCTAGGAGCCGGTATTAGATTCCTCGCTGACTAGCCCCGCTGATGGGATTTCAAAAAAGGGGGCGCGCCAGTTGCAAAAAATTCGTCGCCCGACAGAGATTGGCTTCCTCCTGCGTTCCTGAGGATCTCATTCCGGGAATGACAATGGTTATTCTATCCTGCATTATCATCGTGCGACCGACAAAAACCACATTTTCCTCCTCCCCCCTCCGCCACTACGAAAAATCGTCTGCTCGTTCACTCGTTCATGGCTCGTCGAGAAAATATATCCGAACTCGACGCCGCATCCGGAAGAAGTAATAATTACGCATAATTATCCGCTTCACGTCGTAATATTTTATCGCGTCAACGATCACGGATTATTGTACGCTAAACGGCGCGGCGGTGGGCCGAATAACGACGCAAACGATCTTGAAAGTAGCTGCGCCCAGTTTTTCGTCCGCGTGCGAAACGCCATTAATTGGCCGCGAGCGAACGACGATGTAGACGGAGTTGCGTGAAAAGGAGATGGGGCTTGTTCGCGGAGAAAAGGTGTTGTCGTTTAAGACGGTAAGTGGCACGGGGCTCGTGAAAGCAACGACTTGGCGTAAAAGCGCCTAGTTGTCGGTAATCCAGGACCGTAACGCAAATTAAACTAAGGAGACGAAGTTAGGGGTGCCCGGGCACTCCCAAGCCGCCGTCGCTTGATTCCGTTTCGCCACCTTTACTCGACGTCTACGCGCAACTTCTCTTCCTTCCCATTAGCGGACTCCTCCGACCGTGCGCGCAGTTTACTTAACATCACGGAACAAAGAAGTGGGTTATCGCGATGCGTTAACATTCGACGGACGAAATTCTTTGGAATTTGTTAATATCCGCATCAAGATATATCGCACTGTTGTGCATTGAAAGGCGAAAAAGGGAGGAATAAGGTGAAATTATTCTATGTTTTGGCGTGTAGACGATCGAGCACAGTGAAGGTTCTGTTTTTCTTCTTTAATTTAATGGCCTTTCATGCGATGACGTTCTAAAGAGCGAAATCTACGACCATTATTGATTTTTGCTCACTGGTGCCGTATCAAATTTGAGCGGCAGTCAGGAGCGAACGCAGTGACAAAGAAGCCACCGCATAGCGTTCATCGTTCCGGTGATTGATAGCGGCTTGTCCTACACCGCCAATCCCTGTCCTTCTCACTCTCGATCTTGTCACCGCTCTTCATTCGCGAGCTCGCTCCTTGCCAGTAATCAACGACAATCCGACCACTCCATTCCGGATCGCACAAAGACACTGCCGGACCATTGTCCTTTGAAACGGATGCGAGGAGAAGGGGTCCTGTCCCTTCCTCCCAGCGCTGGAATGTTCATCGTCCTGTGACAGACGCAATTCTTCGGCCCGAAGCTCACCGCCGAAATGCGTCGGCGATTCGTCTCATTCTCATATAAATCAATGTCTATCATAGCAAAATCATATCCACGATGTTCGAAGCGAGGCTATACACGCAAGAGGGTAGTGGCATAAATCGCGAAGACTCGCATGATTAAAGAACGATCGCTTCCCGGAAGAAACAGTAGTCATCAATGATTTTCTAACTCAGCCGTTGCGTCAGCCGATACCAATTTCGTCTGAAGCGACAATTCATTCGGAGAACGAAAATATTATCTCAATAACGTGGTCCAAGATTTCACCGTCCGGTTCACACGTGAACAAACAAACGGTACAGGAACCGGCTCGCGCGTATCACGCAGCCCAGTGACAGTCGTAAGTATTATTTCGTGCGCGAGCGAGTCAGTCGCTAAGAGGATGCCACTGGCGTTAAGTGGCCGCAGGAGGATCCGTATAAAATTCGTAAGCCAGCGTAATATTCGCTTCTCGCCTCTCGATAGGCGAGCGCCGATGAATTTCGAGTCTTCGAAGTCCTGGGAGCCAATTAAAAAACCGACAAACAGAGATTATCGTCACGATCCGCCTCAGGATGGGTGGATAGAAGGCAGGCAGCATTAGCGCTTAAACTGTTTTATCGGCACCGCTGATCGAGATGCCGAGATAGGGTATGAATATGTAAATGACAGGGTTGCTATCGGGCCGCGGACCAGGGGAGGGAAGTGCTCTCTTACGACTGGTTCTCGATTCTGCGATGGACCACTTTCTTTAACTTTGTCGACCGTCTGACGCGACTTGAGCCGCCTCGCAGTCGGTACGCGACGTCGGGCAAAGATCATATGCGCAAGATAATAAATATGAAACGTCCCTTATCAGCGGCGCCGCGCTCGTACGTTGATAAACTTGAACCGGGGTGCGTCGGGAAATAATTTGATCAATGCTGTTCGCGACATAGAATCACATTCACATCCATGTAACGTGGCTACAATGTATGCTCTCCAATCATTCTACATTGCACGTACCGCATGGCTAGTACAATTTCGCTGGAAACAATTATCGTATAACAAGCAGAGCCCGTCCGACGTACACACACACAGCATTAAAAATTCAGCCCGCAACTATCCGGCAACCGACCGCGCTCGTACATTGTAATCACAACTGCGTCATTACTGATTTATTAACGATTCCATCGGATGCAAAATCAGAATTGCCGCCGGAGGAGTACGGCCACGATAGCCCGGCCGAGTAACGAAGAGGACGGCCGACGCGACGTGAGAATCGGACCGAGCGATCGGTTCATCCGATCTCAAAGCAGAAGTTATTCGAAGGCGTGACACTCGAGACACAAGAGTGTGTCGTGAAAAATTCGAGAAACCGTGTTAGATAGATCGAGCTAGCGGCCTCGATATTATTACCAGTCAAAGATTAAACCGGAAACGTGGTAAAGGAGAGAGAGAGAGAGTGTGTGTGTATGTGTGTGTGGAAGGGTGAGTTGATGGAAAATAGCAGCGGCATTTGTCACGACATGCGCTACCTCGTTGTTGCGGCCCTTCCAGGCGTTTCTCGTTCACGATACCGGTACGCGGAATCGATTTGAGATTCAAATGGGGATAACGCCGCCTCGCCACACGATCGTATCGTGTTGTCAGTCGGTCTGGTTACGCCTTTGACGGCGTCGCGGAGCGTTAGTCGGTCGTTTAAACTTTAACGTCTCCTTTGCCGAAGTCGGCCCGGAAGCGACGACCCAGACCCAGAGCATATTGCCGCTAATAAGAGTCGTAATGGATCCTCATGTCAGAATTTATAATGTCGATTGATGGAAGCCTGCCTCTGAAACAGACACGGCGCCGTACGACCGTACGTGTACGCACAGACGCGGTCACGACGGGAGTATATTAATATACGTGCCCTCGTGCGATCGTAAAAATCCTCGTCTTATTTCGTTCGAGAAGAAACGTGCCAACGTAAGGTACGGCGAGAAGTAGCCTATTTTTGGGACCGCCAAAGCGCCCGTAGGAAGAGCCTCAGCGTGGGGTGGACTCTTTTTGGTCGTTGACACTAGATGCCGTCTAGGGGAGGGCCTGTCATCCACCTCCACCGGCAACGGCCGTAAAAGAAGAACGGGACCGTGGGCACGAAGACGACGCGGGAGAAAAAGGAAGAATGTCCGACGAAATAAAGACGACAACGTCCTGCGGTGGGTGTTGGATTACTCGTGAGACTGCGAGTTGCCGCTATGTCCTGAAGACTGCTATTACGGTCATTTATGGCGGCCTCCGCCAATCCGACCGGTCGCCCTTACTCACGGCTCCAATTATCGACGATGTCCCGTTTTGCGTGTCGTTCGCCTCTATACGCGCCCGGCGTTCTTAATGGCTCGTAAAGAGTAGGCGCGATCTTTTCTCTATCCGATACTTACGCTAGACTCGTGCAGACGGTACCGAACGTGGAGGGCGCGCGCGCGCGGCCGCGGCGTGAGTCACCGATGCAAATTTAACGGAGTTTCACTCGGGCACCGTTATGTATAATATCAATTACCGGAGAAAGTTCGCCGCGTCAAATTATTATATACGGCGAATTTATTCACTGCGCATTGTGCTCTATCCGAGGGATCGGACGCGTGGACTATCTATTAGCACGAATAAATTAGAAAAAGACGCGAGCGGGTGAGAAATAGCGGCCCCTGACCCGGCCGATCTCAATCTTACTCGAGATTCTCGGTTATCGGCGATTTCAGCGAAATTAATTCTCGTCGATGTCGGGTGAAAAATGGCAGATTCAACAAGACGGATAATTAATTAACCCCGGGGCGCGGGGTCGTATGCCGTGCCGATGCTTCATCATGTGCCCGCGCCACGGATTCACGGCGCGGATTCGTGACCCGCTGCGCGCAGTATCGCTTATGGCAGCGCGACCGCCGCGCGACCGCGCGCGCTCGATACCGAACGAGACTGATTTTCCCAAATGGCCGACGCACGATTTCACGGGCGTTAACTCGAATTGGGCCGGAGCCCCGTCGATGGGCGGCCGATCGCGACAAGATAAATGACCGTGCGTCCGGTCGACCAGCAAACCGGCACTATTCTCCCAATTATGTGGGGTCTCCATCGACCCCAGTGTCCACCTGTCGCCGGGAACAGAATGATTGATGGACCACACGCGTGCGGTACGTGCCTTTGCACGACTTACTCGCTCCTGATCGCTCGCTCTTCTCCACTTGTCGCTCGTGACTCGCGTCGGCCGCCGCGCCGCCCGAAATTCCGCCGCCTGGCCGGACAACTCTCCGAGGAGCAATGAGGAAGGTTCGTCTTCGGGGCGACCTTTGTGTAATTGCTGCTTCGATCGCGGAACATGCCGAGACGGAACTTGGACACGTGACATCGTAGTCGACGATGTATCGCGTCAGGTATGTCAGTGACATCGTATCACCGTGTCGCTTCGTCTCGTTCGACCCCCTGTCAGATAAGACGATGATCGATGTTATCTCACGGCTTTCGATTCCCGGCTCAAAAGTTCCGTCCAAGGGCTCTTCCGCTTTGGCGCCAGACAAAAAAGCCGATCAAGTAGAAAGTGAATGCGGGAGAAGGTAGCCGACACGTGACAAAAAGTTCCACCCGGGTGTGAGAACGGGGTCGATCGGGGCGTAAGTGTCTCTCACAGGTGAGAATAATAATAATCATTGACACCTGGCCGTTAATTGAAGTGCGCCGTCGGCGCCTGTGAACCTCTCAGCTTTAATCACAGTAATTATGTATTTATAAACGCTACTTAGCATTCGTCCGGGAGCCTCTAAGCTATCGCTGCCGTTGATGTTCGTCGCCGTGAAATTCCGTCGAACATATTACGCGCGCATTAAAAGGCGTCAAGACATCTATGTGTTCGTTTCGTTGACGATCCTCTGCCTCTGTCTTCTTTTACGCTCCTAGATAAATATACTCGGCGGACGAATAAACGATCGGTCCAACTTTTACGACGGTTCGTCTGAAGTGTATCGGGGAATGAGACGGCGCGGCGGTTGCGAACAGAGAGAAGCGGAGTGAGGAGTGACAGAAAGTGAGAGACAGCCTTCTCGCCGTTACGTGTTAATTTGTAATGGTAATTAGGCGCCAATGCGCGCCGTATGCGCTTATTAACGCCATCGCGGAGAGACGGTCCGTGCGAGAGTTTAAAGCCGTGACTTACGATTCGGGGGGGGGGGGGGGGGGTACGCGATTAAATTATAGCGTTGTGGCCCGAGAAAACGTACAGTATGTTTCGCGGCCCCGGTAATGAAATTGTGTGGATATTGTGTACGTTAATTGTACGGGCTCGGCGTAATTATATGGCTGCATACTACCGAAACGGTGGAAAAGTCTCTCATGCATACGACCTTCTTCTCTCTCGCTCTCTCACACACTCACTCTGTGTCCCGTACGCAGGGTCACATATTAAGTAACGGCGTCGCTACGTTGTATTAGAAATTGGATACCGCATGGGAACGTCGACTTCCATGAAACTGTTGCGATGGACTTCACGACTTCAAGGATCCCGCTTGTTGGACATGTAAATTTTAGGTTGTTACGAAGCACATCTTATCCGTTCGCCCTTCTCAGTGTTCAACTTTCAGCTAGCGTAAATTCTAATGGAAATATGTTTTCATAATGCATAAAGTATGAGACTGATCGCGCTGTATCATTGACCTCACTTTCGATAGAGAAAATACAGGTGCGATTACGAAATACAATGCGTTACAAAACACTGCGTGTCTTTTATTAATGGTAATGATTTATTAGCACAAAACAGCCACTCATTCTACTCCAGGCACGTTTCTATAAGAATAGGAAAAACGAAGAATTGCGGTAATGCTGCGCGATAATTGCCGCGATCTACTAACGATTATAATGTATCCGATTTAAATATTACAACTTGAATTACATAAAATCCCCTTATCTTTCGATCGAAACATGAAACTGCTAATTACCAGGGAAGCCGCAATAAATTTATCGAGCTTATTATTACGTATCCCATATCGCGATGGTTGTTAATACATTCGTATAATTAAGAATTTTTCTAGATGAACGTGATCGGAACTTTTCTCACGGATGCGATATCAAATCCTACAGAAATAGCCTTTAGTGCATGATAAGGCCATGGCAAAATGACTGCTACCATTCGGCGTAATGTCAACGATAATGGGACTCGTCGGCGTGCGCCGCATTAAGCGTTATCGGGAAGCGTAAAACTTCTAACAGCGCAGCGTGATACTCTGAGAGATTCTCGGTCGTCGATAGTCGCCGATAAGTACTCCGATCAATGATTATTTCTTGAATAGTTCACGCCGATTAAGTCCCCTTCGTGCGAATGACAACACGAACTTGTGTCTGCCGCATTATAATTCTCCAATTAGCACTGACTCCCGATATCCACGCATTGCGCTATCTCTCTCTCTCCATCTTGTTTATCTGCCAATCTATCCTCTCCCGCTTGAAATTCGCATTGAAAAGAAATCGACGAAGACACCTCATTTCCGCGAGCACCGTGATAATGGCCAGGCAATTGGCGACAAATATGACGCCGGCGAAGGTACATTTATCCACACTGTCTCCTCGTAACACAGAAATCAGCGGGAGAGAATGAGAATGAGAGATTGCCCTCCGCGATTCTCCCAGCGATAACGCGATAACTCGCTGCCGCCGCGGTAAGGTCAGCGTAACGACTCTCCAACTGCACATGCATCGCTATTAGCGCTATCGCGAGTGCGGGGGAGGCTGCAATTGCAGCAAGGATAAGTAGCTATTTGAAGGAACACTCGAGCGTTGCATCTGCGCTAGCTCCGGCACCCGACGTGTTCCCACTTAATTGCGCGTGTATAAATAAACCTCTTTATTTACACGGCCCCCCCCCTCCCCCTCTCTCACTCTCTCGCTGGCGGTGATAATTAAAGCCAGTGGCATTAATTGCAACCGCATCGACCAATCGTTCCGACGGCATACACAGTAAAACGGAGAGATACGTCGCGACTCGTACACGGAGACACACGGTGGGTACGAATGTGTGAAGAGAAACGGGAGAGATTTCGAATGTTGGCACTCGCGCGTAAGCGCTCTCACCACAGCTCCTTCGAGCAGCGCGATACACCGTTACAACAATGACCCGACTTGTGCTTTTAATTGACTGTGACGTCGACGAAATTAGTGGCCGTTCTTCGAATTTACGGTCGCTCGTCGTCCTATGCTGCGAGCGTGAATCAGAGCGAGGACTCGAGGAGGAGGCTGCGATCTGCTGAACTGCACCGAGCTCTCCCGCCTGCACCGTATCTGTCCGTACACGTGCTCGTAATAACGGCTGACAATTGAGACTGGACGGTCTCACTTTGCCGTACGCTCAAATTGACATACTTTATTGGTAGGAAAATTTACGCGTCCCGCCCGGTACATAGGATATTAGTTGCACGCGCGAGCATACGGTATGAATTAATGATCGGCGCCAGAAATACCGGTGTCACTTCTGTCGCACCGTGTTCGGCCGAGCGAGCATTTTTGCATCTCCCCCCCCCCCCCCCATCCCCCCGGCCGCCTCGCCTAAACGCCACCTCGCTGATATTAATAATCGATCCCTCTGGTCTGCGGTACTTTCGACGGTTTTTTTTTCATATTTTTCTTTTTTTTTTTGGTTCCTCCCCCTGCCTTTTTTTTTGTGTCAACCTCCCTCAAGCCCGAAACGCGGTACGGGTTGGGCATGCGGGTCGCGGAACTCGGGCACACGAGGCAGCGCGCACCATATTTAATATCTTTTTGTTGTTTGTGCCATAAATATCCGCGGCAACGAGTCCCCGGCTCGGTCGGCCGCTCGCTGTCTCTCGATTAAAAACGGGCATACGCGACTGACGTTCTACAATGGCCGATAATTGACAAATTCGGGGGGGGGGGGGGCGGGGGAGAGGGCGATGCGCGAAGCCGCGGAAAAACAGGACGACGGATGGCGAGTGCCGGAAAGCGGGTCGTTGTTCTCCGTGATTGGAAAATCTGTATTTGTCGGACAAATATTACGTCGCCGCGTAGCCATTTTACATTGGCATGCGACAGCCAGCGTGAGGGGAGAGAGCGAGAGAGGGGGCGGCGGAGATGAAACGGGCCAGGTGTATTTGGGCGACATCGAGCGGCGCGGTACACCGGTTAATTAAAGTGTTTGGCAAATCCGACGATTTCCGGATGCACGGCCGACGTTAGTCCGTGCCGATTTTTTTCGCGTCAGCCGTGCGATCGTTATTCTTTCGGCCCGGCGAGCCGCGCCGCGGGTTGGGCGGGAGAAGCAAGTGGAGTCGAGGATTTCCGATAGGCGCGCATATGCGTGCCGCTATTAAACGGGGCCGAGAGTGGTTTGACGGAGGGCGCGCGATCGCCGATCATTGTTTGTCGTCTGGCGGCTCGTCGCGCGCTCTCTGCGGTCGGGATTCGGGATCCATAAATCGCGCGGATTTGCGCCGGCCTGCCATGCCGGTCGGTATTATAGGCGCATCTGAAGTGTACACTGCGTGGCGCGTTGCCAGCGTGCGGGAATTAATTCGAAGGTCCGATAAAAGGCAACAATCGAGCATTTGGAAAGGGCGCGATCGGCTGGGCTCGCCGCGTTTAATTATGCCTCCCTGCTACTCGGGGCGCGGCTGTCACTTCTAGAATATGTACGTTCGGCGGCGGCGGCGGCGGCGGCGGCGGCGCGCGCGTACGAGCACGTCGAGGCGAATAAATGAGGCTGCGACTCCGGTCCATTTGGCCGGCGACACGCGTGAGATACCGCGGCGCATTAGTAGGCACACAGGCCCTCGCCGTCATCCGGCGGGGCGAGATTTATGCTCATCGCAATTTTCATTTTTCACCTTCTCCTTGCGGTGCCCGCTGCCTACCTCCGCTCCGCCTTTATTATTTCGCGCCGCGCCGTATTGTACGTCGTTACCCCGTTACGCGAATGAGGAATTGCCGGAGCAAGAGCGCGGGCAGGAGTGGATGAATGTGGTCGGTAGCACAGTCGGAAGTCGAGGGAGCACGTGGGAGAGAAAGAGAGGAGGTGAGGCAAAAAGGCGGCCGACAATGGAGCGAGCATTTCGAGTCGAATCGTATCAATCGCTGTCGCCGCACAATCGTTTCGCGGCGACGTGTTACCTGCCGCCCTTACCTTCGTCTATGTCTATAACCATCGCGATCATTCCCCCCCCCCCACCCCATTGACCCCTCCCGCCCTCATTGTCGTCGAGATCACAATGGGGATCCATTGATACTCCATCGATACCCAGTGGGGAATCCGATTGTGCGCCTGCACAGCTACGGACGTGTGAGTGTGTCTTTTGCCGTCGCGCCGTGTGCGCGGCTCCACACGCACGGGCGTATTAGAGAAAAATAGAGAGGGCAGAGTTCCCCTCTCCCTCGTCCTGTTTCCATTCCCCCGTACAAGGAAAAGCACAGCCAGTGGCCCAACGGCATGGGGTTGCACGGGATCTGTTGCGTGTTTTGCGGAAGAGAGGCTTGTATTTTTCCGCACAAGGATCGCGGTTATCCGATCCACCCCTTCGATGCGCACTGACGTTTATTGCATTGATATTAATCGATCGGGAAGGCACGTTTCTATTCGACGTCCGCTCTCTCCCTGTCTCACGTCCACCTTTCCCATCTTCGTCGCCGCTGCTGCCGCCGCACTACCTATTTATATCGTGTCCGATTCGAAAGGGGGGTGTTTGTGGGTACACGTCCGCTCTTTGTAGCCGGTCGGTCGGTGTAGCAGTCGAGCGTCATGGCCAGAGGTTGTGTGTTAAAACATGCGTTTCACGGAGAAAACGGCTTCTCGCTGCGCGTGCACGCCGTGTTTTAAGGGAATTCATGAAACGTATTTTTCATTCGACGTCGTTAAATGGGACAAGCGTGCGTCGAGGGTTCGAAGAGCGCATGAAACATTGACGGCGAGGGGAAGTGCCGGGGTCGGAGAGCGCGGGCTTTATACGCGCAGTATAATACGATGTGAATAACGGATTTGATAAAGGAACGGCGCGGATGAACCGGGTTATTAAAGGCCGTGTATAAGGTCCTGATCGTCGCGGCACGTCGTTTGTCGGACAAAGTGATTAATGACTCGGTGTATTTAGAAAACAGCGGTATCTCTCGTGACCGAATAAGCGTTACGACGAATCATCTGCTTCGACGTTTCCTTATTGACGTGAGTGTTCTTTTTCCGCCTGCGCGTATTTTGTCGTTTATTCATTAACGTCAGTTAGCATAGTTATGCACTAATATCGATGCGTTCAAAAAAGGGAAAAGAAAAACATCAGGATAGAACTATAGTATTCGTTGGAGTTTACAATCTTACGTGACAGTTGACACGTGTCAACAGAGAATGAGAAAAATAGGCTGTGTTTATAGCATCGGCATTAGAGGAAAGACCTCTCAAGTTATTTTAATTGGAATCAGTTCAGCGACGATAACCACTTACTCTTCGTTTCTTCTCTCTTCGCATCCCTCCCTCATTCTGCTCAGGCGTTTGCTCATCGTTCATTATTTCGCGATGCGCCGACTTAACGACGACTCTGGATTACGTCCGAGGCGGGTCTTATCGGGCAGCAAAGCCCGGTTGAGTTTGTTGGCAGGCTGCGTGTCATAAGTGTTGACAGATGACAGGGAAATCGCGTTCGAGTTGGCCAATGCATTCTCGGTTTCATGCGTACCGGGAAAAAAGGAAAGATTGGATCGATCGACAAACCTGTCGGTCTGCCTGGCGCTCAATCCCGATCGCATACTATAAACGCCGTTGGTGCGCTCGAGGCTCGCGCGTCATTATTGCCATCGGAAAAGTCTAACGGATTTGCGTCAATGGCGTAAATTAAACGAGACGGAAAATTGCAGGGTGCAATGCTGATCGCGCGATAAATACCTGCTGCCAGATATACCGGGGAAACCTATAGAGACGTTGATAAAACTCCACTTTCTTCGTTGCGCAGGTGGGTACTGGTTTCGTTGATGGCGACAGCACGTGCCGCGATCCTTAGAGTCGTGCGGGACTAATAGAGTTTCGAATCGTAAGGAGATAGGCGACGTTCTCTTTAAAGAGAGGTGATAGAGAAATGGGGGAGTGGAGATTGTTGGGATCTATCGGGAGAAAATGCAAACACAACCGGTAGGCATTCTTCAGATTCGAGACGGGCAAGACTTAAACCAGAATCGCGTAAGAATAGTCAAGAGTCTTTTTAGAATGAATGGCTTCCATTATACTATTGTGCAGTGGCTTGAAAGAACCGATGAGGTGGTGCCTCTCTCTCTCTCTCTCTCTGTCTGTCGCTCTCGGTGACGTCGATCAGGCATCGAGAGTTTCATTTCGACACTCGATTCTCTTGCCAAGGATCGATTCGAAACAATCGTTTCTTCAAACATCCTCACGGTCGATTTGCTGCATAATGCCTCCGGAGTCTTTGTCCTTTTTTTCATGCCTGTATCCCCCTTGAGAGAGCATACAGAGTGTATCCGTATTACGCGTGGAGACAATCTCGGGAGAAATCTTCGTCCCAGCGTCACCGCAATGATCACTTTGCGGTCATCTATGTAGCCATGTAATACATTCGATGCAATCAGTGCAATCAATGCGATAACCTGATACGATGCCGCGCACATTAATAAGACCAAGAAGATAACGTATACAAAACATACGGACTGGTTTTTCCACACACACACACACAGCTACTATGATTATACTTTCATAGTCGTTCTCAGCTGTCCACATCCGAATCCACCGCACGCTAGGAAAATGATCGGAAAATGCAGGAGTACACCGATGGTAGAAAGTGAGCAGCATATGCAGGAATTTCGGACACCCCGTATATCGATGTAGACACATCGGAGCCCGGGAGCACTCGTGATATCAGACGAGCCGGCATTGTCAGGCGGAATGGACGAAGCTCTCGAGGACCTCTTTGCTCTCTCCGCCGTCGGACCCTTTCGTTCTTTTCCTGGAGAGTGGGAGCACTGGGAGCGCCCTTTCCATTCCCTCTTTCTGACGGATTCCCCCGAGCCACCTGCACCACACACTGCCGTCCGGAGTCCGGAGTCCGGCTCCTAGAACCGGTCCGCCCTTCGGCCAACGCAACCGGATCCTTAATCCGCCCTATTAGAGTGACTCTCTGGCCAAATATCGGTCAGTCGTTGGTTGGGGAGCGCGTACAATACCCCGCGTTTATCCGCAGCGCCCGATTTTCTCAACCTCTTCAGCCTCGAGTAGGATCTCCCTTTCCAGCCTCCCGATCCTCTCCCTTGACTCGCCCAAGAACCGTCTCGCTTCGTCCGTGCCTTCGCCCCATTATGAGCTCCAGGCCGACGATTTTCGAGGTCCACAATTGTTGTTGAATCACCGCACCGGATTAAGCAAAGGATTACCGCGTATGTGCGTTGCGTGGCTGCAGTCAGCGATGGGGAGCGCGTCGATTTTCACGTTGCTTCGTCTGTGATCGTATGTCGTTGTAGAGAGATGTGTTGTCGCGAGAGAACGCGGTAGTACGGAACAGATATTCGAGCAGTCTTCCATGTAGACCAGTACTGCCTTTTTGTCCGCGAAAGGCCAGTAAAATTGATGCCGTCCCGTGTTATCAGGGAACCGGTCCGTCGAACGTGCCGTGATGCGTTTTTTAACGGGCAGCCGTTAAATTTTTAACTTAACGCCGCCGTTGCGTCCTGATGCACCGAGCGAATTTATATTCCGTCCGGCGCGGCGATGTTACAAAATGTTTAATTCCAATTCGATGAGGTTTCGTTTATCGGGAACAACAAGCTTGGAGTCCAGTTTAACGCCGGCTTTAGTTCACTATCGTCAACCGGCCGGTTTTTAACCCGTTTGGCCAGTTTTCATGACATTAGCCGGTTACCGTTTTCGTAATGTATGCCGTTCCTTCTCTACACGGAGTTCCATGTACGATCATAATGATTAACAGATCCGAGTGAAAGAAAAAGCATCATCGAAGAAGCTAGATTACGCGGCTCCGAGATGTCGTCGTCGTCGTGGTCGGTGAAAGTGCATGGAAGTTCGGTCACCCCTTCCGGTCATTCCGATTTCTCAAGCCGACGCTATTAGCCCCGGCAAAGCGCTTGGATTCGAAACACGATCGTTAATCATTAAAACTGGCGGGCGCGGTTTGCTGATTCGGTAATTCGCTCGGCCCGATTTCAAGCCGAGGGTTCCATTAAAATTCTTTTGGTCGCCGCTCGCACTCGATCGACCGGGCGAGCGCGGAGTTCCGCAGAATGGAAGGCGGCGCTTAATTAAGGCATTTAATTTGTTCGTTAAAATGGAAGGACGGAGTCGGCGGCGCGCGTTCGACGACCACGGGCTCGCGTATTCCGTTTTTCATGCCAGCCCCGAATCAAGCTCGCTTCCGCGTCCGACGTGTTTCGGGAGAACGAATACTTAATTGCGCCGCTCGGATAACGTTCGATTTTTCCGCTGGCCGCCGGAAGAGTCGGGCGACGAGCGTTTCGAAATAGCACGTGGCCAAGTCGTGGTTTGGAATTTTGTTCAATCACGGGAGAGTAGCCGAGGCCCACTTAAACGAGAGATTCTTGAAATACGGCGCAACAGCCAAGAGTAACATTGCTCGCGAGTGCATTCTCTCGAAGGCGAATGATATTTCTGAAGAGTCGTGCCAGAAACGGCCTCGGGAGCTCTGAGGCTCGCGCCAGGAGCATCTCCAGCCGGAGGTTTTCAGTGCCGGCGTCAATCTCGCGTGTATCTCGAGGTAGACGCACTCTCCATTCCGCTCCGGTGCGGCGCGGCACTCGGTCCAGGTTTCGTTTGGGCGTGGGACTTCTTCGGGGTTCGTGGCGGGGTCGTTAATTATGGAACGCCACGGGTTACGTTTCAATGGATGATTGATGAACGCACGGCGATCCTCATCTAACCTCGTGCCGAGAGAAAGGGAGAGAGGGTGAAAGAGGACGTCTAGTGAAAAAGAAAGGAGAGAAGGGAGAGGGACTGGCCGAGGAGGAGGCAGGAGAGCGTTGAAGGGGGAGAGAGAGAGAGAGAGAGAGAGAGATGCGAGGAGGTTCCAGCCGGAGGTTCCACTCTGGAAACAGGTTTCTGATTGTTCAGAGCCCAGCATCCCCGTCTTCTCCGCTCCCGGAACCCGAGCACGGCAATCTGACGAACTTGGAGTATTCCCTGCTTCGCTTGATGATCCATTGGACTTACCGCTGATGTCGGCAATTCATTTATTTGCCCCGTCCGGCGAAAAGCGATTCGCCGAACGGCGGACGCGTTTATGTTTCCCGTTCGACTCCTCAGATGCATAGCTAATAATTCGTCACGCCAGACGAATCTGGCCCTTTCCGAAGCTACTTCCTCTCTCTTGATCCAATCCTTTGCAATACTCGCTCGTCGGCCGTGATCCGTACGCACCTGACACGAGTCAGGTATTCGTAATACGACGACAATGATCCATAAGCCGTCATCGCTTCTTGCCGCGTTTCTTGTTAGAATGCCAATAAATTAGGTCAGAGCAATTTGTCACCGAAGATGACGCCGATGATCCGGTCAGTCGGCATCGCCATTTAATGACCCGCTCGCAATTTACTCGTAGGGAAAGTGGTGCATCGCGAAAGAGAAAGATAACAGCGGATACTGCGGCGAATCGGGCTGCTGCTGCTGCTGCTGCCGCTGATGATGATGATGATGACGATAATGATGAGGACGACGACGATGATGATGATCATGATGCTTCTCGATGATGGTAATGTTACCGGAGGGGGGGATCGATGTGGTGGTGATGACGATAATGACGAAGATGTCGATCCCATGCGAGCGCGGCCACGGCCCACTTTATCGCTTCATTCTCGCGGAACGCATTCTCATAGCCGTTTATTGCGACCGATTAAAAGTCAATTACCACCGTAACAGACTGCGCGGAATCGATTTTGTTGCGAGCTGATCCACGATGCGTTCGCCGGGCCTCCCGTTCGACGATCCTTTACCGAGTTACGGCTGAAAATTGAGAGCGTGCCACCTGGTCGATTTACCTGGGGATCGACTCTCGCGCTTCGACTTGAAAAACGCTGGCTCGTTCGCTCGTGCAAGAGGTTAATCATAATGGACGTGCAGATAGTCGGCCGATATAGAATCACGGCGGAGCGCGCGGGTAATCGTATTCCTACTTACGACGGCCACACCCGGCATACTTGCCGGTCTTACTCCGGGAATTCTCAAAGTTTCGCCTGAGCCCGGGCAAATTATACGGCACGGGGCAGCGGAGATGTAATATTGAATTGGCGTAACGCAAGACCCTCTGTTGTAATAATGAATGGGATGTTAGTGAATCATCGTGATAAAATCGCCTCATTTACGCCGGTCAAACGCCGCTTAAAACTTCCATTCAAGCGCGTTTCCATTAATGCACTCGTTCCGCGTGCAATCTCTCCTATATCTGTTAATTAAATCGAATCGCCCGCCGGACGATACGCTTTTTTTCGCCAGCTGCGCCGTTCAAAGAAGCAAGATGCACGCTCGCGTTCTGGGAAATCAGATTTATGAACACCGACCACCTTCCGGCTCTTATTTACGAAGAAATTTGATTTATAGACGACGGCGCGGCGGCGGCGGAGCGCACTGTTCACCGCGGGAGAAAGTTAGACAAACTCTGCGGGCACACGCTTGATAGTGGGGAAAATAAGGAGAGGACGTTGCTCGCGTCATCGTCGATTCCGTTCGTGTACGAATAATCCACCAATCGTGGACGAACGGACAAAGGCGCGAGTACGAAAAATGTCGGCACATACGTGCCGGCACGTTCGCCTCGATCACCTCGGAGATAACGCTCCGGCTCTTCTTGCTCATCCAGCGAGATCACGCAAAACTTCCACGTATCCTGTCTTACGTGCCTTCGCCCGATCGCCGGGCAGAAAAAGGCACGAAGTGGAACACGAACCGGGGGCCCCACTCCGGGGACTAAGAAGAGAATGTGCGTGTACGCGCGGAAAAATGTTAAATGAATTACTGTCGAACGGACAACGGAAGAAATGAAGTATCGTTCTGGGGCCGCGTCGCTTGTCCTGCGGCATGCAGGCCTTTCTTTCCAGCGGCCGTTTAAAAACCAGCACGCTCTCCCCGCGTGATGCATTGCGCCATTGATATCGCGATTGTGACGTCTACGGGTATTACCCTTTAAAATGTGTGTAAGCGAGTGCGCGCGAGTATATGGCTTGTTCTCATTCGAGACGGTTAAAGGGATCGTCATAATGGGATGATATATCCCCGCAGACGTCGTAAATCCACCCCGTGGGCATTCAAGAGCGAGTTTTAATTGATAATCCAATACACGACCGATTATGATTCATCCGCGCTCGTAAATCCGACCAAGTGGGATAGCGAATAAGATTCCGCGGCATATGTGCGACCTAAGCACCGACCGTTCGCCGCCGCTGGATTAACTTTCTTCTCGGCGCAAGTAACCGACCCCGACGTCCCCGACTCGCTAAGTAAAGGAAAATCAGGCAACTTACCGAGTCGTAAAGCAGGAGGGTTCCGCGGAACATAATACATCACATGTTCTGTTACGGCATCGAGCACTCGTAAACCATTGCTCATTGGGGGCTTATCAAGATCCGTCCGTCGATCATTGATCCCGCGTTGCGCTTTGTCCGTTCTCTGTAATCCTTCATCCCCTACATCCCTGCAACTCCCCCCTTTCCTTGTTTCTCCAGCTTTCCTCTTTCTCTTCGCAAATCCACCGGAGGCCTCGCCGACACGATCGTAAATACTTGCGGGAAGTCGAGTAAGAAGTTCGAGCCTGCGGTATTCCGGGCCTGAATCATTTCTGTGGCCTCCTCCATCCCTCCGCTTGCACGTACTCCTACACTGCGGGATCCTCCACCGTTCGCGGTTACGTTACTTCTCGTTTGCGAGGCTCTCGAGAGCGAGAGCCTCGATAATCGTCCGCGCTCCTTCGTCGGCTGCGAGTGCGTTTCTCTCGGCTGAATAACGCCCACGGTATCGATGCCGTTGCATCGTTGATACGGCCGCTCGCTCGGCCCGGAAGGATGTTTCCCGGCCGAGGGATGCGGAAATTGTCGATCGCCGTTCGTGTGGGTGGTGATATTACGTGAATATTGCTATTTTTGCTTTTCTCTCAGCGAAACCTCGCTTTCAAATTTATTCGCCGCGTACGGATAGGTAGATCAATTTCCAAATCTTTTCAGACGGATTCGCCGTGGCCCGACATAACCGATCCCATCAATTACTCGAGCCTACGACCCAGTGGCATATGCAATTTATAACCAGAAGCTAAATACTTGGAGCAGAATGGAGGACCATTGGAAATTAATACCTTCTGCCACGCGCTAACTTCTTTCGCTCCCGTACATTTTGTCGTCACATTCCAGAGGACAGATCCGCAGCATTTTATACGGCCGGGTTCGACGATGCAGCGCCGCTACAAATGGCAGAAACGTGGGCTGTCCGTTCCTCTCTCTCCTCCGTGTGCTTCACGTGCAGCCTATTACTCAACGTCGCCGGCGTAATTAGCATAATAATATCTGTAACTCGCGGTTGCAGTGGTAACTAATTACCGGCATATTAATCAAGGCATTCGGCTCTGGAGCCCGGCCAATCTCGACTATCCGAGATGTCAATCCAATTTATCTGCGCGGCATTAGAACGTCAACCGGCCGCGAGCGACACGCTCGGCCATTGGCCCTCGGCCCCGTGAAAGATTACGAAAAATGAATGCTTCGCGACGTGTCGCTAATGCGTTCCGACGTACGATAAAAAGCGTGCCACTTAATACCAGATATCTGCGCGGGGCCGAGGAAACCGTAAGAATTTCGTTAGGCGACACGACGTCATCTGTACTCTGAAAACGCTTATTTCATAATCGGCGCGAGAGAGAACTGTAAAGCTGTCACGGGGGCAGACGTCGGACGGTATATTTATGAACATTGCTCGTGACGGACGCACGGTTTCGCGAGGCAGTAAACCGAAGTAGACGCGGGCCTATAACGATTGAGATGAAATTCGCTTTCATTCAACGCCGTATGCAGGGAAGCTGATATATCCGGCCTAAATTAGCGCGATGCCTGAGATTTCTTCGGCATCTTGAATTCCATGCGTTCACTCTATATCGTTATATTTGGCACTGTTGACTCGTTAGCGGTTAGCACAATGTTTTCAGCTGCTGTCAGCCTACTGTGCCCGCCGTATCTTCGTGAGTAGTGCGTACATAAGGCATATATTTTTAGACGACTATTTGAAACCCGCAGTAATGGTGGCAATTACGCTTTCCGTTACTCTACAGTCGTCGTCCCATTAAGCATATAACGTTTTTGCATTTGTACGTGTCAGAGTTAGGCTCGAGTTCCGCTAGATCGGGTTCTCGGCTTTCGCGAGAATGTCTGTGGTCGAAATGTTCTCCTGGCTGATATAATGGGATATCTCGAGTGGGGCAAATTCCAGTTTCTTCACCTAGTCCTAGCGTATAACTCCATTAGCACTAAATCTACCGAGGGACCAAAATGAGTTTTTTCATCCATTTCCTTAAACGTTTGCCCAGGCTAAAATCCAGAAAATAAGATTATTTAAAATAAGCCACCATCCTAAGAAGATGGTGACAACGAAGTCCCGTGACGATAAATGTCGAACAACGTTAGAAACCCTTTTGACCGTGCGTCTCAATTCGTTTTCCACCCATACACCTCCATTCGCTCGACAATACCCCCAACGACGCCGAACATCGACCTAACTTTCCTCTACGGCGATAAGCCGCATTTTTTCGCCGACTTTACGCTGTCCACTCTCGAGCATCGCAATTCCTGCCGACACACCTCGTGACCTTTGCTGCGCGATTCGCATCGGGGCTCGCGACTTGATTGACAGGTACAAGAAGTGTATGAGCGGACGAGGGAAGGAGGAAAGACGAGAGTGAGAGGGAACGGGGGTGGAATGAGGCGAGGCACGAGGGAGGGAATTGTTTTGGCAACGCTGCAGTACCTAATTCTGGTGATACCTCCTTGGTTAGCAGATGGCGAGAGGAAGAGAACGGAGGAGGCGGACGCGAGCGAATTTCGGCGAACGCGGAGCGGCCGAATGCGCTCGCGATACAACGGAGACTGACGTTGATATATCGCCCGCCGGCAGACTTTTAATACTCGCTTGAATTACACGGTCGCCCCGCGAACGAACACGCCCAATACAAATAGCGGCCAGAATTCGGCGCTATTTGTATCGAGTCACGGCTGAGGATCGCGCGCGGTGCCTGAGGAATCTATCGGTTGTCGTGTTCCAAGTTCCGACGGCGGCGGCGGCGTCGACTCGTCCGGCGAGGTTACACGAATAATGGCTACGGGGAAGCGCTTATCGAACGAGTTTCGAAACGAAGAGGAGCGTCGTTATTAGACTTCTTGCGCTCCGCGGATCGATTCGTCATTATTTCGACGCATAGCGCATAGCACACATCCGGCATCCGGCTGCGTAAGATATGTTTTTCGAAGAAATAAATACGCCGGCAGCAGCTTCTTTCCGCCGTTTTCCCCTCCAACCACCAGCGAAATCACCGACTCTCCAGCTGGTTCTGATTAATACCTGCGGTGCCCATAAGCGGGATAATAGGAACTGAATTTCAGTGTCGGGCTAATTTTCGTGTCAGCTTTTACATAGATCTTCGTCGGCGCGTTTCTTTCCGCTGGATGAACTCGGTGCAATTTTGAATCGACACGATAGACGAGAGCCGGAGCCGTCGATCTGCGGTCTCTCTTTATCGCGCTGCCACTCAGCGAGACTTCCTCCAGCGTTCGTTCTTATGTGCCCCGTACTAGTAGTTCGCAATTAGCCTTACAAGCTGCCTCGACCACGGCAGCCAACTATCGTGCGAACGATAATAAGATAATAAACCGTCGATCGTGCCAATCGCCATACTTCCGAAGCCCTTTCGATCCCTCTCTCCCTCTCGCTCCCGATAGATCTATCCTGCAACGGTGCACCGGCTGCAACGTTCGGATGGCGAGAGACGTAAACGAGCCGACAAATCATTTTTTTGCAACGACGCCGACGGAGTGGTCTCGCTGACGGACATTTCGCAAGTCGTGCGTTCTGATTGAGACCAGAAGGCACCTAGACGTTGGTAGCGCCATCCTTTTTTGCCGCCCGTGCGCCCCGTCTCGGGGGCCCTGTGTCGATGTAAACTGTCAAGAGGGGCGGTTCTTACCGACCTGAGCAGGGATCTCTTCAAACAAATCACATGTTCGTTAGTCGCGTTTCATTAAATCGCATCGTGCTCGCTGTCGATGTCGTTGCCTAAGTTCTGTTATTTTTCATTCGACTTACGTGCGGCCGTCCTAGCCGAACGTTTTAGAGATTGATTGTGCAACGTGTTGCTTTCGAGACGTTCGATATTCCCGCTTGTCGCACGGATTTAACGGGGACTCGTGTAAGGGCCTGTCAGCGATACGCGACGTCGTCGTATTAATGACGCATTGTTGCGTCTGACCGAAGCGCTTCCCTTCGAAGTAGAATGTCGAAGGTCGGCGAAGTAGGAGCGGGCGAACATAAAATTTCCCCTGATTACACGGCGTGCTGCAGCGAGTGGTGCCAACGAATGGTCTCCACTAGAACTCCAACGTGATTTAGAACTCTGCCCGGCCCTCGGGTTTTTCCCTTGTCTAACAAGCAATTAAGAAATGGTGCTATCCGGATATATCGCTTAATGATAAATTTTCAGTTGGTGGCTCTTTAGGCGGGCGCATACTCCTCTTTAATGGGTGTCATAAATTTCAACTATTCCCCGATGCCTCCGCCACGGCGCAGTACTTCCACCCTGAAAGTGTGTACCCACCACTCCGCCTCCTCCGCATCGTGTGAAAGCGCTTAAATTGTTGACTATCTCGGCCGGCATGAACCGCAAACCGTATATTTTAGCCGCGGCATTCTTTTGTAATAATTCTTATCGTAAATCGTTATTCCAATAACCTCTAACGATAAATGCACTTTACGGCGTGTCTCGTTACGCTTCGCGCCCGTTTCTTTAATTTTTTTTATTTATTTCTTTTCTTGCGCCTCCCCCTGTTCGCTTCATGCCGCACTCGCATTTGCTGCCGGGGATAAGACGGTCGAAAAGCCATGTCAAACGTCAATGAGCCATCGTCAAAGAACCGAGACCGCGTCAGAGGATTTAATGGTGTGTACGAATCTGTAAATACACTGTCCGTCAGCCTGAGAAACCGTGTGGTAGGATCTGCAACCGTGACAGCTGATCTAGACGAGGCCCGAGATATTGATCCGCGCGCTCTTCGATCTCGCGGCAAATTGCAAAATAAAGAGAGATAGCAGAAGTGTGTCGTAAATGGAAATTCACTACGTTCCTCGAGGCAACAAATTTTCTATGATATCTCACGTCACCTTTTCTGCTTATATGCTTTTGCATAATGCTTGTCGACACGGTTGCACGGGTAATAGGTATCGAATAACGCGTATGGCACGTCCAATTTTTCCGTTATTTTAATAATTGATAGCTAAGTACGGGGCCACGAGAGTTCGCTCGTCGAATTGATGCTTTGACGACCGTCAGACCCAACTCCTCGTTCGCCGCGATGTCAAGTGTGAACAAAGTTGCCTCAACCATCGCGAAACTTTCACGATATCATCTTCGTCGGCAGTTAAATTATGCAGCTTTCCACTTTAAACGCTAACCTCGACCGCAGTGTATTTACGTAATGTGTGATTTCATTACTGATAATTCTATCCACGATCGTCCGAAATGAAACGAATTGTCGACGCGTACGGTTCGGGAACTGTTGCAGTTTGTTTGATCGTCTCCGGCGCCGAAACTGTGCAGAATTGTCGTGCTCGAAGCAACAGAAGATTTCCTGCGGCGTTTACACGCTGGCAGTGCAAGCTGCGAAGAATCTCGTTTACGTGATAGATGGTGGATATACATACATCCAGCGCGTTGAAACAGCTTCGCGAACGCACTTCCTTGTTATGTTCGTCGCTATGCGCCGTCCTCATTATCAACTTTGTTTTCTTCCTTGCTTTCGCAAAACCGCGATAGTGTAGCATAACTACAAAAACATTGCCACGCGTTTATTGCGCCAGCTGAAAAGGCTGGAGAAGATTTTCGTATTCGTCTTCTTTCTCAACTCCTTATATTTTTGACTTCGTACGTCTTAGGCAGCATCCTTCACTCGAACCTTTACGTCGCATACCTACGGTCGCTTTAATTATTCATTATTTCTCCGCTGGGACAAAGGCCTCGGCGAACAGACGGCTACGCCCACGAGGATCTCGAATTAGGCAACGATTGTGAGCGATGGGAAGGTGACTCGTAATACTTTACATCCTCTCGAGCCGAGTCCATGCCACTTGTGTTTCTTCAGCCCGGCGTGTTATTGTTCATCTTGACCGCGGAAAGTTGGGTGTCGGTGAACAGCGCGGGGACGTCTGATATTGTCGACGCTGCAGTTTTCAAATGTCACGCGGCCGGCGTCGACGGTTCTCTTTCGTAAAACTCTTGAAGCGCGCGAGGCAACACCGGCGACGAGACTTTTCCGAGAATTTTGGCACGATTCGCGCGTTCTGCTTAAACGCCTTTCGGCCGGGCCGTCACAGTAATATGGCAGATTAGTCACGGCCTAATGATGAAAATAAGTAACGACGCTCTCTCGCACGGTAGTGCGATTTGGACGCGCCACGGACGCACTAAACGATAATCGTCGCCATAAAATATTGAGATTCTTCACGCATTAATGCTATTCCTAGAGTCGTTCCTCGCGGCTGAAGGCAACAAGTAATAAGAGTCCTCACGGTCGAGAGACGTGTGTGGCTGCGCGTGCAGAAGGACAGCGGGAACCGCCCGCTGGGAAAACCAGAAGTCGTACACTTTTCTTCATAACCGTAAATTTCGCCGGGCCTCGTTAACGACTCGGAAAATTTCTGCCGGTCACGTGGCGAATGGCTTGTTCGCCTCACAATAATTGCAAGGCTCCATTAGTGCGCCACTTTCCTCCGTCCACGACTTCCGGGCATCGTTAAAGATTTGTTTTGTCACTTGCCCGCGACGTTTACGATCCATCCGAATCGTACTCGTTCACATTTTCCACTAGCAATCTCCGGCGGCACGCTGAAAACAGTTGTCGTCCCTCAAGCTATCGCAATCAGCGTCCGTGGCCTATCGATCGAAGTAAAAGTGACGCTTTCGTTCCGTCTCAATCTATCTCGAAACCCTAATCGTTCTACCCGTTGATATCATTATTACACCGAGAACTACCGTATTATCGTGATCCTTCTGTTCTCGTGAGAGAGTAGTCGGTCCTCGAGAAGAACGACATCATTGTCCTGTCGTTCCGACGGCCAACGACGAGCCGGAGTGCCGTGACGAAACCTTTCTTCTGCTCGGCATTCTTCAGGGTGTGTCCTCTGACCCGAAGTCCGCGGCACCTACGAGCCCGAGGACGGGGAGTCGTTGGCGTATAAATAGCTCGGCCGAAAATACCGTGAGCAGCCAGGCGTTCTCCGAGCGCACGCGGCGAGACAGGGTGCTCGTGGGGCTGCGGGCTGCGGGCTGCGGGCTGCGGCCTGCGGGCTGCGGCCTGCGGCCTGCACTTCGCCAGGAGGACGGATAAAAGAACGATGCAGGGGGGCAGGGACGCGAGACAATGCGCGACGCAGGCAATTATATGCGACGAATGCGTGTCGTTGTGACATTGCGACGGCGACGAGACGAAGAAGAGGACGACTCGGACGTAGACGACGAAGAAGACCGTGACGATTCTTGTCCTCCTCGTCAAAGAGAGGGAGGACGACGTGCGTGGCGACGCCGACGGGACGAGAGGAGCGACACGTTCGAAAGAAACGAGCAGGACCAAAGGGACCGCGACCGAAAGACACCGACTTGGCGCCAGCAGTATCGCGCGGCCGACTCTCGCGCCTCATTGTCGGACGACAATTCTGATGGTGCTTTGAGCCTGCTGCGTGCTTTTTCTTTGCCCGACGCGCCTGATCTCTCTTTGCCCGCGAACAACCGCCTTCCTCTAGCCTCCGCTACTCCGATCGCGACTCAATCACGGTCGCATGCGCCGCGCTCAATTTTCGCCACGCGACTCCACACCGAAATAACTGAATAGTTTATGTCTATGCTTTCCTCGATAGCCTCGCGCGCCAGCTCGTACGGTCGACTGTTATTAATCGAGAGAGCTAATAAATACAGGTCGCCGCGAGAAAGGAAGGAAGAAAGTGGAATGGCGAAGAATATATGTACCTTGCCGAATACGGACATTGCGTGTCGGTTGAAATGTCAATTTAAATTGAAGTAGACAACGTTTGCCGCAGATTGCTACAAATCATTAGCGATTGCGCAAGACCCGAGAGCGCGGATTATTGAGCGCGCCGTCATTATCGTTTTTATCGATCGCATTGCTCGGGTCTAAAGACCAGATACGATTGCCCGCGACTGTTAAACGCAGCATTACTCCGGAGGAAAATGTAGCGGACTCTGCGCCACCCGCCCTTCCGGCGCATTTACGCAGAAACCGATTGTTGAAGACTGTCTTCACGTCTCGATTCGTCCGCGAACCGTGAAATCTTCCGTGTTGCGATCTGCGCTCTCAAGGTCGCTCGATTTCGAGACACACACACTTCCACGCGAACGGCCTTCTCGGGGTCTTCTTCTTCTTCTTCGCACATCACCGGCATAAATAGTGCCCAGGGCTGTACATGTGGAGCAATGATGACCAAGCACCTCGGGGAACTGTGCATCGGTTATGACGGCGAATCACGCAAACCTCCAGGCTACGGCTTACTTTTCAAATTACCCCAGGTATCTTGGCGTAATCAATGTGATACTGCAGGTGCTGGTGGCCATCGGTGCTTGGATATTGAAAATCATCGTGAGACTTCGGACGTCGCGTTCGGTGGTCCTCGTTTCTACCAATTCACTGTCTCCGCCAGCCGTATTCTCTTGCTTTCCATATCGAAGAGAACAAATGTTCGTTGCTATTTTATTCCTCTTGACTATTGATTCATCGCTCCCAATGCAGATAAATGCTTCAGCAGCCCGCTATCGTATCGTCTATCCGGCTATAGAGAGCTGCTAGCATAATATTTTAAGTAAAAACAAAGGCGCATTAGTCTCTGCGTGCGTCGAAAATCCGTAACAACGAGCGCGTTAGACATCTGTGCATCATTGATGCGCCCGGTTGTAAGGTCATCCTAAAACTGGCATGAAGCATCGTCGGCTGCCCTCCTCGCTACGAATGGCAAAATTAGCTCGACTCCAATTAGTGGCCGCGGCTCACGTTTCCTTTCCCTTAACACCTTTCTTCATTTTCCAAGTGCTGTGCTTATTATGCCGGCTGGTGCCGCGCGGTTGTTTGGTCTGAGTCGATTAACAAAACTCTCGCGGCTGTCACCGCCGGCTTCCTGCGAGGTTCTACGGCTGTGAAGGGCGACCGTGGAGAAGCGTACACGTGTCGCTTGTTTGTGGTATCGTCAGCTTACATGTGCTTTCAATTTGTCGTTGCCGAAATATGCCACCGTCGCTCTCCGCGCAGCGTGTATCCACCAAACTTTTCGCAGTCCTGCACGAATTACCATGCAAACTAGCATTTGATAATTGTATAATTTTAGCATTTTTTACAATGCCTATAGTCCAATTCGTTTGTCTGATTGGTAATATAAAATGTCGGTTTTCCGTCTCGTTCAATTCCGATCGTGAATAATCTTTCGAAGCGTGCTCTACAGTATTTGATTTTTGTATTGTGGGTGTGACTGATTCCGAATAAACGCGACGACAGCTGTTACGAAAGACTTTTGTACACCCTGTCATCCGCACTGGCACGTCGACAGTAATGCCGGCGACACTGTCAAACTAATGCGAAACCGACTTTCCCATTCCATTATCTCCTCGCGAAAGTAATGTTCGAGATTCTTCATCAATGTAATTAAGAGCCGAGAACGCGTCTTTTTCCACCATTTGCCAAACACCAATATCCTCAATCACGCGAACAGTATTTTAATCGTTTGACTGCATTTGGACGCAAGAAAATAGGTACTGAACCATCTATAACGAATGTTTCACATGCGAGTAAGGAGTTAAAATCGTAATAGTCCCCTTGGTATATACTCAAATAACCGGGCAAGAAGTTGGGACGGGAAGAGGAGCTCCTTTTATTTGGGTCAGACGAAAGGAAGCCAACGAGGAAACGCTGCGAATTAGAGGCTGAGCAAGAAGAGGAGAGTGAGGCAAACAAATGCGTGCATTTAATTCGCATTAGGCACGCTGGTCAGGCGTGTCCGAGCGGGAAGGAAGGCGCTGACCTGCCCGCCGGGGACACCTCTTCGTCATACGTGATCCTTTGTACACTCCGTTCCTCCACACACACACACCCACACACACACATACGTACTTATTAATTTCTTAATTAATAATGACCATGACTCTCCCGCCTCTTTCCATCCCACTTCGTGACTTCAGTCTTGCAGTCGTGAACTTTCCACTCGATCATTGTGGACCACCAGGATGTACCTTCTTCAGAAGACAATCACTCTCCGCAGTATTGAAGCAAAACGGCCCCACCGTAGACGGCGGAAGTAATAGAAATTACGAAGACGATTGAAGAGGAGCAGAGGAACGATGGATTATTGCCGTGATGGGGGAACGCGTTTGTTATTACGGCATTATCGTAATGGAAGCTGGCTGTTACGTTGAGTTCAAGTTAATGTCGGGCTAAATCGGCTGATTACAGTGGCCGCGTGTGTTGATGAATGCGATACCGAGTCGCGTATTAACTTGCCTCCCCGACGTTAATGCGTGAACATATTAATTCAACATTTCTTTTCCGCATCGACCGTTATGAAGACATGTCTCGCGACGCGAGAGAAGATGCGACGAAAGGAGAAAAGTGTAAGCGCGTAGCTCGTGCCGAAAGGAGTGACGAAATGAGAGCAGCCCCGGGAACATTCCCGAGGTTGCATAAACATCAGAATCGTTTGAAAGTTGCTGCGCAGTACGCAATGTCAACCGGCGAGTCCAGCGGCGCGCATAGCCATTTCCACGATTCGTCTCATTGTCGACTAAATTACGGTCAATTTACGGGAATTTTTGTGCTGTCCGTCGTAAATGAGGACAAATCAGGCAGGCCAACAGGCGGCTGTTGACCCCGTCCCAATAGCGGCATGCTTGGCAGTCGACCAGCTTTAGAACGCAGGACGAGCGCTTCAAAAATTCCGCTCGCGTCCCCGATTGAAAATATACAAAAGGACACTTCGTCCGGCTCTGCGATGCATCGCGATGTCCGATCAATATGAATACACGATAATAGCCTCGTACGCCTCTTCTCAGGGATGTAACGCAAGCCTGACAATGGCGCATAATATATGATCGCGTTATTACGCATTCGTGAAACTACCTGCCGAACGAATTTGAATCACAAAATGACACAAATTTCGACAAACTCGTACGTTTTCCGCTTTAGCACATTGCCTGTCGCCTGGAATTTTAATTGTTTCTATCTACAGCAAAAGTTCAAGTTCAGGTTTTATCATTCGCGAAAGGACGGTCCCCGTTCATTTTAGCTGTACACGTAGATAGGTGCGCGAGACACTAGTCATCCAACTTGGACAATTAGATTTGACAGAACGCGCGAAATGACTCGTGTCGAAGCGCGCCAAAAAGTCGTCTCGTAATAAGCTGCCTCGTAATTTCCCCTCAATTAGCCGCCAGGGACGAGTTACGACAAAGGTTGCCCGCGCTTCCACCCTCGACACTGGCCGTATTCATTTTCTTCCTACGAATGCCACCGGACGGTGCCTAACTGGCCGACGATAAATCGAATATATAATGCTTTTCCGTAAATCCCTCTGCGATCTCTTTCCTTCCACGGTGAGTCTTCTTCTGCCATTCCATCTCTGACTCTTCTTGTTGGTTCCGTCTGCCCGTCTAGTTCTGTCCTCGTGTCGCTATTTATCCCTTTGTTCTCCTCTTTCTTCGTACGCGCTTGCATGCCTTCTCCCGTCAAAATGAGCGGACCGTTTAAAGCGAGGAAGAGAGCACGCCGCGGGTGACGTTGATGAAGATGACGATGACAGGACGAATAATGCCGTCATCGCGCTATGTCGCACTAATTTAGAATAGCGGCCCCGTTCGGGAAAGTAAAGAGAACGGTATGTAATATCAGCCTATAAATCACGCTTTAACTGGACTTCACGAAAGGCTCGCTCTGAGAGTGCAAACACACAGATACGGCATTAATCATGCACACGATCAGTCCGTTACAGCTTCCAATAAAACGTCATGTGTGGGTCTGGAATAGTGGATCCGAATAGAAACGTTCACGTTGCGCGCTTGCAATTCGTATTGTGGCCTGCAAATTCCTTACGGACACTTTCTTAAATTGCACATTGGCAATTGCACCCGTACGACGCTCAAGGCATACCTTTTAGTTTCACAACTGGCCGCCTATGTCGTTGAACAAAAGTGGCACGGAAAACTTGACATTTCGGAGTACGAAGGTAGATATTTGAAACGAATTCTTTCGTCGTTCGTCTTCAACATTTTGTTTGCATCCTGCGACAATGGAAACAATGCCTTCGGTTCGTTCAACTTAAATGCAACATGTCCACTTGCTTGTTCATTCTGACAAAATGTATTTTGTCCGCTTTTTCCCTGCTATCTCGGTCACACATGAACGTGTAGTGTTGCATAAATATACAGTATCCCAGGAGCGGCTTTTTGGCAACGCGCCACCTGCGATCGGCGACAGTCCCTGGCAAAGAGAATCCCAATGGTTTCGTGAGCTAGAGACTACAAAGTAGATAAAGGGCAGCTTTTGAGGCACGTATGCGTGTCCAGCGACGAGATTCTCCTAATGGAAAACAGATGCTGTTTTAAAGGCACGATAGAAATCCTCGATGCCTTAGCGTCTGTCGATCGTATCGGAAGTGGAGTTGAGGTAAGGCAAGATGTTTCGAAATAGAGCTTGAGCTATATTCTAATAGGCAGTAAGTAAGTCACATCATAAATGAATATCTAACACCGATAGGGCAGTCGTCGGTTTCCGGTAATTGAGTCGGTAATGCGAGATGCTAGGAGACGTTCAGTGGGCAAGATACGACATAATGAAGAGAGAACACGTAGCGAAGCGACACTTCCTACCCCTCGTGTCGAGTTGGAGCAGTCTTGCGGCGAGCACCGGACGTCAAAATGCGCCCGAACATGCAGGAAGCACCGTTTTCGAAAATAGGAACACGAGTGGAAGATACATCGGCTCTCCACGCATCCGAATAATGCTAAAATAAGATCTACGAGTGAAATATCTGCGAAACATTTCTCCCCGTTCGCAAGCGTATTCGTTAACAGGCCGGCAAGACAATGAGTGTGCCATTCGTTGACGTTTCGGAAGCTCTCTTTCGCGAGAGTATCGGCAACTTTCGGTCGTCGGGATTTCTGGCGGGAATGAAAGGCGGCCAGCAGTAAAGTACGGCGTGTTAACGTCAGGTTTACGTTATACGGGCCTTTCGACACGTGAAATGAGAGAGCCCAGGAAGAGGCTCTGACGACCTCGTAACTCTATCAAGAGCGGCGACTTGGCAAGCGTTCACAGGGTTACTTTGGTACCCGCGCGATATATAGGTACTTCGTGCCGGTGGGCGGACCCCGTTCCCTCTTTCACCCTCTTCATCCCCTTCACTCTAGAAAGCATCTCTACCTCCCTTTCCACCCTCCGCCTCTCCTTCCGCCTTCTGTTCCTCCACCTCCGTCCGCCCTACCTCTCCATACACTCCTCTTCTTCCCTCTTTGCGGATACTTGAGACGGCGGGCGCGTCAACCTGCGTGATATCCAGAAATTCTCGTGCGGTTGAGCAACTTCATAAAAGTTTCGTGCGGTTATCGCGATAACCGGCCGAATAAAGTAACTCGATAATCGCCACGTCTTTCGCAGGAAGTTCCCCGACGAAAGTCTTACGGCGATCGGCCGGGGTTGATATCTGTGAAATAGGTGGAAGACGTCCCTCACCGCCCCTCACCCCCCGCGAGAGGACACTTTTCTGATGCGTCTAGACGTCACGGCTGCAGATTTGAATTTCTTCGAATAAGCGCCACCGATATCATCTCGTGCCTCTATGATGTATCGTGGGCCACCCGTTCTGCGACTGCCGCGTCGGCGTCGACGTCGACGTCGTCCGCCGTTGCTGCTCGTTCTTGTAGCCAAAACAGATCACGGCGCGGATAAAGAGTGTCAAAAGAGGCAGGAGAAAAAACTGTCAGCTCCCGGAGAGGGCAGCGTCGCAACGGAACGCATCTTCGTCTTATTGCTAATGCCCCGTGAAACGCGCGGCGTGCCACTGCCGCGCGAATTAAAGAGTGAAATATGTTAATGGAGTTCCCTCGAAGAGGAGCGGGGCCGCCAGTAGCACCGGATGGTATCTTGATTAAGGTGTCTGGCGGACGTTAGTCATTCCGGCCACCGGCGGGTAGGACCGCGAAAATCTAATTTTCGCTACTTCAAACTGAAAAACGCCCGTTGTCGCAGGGCCCCGTGCCTGTTTTCGTCACCCTCCCGCTTCGGTATCCGCTTCGCTCAATCTTTCACGCCTCGACGGAAACGCGTGCCCTTCGTACACGCTGTCCTCCGTGCGGCAAAAATGTGAACATTTATTGTCTCCTCGCATTTGCCTGGCGATGGGTGAAAGTTTCGTCTGTTTGCGGTGCGCATTTTTTTCACGAGCCAGTGCGCCAAGTATGAGCGTATGTACGATAAGATTGTGAGTGACCGGAAATGTAGATAATTGCGCGGTAGAACTTTTTAGATAGATACTATAGTTCGTGAAAGGTTGATGATCAAACGATAACGAGGATGAAAGGAATTATCAGGTATTAAAGATTTAACCTGACGCTTTTCCATATGCCGCCGCCGCCGCCACCACCGCATCCAATTATTTTATATTTCACGTTGCGAGCCTAATGAAATTTTTATTCCGTCGCAAATGACTGATCATTTTTCTGCCGCACGGGTCCCCTTATCGTCGTCGCCGCAAGTATTCCATTGCGTTTAAGATAATTCTCACTGCGCGGCAGCCAGCGCTAATTGGAAACTCGTCGGCTGCCGACCGTTAATTGTGCATGCGTCGGCCGTTTAAAATGATGAGGGTCGTGAAAACAATTTTGACGTCCAATAAGACGTCCCACCACCGTCCGCAATATTCGTCTCCTATACGCGACTCTTCTACGCTGAGCATGATAAAAACAACTCTCATTTCCCTCAGCCGACCGACCTATCGTTTGCTGGGCAATCTTCGATCAATGATTTTCATATCACAGATGTACGACGCCCGATCGATTTACAAAACGCCAGGTCGTTCGATGTACTTCGTACAGCTACGGACAGTTTCGAAGTCAAAGGGCGGTATATTTTAGCCATTTTAGTCGATGATCCTGCAGATAAGAGTGCGTGGAATCCGAGTTGCCACAAGCTTACGACTTCTCTGTTACGTTCGAAAGTTTCCTCGACGCCGAGTTCAAGGGTCGTTGTCATACCGTTGTTACGATTGGAGACTTTAATATTATTCGCGTCGTATTCCGCGCATAATTGAAAATATGCGGCAAGCAGAGTCCGGCAAGAGGAGCGAGAAAGAGAAAGATAGCGCAGATCGGCGGATAGATAAGGAAGAGAACGGGAGGGTGGGTTATACGACAAAGATATCGCCGCGATAACGGATTTTTTTCGCGTAAAAATAGTGCCCTCGCGTAGAAAGTACCTATACGTTCGCAACTTTATAAGAAACTCATGCCCGGCAACATCGACCCGCCGCGAATTCCTTTCGGGTCGAAAAGACTATCCTCCTGGCGCGAGAGAGTTAAAGACCGCCATACGTTCGCCTTTTATTGATCGTTAAATCCGCGGCGATGGTGGCGCGGCAACGTGATCGAGGGATCGGCAATAATTTGTCAATGCACCGATGAAAGAACTCGAGAATTTCCTAGTTTAAAGATCTTTGGTACAGATAACGACGCGCCGCGGAAAATATTCTATCTTCACCCCTCCCTCGCGTCCGTCGTAGGAATGCCAGAAATTCGAAAGAGAGAGAAAGAGGGACGGGAAAAGGGTGGTCGTAAAAGCCACTCGCGCACCGAAATAAAAGTCCAACCCCGTTTATGAGGATCCTGCTAGTATCTGATTCCTCGCTCGTCTCTTCCGGCTGCCGATCGAGCATATCGTTCAAGCGCTTGATGGCGCAGCCACGAGCTATAAAACAGTTCGTTCTTCGGGGGTACTGTAAAATAAATTGCACAGGAAATATTCGTCCCGCTTTGATGCACGAATTTTGGTTCTTAGACGGTGCCAAGCGTGTTCTCGCCGGCATCTTAATGCATCACGAACTTTGCGAGCGCAGCCCTAAGCTCTGATTCTCTGCTCGAGAATGCAAGATGAATGAATAATCGTGTCTGATGTCCGCGTGAGATATGGATCCTATCCCGAGAGTCACGGTGCCCCTTTGGCAAACTGCACCGTCGCCATTTTTTTTGCTCAACCGTATATGTACTCTCGGATTAATGGCAATAGGAGAAAAAAAAATGATGTGAATGTGCATAGACGTAGAAAATATAAATCTCGAAGACACGACTTTGGAGAGTCATAAGGTAGGAGGTAATACAATAACTGGTCGGATAATTACTCTATCTTGAACGCAGAGCGTGGTTGGCAGACAAATGCATTCGCGTTTTAAGCCGACAACTTTGATACTAACGCGGACGTCGCATTACCAGACAAAGGGATCTCGAAGTGATGGATCGTCGGGAACAGAAAAGGATTTTAGGGTTGCGGTAATCTAGCGATTCTTCCCGCGACAATTAACAAGAACTAAAGTGTATGCTTTATCGCAACGACGTCGGATATGAGGAAAGTTTCGTTGAAACTTTAAACGCGTGCAACTTTGAAGCTTTGTCGGTATTCAGCATCCGTCGGAGGGCGGGAGGAGGGGCGAACGGATTTTCGGATTATAAGTTCCGAATCCACTGGCTGTTAATTCAAGACCTTAATTAATATCTCCGTAACAAAACCGCGGACAAACTAATCACTCCGCTGGCATATTACCCTTCTAAGTCCCTACTTATGGCTTCGCCAGAAAAATCACTGTACTCGCTCGGTTGACGCTGTTTTCAATTTTGTTTCAGGTACTTATAAGATATTTAGTCCAGCTATTAGTATTTTCGTAACCACCTATACGCGCTATTGCGGATCGACGTTGTCGAACGGTAGATCGACTTAACTTGCGCGACAGGTTAGCGAGGACTGAGAAGTCGATTAACAATGAAATTGCTAATTTATTCTCACGACACGTTTCGCGCGCGTCGTCCACGACGCGTCCCCAAAAGGCAATGGTAGCAATCGGCCGGATCGGATCGTCTAATGGAAGGTGGGCACCGGGGCTTAAGGCGCGAAAACGTCGCGCCGTCGTTAATATTAATTTGTCGTAGTGCACTCCGGGACCCCGTCGGATTTACATTTTGCCCTGGTATCAGGAAATCGTTGTCGGGGCACGCAGAAATAATCGTCACGTAGCGCCGTCGACAGCGGCCAAGATACACGTCTGCTATTATGTGTCTAGAGTGAGGCACTGCCTATAGTCAGTGGGCAACAGGTAAGCGTGCCGGAAGTCAGAAGTCTCGATACTGAATCCCGATTGCCGACGCCACGGCGCACGTTCGCCTTTGAATCTTTAATGCCCGACGTGTAATCGACTCTTTAATCGATCGTTTGATTGTCCCATGCGTAGCCGTGTTAACGTTAACGTTGCGCGACGATAGAGTCGGCCGAGATGTCGTGGGCGTCGATTTATTAGGACCGGGACGACGCTCTCTATGCGGCCGACGAGCTCATTCGAAACGAACGTGTGCTGGTGGCCAGCCTGGCGTACCGCGAAATTGAAGTGGCGCAATACTTCGTTAAACGTTGATGTCGCTGCCGAACCGAAATGCGCTACATTATATTCGCCGGCTGTTATTACGCTTTAATACAAAGCCACCGCGGGTAGATAACTTTTACGCGACGCGCGACTCCGCGTTTTCTGGCCGTACCTGGGCGCAACTATCATTAACCGGCGGCGGTAATAGCTACATTTGACATGAGTTACCTTTGCACGGGGAACGCACATACGTTTCTGCCGTTGCGCAGAAGTAATAATAACATTCGCAAACGGCACTTGGCCGCTGGAGCAACAAATTTGCCGCTGCCCGGAGTGACTGTAACTGGCTGCGAGCGCTGTTTTCCCTCTGCAATTTAATCGTCAACTCTGTGCGCGACTACTCCGCTCATTTTTTGCCGCGCAGCTCGCGATTACGCGGAATGTCAATGAAAGGAGTGACGGTAATAATTTGTGGCATACTAACGAGGAGCGATATAAGAAGCGAGCGATCGATCGCGAGTGAATCATTAAACTGCGATCGATATCGAGATTTCCTCGTTAGCACCGATCAACCATCTCCGGTAGCGATATTCCTAAGCATCGTCTCGCACATACTTGCCATCATCGTTCGACGCGATAATAAACAAGGCTAACAGAAGATTCTCTCGCCATTCAGTGCACCTGTACCTTGCAATAATACCGGCGCTCGGACCATAAAGTAACGAAACGATTCGATTCTCAATACCCGGCGTTCAATCTACCTCGCCGTATCGGAAATAATCAATCTAAGCCGCGAACGTGTATGAAAACGTGTGTCGTCAGTAGCTGGCACCCGCAATAATGTATTTGTTATCGAGCAGGATGAATTCGATGAATGGCAGAAAGTGCGCTGAAATCTTCGGACTGTCGCGATTTGAGTGGGGAGCGCGCGCGCGCGCGAGGATCGGGTAAACGTTTTGAAGCACGCGCGCGTAGCGTACTAGACGCGTAATTAGTATTTTGCAAGTTATCCCGGCCCGGGGTCCGTGGCCGTGAGAGAGCGCGGTGTGGACAGGCCATAACTCGAGGCGTTAACGAGGCGGTCCCGCGGCAGTTTCCGCGGCTATTTGCATCGTGTCCTTCTTACGCCCGCTTTCCGACTGTCTTTTTCGAACGGCTGCTCCTCTGTGTTCCTCCGCTCCTCGACTCGCGGGACTCATTGAACGTCCGCGCGAGCTGCCTTTATGACGCATCGGATGCTCCTAACGAAGTGAGACTGGCCGCTTTTAATTAATAGGCCGCTCCGGCGTTGATCGAATGCCTCAGCGCCGGTTGCGCTGTTTATCGAACAAACGAGCTTATTCAGTAGCGTCCAAGATGCACTACCACTACCGCTGTCCCTACTAATACTCCGCGCCGCGATCACTGCTACCGATACGAGCGACGTCCGTCCTCTCCCCCCCACCCCCTTCGAGTTAATGCGCTCTATTATATCTATTACGTAGCGTTCGCGCGCGTAATTAATAGAAACAAAAAAAGTATGTGTGTGCCCCGTGGTTACTGTTTAATGGCCGCGCGGTCGTTACGTTCGTAACATATTAGTTTGCAAATGACGGCGCGTCGGAGGTGTATAATAGCGTCCGGGCAGCGGAGGTAATTGAGAAGTTGAAAATAAAGGCGAAGCGGTGCAATAAATTGAACTGTCGCCGCTTCTTGCCCCGCGAGCGAGCGTAGTTTGCCGGCAGGCATCGAACGGGCGTGGCACGAAATCATTCGAAAGCGATCGAAACGACTGGAATAATGTGTAACGTCCGTATTAAGTGCCGCGACGCTCGTACGTTCGACTTCGAAAACATCGGAAAGTGAGCATTTCGGGAATTTAACGTATCCCTCGCCTTCGGACCGTGAGTCGTATCTCGTTAATTAAGTTAATCACATTGTGCCAACATTTGCATAACATATACAGTCGAGTATCGGCTCGTAGATCGATCGCTCCTTATACTGCCTCTGTCTCTTAACGACTATTTACCTTTTTGATACTTCAGGTCAGCTTGACATACTGGTTCTTCTATCGAACTCGTTTAACGAACAAGAAAAAAGAAAAAAAAAAAGAAAAAAAAACCGACGTCAAACTATAATCACCACACAATAATACACATATATAGCGTATGGACACGCACATGTTAGATTACGCGGACGGAGAGTATCAATTAACGCATAAGTAGACAAGACCTTAATAGAGCATTACATTTTTTACGTCAGCATGATATTTTCACGGTGACAAGCACGCTTTTTACTTTTACGCGTGACCTCGTCTAACTTAATTTTCCTCTCTTTCTCTTAAGCCTCGCGTGGAAGTTCGACTCGCACGGCGAAGCGAATTTCGAGCGAGACAAGGGAAAGGAGAGAGAGCCTCTCTCTCTCTCTCTCTGTCTCCCTCACTCTCCATTTCTCTGGCGTGAAGGATTTCTGAAGAAAAACGGCCGCGCCGCACGTGAGGTGCGCGAGTCGCGATTGGAAACGCCTCTTCGGTTTCCGACTTTGATAGGATCGCCGATGCACACATGGTCGCCGATGTACGTACCTCCCGCGGACCGAGGCTAAGCCGAAGTCGGATACCGGGGGAAGATAAGGTATAAGGTACGTCGAAGCGCATATATCCGGCGATTCGCACCTCGCGTGTGGGAACGCGACTCGCGGCTTGGGCGTAGGTGTTCCTCGTAGTAAACCTATCGAAGGTAGGAGAACGAGCGAGCGAGGGAAAGGTCCTCTCGCCGTAACGGGGGGAGGGAGGGAGCGAGCGAGAGAGAAAGGAACAGGTTGAGGCGGGGGAAAAAAAAAAAGGCGTAATCACAGGTAGGTACAAGGTACACAGTACAACGGCGCCGAGGATTAATGATTCGCGCTCGCGTCGTCGTTACGAAGCGAGAGAAACGTTTGCCGATTTTTGCCGCGCTCGCCTCTCCCCTTTGCCCTTCCGTTGGCCAATAACGTAAGATTACATTCGAAGCCGGGCTAAAGAAGCGGCCGATAACGATCGCGAAGAGCCGGGCCGGGGAAGAAATCGGCGTGGGGAGGAAAGAGCCGTATGCAGGAATAGGGAAATTAGAAGGAGCGCGAGAGAAAGACGGTAGTCGAATGAGGGAAATTGCGTGTAATGGAGGAGACGGAGGCGGATGGAAGAAAGGCTGATTGTGAGTGAGCGGGGCTTTGACTCGCTTCGACTTCGACTCGCTCCGACTCGCTCGAGCGAATCGCATCGCGCTCGATAGGCCAGGTGACGTGTTACGACACCGCTATGTTTATCCGTCTTGCCGGTCGTGCGGCTTGTCGCGCATATATCCGCGATCCGATCGATCGATCTATCGATCGATAGCTCGACTCCACGGTAGAGCCGACGGAAGGTCGATAAAGGTGAGGTTCCACCGGCGCGGCGCACGAAGAGGTGCTTCGCGCGGGAAAGAAGATTCGGAATTTATCGCTCGCGTTGCCGCGGACGGCCGACGATCGCGATAAATGATGTCCGCTGAAAACGGACGAGTATTTCTTTCGCGCCAACACCGCTCTTGGTGCGGGGAGCTGATAAGGAGTGATCGCTATCGAAGCGTACGCGCTCGCTGTAATTATCGTCGTCGTCTTTCTCTCTCTCTATTTCTCTCTCTCTCCCCCTCTCCCCCTCTCGATTCCGATGACTTGTGCGGCTTCGTTGCGTCGATCTTGTTAGGCGGTACAAGAAGTAAATTTACCGTACACACTGATACGCTTCCCCTATTAACGAGTACTCCTACATTCTCCGCCCATGGCATAAGCTTCGCGCTCCTGCTTATTCCAGTTGTGCAAATCACACGAATATCGCTTCATCACTGCGCGTCGTACTTTTCTTTTCGGCGCGTCCACGGCGCACCCCTTTAAATTTCCGTCGGGGGGGACTGGAGAAAAAGGTCACCAACCTTCGATTAGTCCCAAACTCCTAAACTCGGGCTTAGGCTCGCCACCTGTTCCCGTTCTCATAGACTCGACAGGATGGGCGAGCGGTAAATCACATTTTTTTTCTCAAATTTCACGACTTCCTTCCCTAGCCAGAAAGGGTTCGACTTCTCCGGATGCTTCTCGTTTAACATTTCTGGCACGACGCACGAATTTCTTTTCTGAAAACTCCTTTATCTCTCGTATCGGCGACTTCTGTCTCGCGAAAGTGTGCCCTCAGGTGAAGAACCGCCGCATCGTTTGCTATAAAACCTTGCGCGAGATGAGATCTTCGGACGAGAGGAACTTGTTACGGGAAGGAAATGAAAGCCAAGGATGTATATCATCGCGGAAAACGTTTTCCACGAAACGGCGCGTGCATTTCCAACCTCGCTACATTTACAACGAGAAAGTATCCACTAAATACGCCCTGACCTAGCTCACGCGCAATTTCAACGGTCTCGGGCTTGGCAGGCAAAACGACAGATGAAATTAAAGATGTTCATCCTACCCAGACGCATTGTGCAAACGACTTGGCGGCCGAGAAGGTTAGTGATAAAAAAGCATCAAACCATTGCCAGATAATTAACGTCACGGAGCGGCAAAAAGAAAGCAACTGTCCCGAGTCCTTTTAGCGTGTAAAAACAAGTGCAGGCGCATAGTTAAGACAGATTTCCTTGGTGCATAACAGGTGCTAGGCGGTGGGACAGGATTCTTATTGCGGCTCGATCGATACTAATCAATGATCCGACGAGATGCAGCTGGTCCGCAACCGTAAACGTCAGTCGAAGGAGTTGTAAAATCACGGATTTATATCTTTCACCGGCCTCGGTAAGGAATCGGCATTTACACATCTCGCGTCTTCACAACTTCTTCCGCCGCGACCCGCCCGAGCCACCGCGCGGCTCTCTCTCTTTCTCTCTCTCTCTCTCTCTCGCTATTTATTTATTTCATTTCTACTCTTCAATCATCCCGTTTTTGTCGGCCAAGCACCATCCTCCCCGGGATCTACGAGATATATGCGTCGCGTCCGTCGAAAGTTAATGTGTCCTCTCATCAGTGACATCGACGATAATAATTTTCGTAAGAATTATCACTAACGAACCCGTCCCAGATCCAGCTGCCGTCGCGCGTTACCGGCGAGACGTATATTGGCAATAACAATGTTGATCACGTCGCGGATCTTTAATCTCGTTTATGGCTTGTAATATCGACTCTGCGAATTCCGCTATTGCTACCTGCTCTCGCAATCTCCTATCTCGGATCGGGCGAGCAGTCGAGAGCACACGGCTCGGGACATACGAAAAATATAAGTGTACAGAACTCATTGCCGTGTAGTCGGTATATACTGTGCGAACGATCGCAGGTTACGCTCAACTCTTTTCCTGCCTTATACCTCCTTAACCGTACGCCCTCAGCCCATTCTGAGATACTCACCAATTAACATCGGGACGGCCAGCGGCGTTACATCACGTAGGTGGCGTTAAACGGCGCGAAAAGGGCGGATACGGCAGGTGGTGCAACAGCTGCGAATCCGTGGAAAAGGCGAGAGGGCTATTAATCTCGAGGTCGATATGCCCACGTGATGCACGCTTATGAAATGCGAGATATCACGTTCCTCGACGATGCCTCTCTATGTCTTTCCATACACCCCTCCCACCCTTTTCATCCCCTTTTCACGACAGGGTGTATTTTCGTCCATTCCAACTGCTGCCGGCCACTAGAACGGAGGATGCTTCATGCTGGAGATCTAAGACCTAAGGGATGGGAAAACTTTGAAAATATTGTTACTCGAAGAGACAGCCGGAAACGGTACAGAAACTTCACTCCACACTGTTGCGTTCTCATTCAGTAATCCCGCTTGTAATTTGCGATTAATAATCACGTTGGCAGGCAGAAGTCGAAAAATCAGGTTCGCGCACGCGGCACACTCCCCAGCACTGTGCGGCGGCCATCTTGAAGTAGCGAAATTGACGTGTTTACCGATCCGATTTAAGCTCGCCGGCTACGCGGGACACGTCATTCAGCGCGGATAAAATTGAAATACACCGGAATTGTCGTTCGACAATGCTTTTTCACAAATATAACCTGTTCTCTCGTTGCTTGTTTTTTCCTATGAAAATGGCAACATCAAAGGTAATCTTTGCGGGAGGAAATTCGTTGCGGCGGGTACGATCAGACCCGCGCGCGCACGGTGAATGACGCGTCCGCTGCAGTCATCGAACGAAATTTCCGACCAGAGGGCAAACGTTCATATTCCACGATTCGATGACTCCCGACCGCTTTATCCGGGAAATTCATTTGCCACCCTTCTACCATTTCAAATGTGCACTGATTGACGTTTTGACAAAGTTTTTCGCTTACGCGACCTGCGAGCGACGCCTGTTCGCGGAAAATAATTGTGCGGGCCCGACAGTGCGGCGAAAATCCTCGATCGTCTGCAGCGCCATTACGGTATATTTGATTATGAAGCGGCGTAAGATACGGAATGCCGGGGGCAGGGGCCCGAGTCATGATTCTCGCACGTGGACGAGATGAGCGCTCGGGACGCTCGGGACCGTTCTTTAATGGCCCCTCAATGTACTGAAAACGGGTAACGCCCTTCGTACCGAAAATTCGACGGCTGACGGCAACGAATCTCACCTCCCGATACGCCGCTCTTATCTCACCCCGGTCCCGAGAATGCTCGCGTCTCGGCCTGCCGAAAACGTCGAACTTCAATTACCGAGCACGGGAGCCGCCGTAAGATGTTATCGGGACTGGTATACCGCGGCATAAATCGCTCATCGTTCCTTCGTACTGGCGCGGAGGTGCCAAGGATGCGCCGTGCTCGTTGCGCGCGCGCGCGCGCGCTGCTAATAAATACGCGCCGATAGACTGGCTCGCACGAAAAAGCCGAGAGGCCTCTGCGTGGGAAGTTCTGACCGCGCGCTGCCTCGCGCTCGAGGCCGCGCACGCTGGACAATACATTTGCGGTCGCCGGTATCTCGAATTATTAAGGAATAATGACGCCATTTGTAACCGGCATGAGGACCGCCGAGAGATCTGTCGAGTGAAGAGGAACCCGAGAACGCGAACGGGGAAAATAGAGATGGAGAGAGAGAGATAGAGTGGACGGGACGGAGAAGGACTGAGAAGCGAACACGTTGCGTATGCTCGTGTGAAAAAAAAGACAGAGAGAGAGAGAGAGAGAGAGAGAACGCGGCAGTATTATTGCTGATTGAAATTCTTCGTGGACGGAGTTGACTCGCCGCGCGCACCGGCAGATTGCGCGATCAGTTTACGTTCCTCTCGTGGCAGTCGGCCAACCGCCACCTTCCTTTTTTGCCTCCACCTTCTCGTTCTCGCTTTTCTCCCGTTCTTGCCTCCGCCTGAGCCGATCTCCGGTCCTCAGCGTCGTATCGTCGCGTCGTATGATCCTCGCTGCCCTGCACCCCGTGTGTCGTCCCAGCCGGAGCCGCCTCCTACTATCTTCTCTCCATATAGTGCGGGGTCGCACTTTTTGCACGGATCACTCGCACTCACGCTCGGCTCGGTGTAACGAACCTGCAATAGAAATACGAAGGTTGAAGTTCGTGTCCACGGCGTCTATTTCGATGGCGCAAAAAGCGTAGCGCGGAGAATGCATTAGAACGACTGACGCAACCAAGTACAGCAAAATATCCGCACTTGCATATGCATGCGACATTCTTCCTTCGCCAATTATCGGATAATCTGCCGCAATTTTTTCGACGAACAAAAAGCTCGGCTGCGAAACACTCGTGCGCCCGACGACTCTAATATGACGTCGAATTAGATTGTAGCAAAGTAGTCGTCGCAGCCGTCCGCAATATGCGTCGGCGTCGGACAACGCTAACACGACAAACGACGCAGTTGCAGCGCGAAGGTCGCATTTTTAAGCGACTGCATCATCCTGTTGACACTCTCCGTTCGACGGCTAAGGATAACGGCGACGGTTTTAAGGCTGCAGTCGCGCGAGGAATGCCGATGCGGTCGCCTTCGACGAATTTAGGTATTCCGCGCCACTCTTCGTTACTGGAACGTCGAGTTTGGCGAGCGCGCCGTGAGGGGGTGGGAGTGGAAAAAATAGGAGGAAAAAGGATAGGAGAGCTGCTTCGGTATTCCCTATGCCGCAAAACCGTGGCGATTCGAATACGTCGAATTCGCAAATGCCGAGCCGTACCTCATCGGACGTACTCAACGCTATACGTTACCATGCAAACAAGAAGCTCCACAATGTGCGCCGCGATGAATCATTCGCGGCAACTCGGCTTTCACGTTCCATTAACAAAGCCGCGAATAAGAAGAAAGTTTGCTCGCGATACGCGCTGCGGTATGTTTCTAATAAAACCCACTATCCGCTTCGTTCGGCATATCGATTTTCTCACGCAGCGACCACACGACGACGGACCGTGGAAATGCATCAAACGTCGTCGGTAGTACGAGAAATGACGGTTTTTATCACTATGATATATGAGTGCCACGTAAAAAGTGACGCTCTATCTTGACAGAGTTGAAAACAGCCTGCTACTCGCGGCGGATAAATAACGTCAACGATAAAATTGTCGGGAATGTCTTAATTAAGGGACACGACCGTTTTCTGTCTCGACTATGTTCCTCTAACGAGCGAAGCCAGGGAAATGCTCGGAGCCGATTTGCTTCTGCTTGAAATATGTGGTTAAGCACCAAAAACGTTAGAGACCCTTACTTTTATGTGTGCATGTATAGGGACCCGACAACGGAGTCAGTATGTTCTGGACAAGTTATAATATCCGAACGACTGTTTTACCCCTCAAATATGAAAAGGGCTCTTAGGTTTTGGTGCTTAACGACATCGTTTCTAGGAGATACAATCGGATCCGAACACTTGCCTGTCTTCCCTTGTAAACCAAACAAGATTACAGGGATCATCAATATTTCATCCCGTTTCATCACCATCAGATTCGAAAACCCGCTCTCATCCTGATTCTATTTACGATTGTTGAACATCACATTAAGCGAGACGAAGACGATTCTTTTTCAACGGAACACGCCCGGATAAGATAAAATATTCAGAACGTCTGAAGCTTATGGTGAAAGTGAGTAAGTATTCGAAATTTCATCTTGCCCCGTCGCACGGTCTTAATCGGATGAGGATTGTCATCCACACCTCGGATTAACCCGTTGTCGGAAGAGTCGATATTCTTCTAATCCCCTCGAGCATTCGACTTCGATGCCGGGACAGAAGTGAAACGAGTTTGACCGACCGCACGTGAACGTTTTCCGATGAGTAGTAAGCTTACTTGATTTTTTCTCACTGCCCACAGAATTCGTATTGTCAGCAAGTAGTCTTATCGTTTCTTCTGCTGGTAAGATGTTGCACAGAATGTATCATCCGCGTATGCCGCATAATATATGTCACCAATATTTCAAATCGCGCACGTACGCGATATACCGCACTTGGACGTTTGATATACGAGACAACTGACGAAAGTTCGATAAAAATTTCTCCTATCAACGCACACGTCCGTCTACCCCTTTCCTCGCATCCCTCCGCCTTTCTTCGTCGCACGCGCGCATAAACAACTCCTGGAATATGAATTTTATGGACAGCAATAAAGTACAGGCGGCCGGTAGGAAGCGCGAGTCACGGGATTTACGGTGCGGCCGTGGAGTTTTCCAGGACACGCGGCGACCGCCGCTGCCGTTTCAAATTTACGCGGAGTTTAAGAAGAAAAACGTCGCGCGCGTCTTTCCACTTGGCGCACGACAATCGATGTCGCCGGACGTCGCGCCGGTACCGGATCGGGGCATTTAATCGTGCGCAACGCTCGTTCGGAATCCATTTTATGGACAACCGCTTGGGAAGTCGCTGCCGAGATTTATCGTCTGCGCGTGGAGCGCGAGTACTAAGGTCGAAGAACCTGGTAGGTGTACATACTCATATCTAAGCACATGCGTCGTCTTTTCATTCCCTCGAACGTAATTATTTCGGTTTCGATGCGATATCAATGATGATCAATTACTTTCATTTCCGTGATTTTCGTTGACGAAAATAAAATGCGAGAAGAGGGAAATAGTTGACGGACTGCTTAGAAGCGGCGTTCTCGCGGGCAGGAGCAGGAGAAGGTGCCTGTTGCCAGCCTTGGATGACCCCCTAAGAACGGAGGCCCCGCATTGTTGGTAGGTGTACCGCCTGTCGCTCGGCTCTGATTCATTGCCACGCCTTGCAATTCATCATTCCACTTTTCGCGTCGCGCGCGTCTCTCTCGTTGCACTCTCACACCGGGCGAGCCAATGGTAATCTCCTGGAGCCTTCCTTTCTCGCGCACCCTCGCCTCGGCGCGCTCCGTTCTCGTCTCTCCTAAGGCTTTAATGCGATTATTTGATTGTCGAGCTTTCGGCTCGCGCCATTAGCGGTCGGGGATATATCTTGGGAGAATCGTTAGAACGGCCACGCACGTCGCTGCATAGGTAGGTCCGATTATTTTTCGCAACGTCGCGGCCGTCGCGCCCGCTGAGCGTTTTACGACCTGCATGTAATTTGACTCGCCGCGGGTTCGTCGTTTTTCCGAGTAAAATCTCCATTACGAAATTTCTAAGCCCTCCGAATGGTACTGCGGGCAGGCCGGTAAAATAAGCTTGGGTACGGTTACGGATGCTGTAACTTAGAGCGTAAATTGTTCGCCGGGTAATTTATGCGCCGCTAAGTTTCTTAACAGGTGTTGGTTCATTTGCGCGGACATTTCTTTGGTTTTGTTTTTTTTCATCGCACCGGGATAGCACGCGTTATGCATCTGTCGCGTACGGAGAGGCTGCTCGAAGTTTCATCTTCGATCTCTCGCGGCCGAGCGGAAGAAGCGTGGCAGAAAAATTGATTCTCCTCTCTCTCTTCTTCCAATTCTAACATTATGCTCCCGGTGCGTCCGTCATGGCCGGTACGAGAATCTTTACATACAAATTCGCGGCTTCGTATCGCAAAATTCCACGTAACTCAGCGCGTACGCGGCATCGGATATCTTCGCTCGTAAATAATCACGCCAATACGGATTAAGCGTGAGTTTCTTCCTCGGGGACACTCGTATCTCTTTCCACGCTTCGGACGATTATAATTTAATTCGACGCCTGGAACCGGACTCTCACAGCGGATCTCGAACGCTCCTCTGCGCTATAAATCCGCGCCACGTCCTTCGGGGGGGCACGGAAATGGTGGAACGAATTGGAAAGTAAAGTACACCTCCGCACGCCTGAGATAGCCGCAAGGACACGAGGACGAGTTAGAGCGGCGTTCACCGTTACGCCACTTCTTTCACGGAAACGGGACCAACGACGAACGAGTCCCCGATAACCGATCAGACAGAATTCGATACTTTCGGATGATCAATGAGAGATATCGTTGCGACAAGAAGCCACACCTGTCGAGAGCGGGGCGGTCCGAAAAACTGCGTAAGAAAGTGCGCCGAGGAATTAAGGCGAGTCGATAATAAGGTCTACCGATTATTCTTTCGTCGCGGTTCGAACAAAAAGATCGGCGCGAATCGCGACGGTTACTATCGGGCAGACAAAGAATGAGCGATAAAACCGTTCGATGCCGGCGAACGTATCTCTTAATGAAATCTCTGTCGCGTCGAACGTCAGTCATTGACGTCTTCTAAATTGATCCCTCTGCTAGCCACAAATTCGTCGACCAATGTTTTACGCATTTCGGGCGGAAGAATTCGTGACGGAGCACGTCCGAGCATCCGCCGTCTTCTCTCGCCTGGCATGAAAATTTCTATCGCCGTCACGCATTCACCAGCGCCGCTCCACTCTCTTCCGGTCGCGTTATTTTTCCGCAGACACAAAAAGTCGGCAAAAGGACCTCCGCAAAAGCACCCGACGCAATGCGGCCCGGCCAGGGTTCCCGGAGATTAAGCACCGGCAACTTTATTTTAAGGAGGATTAAAACTGCGAAAATTAATTTGCGTAATTGCAGACATAGCGCGCGGGGCGTTCCCGGGCTTCGAAAGGATTTTTACGCCAGTGCCCGCAGATCGTCTTATAGCGCGAGCTATCCTGGTTACTCGGCTGTGTAACGTCTCCTTGCACGCTTTTTGAGATCTGCGGCTCCGTTCGCACGCCAGCGATATATCTCACGTTGTCGTTGCAACGAAAACACCCTCAATTTCAGCGAGTCTTAATTAATTTCCACGGTCTCGTTTTACGAACACTCGACGTTCACCGTCGCTTAATCGTTACTTCAATTAAACGTCGACTTTTGCTCCGAAGAAGGATTGCACCTTCAATATTTAACGATTCCAACAGCGGGATAACCTCGATACATAAGAAAGGTAGATTCACGGTAGCTCTTCAACGGTTCCTCGTCCTGTGCGTTTCGATCCTCTTGACGGACGATTCTGGAGCGGACTCAAGCCTGAGCAAATTCCGCGCTCCTCTGTCCCCTCAGCATTAATTAATTAATTAACCTTCTCTTAATTAAATCGCTCCGCGAGACGGCGGCGGACACGACCGCATTAACTACTTCGTCCCTTGCAAATGTTGTCAAAGGGGAGAGAGAGAGAGAGGGTTGGCAAGGGGATGCTCGACGTTTCGCTTCCTTTCCACTCTACGCTTACAGAGACGGACATTCCTCGTCCTAAGACTCCGGACGGCAAGAAGTGCCTAACGCAAGAAGGGAAGCTCATTAAAGATAATGGAAATTCAAATCGCTTATGCGCGCCTCGCGGTTATGACTGTCGCCGGTGGATCGTCCGTGGGCTTCGACATTTTTCAGCCGCGGCCAAAATAAATGACCGCATTATCATACCGCCGCTGAGGGGAACGGATTTACAGTCTCACGGCGGGCAGCCAGTAATGACCGGCTCATATGTCAAACAGAACCGCTACTACTGTTACCGCTACCTTTCTTTCATTCCGCCCGCGCCGCCGCGCGCCACTGGCATCGTAGGCCCGAGTTCCACGAGACGCGACGACATTCTCCCGACGGATGTATCACAATTTGTATCGAAAGTTCCTCGACCGGTAGAGCAGTGCGGGAATCGCAGCGGGGAGGTTGCTCAGGTGGGGAGGAAGCGGTCGGAGAACGGGGGAGAGAGGAAAGACGCGGACGCAGAGACGGCACGAGGCATGAATTATTCCCGGCAACGGCTGTCCAGAACTGTCCCAAGCGTGTTTCCCACGCCGACTCATAACGCGTTATCAATAATTAATTGCGTTACCGGAACACAAAGCAGGCTCCGAGCGCGGCGGGATCATGGACGGCGGCGGACGCCTGAAGCGGAGCGGACGCGGAGAGGACGCGGAAAGCAGAAAGGAGCGGAGAGCGGATGACTGCTGTTTGCGAGACTCGTGGCGACGGCGACGTACCGCTCACACAATGCGGCACGACTCATACAACATACATCCCGTGCGCTGTTACGTATATGAGTACACGAGTGTCCGAGTCGCAGGGTACCTGCAGCGATCGGGCTCTACCTGCCGGGGATGCTGCCGCCACGCTTCCCAGAAAATCTCCTTCGCGGAAAGTCGATCCTCGCGAGTGCCTCTCTACCCTTCGCACGCGGGCATGATGGATTGTGGAATAATATCCGGCGCTTCTTGTTCCGCTGCTGAAAGATGAACTGCGTGCACGTCAAGCTACTCGGAAAGACGGTACGATAAACGGTCGTGAGTCGTGAGCTGCGGGGATATTTTCGTTTCACGTCGATCGCCTGACAACTGTTCACCGACATTTACCGTCATTTTTTAAAACTTCGACTTACGCGAGCGGAGGAAACAACCGATCATCGTCCTGCGACCTGCAACCTATACCGCCATTTTTCACTGTCACGAATTTCTAGACTCGTTGGTGGGTTCATGATACACGTAAAGCGAGAAAGTGTCGAGAAATTCGAGTGTGGCGCGTTTGCACTTTTGCACGCCTCCGACTCCGCGCTCGCGACACGAGGCTTTATCGACGCGGCGCGGCAATTAAAACGCGCGCGTCATAAAACGCGCGAGTGCGGATATTTGCGGTAACTTTTAAGAGATAGCGTTACCGACGCTGTCCCTATCAGAATATTTATTCCCATCCGTAGCGGCGCGTACGAAGGTATGCCGCCACGACGGCTCGCGCCGAATGTACACGAGCGACCGAGAGCGAGAGCACGCGTCGAAGGCGTCGCGGTCGCGGGGAGACTTTTTCGCACTCTGGCGCGTTCCGTCTCAAACCCTCGTCCTTTATCGAACTGGAATATTACCTACTTATCCTCGCTCCTAATTATACCCGTCCTCTATCCGGACTCGCAGTACGTCGAAAGCGTATATACACTCTCAATACTCGCGTGCGCGCCGTCCGTCCGCAAAGTCAGCTTGAGAAGGTATTTTTCTAACGGCGTTTATCTCGGCGCAAGCGATGCCGCCGTATATTTATATACCGCGGCCGATGTATATTTATATGCAGGAGCAGGGGCGCACTGCGTTGCGATATTCCCGGAAAGAGCGGTTCACGGAAGCCGAATGACCGGCAGTTGAGACGCCGAAAAGTTATTCGCGTTTCCTCTAACGACTGCTGTCGCGCGACGCCGAAGTTACGACTTTGTACACGGCCCCGGACCACGGGGCTTTATCCGAATAGTGTTACAAGTTGTTCGCGATAAATCTATGCGGCCGTTAATTCGTCTCTGATCCTGGCAGCGCTCGCTGTCCGCGGCTCACGGCATTTCGCCCTCCTACCGATTTTGCATCGTCAATATTTTATCGCCCTAAACACGTTCGGACGTTTATCGCTCCACGAAGCGCGCAGCCGTTCGAGTGCCGACTAACGGGCCAGGAATGCCGCACGAAATTTCGGTAAGAATAATAAGAAATCGTCGAGTCCTGCTCTTGAGAGGCTCTCGAATCGGCAGACGCGAGTGTTCACCCCGAAACGGTTTGCAGCGGTAACAGACGCGATATTTAATATCGGCCCGATAGGATCGCGTATACCTGATGATGGGGTGGAATAGAAAGAGAGAGAGAGAGAGAGAGAGAGAGAGAAGTGCTTCAGCATCGTCGAGCATCGCAACGTGCGGGCAATAACGGCGAAACAGCCGAAATCGCTTGGGAACATTTAATATCGGCGACGGCGTAAAAGCGCGCCTCGTGTCCTTGGCCCGCGAAAATTGACGTGCCCTGCCATCCGACGATTGTGACAGGATCGACGAGCGGGAACTCGAGCGAGAACTGAAGCGTTTTGCCGATCCTCGTCGCCGTCATCGCAGCCGACTTCTACGTCGGTGCACGTCAGTGTTACGCGCGTACATACAGAGGCCAGCAGGGCGTAATCACCGATGATTGCCCTTTATTACGCCAACGGTCAAAGCACGGCCCGGAATCCGGTCCACTCGGTCGGCTCACGAGCGACGATTTCGCTTGGTCCACCGTGCCGCGGATCGTTCTCTGGAGCACACCGCGCAAATGTGTGGCACGATGTGTCGCGTGTACGTGTACAAACGCTGCCCACGGACGTTTGCCGGCGTTGCGTGTGTTCAGCATAGCCCTCTTCGTCCTTCCTCGTCCTTCTTCGTCCTTCTTACACTCCCTCCCTGCTTCGTTTTTGCGCTTCTACTTTGGTTACTCTTTTTCCTCCCGGTTGTCTTTACCTTCCTTTCAATTTCTTTGTTGGTCGCCTTCTCTATCCTTAGTATTTTCATTCCTCTCCTCTCCCTTTCTCTCTTCCTCTCGTTCCCCTCGATTTCTCCTCTTTGTGTTTATGCTTTGCTAACTCTTTTGCCCTCAACTTACCGTCGTCCTGTTTTCTGTTTCTTACGCTTCGTTCTTTGAGCATCTTCATTCTTCGACGCTTTGCCAACCTCTCTCTCTCTCTCTCTCTCGCTCGCGTTCTCAACTACGTACAGCCTGTCCTCCTTCCCGGTTTCTCCTCAGCTCTCCCCCGTGCGTTTCGGCAAAATCGACGGTGGACACGCGAACCACTCGTTCGTGGCGGCGCGATTACGCGGCCGATCGCTTCGAGGAAGAGGGCGTTTCTCAAGGTGCGATATTGAAGCGCTGCCTCGTTACGCCGAAGGAAATGGCCGATAATTAGCCCCTAATGAAGCGTGTCATTTCTTCGCTCATCTCGCTCCTCTCCTCTCCTTTCTCCCAGCGCCACGTCGACTCAAGCCGGTCTTCAGGCCGTACACCCTAGACCGGCGGATAGCTACGTACGTACGATTCCAGTCGACCTGCAAGAAAACTGGCCGCTCGTTCAGCGACGAGCGTCGATTCTCCTCTTTCGCCGACTGCGTGATTTCGCGGCTGAAACTGCGCGCTCGTGTTCCACGTCGAAATCGTCGTAACGCACGCGAGAGCCTCGTCGACTCGCCATTCGGCGCCCGAGGTCGTGCGCGAGTAATCCACGCGCGTACGTGTACTGTATTACATGATACGCGGCCGCGGCGCGTTTCGCTCATTCTCGCCGCGCGAGTTCTTCATCGTTCCGGCGATCCGGGGCAAGTAAGCATGCCCATTCCGAATGCCGAAACGATGCCCTCAGCGTGCTGCACTCTTGCGAGGCGAAGAAAACAAATTTCGCGCAGAACTCTCTTGCACACTCACGCCCACGGACACGCTCTCAATTTCGTGGCCAGCGCCCAAACGCGATTCCGTATGAAATTGGTCAGATCGATAGAAATCGATGCGGCGTCCTCGGCTCTACTCGATCAAATTTCACGGTTCCAGGAAGCGCGAGCTCGGCCGAGAAGCCGTTACGACGCGCTCCTCGCCGCTGATTCGCGCACGTTGCTTTGCAGGCGCATGATTTATCGGTCCCGATGTCGGTACACGCGAGCATTAAACTTTTTTGCTCTATCACGGTGCGCGACGACGCTTCTTGCCCGCGCCACAGTTTTCAAAGCGAGTCGGTCGACTCGAAAGAGAGGAATCGGCCGAGGCTCGCTTGCCGCGGAGAGATGGCCGAGGGCCGAATTATGGGAACGATATCACGGTCGTTGCACGAAAACGGCCTGGAACTTTGCCAGCCGGTCCATCTGTGCAGTGCGCTGCACTTGTTGCCGACTCGGTGCCCCGACATCGAAAAACGTTGGGATTCTGCGTATGCGTGTCGTCTAACCCGAGCCGAGCGCCTTGCCGATCACTCGCGCGCGACTGATTCCTCGCGGTTGCACCGGAATTCGAGAGTGGATAGGTTGCCAAAGAATGCGAACGCTCGACGTCAGTGATCGACCGCGAGGCTGCATAAGACACCAGTGCTTTCGGAGACTTACTGTTTGCCGGTGCACTGCTGTTTGCGTACAGGATGCCGTTCTTAGGTACTCGTACTTCTACGTAACGAAACGTATGGTTCTGTAGATTTTTCTTTGATTTCGCATGGACCATAGGCCATGTTTAGAGGCAAGCATTTGGCGGATATTAAAACGCGACATCTCTGGCGTGGCATCGCCGAGGTGAGAGGAAAGCAAGTGGCCGACAGCTATTTCGATTACTTCATTAATCGGTCGTCGTCGTCCTCTTCGTCGTCGTCGTCGTTGTCGTCTTCGTCGTCGCAAAGGCACGAATCCGTCGGCTGGGCCGAAGCTTTCAGTAACGAAAGAGGGGAACGAGTAGTTTCTGGAGGCTGAGCGCGAAGAGCAAGAAAGAACGGGGAGGAAGAAAGAAGGGAGAGGAGAAGAGAGCGTATCGCTGAAAGTGAGGAAGAGAGCAGGGACGAACAGAGAGAGGCATGCCTGGCCCGCCTTGTGCTCGCTACTCTCCAGAGCCAGGTTCAACGACATGCCTCGCCTTCTTCGTAGTAAACAACCTGGCGTAGACTCGCTCGTTGCCTTCTAGCGCGAGCCCAGTGCTTCTCATTTCAATCCTTCTTGCATTTTCGATGCTAATACCTGCAGCAAAGTGATGTTTTTCCTGAAAAAAATGTAAATCCTCATGGACCACTTCGTTAGAAGCCGAAAAATTCTCCCCGTCCGAGTAGCGCCGTTGCGATCCCGAAAGAATGAGCTGTTCAATGTGAACGGACGTTTTGCAAAATTCGATGAGATCGGTGGATTTCAAATCGGGAGACCTTTTACAAATTTGCTGAGCGATCTTTAACGTAATGCCGAATATTATGCGATGGTCGACTTTCCGTGCCGACTCCATCTGCTGCTCTTTTCATTATGCCTAAATTGCAGGGGAGTGATGCTCCTGGTCTATGGCTTGAGCAGTTAAACTCGCCAGGGTGTGTGGTTTAAAGTCGAGCTCTGCGCCCCGTGGGAATTGTGGGTTGCGCGACACTTTTTCTATTTCTTGTCCTTATTTTTCTCACCATTCTGTGACTCGTCCAGCCGGGACTACCGGCACGATCGCAGTGATTCTCAGCTCTCGCTTGGAAATTTTGAGAAAGACGCGGAAATGAACTGTTGGATACGATAACTTTACTGGACTGATTAAACCGGAGCCATTGGAATGGTAACAAGCTGGAGAAGATTGACTAAATGCTATTGGATAATGTGCAAATCAGTTTCTAATAGCCCATGTCATGTCCATTGATCGAAAGATTAACTTTGTTAGACCCGCATTTATATCTCCTGGACGACGGCAAACGTATCGTTTTCATTAGGCTCGTTATTACCGTTGAACGTGTGTACGCTGCCACGTACAAATGTATTATAATATATGCAAGCCTTAGATTCTGCTCAGAACCCGGGCGATAGAATCAGGAAGACCCGATTACATATGCTCCTATAATTGCACGTATTTATCAAGCGCAATACTTTTTCTCGCGGCGGCGGCGGTCATAAATTATCGCGCAACACGTTGTTACAAAATCCGCGAGCCATTCCAACCGTAATCGATACTGTAACGTCGCGGCATAAATTGCATCAAACGCCAGCGCGAGCGTCAAAAAACAATCAGCCGCGAATTGAATTAACTTCTAGCGAAGCACGTAGGATCCGCTCATCATAGATCTTGTTGCTTTATCGATCGTTATCGTCCGAGCCGAGCGGTGGATTCAGTCCTATCATCGACGCAAAGCACACAGCGTGGGTAACGTTTGCCGTGCCTACGCCAATGTCGAGCAGAATCTTCCGTCTCGCTTAACGCAGAATGCGAAAGCAACCCCTTTCTAGTACGCCCATACATCGGTGAAGTCCTCCAGCGGGGTGGCGCGATGCAACAAAGTTCGCCACAATCTTGTCCACGCTAATGGCATCCTTTAATTGGCCGCCGACCCGCTCGTACTCACACGGCACACGTGATACACGTTATCACGCACACACGTCGATTGGCACGCACGCGAAACGCGCCTTTCCGCCTCGGCTGGCCGAGTTTAAATCGAGAACGCGCGACGTGGGCTGGTAGCCGAGTGCGCTCGATCACTCTACCGTTTATCGTGATAAAAAACCTTTAATAGAAAAAGTAACACCGACTTCAAAACAGCATTAAAAAGGAAAAAGTAATTTTTCCTTTTTGAAGCCGGTGCAGAGATAGAACTTAAATGGGGCCACTTAGGAAACGGCCCCTTTTATATGAGCTAAGAATCATCAAGATCGGTCCACCCGTTGACGAGTTATGCGCAAATATGGATTAAAAAAAAAACAACAAAAAATAAGAATAAAAAATATACTTGTCAAATGGAGAACCCCCTTTTCGAAGTTGGTTAAAAATGAAGAGACGTCGACTTTATTAAGTCGATATTGAAGCCGATAAGGCGTTCCGTGAGAGGAGTGCTCCGAACCTGTATAAGTAGGAGAGGGAAGCTGTATATCATACTAAAGTCATCGGGAATCATAATGACTAAATTGCGAACTTCCAGTGCGCATGCACTGTCGTCCGTGTTATGCCTGCCTTTCGTCCGATATGACATTTCGGTGCGTTAATGTCGGTTAATGCCGGTGTATTAGGTTTTCGGACGAAATCTTCGCGTCTACTCGCCGACCAACGACCACGTTCTGACGACTTTCAAGATTGACGGTCTCCGTCTTAGGGCTTCTCCTCCCAGCCGATCCCGGCCTCGGCTGATTCTTTTTACTCTGCCAAGCGTCGTCGTCGTCATAAGCAGTTGCCAAAGCTAACTAGCGTCTTCCGTTAAATCGTCCAAACTCCGAACGCTCTGATCGGGCCTGGCGCGCATTTACCGGGAACAGATTCCTGCCGGCAATTAGTTCGTGAACCACCGCTTGTTAATGGATATTAAACATATGCATCCGCGGTAACCTTTCTCCCAACTGATTCCTACGTAAGCCCGACTCTTGCGATCCACTGTAATTTATCCGAAGCAAACGGAATGCGCGGACACGAAGGCAGGACTTTCTCGCGAACAATTTTCGAAAGCACTCGCGATTGATATTAACGTCTCGCCAGCCCGATGTCGAACGTGCGCGCGATAGAAATAAATCGCTGCATGTGCGCGGAACGCTCGGCCAGCGTGTTTTATCAGCCGCGCCGAATTGCGCGAGCGGTCTTGGGGCTCGCGAAAATAATATCGTCGACGGACGAGATTATAATTCTCGGGCGAGGGAGAACAAAAGGGAAAGACCTTGGGCAGACGACAACGGGACACACAGTGGTTGGTACGATTCTGGGAGTCGATTGTGCGAACATAATTAGAATTTATGAAGACCACGAGCCGCCAGCGCGGCAGGACCGCTGCTCTAGCGTCGCGCCTGTATAAACACAACGATATCATTTATGCAAGGGCGCGACGTACCGCAGGGCGCAATTAATATAAATGATGGATTATTGCTGTACCCTCTAGCTCTCGCTCTGTTTCTCTCTCGGTAACGCCGGACGCGTAGACGCGTATCGCCCGGAGAGCGACGAGTGCACACGGCCCGCTCGAATCTACCTATTTAGACAGAGTACGATCCACAAAAAAATTGCGACGCGACTTCTTCAGTCCGCAGCTAGCTTTTGCCTTTTCTCACGTATTTTCGAAGCTCCTGCAAATTTCAGAAAGTGCCGAGGTATCACGTTCCTATCATTTCGCAAAGCGTTACATAAAAACGGACGTGTAACTGTTCGATAAGGTTCAACTCCAAAATCGCGCGACGCCGGTGACGCCCGGATCTCCTCTCGTACAGATATATCGAATGCAAAGAGCAAACACACGGTGAGGCGCGATATCAGTGAGGAGGATCGAGTCGGTGGCGGATAAATTAGAAAAAAAAGAGCAAAAAGGAGGGGAGCATCGCAGATTCTCGTGGCAACCTGCAGTTTCGTTTCGTGCAACGACGACGCGGACGGCGGCGGTGGCGGTGAGAGAGGAGAAAGTTCAGATCACCCAGGAGGTGGTAGGAGGGATGCGTGAAAAAAATCTTTCTCCGAGGCGTGAGAGATCCTCTCTCGAGAGCCGCGCGCTCCTCCGTTTCGTTCTCGCTGGTGCTTATTATCTTTCTGCACCTGCGGGCGAGAGGAAGGCCTTTTATCGAACGCTTGGCAGTCGAAATGAAATCGCCTCTGCATTTATCTTAATGTACACACGGGCACGACTTCACGCGAGATACTTGAAGCACGAATTACGTGCCTATGTACTTTGTCTCTACCACGGGGTTTCGTTCCCGAGGCCCGCGGGACGGAATTGAAGTCGGCAGTGCTCCGTGCACCTCCGCCGCTTCCACGTTTACTTCTACGATTACTTCGATCCAGGCTCGAGAAACGATTTCCTGCCCGCTCGCGCCAAGTACTTACACGCGCCTATTTGCCTCATCTGCGCCGCCGCCGATGCGCTGCTCGGTACGGTGCACGCTCGGCATTACGCGCCTCTCAACCCGTGCGCGTAGAAATGCCCGTTTAAGGATGAAAGACATGCCATTAGTCGGTTCGCTTTATGTGTCGACGATGCCACTTTGTCTGTCCGCGGAGTTGCACAGGCGTGTGTTATGTCCTTCGCATCAATACATATTCATAGCCGCCTCGCGATTATATTGCAAATGTATTACACGAGCAAGTGTACTCGCATGATCCGCCGTCAAGCCGAACAATATCGGAGCGTTGTAACGTTGCGGGAATAGAGACTTTGCTCGAGAGTCTCGATAGCGTGAGCGGCAATGCGCCTAAAGCCCTGAGAGTGGTCGAAAGAATAAAGCGCGTGATTTATAAAAGCCTCGGAGCCGGCGCGATTCGTTCCTCGCATCCTCTGCCGCTCGTCGAAGGTTCCTTTCGTTCGCCACATGTCAAGTCGGGCCAGAGCGCGCAGCCGGCCGCGACGCGGCGTCCTCGCACAGTGACACACGAGACGCCGAACAATGCCTCCGCCATTTCGACAATCCCGTCACGCCGCGACCAGCCGCGAGAGATAGAATCGAGAATTTTTTGCCCGTCGCCAGGGGTGGAGATGGAAGGAAAAAATTTACACGCGTAGTACGTCCGTCAGTCCACATGCAGGCGTGCATGAGGAACAGGGCGTTCGGATATTCTTTTTTCTCTCGCCACCTCTCTCTCTTTCGCTCGCATCACTCCCATCTCTTTTTGTCCCGCGGTCGCAGGGAACCCCTGCCACGCTGGCGACAAGAAGAAGGGTGTACCGTGACTGCATACGCGGTCGCGATAGCTGGAGAGATTGAAAATAATAACTGGCGCAAAAAAGAGAGCGCGGCCGGCACAAAAACGGCGCGCGTTTAATCCGGCACCGGTCCTACCCATGATATGCAGATTTCGCGTGAAGCCTTTTTCCCGACTCTTATCCGTGTCCCTGCCATCCCTCTGCCACCCCTCTGCGGCCCCTTGTCCCCGTCGCTTTTTTTGTCCATCGTGCAGCTCCGCACGGTGCACGATCGCTTTAACCCCGTCACTAAATCAATCGAGCGTTACTCGCGGTTGTCCGACAGTCAAACGGTAACGTCGCTCAATGATACGCGGCTAGAATGCATGCGTCAAAAACGGTATCGTACCGAGGAACGCAGTCAGAGGTAGGGATGTTCGATTCTTCAAAAAATCGATTCCTTCGGTCAGAAGGTCTATTCTCCTGATTTCTCCAATCGATTCTGCATCGTTTATCATTCTTGAACTTGACCCCGATATTTTACCCCTCGATTCTTTGCTCTGGATTTTTCAGAGAAAATCGGACATCCCTAGTCGATGGCAGGATGGCCGAGCGCTGCCCAGTCGGTAGGTACACAGTTGTGCGTAGAAGGCACATTAGCGAGACTCATTCGGCTAATGGGGCGCGTTGAATCTTTTCATCGTTCCTCATCGTTAGCAATGAGACGTGTAATCCTCGAACGCAATAAATAGCCGGGGGCGGTATTAAAATATCATTTGCGTTCAGTTTCAATTCGCCCTTCCTCCCATCCCGCGCCTTTTTCGGTCTTCGCTTCGCCTTCCTTGCACCCCCGGCCCCTCCTTCTCACGGCCTTCTTTTTTCATTAGTCCGTCCGATTACCGCGCGCAGGATCGTAAATGCGTGTGATGCCGTTTACGCACGTTGCGGTCGCGCGGGTGATTAATCTTGCAGACGGCTTGCGTGCGCCACGCATTCAAAATCTCTGCACACGCGTACAGTCATGTGTACGCGAGTGCACACGTGCGTAGTCCTTTCTGCTTCCTTTTCGTCAAGCGTCTCCGCGTAATGATAGAAGCGTACGAGTTTAATAAGCGCGAGCGATAAATTTTCCAAGTAATTTCCCAATACAATATTCCCAGTAATAACCAATAAACACGTCAGAAAAGTCAGCTGTCGTTAACGGAGTCTCGGCAAGGGAATAAAATGTTGAAGAACGTCTTGGGCGATCGACTCGTACGACGTCAGTCGTTTTCACACTGCCAAAGGACAAATCAGCATAAGTAGTCGGCAGCTACCGCTGGAAACAAGCGGAGGACGACGACGACGACGACGACGACGACGACGAGGAGAAGGAACGATTAGTGCGCGATCCGCTCTCGCTCGTCCTCAGGCGGTCGCTTCTTTCGAATCGGCAGACGTCGGATCTCGTGAAAGCTGTCATTGTGCTGGCTCATCTTGCCCCGATGCGGGCTCCGATGCGCACAGTCTCGCATACGAGTTCACCAATGCACGTGCACGGAACTCCTTCGAGCGTCGGGTCTGGCTAGCGCTGCTGCCTACGGACTTTTTTGCTCCAGAAGTACGGTCCCGGCAGTCAGTCACGGGCCGCGATATGCACGCCGCGCGTACATGCGTCGCACACTCACAGCTGCCCCCAGCCATCATTCCGACCCATCCTTTTCATCCCGTTCAAACAATAACAACCATTGTCTGTTTACTTATATAACCCCCGGACCACTGCCCGAATTAAATTCCCTCCATCTCGGCCGTGCTGTCGAGCAGAGAGCGCGCGCGATTGCTACGGGAACGCCCTGGAATCGGTGGAATTCTCGGCGAGACGCTCGCGAGGGTAAGAAGAACGAGAAACAGATGGATAGTCGCAGGCGGCCAGGATCGTTACTGTAAATTCTCCGATTGAACGCGATAGGTATTTCGAAAATGACCGCATTCCGATGATACCGACGTTCACTTCAACTGACACTGCCCTCCGCATGATAAAGCGAAAACAATCGGACATTCGACGGTGCATCATAGAGGTCGTCAAGCGAAGCGATAGGAAAAGGACAATCTCGGCCGTAATGGCTCAACTGACAGGGATGAATAATGTCGAGTAACAGAGTGGTCAGATTAATGAATGCCTCTAATAACAGAAGTGCCGTAACGCAATTCGTAGTGGTAAGTCCAAGTAAGAGGATCGCATTTAATTGACAGCATAAGTGTGTAACCTATTTTTTCTTCCATCGAGTTTTCTCGGCCTGACAAACTCGTTTCGTTCAGAAAGCGTGTCCCTGGGAGTCAGACCGAATTTGTATCAAGAAAAAGACTTAATACGGTGCTTACGTGCCGCTCTTCTTAAGAATATAAGTAGATGTATTATAAAGAAAAATGTTACATGAAAATAAAGATGTACGAAACGTCGTTGAATTTATGCGCCGATATGATTCTATGGTCTCTGCGAAGCTGCTTAAAACGTAACGCTCGCAAGGACAGATCCAAAGAAAGCCTGTTATCTATACGAGCTGATCTCAATGGCATGTGGCTTCTAGGCCTGGGAACGTATGGCCGAAGACGAGGACGTCACGGCGGGGTGGTACGAAAGTACGGGCCGAGCGATCGGTCAGTCTGCTTGCAACTATCCCGTGCCCAATTCTACGTATGTTTGCTTGGACTCAGGCTTAAGCAAATATGCTGGACTCTATTCCCATTTCGATACTTAGTATCTGTATATAGAATTTCCTCGGCTACAACAACGACCACACGGCGGGAGACCCGAAGGTTGGCCGAGCGAGCAGTCAGTCTTGCCTTAGAGAGATTTTATAAGCACGTTCACTACTGCAAACTGCTTACAAGATAACTAGGAGTTTTCCAAAGGGGGGCGGTGGCCAGCCAAAGGTGTCCTCCGTTACCTTATAGGTTTACTCACTGGAATTGACAGAAACGCACACGACTTAAGGCGGAAGCGCGAACCTGGCCGTGCTATGGGTCTAGCATCTGTCAATTCTGTGGCGCTATATCTAATATATATAAACTAAAATCTTTTGGAACTATCCCTACGATGCGCGCGTTTCGTAATCTGGTGTACAAGTTTGAATTGAATATGTACGGGTCGATTTTAACTCTATACTCGGATGCAATGTCAGTGCCACGGTGCAAGAAACCTATTATAAGTGCTTGTGACTCCCCCAGAAACGGCGCTCAAGAAACAGAGTCCATTGTCCGTACCACTGTAGGACCTGTCGAGAAACGGGCGATATATGATCCTCTGTCTTGACGTTTTTCGCTTGCTTTCCTCTGTAGACACCTCGGCATATGATTCTAATTGAGTGAGTGATTATTTAAACTTCCCTATCCTCCGTTATTCCGGGGTCCGGTAGTACGGCGTAGCACTAACGATGAAAGGTCGCAGCCGAAGCGTGCTCCTTGATCCTATATGTCTATTTAATGGTCACATCCGAAGCGTGCTCCTACATATACTTTGGTTCGTGGGATAGAACGCTTTTGCCGTGCAAAATAGGCCTATGTATATTGGCGAACGGTAACCTTCGATGCGAGAAAAGAAGTCATCTAGTGTTTACATATGAAAATAGGTACAGATTGGTTTATGTGTCAGGTTGCACCGATGGGCCGGGCTTAGGCGCGCACAGTCATAATTCTCCTATATATTCCCCGCGCGCAGGCGTATAGGCGTAGCGGAGCCATATGTATGTACACGTCGATTTTGGACGGCTACAAGTGCCAGACGCGAATTAGCGCAACGCAACGAAGGAGCTAAATCAAAGACAGAAGGTCGGTCGACCTGACGTTGCGCACATCGGTCCGTCTGATCGCGTAAGAATCGATAATTCAATCCGGGGGAATATCGAAAGCCGAAAGGTGGACTGACGCGAAATCCCGATATTTACTGCGGTTAGCGTGACGGGTTCCAGTCGTGATATGTGCGACGCGACGGCCTGTATTAAGACAAACGATCCACGCCTTGATAACAAAAATTACTCGCGAGGGTCGAAGGGCGAAGGAAGGGTGCCCTCGCAATATTTCGAACGAACCAGCGCCATCCGGTTATTAATCCAGTCGCTGGAAACCCGATGTTTTCGTCGCGTTCGCCAATGGGTCGTTGCTCGTACTGTCCGTGGCTCTCAACCGGTGGATCTCTGACGAATCTTGATCAACGAATCGAGTTAATGTCTTCTTTGCACCATACAGAATTGTTCAAAAGTGACTCACGTATTTTCAATACGTACACAAATCTTTTTTCCTCTCATATATCACGGGACGCATAGTATCGCAGAGGAAAGGTCAGCCTGAAGTATCTAACATACACTTTCCGATGTACCCAGTAAATGGAGTTGCGTTCGCGCACGAGAATACAAGGCAAGATTTTTCTTATGTTAGCCGACGTTCCTTATTACCCGGCGAGCTTAAAATCGCTCGCGTTACGTGTTGGTGGCCACGCGGGTGCTTTTCCTCACCTCGTTTGCGCACTCACTCGCGACCTGATTCCTTGACGAGCGCGCATGCACGTAATGTGCATACGGGCGAGCGCGCGGCAGGTCTTTTTGCGCAAATTCGAGCGCAAGCCTCTCTTTCGCGCCGATGCACGTGACTCCTCCGCGGGGAAAGGGAGGAGACGCGGCGGGCCCTGACGTAATTTGGCCCGTGCGTAAAAATTCGAGTTATACGAGTGTGCGCGGTCGAGAGATGAGCGGGAGATGCGGAGAAAACGATGCGGAAAGAGGGAAGGAGGGAAGACGCCCCCTGTAACGAGAGGAGCATAATGAATGTGGTCCTGTTTTTTGTCGAAGGGAGAGAACTTTCGGCCATTGCGCATGCACACACACGGTTCGCGGGGTTTGCGGCCGGATACCTCCTCTCTCCTTCGCACGGCGACCTGTGTTGTACGCTCTACGCCTGAATTATTATCCCTCGCACGTCAAATTTACGACGCGCGCATTTCACAGCTGGCTCGCGGCTTTTTTCTTTTTGCTTTCGTTCTGTTTCTTTTGTTTTCACTCGCCGAGGGAGGGAGAAAAAACGAAGAAAGTGAGGCGGAAAGTGTCCGACTTTTTGGGCATTTTTTGCTGTTTTTTTTCCCGAACTTCGGCTTGCGTTTCACGCTTTTCGGAGAGGACGAATTTCGGGAAGCAACGCAGAACGAGGTGACTGTATCGATAAATTTTCTCGTAGCAATTTCTCCTCTCGCTGTCTACTCTCTCTCTCTCTCTCTCTCTCTTTCTCTCTCTTTCTTTCCCTTTCTCACTCGAGCGGACGCGAAACAATTTGATTTGCATAAAACATTCCCATCGACCGCGCCGACGATACTCTTGGCCCATGACAATCATAAAAATGCCGGAAACTCACTCCGACAACGTGAACCGTGTAATCCGAGATCCACGTAGCTTCGAAACACGCTCGAGTCATAGAGGAACGTCGATTTCCGACGCCCACCTTCGTTGAATTTTTAGTGCCTAGCCCGCTCGAATTGATATACTTGCGTGTTCGCCGAGTCAATCGACGGAAACGTACGGGCCGCGTTTAAATACATCTTAAATAAAGCTCTTCGTTATCCGACGAACACATCCGCATATCGACGTCCGCATGCGAGACCGAGCGACGATAGTGTAACTCGACGATTATCGTTCCTCAACCGAAGGAACTATCCCGTATAATTCGACGCTCGAAGCTCTAACTGTCGTTCTCATAGCCATTCAATACTTTCGGCATCACATTTGGCGATCGTTAAGTATTCCGTCAGATCCCGTGGAAGGGGAGCAAGGATCGTTCGAGAGATATGCGTATGTTCGAGAGAAGCGTGCATACACGCGCGGAGAGGGCTGGAAGGGGTGAGTCGAGGAAGAGAAAGCTGGAAGTACAGTGTGCACCTACAGGTATCGCCGGTTCGACAAGCGACAGGACCCTAGGCGGCAGCAACAGCAGCAATTCTCTTTGGTGAAGGGTACTCGTCTACGGATCTCAGAGCCGAGCCACCCTTGAGCACGACTCTCCTCGTAGCGCCCTTGTCTCATGGCGTCTACGTTTCACATAGGCAGACATGGCCGCCCCCCCCCCCCCCACCCCTTTAAGCATATAAATTATTAGAGCCGCTTGAAGGGCCTCTCGGAGATCCGCCATTGTTGCCTCGTACTCGTACTACTCATGCACTTCTACCCGCTGCTAGCTGAAACGTTTCGTATCGTGCGTCGCCTAAGACGAGCGAGACTAATTCTGGCAGAAGCCAGCCACTTTAAACGGCACATACTGTCAGCGAACGAACCCTCCAGGCCACAGGACTCGCGCCGCGCGCTACCGTTAATTCTGTTAACTCCGATGCTAATTACGCCGGAGAATATTAATTAGCGAGCTTCGCGGGACAATTTTGTTACGCGCAGGGGCCTCGGGAAGTGTGGGGAACGCGAATTATTTGAACGATCGCTAGACCGAGCCCGCGACACCACCGTCAGCGTCGTCTTCTGGCATGCGATAATCGTGTCTAGCGAGCATTAGTTACAGAATGGCAGTGCCGAAACGAGTCCTGCGAGGCCGACCGCTTACATTTTACAATGTCGTTGTGGTGCGGGAGACAAATCGTTGCGGATGAAATTCTATAATTACAGGTATGCGACTAGCAGCATTTTTCCCATCACCTTTCAAATCCTCAACTTGATATGTCATTAACGAACTCATCTTTACATCATTTTGCGCATTTGACTTTAAACGAACGAAGCCACACCTACTTCCTCATTGAGCGTGACATCATTATCCCCGGCTTATTGTCTAATTATTTTTAAGTATGACGTCGCCTCGGTTAACAATCTCGGATTTATGCGCTGTAACTGCATAACTGCCCGGAACATCTGCATTTTGTAGCCGAGGCGAAGATCGACGATGTGGCGCGATGGGTAATCGACGGAGGAAGATGGAAAGTCAAGGAAACGTAGGTCGCACCTGGAAGGTCTCTATGCGATAAAGCACATTTATTGCTTGTGTCGCAGGTGAACGACTACCGCCGAACTAACCGTGCCCATTAATCGTACTACCGATCTTGCGACATTGTTCGCGCCTCAGCGTCGTACCGATCGTGCCGCGGAAAAAGAGGAAAGTGCAGTTAAAAGCCGTCAACGTTGACAGCGTGTTTGAAGAGTTACGTGGCACTTCGAAGCCGCCGTCGTCTACCGACCAACCACGCAATCGTAATTAATTACAGCCGGGGACAGGCGTAGCAATAGATTCGGCACGCCGACAAAACTTTGCCGTCACGCGACTTTCGAGAAGAAGCCTGGAAAAAAGATGCGATAAGTTGGACCAAGACGTCGGGACGGCCCAACTCTAATCCGGGAAAATCGAAAAAGCGGGGCGGGCAAAAAGGAAAGTGCCGGTTGGCGTGCGAAAAAATTTGCGTCAATACCGCTGACCGACATCCGGATACTTGCTTATGACGTGAATTTTAACGAGGACAACGTGCAGATGTTGAATTTATCTGGAGAACCACATTGAGACAGATTAATTAAGATACGTACACGTCAAACTTTTAATTATACACGAACGAAATTAAGAGGCTGTTTCAATATTATACCGCGAGGTTATCTAGCGTTCTCATCGAAGTGAAGCCACTTCAACTTTGTTCGTGCACATGCTTCCTTTCGTAGATCACTAGATCCCGAGATTTACAAGACACCGAAAGATAATCCTAATTGGAGCCTCTACGAACTGACATAATATTACGTTATACCCGACTACGAGCTGGATAAAAGTTTTAGTGCCGATGAGTCGGCTGGGAGATTAGATGTTAAGACGGAAACGAGAAATATGTCGACAAAATTTGTCCTCGCTGACCGTCGATCTACAAAATACTTAAACGAACTACATGTAAGAAAACGCGTCCGTTCCCGAAAGATGAAATTGGAACAGAGATAAGAGCGTACACGATATTTATATCGCTTTTATACACCGTACCGTCAGATTTCGGATAACTCGCCAGCACGCTTATGACCAAACCGCAATTGTTGATCGAATATCCTGATTTACGAACTGCAAAGCCGTAACGGGGTGTACACGCAAGAAACCGGCGGTGCTTAAAGCGAGAATTAAAATCAAAATCGAGTGAAGGAAAGTGACTGGGGCACGAGAATATTCCCTCCACAGATCTTACGCGCGATTATTGTCGATATCGCGAGGCCGTATCCCGGCTATAAATTTTTCCACTCGGACTCCGAGATTTCGGATAAACTCGGCCCGGCGAGGAGCAACAACGGATCGTAGATCCTCGATCGCGATCATCGTCGGCGCGCGCGCGTCTTCATATACAGCACGCGCATGCATACCTATACAGAGGAGGATCGCCATGATCGCGCGCGACACTTTTCAAAGCCTGATGAAATTGGCCGTAATTGCACGTGGGGAGCAGGTGATCCGCAAAAAGGGGACATTGAGCGTCCAATTTGTGCTCACATCTGCCTAACGACAGCCGGCGTTGACGAAATGTAAATTGAGCCTGAGCGGAGAAGAGAGCCTTCCGAGCGTCGTGCTCGTTTTCTTCTTTCTTCTCTTCCTCTCCCCGCCTCGTCCTCTTCGCGTCGCGAAATCGACGTTCGTGTGCGACTGATATCCAATGGGTCTGCGGGATTCCGGGATTCTCGATCGAAAAAGATCCGAGAATTCATAAACTGCCCGGAGACGAAGATCCTTCTTCTGACAGGGACGTGCGCGAGGATAATTTCAAAGCGGCCGTCGAAGACGGAGAACGGTGCAGCCAATGGAAAATGTCCTTGTTAGTCCGAGCCCGATCATTTATTGGATCATTATAATTAAGGCCTGTTGAATTTCATGAAGGGGGTTGGACCATGATCATTAACGTCTGCTCGATCGGGAATCAAGGCTGCCGACCGTAGGCTCGAGATCTATCGATTCTCGCTGACGTAGATCTTGCCCACTGTCGTTTAATAAGCCGCTCCTTAGCTAGATCACGAGGTCTGGAGTCACTCGCCGCAATTACGTGCACTGTCCACGGAATTTGACATGTATGAAGCCTCCGAGTGCACTGTACGCTGTTGTCTTAATGGCGACCATTGACCAGGTTCAAGGCTCTTCCGCATAAAAATGACGAAATGGCCGTTGTAAATCGAGAACGACGAACTTCGAGACCAATGTGACCGCTGCGGGGGCCTCGAGGCCAGGAAATAAAATGATAAACTTTCCTCTGGCCATTAATGGACGTGCTCTCGGGCCGAGAGGTGTCCGTGTAGACGTAAAATTCAGGAATTCCTACGTTCATCTGCACCGAGTCGTACGATGATATATGCGAGAAGGGGTCCAACTGGATTTGACTTGCAAAAGCGATATCCGCCGTCGAAACTCCTCGGGAGATATCGGTCGCAAAACGTGCCCAGGTACATATCGATGTTGCCGAATTTTTTCTCGCGGCACAACTCTATCCATAACCATAGACGAGGTATAGAATAGATCCATCATTCAATGCATATTTTTGTCCAACCACCTCGGGGTGCTAGAGGGGCTACACCTCGTCTGTGCCACAACGATCATCATCGAGATATTTTCAAACGATTTACTTTTAAATTCAGGTATGCTTCTCAACGTCCGCTATTAGTGTGACTTGTGTGTCTTTAATGATCTAATTAGCGGAGGTAAGATACGTCTTGGTTAGAATGTTTAAAAATGTTCTAGTCATTGACATTTGACCAGAAGATAGTTACACCTCGCAGGAAACGTCAGTTTCTTCTTGCTCTTGCAATTCTACCCCAGTTCGCGTCAGACATGTCCGTACGCGCACGAGAGTACACACGAACGGAAGATGACCAAGCGTATTTGCTGACGCGAGTAATGTAGCATGCGCTGCGAATCGAAGTTGTCTTTCCACGTAACATCCACTACAGATTAGAAACAGCCACGTGTACACGCTCACTCCGCGCCGTACCAGTAGTATATCCTTCACTCGGCGTAGTAAATGTTACGCAGCTGAAGTACGTACTACATTGTAGTATTACGTAAATGAAGCTTTTACTACGCGACTGCGCAATGGATAATTGCGCGTTATGTCATGCGGAAAGTGATTAGCAATTCACCGTGGCTTTTCTACATATCGCGGAACCTTGCGCGCGTGCACACGCTCCGGTCATACTCTCGCAAGATGACCGCGGATTATTCTTCGTCCGTGCACCTTTCTCCGAACGTCGGCGCGAGGATCGGGCAAATGCCGCCATTACCAAGCGCGGCACGTCCTTGCCGTTGCGCGAGCAATTTCCCCCCAAAAGTTTCGTTAATAACGCACACGGTTAAGCGAGGCAGGTGCCCCCGGGGATTAGCGATCCTTGATCTTACTTTATTTTCAATTAATGCTCCCCGTGGATTAGCACCGCCAAACACGGTGACGGTCGACACGTCCGCACTCACGTGTAGCGTCCAGACGTGTATGGGTGTTTACCACTTGCGCGGTAGCATCGACATCGACTAGCCTCCAGCTCCAGGTAGTGCGCAACAGACGTGGTATCTCTCTTAAGGATGTACTTTCCCACACAAAAGACGAAATATGCGCGTCGAGCGTAGGTATGTTAAACCGCCAGACCACACTCGTATTAACGAACATTTTCCGCGCATGGATACTTCTGTGCAGGGGTTCAGTAACCGTCTCGCGGCACACTCTTGGCTCTCTCTCTCTCGTCACGGTGACGACGACGCGTCGCGGTGATAAAACATAGTTTAATGTGCACCGCGGACTCCTTGCCATAAATAATTCCGCGCAACGTCTATGGCCAGGTATAAATATCAATAATTATTGCCGAGGTGCGCGTCGCCTCTCGCGAAGATCATGTCCGTCTCCCGAACCGGTGCCGTTCGAGTAGTGAAAGTCGCGAATGTCGTTCAGTTACTTATGCGGATACCGATCGACTAAATGAGACTAATTTCACGTCAGCTTTCACGTCATCCCAATTTTCCGCGTCTCCAGTGGATTTCACCGAACTACGTCCGATACCCGTGACTGACAATAGATATTGATCAAGATCGTGAACCGTAGCGCGATTCGAGCGGCCGTCATTTTTCATGGAAAGTGTGACAAATAAGATGAGAGGTTCTTAGCGAAAGAGTTCGGATAATGCGAGCAGCGATCGAAGTGGAAAGTCCGTGGTACGCGGCCGATCGTTACGGCGCGATCGATCGATCGTTTCCCTTGATCCCGTGATCCTTGCTCCGCGCACCGCGTCAGTTTCGATCCCTCGCTGGTGAGTAATATCCGACGTATTTTATACCGTGGGTCGCTCGTCCTATGGCCGCAGAGTGAGCTTGGTGTTTATACGCTTTGGCGAACCACACCCAGGGTTTCTAAACGCCCGTAAATATCCGTCGTCGTCGTCGTCGTCGTCGTCCGCAGCTGCGGGAGAAACTATCTCTCGGAAATCCGAAAGAACTGACACCGCGCGGCTCGTGAAAGTCTTACTCCGATACTTGGACCACCAACGTTCGCCAAAGTCTAATCGTTTCTTCTACTTATACGATCGTACGTCGCCCTGATACAGTAAAGTTATACGAGGCGCCGTCGCGGTCGCCGTCGCCGTCGCCGTCGGCGTCGGTCGGCAGAAACGTAGGACCCCGCGATACTAACGAATCTCCGGACGCGGTGGCCGGCTAATAAACGAGAAGCAAGAGTGATGCCAGTAAATCACTGTCACCGATCCGGCAAACAGTCGGCGGGCGAAAAATAAAAAGCCCGCCCTCCCTCTCGCTCGGAACCATTGAAACGTAATGTAGCGTAATAAACGCAATGCGAGCTATTACGAAACCGGCGATATGAGCGTCTCGTAAATTATATGCTAATGCGGAATATGCAATGCGCCGATGCGATTGTGAGCGTGATTAAAGGTATTTCGAATTTCGCTTTGCCGAATAGTCCGCTTTCTAAGTACGCGCGCTCGTGCGATTGCGTGGGAGCTGTCGAATCGTCCGGATATCCCTCGATTTACCTCGCCATCTACCGCCTCCTTTCGAGCCTCGAGCCCTCAACTCTGTCACAATCGTGACACGGGCTCCCAGTTCCGGCACTTTTCCACGAAGGTTTCGGCAAAAAGTACCGAAATTACGGTCATTAAAGTGGCTTAATGAGCGAAAGAAGCAATGCATGCGCGACGATATCTGGCATCTCGTGAGATCGCGCGCAGCTGTAGAGTGTGTAGAGGCGAGGAGAAAAATGGAATCTCACGGGTGAGCATCATTAGGACGTCTTCTTTGTCACTCGCCACTTCGAGAGAACGAAGAACGTGTACTGACCTACGTACGAATGAATGAAGCTGTGATGCCCTATTACTTAGCGTCGATCACGTCACGCTCGCGGCGCGTTATCAAAGTTTCGAGTTCATAAGGCTCAGGCAGGGTGGCTGGGAAGTTTCTTGCCGCTCGTTACGCATCGACTAATCGCAAGCGTCCGGCGACTCACGCTTTACAGGCCACTTTTCGGGCCACTTTTCGAGCGGCATGACGCTCTCGACCTAAATCCTCGGCATCGTCGTTACGCCGTCAGGGGGCCGGAATTTTTCACGAACACACGCTGTCGGGGCCATCGTCCGGAGAGGAGTTAGTTTGCACTCCAGACGCCTCCTCCGTTCGAGCTGGTCGTTCACCGTGGCGCAAAAACCGAGACCATCCATCTCGGAGTCCAGACAGCGCCCTTACGAATTCCAGAGACGTACGTGCCGTATAATTAGAACGTAAAAATTTACATTGCCAGCGAGACTACGAGTTGGCTTCGTTTCTCGCGGGCGTTCTTAAAAAATGGTTGAGTGGCCAAGGATGAGGAGGACGACGATGAGGGAGCAGGGGAGCGGGCGAGCTGTTCAGAAAAAGGAAGAGGGACTTGCGAAGCGAGACGAACCGGGAGAAACGGAGAGCGACGGCAGGCCAGGGAAGGACGGGCGACGGGGCGGTGTGGAGAAAAAATTATTTCGCACTTCGGACCACCGTTCGCTGCTCCGCTGTCTCGCGGTGCGGTGCGGTGCGGTGAGGTGCGCGCGCGGCAAGAAGAGGCTTCGAGGAAGAGAAACGCGGGACGGAAGGTTCTGACAGGCCCTTTAAGGAGGACGAGGCGGCCGGGCATAATTGAAACGTAAAAATTTAGTACGTCCGGAGTGCCGCCGCCACCGACGCCGTTCCGTCCGTCGGCTGAGCCGCACGTAATGCAGATATATCATTAAAAACGCCAGCCCAAAGACGGATCGGTCGTAAAGCCACGCAACCGGGCCCCAGGCTCCGGGCTCTGTTTTGGCCATCGAAACTCGGCCGGATACAATGGCGAACGATATCAATCGCACGCTCCGAGCGTCATATACTCGCGCCAAAGAATTATGGAGCCACAAATGTTCGACCGCGGCCAGGAGACGACGTGCTCGAGTGAAGAGGAGGGAGGCGAGAGCGAGATAATAAAAAGTATAGTCCGTGAGAATGTAGCGTTAAGGGAGTGTCAGAGTCCTACGTACTCAACCTCGAACCTCCTCAAATTGTATTAATTTCCGGGCGTGCGCATGTGGAACTAATGAGTGATACCGTGGGGCAATGCGCGAGTAATTACTCAACGTAATTCTGGCGTCGTTTCTTGCATTTCAATACCTCGCATGTGCGTACCCCGCTTTTCTTCGCGAGCGCTTTGATATATGTAATTGTAATCGGTGGCTATGCTTTGCAATTAGCTGTTTCTCTTCAATGATACTTCAAGAGCCAGAGGTAGATCACCGCGGTACGTGTCAAGAGTCAAGTACATGCTAAATTATATAATGAAGATAAAAAGATCGATAGCGAGGCACGGCATTGTCGCTTGGAATCGATTTGCGCGATCGTCGTGGCCGCAAGTAAGCACGTGATAGATCGCGTCCTGTTCTTGTACGAGAGGTGGTTGCGTGAGAAGATTGCAGATGGGTCGAGAATCTTAGAAACAGAGCCGGGGCTTACCTTAACAACGTAAAACTTACTAGGCGGTACGAGATCACGATACCGGCCTGCCGCAATCTAATCAGCATGCTCGCACGTGAGAAATTTGTTTAATTAGACCCGCGTACACTTTTTCCGCGCCCGTTGTCGGCGAGCTCTGAATTATGCTGTCTAAGATTTTTCTAACGCCGCCGGCGGCGGCGGCGCGACGGCATGAAATTCGTGCCGGCTATCTCTTGTCCGATCGACTTCCGTATCGGCTATCGCCGACGATATTGCCAGCGACATGCCCGTAATTATTTCAAGAAAATAGTCACGGCTCTCGTGCGCGCCGCTCATTTTTCGAGTGACTCAGCCGTTTTGTTGAGAAACTAGCCTCCTTCGAGTCGCGTATAATCGATTATCTCACCGGGTTTCGTGTTCTCCGTCTAATCGACTCATCTCTCTAGATTCGCGCGAGTTTTCAGTTAACGTCAATCTCTCCTCGTCGCTCGCCTCCTCTCACTCCCGCTTCCAGCTTCCCTCGCGGAAAGATTGAAGGCGAGGAGGGGGGAAGCGGCGAGGGGCGCAAGGACCTTGTAGAATCACTTTTACGAGCGCACGATAAATTATGATCTGTCAAAACAGGACTACCAACCACTCGGCACGTCCACTCTTACGACCGGTACCAGAGGTCCGCAGAGGCGCAGGTGCAGCGTGTACTTATTGCAACCATGTTAATGCGCAACGCGCTCACCTATCGGACGTGTTTAATTGAATACGCGCCGACGTAAATGATTTCGTTAATTCGTCGGACTAAGTGGAGGTCGCTGACTAATCTTTACGATCGTCGCACGCCGATCGTAATGACATTTTTAAGCGGTCCAAATGTGATCCTCGTTAATGGGCGCGCCGCGGCTCGCGACTTCCTTCATCGAAAACGTATCGGTGTGACGGCTAATTTACGTCTACGCGAGAGATTTCCTCCGAAACCGCCGGCTCGCCTCCGCCTGACTTGGTGACGTCCGTTTTCACCGGGCACTCGTTAATTGGCACCGTTATTAACCGTTTCGCGCGGGAGGCGCGCCGAAAGCCAAACAGGCGCGAGTAATTGCCCGCGTAATTACAATCATGAACCCCGTGGCTTTCTAGTAATGAAAAGACGGCGGCCATAATTTATGCCGATATACTGCGTGTACAGCATTATTTACGATACGCGAGAAACCAGTATTCCCTCGGTCCGTGCCGGCCGTGTTTGCGCCTTGCCGTATACAAATCAGGGATTAAGCGCTACACGTCGATGGGAACTGTGCATCGCTATGCATTTTCAATCAGCACTATCGCCCGTATCGCGATATCGTCCGGAGATGGCCGGAGAGATCCGTGTTACGCTAAACGGCCGGAAAATTCTCTCCGCCTTCCCCGGTCGAGATTAAGAGTAAAAGAGCGGCCAGGCCGTATTCCACAACTCAAATAACTCACTCGTTATGCACACGGCGCGAGGAATATTGAGACCCGGGATCTGTCAATAATTACGGCCCACTGCCGCTATTCCGTCGTAATTCATAAGTGGTATTCAATGAACGCTGCACGGAGATTATAGGCCCTGGCAAGTCGTGCATGAACCATCTCTCTCTCTCTCTCTCTCTCTCTCTCTCTCTCTCTCACACACTCTCTTTCACCCTGTCTTCGTACTTCGGACTATCTTCGTTTTAACGGAGGCTGCACCGGGAAGTCTGCGCGCGTTTCAGCTTTAGACACATTGTGCAGCTCGTAACTAGTGTCGGATAGACGTTTATATGTAGGTGTATCAAGTCGAAGAAAGCGCCTGCCAAGCGAATACGACTACCTTTGACATATTTTCTGGGCGAGACGCCGTAAAAGCGGCGGTGTCATATTTGCTGGGAACATATATTCCTATTGTGCTTTGTCGTAAAGTCCGCAGTCGTTTTCTTTTAATTAGACCCACGACCTATGCGCGCTGCACTTGGCACTTGGCCCACTATCGTTGAAAATGAATGTATCAGGACGTTTTCACGTGGAACTTCAATTTGTCTCGAACACTCGACTTTTATTAGAATCGCAACTTCCGAGGCAAGCAACATCGTGCGCTTCCGCGCACAACGAGCAGAGAGTCCGCGGTGCGCGGACGCAAGAGTCATGACGTGGAAAATATGTCAGTATATGCAGACGGGCACAGTTATCGTGTCGCGGATTTCGGCCAACCGAAACGGTCAGCGAAGCGCGACTGGCGATGACACAACGCGATGACCACGACCACCGCGAGGTTTATGCTCGAAAATAAAAGTCCGTAGAAAGGAGACGAGAGAGAGAGAGAGAGAGAGGGAAAAAAAAGGAAACTCCCGCAGCGTCCCACGGTTTGCCGATCGTCGGCGCATCGGTCCCATCGACGTTCTAATCACCATGCACTGATTCCCCGTTTAAATCGCGCTGGACGTGTAGTAGGCGTGCACCGCGACGTGGCCGTTGCCAGTTATACCGGCCGCACGGGGAATCCTGGTCATGGTTAATCGTTAATTAGCACGACGTGTTTTATGGCTTACGTAGAGTAGCTGGCCGCTTTCGCCTCGTCATTTGATTTCTGCCGAAGATTGGCCGGCGATCGGTCGATCCAATGACTGCCGGATGCCGATCGACAGGATATCCTGCCGGTAAATTAGCCGCTCGGCAAAACATTGCGCCATGACGAGGGACCGAAGAAGATTACTGCGAAAATGGAATTTAACGGTGGCGCGATAGCGAAGCGCGTTGTCCTTCCGCCTGCGCACACGCGCGCTCGCGTTCCAATTAGAACGCACGGCCTTCTGGTGTGCAGCGGCGATCTAATTGTCGTGCAAAAGTATATCTCGCGATCCCGCGGATTTATTTAACGGCCCTGTTAGCTCGCCGTATCTTGTAATTAGCGTTGAGCAACGTCTGCGGCGCAGGCGAGAGAGAGAGAGAGAGTGAACCGTAGAAGCGCGTGCGTACCGCGAATCCACGTCCCGTGCGGCCGAGCTCGGGGGGGAAAAAGTTTATTGAATAACGCGATAATGCGTCGTTAACCGTCAATATGCTTCTTATTCCAGCGCTCGTAATCGCTCCCGATTGCCGCCCCGATGAGTCGTAAATTTCGAACCACCGCGCACCGCGGCGAGTCCGTCTACCGTAACGGCCGCTCGCGGATCGTCTACTAATTAATCGGCAGCGGCGAGAGCGAGGATCGCGCGAAATTTCCACGGGATAATTCGCGTGAAGCGGCTGACGGCCGCGTCGAGGGCGTCGAGCGGCCTACGTGCCTGCATCGAAATTCCGCGCGGACACTTTCCAGCGATAGGTCGAGTGCCAATCGAGCCTCTTCGAGTCTACCTCGAGGTAGACACTCTTCCGTCCGTCGCGCGTCGGTGTGTATCTGGATGAACCTCTTCTTCCGCTAATTTATGTGTGTACACACCTTTAGCACCGTTGCCCCGAAAACTGGGAGAATCTTCGAGTTCGGCTGACGTGGCTGCGCTCCGAGGGCTGTCTCCGCTCGTAACGAATGCTTCCGCTTGAAATCTTGGCAGCGCCTGAAAAATTATTATATCGCCAATAAGTTCCCGTTAAAGTCAGAACGGTATCTCGGGCGCATAAAGAAGCGTAATCCGCGCAGAGGCATTAAAATCCTCGCCAATCTGTGCCGTAATGAGGTTTATTGGGGTGGAGGGATAAAAATGACGAATGTTTCTCATTAAGAAATTACGTTGCTCGCTAATGGACTCCACGGTCCCGGAGTGTCGGGCGTTCGGCCGGTGCCATGCGATCATAAACTGTTACTGTTATGCGACCGTTAGAGAAAGCATAATACTCCAAGTCCAAAGGAGTCGTAAGTCAGCGGATGTTAGATTTGTAGGATATGTGGTTAACCGTTCCGTTTGGGGATTACCGTTAGAACGGACGTATTTTGGTTTATCACACCGCAGAGCCACGTCACTCGCAGCGCACGATCGGACGTAGGACCGAAATACTTCCCGCCTCGTACTCGTTAAACGTCCCACCAACAGGACTCGCGCGTACAGTGCGATTAAAGAGGATATGCTGCTTGAAGACTGTGCTTGCGCCGGGCGGGATCGGTGATTGTTAATTGAAAGAGCGTGGGATCGAAGAGCGGACAGCTGCGAAGTGGTGGAGGAGCGCCGAGAGAGGTTGGCCTTCGAGCACCGTGAAAATTTCATTAACATCGGACGTGAACTTTCGAGGTTTCGAGCAGAGCTCGGGGTCGTTAACGAATGGCTAACGGTCGCAGTAACAATGGGTCGCGCGCGATATCAGATAAACGACAATGAATTACCGTGATACACAACTACCGTGAGGCATTGATTTTATTCCCCGTCAACGTATGGCTCGTTGCCGGCGATAAATTTCATCCGTGGCATAAATAATGAAAAAGTCCGACGCGGCACGGGCTGCGGTCGACCGGCCAGCCAGCCAGTCAGCCAGCCCGCCAGCCAGCCAGCTAGCCAACCTACCAACGAACCAACCAGCCGATCGGCGTTAGGTACGTCGCTAGCAAACGTATCCCAGTATGATCCTCGCTGGATTTTATTGACTATCGGGCTAACGGAGCTTTTGCACGACCATAAATTCCTTCGGAAAAAACGATCGCACGACGACGACGACGACGACCACGACGACGAGGACGAGGACGACGACGGGAGGAGAGGAGAGTTATCTACGCGGAACACTTCGCCTAGCAAATAGCGCTGTACTCAAGTACGGCAGTCGGTACGGAATATCAGATAAGCCGGAATGAATTGCCTGCGCGCAAAGTCACCGATTGTCAGAGATCTCATTGGCGATTGCCGCGAGCTTTCAGTGTTCAAACGTGCACATTTGATACCGGCACGCAACGCTTATATGAACGCTGCCACGCCACGACGTTTCCCCCGTGAAATGCGAACAATGAAAATGCCGCCGCTCGTCTCTCCTCCGTCCCGCCGCGACCGGCGGCCGCAGCTCGCCGCAACGGCCGCAGCCGCAGCCGCAGCCGCCGCACTAAGCTAAGGCATCAGATAAACTACCGGCAGAGAGATCTTTATTACTCCGCGCCGTTATGGATCGGCGTTCTCGTAAAAATAAACAATGGCCGCGTTCTGTTATTCGGGCCGGACTCGCGAAAGGTTATCTTCGGTACAGGAACGCGGTACATGCGAGCCATCGAGATAAGGACCGATGCTAACTACGCGGCCACCATATATTATCCGCGATCGTTCAACATCCGACTTCTTTGATCGCTCGCTGTCTTTATTACGCAAGCGATCTTTCACCGGAGAATAATGTACTTCCGAATGACGGGAACTTCCGTTACTAAAAATATATATATATATATATATGCTGTATTCGTACACGGACGTAAGGTACGAGGGCCATCGTGAGAAATTGATATACGCGACAGGTAAACGTGTCTCGTCCGGCGCATTACGTCAGATGATCGCGAGGCGAAGGAGCGAAGTTTCAACAAATGGAATGACGATTTCACAAAGACATTAATAATAGCGAGGAACCTCACGTCACCCCGGGACGTGCCCCGTTAGAATTGAAAGGTGGACGCGCGCAGATGTATTCAGTCGCCGACGAAGCGACACCACGCCTGAATTACATCCACGACGGAGAGGAGACGAGATAAGATCCGAGGGATCGTTACGATCTACGTGGTCGTCGGACGTCATAGGTCGCGTCGAAGATTGGCGTTCGCAGCTTCCTTCGCCTGGAACACGCTGGATCTTGCGATCTTCTGCGTACGTGTGTGCAGCGCGCTCGTACGTGTATTCGCCTTCTCTCCTCTCCCTTTCTCCGCTTGATTATTCTCCCGGTGTTTCTTGCGGGGCCTGAAAATGCCGCGAGAAATCATAACGAACCGTGACCCGTGCCCGTGCATTGCCAGTGATCCATCACTATCCGCGATGATCACGAAGCTATGCGAAGGACGCGCGCGCGTACGTACCAACGTTTGTTCTCACCGCTATCCGCTTTCAGCGCTCATCGCTAATGAAATTCATATGTCGGAGAGATGCTCGTTTCGGCGGCGAATCGATGCCGATCATCGGCGAATCTTCTTGCGAATTATACATGGATCGGCAGCAGAAATTACCTAGGGCTCGTAAGGATATCTCTACTGGACAGTATCGAGACATGCGCGAGGGCGAATCTAACAAGTGTTTTCAAACAATCGCACTCTCGCATGAAGGAGAATAATTTGCGCTGAGTTAATTAGTTGGGAAGAGAGAATCCGTCGAGGCGATTCGAATTTTTCGAACATCCGCATCCTTCGCATCTCTCGTCTCGCGTTTCCCCTCACCTCAGTCCGCGATCGCTCCACTCTCCTTGCTCGTTTTGCATTGGCAAGAAGAAAACAACACGGTTCCATTCACCGTTGGTTCACGGTCGCGGTGACTCCGGCGCAACGGGTAGGACTGGCGTAGTATCCTTGATGGGAGGAAGAAAATGTGATCGATCGCTCGTCTGAAAGTCAATCGTGACTGCAGCGTGAGTAATCCTTTACCTTGATTAACCTTTCGCTACTCTTCCGTCATTTTTACGTTCCTGCAAACTTTCATCGTGTTCTGAGAAAGAGAGAGAGAGAGAGAGATGACGACCTGCACCCCATCTGCATAAGATTTATCTTCGTAATTTATTCGATTACCCGGTTCGTTAAACATCGACGCATGCTGCAAATTGAAACTTGCTGAAAATCTTGACGGCGCGATGAGAGTTCAATAATTATAATTATTACGCGTAACAAGATACGGTATGAAAAGTTCGAATAGCCGAAATAGCTCGTTGATGCCGCTCCGCTCCGCTACATTGACATTTTCTCTGCGACTCCAAGCTCGACATTACGGAACAAGCGGAGTACAAAAAGCCCGGGGCTCGGAGAGCACCTCTTCTCTCACAGCGGTGTCCCGTGATACCTCGGCATTTGATTTACGCCACGGATTTATGCTCGGCTCTCGCACACTCGGAATGACAGGATAAAGGGACGCAGAGAGACTGCTGCCTACTCCACCATTGTCCAATGATTTACGCTCGCTCTATTATCGTGCAAAGATTTCTGCCGAAGTTGTCTCCGCTCGCGGCGGCAGCAGCAGCGGTGGCGGCGGCGCGCGAATAGGTTTCGACTCGAACATCCGAGTGTACGCGTAATAACCGTTTAAGACGTGCCACGAAGGCATCCTGAGCGGGATAAAAAGAAATTTACGCAGGCTGGGTCGCGATTCCTCGTCACTTAACACTGAGACAAACTGTTTGGCCGCTTTTATTCCTTGCAAAATTCCGGCTGCCGTAACAGTTATTTCGCTACGGCACGCAATGAATCGCTACTCCCGACTGTAATTCTGCGGCCGCGGTAAAGTACGAGCCGGTTGACCATTTTTTATGGCCCGCCCAGCCGTATTTCACCGTTGCGGTATAGCTAATTGCCGAACCATAATTTAATCCGCAACGTACATTTAATTTTGCTCGATATTATAAGCGACCATTATTCGTCGCCACCGCCATATTTATAGCGCTCGCTCGACGCCGGTGAGCGGCTGTTTTGCGGATCATTGTGGCAAAAAATAGGGGCGGGGTGGGGGTGGAGGGGGGAATAAAAAGAGAAAGACGCCGGCCGTACACGGTTTCCACGGGTCTAATTGCCCATTTCGCAATTATCCTAATTCGCCGCGCATAAAAATTCAATTGACGATGCGCGCGTCCCTACGTGCGAATTCTTATTTCTATTAAGCGCGGCAGCGTGTGCAAAGTATCCTTTGTGCTCGCGCGTACACGTGTAACGTGTAACGTGTAACGTGTAACACGGCTCGGCTAACGGACTCGACTAACAGGAAAACACCATATACGACATCAAAGAATCCCCGGGCGATATCTTTCATCGCATTAATCCCCGACGATGCAATTGTTCAGCGACAAAGGTAAACAGGGAAAATCCGCGAAATGAAAATGGCCTCCGAACAAAAGGGTATTCGCTGCCGGTGCGTACGTGGCACGCTGCTCGTGGGATCGACGTGCGGGATAGAGACGGAGGTAGGCAGATAGACAGGTACTGAGACAAAGAGCGAACGAGAGTATATGCAGCTGGAGGAAAAGGGAGCGAAAGAAAAAGAGAGAGAGTGAGAGAGAGAGCAAACACAGAGAATAGCGGAATGAAAGCGAGTACGAGAACGAGAGAGAAGTAGACGCGGGGGAGGGATATGCACGGAGAAAGGGAGGTGAAGCGTAGTTCGCTAATTGGTGGCGCTAATTAGCGCCGAGGCGTCGTCTCGAAAGCCCACTCCCGTACACCTGTAGGCATTATACGCGCGGCAGCGAACGACGATGTATACGAACGAAATTTCCACGTTAATAATCCGCCGTGTAATACACCTGCACGAGGGTATTACCGCATAAACGTTCATTCGAAACGTTGTTCCACTCCTATACATCGGCGCGTAATTAGTCGTTCGCCCTTTTCTCGCCCCCGTCCTTCAACGGGTTCCTCCCGCGACGAGTAATTAACTTCGTAAAGTAGAAAGGAAGACTCCACGATCGTGCTCGGGGACCCCTTTGGAAACTCCAATGCGCCGCTCGCGATTTCCCTCCTCGCCCCGCCATAACCGGCGGCAATTAATTAATATTAATTAATTGACGAGTGTCGCGGAAATTGGAGGAAACCGGATTGTTCGATAAAGCGCTCGAAAAGGAGCCGACTTCTTATCTGCAGCCCTTAATTGGCGGGGATTAACTCTTTAAATACAACTTAGCGTAACAAACGGCCCGAGCCAATTATTTCGCGCTGACTTGTCGAATCGAGAGATGCCAAGATTGAGCCGCGACCGTGAGCTACGTACGCCTGAATCGCGCGTCGCTTCCTAAAAATGGACATCAAAGGAGGAACATCAAAGTTCGTCCAGTCGGCTCTTGAAGGATGCGGCGGTTTTCGGAAGCGACTGGTTTCAATTTAAAAAGAATTCGAGGCATCTGTTTCGCATTAGCCCGATCTGACGGGGCCGAGCGAGCGCGGCGGAAGTTGCACTTTAAATACAGGCGATGCGAGGAAATCGATCGGGATCTGGCGCGGATCCCGATCAGCGATCGTTCGTTCCCGGCGAAATAACGCGTGTTACTTTTAAGGCCGTGCGCGGGGAGCGTAGTGTGCGGAGGCATTTGCATATTATAACGATATCGAGATGGTGGCACGTTAATGCCGCTGTCGCGCTGCTCCCCGTATATAGACACGCACACCTGCGTTCACCTTTGCGCGGCTCCGGCATCCGGCGATTGTCCGGTCATCGGTCCTTCTCTCTTTCTCCAGCACCATTTCCTCCCCTCTCGCTCTCCGGCCGTCTTTTTCTTCCTACTCCTTTTCCCTCCATTTGTTCCTCCCTTTATTCCGTCTTTATCCCTTCGCTACCTACGCCTCGGATGCAATCGTTAAAATCATCGAGGGACCACCACGCCTTACAAGGAGAACGTCTCACTTGCACCCCGAGGTACGTGAAATCTCAAAGACATTAAATGGTGGCCTGGGTTAGAATTGGGAAGAACCGACGAGAGAGTGACTTGCAGCGAGATTTGCAACTGCTCGCTCTCGCTCCCGATTCACGCTCTCAGCCGACGGTCGTGCACCAAAGAAGCACCATCCAGGCGTGACACTCTAGCAAATACTCCGCGACTCAAGCGATAACGTCTGATTGATAAATACTAAAACTACCCCCTGACGATTTATCACCGACATGGCGCCAGGGATATGTTTATGGCGCAGCGTGTATCACCCAGTACTTACTATCGAGCGCCTCGTTAGCGGCGAGTATTTTCTAACTTCCCAGCAGCGGCGGCGGGAGCACGTGCGCCCACGAGAACGTATGTACGTACGCACGCACGAACGCATGATAGCGCGAAATATTTATTCGATGCATTAAAATTCTTTCGGGCCTTGTTATAAGCCGGGGATTATTTACATTTACAATGGTTCACCGCGGACGCGAACTCGCACGCACGTGTATGCCGCTGATACGTAGACGCTCGTCTGCAGGTCTAACAATGGCCGTTGACCGTGGTATGCAAGGGGTAACTTGGCGAAACGAGACACGCAGAAAATCTTCGGCGGTGAATCGCGGCATTTTATGCGCCAATCTTCAACTATCGCCAGGCTCCGTCGTAGTTGGAGCTTCACTACGATTAATATTATCGTCGTAATTGTTACGCCGCGGCAGTGGGTTCGCGTGAAATTATGTCGCTGGTCCAGATAGTCCGCTTCTACTACGTTACGGGGGGCTATTACGATTCCGCATTATCGATAAGCCCGATACGGCGTGAGATTTATCGCGGCCTGTTGCCTCGCACTGTCTCTGGCAGGTGACTCGATTTATATGAAGGAAGAGAAGCGAGACGGCACGCGATGGCTATGAGATCGAAGTTCAACGAGTAATGCTATAGCGCATTCGAAGAGGCACGTCATTGTAACATGGCTCACCCGCGCTTTCCGAATGAACGTTAGAAATAGTTTGATAGTAGTCGTAGATCTTGATACGTCGCTAAATATAAAAAAAAAGCCCTACCTTTCCAACCCCCTTCAAGTCACATAATACATTATCCCTTCGATATTTGTCATTCTCTGCATTGCATGTTCAATACACCGTTCTCAGTTTCGATTGTTACCGCACCAAAGATCGATCATCATCGATTTTTCAACATGCCCATTTCTAATAGCCTCCAGCCTTCTTAATATCGACAGGGATGAATGTCTAAACAAGCCGAAAAAGCCGTAGACCGTGCGATACGTCACCTTTTGCTCCGCAAGCTACGTCTGAACGGCGATCACAGCGGGTCGCCGATCGGGGTGGTTTTGGAGAAGCCGAAAAGTCGAGGGTTGGTTAACCAATCTACCCCCTCTCCGTCTCTTTAGACGTAGTCGCAGCGGGCGAGCCGGGGCCGGCAACAAAGGCTGAAATTGCGGAGCATTAGTCAAACATCGCCACGCACGTAAAGTAAACTGTGTACCCCGATCGTTCACCTATACAGCCGCGAGTGCGCGAGCCATTCCCTCTCTCGCGCTCTGTGACAAACGCACACGAGCGAGCAAGCGCATGTGTACACGGCCTCGGAGACTGAAAGGGATCGAGAGACAAAGGGGCGCGACATTTATACGCCTCTCTCGCTTCAATCGTCGATCCTCCTCCGTTGGAAGCAATCCAGAGCCTGGCCACCTGGTGCCACCAAGAGGGCCTGGATGAAGCCATCAATAATTCCACGATCGGCCAGCGACTACGGTTAATACGCATCTACGCGCGCGCGCCACATCTGGACACGCCGCTGCGAATTACTGTTGGTCGCGCGCCGCGAAAGGAAAGCTGATCGTGCGGCTCAATCGACCATCGTAGATCAGGACGGAAAAGTCGGATGAAAAAAGAAAAGGACGTTATCGCGATCATCGTCAGTCGAGAAGACACGATCGCGAGGATAATGACGATCGATGCAATCACGCGGAACGCGAGGAAGTCGAGGTACGATTCATCGCGGGCGCGCGAACAAAAGGACGCGACATACGCTAATAAATTAGCGAGAAGCGGTACGCGCGCGTAAAATACGCACTCGTCGATCCGCGAGCAGTATCCTCATTGCTGCGCAGCCATCGCCTTGGTCGTCGTCGTAGTCTCGCGTCCTCATAAATCTCCGCGCGTGCGCAGCTAGTTTCGACGACTTACTTCGCCTTCGATATGGCCGATCTCATAAATTTCTGCTAATCCTCGACCGACGTGCGCACGCTCACGCGACCGCCTATGCAGTCGGGACTGTGAGCACGGTCTGTTCCTGCCGACGTGTAGGATGATTCACGCGCCTTCACGTGGAAACGATTCCGCGCGCGGGACTCTTATTAATGCCGATTCGATCGCTCGCGATTCCTCGAGTCGCTCGTCGGAGAGGACGAGGGAGCACGCGCGAGTAATATCGCGCGTGTAAGGACTCGCCGTTAATAGTCGGGCAATTTGTGCTTTACACTGTGCCGTGTGGCACGTCACGGGCATATAATTAACGTACGACGACGGCGTGGGCCGGAATATCATTAGCAGTGCGCGCCTTGTGGATCGCCGTGGATTAGAATAAATTCACAATGTCCTTAAGATCCGGCCAAGGAGTGGCCTCCGATGCTATACGCGTAGTCATCGGTCAATTGACGTGACGGAGATCCTAAATTACGAGCCGACAAAGACGATCTCTGACAAGGTCCTGTGTTGCTCTTTTTCAACACCTCCTGAACTTCGAGTTTCTTTTGTGGAAATTTATTCATAAGGAATAGTTAGAAGGTAATTCTAGCAGGAAGCTAAATTAGTTTTTGATTTTTAATGTATTTTCGGGAGGACATAATGACGATTACGAGTTGTCTCTGTCACGCCAATAAACCGGCGGAATATAATGAAGTTATAATGATGTTTCAGTTAAACGAGCGCATGTAAAATGGACCGCATTTATATGATATTCCGATGAAGTCCTCGATAGGGCCTATCTCAAATATGATTTTTGCTCGGTAATGAGAAATGACTGTGCGAGTACGCGGTACACGATGCATGTCGTCATGTCGAAATCTAGGCACGTATGCGCCTGCGGTGCATTACCATACTCGTCACAGGCCACGACATATTTGGCCGGTGCGCCAAGTTTTCCGTACTTGGTAACTTCCGGTATAGCACCGGCGAACTACTGTCCTTCCTAAGCGGACTGACAGCTTTGTTCTGCAAATTCAATCCGTGCTGATCGTGACCCACGACAGTGTATGATTCGAACGGGAATGGTGTACCGTTTGATTTTACTAATCAACGTTTCCAACCTTATGTTCCCCATATCACGGCCACGTAATGATTTTTGGGATATGTATCGGCAGCGAACTATTCTTTGGTTGCGTGCAAAAATGAAATAAATTGCATAGTTAGTAAGAAAAAGTCCATTTACCGGTACACGATAATTAATATGCTATGCTGTCCTGCACGTTTATTCTATATTGAGTCGTTCCGCCGGAGCGGAACCGCGGGAAAAAGTAAAACGAAACGTCAAGATAACGAATAGCGGCGATACGTTGCTCCGCAGAACAGAACCGCAAGTGTTTCATTACGACGGATACATACGCACGTACATTCGTACCGTAGTCTGTGCCCGCATGTTATTCTAGCGAAATAATTATATGGAACGAAACGTACTAAGATCGCTTGAAGGAGCGCGCGAAAGACGTAAAACGAAATACGCGTGCGTGCGGCCGACACTGGTACGCCTACATCGAAGACGGGACAGAGAAGGGAAAAGAGGAAAAAGAATGGGATCGAAGGAGTATTTACATATCGTAAGGGTAGGCCAGGAGCAAGAATGGACCTCTGGTTCCGCGTTTCAAGCTCTCCCGAGAACTGTGATCGCCGAGAGACGCGGCGATATCCATAATATTTTAATTGGGCGCAATGCTAATTATTTTAATCGTTTCCTCATTACCGATCGCTCTCGTATACCTTCTCTCGCGCCCGCGCCGTATATCATAGGCCTATGCCAATTACGTACACGAAGCCTTCTTGGAAACAATTCTTCCGATTGTCCGCCTCTCGCCGGCAGCGATACGCTTGCCTACGTGCGCAATGCAGGTATGTACGACTGCTGCCTGCCCGTCTGCAAGGCCCCCGAGCAATTAGACGGATGCAGGTATACGGTCAGAGCAAAGAGCCGAACCGTGTGCCATCGGGCACCCGACTTCTTCTTTCTCCACGATCGATTTGCAAACGTGAGATCGCGATCATACCTAAACGGATGCTAACGACACCCCATCCGCGGGGTCGAGATGGAGAATTTTAAACCCGGACAGAGCTATCCGTCGTACTTATGCTCCCGAGCAATTTAGCGTTGCCGTTCCTCTATTCAGTCTACTCTAACCCTTAGAAGTGGTGTTCAAAGTAAAATGTACGGGCTTGGTGAAGACGGATGATTTTTACATGACGTGCCGTGCCTAGTTTTAACAGGCGTTGAACTTCGGCTGGATCGATCCGACACAATGTTTCTCCGGCAAACTCGATCCCGCACGATCTTATCTCCGAACTTAAACGACCTCGCGACGGTGACACGTCCTGTAATCCGGTTAACGGCTCGGGCCGCGTGTTTTATCCTAATGAAAACAACAGTCGCGACCGATATCAGACTCCTGGGAATCGGCGTCGGCGACGACTGATGAAGGTGGGGTTAGAAAGGGGCAGTGGAAGGGAAGGAGGAGGGGTGGGGGGTCGTTAAACTCACGAGAGCCGCGCTCCTCTGATGTCGCTCAGGATGGTGGACGGGGTCCGATACGCTAATTTAATTAGCAGGAAATGGACGCGTCGCCTGGCAGGATCCGCAGTGCGCAGGACGCGTGCGTGTGCAACGGCATTAATGCGGGAACACGCTTAGAGGGAAGGGGGAGGGGGTGGGGGGGGGGGAGAGAGTCGGAGACAGGGCAAGGGATACGGAACAGCAAATCGATCGCCCTCTCCGCCGGAATGATCTGCGTATCCGGGCTTAACCACTGTAAGCCGCTGATTGCCCGCTGTTTCCGGCGGCGTTTCACTGCCAAAGGGATAATTGTCTGCCGAGGTCTCATCCGTAAATTTCGGAAGAATCGTTACGCTTTGCGCCAAGTGCTAGCAACGGCAGATGGTGGAAGATTCGAGAGGATTTGGGGCCGTCGTAAAAACCTAGTTCCGCAAACGGTGTCCATGTAAGTTATACTTACCAAGGCATGTACCTCGAAGGCTGTGCACGGCCATCGGAGCCTCACCTTCGTCAATTATTCGAAGAATAACCATTACGTCAGCATATTATCGTCGAACGAAACGCTGGACCGTAGTGCTCTCGGCGCGAGGAGCATCACGGGGAGCGATTCCATCCCAACCTAACCAATCGGTAGCTATCAAGCCGGTCAAAACGTGGCAGGCAACCTGCCGGTTCTGTACGAACCGATCGCATCGTTATCTACGATCGACAGGAAGAAATTACTCAGGAGGATGACAGTGTAGCAGACGCTGAACGGCAGGGTTACCATTATATTTATTAAGGCTATATCGAGATCGGAGATCCGAGATAGGGAAGCGAGTATAAAGGCCGTGCCAGGGCAATGATAGACGAAGAAACAAAGAGAAGGGGGCGAGACCCGTCCGATTGTCGTTGCATGATGCGGCCTGTAATATCGGCTCCTCCACCAACCCAGCACATTCCGCTCGCGCGATCTTCCGGTCATCTAGCCCTGCGATCGGCTCATCCGATCTCCTTCCGTAATTGAAAGACTTTCCAACGTTTGCTCAGCGATCGTTATATCCCAACGCTCCTCGGCCGATTTCTTCTGAATACGTTTTTGCGCTTTCCCTTTATTGCAGCCGTTCGCCATTAACGATACGTGTGCTTCTTAATCGAGCGCCGTCGATGCGCCCTCGCCTTGCAACGCGGTTCAAGGCGGTAAAGAGGAGAGGAGAGAGAGAGAGAGAGAGGAAATAAGCAGATGGGTAGATAGCGAAGACGCCGACACTCGCTCGATCCATTACGGAAAACGGACGGGTCACATTTGTTCGCGGGAGACGTGTAAAAAGTGATGGTAATTGAATGAACGATTACACCTAGCCGTTACAGTATATAAATTGGCAGGGTGATCAGTGGAGGCAAGAAGGCGAGCGAAAGAGGCCTCCCTACATCGTCGGCATGGCCGATAAACGGAAGCCAGGGGTTGGGCCTCGTTTTTCACTGGGAACCGAATGAAAAACGCATGTAATAATGGCATGCTCTCGGGCGTAATGCGTAACTGAAAGAAATACGGCAAATCGCGCCCGTTTTCTCACCGGCCTCGCGAGAAGTCGTAAACAAAGAGGAAGGGCGAAGGGCGTGGGGCGTGGGGCGGAAATAGTAAACGACCGGGGAAGACGGAGACCGCGTGACGCGTTCGCGTGGAAAAGTGCAAGATGACACGTGGAAGTAAAAACGGGCCCGGGCCGCGATTAGATTTTATCAGCGGACGAACGCCGTGTCGGTGCTCACGGCGGACGACGGATGGTGACGAGTCATGAGCATAAATTTCGCGGCCGCACGTTTCGCGGTCCACTCAATTAACCGCGGAATCTACCTCGTCGAGCCTTTTTTCCGCCTCGGCTTTTTTTACGCTCGTCTCAATTTGTTACGCCGTCACTGGAACAGTGGCTGGAAAATAATGTAGATCGCGGTAGTTAAGCACGATGTTTACGAACCCAACGGTCTTCTCCTTCGACAGTATGTACTCTCGCGTCCAATTTTGCACCTCCAACAAGATGTGGAAGAAACTAGTGAAGAATGTACATTATGAAAAAGCTGACGTTAAACACGCTGTCACAGTCTGTCTCCAGCCCTTTGCAGCTAGCCTAGAAAATTCTTCCCTGCCTCTTATAATTGGCGTCGAAATTCTAATTTGCATGATAGATACAATCCGCGCAAGGTGCATTAGCGGCGTGCGCGGGCGGAAGGGAGAGGAAAAGGGGTGAAAAGGAAGAGGAGGTCAACGACGCGACGGACGTGAGTGGTTGACAAAGGGAAAAAGAGGAGTCGGAGGCAAGGAGAATTTTGCAGGCGGAGGCGAGCCGCTTTCTGCTAGCTACTGCTCGCCGCGGCCTCGTACCTGTTGGCTCTCTCGGTAGCGCACCTGTGACACATAAACAAGTTACATCGGCCGAGCTGCCTTTTAATTAGTCGCTCGTCCGGCTAGGCCGCGGCTTGCCGTTCGTCGTTCATACATACATATATACGTACCGACGTACTAAGCCACATATATGTACATATATACGCGCGTAACCGCATCCGTGTAACCGCACACGCGCGTAATCAGCGGGCATGGAAGGCATATCGCCCGCGGCTGAAAGTGCATTCCGCTGTTTCGGCGTCGAAGGGGAATGTCGGCGGCGTATCGGTGATGCACTTCCGGCGCGGCGCATTGAGCCAGCACCGGAATCTCGGCGACGACGATAATTAAGATGGACGCGACACAGACAACGAAGGACTCTCCGAGACCGAGAGTTGAGCCGTGTTAGCTGTTGTTCCTTGCAACGTGGGAGGATAACTAGTTCGTCGAGCACCGGTGACTCCGTAAATTACGATCGCGCTTCGTTCCTTAAAGCTTCCACGTCTGTGCCAGCCACGGTGCCCAATGTCGATTCCCATGGCGATACTTAGCATCATAACCCGTTATTAAAAGAAATTCTTCTTGCTATCGTAAAATGATTGATGTGAAGAGAAATGAATAGTTACGCCTTCGAAGGCAAAGTGTCCCTATACGACGGACGCAGGAAGCGTCAATTTCTGTAATAGGAGAGTCAACGGACGACAATGGCGAAGCTACGACAATTCGCGTTTGATACGTCGCCGGGGGCCAGTGGGGTGAAAGGTCGGCCGTCGAAACGGAGCGAGCGTAAAGAAGTCGAAACGAAGACCGCGATGTCCGTGGAACCGTCATTCCGCACACATCCCCACGTGTGCGGCGCGTCGGCCGACATGCGCATCTTGGTATATACGTTACGTAGAATAAAAGGGCTCCATCCGCTGTAGGCACATCGACCGGACAATAGGTTTCCTTAGTAGGCGAAATTAGTGTTATTATTGGACCAAATGTCTGGGGCCACGCCGTGGGAAGAAACGTTTCTCGGCAGCCTCCATTTCCTTCGGCCTGCTTCTTCCTCCTCTCCTTTTCCTTTCTCCCCCTCGCTCCCTTTTTGCTCTCTCCCCACACACTTCTCGACGCTCCTCTGTCTACCACCCTCCCCTTCGCCGCACTCTCTTACTCTCGCTTCCTTTTTACACTCGTCCGTCTCCCGAATGACAAGAGGCGATTTCAAGATCGCCGGCTTCACCCGGGGACCCGTTACGTCGTTGACCACGTTATTACTGACCTGTCATAACGTGGAACTGAAAAGGGGAAAATGCCGGGGAAGAGGCTCGCTAGGCTGCCGGCGCAGGAATGATTCACAGTAACAATCAGCCAAATGGTCTCGTCCTTACCTCACGATTTCGCCGTGCCAACTTTCCGTTCGGGTGCAATCGGCAGGATTAGAGCAGACAAGTATATGCGTATACCATATAAAAACCGCGGCACGGCTGCAGTTGACAGTGCCGTTTGTTTACGCGTTGCATAACTCGTAGGCGTGACGTTTTTGACGAGACTGTTCTGTTTACCGGCGAATTTAACGCGCTACATCCGCGATCGGAATTACGTGAGAGAGAAATTTCGGTGCAGTTTGAAAAGCGCATGCACGCGGTCGGACATAAGTTCTTAGCCGCAACAAGATATAGCGGTTAGTGGCGAGAGAGAAGGACCGGCAGAGAGGAGCGAAGAGTCGGCGGGGCAAACCGTGGCACGCAGTACGGTAGATTGTATTCAGAGGCTCGGCAGGAAGTAGGCGTTCGATGGAATTCGGCCAAGGTAGAAGCTGACCAAAGGTGGAAGTCGCCCATTACCATTACGTCCTTTCGTTTGTAAAAACAAACGGTGCCGCGCGCGCGAGGTCCTGCGCAGACGTTACCGAGCCGATTTCGCAAGAGAATCCACCGATAATTGAGCAACCGTTCTGCCCCGTAGCGGAACGGCTCCGACAAAATGGAGCGATCAAACGATTCTCCAAAGCGCTGCGCCCATTACGACGAATCGGAGTTGATGAATTAGAGCGGGCCGACTCGTCGAACGCCACTTCCAATGCCGCCGCGAAGCCGTCTATTTTCACTACTTTCCCTCGTCGGCGCGCGACCGTTAGATCTCATCTCACTTTATATTCATCTCTATGTTTATCCAGCATCTCCCGCCAGTGGGTTACGCGGCGGCGATTATCTTAATCTTTGGCCAACGCGTTCCGGTTTGTCAGGCTGCGCTGGGGGGCCTTTGTTAAGCCGCGCCGACTGGAAGTTCCATTTTCCGCGGGATCGCGAACGCAGCCTATACTCGTATCTGCCAATCTGCGCGAATCATCTAAATATTGTAAATGCCCACTCTCGATCCGTGCCCTCTCTCGCGCGAGTCCTTCGTCAGTGAAATTTCTTAACGGCCGCCCGCCGACGAGCACACAGAGGACTCGCGCGCGTGCATGCAGCCACGGAGAAACATGCGCGACCATTGACTCGCGCCCGCCTCCTCCTCGCTGGTAGTCTTTAAATCCCTCGAATGATTGATTGCGCTCACGTCACGTCCATCCACTCATCCCTTTTGCCCGCGTCCGTGTACTCTTCCTTTTTCGCTCCGCGCACAAAGCGGTCGGAGCGCGCGGATCGCACTGCAGACGCGCCATCGATTTTCTAAATAATTAACAGCTTGTCGCGCCCACCATGAACCATCAGCCGACTCGGCGCGCTCGACTTCGTCTGCCTTCTTTCGACTCAAGGTTGATTCAACTTTCGCTGCATCGCAGCGACGACGTCCAGCCCCGCTCACGAGTTCCTCTTGCCTAACGTGGTCGGCCGACAAAGGATTTGTTCCACTGTCACAATCAGCGGCATATAGCACCGCGGTCGAGCGGCTATCACGTAAGTGCGTCCACGCATTTTGTCGGCCGCCGCGCCGGGAGAGTGGAGACACGCGTACACGCACACTGGCATCTCCCTTGTCCACGGCTCGCGTGTCGTACTGACGACGGGCGTATTTCCAGTAGCCGACGTAGTGCATTGTACGACGTTCCGTACGATATCCACGTATGCGCACTTCAACGTACATACCTGTATATACGCGTACATAAAGTCGTAAACGTGCGCGCGCGCGAGTGCGCTCACGTAGGTATGTAACGCGCATATGCAGTTTATAGGCACGGGCTTTGCGGCTCCGTATCTCTCGTATCGCAATGTGACGGGTGTGTCGGCAGTATATCAGTCTAGCCCCACCACGGGTCACCGCTGACAACGAGATATTAACACAATGTACGAGAAACCACGCATGTGCGCTCACGCACATGCATACAGTTGCCCTCCACCCTCTCTCACTCTCTTTTTTTCTCTTGCTATTGTTCTATCGTGTTAGTCGATACCCCGGCTGCTTGCACGATAGAGCCAAATTCAAGATGCACTGGGGAAAGATCATGATAAAGTGATGGCGCGAAGAACACGTTTCGGGGGAATCGGCAAGTTCCTTGTCATCTTTAAGGATGGAATGGCAGTTCAACTTTGGATAAGTTTAAAGTGTTGTACGTGTAAAGGCGATTTGAGATGTTAATCCGTTTAAGTATTTCATAAATCTATAGATGTTCGGCGTTAAAGGAGAAGGCGCTGTTTATAACGGTGCCGCGGTAATAACGATTCACTTGTATGCAGAAGGCACGGTTACTTCTCCGCACAACCTTCGAAGACAGTTATACAAACACATGTTTTGCGTACTCCAAAGTGGTTGGCATTTAACCGGCTGTTATTTGCAACGCAGGTCGTGCGCGGATTAATGGAATCTATCAGATACGACAGCCGTCGTTGTTACATGTCAAGAGTAATCTCGTGACTACAATGAGAGGTCGACTGCGGCGATAAATGAAATCGAACGGAGTCGCCATGCGAACGACATATTTCGCGTCTGCATTTTTCAGACTCGTTATAAAGCGGAGCGAAATTGCGAAATTAATATGCGGGGAAAGGACCTGGCGTGGCATTAACATCGGCGTAATTCGTGCGACAGAAGGTAGCAAAGGTCCCTGCCGCCCCCGCCTCGCACTGACAATCGCTGCGTCGACATACTACCGTATTATCAAGAAACAGAAGAAGTGTGTCAACAATTCCTATTCTCCCGCTTGCCCGTTTCGGCCCCGTGAGCACACGTCCATTTCCTGAATACGGCCAGGAAAGGTGGACGACTGATAGATAGCCAGATAGACAGATAAGTAAATGACGGTGTATCGACGGTGCGTATTGTCTCGCGATCATAACAATTTGCTAAAATACCATGCGGCACGTTACAATGTGCGGGCGATGCGATCCGTCGCGCTCGCGTGATGATCGACAATGCAAATAACGAGCGACAAATCGTGCGCGCACGTTATTAAAAAGTCGAAGCGGGATTGATTGACGATGCGTGTCAGTGTTCGTCTCTGCTGCGCGCGTGTCCGGAACGCTCATTAGTTCGTGTGTTGCGCCCGATGCACAATCCGCCCCGGCCCGACATAGCGTGTTGTTTCTTCTCAGCACACTATCATCCGGTCTGCGTCGAAAAAACGGGGGACGCGGGCGGCTGGAAAAAAAAATCGGCCCGTTCGTTATAGACGCTTTTACGGAGGCGACAGGCACGAGCCCGGGCGACGACGGCGACGTCGACGGCCATAGCCATTATTCGCCGACGGAACAACGGGCGGCATTCAGGAATCGCGCCCGCGCCCGTTTGTTTCTTTAATTTTTTCTCATCCACGCTCCATTCTCCGTAGCCGAGGTCTGTCCGAGCGGTTTTTTCTTCGCGACCACCGTGTACATGCCAGCCGAAAGCAAGAGAGAACCAGTCGTCGTCTGCGCGCTCAATTCGAAAGTGATTGTGCTCCCTCGTGCGGACCGCTGTAAATGGCGACCTTGGTTCAAGCCAGGCTGCAAACTTCAAGGCTGCTACAATCGGGTTGCCGAGAGTGGGTGGCAGCTGAACGACAACGAGAGAGGGGAGATAAGGGTGCATTCACACGGAGAGCTTGTCGCGCTGCTATGGCTTGTCGCGGCGGCGCGCCGCTATAAACGTCTCTCGCCAATCGGCCTCGGTCAACAAGCGGCGGCCGCACGCTGATTATTTTCCCCGGAGTGCGCGCGAACTCTTTCAAAACAAGCCCTCCCGCGGCGAGGCAAGTTCTCGCGTTCTAAAGAAAATTTCTCGCATGTTTGTCGAAGGCCCGGCCATTGCCGAGGCCTGGCGAGAGGAGACAGACGGAGGTATGCAATTTGTTTGCCATCCGCGTCGAACGCCAACCTGATATAACGATGACGATCCACATCCGATGCACTCCAAATTCAATACGATCGAAATACACGGCTTCGATACGATTTAAAAGCACAATGTAGACCCTGTGTCATTTGACTGAAACGGAATCCAGATTCGAAGAATTTCAAAGTTGACAACGCACTCTCGGACTCGGCACACTTTAAATGCGATTTCAGTGAAGTCCGAGACTAGCGCGATCTACGTCCTAGGTATGATTGATCGAGTTCGCGAATAAGGTAACGACGGTCAGCGACGGCAAACCTAATTTATCTCGGCCATATCTCCCGCTCACTCGCTCGCATTTTAAGGTCGGCGCGCATGAAATAGCTGCGGTCCATTAAGTTCGCGGAGACGGTGCCGCGCGATCGGTCGCCGTTCATTTTTGCGGTCTTGACTCACGTCAATCAGTCGACGATCTAGCGCGAAACCGCACGCAATCTCCATCTGTTCTCCCGCATCTGGGAGAATACACACACCGCGGACGATGCTGGATGGATGTCCGTGTACGACCGTACGTGTAAGCGAGACGCTCACGTTCCTCACTGTCTTCTTCTTTTCGCAAAGTGCACACACGTGTGTGCACGGACCTTCACGAGGCGCATATAAACCGGCATTACGTGCGCATAATTCCGATACGATGGCGTTCGATCGGGGCCTCGTATGCTTTTTTATTATCAAGTAAGAAATTGCGAGAGGGTTAGGATTATTACGTGTTGAAAACAAGGTGGTTACCGGGGGAGCCCGTTCGCGGGATGCCTTCGCGAGATTGCCAATAGGAACCCTGAACAAGGGAATCGAGATTGAGTTACTCGAGTATCCAAAGTGCTCGACCAACGATCGACTGAAATTGTTGCCCCGGAACGAGATAGAGCCGTAAATCTCGCCGAGATTGAATGTCATTCTTGCAACAAGCGAGCGATCTTGTTGCTCGCGAAAAAATACACTCCGACGCGGATCTACTTATGGACGTGTTTTGTAATGGAGGCTGGTTTGCTCGAAGCGTGAACTTGCGCGGGCTGCGATGCTTATAAGCGTGGTTACCCACTCGGTGCTCGACGTATCTTCGATTACGTCCTGCAATGTATGATAACGTTTTGTTCCTCCTTAGCGAACATTGAAGTTACGTTGGACGACTGTACCTCAAAATGAGCTCTATCTAGATCTCGCGGCCTAAGTGTCCGACAGTCGCAAAGAAGCCGTTCGGCAGCATAAAAATGCAGAGCGTGGCGTTCCATTGAACGGCTCTCTAGCCGGCAGCGACGTCAGCAGGAAATCGACGGTACGTAAAACCGGTAATCGGGGTGGGTAATGGTATCGTCAAACGGAAGCCCGAGATACGTGGAAACGTCGAGGACCGTAATCGAGCGTGTTTTACCGAGCAATTATCGTCTGTTTTAACTCGGAAACCTCGACCGGCCGCTATGATCGGGCGCGCCAGTAGTATTCGGCCGGTCTTATAACGGCGCGTCTGACGTTTTCAGGCCATAAATCGCGGCCGGAGCATTAGGCAAGGCGGGAACTAATCGAGCCCCCCATCCCCCTTACCCCACCGCTGCAAACTTGCCACCACCCTGCCTCGCCTCTCCCGACTCCCCCATGTCACGATACTCCATGTCCGATATTCCATTCCGTTTCGTTTCATTGCGGTTTCCTTCTATCAATTATTTCGAATCTGAAATCATGCCCATAAATCCGCTCGAATCGGGATACGGAGCGTTATTACCCTGTCCCTCTCCTCCACTTCTCGTTCCCTTTTCCTCTTCTGTTGCCGATCGCGTAATCGCCGTCCGATCCGCGCACCGCCGAAGGAATTGCGGAATTGAGGCGAAATTGCGGAAAGGACGCACGCTCGTGATAGATTAACGGATAGTCTGATTGCGCCCGTAGTCGTTAGATTTATTGTCCGACGTGCTTCTCGACGGAGTGAATATAAAACGTCTGCCTTTCCGGTGGCCATTGCCGTAAATGACTCTTTTTCCGCGGCGAACTTTTCTGTTTCGTAAATCGGACGATTCTGCTCGCCGTCCAGAAACCGTGTGCAATTATTCCATTCCCACACCACAATTGTTTCACGACGGCATTCGCTGTCGAAATGTACAATTCATCGGTTACCTCCCGTTCCACTCACAATCATCCTCGCTCCTACTTTCATTCCTCTCGGTCCTCTCCTCACCTCTTCAAAATAAATTCACTTCGCCCAGCAGCGGCTCGATGATAATATCAATCATATTCCATGCTATTTCAGCACTCTCTTCCATGCGTCGTGGAACTTTTTTCTGCCATCTGGGATTTGAGTAGCGAGCGGGCGCGCAAATGTGTCGACGTACGAGCCAGTTTGTCGCGTGACATTTCGCAGAGGGCGAGACAACGCGATGCACGCGTTCTTTCCTCCCGCGTCTGGCTCACCACTCCCGACTGTGCGGGGTCCTGATAACGTTATCACCGAGCACGCCGTCGGCCCTGACGGTGGCTACGGAGGAGACGGTGATGAAAGCGTCGTTTCGTGCAATCGGTCAGTGCCACCTTTTCTCCGTCGTTTCGCAAGCCGCGAGCTTCGTGTCCCGGGCGCACGAAATTTCATGGAAGGAACGATAACAGAGCGCGAGCGAGGCGATAAGACCTTCAGACGCGGGTTAGATGTACTTTCGACGCGGTCGTTCGCCGCTGCCGAAAATTCTGATCTGAATCGCGTATAAATGGAGAAACATTTTTTTTCCTTGTGCCCAGTGTGTGGCAGACATTTCTGTACGAACGTGCAGTGAGTAGCGCGTTCCATGAGTTTGTCAAGTATATGCGATGAAAATGAATAGGTTGTGATCCGATATTTTTGACTTACGCTGCTTCATATCAGGTAAACTATTGCGAATTTTCTAGTACAGCCCGCGTTTTTCTGGATTTGATTTGGTAGATTCTCTGATGGTTCGGATGAGACCCAATGCATTGTTTCCAACGCCACTTCGTCACAGTATCGTCGCCACGCTACCGTACGCCGTAATTGCTTCTTAATCACCCGCTCATGTCTTCCATCGTACGGTAACAACGTCTCGCAGCTCGAAATACTCGCCTCGCTGGTGGGCGGTCACGTGCGACGAATGCACTTGTATTGTGTTTAAGTTATCAGCAAAGCTGTCTCGCTGATATCGCGGAAACGAATGGACGCGATCTTGCTTACAAATGTTTTCGGTGAACGTATTCCACGAATACTCCGAATGTTCCAGTTCACTGTGCTGCAACAATGTTGCAGAAATTCCTATCGATAAAATTCCTCCGCAGGTACTTCCGTATTTTTATCCGCGGGGCCAATATATTTTCTGATGTTATCTCCGCGCGTTTAACTGGTCTGCATGAAATAGATTTCCGCGCGTTGTAATAAGCAGTTTGCAACTTATCCTCGTGGCACCGCAACGCGGTTAGACAGGCGCACGGTGCCTGTCAGTCGCGCTGGACCCGATCGACTTCACACCCAATAATTTCGGCACGTCGGTATCTCATCGTGGTCATTACCGTCATTGATATGCCGCGCGTTAACTTGTAATTGGCAATCGACAGTAATCCAGTCGGTCGTGGCATCCTGACATGGGACCGTATCGCCTCGCCCGTGGATATTACGACTGATTGTGAGCACAATGGCGGTAATATCTCATGATTTAGTAACGGGTGCGGCTAGATAGCCAAGAGATCGGCTTTCCATTACGGTCCTGACAGCCTTACGAATCCTCCGTGCCTCGAAATCTTCCTTCCCCACCTCCCTCGTCGTCTTTCGTCTTTCTCGCACCTCGCACGACGAGATGGACAGAACACCGTAATAATATGAGCGGCGTCGCAAATATCGCATAAATATCGGCGTCTCCGGCAAATTGAACGAGAATCCGTTGTTGCAGTCCTTATCCAGAGGGACAAGGCTGTACGTCCCGGCACGTTACGCCGATTGTCCCATTCTTGGTTATCTCTGCCCATATCGCTTGGGATCCCGATGCAATCGTAGTGCGTCTTGTGGAGCCGCTCTTAGGAGCCGAGAGGAAGACTCCGCCGCACCGCGCCATTTTACGACCCGCCTCGTACGCCCGGACGACGGGGTGGCGTATTTTTACCCTCCCGCGCGAAAATTATGCTCCGTGGGAGTGACTCTCGGCAGTCGCGAGGCGTCAGTGGTGCAACCAGAAGTCCGAATCGACGTTCTCTCGCGAAAAATTCGCCGGATACCCTTTCAATTGTTGGTATCGTTACGTTTGGTCGTGAACGCGAGATACCGTGAGCTATTGAAAAAGTCTAGACTCGATGAATGGGACGGATAGTGAACGCATAACCGGTGCCCCGCGGTACTTGGCGGACACGTCATTTTTCGTCCTTCTTCTATTTGTGTCGCGCAAGCTGATCGTCGCCGACGATACAGGGCGGGCGTACGAAAATTACACGAAATCACAGCGTTAAAACGGCCGGTATCGCGGCCGCGCCTCGTAGCATCTACAACACGGCAGACTGATAAACTATTTACGCGCTTAATAATTCTGGCTCGATTACAATAGAGAGAGAGAGAGAGAGAGAGAGAGAGAGAGAGAAAGAAAGAGAGAGCCCACGAAGGGCGGCGGGTCCAATTCCGAGAGAGAAAAATGGTCGCGCACGTAGGGGCCATTGTGCCCGGCACGAAAACAGATTCGCGAACGTGCGGTTCGCCGCGGAACAGATTTATCAGTGGCGTCGGTACAACGAGCCGGTGTAACCGTGGGTAGCGACTTATCAGGGATCTGGTTCTCTTGCCTTCTCCTGCCTTTCTTTTTATCGTCCTACCAGGTGCTTCTGGTCTGGCGTGTGGGTGTTCACGGAATTTTCGGTAGCTCACGAACGTGCAGCTCCTCCGCTCCGCACGCACTTGTCACCGTGCATATACATACGTGGACGCGATGCACGTGTGTACGGGCCTAAGTGCTTCGCGTGTGTGGACGGAGTGGCTGCCAACCGCGACATAAATAACTTTCGATAAGCTCTCGCATGGACGGGCTTCCGTTACCAGCCTCCTTCGTGTTCTACATAAACGTCAGTATTAGCGACATCTCCCAGGCACCGATGACCTTTGCGCCTCTCCTGGCAAATGACTCTGAAATGGGTGGACCCCCTTGACAGAGTCGCGTGTCATGATTTACTTACAAACTTCTGGCCCTACGGCGCTGGTGTTTGGCACTGCGTTTCTATGGATGCGAATAACTTAATACTAATTCCCTTTTAGTCGCCTCTTACGACAAGCAGAGAGTACTGTGGGTGTATTCTGTCCCCCCACCCACTGGGGCAAAACGTCGCATTACGTTATGCATTAATTTCAATAGACTTTGCTTACACGACGTGTTACGAAAGTACTTGTAATATCGATGTGTATTCTTAGTACCCGTTATACCGTTCTCATGGTCGAGACAACGCCTTAAGTTTTCCGTTCTCAGTTGCATCAACCCGTTGTCCTGCCTACATGGCAGTAATTTGCACGTACGTCGGCCGCTCGCCGCTACAACCTCTGAATACAGGCGATGCCCTATTTGTAAATGTCAAATTGTCCATATGTATTACGATCGTTTCAGACGACGTCTCGAAGAATCCGCTGACTCTACCTATGCACGGGACAAGTCAGTCCGTGTTTAATTAACACGACCTCCCGTTCGATGTATCTACTTTGAGTTCGAACTTCTACCCTGCCATTGGCATCATTGACACATTGGCCATTTCATTATGCCCGATTCCGCTCGTCTACCCACAGAAGTACGCTGAATGTTAACTATCCTTGATTTAGAATTCGTATGGCATGGCGTCGGCGTCAACGGTCCGTTTGAATTCCAAAATAGTTGATCGCTAAACAATCCGGCTCGTTTGACGCGTTGGCTAAAAATTGGACCAATAGTGCTGAAAGTGATAATCGTTAATGTAATTATTGAAGCGATCTGCGGATATCTCTCCATACGAATTACCCGATTTAAACGACATCTGACATACTCCAGCGCTTTACGTCATCTCGGGTTTCTGTGAAATGTCGGAGCACATTACGGGACGTCGCGCGTGTTATCGTGGATAGAGAAAAGTCAAGATACCGTTAGGTCACTCGAGGGGCTATGATGACGTCTCTAATACTTTGCTAATGGCGACATGCTAATAGCTCTTTAACGTTGACGGATCGTCATCATCGTATGACGCGTAGCATCCTGCTCGCAAATGTCAAATATCGTTTGTATCAACTATCCCCGCACGCAAACTGTACTCCACTTACAGTAACTACAGTGCGAACGCGAAAAATTAATTCATTGTAAAATTTCAATGATTACTCAGCGATGCTCGAACGCCGACAGCCGACAAATCAATTTCCCCCGGCAACTTGTAAACGCAACCGCAAATTCCATTCGCTCTTACGAATTTCCAGCGGGCCGAGAGCGTGGTTCAAAATAACAAATGGTTCGTTAGCCTCGCATGTAGATAGCAGAATCAGTTGTTTGGCAGCGTGAACGACTGGGAGAGTTTTTCGCATCGACATCAACAAGCCGAACGTGTCTATTTGGAGCCGGAGCCCGCAATTCGTACGTTAATCAACTACCCGATGCGACTTTCATTCGGCCAAATGAATTATAAGGAAAATACGCGGCAAAGGATGAGTCCCGACTGGTTGACATCGGCGCGAGTAATTCAACGCGACACACGGAGGATGCAAAAGCTCGAAAGCCAGTCCATTCTACGGCGCCGCACGGTCTTGCGCTAATTGACCATATTATGGAAAATAGGAGGGTCAAGTACCCACATGACCCCTGATGTCATCGCCACATTGCAGAACACCGAGCTGGCTGGCGTACACGACTCGCGCGAACGTGGAAAGGAACGTCGTTAAAGTCACCGCCTTTACAGTTTATTACGTTTGTTTACACAAAACCTGTGATCCCGGCAAAATTGATGCGTACAGGCTCGTAAAGCTAGATTTAACGTACGATGGCTGCACAGGAAATACTAAAGACCCTGCCGTAGAAAAACAACATAAATTCGTCAAGTCGATGGCGGAATCCTTAATAATGTCGTCGTTGTCACGCGCAACATGTTCTTTACTGTTCAGTAAATTTCAGCTCTGAAAATTCCGGCGTCGTTAACTCCTTAACGCTTGACGGCGAACCTATGGAGGGCTTTCAGAAAACTCCGCGCTACAGCGTATTGAGTAACTCAAACAAACAGTTATGATGCAAATTTCTCTAGTCACTCCACGCAGAAAGGACCTTCTTCTTATTCCGGTACGCGTCAAGGTGGTAACGTGTCTTCATGATTTATGCCCGTATGACGTGCAATCTAAATTGTCAACGCGCGGAAACGTTGCCGTTCACCGGCATACACGGTAACGATTTTTCTTGCTCACTCCAAATGATTTCTACGTCAGACGAGCTCACCTCTTCAACTTCTCGTCTAGTGCACGTCGAGTACCGTGGACGTTTCTGATAAGAATGTTTGCCGTGAAGGTTGTTGTGCAGGTCTCTTGATTTATATGCGATTAGGTACTTAGCAGCACGGCCGGCGCTTTCCTGAGACGCGCGAGTCTTCTCGACCTCGTCAGTTCAATGTCAACGTAGTCGGCCGCCACCGTATTCACATGAGAAGGAAGAAGGCGATAAGGTCGAACCCCGCCCTAACGGGTCTCCTCATCCTCGCCCTCCTCTTTTCTCCATCATCATCTCGTCCTCCAGAGCCCGTGTGCACTCGCGAAGCTACTAACATCGACCATCATTCATCACCCGGCACTTTTTGGTACGGCCGACAAGTTCCGAGAATGCCGGTGCAATTATATTAAACATAAATCAGTTATAACGAGCCGACGCAAGGGTCGCGACGAGAAGGAGCATGCAATTGACGCTGGTGCTCGACAATCTTTACGCGCACGAGCCTTTTTGCGTAGGGTACAGAATAAAAATGAACCAAAAAGTGACGGACGTAATAAGCATAAGTGCGCGAGGTCGACGAATTTCCGGCGGGCAAGGTATGACTGTGAAAGATCCTGCAGGTGTGCACGTGAATGGAGCTTAGAAAAGCTTGTGTGCTCGTGTGTGGGTTTCTCGATATCGTCATCGACGATAGCGTGGAATTGAGGAATGACGAATCGGAGGGTTACGATTCCTACGATCTCTCGTTGCACGAGTCATCTACCGTATTTTTAGCCGTGGCCACGAGCTCGTGGCTTCTATTGATATGCAGATTGCGCCGTACATAATTCCAATGCTGGTTAGATCGCGTAAGCGTCATATCCAAGTATCACAATTTGATCGTTGACTGAGAACGTTCCTTGTTAGAATCCTCCCTCGCTCGGCCGATCAAACGACCACACCCTGGAGGTCTCTGTATGGTCAGAAGACGTTCTATGTGATCTCCAAAGCTGGTCCCATGCGCTCGTGGCGCGATAACCAATTGAATGGCGTTACGTGTTAGAAGAGTAACTTTCGGTGAGTCTATTCCGTGCCCTAGTAAGGTCGGCGCGATTAGCGCGAACGATAAGGAGACCTCCTTATTAGGCAAAGTCCGCAAAGACGTTTGCCGAGGCCCATCTGCCTCCTTCAGCTTCGAGCTCTTCCTTGGCTTCTTCATACAGTCCTCTCCTTTCTTCTCGCAGTCCTTTTCTTCCACCTCCTCGCCGTCCGTTTCGAACGCTAAGGCCGAATGAAAATGTATGAGGACGATATCTATGGAGGAGAGAGGGTCGATGAGATACGATTCTCTCTCTTCCACCGAAGAACTCTTCTCTCGGTGCATCACGCGTATAATGCACACGTGTGGCAACTGCAGATGGCTGAGGAGAGTGAGAAAAGGAGGAGCGTGACAAAGGGATGGAAGTGAGGAGGGGATCTAGTAGTTTTGTTTCGAGCGTGTGCGCGCTTGTCGGTACGTAGTATATATATGTATTTTGCTACCTACGCCCCGGTACTGCCGTTTCTGCACCTGACCAGGTAAGCGACGATAAATTTGTGGGCAAGAAAAGGGCGCTGCCTTTAAAGGGCGGCCAGCAACCCTCTTGCGCTGCGCCATCGTCGAGCGGCCACTGCTGCTGGCAACTACCGCCGCCACTGGCCGCTGGACCGGTGTGCTCTCCGGCTGTCGGGTCGAGTTTTACGAGCGCTTCGAATCGGTATTGAGGATACAGGAATTCCGGAATTCGCTCAGGGCCACTTTACCCGGCAACTTGATCGTTCTCGACACAATGGGATCGATCCTGCGCAAAGGTGTTGAGCGCACGCCTCGAAACGTGGATCTCGCGTGGGATAGAGACGGGAAGGATCTCGTTCTTCTGCCTGCCCGTCGCGTCGCTCCCCTCTTCCGCCGTTTCTGGGAAACAGCGAGACGTGTAACTCGTCAGCGGACGTTTCATATTTCCATTCAACCAGAGTGGACACGCGAAATTGTCCAGGCGGCGCGGCGGCGATCGCTTGAGCTTCAGAGAAGCACCATTTTTGTCGCTTTCAATCTCAACCGCGGCGAGCGTACAATTAAATTTCACTCCGCCGCTTACTATTTCGCGTAATTATAATCTTGAGCGTGACTTTCTCTTAAAAATGCTAAATTATACGCACGACGACAGACGGGCAGGAGAGGGTTCGACGGGAACTGTATCAGAGACCGCGGGGCATTGTTCCGCGGAGGTAGAGCAAGCGACTTTATTATTAGTTCCCGCGCAGACAGAACGAGTCGCACGCGTTAATGACGCGAATATCAGATTCCTAAGTGAGAGCCGTTACTGAATTTAATAGGGACTCCGAGTGGAACTTGAGGGAACGTCGGCGCAAGAACTAATAATCAGTATCTATTCGCTCGCGGTGCGGAAAGTATGTACGGCGGAATAATTAATGGACACATGATAATATACCGGTGGTGGGCAGCGTGCATTGGTTATTTCTATGCCACGAACGATGCGGAGAACCTGGATTCCTTCACCCGGGCGTTCGCAGAACTGTCGACGAGCGTGTTTAACGATGCAGTCGTCGGCGTGAAGCCGAGGCTGCGAGGCAGAAATTTATCTGCGGCAATTCGCCTATTTATTATCGCTTAATGGCTCTATTGGCGCCGATAATCGAACGGAATCGACGATAGCCGCACGTCCTTTTTCGATGAGAATATGCCCCGCGCGATGTGTAATTAAGAATTTGACGGGCGCCGGGATTTAGTAGAAACTCGGGTACGTATCGGAACCCCGATGCTGGCGAAATATTACGTCACGGCGGGTATAAATAATGTAATGGTTACACCGCGGAACGTTCGCGTTCCTTCGCGTTTCAATAGGCATCGCGCACCGGCATTTAGCGAGGAATTCAACGAAGCGATTCTCGCCGCCAATTATCGTTCCCAGTCGCGACTAATTAAACGCTCCTTATAATAATATAAATACATCTTTAAGCAGATGAGTATGAACTTCATACGCGCGTCTTGGCGAGGCAGCAGGCACCCGCGCGTTTTCAAGCTGCATAATAAAATTATGTCGCGGATGAAAATGAAAGGCTATTTTATTAGGCGGACAAGGTTGTCGGTGGCCTCGAGAAACGAGTCAATTGCCGCCAAGTCCACGCGAAGTCTAAGGTTAATAGTGACGTTCATCCACGTCGAAGTGCAGTACGCACGCTGCACGCCTGGACGGGCTGAATGGAGCCTGGAACATCAGCTTCCTCTATCGAGGACCCTACAGAACCTGTTGACGGCGCTGTTTAAGGAGGCGCGGGTTCACTCCTCTCGCGCTCGCCATTGAAATTTATCCGGCGCGTTTCGCCTATTTATTAAGTGTCTCCTAATGACTCTATCGGCACCGTTGCTCTAATGAAACGAAGATCAAGATAGTCCGGGGAATTTATGCGTTTCTGGGGCTGAAGATGGTATCAGCCGACGCTGCACGGACGCTGGCTGCCGGCGTCTAACGTCGTACTTCGCTGCCAGCATTAACGGCCGCGCGGCCGGCGCGTAATCGGCATTAATGGGAATTCAATTTATCGGGGGAAAAGGTTAACCGGCACTTTCCCTCAAATATTTGCGACATCGGCAGCCTAATTAGCTCGAGTTTCGCACGCCGCGCCGGCGGCGGCGCAGCGGGCAGTTACTTGCCGTGAATCGATCGCTTCGATTACCGTTGAGACTTTAATTATACTGAGGATACAACGCGCCGTGGAAGCCGGTAATATAAATTACCGTCCTGTCTATTATAAACCACTTTGTTACCGCGCTAACTCAAACGAAATTGCTGATATTCAGTTAATATCGTCGCGCATAAATTAGGTGATACTTATCATCGGCGTCGGCGTCGTCGTCGTCGTGTGGTCATCCTTGGAAATCTTTTTTGTCCACCACGTCCCGTGCGCTATCGGTGAATTGTAACATTGTGTTAATATTAATTGACGCAGTACCTGGTTTGCGCGCGTCCCGATTACGAAACGACAGAGTTGGAGCGTGGTTTATGATCGGTGCCAACGCTCGCGCCTTCTCTTTCGCGTTCCAGCTCCTCGGTTAGATAATAACTATGACGGAACCCAAGCGGTTTGTAACCTACACTTTACGCTTTTTTCGACTTTTTGACTCTAGCCCTAGCCGATCGCGTGACTGATTAACGTAGGGGCATATTGATTTTTTTTCTCGGACGGCAATATTCCTATTCATCTAGGCAATCACTTTGCATAATCCTGAATACCACCTACTAACCCAAATATCAGTGCACCTTGTCGGTCCAAAAAGAATCTCAATCGCTATCCACACACAAAATACACGATCGAAAATTATTGCCGAGTAATACCCCTATATCAAGCTACTGCATCGAGGTTTCGGAGAAACTGAAAACTGTCGAGTATCTGGTAGTCCGGAGCAAAGGTCTAAGGAAAATGTAAATGTTTGTATAGATTATTTCGTAAGATATATCACGGGATCATGTCTTACGTGCAGTCTATTTCTCGGTGGCTCCGCTGGCAAGATTTCTAAGTGCAAATTTATTTCGTGTAGGCTCTCACGCCCGAAGCCAGAGTCGTAAAACACATACATCGGCGTAGATCGGCAACAAAAGCAAGATAAACGGTGGATACACGGATTTGCGTGGACGTACGGGTTTCTTTCGTGTACCGGGAATGGCCGGGCTGCAGAAAATCTCGCGTATCAAGAACCATCTCGTCAATATCGGCGGCAACCAACGGCCGCGGAATGACCGAAAGCACTCGAGCACGAAACTTGGGGCGAAACTTTGAATATACCCTCGTTTCCCGGCGAACCGACAAGCGGCTGAGAAGGGAGCATAGTCAGGAATACACACAGAAGGTTAGGCACTAGATAGGCGTCTCCCAGGAATCTCAAGGAGTATCACGCGTGTTTACACGGTCCCTGAATGCGCTCCTATATGCGGTTTTAGACACCCCGATAGGAGTGCAAACGGCGGCGTATCGACTGTCGAGACGCATTGCAAAACACCTGGGTGTCGCAATACACCTTCGTCGGCTGCTCGCTCTCATCGACACACTCGCTTCCACTATATACACTTGCGCACATGTAAGGCATCGTATACGTATAGACGCGCGGCGCATACGTGTCGAGCACGTTGCATGTTGCATGCATGCCACATGCGGGTACCATGGATGGTAAGACAGAGTCGTGCGCGCACACACACCGTTACCTGTGCCTCACTCACACTCTCATCCCACATACACCGTTCACACTTACGCACGATCGGTACCTATACAGGCACGCAACACATGCCCACGCGTCTCACTCGTCTTTGCGGCCGAACAACGTTTCATACTTATACGCTCTTAAGAATGCAGACACGAGCTCGCGAGCCGTACATGTGTGGCATGTGCGAAACCCCCACCCTTTCGGCTTACCGTCTATACGTGCCCGCATGCGACTTTAACGCCGCGGAGGGTCCGGTTCAGAAAACCGATCGCGAAACTGCGCTATTCCCGTTTCGCAATGGCTCGTTCGCTCTTATCTCGATACACGGGGCCCGTTTGGTTACGAGGGATATATCGGTGTATCGATAGATCTCGATAGAGAGAGGGAGAGATCGGAAAACGGTTGTTGCTGCCGTGGCTGCCTCTGCCGCGAGGTAACTGACTCACTGCTGTTCGCCGGCCAGCCGATCGTGCCGGCTCCTCTCGCTTCTTTCGTTTGCTTTACGATAGTACCATTCTCTTGACACGGTCCAACCACCGTGGTGGATGCCGTGCTTGAGATCGCTCCCTCGCGATGCCTCTCGCTCTCATCTGCAGATGCTCGGGATCGAGACTTTTCATAGCAGTCTGCGATATTTTGCACGCCGCAGCCGCCGCGTTCTTACATAACGCCTTGTACCCGCGGCACGTATCGATACTATGAGATTTACGAAATGTATCCGACGTGCCTGAACTTCTTGGATAAAATTGAATCGACCGGGGTAACCCGGCAGAGCCTCGCACGCTATCGTGCGAACGCTGATTGTTTTTGCAACGTTTGCGGTGCGGAGCGAAGCAGCGCTCGTGGAAGCCTTTAGATGGAGAAACTTGGAATTCAGTGGTACGCCTCCTTGCGGCTAGCCCGTACGGGGTTCTACTCGAATTGTTCTCGAGAAAATATTACTTTGTATCCGGCGTTCAGTTTCCCTCCGTAATACGATCCACGGTCCTCGAAGAGGGCGAGAGGAAAGGGCACGGAACGATCGTTACCGAACTATCGCGCTGTGTCTACCCAAAGGAAAATATTCGTTCTATCATTTCTGGTAGCCGACGCAGAAAGGGTCGATCTCCATACTTGGCGCATGCACTTCCGCGGCGCGCGTTTCAGGCGAACCTCGTACCACGTGTTTAGCGGCAAATCGATCGAGCCCCAATCGAGCGTGTTCGCAGCGAGGTATCTCTTATCGCGCAAATCAGGGTTTCCAGGCGAAGATTCCGAAGTGCCTGCTTCGTCATTAAGGCCACCCGCGCATTTCTCGGCCGCGCGAGATCCAGGGTGGATGATTCATCCACCGTTAGGTCCTTTCCGCGAGGCACGAGCAATCAGTTACCTTCAGTGGTCACCTTATACCTATGACGAGGCGCAGGAAGCGAGCGGAGCCTGATCGTTATGGTCGTCGTCGGAGTAACGCGGGTCGTCTCGATCCGAAGGCAAGATGATCGAGCCTCGAGGAGCCTCAATGGACTTTCCGCCCGCAGAATCTTTCCCGGCTAAGTAAGGACAGGCCCGATGTCCGTTCCGTTGGCAGCAGGCCTCGCCTCGCCTGATACGGATTTATCGGCACTTCATAGAGACGTAAAATTATCTCGTGTGCCGTCCTTTCTTGCGGACTGACGATCGGAGGCATCTTTTTAACTTCGAAGGCGTATGATCGAGGATTATTGAATACCGCGCCGGATTATCGTTCATCGCCGCAGAGCAGTACCGAAGGTACAGTGTCTGCACTGGAATTTATGACCCCGCGGAGAGGCCGATTTCGGGGTAAGCCACTCGAATAATGCACTGAGGAACGGACCGTTGTTTATTTTAAAGATCGGTGTCAACGTTCTTACGATTTTTTATCTACGAAAATACGTGTCTTTTTTTGCGATTTGATACGTGTGTAAGTTCGTCAGTGGGCATACCGTGTGTTCCTAAGGCACGTTCGATATTTCAGTATTTTTTAACCGAGACTACATCGTGCGCGCTGTGTCGCAATAACTCTTGAGATTTATTCTGTGAGGTCAAACATGGTCCTGCAATCAACGCTTTTACCGTCAATAATCGACAGCCGGAGAACACGTTCGTGTGCGGTATCGCACGTATTGCCACTGATCGATCGTTAGGCCTGATCATACTTTATCCTTTTCGATAATTGACAGACTCTCGTTACTGTAGTCTTTAGCGAATTTCTTTCGGCACACCACCACGGGATAGATGAATTTCCGCGTGCGATGTAAATCCTTGGACGACGATATTGTACGAGGTGCACGCGTGCGTTCAGTGCGTCTTTACATTCTGTCTTCAATGTAATATTCGAGCCGAGATATCTTACATCTTCGATATCATATCGACAAGAACCTTACCGTGTTATCATCGACGGGGTATCAAGCCTCCGCTCGTCCGGCGCACTTACATAAATTTATATCCAATTTGTTCGAAAGCTAGACATCAACGTGATCGGGTACCCGAGGCTGTTCACTTTTAACACTTCCGCGACCGAGCATATATTAAACGAGGTAGATGACTACTAATACGGCCCTAATGAACACCTCGGAATTAACGTAACATCCCACGCCCATACTTACGTCCGACGTAATACATAAACGTATAGTTCCACAATAATTGTTCATTAAAAAGTGTTCCCTTCTACGCTCTTGCACGTGAGTGTCCTTCTTCTAAGCTTCGAACGTCGTCACACACCCGGTATACGTGTCCAAACGACAACGTGGACTCTTAGAGCACATAGAGATCGCCATTCTTTGAATGAACGTGTGTGCGTCGGGGTACAAATGCACTCGGAGTGTACGCAACTTGTAGGTGAATGCGCACACGTGTGCGTTCAATGTGGCGGTGTACTTACGGTACGCGGCCACTTACACAGTTGGAGTACTTTACACGGGCCCGTGTTCATGACGCCCGTGTGCTCGTAAGTACCTCGAGCAGAGAGAGTTTGGTGTGCGAGCGCCAACCACGAGAGTTCCAAAGGTAAGGTATGGGCCACTCCACCAGGTGTGGAGAACGGCGCGCCTGATGGCAATTACATCGGCAAATAAACCACGAGGTGAATACACTGTTAAAGCTGCCTATGCCTTGGCACGACGGCGCGGACCGTTCTGGCCGTCGGAGATGAGGTGCGAATAACGAAAATGAAGACACGTTCGGCCTTTCGCTAGACGATGACCAATTACCGTTTCTCTACGTCGGCCGTGTCGGATTGTTCTCGGAAGGTTATTTCTAAGAATTTCGTTAATCTGCCGTCAGATTGAAGCGGGCGTCTTAAAGCAGGCGTTAAAGTAACGCGTTGTCATACACGACATTTTTAAAGGTTCCACGTCAATGACACAGGGAGGGTATTCGACGAAAACCGAAAACGGAAATTGAATGTGAAGGCGAGGAAATTTCGTTTTGACCGAACGTTGAGCGTATAGGAGTGTTCCGTGAGAGGTGTCGTTCTCGCGGAGGCATCTAAGGAATGCGACGCATAGAAAAGTTAAGGATCCATTAGCTGCATTTGGTAACGAAATCGACGCAAATTGTCCGTCGGCCGGATACGGTCGTCTCAGGACCATCTTGAATGCCATCTGCATTTCTATCGCACTGAATTGTTATGGTTCTTCGAGAATGGTCTCCGCTAAGTAGTCTAAGGCTCCCTCGCGCTTCCAGCATCGGCATCCTCGATATAGCGCAAACACTGACCGAACGAGGCCCTCGGTGTTCACTCCAGCGACTTCCCACGGCTGTTGACATGTTTTGTGTTCATTAGTTGACTCTCGAGAGCCCAGAACCTGCGGCTGTTGCATAGTTCCATACCACAGGCGCGCGCGCGCCGGCACATTGCACACGTACATCGAACGCACACAAATACAAACTCGTATAACATAGGTTGTCCCACAACCATTTGCTACAGCGTGAGAATAGCTTGAGCCGTAGTACCGGTGCGGTTCTCAGCCCTTGTCGAGGCGCAGTGCACGACTTCCACAAAATTTCGTTGACCATCGCGGCACGACAGAGAACCGATCGATTGTCGCGACATTCTAACGAATTGGAAAGTGATCGTTACGATAAATGAAAAAAGCGCGTGACACGTGACGCTTTCTCGCGAACCTGCTCGAAATTCCGCGAAACGCAGCCGAGCGCGTGGACACACTGCGGGACGAAAAAAGGCATCTCATACAATTTATGCCACTCTCCACTCTCATTTTCCTGTTCGTGCCGGGGCGCGCGGATATCTGCATGCGAGGGATACTTACGCCCGACAACGTTCTGGGAAGCACTTAGGCTCGGCAATTTTTGCGAATTGCGAGCCCCTTGTCGAGAGATGCCTGCCTACTTCGCGAACGTCACGAAGAGCATCGCGGCGCTCTAAACGTTCGGTCTCTTAGCCTGCGAGCGAATTGAAAAGTGAGAATGAAGAGAGCGTGGAAGGGACGAGAGGAGCGTACAAAGAAACGAAATGCGCGCGTAAAGCATTTCAGGCGACTCGGTGGTCCGCTCTCCGCGGCCTTTATGTACGAGGTGTCCATCGGGAAATGAGCCGCTATAAGACGCATAAATGCAATCCTAATGATACGTTCCGCGGGCAAACGGCGAACGGCAAGTGCGCCACGGTAAACGTCTCGGGCGTAACGATTGTTTGCCTGAAACGATCGTTTAATGGCAGTGCCGTCGAGCGGAGCGTTTTAGCCCGCTTAACCGTTTCTCCCATTTCTTGGCGGACGACGATTCCCGAGGGATAGCACGCGATACGAGAGCGTCGTCGTACGCCAACTACGCTAGACGAACCTCATGAAAATGTTTTACGACGGCCATAGATTCAGCACGAACGCCTTATCCGTGTCCGAGGGAACTGACTGGCGACTAAAGGACAGATACGAATAAAAGACTGATAATAATGACACGGACGAGCGGCAAGACCGAATGGACGTTAAAATTATACGAATACGGATGATGACCCCCTGACAACGTCGTGTAACGACACAGCGTCGTGACTTTCGTGCAAAACGAATTAACTGCGTGATACGAGTTACGATTGGTCGTTACGTCAATCGCCGGGACGTACATTTGGATTATCATTATATAGTCGTTGCGGGGAACAAAATAATAAGAAGCGGTGCTATATATAGAAGACGAAGAACAGTACCGTGTGACGTAAGAAATAATTGTGCCTTGGCATTTCGTTCCACAATAGCATTAAGGCGCACTTTGTGCTACAAGTTAAGTTAGAAAGGAGCGACTCGTTATCGATAAAGAATCGGCTTGTTTAACTGAAACAATACAATAGCATCCTGCTCGGGAAACGGATCCCTTTTTAGGTTCGTTACCGCAGTGCGCGCGGCGTCTTCTGACAGTATAATGAAAACATCGAACCTAAGAGCCGTGACTGCATCCATTAATTCTTGCATCTTCCATCACGATCTTCGTTGCAATCATTAATTCTTGCACCTTCCATCCTGAGGATCCTTATGCACGATCACCTTGGATGCTCAGCGATGTATAAAAGACCTTTTAATGGGATTATTAATATCTCCTCTCGACAGACACGTGACATTCACAATGGGACACTATTATTGTCGTGCTAACTTTGCATATCGTAACAGTTTAGCATACGATGAATTCCAGTAAGTTGAATCATGGAAAAGGATTCTCCGCGACTTTGCTGCGCGTACATACGTTTCGAGATTCTTGTGAATCCGACTCTCGGGCGCATGAGAAAAATGCAGGTCTTGCTTCAAATTTATCCACGGGCCACATCTTACGGCGAGCATGGCACAAGTACCAATTTCCTGAGAACTGAAGTTAGCAGATTCGCTGGGAGGCTGCCGATACAACAGATTCTAGTAGCTTTCGGGCCACTGGCAGCTGGCGTGGGCGCCTCCGTTGCTTGCAAGATCTTGTCGGGACACGGAATCTCTCTTCAACCACTTCTGGATCCCTCGTGGCACGGAGCAGTCTCCGTGATTCGAATTGTTGCAAAGTAGGGGCGGATTGGTGCCGGATAACGCGGCAGATGCACCGTTCTGAAGCCACGCTTGCCGATCGAAGGAAGATCAGAGAGGAGCCACGACCAGCGGAGATCCACGTGCATGCCCGCGGCATGTCCCAAATATGTTCCGTACATCTCGGTAGTACGCAGAAATAATAATGTCAAGACCGTGACGTCTATAATTTCGCTCCTTAAGCGCCACGCACGCCGGCGAATTTGACATAATACATAAAATTAGCTATGCCCAATGCGGCGACGCATTATCGCCGCACGGAAAATCCCGCAGCGCCGTCTCTGTTAAAGACAGCGGCTGCGGATTAACGGTTAGCTTGAGGAACACGTGCGACGATGACGTCACCCAATGCCCTGTAATATAGAAAATTAGCGACGCCATTCAATTGGAGCCGCCATTAAATATGAACGTACCTTCGAAATTTCCTCAAACTATTGATCAAACAATTGAGAGGATCATTGGCATTGAGCGTTCACGAAGCCGTTGGTTTGACGCGTGTCAAGAACACGGTTCTTTATTCACGGAGCACCCCTTTGAGGATAGAAAAACAGGATGCTCCATTTCGACAGGTGGCACGATGAACGCTGGCAGATCGAAAGAAGAGCGTCCGGTCTCGCTTTGATCGCACGCGTATTGTCGCGCATGCATGCTTAAAGGCCTTCGGCGCGCGGCGCGCCGCTGCATAGGTAATCGAGCAGTTGCAGTGGCATGCACCGGGGGGGTGGTGTTGCGGAGTCCGTCGAGCTGTGTGTTGTGTGCGCCGACATTAATATGAGATCGGATCTCGTGCGCGCAGGTGGGCGCCGCAAAAATTGCGCAGGATCAGTCAACGGCGGCGGAGAGTCCGGTCGTGATTGCATTTGTATGGATCTGATCGGCGAACGTACACAGGGTGCACAAGTTAAGAGGATGCCGGAGGATCATGAAGTTGGGATCATCGCGATGCATCCTCGCGGCTCAAGCTCTTTTACTCTTGTCCAAGAACAACACGGCCCTCCGCCGGCTCAGTCGTGCTCGTGGTTCGTCTCCGACGAGTCATTATAAATTCATCTTCGATCGCATTCCTCGCTTTAACTCTGCCCGGACCCGCTGTGAGGTCCGCCGAGCTAGTTGAATTTCCTTCGAATCAGTCGCTGTGAGAGTATCCCGCATGAAAGTACAACGGATGAGGCAGAGACGTAGAGAGACCACCGAAGATATAGCTCGACATAGGGGGGTCGTGGGGAATCAAAGCGAATTTACGAAAACACGCAAACGTTTTCGAGGCGCGTCGTAATCGCTCACCCGTGGGAAATGACATTTCGCGGAGGAAATTGATCGTAACAGAAATCAACGCACTTCGTTTACATTCGCCCGACGCGGACGCCACAGCGTTCTCTCATACGTGAAATACGATCGACCGTTTCGTTACGACCTGCACATTCGCGAAGAAGGATTTCTCCGGTAAGCGAGAAACGCTCCGGAGCGAGATCAGTTAGTGCCGCGTTCGGATCGTTTTCCATAAGAGGTCCCCGAAGGGAAAGTCTTTTCCAGTTGCCCGATTTCGCGGAACCTTCCCTCGCCAAAGTTCTCACGACGCAACGCCAACTATTACCGTTACCATTATTGTTATTAATATTACTACCACCGAGTCTCTGCGTCGGCGGATAAGCGGATGCATCGTACGCGGTTAATAACGGTTATTACTCATTGGTAATGGGTAAATTAATCTTTTGATACTCGAGATCACCCGGCGGATTCTCGATCTAAATGTCGTGCCGCGAGATGAGGCAAGTCCGTTGCGCCTAATGGCGCAATATCGTGGAAATGATTCGCAGACGCAATATTCTAAGTACAAACAACCGTAGGAGATATTGATGATGCGGAACGCGCAAATTTCTTTCTTTCGCCGTTGCGCGTGCTGCTATGCACGTCAGTACGTAACGGTACGATCGCTCAATCTGCTCTATCCGCCAATAAATTACTGTATTTTGCGACAACGAGCCGCGCTATAGGCGCTCGCCGCATTATAGTACTTTTACGATTATTCTAATGTTGCTCTCCGACCAGCAAACTTTCCCCGTAATTAGCGCCACCGTGTCTCGCGGGCATGCTGCATTTTATCCCATCAAACTCCACGGACGCAATAATGTTCTCTGGCCGATGAAACGGTAGACATAACAAGCTCTCGACGAAGGAAAGGGAAAAATGACCGAGTTATTTAGTTGGCGACCTGTGACACGTGCACGCTGCAGATTCTGTCCGGCGCTACTTCCGCGATAAACCTGGTAAGCGCGCTCTTATCCAGATAATCACTTAATCAGTTTCTATTATAGCGCCCACTACTCTGCGACTCTGCGTAAAGGTGTCACCGAATGATTAGTGACGTTTATTAGTCGTGCTAAAACGTGCCTTAACGGTTACGTCGCGTCAATCGATTGTCGCCGTAAATCCGTGACACGTTGATTAGGGCAACGACGATGAGGAAGCGGCAGAGTAAATGTCGAAAGATGATCTACTGCGGAGTCGGTTGCCTTCGAAAGGATACGATCGATATATTAACCGTTTTTTCGCGGAAGGACTCTTACGGGCAGCGGATGTCGTCATCTTCTACAGCTGACTGTGTCCTAGGAAATGTAATGCGCTAGCGACTACAAATGTCTTGTGATTCATGTGCCACGTGCACCGCGAAGACCGCGCACGAAGAACCGCGATCTATAAGGACATACGCTGTTAGTCGTTCGTATGCCTCCGCGTTCTGCCACTTTCCAGGAATTCTCCCATTGTTAGGTATTTCTATGTCCCAGTAACACGTAGTTATTTGCTGTTCTCAGATTCCGCCGGCAAGGCTGCCATATACGAGATCTCTTCCTACTGACAATCAAGCCGACAAAGGGGTGGGTGGGAGTACATTTTGATGCGACCTGTAATTCTTTTCAGTCCTTCGAGATTCATGCCCGCGTATGTCACCGTTCTTCTTTATACCGGTAGAGTACACATTACCGTGCCCACTGGTATATACGACAGATGTTTGCCAAGGGGATTCCGAATTATCAATTTTAATCAGAGGCTATCTATCAACCTTACCGTATTTTTTTGTTGTTGAAATAGTACGCTTACGGAGACCTATCATTATGTCCACATGACTCTGAATCTATCCTGCGCTCATACTTTCGTACCTACTCTTCCCCTTCGTTCGAACACAGACGTCATATCAATTAGTCGGCCAAGAGTAATAGCCAATGGTGCGTGAATTGAATTACCCGTGAGTCCAGTGGAAGTAAGATTTAAACGTATATCGTCGGATAATGTTGGCGATATTTAATGGCAATCGTCATAATTGTTGACACTAGACTGTCTCGCGACGTGAAAAAATGACGTCCGACACATGCGGATATATCTTGCGCGATGCCTATGCCGGCGAACGAGGGTTTTGCTCATGGTACACCTGTCCAATCCTTCAGCACCATGACGCACAATAAAATTATCGTGGCTGTAAATCAATGCTATTGGCACTGGAACCGCTTCACGCTTGACTAATTTATATAATTACCGCACTTTCCTATTATTGCCACATCGCCGGCGTTAGCTCGCCCACATTACCCCGTTTGATTTGTCACCGGAGAACGTACTCCATCCTTCCGACGCTCTCCCGCAAAGGCCGATCGATTGGCGATCGGCGTAGTCTGTAGAGTGTAGAGCGTAAGAGGAATAGGTGCAATGCGAATATATTGACGTAACGGGAGCCCGCGCGATGGCCGTGATCTAGGCCAAGTGGCGTCCCTTATTCGCTTGGCTATTATTCTAAATCCTCCTTTATCGATATCTACCGCCGGCACCGCCGCCTCTTGCTGTGCCGCGAACGTCTCGGGCGTTCGGCAAGGCAATTCGCCAGCGGGAAAAAATGGCCAGTGATTCATGCGCCGCGTGCGCCACGGGTACGGATAGAGGGGGCGAAGGCACGGTTAGAGAAGGAGATAGAGAGAATGAGAAGGGGACATATGCCGTTGGTCCGTCGTACTTCCTTTCTCGGGGTCCCCGGGAAGTCTATTCAGAGGCTCTGCCACGACGTCCAGCATCCACGTAGGGCCCCAGAGCGTTCCACGGTGATTACCATATTGCATGTCACATTGTCGGCGCACCCCACGAACGAGCGGAGGACGAGGAGGAGGACGATGAGGCGGAGGAAGAGGATCAGCGGAGAAGGACGAGTGGACGACGACAAGGTGTGCGTGCGTGTGTGAAAGAGAGAGAGAGCAACAAGAGGACGCTAACCACATTGCAATATACCCAAGGACAAGGCGTCTATAAACCACCGCAATTCTATCTACGTCCCTCCTGTGCGTATATAACTCCTGCCGCCAGGATTAAGCCTTTTATAGTCCTTTGAAGCGGCGGTCCTCCTTTTCCTTCATCCCGCTGCTTCCTTCAATCCCTTTGCCTCCTCTTCTTCCCTTCCTCACGTCCACATGCTGGCTACCTTCGAACGTAGTCAGTCGCGTGTACTAATCGAACCCACCATTCCGCTTCTTACCAGAGATACGCCTCTTCCTGGTCATCGTTCATTTTCGTTGAAATAACCGACAAAAATGAACCCCTCCGCACGGGTCGGGACAATAATGTGCGGTAATGTATTAACATTTCCACGCATTCTGAGCGCTTCTTGTATACCTTCGTATTTCTTTCTTCTTTGCAGTCGATACATCTTTTATGCGCCAAGTCACTCGGATCAAGCCATCTGATTCCCACGAGCGGAATATCGCTGTACGCAAATTAATTCGCAGGCCTAATTGACTTTGAGAGACTGCAATAATTATGAGCGTTAGCCTGGCACGAGGCATGGCGGATGTCGCGCAGACATTCGGTCACTCCCGGCGACGCACCGCCAGATCTGTCAAACAATATTCTAACGAGACGGACGTCGGCTAATTGGATGACGGCACTCCGATAATTGCGACGCTGCAACGCGCGCGTGTGTGAACTAAGGTGGGGCTCTCGACAGAAGAAAAAATAGGCTCCTTGTCCGATTAGTACACGGTTGCATTTCTAATGGAATTACTTAGCGGCGTAACCTCAAGCGACGATCAAACGAGGAGTGGTTGACGTGGGACAACGCTCACGTGACGTTCGCTACTTCCTGAGTAGATCGATGTTTTATTAATGCTCGGACTTCCTAAATTAGCAGCCTCGTCATCGTTCTAAGCCACGACTGCGTAGTTCCAGCGAGCGAACGTCGAGTTTACGAATTTCATGCATTTAGGGGTATACATGACGTTTGAAGACGCCACGGGCGACCAGACGAGATGCGATGCGAAGAAAGCGGCAGATCGCAGACACTGACTTCCAGTTTAATATCTTGAGTTTCCTTTCACACCCGCCTGGCACGGCGCGCTCTTCCGCCGACAGCGAAGAACGAGTAATTTTTTTATCGCAATATCCTGCCAGATTTAGGTGGAAAAGAGGAGGGCGGACGACGGCGCGGAAAGATACAGCGCGGAAGGTGGAAGGCGCGAGAGAAGCGAAAAGGGCTGGGTAAAAGCTGGATACGTCGGCTGGCAACTTTGCCAACTTTAATATCTCAAGTTTTCTCATACGTATCTTCCCTCTGGTCTCTCCTTTGCGCGGCAACACGCACACAGCCGACGATAGCGTACAACTTCGAGGTCTCTATTCGTCTGCATACATTCATACATACGCCCGATGCAAAACCGCGTATACGAGTAATCGCATATAAGTTTTTCTACATATAAAACAGAAATTATTGAAGCGTTGATAGAGTAATTTTTCAAATAAACGGCTTCGCGTACAGCAAGAAACGACGCTGTTGACTCCTCTGGTCGCGCGTAATAGAACGTAGGAATGTAGGTACTTCCGGAGGAAACAGAGATAAACGAGGAAACGATGGTTGAGGTCGCAGAAGAAACGGCAAAGCGTTAAAGAAACAGAGAAACCTGGTTATTTCTCGCCAGCCCTCTCGTTTGTCTTTGAGCCAGAGGGTATAATGATACCGAGAGTAACTCTCATAGTTAGGGAACTACAACGACGCTGTCGTGATACCTGGTCGCTCGGTCTTGCAGTCGAGAAGCGGCAAGCAAAACATTCAGGAAAGATTCAAATGGAATTCTATGAAATCTCAGGTGCAACCATCGCAATTCCACCGTAGAAACTGAAAAAGAACCTGGTCGAACATGTTGCGGGAAGTGAGGAGTGAAAAATGTTTGCTATTAATCCGAACTCACTGAATTCGTCCGTTTGAGCGATGAAATTCGTTGAACTTCGCCAGAACAGCGGAACAACGAGCACAATTGTGGTGGATCTAGGAATGAAAGAGTCATTAACAACATTTAAATGCAGAGAACGCCCGAGGCATGACACGCCATCGACTAACGAGGCAACGGAGGAAGACTTACGACTGGCTGCCGCTCTGTTTACGTTTACGATATCACGACATCGTTTACGGGCGAAGGAAATGTTCGCTATTAGCCCGGGATTACCCGTTCGCATAGCAGCGACACGCTAATCCCTATGATTTTTGCCTCCTCCTGCGCACCTACATGATCTGTCTCCTTCTCCGCCGCCTTTCCCTCTTTTCATCGTTTCGTCTCGCTCCCTCTACCTATCCCGCGTTGTGCGCCTCAAGGCCGCACTTTTCTTCCCTCCACTTACTTCAGGTCGGTACGCTTTCCAGAGACCCGTATCTATCTTTCTGTCCTCCTCTCTTTTTTCCGCTCATGTCCTTCACTTCGTGGGCTTTTTCCTTACGGTCGCACTCCCCCGTGGTGTCTCTCTCTTTTTCTACATCCGTCCTTCTCTCTCGCCACCGTTCCCTGTACTCTTGGTCTCGGTGCCGTCGGAATATTTCCTCTTCTTACTCACCCGAGTTGTTCTTCCAGGTATCTTGCACATCCTCCACGTGATTACCGTAATTTCCTAGCTGCTACGTCACGTCGCCCTGCCTTTCCTTCCTTCTGGTGGTGGCTCTCCGTATGCCTGTGTACGCTCGGTGAATTCGAAGTGCACACGGTGCCCAGTCTGACGCATGGGGAATTTCGGTGGGACGACAGTTTTTGTACGTTTCCGCCTATGGCATTAGCAGAGTGCGAGGAAGGCGTTTTTCGAAATGTTTAGCAGAAGCAACTTTTCTTTTGGCAGTCATCAAAGTTTTGCAAGAACAATTTGACGCGGCGTCTTAAGAGTAGCTTGTGAGTTACAGTCTTAGCTCGTGCCTAACGTGCGCTGAGTAGGTGGTATCACGTAACAAAGTCCGCATTAACTTCTCCCGCGTCGGTCAAACGGAGCCTTTCTAGCCGGATTTCAGTCTTCGATCGATTCTACGATTCAGGTCTCATCCCCTTCCCTCGCATCGCATGCTTTCGCTTTCGCGCAGAGGAGCGGGGGGACGAGAAAGAAGACGAGTCGACGAAACCCTTTGCGAATGACACCATCGTCTACTCTGAACTCGTGCACGTACGTATGTCATTTGCATGACTCTCGCCCGTCGCAACGTGTGTTTTTCCACGTAATGCTCCGTGAAACGGGCAATCACGTTGCATTACCGTAACCATTAAAGGACGGTGCCTACGGGGCGATGCACAGAACAGCATACGCATCCCTCACCACCACCCCCGTCCACAAACTGAAGCAGTAACAGTGGTCGCGCGTTGCTCCTCGCTCGAAGGTCGGTGAAGAATGCGGGGGTAAGAAGGAAGAAGTAGCCATTATTAATTTGTGCTGCCGTTTCCTGCAGCTCGCCTCCTCGATTTCTCACCCTCCAAACTTCTTCCGCTCCTTTCTTCTCACCCTCCTCCTCGAAGCCTCTTTCTCATCGCCTTTCTTTCCTTCTCCCGCTCCTCGCTTGTTCCTGTAAATTACACGGGACATCGTGGATTTTCAACGCAATGGAGCGTTTTACGGTGTCTTCATTTTCGCGCTTTCCCTGCTTCCCACTTACATACTTTGTTTCCTTCGTTCTGGCTTCCCTCAAAATATTACTTGAGACGCGATGCGGCCCGAAGACTTTTATGCCCGCAATAAAACGTACACTTTTACCTGTGCGAAGAGCACGTCAATTCCAAGATATATGAGCCCTGTCTGCTCTATCCACGGGATTAAAGATAGTCGGAGCCTACAGCCAATGTGACTCTGACGGCGGTATCGTTGATAGAGTGTTACAAAATTGAGGTATTACGCAAAATTCCGCTTTCATCATCGAGGCATTCCCGGCAGAGCGTTGCTCATGAGATCACGATTGCCTCGCGTAGTTTCCTACTCGACTCGACTCGATCGGCACGGTAATGTAACGAGTGTCATTAAGCGACATTCACTTAATTCAATTATTATCATACCGTCGTGCCCAGCTGTCCTTTTACCGCCCCCCCCCCCCCCTCCTTCCCTCTTTTTCTTTCCATGGCACACTGTCCGTCGCCAGCATAAATTCTGCAATCACGATTAGAGTCACGGCCTGACTAATGCAGCAGGGAATTATTCTATTAGAGCGAAGGTGCATTAGAGGGCCGCGGCGCTGACTTATAAAAGTCTTCGAGTCGACGAGTACACCCACGGCTAATAGGATGCCCATTAGGTTGTGCGGCGAATACGTATAGAGAGCCGGCGTTAGAGCAGCGCAAGGCGCCCATAAACAAGGCTACGAGCCGAGCAGACGATAATGCTCGCGGGGGTGTTATGCGGGCAACGATAATTCGCGTTAGCTCTCTCGGTCCGCATGATATGCCGCTCAGGACTCGGGCCTCGTGATCAGCTTTGACGTTCGCTCGGCACCGCGCTTATTACCGTTCCACGAGCCGACGCGACGCCTATAATGACTCGTTCGCCGGCGAAAATCATTATTCCGCGAAAATAATTGTCCGACCGCGCTTGCACCTTCTTAACGCGCCCGTTAATTGTGCCGCCGCGTCGAGTGGGTGGCTCCTTGGCTTTCATTCGAGCCATCGTAATTGCAGAAATTAACGAGAAGTCGGAGGATACTCGCCTCGTTGAAATCATCGCTTCTGTCGGAACGGTTTCACTGCTGATTCTACTTGCTAATGGATTGACTTGTGTCTCTGCAATGCAGTTATGCAATTATACCATATATATTATTATATTATGTACACTACTAGATATTTGCTCATGCAAATCCACGTGTATGATGTTCCTGATTCAGAATTACGCTTCTGAACACGCTGAAAAAGCTTGTCAAATACCTGAGCTATTGGAGGGAATAGAGTTCTCATATGAAGCAGAATACCGCGGCATATGATAACGATACGAGCCGTAGTGAGCAGCAAAGCTCATGATACTATCGAGCAAGATTGTAAATAGCCAGGGGTTTCACATCGACGCGTGTCTGAATGAAAATCGGCTCACCTTTGTATGGCTTATTGTCGCTGTATAGACACTCCTACGGTCGTGCAAAGGAGAATTTAGTGTAGGGAACCGAAACATTTCTACCCTTAAAGAACAACCTAATCTCGTTTCAACGTTATGCCGAGCATGGGTTACTCGCAGATCATTTGAACGAGCGCGAGTCCGAGAATCGAGTAGACGGTTCTGAGCGTTACTGAAAAGTGGCGGCGGACATCGTCGTCGCGTCATAAGGTTCGCATTTTTATCGGCCGATTAACATCGATGATTATTGAGCTGACACGAGCTCGCAGCGCGTCCGGTTAATCAGCCGATTTATATTATTATGCGAAATCACGATAAACCCTGCGAGCGCGCTGGAACGCCGTCCTCTCTACAGGGTGTCGCGAAGGTATCCGCGATATGCGCGGAATTGCACCGAAACACGAGCCGCGAACGTTTCACGATGAAACGAGGAGAAAATGGGAAGTGAGAGGTATTGTCGATGATGAATCATAATTATACGCACAGCTGCGCCGTTATTACTTCGATCACGATGCAATTCGTGTGTGGGCACGCGCTTCATCGGCGTTTTACCGTCGTCCATACAAAATATGATAGACAGGCGGAGAGAGGGAGAGATGAGAATTACGATTCTAAATTGTTTGTAAAATTGCGTTTGCCACATCGTCCGTTATTGTACGCGAAGCTAATGATCGTTCCCCGTGCTTTAAGGTCTGGACTCGTCAGCCGTCGGTAGTTACCGATAGTCAAACAGGAAGCGTTTGCCTCGCGACGTCGCGATCAATCAGAGTAGAAAAGTCGAAAGAACAAATCGGATTTATACCGCGAGGCAAATTATCCGCATTCTCGGTCGGCCGTTACTGCCTCGACGATGAATTACATCACATACGATCGTGCCTTCGCGTGATGCAACTGCGAAATGATCGATTGTGCAGGAAGATCGAGCGCTTGACATTTTGCTTTACGAGTCCGTCTCGAGGACCACCCGGTAGATACTCGAGGCGTTCGTACCTAATATCGCAGATGACACACAAAAGTAAACGTAACGAGCTATGTCATTTTCAGTCACGGTTTGGATAACAGAGGGAAGAATCCTTTTTGCCATTGCCATATAAGTCGTATGAGGCGGCTTAGATTAACGATGCTAATGATTCCATTCTACATAAAACCAGAATATTATCAAACGTTTACGTTTGAAGTTGTCGAAATGTTTTGTATGTTATACATCTTTATTGTGGAACTCGAATATCGGAAATGGTATTTCTGTTATGATATAACGTTGCGTCCAAAAAGGGATCATCTCCTTTAAAGGTTCGCTAATTAGAGAGGCACGCAAAGAGAGAGAGATAGAGAGAATAACCTATGAATCAGTCTTAACCATGCCGTTGAGTCCGACGCATTTGCGTGCCTGGATTAAGACCCAGGAACTTCACGTTTCGTTTCCGTCTACACGAGTCATCGCATGCGTGAAATCAGGGTGCGGCCACGTGTTTTGTCTCCCTCCCTCCTCACTCCTTCATTCGTTTCCATTCGCACCTTCCGTTCTGACTTTCTCTCGTCCTCTCGTAGCTCCCCCATTCTCTTCTATCCATTTAGCAAATTGATTCCATAATAGCGTATATACGCGTCCGAGCTTAATGCTTTAAATGCCGGGTTACTGACGCACGCACCGCCTGTCCGGATCAGATAAATTTTGCACGAGACCATCCCTGTCTGGAAATTATGAAAGAAAAAACGATATTTCGAGGTGAAGAGTGATGCGGTTAAAAAATTGCGACCGGTATAGTCGACAATGCCGTATACGTAAAGTAATCTGACGATTGAAAGATTTAGCAACCCCTCTGTAATTTATTATTTTTATGCAAAGAACTACGTGTCACGTTAGATATATGTGTCCCACCGAGGGAAGTCTGAAGTGTACCCTTTTCCTAGAACTAGCACTGCCCTTCTCACTTTTCAAATCCTGTTTAAAGCGCCCTTGTTTCTGTCGAATCGACTTTTCGGAAACCTTTTCTGTGCACCGAGCCGTTCACAGACTTCTCGCCGGTTCAAAGAAATCACGGAAGGAGTTGCCCACTCGAGCGAGGGGAATTCTTATTCGCTACGCTCAATTAGCGAAATCCAGGTAACCCGGGTTGGCGGGAAAAAGTTGTGACTATAGAACGTAGCCGCGACGGAACGGTAAATTAGAATCGACCGCTGGAAAAAGCAATCGTAAAACGGTGTCGATGCTGCAAGGTATAGCAGAAAACAGTCCCTTTTTTATCGGCTAGCATAACGACTGTCTTAGTACTTTTCAATTCTCTGTAAACACGCAAACGGACCAATTCTGCGGTCGTTACTGTCTTCACGCTTGGTGGGAACATAAAAATTAAAGTCTATTATAACTTGTACCCTCATCTTGTTACTCGCATAGACAATCGCTAAAAAGCTTATTTTCACGCACCTCGTTTCCGATGCAATCTTCTGCGTGCCATGCACAAATTAATATCCCGAAATTCAGATTTTATGACGCCGCCATTAGTCTACCGTGCACCCAGTGTGTGGCGTGACTTCCGTCCCCGCTCTCAACTTTATTTTACGCATTATCGTTCTTTGGTGTTCAGCTTATCGAATTAGCCCCGTCCCGCGAAAGATACTTCACACAACGGTGCTTGTGCGAAGCATTTAACTGCGCTAGCTCGTTATACTCGCGTTCACCAAACTTCGCATTAGAATCTCCGACATTTCTTGTTTTGTCGCCAAAACGGTATAACCGCTGAGCAAACCAAGAGACCTGCTCCTACGACGTAAAAATATATTTCGCAGGGAAGCCACGCAAACACGCTGTCATTCACAAGAAATTCGTCGGGGGCACGTAATAAACCAGTTCTTATGCGCGATCGGCACAGATACGCGAGCGTGTAATTTCACGAATGCGCACACATCTCTGCAAGACAACACCTATGACTCACACACGTGTGCGGTGAACGTTTGCGTCCAAATTAGCATACGATGATTTACAAATTTATCGTCAACGTTTCCAATTTTACGATCGCCATTAGATCCACCCTGGATCGCTTTATTATACGAGCTCGTTACGCAATCCATGCCGCATTCCTGAATATTACTTTCGAAATTCGTGAAGCGTAAACGATTAGCGTAGCCGCGAGATAAACGTACACAAATACGGGCACGTTGCGTTTTCAAGCATTGTAGATTATTCTGTCAACTTGTACAACTCAGAATTGTAAAATGTGCAGGTAGTAAAAAAAAATAAAAAATACCTATACCGGATTCAGTATGTCGTTTTCGGTCGGTCGATAAAAGTTACGCCAAGATCCCGTTCGATCGATCACGACTCTATTCGCATTCGCCGTGACTGCACGAAAGGCTAATCGCGAACTGCTTTCAGTGCAAATCGTTAATTACCCAGAACCGAGTTAGTGATAGCGCGTGGGAGTTTTCCGCCTTGGGAGCGGTTTCGCTGATTATAATTAATTTGATAACATTCTTTATGTCCAATCGCACGAGGTCTGGCTCACGAACGGTCTAATCTCGATCTAAGCCGCACGCCTCCGCGAATAATTATCGCGTTGAAGTGGTAGGTTACAAATGAACCCTTTTCCCTCGCGTAGCGCGAGAGCACACAATTGTTTCTTATAATCGGTTTTCTTCGTCGTCTTAATATGCGTATAATCTCATTCGATTGTTACGTTTATTCTTCAACGAGTAACAATGGATTTTGCGTACGCCGTACGGCATGGATAAGAAAATAATAGCCACCGTTAAACTTCGAACTTACGCATCATTGTTCAGTACCATACCTGTGAATAATTCAAATAAAACATACATAATTCTACTCTCGTTCGACATGAGCGCAAGAAAAGACAGGTACATATACATAAGTTGTAATAAAACCTTTGACACACCTGCAGAAATTCAGCTACCATGGGTAGGAGAGCACATCGAAGCACTCGAAATCCCTCCTGTCGGTATCATCGTCGCCGTCGTTCAGGACGTGACTCTCTGAGGCTGGTTCTTACGAGGAGCTCTTCTGCGTAAGAGGCGCTCGCCTCTTTCTTGTTGGGCCCCCCCAACGGTCCTCTGGTACACGAAGCCATTAATATTATTACCGAGCGAAAGCGTGTGGGTATCATTATCGCGAAGTATGAAAAAAGGGGCGAAAGGGGGAAGTCTGAGGACGGGGAAGAGGAAGGAAGGAGTAGAAAGAGAGAAACTGCAAGAGAGACGAGAACATAACGAAAGAGGGGAACACGACGCAGAAAGAGGAAAAGGGAGAGTGTCCACTGCCATCCTTGTCTACCTTCAATATGCCTTGCGAGCCGAGGAGGGCTCCTCGATTACGCGGGCATTCGAAATTTTCGAGGCTCTTCCGACAGCACCGGGAATCACCCTCGAAATTGATGTTGCCTGGCCACGCAATCTCGGGGCCACTCGAGCTGCTCGATTTTTCTCGCCTGCCCACACCCTCTTCTTCCCTTCACTCCTCTTCGTCACCTTACTCAGTCCTTCGCCCACCGCCTAAAGACGGACGAGGAACATATTTATTATACCTGCCGTGACCCAGGAGCGTAGAACCACCGCCGCCACGCTAAGGATTCACAAGTATTCGGACCCCGCGAAGGATATCGCGAGGTAGGTGTACCTGTGTATTGCGCATAGAGATTAATACCGTTGAAAATAAATCCCGCGCGGCTCGTGACGCTTGCTGATTTATTCCTGGAGCACCCCGGAGCGGTTAGGATGTATTATTTGCTCGAGTAACGAACAGAAGACAAATAATGTCGGGGGATAATAAACACCTTTGGCGCCCTACATAATACGTAACTCGCGCGATGAAATATACACCTCACGAGTTGCCCGAGCTGGATCTTGCTAGATATTCGGCATCTTCTATTAAGAGACGACAGAATCTGCGAAACAAAAAGTGTAGTAAGTCTGTGAATACGATATGCTGTGCAGGATAACGTGACAATCGGGCAAAAATTTGCTCCGTTTCCGACGACGTGAATGCCATATTAACAACAGGAGTTCACACTCCATTCCTCCTCCGTGTTAAATTTCTTGTGTTCCATTCAAAATATTTTGACAAGACACCAAAAACATCACATATTTCAACAAAACAGCATATCAATAATTAAACAACGTAACATGAGAACAGAGAAATTCAATATATTACACAGTAGTTGCTCACCACGTTTTCTTCGCCATGAATCTCCTACTTGACTAATCAAATTAGTGACAGAAAGTATACAATACCTAATAATACTTTTGATTTGCATAGTACTTTCCGTTCTAATAACGGCGTTGCTACACTTTAGATAATATACATAATTAATTACGACTACGCTGAACGATGTATGTATTTTGTAGGTTAATCCGTCGACTACTGAAAACTTTATTACGTTTCCCACGACGTGAACTGCAACTGTTGCTGCACGGCGCTAACCTCGTTCGGTCTGACAATACCTTATTATCGAAAAGCATTTCACAGAATGATAAAGCAATCACATATTTCTCGAGAGAACGTAATGATCTATAAATAGCCATACGATATGACAAGTATAACACACCACGTAAAAACAAGCGACAATTATTAAAACGGGAAAATGTAAATAACTTTAATATGACACACATGGTTAGGTTATGGTTTTGCAACAGCGAATGCATGGGCGACAATAGTATATAAAGAATTTCATCTCATCCACTATTGAGTACATATTACCATTCCCTGAGTAAATATCGGCGAGACCGCGTCAGGCACGATGCATCAGCTTCTGGTGAGCATACTGACGAATAACAGTATGCTGACTTCACGTTCGTGAAAGTGCGTAGAAACTGCGGACGTTGGCGTCACGGGACGCATGAGTGAGGGAATGAGAAAGAGAGAGAGAAGAAAAAATGCGGACAGAAAAACACACTAACCTTATCGAATTCTTACCATCTCCACTGAAAACGATACAAACCATAATGCACGATATCCCTTGATATAGTCGGTGTACTGAAATATTGATGATTCGACGACTGGACGGATCTTGACCACAGTTTTGGCAGAGTGATTGACACGCTTGTTGCTCACCACGTTCTCCGCCATGGAGCCTACCGAGCTAATCAAACGAGCAAGAGCGACTGTGTACCAAGCGCCACCTTGACTCACGCAGTGTTTTCTTCTACCGTACCGCTACCGCTCCCCCCCGAACATTTCACTCAACAGTTCGCTGTGTATACAAATAATTTTTTCGCTTACACTTGTTTTGTGATGCAGATCGAACTAACCGGAATGTGTTTGTGTTCCCTGCCTTTCTAACCGCATCAGGTAAGGCCGCTGCTTATTGTCAGTTCATAAGCGACTTGTCATGATATTAGCACGGATGCGTTATAATGCGTATTACACGCTTACAGAATTTCACAATTGGGAACTGTATGCAGGTGACGTGCATTGCAGTGACTGAGGAACGATTGAACTGAGCACGAAGCAGAGTTACAAAAGTATGTTTGTATTTTTACGAAATTACTGTGGGTATTTTAAAATTGGTGTGCATTCATGACACCTAACCTTATGCCGTAATATTTATGTTGTGAGAACAACAAACTAATTTTTATTTGGATTTGATGGTTATGATATGTCGTACTTAATGGAATATTAAGTACATCCCGCGATGAATACTGATATAACCTATATCATCTCGCTTCACATTGATATAATTATCGATCTGAAGCGCTTTTGCCTGATCTTTAATATCATATCGCGACAACGATTTCATGGTTATGTTTTTGTCCACTGTTCGGAAAAGTTTTGAACGAGCTTGAAACAATGTACACAGCTCTCCAACATGCATCTTCAGGTAACGTGACGGTGAAGTTCGTCGAAGCGGCGGTGAGTTTTTTTCAACGCACAAGAGGTTCGGTAAAAAAACAATGCACCGAAGAGTAAATAGACTCGAAGGTTGCTCAAGAAAGGTGCCCGCCTGCTCGCTCTTATTCTTTGTCTAGACTCTAGATGGTATGACACAACGTCGGACACTGACGCGATATTAGCGAAACGTCGAACAGCGACGATGACGAAAGAAAATCGCGCCGCTCACGCACTCGTGTGTGCCCCCTTATTTAGAAAATTTTTAATAGCGCCGCGGCGATATGTCGGCGAAATGCCGCTGAAGTGCCTCTAAATGCGTTCACCGTCTCCCGTTTTATTGCAGGCTCACGTGCACCGAACCGTATTTCGTCAGCGAGGGTCTTTACGCCGTTCCAGAAGAGCTCGAGAACACGCGCGAGGTCACTCTACACGTGATGACCATCGGTGCTTTCATCGAAGATCCGACGAAGGTAAAGTCACCGTTACGCAAACATTTTCTTCTCTCGCCCGTTCGCTTCTCGACAACGCTCGTTGAGTGCGCTTCGCCGAGTGAAGTCGCGCTCTGCCTGCGAAACGGTGTTCTCTGCACAGGTACCGCTATTCTATTCTCTCGCTTCCGTTACAAAATCGAACGTTGCCAGGAATAACAACGACGTTTGTAAGGGGGAGGCAGCAAAAACGAAAAGGTGCGATGCGCTGATAGACGTCTGTCGAAATTGACGCTCTGTCGGTTTAATTGGCTAAGTGGCATGGAAACGAAGTAGGTTATGCTTTAAATACACGATTGGACGTGCTGGTAATTATCGATTACAGCGATCATTAGCTTGATAAAATAGTGTTAGAGGCTATAAATCAGCTTTAAACGTATCTACGTAGCTATGTGTTCCAGCAGTATTAAATCAGGGGCTTATAGTGCTAATTGGAAGTGCTCCTTTGGTCGACTGGTACGTTGACCTTTCTTATCTGGTATGGTTGACGATCAAAATTACATACGGCAGTACGATCGGCAGGCAATGGCGGAATACGGATCGCTAATTGAAAGTAACGGTTAGTTAAATAAATGATGAGAGGTTGCGCGGACTGGTCTAATGTGTTTTTTGGTTCCTGCTGATATTTTTTACCCTTCTTGCCTTCGCTCTGAAATTAGAAACGGGGCTCGAATTTCACGGTCGATGAGATTTATCGTGACCTTGAAGCGGTGGAGGAGGGCTACTTTCTAACGTTGCCGTTCGTCGGCAAGGTTACCTCGCAGCGAGGAAACTCGATTTCGTAGGTGGTAGAGTATGCGCGACGTTTACTTTTAACCAGTTAGCTATGCACTTGATTTATCTCGCGATTCTCCGACGATATGCATACGAACGCGATTACTATTCCTGTTCATAACCTGTTTCTAAGTGTAACCCTTGCATTTTTTTTTTCTCCACATCCTCACTTGCAGCGAAAGCTCATGAAGACAGAATCAATAATATTAATCTCGACGACGACGTTTCTAAAACCGTCTACGTAATGATAATTAAGTGCATTGGCATACTTTACGTCGGGCAGAAAAATACGATTAGGTGATGCGAGCACATTTAGCGACAAATGATATTGCGAGCGCATCTTATAAAGCTCATACTTAAATGACGCATCAACGCACCAGGAACCAAGTCTTGAATTGGTTAAAACGACGGGCTAAGGCGCGGCAGCGCGGCGATGTTCGTTTGAAGATGTTATTCTCGGTAAACGCTAAGTTACCGCTGTTCGTAAGAGTATTGCTTTACTAAATTATATGTCCTTCGAGTACGTAAAGAATGTAAGCGTGTGCGCGAGATTAAATCCGTTCGGCGCAAGCATCGGCTAACGAAGAATCATACGCTTGCTCGGGGGTTTCTCGTTTCCTTGCCAGAAGCACAGATTCCGTTGCATATGGGGGGGGGGGGGGGGATTTAATGACAGGAATTAAATCCTGCCTGAGTACGTAAACACTCCTGCATTATCATACATAATTAAATTTAATTTTCGTCCGGTGACAGGTGCCATGTATCTAAGCAGGTAATTGTCAGACTTACTCGAAATATATTACTACGGCTGCCCGGTGTAAGAGTACGGGAAATAATGTGAATTCATTTCTGACGACTTATTAGCCGTCTCTATTCGAATTAGAGAACCGAGTCAGAAAAAGTGTGTCGCCGTTCGAAGAACAGTTTCTCCATGAAATATCGCCTTCCACCGTGTTCTTGTGCAAGTCCACCTGCTCGTTATCCCCGGGAACAGGAGTCCGGTTATTTCTGAAAATTCTACATACACGTGCAGATTTATTAAAATTCTCCTTATTAACCATTAGAGCATGTAACAAGGAACGGGTTGCGTAACGCATTCGCGGCGTTTGCACCTATTTCGAAAAGTCGAAAGATCGCAAAATGGACTCCTCCTCGGTAAACAGGAACGATTCTTTACGAGAAAGTGCTTTTTCCCTGTTTGTTCTGTCGCGATTAACGAGTTGAGGAACTGGTTCGCATCCCGCTTCGCACGCCTCATTACCTGCCCGAGGGGTCCTGGTATTTTATTTATGCGTCTATACCCGGGGATAGTTATTATAATTGCTTGTCGCTCCCGCGTGATTTATGAGAGTCCGACTAAACGCTCGCTCTTTAACGGCTAATCCTGTGCCTAATAGCTACCGTGCCGTCTTATACACCGGGCTGTGCCGCGATATTTGCAAGGGTAACGACGGTGCAAGAAGTGTGATACAGTTTATTAACAAGTGGACATTTTCGCTGCACCTTCAAGCTATTTTTTCCGATTACGAAATCACAGTCCGCAAAGCGATCGGTAGGTAGCGGCAGCATCGGCGAAAATGATAAAGTCGCAGAAAATGGAGAAAGAACTTAATCGGCGAGACGATGAGTATTTTTCCGGGAACGAAATTTGATCTATGTCATATCCGATGAGACAAGATGATGAATGATATTTACCACACTCGAAAGTTTAAAGCAATTACGTGATTATCGACAAGATACTTTCGCGGTAGAGTCAGGTTACCATTTACTCGGAGAACGTGCGTCGCCATTCGCGTTGGTCCCGTCGTACTTCAATTACCCCGGTGATGAGAAGCGAGTTAACGTCTGTGCGCTAGTCCGTGGAAGCCAAATCGCTTTTCGCGAAACTGACAAAATTCTGAGGGCATATTAAAGCGTGCTCGTATAAGTACCGCGAAGAATGTAAGCTTAATGCGGTATACGATATAGGAAGGCAGCTGCGTTCGCGGAGGCTCGAATCTCGCTCGGCACGACGTTCGATCTTCTTCTCTGCCACCGAACAGCGCATCGAACTTGTATAACTCGACATCGAAAAATACTTCACACGCCAACGTGTTATGGTGTTTGTGTTATTATCGACACTTTTGTTGCCTTCTTATAATTTCCTCCGGGAACATGGCTCGTAATTCTCGGTAATCGTCGCGACGAGATGAGTTCCTTGTCTCCACTTTCCTCTCGCTGAAAAGCAAATCATCGGATACCGTCGCGAGGAGCGTGGTCAGCGTGAAATTAACAGTATATCAGGATTTCTCGTATCCGCAATCGATTTTCTCATCGCTTCTTCCCGTGCGCCGCCGTCGAAATATCCATTCCAGGCACATTTATCCGTACAATTTATTCGCGAAGCATGCCTCGCACTTTTAGCTAATCGTCATACGGCATGAGTTCTTTGTGACCACTTTGTCAGCTGCGACGCAAGGCGTCGTTTACCGAGATAGGGTTGTGTATGCAAGCCGCGAAAGATAGCAATGGTTCCGCGTACGCGTGATTGTTTCCTGGTATTTTGACTACATCAAAACAATTGATTTCGAAAACACGACGTGGCAAACGCGCGATTATCGATGAAACACTTTCATTGCCGGGGGCTGGGATGCAATTACTGGTCGAACGTGATCCGTGGTCAGCGTCGATCCCCTCTCGCTTCTCAATCTGAACCGCGCGCGCTCTATGATGAGCTCCTGGGTCCTGCCGGTCGTCTTCTTCTTCGTCCTCCCTTCGAGAAGAAGTGAAGAGAGCGCTACCCGCGAAATTCGAGGAAGAAGAAGCCACGGCCTCTCGCACCTTCTCCCCCTCGGTTTAAGCTCAATTAGAGTAATTCCACGTACTTCGGTACCGGGAAGACGACGAGAAAGGGGAGGAAGAAAGCGAGCCGCGACGACGACGGCGGCGGTGGCGGCGGTGGCGGCGGTGGCGGCGGAGCAGAGGGGGCGGAGTGGAAAAAAGAAGCGGAGTAAGCCGGTCTTCTTCTTCTTCATCGTCTTCGAGGCCCCGAAGTGGTCTTCCGGGTACGTTGAATAATGCATGCCACGTCTGGGGCGAACATTGTTGTCCGGCCGTGAGGACACAACACGGAAGCAGCTGCCAATTGGCACGTCGACAGTTTTACGATTCCACGTCGCGCGCCTATCACGATATTCCGAGGTTACGGGGAAGCTCCGACTCGATATGATCGTTCCCTCGAGACTTTGGTGCCCGTAACGGTTTCGCTTTTTACCGGACGTGCCGCGAATAACGCCGACGACGTCGCCGTCGCCTCGGTCGCTTCGCGCTAATTATTATAAGTGTAATGAAATTTGTCGAGCACCCGACGATCGGGACCACTGACGCGACGATTCGCTTGGAAATCAATTCTTTCGATCGGCAGCAATTAGTTCCGCCGAATGCGGCACCCAGTACGGCAGTAAATAAATCACGAATGAGAGCGGTACTTAATGAATTTCACAATAATTGTCATCGGCCGAGCGGAATGAATACTTTACGGCGTCCGAGTGTCGTAAGTCGTTCTGCATAGGTGATGCCACGGACGATCATCAACCAATTCCTAGACGCACGGCAGCGGGCATAAGTTATGCAGACGACGTAGCAAAAGCGATTAATTTTATTGGCCGACGTCCCGGATATGGCTCGTCTGTACCCGTCACCGTCGCTTTGTTGCAACGTCGTATCCCGTGCTCTCCGTTCGTCGATTATGCGCCAACCGAGCTAACACCTTATGAACGTTCGCGGTTACGCGAATGCCGGCCGCAAGGAAAGTTGCGCAAAGTCGTTTGCGCGCGGTGGAGGCCTTCTCTCTGGCATCACGAGCATAACGACACGTTAAATTACCGAAACCGATCCGCGCGGATAGGAAATAGTAAGGCAATCTCAACGATGGAGATTAAGGTTTCATTTCGGCTCGACTGTTAATTCGGTTACAGTGTAAATATAATGATTACCGTAATTGGACTTTTTGATGAAAGGCTAGAACCGTATCTCTCGGGAACGATTCAAGCGGAGAGCGTTAGCAAGTACCTTTCCTTAAATACGCGCCAGTCTTGTTTCGCCAGCGATTAGATGCATTATTTCTTTGTTGCGATCTTTTAGCCTGCTCGATGTTAATCGCGCACGCTCGACGTGTGCGCGGAGATTATAGTGAGTGCGCGCGGAATTATTCGCAACAATTTGAATCGCGGCGCGCGTTTATAGAGATTGATTGAACGTTTGCGTGTTGAAGAGAGACTTACAATTATGAGATTGAGCGATCAATGTCGGCAATATTTATACCCGCGAAGCACATCAAAGCGCGCGAACAGGCCGTGGCTTTTCTCTTGATCTTCTGCGAGTCCTCTTTCTTCTCGAGTGCCTTAGCCGCGAAGAGTTTAGAGGCCTTTGGCAATCGATCAATCAACATCTGCGCTTTGCAGTTTCGGACATTAACCAGTCACTCGAAATTGAGCAACCACGTTGTCTGCTTTATTGCACCGCGCGGATGCTACATAACGATAGTGTACCTACCGACTACGATAGTCCATTAGTCCATTTCGCGTCCTCTTCGTCCTTTTCTCTATTAACATCAGAACTCTCTACCGTCACTGACACTTCGTAATAGACATGCTATTCGTTATTAGTATTTTTTCGCCCGTATCGTATCGAATGATGGATCAGGGCTCTGTCGTCAGGTCCATCTCCATACATGCAGGTCATCAACGGTGAAAATTCATCCCGCGCCTTTTTCGCAAAATTATTTCATTTCCTATCAGCATTGACGATCAATAAGTATTACAAGTCAACTTCCTTGATTACCATACCAGTCGCGGTAGTGCTGATTTTACGGGTATTAATCTCGTGCCGTATTAAGCTTCTATCTCATTCGCATTATCTCCTTCGTAGCCCGTACTCGCGCTATTATATATCGTCTACACGTCTTTTTTTCTGATCTTTTATACTTGGCACAATGCGGCTTATCGATAACCTCGGCATTAAATCTATCTTGCAACGTTCTGCTGTGCTACCGAATGTCTATATAAAGTCCACGCACTGATAACCGAACGGAATTATAAAGCGAGAAAAGACTGCGCGTTCGCGTAAATGAAAAGGAAAAAGACGCTTTACATAATCGCACCATAATGAAGCTATCTCGGGAGGTGTGTTATTATCAGCGACCGGTCTCGAAAAAACGCATAGCATTATCGAAGCATACGCGATTCCCTCGTCGTCCGAGCGCCGCGGAGAAGTCAAGGATGAAGGCGACTCGACTTTCCCAACCTGGATTCAGCGTTCATTCTTTTCGATTCGAAAAAACCATCCTGACCGGCGCACCATAGATAGCTCTAGCGACTAAGCTCAGCGCGGTGTCGCCGATGGGTTCCAGTAACCACGGGGTCAACACTCACATCGGGACATGTTTGGACCATGTGAAAACCGGGCACGGAAAAGAAACTTAACGGCGGAAGACCTTGAGCAAACGCATTCACGCTGGCCACGTACACCTGCACATACCTCGGTTCTTTAGTCCACGAACGGATTCATTTATATTCAATACCCGGCGGATAAAGATAGTGCTCCTTGCCGGCATACGTCGTCGAAATCTAAATACGATTGTGAACGTGCGAATTTAGCACTTCTGTAACTGGATTTAGAACCTTCGAGAGGATCGTCCATTTTTTGATGTACCCAGCGAAATAGGTCAAAACCCGTCTGCTCGCTGAACTCTGAATGCTTTCTGAACAAATGAGGCACCTCTGATTGGCTTGTCCTTTTAATATATAAAATGTGTAGTCAGAAGTAGGGAACAAAATTGATGAAAGTCTTAGCACGCGATCGTCGATAATTATGCGATTAAGCGAAGCCATGTCCGTCGACCATATTTGGGGGACACGTGCATTAAATGCGTCGAAAAAATCGCTCCCGATTCCGGTGACAACGACCATGCCAATTTAGCTGTCAATTTGCGGACGACGGAGTTATTAAAAAGTTATGTCATTGCTAGTCGACGTTTCGCAGTGAGTCATCACGTTGGATCGTAATACGCGACACCTTTGTAGTCGCGTTTCTTCTATCGCGCGTCTGTATAGACGCGTTCGTGCCTTACGTACACAACGCCTTTCACGCACGTCCGTTTCTCTGTCACACGAATGCAAACGAAACAAAAGGAGAGGAGAGGGATAAAGACGGGGCGAGGGAGAAAAGAAAGACTGAGAGAAGAGGTAACCTGTCGTTATCTTTCTTTTATTTTTTCTTGTCCTGCCTGCTGTAGGTATCAACAGACAGGAATCACGCGACTCCGCGCCGAGCCTGAAATTAAGTGTCGGGATAATGAGCATGAATGAACCGGCTGTTAGGCAGGTATTCGGTTACTACGGGCTTGAGGAGCACAGGTCAGCACCACTGTCAGCGATTTTAGGTCAAGTTACTGTCAGACGGTGTTGCTGAATCACACTCAATGGCATTTACACGCCGCACGATCGTAAATCAGGCGGAGTTTCGCGTTTGTATTCGCGATATTTCCTTCGTATTACGTTCCCTCCTTTTATCCGCGCTTCGATAATGGGCATACAAAATTTATCTCACGCCGTCTACGGGATCTTTGTACTTAGCATACTCTGAATCGTTTAGAAAGTCAAATAGCGACCGGGTTGTCGCGCGAAATTAGGAGCGGGACGATTTATGTACTCAAGCGTGTTCGACAAAAAAAGAACGTCATGTTACTTATGACCTGATTAATTACGACCTCTGATAAGACCGGTGAAAGCGTTGACCCGCACGTTTCAGTTGCACTTATATTTCGTTTCGTCGTTACTGCTAATTCAGTAAGATCACTCGCTGAGAGTATCGAGAATGCATTATCGTTTCAGTTCACCGTTGATCTCATTTCAATCTGTTCGCCAGTCGCGTTTATCTCTAACGGCTTGACGCTATTATGCCAATTTAGATATTGCGCGACATTAGTCGACGCCGTTATTTACAATTCTAGACAGAATTATCGTAAAATAATGAGCGTGTTGGTGCTGCACCAGTATTTTTCATGCTTTACAGCTTCAAGTTCTCTAGCGGCTCACGTGAAATTAAACATGATGTAATGAAAATACATAGGTCTGAAGCCATCACCTGAGAACGACGATTTTAGTTCACAAAAATTAATTATTAATCGCTAATAGATGACAATATATTCCGCATGCGAGTTAAAAACACGTGAGTACATAATGACTGAAATGACTAACAGAACCGAATCGGACTAAGTCGTGCAAAACCATCTTCGCAACAACGTTTGCCTTCGCTCCGTGCAAAAACGATCATCAACAATAGACGCAAGACCAACGGGGGAATTGTGCCATTGTGTCGAGCCGCGTTTGTTAGTGACATTTCTAGCGATTCATCAGAGCGGCGCGCTGCGGATTCGATTGCATCAACATGCAGTGGTGACTGCGGCAACGTGCGCAGGTATTAATACATGACGTGGTTTAATCGCGCCGGTGAAAGGTCCTGATATACCTTCGCGAGAACGTTACCCAACGCCGAGAAAATTGATTTGACTTTGACAGAAGCCGACGATGCCAGGAAATCACATCCGCGCTGTCAGTTCACCGATACCGCGGAAATATCATGTTTCCTTTCATGCCTTCCGCTGCTAATATGCTGTGTATATAGACACGTTTTACGTTCAATGTTTGAAGCAATCCTTTCGCGTCCTTTGATGACTTTCTAACTCTCGATAATTAATGGCAGTAAAATTCGCCAACACTGGGTGCATTCGATAGAGCGCTTTATATATTACGTTTCGAGATGCATGACGCGGATAGGGAGTGCGTGTATACTTAGATATATGCGTATGCGCTGCGCAACAACGGGGCGGATAGCGAGAGTTCGAAGTTTATCCGCAATATATGTACCGGGAGTGAAATATTCATTCTCTCCTACCTATCGGCGTGGAAATACTCTCCAATTACGATATCTCCTTTTCGCGTCCACCTGCGCCCGCGCGGATAGTTGCTGCTCGTAAGATACACTGGTACACGCGAGTGCCGGCAAGTATGAAAACGTCGGAGAGGGAACAGAGAGGGAGAGAGAGAGAGAGTAATTTACCAGCAATACGGCTCGTTTAATTTAACGGTGAGAATGCAGCCGCGTACGATTCGCACAATGGCCATTCTCAATATTTACAGAGCACGGTGCCGTGATAAATGCGCGAGGCTGGCTCTCGACTCGCGAGTCGTCTGATAGGACGCTGATACGTTACAGGCCGTCGTCGACGGAATTTCGATGAGTTGACAGAAAAAGCTCAAAGTCATTTTCAAGGTCAGACATCGCCAAACATCATTCGCGCGCTCTCTCTTTCTCTCTCTCCCTCTCTGTCTTTCTTTCTCTCGTTTATCTGATCGGGTGAACGGCGAAATTTCGGAAACGACGGAAACAAGACCGACCGGGTCCTGGAGTTTTATTCTGAGACTTGTTGACTCACCCGGAATATCGCGGGTGGACGTTTTGCTATCGGTCGCTCGGACTCGAACGAGATGCTACGGACAATTCCCTGAATCGGATGTGAACGACGCTTTGTCGACTTAATGAAATGAGCCACGCGAATGTACGCGCAGCACGCGGATTATTTATGATGCCAAGACGTGTTTTAAACTGGTCCCGATGGCGGTCCTGATAGCACCGCTAACGCCGGCAAACTGGAAGCTGAGAATGGAAAATTGCCTCGAGTAACTAGAGCAATTTCTGCTCGCCTCGCTCATTCGAGAGGATGACGATGCATGTCATTGCGGGTAACCATAGAATATAAACAATAATTACGCCATAAGATGCGGGATGTTTTCATGACACTCAATTGGCCGGATCGATCATCGTCTTCTACCGTCTCTAAGGTTTACAGTTAAAATGTAATATAGAACGGCATTTGCAACTATCCAGAGTCTGCATCTTGTACAAATACTAAGTGACATTAATTAATTCGTCTCATGACCCCAGCACAGAACACAGTTGTTCTTCTGCTCTTGCACGATGAATATGTAGCATTCAAAGTCGAGATGACCTCGACGACAAGGAAAGTTTATGCAGCGGCTCAAAGTTCCATTTTCTTTGTATTCATCGTAAGATCCTTCATCTTTCAGGGGAAATCTGCTCGCGCACAGCGTTCTCCTCTCTCTCTCTCTCTCTCTCTCTCTCTCATTTCCAGTACGGTAGGTAATGGACGAGAGTATCGTACATGCTGTTGGAATACTTTATCTGAGAATACGAGATTCAACTCGTCCCGACTCGCGGAATTTGTCGTACGTATAACATTCTTCCGCGGATCCCAGATAGTCCCCCGCTTTCTTGTAAAATGTAATCAACCGGATCAGGAATTCCAGAACGTGGAATACGGGAAGCTGCGACACGACGGATAAATTATCTCGATCACGTATCTCACAAAGCTCGGCTTAATCCTTCCATGTTTGCGGCTCCCGCATAGTTGTGTACTCTACGTGTATGCATCGGTACATTCCGTTATACCATCAAAGCTGTTCGTCGGAAAGTTCACACTTTTTCCGCACCCCCGTCAGCAATACTTCCGCGTTCATTCCGTCGTATTCGCGCACGTCTGCATTTGCGAATAGAAGATTAACTTATTAATAGAAGGGTTTATTAAATGCTCTCATAGAATCCTCCCTTCCACACGACGCGAAGCAACTTAGCATCGTCGTGGTCGTCCTCGGCGTTTTGTATAAGGCGTTTCACGATTTCGTGCTGGTCATTCGCGGCGGGTCAGAGTTCAAATCCAGCCGGACGAGATAACAACAGCGACGTCGATAAATCGTCGCGGTGAACCACGATAAACGTTCGCGGCTCCTCCTCGCTGCTCCTCCTTTCTCTCCCTTTCCCTCGGTATCGCGCCGCGTACACACCGCAGATTTGGTAAACAAATTATTCCTGATGCACAACTTTCTCATGGAGCAGCAGCACGGAGCGGACTGGTTATATTACTGCGCGGATTCACCCTCACACTACGATAACGTTAATGGCGTATTAAGCCGTCGAGTAAGAAATAACGAACCCCGTATGGCGAATGTGTGCGATAAAATTCGAAACTCGTTGCAGCGTGTCCCTCCCTCGCGGTATCTTATCTTTATTGAAAGATGCAATTCATATTTAACGTAGCGGTTTAACTGAAGTCGACACGAACGGCGAAAAGTGCACGGCCAGCACTACGGCTTGTTATTCATGCCATCGGCAAGGGTCTATGATTTGATGCATCGAAGCGGTAAATTTAGCCGGGCCGACGAAAACAAATGCTCTCGCGCGTGTTAAACGAGGCGTCGATCGGCGTTCGAACAGAATGGAGGTGGGAATTGATAAAAAAGAAATGATCGCTGGAGAGTGGTGGCGGAGAGGAGGCATGCATGAACCGATGAAACCGGGCACCACGTGTATTTCCTCCTCGAAGACGCTGGAAGATCGATACACAAAGGTTACCGAGACGTTATCCGCCATTAATCGTTGGGTCGCTTAAAGCGCGTCACGATGAGTCGGCGTTAATTGAATGCAAGAGGAACCGCAGAAAAATACTCCTCCGCCTATTCATAACGCGCGCACCAACCGACTCGCGCCGTCCCAATAAATGTCAACCCTCGGCGGAATTTATTGCACGCTAAACGTAATTCAGAAAATACCGCCGATTAATCAACAAATCCCGGGGATACATCGTAAGTAATTGCGGCAATCCAGACGTCTAGAGAGGCAACGTCCGGGGAGAAAGAGGAAGAGAGAGAGAGATAGTGAAAACCCGCGGAGTTAATATATCATGCGCCACAGTTATAGCGGGTGCACCCATAATTTTCGTGGATCTTGAGTCCGATGAGAGATCGGTTTCTTTCGGCGGTCTAACGAGCGGAAATTTCACGATGTGGGTGCGAGGTAGGTATATCGCCTTCCTTTTGCGCTAAAGTGCGATTCCCGCGAATCCGGAACCGGCTGTAGGTGTGTCCGTATGTCATGCGTATACGCACGTGTGCAGGATTTTCAGCTATACACACACACACACACACACACACAGACTTCTACAGAGACGTGTCGGAGGTGGCGTGACATATTTTCCACCCTTTCGCCTCTACGAATTTAGCGGCGACCAGTTCTCGTCGCTGGTCGGGGGCAGAGGGCGAAAATGACTTTATCATTCATGAGATGCAAAGCGTGCTAGGAAGTCTGGAAAAATACCTGAGCAATTAACCGTAAATCATAATCGCGCTACCGAGAGTGCTTACCGCTTAATGCCTCTGTTTGCGATTTACGCGCCGGCGACGAAGGAGCTGCGTTTCGGTTGAACGTTCGCTCGATGTCAGGACTCGGTTCGGCGTGAGGTGAGTCATTCGAAATTTGACTCCCACATTCAGGAATACCGGAGGAAAACCTTCACTCTCTCCTTTTTCGATGTTTTATGTATGCGGAATTCTTGTCGTTGCCTCGAACTCTCGCACTGCGGATATTTCTTCTTTATCATAACCGTCCATCGCTACTTTGCATAGATACGAGTTGCCTCAAAGCCTCGAAGAGCCAAGCGTGTCATTTGGCGTTCTTCTAGAATTTCCGCGTGCCTTGGCGTATTAAAGATTCGATATCAAAAAGCCGTCCGTGAGCATTCTGAGGTCTGTTATGCTTTCGGAGCCGCGGTTTACGTAAGAGCGACACACCACCGACACTTTCTAGACCCTAAACCTGTTCACCGGCGAAAGAAATGAATTGGCGCCATCAGAAAGGCTCGTACGCGCGGAGTAACACCTACGAGAGCAGAACGCACGTAGCGAGTACGTTTAGAGGCTGTTATTATTGGTTCATGAAGTTGACTCGAATAAAGAGCGCCGAAGCAGGATTTGCGTTATTTACAATATGCCCTTTCAACGATAACCGTAAATATCGCGCGTAGTGACAAATTGAGACTTTGTGCTGAAATTGGTAAAGCGCCTTCGAGTACCGTACAATAAGACACCCCGCGGGCAACTTCGCGATTACGCTATGCCCACGTGTGCGTAAACAGGAATCGAAGACAGGTCTGAAAAATGTTAACGATTTCACTGTATCAGGATTACTTTTCCCCGCGATCGAATTCCCCGACAGTATGCGAATGAACGATGAAGTCACCATTGGCTTGCAGATGCGTGTACTCACAGGCTTCAATCGGAGCGCGGGAGCAAGGTACTCTCCATCTCTCTCTCTCTCTCGGTTAGCATTTAAATTTCCTCTTATAATAAGCAACGATGCAGTCCGCAATGCGGCCGGCCCTCCGTCCGGGATAAATGCCAGTTGGAACAGCTGTAAATAACAGCCGGATACTGTTAACTTCAGTTAAATGCAGGTACGGGATCATTTCATTCAAAACAAGATCATCGAGAGCATAGGGAGAAAGCCGGTCCTGCGGGGAAGGTAACGTATAGGGAAATTATGTCGAAAATCGGGGAGGGAGAATAAAAAAGAAAAGACGCTTTATATCCCTTGCAATTTGCCGCGTCCCGACTCCCGAGTCCACCCGAGCCGGGTTCGCCTCGGATCAAGAGATACTCCGGAGCGTTTCTGTATCTATAAATAACGGCATTTCTGCGTACTCGTCTCCTGTGCTCGCCGATAATGCGGTACATGCAGCGCGCGGAGGGGGTAAAAACAAGTCACTGGACGGTGTATCAAAAGAATTCGATGCTCGTCCAGCTCTCTATAAATCGGTAATATGTATAGATCGCCTTCCCCTGAAGCGCACGTGATCATCGTAAATACTGAGTGTTGTAGACTCTTCGGCCTTACAATTTTGCGCTACTTAATCGTAATCGTAACGTTCCTGCGCCGTTCGGCACCAGTTGAATTAATTTACAATTATTCGTCCGCTTATCGTAGGCCACCGTTAAGACCGGTATTCGCAGATTAAAGACCGGTAATGAATCCAGCCTTAGATGACGGAAGAGTTCACTCCGCTTAAATTATTCAAACATTTATTATCCGCGTTTAGTAAATACTAATTGCCAATCTAGTTGCCGGCGTCAAGTTTGTGGCGCGCCGCTGTTAAATTGTCCTTATTAAATTGCAACACCAATAATCAGTTGAGTTGGTAGTAAGACGATAAGTTGCAGCCGCTGCAGGAACAGTCAGGACTTCCAGAGTTTTTTCGAAGCTGCTCTTCCTTATTGACCAGAACGAGTGTTAATGTGGTTCACGATAGCGACGGTTCAATGATTTTCTTGCACTTCAGTCAGCGCATTCTTAGCAGCAGGTACGTTCTATAAAGTTGAGAATAATTGACCTCTGTCTGGAAGATCATTAATCTGAAGAAATTACCGCTATGGTATTTTCGAGGCGTCATCGGAATGAAATCTTCTTTTTCTTTACTCGTATGAAATCGTTCGATATAGATTGGCGGATCGATCATTCAATCTACAGCACGAACGCACGATGGTACACCAGGGGGGTCGTGGCCACGCGGCGGTGGGAAGTTTACGCTTTATTTACTATAACACGATGATATAGTTGCCATAAGGCTACCGGTGCTCATAAATAACGCTTGCCAGCGGTAGAGTCTCGGTCGCGCGGTCGAATCCTTCATTAATTCACTGTCCGACCTCGCGGTCCGACACGACGTGACGAATTTAACGACATTCCGTGGCAAACGAGATTTGCACATAATTCCTTCGTTGGCCGCAAGCCTCTGGCCGGTGTCGATAACGGTACCGCACTCACGACGCCACTAGTTATATCTCAACTCTCGTACAACTTCTAACGTAGTCTCATACATCTCATTATGGCCCGACTCTCGCGCCTCTCACACGTATTCCCAGACGATAATTCATGCCGCGCGACAGGAAAAATCCACATGCAAAATGGGCGTGTGCGGAAGTGAGTGCTTTTTCGTCGCGTCTGCAGCCAAAATACGTGCCGAAGTGTGCGCCCGCTATCGAGCGCCAATGCCGGCGATCATCGCCACCGACGACACTAAGCTGAATCTTACGAGTAAGTTCAATGCCGCGTTTATTAAGAGATTATCGCCAGCACGATGTAGCGCGTCGCCGATGGTGGCAGTTTTGTTGTAACTTTGTCAGCGACGCCGGTATAATTAAAATAAACGTTGCGCTTATCGCCGGCCAATAGTCGGATCAGTGTTAAACTGGCCGCGTCGTTTCTACATCTGGCCTTTTGGTCGGTTGCGTCGACTTCCACCTTGAGTCGAAAATCGCTTCATCTCGGTAGCTTGGGTGAGCCCGGGGTATAATTATTCGCGCAGACGCCGTATTATCCTAATTGTCTAAACCTTACGGCGCGTCAATATCGACCTTCTCGATCTGGAGGAAGCGCCTCCGGCAAATTATTATTCCCGTATCGCGGCAGCTACTCCATTACACCAATCATCCGCACTTAAGTTTCATTTATATCAGGTCTTCTTCATCCTCCGCCGTCATGACAAATAACGATGATAAAACTACTCGCGCGCCGGTTCGTCGTCGGGATAGTCTCTCCGACCGACGCACTCTCATTGGTATTCAAAACACGTTCTCGCGACGATGGGAATTTCCATGGGCATGGGTATATTAATTTTTCGCGAGAAAAAAGGGCATCGGCAATGTATGCGCAGGGAACTTCATTACGTATTCCGCGAACTTGAACTTGAATCTCGCAATCGGAACGTTTGGAAAAATTTGACAAACTGCCGGTAATAAGCACGATGACTCGTGTAAGACGACTTTCCCGGATATATAAGGTTTGCGAACGAAAAATTCCCGTCTAATTTCGACCTACAAACTCATAAACAGGGTGACAGCATAAACGTCACATGAAAATGTCCCTAGTAGTCAACTATGTATGACGGAACATAATTATGAAGCGATAGAAATGTGAAAAGAGAAAAATGGAATGTCATCCCATCATCCTCGGCACCATTAGCACCGCTCTCTCGTTAGCATTATTAAAGTAGTTCAAGTACCTGTCCTCGCGCGCCATTAGCAGAGAATTATTTCCAATGCGCCGGTCGTATACTTACGACCCACACTGACATAATGATTCCGCGATCCAATTATCGAGAAGGAAAGTGTCGATACACCCACTCGCGGCGCGTATCGAGAGCGGGCGATGGAATCCAAACGCCGCGCCGTTTGAGTTGCCGGCGACGGCCAGAGGAGCGTTATAATATTATTCATGTATCGCGGAAATCGTTTCATTATCCACTCGTAAAAGCGGTAATCGTGCATTGTGTGCTAAACACCCGTAACGCGGCTCGAACCCCCCGCGGAGAATGGCACCGACGGAGAGAGTCTAACCGCCGAGTCGGTTCTTGGTTTACACCGTTGTCGGCCTCTCGGCATAGCGGCGCCAACCGGCCAGCAGCTGGCTTCCTTCCATTCGTTTAAGCGCGCGAGCCACGTTGCTCGTGTATCCAGCTAGGCGAATCGTGGATCTTCCGACGGAGAATCGGCCGAGACGTCGAGCCCCGACGCTGCTTCAAGACGTCAAAGGATGCGTCACGACAATGAGAAGCTTACCAGGTTGTTGCGGCGGGGTACAATCGATGAATGTGTTGGAAATACTGCCAGCTGTCTTGCCGATTGATTTCGCTTTCACAAAGAACGATAAAGAGGTGATAGACATCTTTAGATACGGCTTCCATTACGAGGAACGTCTTCTAATGACAGCTGATGTACCATGAGCCCGGAAAGAACGCGATAGGCAGAAGTAAATTTACGCACATCCGCTCAGCTTCTTTCTCACTCGCAGCACCACCGTCAGGCTCGGAACTTAATGTTTCTGGGATAGGATGCTGGTCCAGTCCTAAGTCGCGGCCACTTTTATTTTCTCAGACTCGTCTTCCTTTATCGAGGGTGACTATCGCGCCATTTTCAAAATTACCAAGGCAGCCACTCGACGATGACCTTTACGCCATTATGAAAGAGAGGGACCTAATGGGAACCCGCTAATGGAGGACCGGGCGGCGACCTTTCGTAAAACAATCGATCGCCATGCCGGTCCCGGTTCTCTGTCCTAGGAACGAGCCTTCCGAGTGAAAGTCCCTGTAGCATTGGTAGCATTCCGTCGTTTCTTCACCGATATGTACCACACGACGTGCCGCGCGGCAAAGTGGGTCAGCTGCAGACATTGCACCACCTTCCTTCCAGTATATCAGCTCCGTTTCGTATCTCGGGGTCCTGCCAACTGGTTCCTACTCGCTGTATACTCACTGTGTGTACGTACTCGCATTACACGTTGCTCGTACACGTCGCTCGAACTTCCTCGAGTCGCGGAATATCAAGTTCGTTCGCTCGCATTTTTACGGCGCGGTTTTGCTAACTGTTCTCGGCTGCGGTGCGATTTGATTTAAATGTAAAATAGAAGAGGACGCGCGACGGAAAATGCGCAGTTGACAGGTGCGATATATTGAATGGAAGGTGTAATATGTACTGAGGTTACTTCCATCATCCTCCTCGCACGGCACATGCAGCCAGAGTTAGGTGATACGTTTTGCATAAAAAGCACGTCGACACGCGTTTGTTGCATACGGAGAATCTCGTAACAACGTTGCATTACTCGCTCAGCAAACCGCTCATAACTTACAACTTGCCCGATCCGCCGGCATACATCCGCGTAATTCGTTTTAAGATTTACAGCCGCGTCGTCCGCGAGTCGCAATCGAAATTCGAATTGCATGAATAGTGGCCGCTGTATCACCTCGCTCACCTGACGAAGGCATCAAGGAAATTGTGCTCGTGTTTCCATCGGACGGCGATTTATTCCGCGGCGCGCGAAAGCCCCACCCTCGCCGGGGGAACAAACTCTCACGGTAAATTACGCGGCGAGATATGGGACGAAAGCTGTCGCGGCAGTTAGCGAAACGCCACGATCGAATTAGCGCGATCGCGAGATCGTTTCGCGATCCGCGGCGCCAAAGATCGTTCGCTCGGAGTCGCCGTCGACTGGCGGCCATTAGTTCTGTTTCGTTACTCTCGGTGTTTCGTGCAAGCCGCGGCTCCCCCGATCGTAAAAGAGCCGCCGCTTGCAGCTTGCCGCCACGTCGATTCGACGCTCGCAAGGAGAGACCACTGCACGCTGCTTTTAGGAGGTTAGATCTCGGAGTCTCTCGCTCTCTTATCCGATCCGCTGCTGGCTGGCGCCGTGAGCAGCAGTTAAACTTAACTAACGACTCCATTAATCCTTTCGGTGCTATGAACCCATATATGCGTCCGAGTAGAATCGTCAGTGGCGCGGTACGAACCTAGGCGCACTAGGATTCACTCGTTTGTCAGACGACGCTTTGATCCCACGTCTTTGGTATCCTTCATTCTGGCCATCCGTCAAAATTCAACGTTAATGCCTACAGCATAGTAATAATGGTATACTTGAAAATTCTGTCAAGTCTATGTTTCGACTATCGAGGATTAAAACACTTGTGCTCTCTAACACGCTGCGCGCGCTGTGTTGGTTTCCTTGGCAAGAAAACGCGACACGATCTTCCGACAGCGAGATCCGCTTAGTCGCGGAGCTTGCTCGCCGGAAGTGACGGTGCGAGTATCGATCGAGTCGCAGGATGACGCGGGGTCACGGATGATCGATTGTCCCGGCGATCGATGCGACGACCATCGATCATCCCAACGACGCAGTTTGTTTTTCTTTCCTTCGTGTCGCGCTTGGTCGGCCGACTCGCTATTCGGTGGCAGCTACGCGCCGGACGTATCTGAAATAATATCTTCTTCCATCCGCCGCGATCTCACTGCCGGATAACGCTCGACCCGTGACCGAGGAGTTTGCGTTTGGAAATTCAGACGAACTCTCGATGCAGACTTATTTCTTCCCGTCGCGTATCCTTTCGCAGGTAGCCTCTGTGATGCAGCATGCCGTTTACGTTAGAATACACAAGGAGAGCGTCTCACTTCCAGATCGAACTTTGGGAAAAGGATCCATGTAAAATCTCAAAGGCATTATGTATCGCGAGCCTTCTTTATTGAGGAAATTGCATATTTCATATGATACCATGATCAGAAGATGGATAGACTTTTTATAAACTAGAAAAAACTTTACTATTATTCGGCTAATTTAACAATCGAGTCAACAGTGTCACCTTAGCGGTCGACGAAAGTAACCGTCAATCTTCCAGCGTGATGGGAGTCCTGACCAATGCAAATATCCTTCTCTCCCAGGATGGGGACCGGGAGCAAAGCAACGAAGAGGGGGCGAGTGCCTCGAGTGAAACGTATGGACTTCGTTACCGCTCGCGGACGCGCTTATCTACGAGCGTCGCGAGCCAGTCTTCCTGAATAACGCCGCTGAGTCGCTCTTCGACTTCTATATTACACGAGGAACTGCAATATCCCACCCCGGGACACGTGGGATATCTCTGCGGACAGAGAGAAGGTGCTTGGGTCATCGAACGAGTCGAGACTTTCGACTTCTGTACTACACCAACGGACCACGGCCTCGGCCTACGATCTCTTCCTGGACGATGTAGATTACGGGGTGAGCATCTCTCCTTACAACGAGATACCAGCTAAGCGATAAAGGCGCTACCGTGCGCAACGTGCGCAACCTGCGCCGGCTGCCGTCGTCCACACCGCACGGATTCGGCAGCTTTCGGCCTCCATCCGCTCCGGTGAAATCCTCGCGCCAGAATATTTGGAGAGGACACGCTGCAAAGCGGGAGGAAGCCACGAGACATACATTACAGAAGAATCATCGAACATAAGCTACACCGCCAAAGTGTGTCCTGATCGAATTGGACCAATTACCCGCTCGATCGTGCTGCATCCTGAATCATCAGCGATCAGTCGCGACGAAGGTTGCGGTGCCGAGACGAAGGAGACGACGATCATGCCGTTCGTCTCCTGTCGATTCACCGAACCGAATCCGGCCCAGGTATACCAATAGCGAGAGCGCGCAACAGCAACAACGACGACGACGAGCAGCGCCTTTAGCCGCGATACACATCGCGTATTATTATTCCTCGAAGCTGTCCAATTACCTTAGCCGGTACCGCAATTCGCGCTAATGGATCGAGGAGCACGGCACGTCGTGGCTTTGCCGCGGGGGAAATCGCCACGGCGAGCGAGCGTTTCTGGATTTCTTTGGCGGATTTCCAAACGCGCCGCGAACGGGCCGAACCCGCCCCGGAGGAAAAGTTACGTTTACCTAAGGTTTCGATCCTATTTCCGTACGGGTCGCTGACCCGCTCTCTTTCTCGCTCCCTCCGAACTCTCTTCTTCTTCTTCCTCCGCCAGGCTCGCCCCGTGGCTCTCTTTTCTCTCCTCTCCGGTTTCTCCGTCTGCTTCCCTCTTTCACTCTCGCTCCCCGTCCGCATATCTTTTTCCTTCTCTTACCCTCTCCTCGCCTACTTTACTTCCCTGCACCGACAAACCTTTCAGCGTTTCGCCTTGCACTATACACCTGTCAGGCGCTGCGTAATTGTCAGACGACTTTATAGCCCGAACTGATATCCGCAAAGAGACTCGACGCTCGCGGTCTCCTGCCCCGCCGACTGCGCCGACTCTTTTAATCGTCGACGTCAACGGACACCACGTATCTCCCTGCTATCGGCACCGCGAGGCATCTTTAGAAACCCATACTCGGCTTCCGATAAACGAAATCGTCCTAAACGCAAGCTTTCGTCGCGCGTTTATGTTCGGGGAAGAGTCTGCGAGTGGGCAAGGAGTTTTGCACGGCGATTTTAGAAAAGCGTGTGCGTCAATCGTAAAGATCTCATATCGAAACGAACGTGTAGGACCGGCCGGAGTAGTAACGTATGCGCATGTTATCGAAATTTATCGCGAGGACGCGCGTTAAAGTAATTACGACCTGCCCTGCTGTCGTCTCAAATTTAAGCCCCTCTTAAAAATGCGCTCGTATCTTCGTAGAACGAGGATTCTTCTTCACCTTAAACCTCGTGACGACGACCGTGCTAAGGGACTACATAATGATAACAGGTTGGAGAACTTGAACAGGGTCGTGAGCCGTTCCACGGAGAGCCGCAAATTTTACGGGAAACCGAGGGTAAAATTCGAATGTTTTTTCCTCGACCCTGTCTTCTCAGAGATGACAGAGATAAAGCGGGTGCAAAGAAATTTGAGAAAGTCCACCTGTAACGTAGATCACTGTTTGTTCTAAAGATTCATTTATTTGCGATACTGTCATAATTTTGGAAACGATGAGCGTTTTTACCATTAATAAATACATACATCATTATTCTGCAACGGCGACAATGCGAGGAAGTGTTAGGAAATGGCATAGGAGCGATCGTATCGACTGCGGACAAATTTTAGAATAACAGAAGCCGTCGCCGTCGCCGTCGCATGCGGTAACGAATGCGTGATGACAGAAGCGCTTTGCTATCGCGATCGAATCGGTAACTCCAAACACACTCGTCGCTCTTTTTCCCGTGTGTGACGTCGGGCGTATCAAAACATCGCGCGCCTCCGTCAAACTCGTCCAACCTGACGAAACTCGGCACGCGAGCTCTTCCCTGAAATTCGCGTGACATGTTCGACGTCGGGGCGATAAGCACAATATTTGCCAGAGAATTTTATTGACAATCTTGCAACGGCCCGAACACAGGTAGGGGTGGGGGTGGCGGATGCTGTCGATAAAATCCGTTCCAGCTGCGCAAACATTCGTCAGCCTTAAACGTTAGAGCTCGTAGAAGTTTGCACAGGTAACCTCCTCTCTCTCTCTCTCACTCTGTCTGTCTTTGTATAATACACGGCACATTTTGACTGCTATCGAACGACTTGTCACGAAAGAAGGCACGTAAGCAATATTTAATGACTAGCGTGTACACGACGATGAAACCCGTGGATCCAGGGGGGTGGACAGGGAGGGGTGGCTTTTTGCGCGCCGCGGTGCAGGCATATGGGGGAGCATGTGTGAGTGCGTTGCATTTCGCGGACGCGTGTATTGGCCGGACCACCCGGGGCCAGCGTCGAACCTTTCTGGAATCCCCCGGTCGGAGCATTAATTATCGATCGATCACTCCCCGTATAATTAATTGACCCATCGACCTCCTTCGCAGCAATGGGAAGCGATAAGAAGAAATAAACCGCGGAGTGGCCGTGGCTGGCTTGTAGAAGACGTTGTTGAAAATAGAAGGACAATAAAGTATGGTCTTCTCCGTGATTCGTGCTGTAAACAACCCCGTGGCGTTGAAAGACGGTGAAGAACGCTGGAATGCGGGACAACGTGAACGTGGGTAAAGTATAAAATGAAAGTAAAATGTGACTCTTCGATACGCAACGGTTTGCACGGAAGAGGGTGCAAAAATATAGGAATTCAGTTGGACGTCGTGCACGCTGATACGCGAACAGCGCGCGAGGTGTACGTCTCGACGAAGAATGTGGCGAAGATACAGGCTCCCTAAAAAGTCCGCTTCAATCAAACTTGTACAGCCGCCGGCGGACTGCTAGAAAAGTGATACGATAATTGTTGCCTTTCGAGTCGCCGTTGACGGTGAACCTTTTATGCGAGGCGGCAAAAGCTGCCCACGTAACCGCAACTTCCCGGAAACAGTAAATAAATTGCGAGAGCTCGATGTGCGTTCTAATATTAATAAAAATGGAAAGAGTTGCCGCTACGTGCGCGACGGAGAAGACGCGCGGCGAAGTACGTCTCAAGAAACATTAATAATCCCCCGGAACATTGACGGAATTAGTTAGACGCGCCCGCAAGTAAGGAGCGTGTCTCTCTCCCGGGGAGTCGGGCCTGCTTACGGGGTGTTTAAAAAAAAGGACTTGCCCCGTTATACGCCGGCCAAGCGGTTCGAAGCTTAGTTTCGCATCGGGGCACCGTCGGGCGACCGTCCGCATCGCGATAATCATCGATATTTTCTCTTCCGCATACCGATTTCGCGGCTGGACGTGACCCGGTGGGCAGAAATTGCGGCGTGCGGTCGATACTCGATACGATAATGGGCAGCGACGCAGAGAAATTTCTCTCCACGATGCCCCGGGACCCGGGTACACACCACCGACGTGCCTCTCGTCGGATCCCAACTCGCGATCGCCGATTTTACCGCGGAAATGCCCGGAAAAGCTTGCCCGCTTCTTAAGCTCGACTTCTCTGCCTCCGCGCAACCTGCAATCCAGATGTAATTTAGACCGTAAAAGGCGCGAGAGTATTGCTCTCTGTGAATATGGTGTTGCCGTTCGGGTCCGGCTAATCTCGAAAGCGCACGAGACTCTTCGATTGACCAGAAGAGGAGGGGTACTGTGCGTCTACCCCGTCACTAGTCTCATCTTAACCCCTTCATTTGGAAGTGCTATACGTGGGCGCTGTTGGTGATTCAATGAAAATTAGATGACGGGAAAGAGCAGGCGGTTGCACCATCTAGCTCTCATTGAATTTCGAAGATGACAAGGGCCGTTGAGGAAGCGTTTCACCGTGAACGCGCAAGCAATTCCGATTCCGCATTCTCTGCGTCCGTGACTCAAACGTCAAAGTGCAAATTGACGTAACGCAGCGTGTCACTGGCAAGATCTCGTATTCTCAAAGGTGTCCTTTGGTATGCACTCCTCAGAGGAGCACGTACACACGGACGCACGTACGTTCGCGATTGTCGTACATCCTCTCGCAATGCCCTCGAGAAATCACCCTCGTCCATCTGTTTGTCCTGCACTCTAACCGTGCGCCTACATCCTCGCCACCCCGTCTGGCCTCTCTTTCTATCCGTCTCCGTCCTCCTTAGCCAGCCGTATTGTCTGTCCCGCCTGTTCTACAACTATCTCTCTGTATCGGTCTCGCTCACGTTCGTGCAAAGACCCTTTACGATTGGAGATGACACGAACCGTCTGTAGAGAATGTACTCGCGGAGAGCAACGTCAACAGAGACTGTGTCCGCGGTGCGAATCGGCAAATGCATTTTACACTTCTGCGGATTCGCGAAGACTTCGATTAACACGCGACCGGTCGTTTCCTATTTTATCCCTCCCGATCATCTTGCGCGCGGCGAAACGTATAATCGACATCACAAAAACGTCCTGTCATCCAATTATGGACGATATTATTCATTTCTTGCGGCAGATCGAGAATTCCGAGACGCGATACTTTTCGCCAATCAACTGCCGCGTAGAAGCGTTTCGAATCCTTTCGTTGCTCGCTTGACCCATTAGACAATAAAGAGACGCGAAGTCTGAAAACGAAATTCGCGAGTCGCACGTGACGAACGTGTCAAGTCGATCATCGTCGATGGAGAAAAATCGAAGAGTGTGTGTGTGTGTGAGTGAGAGAGAGAGAGAGAGAGAGAAACGGATCGTTTCGCTTTCCGGTTCGTCTGAACGAGGGCGCCGTCGAGTTCTTGCCACCTTGGCAGAGAGGCGAGTAAATCATTTCTACGAGCTGGAGCGGCCGATGCCGTCGGTCGGTCGTTCTCGGTTCAGCGGAATCCCGGCGTCGTTCTCGTTGACGGATTCCGGGAAAGGGGGAGATCGACGACGGTGCTGCTGGTGATGCCGGTGCACACCGGTGGGTGCGTTTTCGGCCGCAAGAAAAGCTCATCCGTTCCATATAAATATACATGTATATTTTTTCCACCCCCGGTGGGCCATGGCAGCTCGTGACAAAACGCGTCGCGGAATCGGACGTGCGTGGAAGTTCAAGTACGAGGGCATCTTGAGAACACGGGCTCGTCTCGTTCGCTCCAACAACGCAGTTGATTCAGCAGCACCGATCCCGTCATCTTCGTTTATCCGGCGAGAAGAGGTGCGCGACGACGATAACGACGTCGGCACGATTGCCGCGGCGCGCGGCAGGTCTGTAGGATGAAACGGAAAAAATGCCGAGCGAAGGAAAGATGTGGAAAAAGGAAGAATGGTCTGCGGTGACAGCGATACTAATTCCACCTCTGCATTCCATCGCCTCGTCGCTCGGCCCGATGCCTTCGCGCACTCAATGTGGTTGGCCAGCCAAAAATGAACGACACCTACTCCGTCCCTGAAGCCGAATTAAGGCGCTCAAAAATGGACGGTGGAGACAAAGTTTCGCTCGGAATCCCGTCACCTGAAATACAGTGGAAGTGTCTTAAATTAGTCATTTACCTTGGGATGCGAGGTCACATCTATGCAACTTTTTTTTTTTTCTTACACTCTCCTTCAGCACATAAAGATAATCTTTTCACGCTGCGCTCGCTGCATAGAACGTAGACGAGTAATGAGCCTCGTAAACGGGTACGCGATATCTGATCCGGCACCTGCTCGCCGACGATGGCCGGCAAAAAAAAAAGGGTGATAGATTCTTCAACATGGATGATTTAAAAATGATCGCCTCTTAAGGAGCCGCGCGTGAGATCGATATAAGATTTCCACTGCGGGGAAGTATGTCCAATGGAATGCATCGAAATGCGGATGATTGTTTCCCCGGCCATATTAAGGTAGCCTGGAATGTTCCATTAACCGGAACATTCCTGCGCGTTAGCCTACACGAGCTGATTTGTTTCCAATAAAATTACGCGAATTGCTCTTAATGGCGGGACATTAAGTTCTTAGGGCCGTAAGATCGGAGACTGTTAAAACTTATGAACCCGCCGCAACGGGCGATATACCTTTTGATAGCGCGCGCGATTTATCTGGCCGGGAAGATCGATAATTCCGAGCACGCGGTTGAAAATGAGTTTGAACGAGTAAACGCCTCGTGACCAAATAAACATCGCCCCGCGAAAAGAGTTAAATACATGGAAGTCCCGCTAACCTCGTACTCGTGATTACGATCGCGTGGATAACCTTATAACGGGCGCGTATCGTGCTTAACGAGTCGTTAAGGAAGGAGCGAGAGAAAAAAGCGTGTCGTGTAATTTGGTCGCGAAGCACGGCTGACATTTAGAGAACACCCGTTACAGCGACATTCACCGCGAGACAGCGTCGTGGGCTGCCCACGCGGCATCTCGGCCCGACCACTACAAATACGTACCTACGTGTTATTAATGTGTATAATTATTAATATACACATATTTATGTAATTATTAATGGCCGATCGGCTGGAAAATACGTACGTCCGCTCGCGAAACACAAATGTCGAGGTGCTATCTATTAACGTCTCTCGCGCTCGCACGTCGTTCTCCGCCGGTTTTCTCGCGGCCGACCTTAATGTCGTGAGAAAGAGGCGTGGACCGGCCGACGAAGAAAGCGAGTCCTTACCGGCCGCGGGAGAAAGGTCGCCGGCATGACCACTGCTCCGATAATTCCACGTTACCGAAATCCAGATCGATCGCCGGACGGAAATTATGGCACGCAACGATATCGCGCGAGAACGCGACGCCTCGAGCTCGAAAGCGTTTGTGTTCTCGATTTTATTGCCCGTTCGAGAATGCGGAAAAATGTGCGTCCAATGTGTGTGTGTCTGGTATCGGTGAAAGACGTGGAAATAGTCCTTTTGCGTAATGCGTCGTTGGTACCGGGATGTCGTTGTAAAGATGATACAATCGCTCGAGAGTATATATAGTAACGTATAATAATGGTAACGTGCTGCTTCTTATAATACTCATCTTCCATCAATCCACGTTCTCGGCCGACGACGCGCTCGCGCCGGAAAAACAATACTTTTACAGGATGAAACTGGTGCTCAGCGTAGCAGCAAAGTTGCGCCAATTTCCCTATACCATTACAAGTTGTCGTCTTGATGATAACTCAACTCGATCGCGCGCGCTTCCGGCAGCGTGCAAAATCCATTCACTATCTCTCGCCGCGGATCGACGCAAAGTGTAAAAAGCAAAGAGCGCGACGTCGTGTTCCAAGTTATCCTCAAATGACGCAGGAGCGCTTCATAGCCGCTGGATGTCTGCTTCCAACGAAGGCGCTTGTTAATTAAACTATAAATATCGCTTGAAACGCAACATTCTTACCGCTGCATGAAAGGGTGGGGAGGTTTGAAGAAAGAGTCGCAGGGTAAAGAAAGGTGCGCGAGGAGAGAGTAGCGATGAAGGAGTGAAGAACGCGCGGCGCGAGAAGGCTGGAAGGGACTCCGTTGTTCTTCGTCTGGCTTCTGGTACCGGTTACGACGTGGTCATACGTACACCGCTGTTTCCAAGTAAGAGCCAGCAGGGACGAAGTTGCATGCGAATGAGCCTCCTCTTACCAAAACGGGCATTCAAGACGAGCGGCCTGGCCCCATAGGTTCCCTTTTCTTCGGGATCTCGTCTTGGAATACCGTACGGTTCCTTCTTGCTGGACGCTTCCGTGGAAGCTGACCGTCTTCTCCGGCTTCTCGCCGTCTCTTTCTCGCTTGCTCTTTACGACTCTCGAGCCGCTTCGCACGATGCCCTGTCTGCGCTCGCCCTGCCTTTCTGCTTAAGCATAGATTCGAGGAAAATGGCGAATAGGGCGATATACTTTAAGCGACGCCCGATACCCGGAGTCCTTATTTACGGAAGATGATCCTTATCTCTGTGCTCGCCACTCACTCGGCGCGGTACGAATATGGAAGGACCGGAGTGGGATTAATTGCTGAGGTGGTCTTCTACGACCGCAAAAAGTCTATTCTGGATACTGAAGCCGTTTGCATCAACCTCGTTCGACTTCGTCTGTTCTGCTGTTCGGTCGTCCGCAGGACACAAATTTCGAGCCTTGCGTGACAGTGGAAAAACGCAATCAGTCGCAACGAGATGCGGTGAATCGGGCGCGCGGCAACAATTTCACAGATGGTTTCTCGAAGACGCGAAGCTTCCGCAGAGAAGGGCGACACGGTTGTCGGAGAGCGAAGGAGGAGTGCGTCGGAGGTGGCGTTGGAGGTGGGAACCTTCGAGGAATCTCTAATAAACACTACCATTGTATGCTAATCCATAAATATGCTCTGAGTACGCGGCGCAAGCTCGCGCACAAAACCAACTGCAGCGTGCGTGCGTACGCGTGCGTTTTTTCTCGACCAATCGTGTTGCTCGGCGTGCAACGCGCCAGTGGGGAGACCGAGTTTGTATTCTTATGGGTGCTGCATAATAATGCGATCCTGACGTCCGTAAAGCCTTTCATTTAGCGACAATGTGTGCCTTCGACTTTTACGGATCAATTTTTGCCGGCCGATCCTGGCGACGACTTTTCTCCGGTCGCGAGCCAAGTGCAATTGCTCGCCATTAGAATTTTGAAGCGTCGCGCGCGGAGCGCTCTAACGCTCTTCATTGCCGTTGATTACATACTCGCCGCTCGTTCCTTGTTGCATCAATCTACATACTTTCCGCGTTAACCGATTCGTCTTGTTTCAGTCTCCTTTTTTTCTACGCCCGCACTGGATCACCATACGGCCGTACGCCGTACGGTATGCGTACAAAGTAAAGTATTGTGCCAACATGGTGACGGTCTCTTAATGAACCCGACGGCGTTACGTGGAACCAATAAATTCCAACGACGGCACGATTAATATGCCGCTATCGATGATGCGGATCAGCTAGCAAAAAGTGCGCCAATGATGCCACGATATTTCTGACACGCCCATGCACGGCGAATCGCAATTAGCGACGATTATGGATGCGCGAGTGAATCAGGTACGAACGAAGATTACATCGTGGAGCGCGAGTAGAAGGAGGCGAGAGGAGTAGGACGAGCCAGATGCAACTTCTCGGCGAACGGCGTTAACGTCGCGCACTTACTCTGTTTATGGGCCCGTTATCGAGCGTAAAACAAGTATCGCTCTGGCTGGCAACGCTCTCGATCGTCTACGGCCCGGCGGTCGTTCGAAAATAATTATTTTATTACAAAGTTCGACGGCGGGAGCCTAGGCGTTGCGGAACTTTTACGGGGAAAACTCCGCGGCTCTGTACGAAGACAAACTTTCGCGGCGTGTCTGCAGCGGGCGGCCAACGTGGAAATTCAATTCGCTGCAAATTTAATAACGACCAGCGGGGCGCGCGCGCGCGCGATCGGATTTATATTATGCGCGGTGCTACCTGTTTCTTTATTTTTTATCGATAGATCTAAAGGTTACCTCGCCGTTTCCGTTGTTATACTTTACCACCTCCTCGTTTCCGTGTCTCGGGCGAATCCTTAATCTGCGGACCATTCGTTTAGCGACGCGCGACAGTAAATCCAGGGATGAGAGTCGCGCGCGATATTTCGAAAGAAGGATTCGAGAGGAATATTTATAATCGAGCTGACGTACGATTCGCCTCGTTACCGCTCAAGACCAGAGTCGTGGACCACGATACGCCCACGGCCCTTTGAGAAATCGAGGTCGAGGCGGCTAAGCCAATCATAAGAGCACAGATCTCTTTGTATTCGCAATTACCTACGTGTTTGTCACCTACGCTCGAGATTCTCAATCTCCTCGGTTAGAAGTGTAAAACGCTTCGTACGGCAACCGAACTGTCAAGAGATTTGCATCTTTAAAACGAACCTTCCTGTTGCGACGGGAGAAAAAAATTACATCTCCGTTAACGCGGACTATTAATAAAATTTCACGAACAATTCGGAGGAACTTAGAACCACAGCTTTCCGCCTCAGGTTCCGCGCAACGCCGTATCCATCTTCCGAGACAGGCGATCGTAATCTAAATTATTATTTTGAGATATAGAGCGTAAATGCTGAACGGAGAGCGTAGGAAGTTTCGTGATTAACGAGCGTTTTCGCCTGGTGACGAAATCTCCCGCAATCACGATCTCCTTTTTACCGAATTCCCACGTGAATACCGGAACTGACGGAAAATTTCTGTGCCGGGATATAACGGCGCGGTTCCCTATTAGAAGGAGAGCGCAAACGATTAGTGCCACGGGGAGAGGGCGGATACAAGGGGGATCCCATTAAGAACCGGGCTAACCAGGCCAACGGCAACTTACGGGCCAGTCCAACCTTAGGCCACATTTGCACCAAACCGGTCATGCTTGCGGTGTGGCCAACAAATGAATGCCGGCGATCGGACACAAAAATCTAATACAACTCATAGTCCACGTTTGATAGTTTAACCCTTTTAGTGCCGAACAAAAACTGATGCCTATGCGAAGATAGCTGAACGAATTTGAGGAATTTACTAAGGTTTCGGAAAAAGCCCATAAAAATCAAACTAAGAATGATAATTAAATCCATCAATCATCAATTGTAGTCCATCGAATTTCAATCATTTTAACGTTTTATAAAATGATTTAATGGTATATACCTCTTCTGATGCGTATAACACAACGCCAACGCATGAACGACGATATATCGTCGTTGGCACTTTTCGCAAGTGTATCAAACGACGATATATCGTCGTTCAGCAGTAAAAGGGTTAAACGTGCGAGGGTCGTGAACAAAATTGATGTATATTGAAAGGTTACCCGAACAATTAATGCTAGAGTATAAGTGGTATCAGATTTATTTAAACATTTTTCGACGTTCTTTCACAAAATGTAGGTTCTTTTCTATGGTTTCTGAAAAATGTTAGAGTCCGATCGCCGGCATTTATTTGGACCACTTTCGTACGATACCATGCTCTTCCTTTTACCTAAATTTCAATTTTGACACGTTAAACTCACGGCACCGTTCGACACCGTTTCCCGGCCATGAAGCGCGCCTTGGTGCGAAACGTGCCTAAAGCGTTAGCAAGAGACTTGCACGGCGGCGAACGCTCGCTCCTGTCGTCCGGGTTCTTTACACCTTTAGGAAATCACGATTTAGAGCGGTTGCGAAAAACGACTCGCCGGGACCGACGTTTATCGCGGTGCCAGAACAACGGCGACGGCGGCAACAGCAGTCGCTGAAACTGCAGAAACGGCGCGCCGGGTTTGTTTCGCGGCCTGGGCGAAAGGAGAGTCGAAGGGAAGGGTAGAGCGACTGTTTGTGCGGGCGAGACTATTTATCTGCTGCACGTAATGTACGGCACATAATCCGCGATTTACGTACCACGTGCTCTCGCGTACTCTCGGCACCGCTATTACGTAGTCGCGTTTATCTGACGGAGATGAAGAGCGGATGAGTCGATGGATCGAAGCAACCATCGTGATCGATGGCGTGTAATCCTTACATTTTTACCCGGCTCAACTTTTTGCACACTGGATTCGATGGTACTGATGCTTGGTTCTAGTAGAAGCTCAAAATTAATTCCTCCGTTAATAAGTGAACTGGACATCGGTACAAGGGTACATGGTTAATCGACAGTGTCGTCGATATCACGTTCGTTGTTAGGCGGAGTTAACGATAGCAATTGCGCCGTGTAATTTCAATGAATGTTCTTGCTCAACACGAGCGTACTCACGTTTATCTGACGCGTACAGGAGAATACGACGAGCGTAAGGGGTATCTAAAGGATGCGTATCGATAGCGTGCCGGGGCATCATTGAATTTTAAGCGATCGTTCACGCCTCGTCCGCGCACGCCTCCGCTCTGACCTCGGAGGGATGTTCAGCAATAATTATAGCGCGATTACGGTCACCTTCACGACAGAAGCTTCGCAACTGCTGTCGCCGGAAGTCCTATGGAATGTACCGCTTCTAGGAGGTACGTTCTTTACCATTAGAATAACTGTTATATCCACATTTTTCTCAATGCAAAGTATGAAGAAGTCAAGATTTTCATGACGATGCGACGAGTGAGGTTCTGAATAAAATCGGGAAAGAAATGGCACCGCAAACGTCATCGGGCGAAACGTTCCGCGGCGTTTCCCGCGTTTGAACGACGGACAAGCGGCGGCCGAGCAGCAGTGCGGTGGTGTGCTTTTGTAACGCTTTAAAACGTAGAAACGACCGCCTGCGGTGCCCTTTGTCGCGGCGCACCGACGACGACTGCAATGAGACATAAATTGCAATTAGCACCGCCGTATCTGCTACGTGCGAGAGTCCGCCGCCTCGCAACGTCCGGTCGTGTTGGGTTGCAGCGCTTGCATTGCTCGCTGCTGCACCCCGGCGCGCTGCACCTACACATGCGAATGCAACTTCTTTCCTCGGCGCGGCGCCGAGAGATTCGCTCCGATACATCGGCGCTGCGAGAGCTTAGAAATCGATCGTAAACGAACGCTCGAAAGAAATGTCGGCTCTCTATTTGCGACCGATGCCGCTTGCACATGGAGGAAAGTCGCTTCTCACTCTGTTACTTAATCACAGTCTTCGTAACCTCTCTGAGATACCTCATATTTGCATAGTCCTTGAGAAGGGTCAGATATACTGACCGAAACGTCGGACAATTATTACCTTCCTTCTTCAATATAGATCGAGCGTTACGCCAAAGAAATTCCACAGCATCATTGGATCCGGTCAACTATAACAAACGTACATCTGTTACTGTTACTTAATCAGAGAATCACTGAACGGGACGCATTATTTAAACGGCACGACGACGGATGCATTCGGAGCAAAAAATGGCTTTCGCTAATACAACTAACAACGTGCTCACGGACGCATCGAGTACGCCGCGAGCTATGGATGCAAGAATTGAGCGCTGTCGATTGGTTCGAAAAAGAGTCTAGCGTGTCTCCGCAGATCCCTTCGCGGTACGCTTTACGCGATCCCGCAAAAAGGAGAGGCCGTGTTCGAACGAAATCTCGCGGCCGGGATCCGTGCACGCGGAACGAAACACGCTCGATGAATCTGAGGGCAGATAGGTATCCCCATCGTCCGGCCCTCCTCGCTCCGTGCCGTTGGTAGTCCTGGCTTGCGTCGGCTACGAACGGCAGCCGGCGTGGAGAGCGCACGGTGGCTCCGAGAATCGTTTACATGCACCCGCCGCTTTTTGAAGAGCCCGAGACGGCTTTATATCGGCGGTAAAGTCTCGGCCGGTAGCACGATATCGAGATAGGGTGGGTTTAAGTGCATCGCGGGGCCACGATGCGGCCGACCTGCTTGCGAGAGAAGACGATCGGGACGGTCGTGGGGGAGAAGGAGAGCGAACGGAGAAACATAACCCCGCCGCCTTGCGGGCCCGTCGATACTACTAGGCCGTCGAGTCGCATCACGAAGAGACAATGAAAAGAAAACAGCGCGGAGTTCTTGTTAGGCCGAGCTATTATCGTTAATTAAATAGCGTCTTCGCTATCTCGGCTCACGTCTCGTCGCCGTGCCCACGGCATTAAGACCGTATGACACTGTAAAGACCTTAAGTCGCTACTCGTTATCGGCAGAATGACGGACGTGCTCATGCCTACGTATAAGGAGGACGCGAGAGTGCCCGTGAGCGCCATTCGGAGAGGATCCTCGGGGCCGTTCGTAAACGATCGTCGTCGCTCTCGCCGAGAGTGAGGCCGCCGACGCTTTTCCGCTTCTCCTCTCGCCCACGGAGTTTATTTTATTTCATTTCCTTCTTTTTCTCTCGAGTGTCCACGTCCGCGTACTGTGCGTTCTCTTGAAAATGTGTGTTCCGCGAAAACGAGTGCGACTGCGGGCGCATGTAATTAGGACGCTTGCCCGGTACATACTCCTCCGGTTGCATCGCGCTGTCAAAAATTAACATCGACCGCCCGGCGACCGTGAGAACCGGCGCGCGTCAGAAAGTTCGTTCCTGCACCTGTTACGATTTACCGTGACAGAAGAGAAAACGTAGTACGCGGAATGTGCGAGATTCGCACGCTCGCCATTATCATTTCAGCAACAACGTGGAAGCAGTCCTTACCGTTACTGTCGCTACAATTGCCCGGCAGCCTTCCCCGGCTTTATTGCCACTCGGCATTCGTGCGGCGCTATTTTTTACGCCTCCCGCGCACCGCGCAACAATCCAATTTTGCATCCGCCGATCACGATTGTTCCTTGCACGACGCTCCGGATATTCGAGAACAACAACCGGGGGTTCGCCGAACGTGTTCCCGATCCGCTCGAACGCTCGTGAAGATCCGAACGGCCAGATCCCGATCGGGGTGGTTTACGATCGGGAGGGTTGTTGCTCTCGAATCTCCACTTCCCATACATTCTCTCGACGCGACGCCGGAATATGGGTGTAGAACGGCGCGCCAGAACTATCGCAGCGCTACCAGGAAGCGCTCGCCAGCTTCCACGAATGCGATATTCATTCTTGGGCTCACTTAGAGCCTGACCCTCCTCTTAGCCCGGTCGTTTTACTTTACGTTTATATGCGAGCGCAGCGTTATTCCGGCTCGACCGTCGACCGGATCGCCACACGTCACCGAATCGTGCTCCACACCCGACAGCCCTATGGTCACGATACTATAAATAGATTGGCGATTTGACGCCGTCCATACACCCCATTACCACGCGAGAACCTTTCCTACCCCAGCGCTACCGAGATTTCGATCGGCAAATTCTCAGGTGCTCGCCGCAGAGAGTCGTGACAATTTCGCGCGCCAGCGCAACGGCCACGACGCGTGTTTCTGCATACTTTTATGATAATTCTGTCCTGCCAATAATACTTTACTGTCAAGCGCCTCGATAAGGCGTTTCCCTGCGCGAGAAAGACAGAACTGAGGGTACATAAATGAGTCTTCTTTGCAGATTTCAACAGTTTTCCACTCGCGTAGCACTCGACTGTACACTATGCTGGAATGACCGATTCTGAGATTCTGGTTCCCGAGATCGGAACGTTGAACGCTTATCCCCACCCGCACACATTCGTTTCCTTCTCCGTAGAAGCAGAAACAGTTGTAATTTAAGCGGTTCAATCTCGGTCGCGTCGATATCCAACGGCCCCACCGAAAGCATCAGAACAAGGCAGGACTACCAGGAAGTGGTCTGCCACTTCCAATGATACGACGTTTGTCGTTGGCCTTCTTAGTTCAGCACGCCCCGGCTTCTACTCTGTCGGGAGGAAAGTTTACGTTTATTCGTACGCCATATAGGATATTATCCCGGCGCGGCGGCAGGCTGGCCACATGTCAACGAATCGTGATGCGGAGAGGCTGGAGACGACGTTGTGTCCCCCTATCAAAGCTAGAAGCTTCTCGAGCGTTCGTGCGCGATATCGCTTCCTACACGCGATTGTAAAGTATGAAGTATGTACTCTCCGAGCCATCGACAACCCTTTTCTTCTCGAGCTCGAATGATCGAGGACAGGCGAAGCGTGGACGGAACTGTAGAGCAAAACCCTACTTCTGACAAGTCCATTAATGTGGCTAGCTATTCTAGAGGGGAACGCGATACTCGTACCACGCTCTTCATTTAAAACTTTTTCCTCCGTCTCCATCGAAGGAATTTCTCGAGAAATAGGTCGTGCCTAATGGACTCGATTGTGACGAAATTTAAATCAGACCCCCTTACTGTTACCTGGCTGAATGTTGTACGCGAACGCTAGGTAATGGGTGAATTTTGTGGGGGCCGATAATAATACGGCACTATGCTTCGCGTCGTGGGTGGGTTGTGTAAGTAAAGGCTACGTACCTCCGGTTTCGAAAAGGTGATAGAGAGCCGCTTAAAGCGGATAGAAAACACTCGTTAGCGCCTGTCGGGGCGATAGTGCCAACATCGGGCGTAACGAAGTGGATTCTCCTTTTCAATGCTACTAAATTAACGTTCATTACGTTAATAAGTAAGCTCACCGAAACCTGTAGAGAATCACTTGCGGCGTAGCGTTTCGACGCACTAAACGCGCGGCTAAACACGGACGGCCGGTCGGCTCAAACCGCTCCTTGATTAAATCTCCACTTAGCCGAGTGAATTCCTGATCAAAACAAACCGTGCGCGAGCGGTGTAAAAGAAATTTTCAGGCATGCGTCTCAGCGCGTAATCCGCGGGCGCGCGTATATTTAATTGCGTGCAGGTGCTAGATACGAACTGGATGAAAAATGTCGTTCCAATTAAACGTATAATCTGATTTAGTCCTCCCTGTTTTTTTTTGTTTCTTTCTTTTAATTCTTCTTTCGGGCAGCATTATCATTTCATAAATATGAGAATGCGCGAGGGGTTGCAGGATGATAGAGGGAGGAGTAGTGCAGAGCCGGATTGCAAATGTATCGGACAGACAGCATATTTGCCGATCGGAATATTCTATACGAGCGATACTGGACTTAAGTTAACAGACTTAGGAGGAGCCGTCCCAATTACGTAGCGAAGCTCATAAGAGAACCACCGACTACGTCGCTGTCTTCAATGAGCTGGCAAGATGACTGCTCTTCGTGGTAGACCGGTTGGGCGCGGTGCATCTCTCTTTCAAAGCACTGCGCAGTTCCTGTTCAAAGCCAACGGAGGACACTCGCAAGCGGCGCGGTCGATAAAATGTCGGAAAAATTCTGAACTGCGCGTAAAACGTACATTCTGCCTACCGGATAGACGGAGTTCGTGCGGCCAATTAAAAAATCCTTTCTAACGACGGCGAGAAAGTGACGTTAACATCTTGCACGGTCAACAGACTCCCCTTAGTAACGATTCTCCGCTGGCAGTTTGTCTATAAAACTGATTTTATATGTTGCGCACGGCTCGTCGCAGAACTCTCACGTCGCTGCACTTTATATCGCTTTATAGCAATATTTATTCCTTTATAGTTTTCTCATTTGTCACGTGCACGTCACCCTCGTATATAATTAACTCGTAAATAAATTTCCCGAAAGGTTAGCCCCTAATGAGCTACTAACCGGGTCGTAATGAGCGAACGCTCGTCATAACGAACATTATGTTCGTTACCGCATGGATCTATAAAGTATAACGGAGGGCCATTAAGTCTGCCGGAGAAAGTTTATAAGCGCGTGGCCGCATAGTAAGTAACGTTCTAACATTGAATATAAAGTATATCCCTATCGGCGCCGGTCCTGAATTAGCGGAGACATGAAACTTTCTAAGATGCTCAACCGGGAGATTACGTCAAGCCGTTGCTCCGCAATTTTACGAACTCACAGACTATGCAAGTCGTCGAGTGTGTGCGTCGGACCGAGTTTGCAGTAGTTGGACGAGGACCCGACTGAATCTACAGGCAAAAGTCGTCGGGTGGCGGCTGAAAAATCGGGACAGCAACTAAACAAGTCTATTTATGGCAGCCGCGCGCGGCCGCGAGGTGTCAAGTGGATCCGTCTTGCCTCGACAGATTTGAAGTGTTTTAATGGATATTTACGGCTGCCGTCGAGCATCCTTTCCGAACAACCGTGTCAGCGGTGGCAAAGTGCAGCGAATGCGGCGAAGAGGTTACACGCAAGGTGGATCTTAAAAAGAGCACGCGGACCCGCTTAAAACGGGAAGAAACTTTAATGGAACGCCTTAAACGCTCGTGTGGGTGGTAATATGTTGCGTTAACCGTTCCGTGCTCGCCCGTATTCTCGCGTCCAAAGATTGAACGTTTAACATGTAATTCCAGCGCACGGTAGATGGCGAAGAATCCGCGGATTTTGCTTGAAACTGAATACTCGCGTAGGCGGTTGCTTCGCGATTAAGATACAGACGTGTTTCTGTTTATTTAGCCGCGCTCAAATCAATTTCAAGAAGGTGTAACGATGTGGCGCGCGTCGGTGTCGGTGTCTTTGACCGATCGCGATACTACGGTGTTCGACCGAGTGTGATAAAGGTCCAGATGTAAGCGAGAAAAATAAAGCAGCCAACTGAAAACCACTTAGACACTCGCCTGCAATCTTAATTAAACTCGCTAAATAGAAGAACTTGCCGTTACTAAGCATTGCAAACATCCAAGACCTAACGACTCCCCGCTTAATGTAGAAATGCGTTTGGTGCATTGCGTCGCATCTATAATATTGACGACAGTGCGAGACGGCGGGGATTAATTAGATTAGAAACCAGATTCCCCGGCAAACGTAACGATTGAAGTTGGCGGTGACTTTGGGCGAACATCCCAATTACGGGTTTGCGCGGCTGATGTGTACGTACGAAAACCGGCTGCCGGAGCGTTTCCGATGAGCTACCAGCTCGGCTCGGCTCGGCTCGGCTCGGCATTGCAATGTCTTCGTGGCAGACCGGTTGCACACGGCGGGTCTCCAAAGCGGCGCACTGCCGCTTAAACCGATGGAAAACACTTGTTAGCGCTCGCCGAGCGAATAAAGTGGTGCCTGTCCGAACTAAATGTAGATACACCTTTTATACGTGTTATCGCCAGCATCTGCAGCCTCCGCGATCGTGCTCCCTTTTCTCTTTTTCCCTCCGAGCCCCCGCGCAACCCCTCCGGCCGTCTCTTTTCTCTTTCTCTTTCGCTGCGTATCCCGTCCCTTCTCGCGCGAAGCGCGTGTTTTGCCGACTGCCGGTATGTGACCAGTGGTCAGTGCTTCGTGGCACCTAAGGCACCGTACACACTACTGGATTCCATCGACACCGGGGCAAGTAATAAACTCGCTCCGAGGATCGCGATTTAAGGGACGTGTGCAAGGGGGTGCATGCATACCACCTCGGACGTGCCACGTAAGACCGACAGCCTACGCGAGACACATCGTACGGCCCGATGCGCCGATTTGCAAATTGCCGGCCTACTCGTTAATCCGTCGGCCGTTTCTCGCTCTCTGACTTACGAGCCCCGATGAGAAGTGTCCGCGAAATTATGTACCCATAAACACGCTCGAACCCGTATCTGCGGATCTGCGAACGTATCCTTTCATAAATTCAGATGTTCGCGTGGATCGGTGTATCTCCGGATCTCTGCAGAATTTATGAAATTATAAACGCAGTGCGTCGGATTATTCATGGGGCGCGCGTTCTGCGGATCTACAAATCAATTATGAATTTCGGATGTCTCCGGATGACGCGTAGTCGGGGGAGTCATCAATTTGCGCGGTACCGCGCGCCTCACGACTATTAGCGCGGAGATTATTCGCGCAGATTAACGTCCATCCATCTTTCCCTGGCGCGCGTCTTAACAAAAGGAGCTCAAGATTCGGCTTATCGTCCGACTCTGACTGGCCAGCCACGGACGAGCCGCGCGCGACGCCGACGCTGCCACTGCCACTAATTAATACCGCGGGAGTTAATTATGCCACGAAGCCAAGACAATGTTGTCTGTCCTCTATCTATCGCATGCGCGCAACCTGCTAATAACAGGCAGTCGACGCTTTGCTGCAACAAGGAGGCGCGCTACAGGTGTCCGCAAAAGTATTACCCGATAGTTCCATAACACCTTCGACCTTGCTCATTCATCGATTACGGCATCAACGGTTACGGGCGAATATAATTAATTGCGACGGTTCGTCGATTTTAATGCACGATAAACGGGGAGCAGAAGTTAAGAGGTCGGAACGTGAGTATTATCTGACAACGAGAATGGCTGCATCGGCTTTCCTCACATCTTCACCTGTTTTCTTTTTCTCCACTTGCCCCTTGCGTCCCGCTTCGGCCGTTTTTATACACATCCACCCCTGGCGCGCCGAAGGGAAAGAGGATCAATTGGCCGCCTGAGACAATGGCACCGGCGCACGTTTGCCGAGGGCATTGCGCACCAACGATTTTCCGACAGACATTATATGTAATTAGGACCGCGGGTACCGGGACCGGGGCGAAACAATGGTCGGCCCTTTTCGCATGCGACTAAATACGTCAGCGTCGCGGTAATTGTACGACAATTACCTGTCGTACAATTGCCCCTCTCTCTACGTGCGACGCCGCGCTGAGCGATGCATAGCTAGTAGCTACGAATGCCAGTATGTATTGTAATATGCGCGTAAAACTTAACTCCATTCATTTATTTCGACGGGAACCCCTCGTTTCGTGACACCGTTTCGAGTGTCTCTCAGCATCCCGTCCCGTTCGCATGTCGTCAGAGTTCGTGAAATGGTCATTTTTAGCAACTGCCTATAAGCGCCTGAAGAATTTCATTCGTTTCATACTATAAGAACGGAAAAAGTCTCTCTATCATGTGTCATCCGCAAATTGAACGACGTTCAGGAGTTTCCCAGTGAACAAACAATAATGAACTTCAGCGCCACCGCATTGGCGTCCGACACTTTGCGCTTACGCAGAAACGTCGGATAATTACGGCAGTCGTGCTTCCCTCCCGTTCACACGCAATCGTCTCGATGTTGCGCAATTCCGCTCGTGCGGTACTGACCGCGTTAAAAATCCCCGTACGGCCGCGGAAGGAGGAAAGCCCTACCTGAGACCCGAACGATACATCTTGCTCGGTTTAAGCAAGAAGGTGGAACGAGACAGTTACTTCTTTCGTGGAAATGCCTGGCGCGACGCCATTTTAAAGAAGCTTCGGGCGCGACGCGAGGCGAACGAGGGAGTAGATGAGAAAAAAAGGAAGGGGGGGAATGGAAAGAAGTGGATCCGAACCATCGCATCGCTGCGATCCTTTTTCGCTGGATCAGAAAGTCAATGGCATCGGGATTGCGCGGTTTGACGCACGAGTATGAATCGCCGACGTTATTGTAAATTCAGTCTGTCAGCGACCCGAGTAAAGATAACGCGCAAATATAGAGCAAGCAGAGATCCTACAGCCGGTTAGGGTGAGAGATGCGTCGACACCCGTCAGTCTGCTGACGCGAGTGAAAATCTACCTACTTTTATTCACGTAATCCGGTGCCACTTTGAATTCCAATGGATCCGGATTTTCAAAGCCTTTTATTAACTCGAAATAGAACGTAATTCTTGATGCGGCGATCGCAATTTACAATTGAATGCCGCTAGAAATTGTCTGCCTATTCTGGCACGTCGATGTCACAAGAGTATAGAATAATTCCTGCTTGAAATTAAAAGTATGCAGTTACGTTCTGTCGAATATGAAAGGGGATAGAGACAGAACGATTTTCAATTTCTAAATGCACTTTTACGGTAGAGGAGTGTCAGTATAAATAATAGCGTCAATCAGGGAATTTTCATCTGAATAAGTCCCGGTTCGTCCGTAATAAAAGTGTCCTGACGGATTGCTCACGGTAAAAGCTAGATCAACATTGTAGGGACTAGATCACGAATTGAGTAGCGCTATCAAACGGGGGAACGAAGACGCAACGTCAACTCTCAAGGACGTACGTGCAAATCAGCTCGGCGGATGACGTATAAGAATGTGTCAACAAAGTGTAATGTACCCTAGGCCCGATAAAGAGGTCGACGTACGATATCCTATAAAACGTGAGAGTAAAAAATCGAGTGGAGAGAAAACAATGTAACATTATTTCGCGGAATAATTAACCGGGTCAGAAGACTCTACCGTACACTCGGCTTGATGGCGCAAATAATGGATTAATTTGGCCATTATTCAGAGAATCTACGTTACATCGGTTTCTATACAAGAACGTGCGGAGTCCCCTATTGATTTCTTCGTTCCGTCAAAGCAGCCAGCATCGACCGAGCTCGTTTCATCACCAGTTCCGTTCGATTTGCATAGGAAAACTAGTGCGAAAGGTTGGACATGTGCCCGCGAGAAATGCCTATTTCTCGTGACCGGCTAAATGCTCACACCGGGGGTATTGTTTTAATTAACGCGCCGCATGTTACCTTGTCCCATTCAGAGAACTAATCTGCCTTGTGCAAGAACAATGCATCATGATCGACACTGCATCTGCCGCCCGATGGGTCGCCAAATGCACACAGACAGTCCCCGAAGCTTACGTAGAACGGCCGATTGCAGAGACGTAATATCGCTCGGAGCTCATGTGCGATTCTAAAAACAAAAATAACAAAAAAGCAACCAAACTGAACAAACAGAGTTGAGACGCTTAACGTATTCGACCGATCGACGCACAACAAAATTATTTTCTTTCTTGCCGATGAAAGAATACCTAATCGATTTCGCACAATAGAATTATGACCTGTGGACTTTCCATGGCTCGTGAAAATATGCGATACGAAGACGGACAGATATTCTGGTTCAACGGAGACGCCGAGTTCGAGGAATTTTCAGCGCGAATAATCTAATAATTATTATCGCCGTCCGAAATAATGCGTGAGTTTTGGGAAATCTTTGCCGCTGGACGAGACATAAATCGTCGTGACGCGTATCTGGTATTAATTAATTATATTATCAGCGTACTAAGGCCAGTACGACGCGACCCAGTGACTCCTAGGAAACGTGACTTTTGCGGTGCGCCCGATTAATTGCGCCACAATCGCAATCGGGGCTGACGAACGTTCGTGGAATCGACTCGGCGATTGCTGCGAAAAAAAAACAGAAAAGAAGTCGATTTCTAAATAAGACGACGTCGTGCCCGCCTCTCGACTCTGAATTCTGTATCCAGCAGCGATAACGATATAATACGGGGCAAAAAGCACGATCGCTTAATTTTCTCGCCGAACACACAGTCAGATCGTTCTACCCGACATACGGCCCATTGTTCCGCCCATCTCGCCCGGCAGTTCTCACTTTTCGGAGTTGAGAATTCGACGAGTGCATTCCCCGAACTGTACGGGCAAGAGCGCACAATGCGCCCGCTCCGACATCGCGCCACTTTGGGTCAAGACAATGCCCATTTGCATACGGCACTGCTCGCCATAATTGCGAACGAGGCGGTGGTGTGATCGACTGCCGGCTGCTAGCCTCGCCGCGTACACACGCACACAACTGATATCGCAATACACTCCCTCGTGTTTCGTTCATTGAATCGCTGCCACGTGCCTGGCGCGACGGAAAGCGAGTCATTTTCACGGGGCCGAAATGTCTGCCGACATCGACCGGGGCTCGCCCGGAATTATTTCGCGCGTTATTATTTGCGCCCGTAACGGGCTGCAACGAGCAGCGGCGAACGTGACCGTTACCCCGCGCATTGTCGATTTTCAAATTAGTCGCGCAATCACATTTCGACGTTGCGTGACTCGTGACGTTTTAACGGGGACGCACGATTTTCAACGGGCAAGTGTCGCTTCTCCTCCTCGGAACGGAACTCTACCCGAGAGCCGCACGATTCCGTTTCCACCTCGGCACGAGTGGGCCGCGTCTCTTGGTGCACTCGGTGCCGACGAGCGAGTTATGAGGAAATAATAATGCTCCATCTCCACCGGAACGGCCGACGAATTTATTAGCGGCCACGCCGATTTCCGGCGCGCCTGATTTAATGGATATTTATTTAACGAGAAACGAGACTGGTGACGTGTTTCACTTAGCCGGCTCGTTTGCAGTTTGCCGGGCGGGTCAAGAAACCTCTGATCGAAGCGCGCGATAAATTAGCATTTTGCTTAGTTGAGAGTGTTCATTGTTCGGCGTGATTTACGTTAGTGGAGAGTGAGCGATTGTACGAATTGCGGTGAACACCTCGTATTTTTCTTTCCTGTGCACGCAGTAATCGGTGGTGTGGTCAATGAAATTTTCCGCATAGACAGAGAGAGAGAGAGAGAGAGAGAGAGAAAATGCGGTCTGGCGGATAGCTTGAGGCTCGCGTGGAAAAGTTTCACGACTCAAGCCTTTCAAATTTAATTAATGCTTCTCGATGGAAAGGCCTGCTTATCGCTTGGATTACTTGTAAACGTTTAATGTGACGCATAGAAATTCCTGCGGCGAACGTCATTCGCTCTCGTAACTACTCTTCTTTGTCTCCGTTGACACTGCTCAACATAGACAAAGACAAAGGGAGATCGCTCGATTTTCCTATGAGTCAGTGATGCGGTTAGCTGCTGCTATTCGTCGGGTGTAAATCGGCGCACGTTCCTCGTCATCCTCGCGTGTTTAATGTCGAGAGAAGATAAGAGAGACAATCGTGCAATTAAAAAAATATCATGACCAAATATAGCCGTTGACGCACAACATCTTATTTTTTTTACGATGCACCGAAGTGCTCGATACCGGCTGCTCGTCTCCGACTGTTACCGTTCATTGTTCAGGTTTCTTATCCGCTCGCGAGTGACAGCGTGAAAATATAAGCCTTGCTTCTGCGACGGATGGTATACTCGTCATTTCGAAATAATTGACACAGTCGCTAAGTCTTTAATTACCTACGTGACTCCGTGTCATATAACGATACGGCCATGGCTGGTCATTAACGTTAACAAAATGTACAACATGCTATCTGATAAAGGAAGGCAGGAAAGCGTGCAGCATCAGTTTGGTTATCCCTTAAAATACGTTGTTAAGCACGACAATTTCTGGGCGACGTCTCGTTCAATGCGTTAATAGAATTAACAGCCGAGATCCCGACCGGCATGATTCGCGCTAAAAGCCACGGCTCTTATTTCGCAAAATCTCGAATGTAGATCCCGCTGAGGCTTTTGTCCCTCCACGCTTCCAGCCAAGATCACCCTGCCCCGTTTCCGTATGCACAAACGGGAAACGGGTTTCGGCCAGAAAGGGCTTTAGGACGAGGCGAAAGAACGGGGTTCTTTGTCACTGGGGCAAGAGAAAAAAACTGACGCACCTCTCTTTTTCGTGACCCCCTCCTCTCGCTCCGACGATCGTCGCCTCGTCACTGTCTCCCTCGCTCCTACCACCTTTTTCCCGGTTAGAATAAAAAGGGCAGAGCGCAGCGACAAAACTGAAGTTAGGCGAATGCAAATGAATGCATAGCTGGCGCGGCGATTCAGGGAACCCTGTCCGCTCTTTTTTTGTCAGGGACGTAGTAACCTACCGGTAGGCTCGTCGAACCGTGCTCTGCTCTTTTCGACTAGATTGAATAACGTCCCGGTGTGCGGCGTGGTATAGCGTGAGGTTTGTCAACGAAATACAACGGTCGGTCGAAGCGTTTGCCTGTCAGTTGACTCGGCGTCCAGCCGTATACACGATGATCCGATAGTTCCGGTGTCGCGTAGGTTTCAATGAACGTAGACCCAGACGCCACATTGTTTTAAGTCATCCTATGACACATCTACTTCGTACGATTGAGAACGTAAACGGTCCGCAGTAAGAGAGAAAAAAAAAGAAAAAAGTACGCCGCGACACGGTGGACGCTGAGAACCGCTGTTGACGGTGATTGTTGGCTTTGCATTTTCCCTTCCTCCGTCCTCCATCCTCCATCCTCCGCCTCTTCCTCTTTCACCCCCGTCTCCTCCGTGCACTCCGCTTCCCTCCTGCGCTCGCTGTTGTATTTCATTGTTGTGAACGCATGCAAATTGCGATCCCGGCGCAGGGCCGAGTATCAATTCTAACAGGATTAATTCGAGTGCAGTCATTGTTTTTTGCACGTCACAAAAAACCACCCTACGGGGGAGGCAGCGCGCGTTCTCCGGACTGAGGCGAACAATGTGCCGTCCGCACATTGGCAGAAGGAAGGAAGGGAAAGGGGGGGTACGCGGAACCACCCTGCCACCCTTCCTCTTCACCTCTATTTCGTCGAAGGAGAAAAAGAGAGCGAGAGGGACCCAGTTTGTAAATTGGGCTGAACGGTTTGGCAAAAGGGTGAATGGGCGGTGTGGCATAGTGCCATCGATCAATCGTTTTATTTGTAATTGTCGGCCAGATTCTGAGGATAGGCTTTCATTTCATATCGCGGCTTTCGGCGCTCGGCCTTTTACGTCCTTTTATTTTTGCCCTCAAAATGTCCGCGTCGGATTTCACGGGCTTTTAGCCTAGGGCAATTGGCAAAGGAACTCATAAACGAGTAACGGCCGATGAAACCGTGAATGGCTCGTCGTGAAACACGCGCCGCGAGCGGCGTGGACGAAGCTCTCGTGTATATCGACGGAAACGTTTGACGCGTACCACGTCACCACCAATGCACTTTCACATTTTTTCGTTCACACACTCACGTACGCGTATTTTTCTGTGTTTCAGAGAGATGACTTCACGGCGATAAGCGCGACTCTGCGGCAGTACCTGCCGGAAAAGCATACGCCGTACATTCTTGACGTCGATCTCGACTTCTTCAGCACGCGAAATCCCTTCAAGAATCTCCACGATCGCGTCAATCTCTATGAGAAGCTCGCTCCGCTGTATGCCTTCCAGAGACCTGAGTCGACTGATCCTGAGGTGAGTCTCACACACCAGATGCCGTTTAAATGACATATTATTTACGCGCTCTTACATTCGACTGCTTATCTTCGTGTCGTTGGACGCGTCACTCTTTTCTCTCGCACATTATCAAAAAGTTTGCAGCAGAAAAGTAGATCGGCGCGGGGAAAGACGCTGGCAAGATTTTCGACCTTGGCGATGTTCGAACAGGCAGAAAAGTTCGAGGGCATTGTTCTTGTGGGAAAGGGGGCGAGTTGACGTGCGATAAACAGAAACAGCCGCGAAAACGAGCGTCGAACGGCATGAGGGGTTGGAGGGTGGCGAACAAACCGGGAAAATAAAGAGCAGAAAAAAGGAAAAGGGACGGAGAGATAATCGCGCGCGAGCGCACAGGGCCGTACGAACGGTGGAATTTCGCGAGTCGTCGAGAGAATGGGGTTCACCGGGAACGAACGGAAGATTTGCGAATAATTAGGTGGTCCGACAATGGCCCGGGTCCCGCGGCAGGCCGGATACACAATGTGGCCTACCACCAGCGGAATAATAGACAGAGAAGAACGACTCTATGGGGTTTTAGGATTCGACGGACATAATGGCAAACCGGGCCATTGTCTACGTAGCTGCAGACTGCCAACATCCGCTTCGGGGGTTGAATATGGCGTTGGCTCATCTGCATCCTAGCGCTCGACAACCCTTCGTCTCTTTAGTCTCCACGGATCGGGAGCAAATTCGACCGTGACCGTATCGCTTTCCCGATAATTATCGGGAATTTTCGTGCTCGGAACACGCGTGCGTTGGGGCGCGGGAAATTTTTCAATGCTTCGAAAATGTGAGAATTATTCTCGCAAATGCGCACGGAATACTGTTCTAGGTATTCAGAGGTTCGCGCGCAGTATGGTTGGACTTGACGTGTTAATATTAAAAATTCGACAATTTTCCCTGATATCACCCAAAGCCATGGCGATGTCGGAGAAAGTCCTCTGTCTAGGCACGATTGACGTTAATGGCATATAAATCATTCCGTTAACGAGCCCTTCCGTATAAGTATAATTAATTGCTGAATTCGTGACGACTGGATCGTGTATTATCGATGCAATTAGCATCTCGTTGTAATCGAATTATTAATTGAATGACAATGCGCGCATCTCTGTTGACACAGGGCCATTGAATTAAATGAATAAATTAATACATCCCTGTAGAATCAATAACATCGTACAATTTGATGATCCGCGACAGTGCGCTCTTCCGTCATTAAAGAAACAGTAGTCAAACTGAACAGGAACCGCGGACACGCTCTGTAATCAAACGGAAGCGTAAAATCATTTTCACCCCGTTTCGCCATCGGTAAATTCGTTTCCCAATATAATAACACGATAAATCAGATTTCGCTAGAAACGTTAATAATTCTCTTGCCTCGATGCAGAATAAACCCCGAATTGATCTCGGGATCTTATGCAAAACATCGAACCGAAATCTTCCACCTGGCAGACTATCGCTTGGGAATTCTCTGGGAAGGATTAGTCGGTCGTGATTCGAAAACGTTTCGACGTCGATTTCTCACGAGAACGCGAGTGCGCGCGCGCGCGCACGGACACCCTCGCCAATTCCACTTAAAAAGAGATCGACGATGTATCCGTGTGTCGAAATCACTGATTTTAGGGTTGAACGGCCGATGAGGAACCGGAGAAATACCTCTTACCGTGGGACTCACGCAAGATGTGTACCTCAACCTCTGAGCATAGAGAGCGCAGCCTCTAAGAGGCGAATATCCGGAATCGCTTGTCGTTATGCTAATCGAGCCAATCGGTCCGGTTACGTATATGTGTCATGCGCGCATACCTGTATGCGTGCCAGTTTTCAAATTCCTCGTTGCAGAAGCAGTCGGGCGGAGAGGTAGGGTAGCCGAATCGGCGCGAAAGTTTCGGGAAAGCTCGCTTTCGGCGAGCCGCACGAGCAGAATGCACGCGCCCGTACATACATAATGTATGCATACGAGTACCTGTACGTTTTTAGTCGCCGTTTGTGTGTCGATCGCCTCGATATAATGTATGCGGGCCTGACGTGCTACCTGTCTTACCCTGAGAACTCCGCGGCGCATTGCGATTGTGATTGTAATCGCCGGCTGCAGGTCACCCCGTGGCCTAACCGGGGTCAGGGTCATTCCTGAATTATTTAAATTACGCAACCCGCCTTCCTTCCTTCAGACCCGTACGAATGGTCTGCGCGCGCCACCGTGCGCGTGCTTCTTTCCTTCAAGGATAATGACGATATTGAGAGAGGAGGGAGGGACTCGTTAGTTGGAACTCCGGCGAGGCCGTGGGTACCTGGCTCGCCGCTGAATTTGTCGTTTCCGTAGGCCTGCCCGTGTGAGCCGAATATTTTCCGCGCCCGACTACGGTATGCATCTTTCGTTCGGAGGCTGGAAATAAATTCTGGCAAAGCGTGTGCCCCGATACATCTGGGTCAGTATCGGCCGATAGCTTACGGCACGCCCGATTATTTCCTCGTCCTACCACGCCATGGCACCTGGCCAAATTTCATCGCGCTCACCGTATTTTATTTAAACGCCTCTCCTTAGTATCGTGCAGCGTGTCAGGAGGGCCGATAGCGTTGGTTCGGCGTCGACAGGTTTCCACGAGTTGCTCCTCGCTTGCGCATCCTCTCGACAAAATCGCCCCGACATACATAGTTATTCTAGTCGACTCCGCCTGGCGCACTTTGCTTGCCGATCGTTTCACGAAATCGTCCCCGCATACGTGCGAGCGCGAATCGTCGAGACGGCAGGAATCTCAGCAGTGAAAATGCCTATTATCGAGGGTATTCACCGGTGTTCATCGATACGTGCCGAACTCTTTCTATCCGTACGTGGGGCGCATTCCGTACGATTCTTTTTCTCAGGATCTCCGGCTCGCGGTGTCCCACCGTTTCGATCCCTGCGAATGGAGAAATGACACGAGCGGGGGGTCCAATATGCAAAGCGGGGCCCGTTTTCCGGCCTCCCTGAATATTGATGTGTACCCGGCTATGCAGATGAGCGTGAGAATGCAGCTCGTGCCGGATGGTGGCGCGAACCGGAAGTAAGCTAGTGTCCCCCTCGCTTCTCTTTCTCCCTTTCTCTCTCTCTCTCTCTCTCACTCTCTCCCTCGTCGCCTTCTCTCACTCGTCTCCCTACCTCTTTCTCCTCGTCGACGACGCGCTCCTTCTCTTCTCCGGCCAGAATTTATCCCTGACTTTCGTGATCAAAGTCGATTAATCGACGGACGAGTGCTCCTTCAAACCCGAAGTGCCATCGCGGTAACTGTAGGGCCGTGAAATTTATCGCGTTTATTTTGCCGATGCTCTTTTAGTCGTGCCCCGCCGACGCACGCGCAAATTTCGTTCCTTATAAATTGTGCATTCATTCTTGCATCAGTCGGCAGAGGGGAAAGATGATGCTGAGGTTAATGAAATCAGTTTCGGAGTCTGTCACCTTTCTCGTATCTCTTAGTACATCTCTATCTCGCATGCTCGTTGGCCCGCAAAATAAAGTAAAATGTCGGTCGAAATCTTGGCGAGAGTCGCGGGGTCGGGCGTGGGGATAAACAAACGAGGAATTAAATATACAATAAAGTGCGGCATCGCGACAGCGAAAGGGCGTGGTGGGGCGTCGTGGTAGGAAAGGAGAAAACTACTTTACCGGACTCCCACGCGCCATCCCGCATTTCATTCCCTCCCCCCTCCCCCCTCCGTCGCATCCGTCAACCCTCCCGACTACCCCCGCATAAATAAATCCAATTGGCTCGAATAAAATGTACGAAACGAAATCGCGCCAATGGCCGGGCATGTATTTTATTTTCTCTGATTTCGTTCTCTCTTCCTTCCTTTTTCCCCTTTTCTTCTTCCTCCGCGCCGTTTTCCTCCCTCCGCCGACGAACGTCGGCATTCTCTTTTTGTCGTCTCTCCGTCACTTTCTCACACCCCCGCTTCTCCTTTCCTCCTCCTACGTCACTTCCCAGCCGAGTTTCTCCGTCTATATTCGTCTACTCTTCTGCGTCGCCACTCTAGCACACCGGTAGGATAATTCAATCGCGACTTTTCACGGATTTCCCATCAAAGGAGACGCACCGGTTACGAGACGAAAGATTCCTTTTTCTCGCCTTCGTTGCCTTCGCTCGCTCAATCTTTCTCACTCTGCCCCCTCCCACCCCTCGCTGGCTTTTCGAACCCGAACCGACGTTACTCCACCTTTTCTTCTACCCTCGTACTCGTCGTAACACTTTATATAGCGTAATAACGTTTGCGGAATTTTAAAATTACACTCACATTCGAAATGTTCGTGTGTGCACTCTCATGTTACGGTGAAAGCATGAAAATCGGTTATCGTAGACATGTACTAATTAATACGTGTACTTATTAAAAAATTCGTAAGTTCATTCACTCTAATCTCAATGCACTTTTTGACAGCGCATCATCGTTACACTTACTACATTGCTCGATCGAGGAATAACGCGAGACTCACTACACTGCAGCATAAAAAACTCGTAGTCCCTTAATCCATGCGAATTCCATTTAAAGTGGACCGCAGCCCGGGAAGGCAGTGTTCCTCATTGACAGGGCAGACGGTTCGCGTGGAAGGAGAAGAATCTCGTTGGGGTAGGTCACTTTCGTAATTACCTTCTCTCACGGAAGTCCCAGAATGCTCGAACTTCGGTCTCGCGGTGAAGGTGGCATCGGTGGCGGCGACGGTGGTGATGGTGGTGGTGGCGGGCCACCTCAAGGTCGCGCCTCCTCCCTCGCAATTAACCCCTCCGACAATTAGATCGATAAACGACGCAAAGAGGCGCCCTTTACGCCCCTCGCGCCGGACCGTTTATGTTCTCTTCGTAACAGCTACGACTCTCTCTCTCTCTCTCTTTCTCTTTCCTCTCCCTTTCACTCTCCTTCTCATCTGCTTCCTTCTCTTTTCCTTCTTTTCCGCTCCCGCCAGCGATAATGAAACGGTGAATTTGCTGCACGCTGTTAACAGATCGCCGGCGGCCGACTTTGGGAGTGCACTTGTTTGCCAGTATCGGACAATAACAGCATAATAATACTAGGTTATAAAAAAATGTCGTTTTCAAGAATTCGTCCTTTAGAATATTGTTTTCGAATGTGTTAGGAAGATCTCACTCTTGCAAGGCTTTTGCAGATATTGGATATTGTGGAAGAAATAATCATCCCCTGTAATCGTCAGCAGGAGTAGAATTTCAAAGACCTACTGATGCATCTCGGTTCACCTATACGGTTCTATTCCCGCCGGCAATGTGTTAAGATCGAGAGGTGATCTCCTTAATGGCGTGACCTTCGCTTCACATACTGTCTTCGATTAAGTAAAGTACCCCCTTCAAGGCTCGTTTCACTTTTATCGCGAGGCACGTATCGTTCGGTAAAAGCACGCGTCGAGCCGGTCAAGCGTTCGGCCTAACTTCTTTCTCACCGCTTGCAAGGCGGTAGCGATAGCTTTGAAAATTCGAAACCTGCTATCAGAGATCTCTATCGTCTTAACCCGAAGATCCTTAGATTTCCCGATATATATAACTTCGAAATAGCTACACGGCAGATTCGCCGTATCGCTTTATAATGAAAGTGCCACTTATCCAGCATAGTAGCAATATCTGTAGAGCATCGAGAAAGCCTATTTCCAGCATCGCTTCATTTCATCAACCCGCCACCAATTTTCTCTCACCACTGAAACCTGGATCTTACAGTACTCGTGCCAGCTCCTATTTACATTCCCCCGAACACAGTCGTACGTAACGAGAACTCAGCGACCGCGCCTCGCGAACATTTCGGCAGAAATCCATTTTGAGCGGTGAAGTGTCAGCTGTCCAGTTCTCGGGACGAATGGCCAGGAGACACGCGAGTCCTTGGAAAATAGGATAAGAACCGACATCGCCATCTGTCGTGGCTGATAAGAACGAGGGTTTCCTTCGCACTTTCCGGATAAGCCGCAGGGTCTCGGGGTGACGTGACGAGCGACGCCGACGTCGACGCCGACGCCGTGCGTCCAAGATGGCCGCGGATCGTTAAACGGTCACGCGCAAGCTCCCAGGGCGAGTAAGTGGGGCGAGAAGCGTCGCTTTTAGGGGTGTTCTCGGCTCCTTAATGGGATCGAAGAACAGTTACGACGCCAGATCGACGCAGCACGTCCATCTTTTGCGTCCCACGATGTCACCTCGCACCGACTTGGCCGCTCAACGTCGATCGAAGCGCAATATGTTTGCCGCGAATGTGGATAGGCGGGCTAGTTCGGCGAGCTTGAAATTGCAGGAATTTTCGGCTGAATGTATCGCACCGTACGCGGCTCGCTGGGCATTTTTGATCGACTGGGACATCGCGGAGACCAAGTCAGATGGACTGCGGTGATCGGAGCGGACGGACACGGTCGCAGAAATGAGAAATCTAGAGACGACGGCATCGGAATTCGAATCCGGTCGGCGGTCGGTCGGGCAATCTCGGATTCCAGTCGACAAATCACCGCGGGTACCGCTTCTTTCGTTACGCAACGAATCCAGCGTACGCTTGCCACGGCTCGGGAAATGTAAGGTCGCGCCGGCGGTGATCTCGTCTCGAAAAATTTGCCATTCCGCCAGCGTAATCGGCGGACTCGCGTCGTTTAGGAACGGTCGCGCGTAATCGTAACGACAGACGTCGTCGGACGAGGTCATCGACTCGCGCGCACATTTTCCAACAGGGTCGTCGAACTGTTTGAAGGCATAATTTCGGGTACAGTGATACAAAATAGTCGCCGATCTAAAAAGGGGTGGGTTGGGCTGAGGAGGCATACGGTCGGATGGCGTGTTTGCGCGTACATACCCCTAACAAGCGTACACGCGTATGTACGTTAATTTCGTGCAAATGCATGGGTTTACTCATGATTCGCACATGTCAGGTACTATTATGTCGTGGCACGTCACGTGCCCCTCGATACCATATGATCCTTCGTTTCGAGTTCCTGTTGTCGAACGTACTCTTCGGAATTTCACTCGTTCGTTTTCGAAGTGGTCTTTGAACGTAAGAAGGGGTTCGGTACCTTAAGAAGCAACGATATAAGGGGGTTGTTGACCTTGTCTGATCAAATATGCTGTCTCGAAAATCCGTTAGACTAGCCGAAGACCCGTCGAATGCACGGACGATCTGTCATTTCGCTGAACGATCTAATGACTGTTCGAGCGACGTCATGGATAGGAATAGAGCGCATCGTCATGTTTGTTGGTCGAAAGACTGATAGCTATCTATGAAAAGAGACATGATTGCGGGATAAGTCGTTGAAATCGCAGCCGTTGCGTCGACACGTAATAGGAATTCTTTGCTCATTACGGATAGTTAAGCTCGAGCGCGGGTCATTACCGATGGGCAAATGTCGCGCGATTCAATACTGCTACGTTTCGTAATGATCGAGATTATCGAGCGGAGCGTAACGCTGTCGCTCGATTGTCGTCGATTCCCCCATAATTAAGAACAATCTGCGCGCGCGGAAGCAATCAAATCCTCATTTGTTCGTATATACACATCGCGCCGGGGAACGAAACGTCAAGGCTAGCGGGCGAGGATCTGCATTCGGCAGTGAGAAATCGTGATAGTTGAGGAACGGTCGGGCTTTAGATCCACTTTCATCGACGAAGAAGAAGAAGAAGAAGAATCGCGGCTCGATCGGTTTTCTATTACCCACCGCCACCGGCATAACGTCGTCGATCGACCGTTGGAATGCGGTGACACGCGATTTGACGAGCATCAATCCCGTTCCCTCAACGAGATGAACGCCAGCACCTGATTGCTCCTCGGTCAACAATGAATTATCGCAGGTTAACACGCCGGGATAGTTGACGCCGTTGCTGACATCTCACTCCACAGTCCACGCCTTTCGCGGCTTGCGCTCGCGGAGAGGCTTCTACGGACTGTGCGAGCGAGTGTCGCAGAGGCGAGTATTGCGAGGGCGCAGAGAGCAGCGGCGCGCTGCGTAAATCAAGCGCGAGCGAGTTCTGAAATCACAGGGGCACTCAGTTGAACTCTCACTGCATGGCGACACCCGGTGTCAATGGACTCGGAGTGAACCGTATGTCACGAGTTTTGAGCCCGGTTCATTTCGATCACCGGGTACGCAAGCTGCGTTCCTCCTCTCCGCCACCCCTTCCCCCCTCCCACCCCTTCCCACCCCTTCCGCGGCCGCGTAATTGATGCTCTCGCGAAAACACCGTCAATTTTCAAAAGCACATGGTTCCGCGACATGCTCGACGCATAAGCGCATGACCTCCCTACAGGTGGTATGCAGAAAGCCGCCGGGGCATTGAACCCGCCGATGCACCTTCCGACGAAAACACATTGCACGCCGGATTCTACGTAATGGCAAACGTCAAGAACCTTCGTGGCCAATGAGACACCGGCTCGTTAGTGCCGTTGACGTTCGTTTGCGCATCGATTTTTCAATTGTTCGAGTGACACGTTCAACGACCGTCATGCAAAACGGGGTAACACGGCAAAGGAACGCAACGTACCGCGCCGCGCTGGCCGGTGTTATTTTGCATTTATGACGGATCACTGAGAATTGACAGTGGTAAAGGTGAAACGTTACCGAGAATATACTTCGATGCCGTGCGAAAGTGTAATCGAACGTCCACGCTCTGTTGAGATTTAGTTCGCGTATAGAGCCATTGATTTCAATTTCGTATTAATAGGCAATATCAAGTGATTTGTTACTCCGACCCCGTCCTACCAGAAACTGGATAACAATGAGCGTGAAGATGATAGACAACTCCGCGGTTTCTGCCGCGATCGGCGAATTCTTAAGGGGCGCTCACACGCGATATGTCATTCCATCATGTTGTCTTTAAGTAGATGTACGCGTGACGAAACGGTGCAACCGCCGCAGCATACAAAATTATATGATTGCCAATTATACTGTCGTAATATGATCGACTTAGACATCATCGGAAAATTACATGGCAAAGATCGGACGGCCGGATCATAGATACACGTCTCCTGGGTCTTGATGTGAACACTCCTTGACGTCGGGTTCTTAAATATATGCTAACGCAGAGAGAGCAGTTTGTACGCTCACGCACGCTCGTTTCCTCTTCCCGACGTCAGGCCTGCTCACACGTGGGCGCCGAATCGCGCTAAAAGAGCAGCATCGAGAGTCAGCTGAAAAGAGCAACGGTAAGCGGATCGAGCCATTGCAACGATTACGCACGAGCCTCGCTTAATTGCCGAATCGATCTATTCGTTGCCGATCGAGTGACGCATCGACGCATCTCGTCAGACATAAAGCATCGTCGGCGTTGCGTAGGCACGGGCACGGGCAAGAGAGGGGACAGAATCTTTCGTTACACTTTTTCGCACCTGACAGAAACTCGCCATTAGGATGACGCCGACGTCATAATGAATAGCACTTGCAGAGAGCGCGTATATGGTTCGGACGGTCGTAAAACGTTGCGGGCAGAGTGAGGAGGAGCGTTTTACGCTCCGGCCGTGCTGCGCCGTTAAAGGCTAGAGACGATTACTTAATGGGCAACAATAAAATTGCCGCCATAACGGACGAGCTCCGTGCGGCGCGGAGCGATATCGGGTGACGGGGCGATTGCCAAAACGCATAATCGTTCGGCTAACCCCGTTTCACCTGGCTCGCCGCATCTCCGGCTTCGGATTCCGCTCCCTGGCTGCGCCGCGCTCGAACTCGACTTCGCGAGCGAAGTTTCAGTTACCGATTCGCCCCGACCTTTCGCCGCATCCGTATACGTATTTCGAGGCGCATAATTCAGCGTCTCGCAACGATCCGACATCGGCACGATGGACCTGACGAAAGAGGCTATTGATAGACTCTTGGCGTGGGCGAAGCGACTTGTTCGTTTCTGTGGTACGAGTCGCGCCGCTGGTACCGGACCCCTTTGTCGGCGCTCGGGCCCGTTCAAAAATGGGCCAAAAAAAGATTTGCGCCTTTGACCGGTGCGACAATAAAAGTATCCAAGAACGTACTTCGCGATACTACTACTACGAAATTGCTGCATCGCTCGCAGGACGGCCTACTCTATGTAAGCGTCTCGTTATCTCCGCTCGACAACCGACCCGCGAAGTATCCAATCTCGAGGGGGAAAATTAATTGTTGCCTCGGACTATTTGAAAATCCTATCAACATTTTTCTCCCTTATCTCGTAATTTGCTGTCGAACGAAGCACGTAGATGCTTCGTTTTTCAATGTAGTTAGAGTGCACTTGCTCGAGAGCACCATCTTTAATAGCCGCACTTATTTATACCTACACCGGGAGCGCTTGCATATACACGAGCTCCTTTAGGATCGAGAAGTCGAAGTCGAAGTCTAGTCGCAAGGTCGATCGATTGGAAAGTTGCATCGGGCACACACTGCTCGACGCACGTTAGCGCGATGAACGCACGTCTGATGCAGTCAGTGTGTGGGTGTGTGTGTGTGTGTTCAGGGGACGCTAAATATACCTACGTACGCGGCTATCTATAAAGAAGGTAGCAAAGTTAGATACGCACTCGTCGATCCGGTATGCAGAGTCGCGCAGGTGTCGCCTCGTTTGCCTGGCGCAATTTTCAGTTTCAACTGCCGATGGAAAAGAGCCTGCGAGAGGGGTGGAGGGGGGAGCGGAGAAGGAAAAAGTCGCACACCCACGCTTTCGCAATGGCGGAGCAGTGCGTCGGAGAAAACGGATAGTCGATCGTTGCTGTATCGAGCTGTCTACTAAACTAGCATTTAACCGGCGATTCATTAAGCAAAGCACCGACGGCCAATGATAGGCAGCGGCGCACCACTGACAAGCAATGTTCGCGATAAGCAATTACGTGAGCCCACGTAAAGTGCGTCCAAGTTTCACAGTGCGTGCAAGTGCGAGTGCGAGACGGGCCCGCGTAATCGTTATATGTCACTCTGATGCATCGATGACCGATGGAGTTTCGCAATGAATCGTGTAAAATTGACAACACCGGAGAATCTAGTTTATTTCGTTTATACGCGTTATACGCATGCGATATTGGATGATCGTGATCATTTGCATAAACTTAATGGCGCGTAGCTTACTACTCGCGCGCTATTTTAATACCCGTGCCAACTAACACATTAATACACTTTTTAATGCATCCTGTCAGGGAAATAAGATGAAATGTATGTAATATATAAATCATTCCTAACGGGTTCTACGAGTATTTATGAGGTAGCTGTCGAGTTCATGCGGAACGTTAATGTTACCATTAGATTGCTTATAAATTGGGTTTTCCATCGGATTCCACTTACACGGCGCGGCGTAAAAGTACGTCGACCGAAAATACATCGAAATTCAGCGGATCGAAAAGGTCATAATTTATACCGTTTCGCAATTCCGCTCGTCGGGAAACCGTGTAATTAGCTCCCAACTAATGGCGAGAGAAAAAACGGACTAACCAGACTGTCGCGGTTTCATGCCGAATAATATCCAGAAACGGCGACCGTAGCGTTTCCAATTAATACCGGAAATCGATGCTACTGCCGCAGGGTATATCCCAATTAATTACAATTACATGCACCGGCGGCGGCGGCGGCAGTGGCGTCGGCGGCGGCGGGAGAACGCGGTTCTTTCCGTTAATTGAAAGAAAGAATATAACCCCGCGATTAATCGTCAGCATCGACGTGTTTCCTGCATTGCGATTAATTACTTGCTTCTTCCCCTCCACTTCTCCAGACTCAATTAAAAGGTCTGCAGAATCGAATATATAAACCGTACGTAACTCGTTCAACGCGGTTTAATTAAAAATCAACGTAATTGTCCGCGTACGAGCCGCCTGCAAACATATTGCTCGTTAAACATGCTGATAGCATTAAGACGGTGCCAGATTTGAGTTGATCCGGCCGTTACTTATGCCGACAAGACAATCCTTGAAGTTAATGCCGAAGGCAATGTCTTTCTCGATGAACGATCTTAATCAGGGGAAATCGTGTCCTCGAATTATACAGGCCGGCGACATTCATTTTTCTCTCGACGAGTCGACGATCGAGTCCGATTGACTCGAAGGGATGCTCGTTTGCTTTCGCGGTTATCGGTCTTTCTGTGTGGTCACCGATCAAACTCGGATATCAAAGAACAGATGGGACGTCTTCTGCTTCCAACGGACTGATCTTTATCTGCCTTCGTTCTTTTATTTTCTGCCCACATCCTCCTTGACTTCTGTCTGTTCTGGCTTAGCAAGAAGAGTCTATTGTCGCGAGTGAAAATACGCTTCAATCGTATTACGTTTTACGGAATGGAAAGGGTATTTCGACGTGGTAAGTGCAAAAGTGAGGAAAGATTAATGATAGCCGTGACAGTACAATCGTGCAATGGGTATACATAATAGTCCGTGGCAATCAATAAAGCTGAGTGTTCTCAGTGATAATAGACACATTATAGCACTAGAACGCGGGGTATAGGTGAATTGCTTGCGATCCGATAGGAAACCAATAATAATGGCAAACTATAGATTGCACTGTCAAATATTATGCGCCTTGAGCTGTAAAGAAAGAGTCGTTTGACGAAGACAAAGAGGGTACGGCTCGTACGTGAAGCGTCATTACTAGAAAGCGAGACGTATGATTGGCAGGTGTGACTGAAAAACAACGATCGGTGCCTACAAGAAAACGTGGCTTAGCCGGTACTTAAGGCGCGACGCAAAATGAATTCCGATTTTGCTGACTGACGGCTAATCTCTGCACTTCCGGTCGGATTTATGCCGCCTGTGAATTCCACAACGGCTGATTGGTGGTTTCGCTGTTTTGCCGGCAGGATGATTTTTAACCGCGCGCGTTTAGAAAATCCGTCGGACGACGTAGGTGAGTGAAAATAGACAAATGCGGAAACGCGAGACTTGACGTAGGTGTAGACAGCGTTAGCTCGGTCGAGGGTCAAAGATCGTGATCAAAGAGTACGAAGATGAACGGATGTGAGGATCATTATTAACCCGGTATTTTACATGCGATTATGAACCTCAGCATCTACCGATATTCACGTCACTCACAAGTGCTGCAATCCTTGACCGCACACAGAGCCCACTGCAATCCATTAATTCCTTGAAATGCAATGTTGATAAAAATATTGCTAAAGAAAAAGGGAGCCTTTGAACTACGTTACGTGCAGAAGAAGACGATATCTCGCTCAGAATCCGAGAAAGAGCGATCTTCGGGAGGCACTTGAAAACCGGATCTCCTCTCCCTTTTCCCGTGGGAGTTCCAAGGATTCACGAACGGGCGGACGCGTTAAACCGCAGGAAGGATCGGTCTCCTCGGCAGACCGGATATCCAAGTTGCCGCAACTTCTATCGGCTTATCCTGTTCCTTCATATTTCTACGTAGACCTCTCCGCCCCTCTGCCGTTCACGGAAGGCCGTCGCCGTCACGTTTCTTCGCTGCTTTCGTCCTGCTCTCATCAGCCTTGCACCAAGTATCCATAGGAAGTTTCGGTCGAGCCAACGCACACGCCAACACGAACCAACACCATTTCCTCCCCGCCTCTTTCTCTCTTACTTTCCTCCAATTCCATATCCCTCCATCTCCCCGTGCCCACCCTCCTCTTATTGTTCTTCCCGACTTTTCTACCCTCCCGCTTCTCTATATTCTCGCTCGGCCAACTTTGTCCCTCTCGCTCCTTTCTGCCCGCGAAAAGGACAGGCCGGACACGGCCAGCTGACACGAGACAAGGGGATAAATGGACGACACGGATCTTCTGGATCCACGGGATCGATCGTGTATACGTCTCACGACGAAAACGTCGCGTCGCGGCGGACGAGAAGAGCGGAGAGAGGGGATTTATGGAGCGTGTCAGGCGATCGAAAATGTCGACGGTGTGTTTCGTATCCCGTGCGGTCTCTTATCTTCTCGTCGTTTCTTCCTCTCTCTCTCTTTCTCTCTCTCTCCCCCCCATTTTCTTCCTTCTTCTTTTTCCTTTGAAATGACGTTTAAGTGGTTGTAGCGACGGAAAAGAATCCGGACACACGTGCATATCGGCACACACCCGCACACACACACACACACACACGCTCCCGTAGTCGAGCGCGCGCGCGCGCATTCCCTGTATTGGGCCGTATATGTGCAACGAGCGCCTTCCCCTTCTATCCCCGTGTGGCAATATCGAGGGTGGGATTTATGGAGCATGACAGAGATTTACAACGCCTCTCGCGTCCGGAGGCTTCATGGATCGCTGGATCGAGGGGACCCTGTTCCGCTCGCTTTCTCGATCCTCTCGATCTTCCCCGTTTATTCCCGCTCAACGGCTACTACCTGCACCTGCAGCGCCGATCGCGTAATCGCTCGAACCTTCCACTCACAGACGGCGGCGGCATTATACGGAGTGCAAACACGTTCGCGTACGCGTACCTGCGAAATATTCTAATGTGCTCTCATGTCTTTTCGTGGCGCACAAGCAGAGGCGAAGCGGGCGAAATTTTGGTGCGAAAATGAGAGCGGGACAGGTGCCGGCGACAGAAGCCAGTCGCGCGTCGGTCCATGGGGGATTTTCAGCTTGAAGCGGTCGCTTCTCTCGTATCGAATCTCAGCGGGAAGCAGCCGGTTGGAGAGGGCGTCAACGACGATAGGTTTATCGAGTGGCGGGGCGCACAATCGCGAAAAAGAAGGTGGCGCGGCGGCGTAAGCAAAATGGACGAGCCGGCGAGCGGACAGACGCATTGACGGAGATAGCGGCTTCATTCCCGGAAACGTGACGCGCTCCTGTGACAAAACGTTCATCGTCCGCGATGCCGTCGCTCGTTAGCGGCGGCCAAACGCCGGGATTCCAAAAACGACGCTTCGGCCGAATACTCGACCGTCCGATGACAAGTGTTTACGGGCCACTTTACGGTGCACTTACGTGCAGCGCTGATCGAATATCTTAAAGTAGCACGGGACGTAAACAGAGAAGGCACGGAAATTTAGAGACTCGGTAGGCTGCCGTACACTTAGCCGGGGCCGACCGTTGGTCTCAGCTATGAAATATTAATCGTACGATTCCGAAGCTCGGCGAGTGTATTAACGTGGAAATGAAATTACACGCGCCGTCCGGTTGCCATTGAGAGGAGGAGTGCATAGTCGGGATGCTCGTGGAATGATATAGAAAATTCCTCGCTCGCAGCGCATTTCATCTTTCATTACTCGGACGATCGGACAAGAGCAGGCCGGCGATAACGGGACTCGTAGTAGCGTCCGACGTTAACACGGTCGCGAAATTCTATCGGATCCTTCTTCGAGCCTCGCGATAAGCTCCGATCGCGACCGCAACGAGTGATTTACGATCAATAGAGAAGGCCGCGCATAATGTGACGCACACGTGTCGCCGGCGATCGGGACAGAGGAACGCTTTGAAATTGAAATTGAAATTGGAATTGAAATCTGACTCGCTTGTAGTAGCACACCGAATCCCATTCCTCGGTGCGTGGACCGCGGCCACTCCGCTAATTAATGTTTACGATTTCCATTAGCGCGACGCAACCGCAGTCGCTGACTTCCTGCGAGGGGAGACGCTCGATTGTACGTGTGTATACAGTCGCTTTCATACTGCGGCCCCGGGAACATAGAGCCGCCGGCTTTCATGCAAATGCGCTACAGCTTATTTCAAAAGAAGAATGAACGTGTGGCTTCGACAGCCGTCGCGCACTCTCGTTAAAATCGTCGAATTTTCGAATCGCCGATAATTGAAGGTATTAATAAGCTTGGTTGGACGTCAAATTCATTGGCAAATATAACCGGTAACTATGCTTGTTCAGCGAGAAACGGGAAGCTTGTGAATAGGTCTGGACTTACAACTGAGGAAATAGTGAAAAATAACAAACCGTGATAGAGGTATCGTTGAAAACTGGTGAAAAGGACGTATACCGTTTGATAGAAAGCGATTTGCGTTGGAAATAGATCCCTGGCTGATCACTGAATTCTCAATAGTTTCGTAGACATGACAACTTATCGCTCTTGGCCTCATGTGAAAGAGCGTCGAAAATTTTCAAAAAGATTCAATACAACTTATATGCTAGGATTGCTGGTAAGAGGACCATGAAAAAAATTGAGAATTTCTAATGTAGTACTCATGTCGATTTTCTCGATTTTTAATCTATTTTATGTCATTCTCAATAAATAAGCTTTTGAAATTTGACATTCCTGGGGGATGTAACAGTATGCTAGGATCCATTTATTAATGTTCGATCTGGCAGTGCGACGTTCTCGTGAGAACGCGTGATGTGACTTTTCTTCGTAAAACGACGGAAATTCATCGATGAACAAGTTCGATCCTGTTCCCGCATCAGCGGTAACCGCAGTTTATATCATTGTAAATTTAATTGATTCAATTCTGTTATCAAGGAAACCCGCATGCTCGGCTCTCTGATTGTTGCATAAAGCAGTGGCGCGGCCGAAAGGTTTGGCAAATCCGACGCTTTATTCATACACTAATCGCACGTATATCGGCGCCAGCCCAATGACAACGCGCATTACATAAAACAGGCAACGTTATGTCGCGAGTTAAAGAGACGAGGTAACGGTACGCAATCTGCATATATCCCTTAGTCGGTATTTTCAATGCATATTTATAGATAACGCGTCGACTGGCAACCGGCCTGCGCGGCCGACAGAATACGCTGGCACATTTATGCTCTTGATCTGCTATGCAAAGATTTTCCCATGCGCTTTCCGATGGCCTTGCGCGTACGTGCACCGCCTTACGATTAAGTCGGAGTATGTTAATATAAAATACGCACTCCGTCCGAGGGGTAAATCATGCGTGGGACTGTCGGCAGTGTCTGACGGGCGGCGCTCCTAGCGCAAGCGAATAGATAACTTCTTGTACTCATTACTATCCGATAACTGAGAATAACGAGAAACATGATTAACGGATAGGTCAACGATAAGCGGGCTAACTTTGGAGAAAAATTAGCGTCTCTCTTTGAGACGCCGATACGCGCGGATGTTTTCTTTCTATTTCTCATACCGCGATACCTTACGTGACGTGCGCACATTTCTCACCCTGTCAAAATGTTAATATATTCGCTCCCGGCCGGGGACGCATATTTTTCGTAAATGTATTATTTGCCGAGACACTTAACTGATTGCGAGCGAGCCAACGGTCGAAAGTGGCATGTCCCGAAGGTGCGCGCATAATGCAGTCAAGTATAGCGTACGCACCTTATTATGCGTACGAATGCTACTCGATTTTTGGCCACCTTCTGCGTCGCATATCCTTTGCCACATGTCTAGTGCAGTTCAATGACCAAAGTTGCACCGGCGGTATGCCGTGACGTTCGCTCACAATGGAATGTAATTTTCGCCGAGTGCGTAACTGCGCCAGGTGCACACAGTTGCAGTGGCATTCTTGAATGCGCCCGTGTTCGGTTATGCTTTAAATAATAACGCGATCGTAAAAGCTATCATCGGTCGGACGTCAGGTGAACGCGAGGGCAATTAAATCTTTTATTCGTTCCTTTTTACGTTTTACGCTTTACGTTTTACGTTTTGCATCTCGCTCGTCGGTTCGCGAGCATACGTGCGGGGAGAGACTGTGTGCTCTTGCAGATCGTTTTTTCGTTCAACGATACGCGCGCTTACGATGCCTTCGCCTTCCATTGTTTCGCCTCGGAAACACGCGTTAACGTGCAACTAGCGCGGCCGTTGTAAATGGTACGGCTATGCAGCTTGCTTAATTGTGCATTGCGCAATTAACATTTCCTGAGACGCGCTCCGTTATGGCTAAAACTGTCTGAGCAACGCTTTGTCTTTCGATAATTTACATTATTATGAGTTCGAAAGAGACCCACATGGTAGGATGAAAACTATTGAGAAGCCTTACGTTTCGTACGAGACCTCAGTAAAACTTTCGTGTCGAGCCACGTTAAAGTGAAATAATAGATTACGTAGGCGAGTTTCAAACGGTTTAAACAATTTATTGCGATTCGTACGCATACTCCCCGGCCTGACCAAACGTGGCTCATAAAAAATGGCGCACTTTCGGTCGAAACGTTCGATTGCGGGGAGAAATTGGTGCGAGCGATCGTGGGGGCACTTAAACGGGGGATGGATTTTTTTTCTATTCGCTCGCCCAATCGGCACACCACTGGGACAAACATGGCGCTCGGTATAATTTATGCACCCTCTCCTTGACGTGCGTGATTTTTGCTAAATCGTACGTGCGTAAAGCGCTGCGTGGAAAAGCTGGCAGATGCTCCTGGCCGAGGCTGTCTAAAACTTTCGACATGGCGAGGGCCGTATTTCAAACAGAAACGTGTCCTTTGAAAACGAAAAAGAAAGAAAGAGGAAGGAAATAATTGTGCCACGCGTCAGGACATGGCACGCGTGTCCGCGGGACGTCTAACAGCGCGTACCGTTGTTACCGTAATTAATCGGCCGCTTTATTGAGTGAGAATTGTTGTGCGAGGGAAGATGCAATTTGTGGTCAGTTATTTAACGCGCTTCTTTCGTACGCACGCTTGAACGTGCTCCAACCGTACACCCCGTTCGCGAGTTAATACGCGGCTTATAACACGCCGACAGATAGGTCGATAACGCTATCTTGGCCGCGTGTGACAATCCATAACGCTAAAATGCCCATCACCCGGCCATTCCGCAGTTTTCGATTTTATCAGCGCTAAACTCCCGTTAATGACCCGACGGCCGAACAAGACTCATTCTAGCACCGTCGCGTCGATAGAGTACAATAGTACATAATCGTTGAGGAAAGGTCAACCACCGATAATGACTTGGAACGAGTTTATCGCGGCGGCTGCTTGAAAATGAAGAAACAAGCGCGCCGAGCGCGAAGCTTTCCGTTTGCGGCGCTATAATTCAAGAGCGGCACTCGGGAACCGAGCGCGGTACATAAGTAACGACCGTTCGGAGCTTTGATATTTCTCGTCGGCAAACATTCGCTTGCGTAATCTCGGCCGAAGAATGAAGGGCCTGGGGTTCAAGACGAGACGTCACTCTGATAAATCCTATCTCGGCTGCGTCTTGATAAAGGACACGCCACATGTTCACATGCCCGAGAGATCGGACTTGTCCACGTAACGACGTACATCACGGTACATCAAGGCCCGCTCGAAAAAGAGAGAAAGAACGAGAAGAGAAGAGAATAAGGGAGGGAAGAGGGGCGGCGAGGGGAAAGGGACGGTCGGACCGGACCGGTCGGTCCTTTATCGCATCTTTCGAGATAAACCGGGCCTTCGTGACAGCCCTCAGGTTATCTGCTGGCTGCTGCTGATCGTTCGAGGGACGAAAGACCGATCGGTCGACGCTGCGAGCTGAAGGTCAACGACTGAAATTATCGGACCTGGTACCGTTCGAGGGATCCCTCCCCTCGGCACCTCGGCAACCCGCTCTCAATGAATTTAGACCGCATTCGTCGTTTCCAGTTATTAATTCGCCGCCAGTCGTTGCATTTTATTCTTGCATTTATCTGCTCTCGCGTTTCAGCGGCAGCGTCGCGCGCGCTCCAAAAGTACGTTGCACTTCGAGCGTAGCTCATTATTACTTATCTACGTTCGTCGTGTTGGAAAAATGTTTGACGATAAGAAATGCCACGGTTATCAAATGCGCCCAAAGTGGCGACGCTTGCTGGCCCCCGCGTACAGAAGCGAAAGACGATAGTGCCGACCCTCCAGATCCCGACGTTACCACTCCCGTACCCTTAACGTTATTGATACTCTCATTAGGTCAGCAGTTCGTTCTGCATATTTCTCCGGTCGGAGAGTGCGGTCCTATCGCGAGATTAGGCTAATGGCGACCGTGTGCATCGTAAGAGAGATTCCGTCGGTCCGTGCAAGCGCACACCTCTCTCGCCTCCTCACTTCTGACCTTGAGCGTTAAACAAATATACTCTCCTCCGGTATTCCAAAAGAGGACCCAAGGTCGGAACGGAAGCTGTAAAGAGAAAGCCAGCTAGCCGGACCGTTTGTTTGCACATTCACTCTCCCGTTTTGCGAGCCATACAACATTTACGCCCGCGGAAATTGCGCTACGACGTGATGAGGTCGTAATCCGAGGGGAATGTGGGCTCTTTACCGAAAACGTCTTTCTTATCTCGCCGCGGGAGAGGGTCGAACGAACGAACGACGAAAGACACGGCTCGTGTACTGAATCGAGGGTTGCCGTTGAAGGAGGAGGTGGGCACAAGGGTATGTCACCCTTGTGTTATAGGCATTCGCCTATTCGCTCCTCAAAGGCAGTTGGCTCTCTATTTAATCTCGAGCTGACAAATAGCCGTGGCGCTGATTCGGTGACTCAAACATAATCCTGTCACCACATGCAAATATCGATCGGGATCAATATCGGGTTCGGAACTGTCGTCGCCGACCCCTTCTGCCGAACGTGACCCCCTGAAGGAAGATATATGAGGGACACGGATGAAGAGACAGAGAGAGAGAGAGGGAACGAGAGGCAATCGTCCTCCGAGGGACTAATCGATGGAATTGTCTTCTTGTACCGGAGCTTAAGCCGCTCGATCGTCGTTTATATGCGTCATTCGTGCTGCGTTAAAATCTGTCGGCCGCTGTTCCCACCGAGGGTTCAATTGATTCGATTCTAATTGCTTACGGAATACCTTAGTCCTAGCAAACCGTAGAGCGACTCACCGTCACACATGTACAACTGACGAACGCTTTCAACGGCTATTCTGTACGAGGGACACCAGTTTTGCATCGCACGCCGCGACCAATCGATAATTGAACGCTGACGAATTAATCACCTCCGCGAGACGCGACTTCTTTCACGGTCCACGTTTTCGCTGTCCGCGAGAACAAGTTCCACGGAGACTGAGCAGCGACGAAAATGGATGGCCGACACACACGCGCGGTGCCCGCCTGCTAACGACGCGGCTGTTACCGGTGTCATCGCGCAAAATACTCGTTTCCTGGCTGCCGTTTCGCGAGGCTGATGCAATTGTTCGTCCCGATAATGCAACGCCGCGCCCGGGCGTAATTTATTCCCTATCGAGAGCGCGCGAGACTGGGAAAAATAAGCCGCGCCGTGGTCGTTTGAGAAGAAAATATTTATCGACGAGGCGCGCGCGCTCCGCGCTGCACCGACGTCGTCGTCGTGGCCCACTGATAAATACGCGCGCGCCAGCTAGCCTCTTTTTCTCCACTCCCGCTTCTCTCGCCTCTCGCTCTCTTCTCTCGAACGCGCGGCAACGATGATCGCCCTCCATCGTGGTAGGCGTACATATTTTTACATCCTAATTCCACCTTCGCGCGCTAGGTACGCCGCGCCGCTAATCGACAATGGAATTTCACTGATGCGCGGACTCGGGATACACCTATATTCCTGCTCCGAACGTATCTCGCGCTCTCTCTCTCTCTCTCTTATTTTTTTTCTCTACTTTTTACCCTTCCGGTCACTTACGTACTTGTCCGCGAGTCGCCAGACACGATTCGTTCGCTCGACGGAAACGTACGCTGGCGACGTTGCTTTCGATCTAACGCTCCGACGTCACATAAATCATTATTCCTGGTGGGGCACTTTGATACCTTCCCGCCGTCGATGCTCCGTTTCATTATTCGCTGCTCACTCTATTGCAGCGGGAGAGCTGCTGGTTCGTATCGGTCGAAGATCTTTCGGCAAGTCCAAGAGCACGGTATGAAGTTCCTACTTTCTGAACACTACGTAGGAACTCTATACCTCGCTACTGGATCTCGACCATATTCATTGAATCGTCACCGTCGTCCGCTGCGTGTCTTCTTGCTTCTTCGGCGGCTGCCATTCCTGTGCGCGATGGAGAGCACACGTCGCTGATGTTCGTCCCTCGCGCTGGCTATCGATCTTCGATCTCGAGTCGACGGAACGCCGCGGCACCGAGAAAGCGAGTTGCGCGACAAAGCAAAAATACCCATGCATCTACGATAACATAATACATACGCGAGGAGGTGAGACGGGAGTGAAGCGCTGGTGCTCCGAGTGGCGGAAGCTGTACAGAGGAATTTGCATATATGAGAGAAAAAGAAAGATGGCCACTTATCTGTGTCGTCCATGTGGCACGCACGCGGTCGGCTTTTTTCCTCCTTTTTATATATATATATATATATGTGTGTGTAAAAAAGGAGGTGCAAAACGAAAACGTGGTCGGCGGTTTCTAAACGGAGCGGCACATGGGCGAATCCGCTCGATCGTGCTTCGCGATTCACTTCAAAGTCGAAAACACTCACTTTTTCTCTCACCAATCGGCGTCTACGCTCCGATCGTCGGCAAGAGTCGGCGTAACTCGGAGTGAGTAAAAAGGCGAGCCGGCCTGATGAAACCAACTCGAACGAAGGCCCGCGAAGAACTGAAGAGGCTCGAGGGGCACCGAGTAGAAGCACACACGCCTAAGACACACACGGCCCTGTGATTTCCCCTACTTCTTCCAAGTCTGCCGGCGACAGTGACGCCCCTGGCGGCTAAGACTGACACAGCGAGCACTGTCAGGAGGAAGCGGAGGAAGCCAGAAGAAGAAGAAGAAGGCGAAGAAGAAGAGGGCGAAGAGGACGATGAAGAGAAGGAACAGGACGACGAAGGACAAGAAAAAAGTGGTAGGACGGGGCGTAGGATAGGCGGGTATCCCGGAGGCCACGATTAGAAGCATGTCCGTAGTACCGGCTTTTCGATCATGCCGTGAAATGCGAAACACGCCGTGTTTCATTGAGAACCGAATGCCAGAGGAAGTTGCACGCGCCGGCCAGCAGTCTAGCCACGGCGGTGACGACGACGACGGCGACGACGACGTCGCTGTTACGCTCTTGCGAAACGATATAATTGCAAGCCGTCGTCGCGGACGGATAATAATTATCGTTATTCCTATACGGTGGACGTGCGGGCAATTTTTCGTTACCACGGTTCCCGTGGCGACGGTTATTACCGCGGTTGTTACACCGATTGCCAGCGTTTATTGGCTGCAGAAATCCGTGGTCGGTACGGTAATTATTCCCACCGTCAGCGTCTAGATCGTTGCCACAAGCATCAGCGACGACATCGCCGGCACCGTCGTCGCTCACGCGTAGTCGTCGCTTTTTCGAGAATAGCGTGCGTTGATCGGTAACGAGTCGTATAGCCGGCGAGACGCGCATAAATGAATACGAATGCCCCGGGGAGGCAGATAACTATGTACCTATATTCGACGATGATCCCGCGTTCAAAGGAAAGTCGAGTCAATTGAATGATTCTATTATCTTGCGATTAATATTGGCCGGCCGCTTCTCGGCGACGCCGACGATCCTCGCCGCTGATTTCTTCGCGGTTAGGCGCGTTAGATCGACCGTGAGTCAGACGAATGGCATTGCGCCGCCAGGAGAGACATGGATTTACATAAAGCAGCTTTGTTAATGGATCGAGCCGCCGCGCCGGAGTCCGATGGAGTCGGACGGATGATTTACGCGCGGCGATTTACGAGGACGCGCGAATTTAAGGAATTAAGAAAAATAAGCTTTTAAACGCGTCCCGTCCAACGAGGTAAAATCCACTTCCTGTGCCCCGCGAAGCCAATCAGACGGCGCATCACGGTGCCCGTTTAATTATTCAAAGCAGCTGGCGGCAATGGCCTCCCGCTGAACCAATCAAGCCGAATAGAATTCAGCGTGGACGCGCGTGTACGTAGCTAATAGATCGACGAGACCGAACGGGAAAGAGATCGAGAGAGAGAGAGAGGATATTGTGAGGAAATAGAGAGGAAGGAGAGAGACGCGCAAAAACGAGACTTTACCTTTAGCCGACTGGCTGACTGGACTTTTTCACCGCTCACCTTCGCTCGTTAATTCACTCGAGCACGGTAGCACCCTCAAATTGCCCGACACGGACGGAGACCATATCCGCAATTATGTAAAATCACGGGTAATCGCTCGAATTATTGCCACCGACGTACGCTCAGCGACTGGAAGTACGACGAATGGAAGTGGACTGCACTTGGTGAAACGTGACTGCATTTCGGAGCAACTCCTTTCTCTGGCCAGCGAGAAGCAAAAAGGCATCTGAAAATGTGCTACGAAGCACGGGGGACCGGTTTAAAAACTCTGCTACAGGCCAGTCCAGAAAAGAACGCGGCAGAGGAAACGGTGCTCCCTCGCTCCGAAGCGTAGTCGAACCGTAAGACGTCGGATTATAAGTTCTACCGTAGTCAGCCCTGAAACCGATTAACGGGAGAGGCCCTCGCAGTAAAGAAGAAGACGCGCGAGGACTACGGACGGTCGAAAATATTTTAATTCCAGCGTCGTGTCGCCTTTCGGTTAATGGCATAGAGAAGACAGATGTTTGACAGTCGTACGCTGGCGGAGGAACGCGCGTCGTGTATATTCTAAATTAAGGAGCCACCGAACACACACGGTTGTCCCTCCGTATCTTTCGACCATGTGTGAATCGGCTTTAAGACCGAAGTACACGTGCTACTACGACGCCGTCCTCCGCTGGCGTCCCTCTTCGTCCACAGTTCCCTCACTTTCGTGGGAACTTTTTCCTCCCTCAGTTGAGGAGAGGCCCAACGCACGCCCGCATCCACGACCTCGCCGGATCTCGCTTTCTGACCCCAATCCTCCGCTCGGTTCACGATGACACGGCTCGTCATCGTGTTGCGTTAATAACTGCTCCCTGCTACTACCGAGCTCACTTTCCAGATATGCTGAGGATTGCCCGTCTATTACTCGCCTCTCACATTTTTCTCTCTCCCCTCCTTCTCACTCGCCCCGTTGCCCGTATTGCCGCCGCGACTGAGATAGTGCTCCGAGACAAGCGGGATTGCATCAGACGATCAAACTCTTTCAAATCGTAAGAATACACTCTTCATACTTTATGGGATTGTGTGGAAAACTGCTGATGAAGGAGATTCGGTAGATTCTATTTTTAAATAAGACTTATAATGCCTGATACAAGACGTCGGTAGGTACTTGCAGAAATTCCCATTACTGATCCACTTCTCGGGAATCACTTTCACGCAAGATTAGATTGTAGGACCTCGGTTAATGAGATCGAGTCATTCGGAAAATGGATGTTAGCGACCGAGCATAGGCAGTCGAGATTTTTTGAGAAACGCGAAGTTATCGGTACGGCCGCCTAATGCAGCGTACGATTTCTTTGGGGAGCGCTGAGGAAGAAAAATTCGCCACCGGCTAAATACCGGTTCCTCGTCGTCGTCGTCGTCGTGCAAAGATAATTAACCTTGCTGAAGGCACAGTTTAACGAGTCCCACGATTCTCGGGCCGGAGCGAACACGACACGAGTCCTGCCCGCAAAAACAGTTCACTCGTTCGTTTCGTCACGCGTTTTTGCGAGAGGAAGTCTTACTCGAAGCAGCAGCGGCGGCAGGAGTCCGGGAGGGAAGGAGAAAGAGAGAAAGAGAAAGAAAGTCGAAGATACGAGATCGTTGCAGCTCCCGCGGCGATTATTTATTCGCGCACCTGTTTGCCGCTCGCGAGATTTTCGGCAGGCCCCCGAGCCAGTCTCATGTTAATCTCGTTTAAATTACACGGCCCCGGAGCAACTCCCGGAATGCTTTCAGCGTCGCTCGCTTTCTGCAAAACATCTCGAGGGTATATACGCGCCGATACTGTCGTTATCTTCATTCGACGCGAAAAAAGGAACATCCCAACGGCCCGCGAACGTCACGGATCAGATTGATCTGATGATTTCACCTTAACACATCGACTGGGAAATGAGAATACCTTAGAAATACGAATTAATTAAGAAATTCTCATCATCATCACATCGTAGGTGACGAGATTCCCGGGTATAACCATCTATCTGCACTCTTCCGAAATCGATTAAAAATGACAAAATACCTGAATACTCTGCGGTACAGCGTCCATAAAAATCCACGGGAATCTCTATAACGTAAAGAACAACACCCGCTCGATGAACACACAACCACTATACTTCTCCCTTCGAACATCCTCGCAGATCGCAGAACGGAAGTGCGAACTACACAAAGCCCATCCCCGATACGGCGCTCGCCGACTCGATTCGCGCCAACGGAAGACGCGGAAGTCTTCGTGGAGAGACGCAAGCGCAGAATGCAAAGCGACTTGAATGTCCGCGCAACGTGGTCGCGTGGTGGCTCATAGAAGAGGTGGTGGCAGTGCCTTAAGGGGAAGGAGGTGGACGATGAGAAGTAGGAGGATGAGGTTGAGGCAACTGCAGAGAGGGAGTACCGAATCGAAGGAGAGGGAGAGTCGGGAGAGGCGAGAGAGAGAGTGAGAGAGAGAGAGAGAAGAGCGAGAAAGAGACGAGAGAGACCCCTCTGGGAGATCAAGGTTGCAAAGTAACTCTGATGACGCAATCGCCTGCAGCTGCATCCGGCGACATCTAATTGCTCTCGCCTCGTCATGCCAGCGGCATTATATATTGCCGTAGCCCGATGTCTCTCTCCATCCTAACATCCTCTTCTCGTACCCCGCATATCTCTCATTTGGCCCCGCTCACCTCCAACGCTTTACGGCCTCTCTCTCTCTCTTTCCTGACCAGGACGTCATTTCTCGAGAGATGGAGCAAGAATTTTTCAACGGTTTTGGCGCGATCCGAACACGTTGACGCGTTAAAGTTGGCTTGCCGCTTGATTTGTCGCGTCGAGTACGGATTAACGCTAACGATCCGCGAAATGGGGATGGCTGCGACCGGACGGGGATAGTTTTACGAGAAGCGTAGAGACAACGATCGCCGCCCGGACGACGTTGTAATTTAATGTCGGGCTCCTTCTTAACCGTTACCGCGGCGTTCCTCCCGTCGATCGCAGAGAAAGGCCTCGGAATCCGATGGGTGTAATGATAGTTTTTTGCAGCAACATCGTCGGGCCCGATCGACACACAACCGTAACACGTTGCAATCTTAAAGATGACTCGGCGGGTAAACAGAGAGATACTCGCGAATCATTCTCACATCGACGGGCGCTCGCGCTCGCGCACGCGCAGGCGGATGGAACTTGTTTGCGGGTGAGCGAGAGATCGGATGCGGAGATTCGATTCGATCGCGGGGCCTCGGAGAGAAAAGGGAGGGAGGAGGAAGAGGAGCATCGTTCTGGACCGGTTTCAAGGTGAATAGCAAGGTATCCCGCCCGTTCACCGACCAACCAAATTGCCCGATGTTGCAACGCGCCACGGCAAGTGGTCAGGGTGGAACGTATCTCCTTATGACAGATATGGTAGCCTCTCGATTCGCCGCACGGAAATATCGCGATGCCCATGCCCGCTTCCTTTTATTTGCCCTTGTAATTATCCTGGCGTCATGCCGCATCTCGCCGAGAGTACAATATCGACCGTCATCGAAGCGAGCACTGCTCATTTCGCGGGCACTTTTAATTACTACCCGAACCTCCTCAATGGCACATGGCAATTTCGCGGATTCGACGGGATCGTCGGGCGTCTCACGTCGTTTAATTGGTTACCGCGGACGAGTTAAGCGTTTGTACCCGCTGGCGGAATTCGGTTCGATCGGCACGCCTGTCAAGCGCGCCGCGCACTTGTATCGACTCGTCGAATCGGTGCCGGGCGGCGGAAAATGAGCGCGAGCATTCCGAGAGGACGACAGCCCCCGACTTAACACCCAGTAAAGTGTATATTTAAATACGACCATAACGATAAATTACGCTTTAACGCGCCGGCCTTATGTTTAGTGCGCGCTAAAACACGCGCGTCTATAAATATGGCGGATTTAAGCGTAAGACGGTCCCCGCCAAGGCCACGCTCAAGGATGCGCGCCGGCATTTTAAAGCCTTACGCGGATATTCCCAATTATATCCCCTCGGCGCGCGAGGAAACTACTCTGCCATTAATTCCACCTTACGCATTTTTACCATCAAATTTCCGGCTCCTCGTCGTTCGAGACGCGTGTAACTTCGCCGCCTCTCCCATTGAGAACGCTTCGGAAATTGAACGTCTCGCATTCCTCATCCCGCCGAATCATTTTTTCCCGTGCAAACAGTCGTTCGTCGGGCTCGAACGAACGCTGACACCCAGCGGCACTTGAGAACCATGCCGTGGCAATCAAACTTCTCGCCGAAGTAGTGGGGGGCGAGAAGAAGGTGTTTCGAAGGGTTCCGCGCGTCTTCCCCCGAAGTGATGAAACTCGCGCGGCGCGGAAGCCTTTGCCATTACTCGCCTGCCAAGAGTAGAAAGAGTAGAAGGTACGGCGCGACGAAGTGGTGGGAAAAAGAAAGCGAAGAGCGGGGTTCGGATTCCGTCGAGCCTCTTCCACCGGCACGTAAAACAGAACTTTAATACTCGTTCCGCACTTCTCCGTTGCCCTCCCGCCTTCCATCTCGCTCGCATCCCTCTCCGCTGCCCCATTCGAGAAGGAAGCGCGTAAAGACGCCTACGTGGTCGTAGGTGGATGCTCTGTCGAAGGGGCGGACGACTAAAGCATCCCCGTTCCCGTGCTTCTCTCCTGTACTCGCCTCACCCCAGCTCTCCCCCACGCTTGGCTCGCGAAAAATATCACCCTCCCTTTTACGTGCGACGGCACGAAATATGGATAAGATTTCGTTTCGAGTGCCGGAGCTATTGGATCCGCGCGGCAACGAGGAAGTACGAGCGTAATCTTTCGGGGTGAGCCAAAGCTCCCGGGACAAGATATTATTCCGGGCTAATCAGCTGGAGATATTGAAAATTACCCCGCGACGAACGAGGAGCGAATCGCGACTTTTACGCTCCACCGAGACCCTCCGCGAATTCTTCTGCCTCCGGAAACACAGTTTTAACGTTTCATTTACGCCGGCAGTTATGACCGAGAGGATGCTGCCCCTCTGTCGAAAGTCTTCCCCGCGAATTAGCGCGATGCTCATTCACATTTTCCGATCAAACATGTCTCGTAATCAATCGATGGCACAGACTAGTCGGATAGAAACAAAAGCGATCGAAGATAATTTAGAACAGACACGATACATATACACGCTTCCTGAATCACTTTGCTGCGTACGATTTAGCCCGAGTGAAATGCACGTCCGTAACGAGGAGACAAGATGGAGGCCGATGGAGGAAAATGGTGCGCGCAAAGGTTCCGCGGTGTCAATGCAATCACGGAGACGCACGGTTCGTGCTCTCTGAATGCTCTCCGTCAGTTCCGTCAGTGTATTTGTGAACGCCCGTCTGCGTCATGGGCGCGCACACGCGCGCGTATATTTGCGAAACCCCCTGGCGACCTTTCGGAAAAACCATGGGGGTAAAATGGGGAACGAGAATGGCATGAGAAGGACAGAACTATCCCGGTACGTTAATTCGACGTCGCAGGGACGCGGCGAAAGTGGGATGAAAACCCCTCGAAATCAAATCACTTAAGCCACGTGCAGCGCTACCCCACCCCCACCCCCTCGCCCCCTTGTCGACTCATGGCAGGTCCGACGCTGCAGCCGTGATTGGATGCGATTCGATCGGCCGAAAGCTTTTTCCCGAAAATGGAGGAAACCAGCCCCGATACGAATGAAGCCTCGCGATAGCATTGTAACGGACACGCGGTGCACGCTCCCGTGTTATTTCGGTCGCGGTGCCGTGGCCATTGTCGCGTAATTATCACGTTTACCGCCTCGCGATGCGACACCGAGCTTCGCGACGCGACACCGAGCTTCGCGGGAGTCGAAAAATTCGGCTAACGAAGCTTTTTGTTGCGCCGAACAACGAGACGCGGCCGCGCACTGCCGGTGAGGGGCGAAAAATTGTGTTAGGAGGGAAAAAATCGCTCGCGGATGAATGTGCGAACAAGCCGCGTTACGTGCTTTTCTATAATTCAATGACGGCCGCAGCGAGCGCAGTTAATAGAGCGGGAAAGCGATTAAACGAGGTTTAGCTTTAACAGCGCTGAAATCACAACTGTCATGTACGTAAACGGATGTACGTGCTCGATGGACGACGCAATTGCATAGATGATGCGACTACCTGCCCCTCCCCGCCGACGTTACACACGTCACTCGCGACGCGTCTCCCTTCTCACTGCGTCTCTGTCATACTTTCTCTAACAATTCATCGTCATTCGCCGGGCCATCCCTTACATATTGCAACGCGCGTTCCACGCGGCATTAATATTCCGCGGGCAAATATTTGAGTCACAATCATCGTGAGATAACTAAGTTATTGTGAGACACTTGGCGCTCCTTCATGAATATTGTATAACGATAGACCGGCGCGGAAGATTCCCGGGGATAGCAATAATGAAAGTTGTCCACCCACGGGGCAGCGACGATTGTCCGAGCGACCAGCTTTACGATCGGCCCGATGTCAAAGAAAAGGTGCTTGTATCTAGGTCCTCTCGCAACGAGCCTCGGGGAAAAGATAAGTGAGTTGTGCCACAAAACCTGACGACCGGCAAGCAGGGTCTGATGGCAATAACGACCGGACAATTCGATTCAGAATCGCAAATATACCATCGTCGTATTTCGTTTTTTGCCGGTAGAACGTGGAAATCACGCAAATTACATATCAATTTAGCAGTTATATTAAGAACTTTTATAGACGGCCATTAGATTTAAGTTGCGCCGTGAAATCAATTAATGAGAATAGAATTGAACGAACGACATTACTTTAGCCGGTCGCGATGGATACATCGGGCGCGCCGGACTGTTCAACCTCCCCGTCATCGATTTTCCGCCGTGTCTCCCTCCGAAAATTGTTCGAGCGCGCAATTATTTCATTTCCTCTCCTCTCCTCCCATTTATAACCCTTTCCACCTTCCACTCCTCCCTCCGCGCCTTAACATGGCATTCCGCTCTTTAGTTCTCTATTAAACCCGACTCGTTCATTTAGCTTTACGTTAAGAATCAAATAGCGAAATCGGTTTCCGTCATATTCCGGCAGTACGTGAGCCGGGTATTGCGGGCGCATAATCCGTGTATTCGAAGCAACGCTAACGGGCGGAGAGAGGATCGCGTAGGACTGGAAGTGCACGCACAGTCGAGCACGCGCTCCGAGATTCGATAGGAACGAGCTGTACACGCGTACCAATTCGTACGTACTCGCCGGACGGTCATCGTACACATGTGCCGTATCGCCGTGTGCGCCTGCCTCGCTGTGTGGGTGTACGCCGGTGGATGGGTTACAACACGAGTAGGCGTAGGCGCGGGCCACGGATGCGTAAAACGATCGGACGTTTCGTGGGATTTCGGCTCGAAATCGCCGGTTGAACACGCCCGGTGAACACGTCCATCCTCCCCCACAGACCCCGGGATCGGTTTATTGCCCGACCACGTTTTCGAGCGATCGTCTGGTTTATTGCGCCCGGAAATGGAATTGTACGGGCAGCGCGCGCGCGGCCTTTTTTAACCCCTTCCTGGCACACTTCTTTCTTCTTTTTTTTTTTTCCACCTATCCCCCTCCCACCCTCACACACTCTCGTTCTCACTACCTTTCGCGCGCTCTCTTTTCCACAACTTTCGCCCGCACCCTTTTTTTTTCTTGTTTTTTTTTACGACCCGACCAGATGTGCGAAGCGTCGCTTGAAATGCGAATAGTCGGCGAAAGTGCGCGCGCGTGGACGATAAGGTCTCGATTGGCCGGTTACGCGCGATTAACCCGTGTGCCGATGACAGGCTTATATTGTCGCCTCTACTTATTGAATTTACGGCAGCGATCAATTATCGTCTTCCGTTTTTTTTTTCTACGTTGCCGAGGGTGGCCGAAGGAAAATTAGAAGCATCGAATTTGGGGAGGAATATCGTTTAAGAATGGGACGGGGTTGAAAGGCTAGTAACTATAGGAGGTTATCGACGCTCGTTAAAAGGCTGACAACCGCGAAAGGCGGTGTTTCCTGTTCGCGGTTGACATCGTGTCATTAGCAAAGGGAGGATACACTTTCGGTGCCTGGGCATGTGAGAAAACATCGAAACCCCATAAAGTCTATCCATTAGGCCGACGCAGAATGAGCCGTCGGGCTTCGGGATGACCTTCGTCGTTTATTTAATTATTGATAGCACTTTCGTGCCCCCCTTAGCTGCTCATGGTCGTCGTCGTCGTCGTCGTCGCTTTAATGTTATGACAAGTCGTCAGGGGTGTATTTCTCGCATGAGATCGCGTCGACAGTCTAATATTAACGATCCCCCAGTCGACCCCTTCCACTCCGGCATTTTCCTCTGATCGATCCGTAACGCGGCGAGCGATACGTCCAATGAACCGACACCTCAACCAGTGTATTCCCAAACGTCGCCAGATCATTTATCACCGCCAGGCCAGAAATTATCCGCGGCTCTTTAAAAGATCCTTTCAAAGGCCCCGGAAACCTCTTAATTTTCTACATGCCGCGACAAACCGTCGAAACCCTCGAAAATCCTTCAATCTGTCGTCGACTTGCCCTCCGACGATCCCGAAACCATTCTCGTGCCATCCATTTATCCATCAGTCCGTCGGTAGTTTGGTTCGCCGTTCGTTTGGTCCGTTTCGCCGTCGGTCCGTCCATGCGACTGCTGCATAATAAGCCGCTCGAGGGTTAAGCGGGCTGCCTGCCTCGTGTCTCCCAATGAGGGGTAGAGGCGAATATGGAGGGTGTGTGGGCGAGAGCGGCGGGGTGAATGGTGTTTTTTCGACAGGGTACGCCGGGGCGGTCTGTTGGGGGTGCATCACACACGCGGCATTTATGTGGGAATAAAAGGAGCCACCCTCGCGCGGCGGAGCGAGGCGCGCCATTTTTATCGTCGGCACCACGCCCGTAACCGACCCCTCCCTACCCTCCGCCATCCCTTCGCCACCCCTCGGTCAATCGCCAACCCTGTGGCGATCGCGTACGCGTATCGCGAGAGCAGGACGGGCATGTCCCGTTTAGCCTCGATGCGTGCAAACAACCGATGCTTTCGATTTTTTTCCCCGGGCATCTCCGCTCAAAGGGCAGAATCAAAATTTGTAGGACGCTCACGAATCACGCCCCCGAATCGCTTCTCGCTCGTTTCGCGTCAGCCGGATCGCGATTAAATTCTTTCTCCCTCCCGACCCGTCCCGCTCGACACATTTAATTACAGCCTCTCCATTCTACGCCCCGCGAGGAGAGCCTGCGAGCCGACGAATCGTGAAACGGTCCGCGAGGCGCAATCGAATAAATTTCGGAGTCACTTCATTCCGCGGGCCCCGTCCATTCTGCCTTTCCTCTCTTTCTCTCTCACACTCAACCCCCGCGCCAATTCCTTTATCGAATCGCGTCATATTTCAACGGCTTCTCGCGCCGCGGCCGAGTCAATATTTTCCGGCCGCGCACGGTCCACCGGCTACAACCAATTAAATGCGGCTGATATTTTCCCTCGATTTCGCGAGCCGCGCACGCGTGCGACACTACCCCGCCTTCGTTCCGAGCAATTGAAAGGCGCATAAATCGTTCTGGTCCTTCGTCGACATCGGCCATGATTAACGGCGAGCCGTGGTTCCATCCATTTTTTACGTACTCCGTGCGAGCAGTCCAGGGAATGACTGGGATGATTTTCTGTTTCTCGCCACGAGGGTCGAGGGTCGCACAGACAGGGGTAGGAGTCGGTTCCGCACGTCGTACAGACGATCGGCCGATCCGTCGTTACGCAGGGATGTTACTATCCCCTATTAGCATATTATAGCGTGCGCAAGAGAGAGAGAGAGAGAGAGAGAAATAGCGAGCGGTGGCACGGTAGGCAGTAAAGCAGACAAGTAATAGTCACCGCGGGCAATCCCCCGTGGCGGGGCACGACACGGTGATAATCATAACACGAACACGACATACAAATTGTTAATTTGCCCCGTCGCTCATTCAAGACGTTGCTGCGCGCGCGGTATTCGTCCGCTCCGACTGACCGGGGCCCTTTTTACGACTCCCGTTTGCGAAACGGAGAGTACGTAACGGGACGAGCGGAAGCGATCGCCGATAGCGTGCAGAACGGCGATCGGAGTCGGATGAGAAATGATAATCCGATAATTCGAGGCTGCTGCCGCCGCACACTGAACGTGAGAACTTTTTCTGCGCGCTCCGCGCACTACTCCCATACGTTTGCAATCGAAGCGGTCAAAGTCTACTCTCTGCCTCTGTGAGAGAACCAAAAAAGATGTTTTCCGTTCTCGTTCTTCCTAGCTCGCGTTCCCATTTACCATCCTCCAGCTGAAACTAGGCAGAGAGTAGACTTAGCGCGTCGTCGCGCCGATATTCGATCCCGTTTTTCATCATCGGGCACGCTTTTTTCCTCTCCTCGCCGAGCAGGTTTCGAAATGTCGCGCGGACCGAGTCGGCGCTGGCGAGAACGTGTGTACAGAATGAATCGTGGCGTTTCAGCGAAAACATCCGTATTGTAATGAACGACTGCTCTGCTCCCGGTGCATCGCGACGTTTCCACTATCTTTTTATTACCCTTCCCTCGGTCACCCCTTCCTCCAGCACCCCGTACAGCCAGTCACCGCGAAGCAGACGCGAACAGGTTCCGCCGTTGCACAGATCAGAGACTCGTCGAACGTATCACGTTTTATTGGGACCGTAAAGAAGAGGCCTGATTTAATGCCCGCTGTAAACACCTATCAGCCGCCTATCTGCCACGTCGCTGTAGACCCTTAGCTTGGTTGTAGGCAGAGAAAGAGAGAGAGAGAGAGAAGCCCGCGAGCGTCGATAACGCAAAACGCACCGCGATTATGGCGTTCCGCGAATTTAAATTACCGAGCCTTTAACCGATATCGCGTGACGACGCCAACGACCGTGTTGTTAACGGCGCCGTACGCTTCAACCGCACTCCCATTGCCGTCGCAGACGAAGCACCCTGCACCTTGCATCTTGCCCGTATCATGCTCCGCTTATGCGTAGAAATGACACTATCAACGATACGTAAGTTACGTATCAGCCCCCGAGAAATCTATAATGTAGATATGCGCAATTGAAATCGCATGAAAGGGTCGAGTTGTCGGGAGCGTCAGAGATTGTTTGCCAGGAGAGCCTCTCTCGGTCCGTTTGTTTCCACGCTGCCTCGCAGGCTGAGGCCTTATATGATATCACTGCAACGAATGCAACTCGTCCGGTCGGCCGGGCATTAAGTTTATTCAACCCGCCCGGCACTTCGGCCGGACCGCAGTCTAGACGCTCGTCGACTCCGTCTCTCTCACGGACGCGCGTGCTGCGCGCGATTTTCTTACCGTTTCCGCGGAAAAAGGGAACGGAGCTGTAACGATAACGATCGGACGCACGACCGCCCACCTTAATTTTCAAGATCGGCGCGGCAGCGAATAGCGGTGGAGTGCTTGTCCATTAAATTCCGCCATTTTAGACATCGCGGGAGGGGTGTCTCGCTTCGTCGCAGCCGAAAGTGGATGTGGCACTCGCGTATGTCCGTCGACGCGCGTTACATGATGTATGTGCGCGGAGGAGAGCGAGTGATAGGCGTGCGCGTGAGAGAGTGAGGGAAAGAGAATGCGAGGGAGGGAATGAGAGAGAGCGTAATAAAAAGTAAGGCGCTATCGCAACGAGGAAGGGAAGTTGGCGTTTCGCGGTTGCGTGCTCGGCGTGAGATGACGTCAGCCAAGATGGCCGCCACACACGGCCCTCTCCATCATCATGTGAACGCGCGCGCACGAACGCATGTTACACGCAGATACGTGACCACACACGCTCCTATGCATTAGGCACGTATATCTACATGCGCGCCTTATGTGCCCACGGATTCACACACGCGACAGTTGATGCTGATGGACGTTGCGTACGCTCTCGTATGTCCACATGAGACGATGTAGATTACGCACACGTCGAGCCCATGTACGCGTTCACGCGTACGAGCGTGTATGCGTTACGCACACCGACTCCTCGGCGCAATGACACCGAAGGCTTATAGAGCAGATTAAATGATTAGGAGAAGAGAATACAGGAGAAAGAGGGAGAATGACGCCGACCCCATGTGTACGTGTACGAAGAACGCTTGATAATCTCTCTCGCGCTGGCTAACGCGACATCTATGCGGCCCCGTTTACAGCCCTTACGCTCTCGATTGCGATAAGCGCCGGATAACGGATCGGAAACGGGATCGGCCGGTGCGGGTGTTTCGAAAAATTTACCGCCAACGATGTCGAGCCGTCACGGGCGCCGAAAAATGTTCCGTAGATTTTTATCCGGGCGAAACCGCGTATGATGCGGTGTGCCGCCGGTTGTCTCTATGTGTCGACTGTCGCGGATAGCGACGATACGAATATAACGTGCCATTTCGTCGGCACGAAACTCTCGCCGCTGTTTTATTTATTTCGTGCGTGAATTCCGGGCAAACGGTCGCGTGCCTTGTTAAAGCTTTCGTTCCTGAGAAGTCAAAGGACACGTTCGTACTGATCATTTTTTTACATGAAAGCTTCGCATTATCCTACATACGATAATGCTGACGTTTATTCTTCAAAGCGAGCGAGCGTGGAAAAATTCTCTCTCGGTGTCTGCTGCGATAAAATAGAGAACGCTGCATGGTCACGACAGGAGTGTACCGTGCCCGTTACATTTCCACTACTTTATTCCTCTCGTACGCCGATCGGAAGTGATCGAGTGTCTGGGCTGGGTTGTAGGAGAAACGAACGCCACTTCGTCCTGACCCAGGGACCCCGGTAACCCTAAGCGCGACGGCAAAATGGACGATCGACTTTGTCCGCAATTTTATGATCAGCTGCAGCGACGTAACGCTCCGTTCTAGTCGCATGGCATACTGAAATAGATCCAGCCTATACTCGCGAGCACGGCATATACACATGCTTAGATGAAACGGTTAGACCGGTAAGGAGACAAACGGCGTTTAGAACGACACGACGTCCGACTCCGATCCGGAGCGTATGTCGACCGGAAGGACGTGGAACGTTGTACGCCTTCTACCCTGCCTCGCTGGCCGATCGGATTATGGAAAAATTTGTTAACGATCGGTCGCCGATGGCGCATGCTTATCATTATTTTACGCCCGCTCGTTCCGCGCCCTACACGCACGGAGCGTAACGTTTAATCTCTCACGCGTACAGATACGCGACGATTATTTCTTGATCTCGTCCAAAATCACGTTAACAGATTTGGTATTCCAACGAGCCAGCCGGTGTTACGCGTTTTACGATGCCGCTTTACGGCGCGACGTTAGAAACAATTAAGACGAAGGTGGCGTAATCGCGAAAATGGTAATCGGGAAACATTTTCATGGGAGAGGGAGAGACGCGGATCGGGGTCAATCGTAACGAGGGGCAGATACGACATACTAATTTACGTCGCCACCGTTCGAGATTTATGAGAACTAAAATTATGCGCATTTATTTTGCGCCGCCGCGCGACCGTGTCGTGCGTGTTTTCCGTTCGTTTTATTGCCAATTATCTTCCTTTATCTGCGGCGAGCAAAACTATTCAAACTTGTTTATAGCGGTTCCGTGTCTTTCGGCGACAAGCAGCCAGCTGTTCGGCTTATATCTTAGCAATCTACTTTGTTATCTAATTTACACGCGTGTAGCGGGCAGAAGATACGTTTGCCTAATAACGCGATACGCCAAATATCTCTTCCCCCAATCTCCGTCGTTTCGAAATTCGACATTCACCGCCAACAAACGCGAAGCCACTCTCGATTCCGATCTTCCCCTCTCAGACCCGCAATTCGCGAAGGTAACGAACTACAAAAAAAGAAAGAGAACAGAATACACCGGGAATCGTACGAAAAGTGAACCGAACCGATAATGACAGAGCGCGATTCGATTATCGCGCAGGATCGAACTCTGTTATTTCGAAAAAAAAACGTTCCACAAGATGCGGATGAAGAAGAAGGACAGAGAAGGGGGAGAGAGTAAGAGAGAGCGAGAGAGCGAGGGCGCGCGCGGGGAGGCAAACAATAACATTGCCCGTTATCAATCTTCTTCGATCGCGTCTCCTTATCTCAGCTCCAGTCCATCCCTCATCCGCGCGTGGCGTCTCTTATCCGCCCGACGAGCGCTTATTTTCACCTGTGCGCGCGCATATCGCGCCGCGTTATTTGTTGCTTCAGCACCGCGGGCACGTTTGCGCAATCGGTTTATCTGCTGCGCGACATTAATGATTAGCGCTGAAGTGTAGCGTTTTCGCACTGCGCCGGCGCGCAGATAATCGCGCGCGATAAATACGGCCTCTCGTTTACATTTCGCAATGAATAAATCAATGGAAACGGCGCGCGGGTATCGACTGGGCATACACAGACACCGCAGGGCCGCGTACGCCGCTCGAATGTGAACCTCGCACCGTCTCGAATACACGCGCATTTTTTTTCTTTCCTGCCTTCCCTTTTTTTCACCCCCTCTCCCCGCCCCTCTTTTTCAGCCGCGATATTTACAGTAGCCTCGATCGGGCGCGATATTAATCGGCAGACGTCGGGAGTAATTGTGAGAACTGTTCCGCGGGCCCGATCGCGTTCGTGTGCGTGGCGCAATCCCTCTTGGTCCGCCGCTACTCTGCGGCGATCGGGCCACTCGCTTCTGGGACGCTCGATTCCGCCTATCGTATCGGCTGAAAGCTGCATAAGTCCCCGCTCGATCCACTACTTCTATTATTAACCCACTCGCCTGCGCCGATCGTTTCAGTAAAACCTGCACTCTCCGATCATTTCGATTTTAATTATATTTCGTTGCGCGTATCGAATTATTGTGCAACTGCGCCGCTCGTATCTCCGTCGAGTCGAAAAGTGGCAATGTTTTACTGGCGATATAGCGGGCCACGCTTTTGATCACGCTCGCCGCACGGCAGACTTGAACCTTGCATTGTGCAAGAATTAGCAGTCGAATCGCCGACTATTACCGAGGCAGACAAGCGCGCCTTCTTTTGCCGATAGAGGAGGAAATGATTCGCGATGAGGGATTGGCTGTAATCGCGAGATTATATTCGTTTCGACGGGAACCACGAGCGCCTGGCTAACGTCGACGTAATCGAGCCTCCGGGCACAGGCAGCGAGAGAGGGCTTTGTGCCGAATGCATTACTATCATGAAAGGCCGGAGTGATGGATTATGGTTCGAAAACGCGAACTCTACCCCCTGACGAAGCCGCAACTCAGCGTCGACCGCGAGTCGTGATAGATTAATTGTGTTTTACACGATCGGCGCAATTAGAAAATTGTGTCGGACGTTTGGCATACAACAACGGAGCGTCGGGCGATCGCGACCCGCCGACACCCCGATTCGTTTTCCACTGTAAAACGCACTAAAAGGTAACAAAACAAAAAAAAAAAAACGGCAGAGAGGGAGAAGAAAAAAAACATTGATTGAGGGGGGGCGAGTGTAGCGGCTCGATTAAAAAAGGTCGGGATGGGGAGGGGAAAAAAAAATCTGACTGCCATATAACCGAGTTTTTTCCGCCCGACGATTTAAAGCTCACGGTATTTTCGTCGGACCGCGCGCGTCCCAGTGGCGGGTTCATGCGGCGTTTTGACGCTTCCCAATGTCAAGCCGATTCGGGACGAGGCGCGGAACGTGTTAAATCACAACGATGTCGGTGAGAAGATTTAACGGTTGGGCACAAACAATGTACCGCTCGACGAAGGAAGGCGAAAGTGATTGGATCCGCGATTCCGGTCCGCGAAAGCTTTTTTTTTCGGGGGTTTAAAACTGCACGTTAACGAAACTTTAACGTTGAGTTAACGACGCGACACGCTGAGCTGCTAACCCATAAACGCGTACGCTGGGGGTAAAAAGGGTTAGAGGGTGAGAGAGAGAGGGAGAGGAAAGTAGCAGGAGGGAAAGGGACGCGTGTACGTGGAGACACGGGCGAAAAGAGAAAGAGAATGAGGGAGATGAAAGGGGTGGGGGAAATCTGTGAGCGCCACCCTTTCGTATGCAAATCCTGGGACACCTGGAGGCAAAGGCCGCATGCAAATCAGCGCTGGGGCCATCTGATCGGGCCCAACCTATGTACCGACGACGAGCTTTCTACAAGCTTCAAAAATTGTTACACTCTTGTATGCCCGAGTCTACCCTCGCCAGCTACTGGTTAAAACTCATTTACCGTCCGCATTGTCAACCCCACTGTTGGTGTAGGCAAAACGTCGGATTATTGTAATTATCAGGTATTGAGTCATAGACCCCAATCGCTTCGCAACATTTTATCCAATCTACTCCGAACATCACGATTTGACGATTCGTACTGGTAGTCAGGCCTTGTAGAATAGACTTTGTCGGAGAGCAGAGAATCGCCGTTGATGGATCAGTTTTTTTTTTCTGTTTACCGAACCACAGATCATTCTTCCTCGTTAACTAGCCGGTATCCGTGAAATTCGACAAATAGCACCGCGCTAATCGTCCTTCATGGTCCGCGTTCAATCTCTCTCTTTTTCTCTCTCTCTCTCTCTCTCGGCCGCGCCGCGCTTTTTACGGTTCGAGGTAGTTCGGATTATGTCGATTATAAATCGGGACCGGAAATATGCGACGCGAAACGATCATTAATCCTCGGCCAGGCAATGCGCGGCGAGAATTATTGTTAACGCTCGCGACGACGAGCCGGTTCGGCTCTTCGTTAACGATCATTTATTATCGGACGACTGTTGCGGCGTCGTAAATCATTTCCTTTCGCGTTCCGAGGCTGTGCACCGCGCACAACAGAAAGAGAAACCGGCGGCCGGCGAGCGGAGGATTCGACGCGGAGGAGAGCGAGAATTCTTATTTCAGGACAAGATCGCGAACTCGTCGCGTTGCTCGTTCGATCGACGGAGCCACGCTTCGACACATAGGTTGCATTCGCCGCACGTGCAGCGAGCAGCACGCACATACCTACGTGTGTCCTGGGTGGTCCTCGCGAGCGAGCGGAATCTATTTAATTACCCCTTCTTAATTGCCCTCTCCGCGAGCATACCACGCCGGCCACGGAGCGCGTCCATTTTGTATGCATATATGCCAGTGTCCAAATATTCCGGGGCTCCTGCGGTATATTAATTCTCGGCCTCGTCGTCGCCGGCTGTCGACTCTGCCCAAAAAGATTCGCCTCTCGTCTGCCGATCTGTCGCGATAGCGCCGGTGGCTGCCGAAAAAACGAGAGGATCGACTAATGAACTGTCGTCGAGTGGATATCCATACTATGTCGCTCGCTCGTCGTACTCCTCGTTGCCACCGTCGCCATTCAGCCTAATTATTTTCCTCGTTAACGAACCTGAGGCCTTAATTGGGCTACGTGACAAACGCTATGGATCGCAGGGCGTGTGTATGCACCTTCTGTGTTATGCGTGTAGCGGGGCTTGTAGTGTCTGTACGTGAGTGATCGAGCTTGGGTGTATTGATTCTGAGAGGTGGACCCTATGGTTTCACGGTGCTTCAATGATAGGCGTGTCTTATGAGGATCTCGCGAATTAATTATAAATCCGCTTTTTCTTTTTTGTTCCCTTTCCCGAGAGACACGCTGCTACGTACGTTAACGTGAATTTTGCGAGTTAGAGAGGCCGAAGTTCGAGGCGTTTTTTTCCTTGCTAGTGCATTACAGGCAATTATTGATCTGATAATGACACGGGCCCGAGCCGCACACGCTCTGCTCATTTCAGTTCGTTACGTGCACGAAATCCACTTTCGAGTTCTCTGTGCCTTCAGACTTTCCGATCGAGACGACCGAGCGGGTCATGACAGTTTAAATAATTAAAATGGCCGACGTAATGGCGGTGAGTCGCGACCGGTGCACGGACTAAATGAAAATGTTCGCGACCGTGCGCATGCGGGCCGACAGTGGGTAGTTTCTTTTTACAAACATCCGAGAGCCGAGCCCCGGGACTTCCAGGCGATTTAGTCTTAACTCGCTTAATGAGTCGGAGTCATCTTTTACGCGTTCCTGCGATTGGCTCGGCGGGGACCGTTCCCGTATCTGAAATTTCGCCGTTCTACATTGTAAACAAGCACATATTCCGAAGTAATGCGAGAGCGACGCGGCGATAAATATACCCAGAGGCGGGAACGCGAATTTTCAGCCTGACCATTTGAAATGCACGTTCGCTCGTAGAGGTGTACACGCAGAAATACGCTCGGCTATATTTATCCATTTTCGCTGTCGTACGCACGGTACAGGTCGGTCGCAGAACCCGCAGTGAAAGAACCGTTTTTCCATTCCGTCCTCTCATGACTCTCATCCTCTTTTTTCCCCCCCTTTCTTTGGAGCGTCGCGTACGCCACCCCCGTCGTTCCCTCCGCTCGCCGGGCATTTATCGCCGTTGCGTGCGTCGTGCGACATGGCGCTGAGGAATTTTTTAATGGTGTCCCATTGCGCGAAGGTTCGTTAAATTTCACGGAGAAATACGGGCCGTTTCGGTGCGACGCGCGCGCGGCATTCGAGGAGAGTCGTAAAGACGACGGGCGCGCAGCGGCGTCCTTAAAATTTTTGCTTAATAAGGATGCACCTCGCGGAGGGCGGGGAGGAGGGCCTTTAACGGGATCGTTACCTTTATTGGCCTTGTTGTCGCGCTAAAAATACGGCGCGTTAGGAGGTGAGGTAGGTCAAGATCGTTTCGGGACCTGAGATATCGCGCAGTTAGGGGAATTTACGGTGACGCCGCGACGGCGACGGGGGGAGGGGAGGGGCGATTTCCTGCAAATATCGCGCGACCGGTTAATGAGGGCGACGAGTGCGGTAAACGTTGAAAAATTCCATCGCTCCCGACGTCGCGTCATCGCCGACGACCGGTATCGCTCGAAGTCTCAATTACCCTCGGCGCGGGTATGACTCCGCTCGTAAATCCTGCGCAGGGGCCGCAATTAAGCAGCAGTTTCGTCGGGCGCGAGCCACTCGGATCGGCGGAAAACGCGCGCGGGACGTGATACGCGCCGGCAGCACATGGCGCGGACGCCGACGCGGTCGGCACCTAAGTCGCTTAAAATTGCGAAAAAGAGAGTACGAGAAACTGGTAGGGAGGGGAAGGGGCTGACGGAGAGAGCCAAAGAGGAAAGGCTGTGTGAGTCGTCGTGTCATTGGCCGTGGCTCGCCGGCTATAAAGTCGAACGTAAATCGTTATCTTTATCGTGCCACGTTTCTCTTTCTGCCCGTCGCCCGCGCCTGCAACAACGAGTTTCGAAATCGTCGCTCGTTCGCAGAGCGAGCGAAAGAGAGGAAACGGGGGAGGCGAGGAGGGACGGCACACGGCACCACTTTTTTCCTCGCTCGCCTCGCTTTCGGCCGCGAGTAAAACTTCGTGGCTCGCCTTCTCCGCGTCCACCACACGCTGGAAGCGCAAAAACGAGTCTTGCCACCTCCCCTTTCTCGCCGGGCCTCGCTCTCCGTGGAACGAGGTTCCCTTGTTCGGGCCCGCGAAACAATGTTCTCGCGTTCTTTTCTTTGCCGAGAAAGGCTCGTTAATTACTCGAACGGGGCCCGCGGAGAGTTATTCTATAGACCATTACCCTGAGAACGAGAATAATCCGTGGAAAAAAGCGAATTCCGTCGGTGAAAGGCAATTTATAGCGGGAGGGGTTGTTGTAATTATCAACGGTGTCTACGCGCTTTAGCAGCCAATTTAACGTTCTCTCTCTCTCTGCCTCACTCCGTTTATCTCTCATTTTCTCTCGCTATTATTTCGCAAAATTCTACGATCCAATGCCTGTCGACGAGCGTCGCGTAACGCCGCGTCTATTCTCGAACACGGCTTGCACGATTTTATTATTAACATTTTACACAATCCGCGCCTTGTTTTCCCCATTCGAACGAGCATCGAGCACGCAACGCGAAAGAGTCCAACTACTCCTTTACGCGGTGCCTCGTCTGAGCGGCCGAGCGACGTCCATAATTAATGATAATTGCTCAACTAGCTTGATGGCTTTAATTAGAGGCAGTTCTGCAATTCCGCGGAGCGGCGAGAGAATCTCCCCTGTTTGGTAATTTCTTTCTCTCTCTCTCTCTCTCTCTCGCCCTGCACTTGTCCCACCGTCTCAGCACGGATGGCGCATTTTTTTCAACTCCCTATCGTCACTCATTAACGTTTCAGTTGGCTCAGGGATATATCGCGCTGAAGGGTCAAAACCGCTCGATTGCCCACAACCGGTGGAATCAAGAGGTGAAAAGCCGACGGCGATATCAAGACGGCGGGCGTGTACATAGTCACGAGACAGAAGCGACGAACGAGAGTTAATTGGCTCGCGCGCGCGCGCGCGCCCGACTCCGCGTCAGATGTCAACGTACGAAGATATCAACATCGGGGATTGCGAGCGGCGAGGATCGATCTCGCTGGTGTCGGGACAGCTTCTCAAAATGTTTCGTCGCATATGATTTTCAATCGGCTCATAACGAAGACGGAGCGAGACGAGGGTCGGTCGTTGTGAACGATGCGTCCCGACGTATCGCGCATGGGATCGCGAAAGCAGCGGCCGGGAAGAAGTTCATCTTATCTGATAAGCCGCTCTCTGCGAAATCATTTATAACGCGGCGCGTACGAGTCGGGGAGCGAACTCAAAGTCGAAGTTATGGTCTGCTTTTTCTACGCGTTCCCCCCCTCCCGCACCTCGTTTCAGATTCCTCGGTGCAAACGGGAATGAGACAGTGAGAGAAAAAGAGAGACGACGGCCGCCGGGAGGGAGAGTGAAAGTATGAGAGGAAGAGAGAAACTGTGGTCGGGCCCTGCCATGTGTTTCGAATGAATTTACATGACGTCCTGAGCCGTGTACCTACGTAACTTTTTGCGCGTGTACGTGGACGCGTGTGCGTCTACGTATGCTGCCAGCATGTGGGCAGAGATTCCCTGCAGCGGCAGATGTTGGACCATCTTCCCGTGGTCCCTTCGTGATACGAAACTCGGCATGATTATACCCTATCTACGAGCGAAGGCAGGGACGTAGCGCCTTGCCATGCTCCCCGATCTCCTTGTCTCGTAAGAGTCAGGATGACGTATTTTGCGGACGCCCGGCTCGGATGTACGGATCTTCGTTATCTGTTAGCACGCTGCTGGCCGCCACGCGAAACTCTTGTCCTCCTAAGTCCCATCATTATTTCAATGCGTAAGTTTCCCTTAACCATTCCCCCGGCATTTCAGCTGTTTAGAGCTTAGACTGTGTTCTAGAGTTCACTGGATCGATAGATGTACAGAGAAATAGTAGAATTTTCATCGGAGCGAATTTTGCTTATAAGACCGTGGAAAGGGAGTTGGCCGATTCAAAAGGCTCGTCTTCGGCTTTCGTGGCGAACGATGAAAGCGGTCGCACATCGGGAATGCTCGGTATTCCTTGGCGGCGCGAGAATGAGGCAAATTGCGCGACTTGAACAACGGGAACGTTGTGCCGAACGTTTTACCCGACCTGCGGTTTCGACGACAAAGGGCCAAGGTGGAGTCCTCGGCTTCGAATTCGGGCAAGTTCTGGATTCCTCAAGGAATTCGGCCGGTCGATTCACCGTAAGACGCTCGGGACGCGTGACCAATTTGAGGAAAGACAAGAGGGTCAGTCTCATTGGCTGCGTCGCGGTATTCGTATAATGATAGATCTTACTTTTGCGTCCGCGTAACTCTTACCAAGCGAACGCGAAGAAACGGCGCGCGTGCGCGCGCGTTCCCCACTGGACAGCGCATCTGGAAACAGAGAAGAAAAATCAGAAATTACTATCTCGGAAGATATCAGTGCCGCTTGCGTTTTCTATGATTACGGTCGGAAAAGAAGGAATTGCCGATACACATGTCCGACCGCGTACGCCATGCTCAGCCGTGAGGTTAGCTGTTTAACTTTTCCACTCGGCAATTTGTCTGGTGGAACGCGCACGGTAACGATAGTAAAAGTCCGACGTCGGCGCATGCAATTTTCCACGGGACGTTTGCTTCGCGCAGACTCCACTTTAAAAATAGCATAGAATAGAAGCCACGCTGCCGCCGGTATCGTCTCGTCATATCTCATATTCGCGGGTAACAGCCTAGACGAGGCTAATGTCACGGGACACTGTGCTTCATGCATCGTCAAACATTCAAACTAACAATCTACGATCTCGCCACTTGAGAGTGGATTCAAAATGGCAATGTCCGAGGGATGCGTTTCGTTACGTAACGGTGCCATCGGCGGCGTCGGGCAAAATATTAGACTCAATGTCCCGTTGAAAATCGACTTGAGTGCGCCTATATCGGCGACGCTCCGTGGGTTTGACCGCGGTCGGATAATTCTGTCCGTCCGTTGTTCGGGGCAACGTTGAGCCGGATTTTTTTGCTGAAAATCGATTTCGGCCTAAAACCCAATTTCATGCTCCGTCCGAGGTCCGAGCGCATGTACCGCGGTCGTCCTTAACGCATTACGTATTCCAGCGCCCGGGCCCCGCCTTATCTTATTATTGTTGCACCGAGTCTTTTTGTTTTTAATCCTCGTCGACCGTCGCCGAGGTTAGGTTATCGAGCTCCACGGTAAACCGAGCGTTCATTATAATCGCATCAAGACGAGAAGGATGAGAGGCAGGAGCGAGGGCAAAGAAGGAGAAAGGCACTGGCCACAAATTATTCCGTGTAATACCTCCTCCGGGGTACGTGGACTGCGAGCGGAGCGCTCGCAAAGAGACACGGGCTTCCCGTTTTTCCAAAAATTACGCCAGTCTCGCTCCAACTTCTCACGTCTCCGTCAAAGCGTTCCCCTCATTAGACACAATTCCGTCATAAATTCGAAGCAATTAAGGCTCGTGCCGTTGCAAAGCAAAAGCTCTCCGGTAGCGCGCGTGTATTTAAAATAATCGACCAATACGAATGGAAATCTTCACGCGGACACATCTGCGCGGGTTTAATACCGTCTAATGTTCTTGCCGATTCGAGAGGGGGAAGAGTTTCTGTGGGATCCCGATAATAATCGAACGTGCAAAACTCCGCCGAGTCTACCTGTGATCCTCGACCTGCGCGAGTTTTCCTGGCATAAATTTCGAGTCACAAGTCGACCCTTTCTTGCGCCGTCCCTTAGGATAAATATTAACAGGGCCTATCTGACGCCTATTATATTACAATGGCATGGGGCATATATTAACGGCGACGATGTATACGGATCAAAAAGTCCGTCCCCGGACCCAGAAAAGATAGTCTCAGGATACACAGATGGTGTAACCCTTTCACTGCGGAAATTCGCTCATCCTTGCGGCGCCGTACTATGGGCGGCCATTAATATTCCTTCGGTACCCCATGAGAAAAAACCCAAGGCGTTTTTTTTCCCTACGATCATTACCATAAGACGAAGATCGGTTCGATTCTCACGACTTCTTTCGGCGAAACTAACAGCAAGCAGCGATAATTTATCATTCACGATCCGTGAAATTGATCTTTCAGTTATTCGTGCAAAGACGTGGATTTCGTGAAGCTCGATATTTTTTAATCCAAATGAATAAATATGCGGGAATATTTTGATTCCAAGAAAGTGTATTAGAGTCTTTGGTTGTGAGATAAGTCGGAGTATAGTTAACGTGGTTGCCGTTAAACTTTCTCCTCGCCTGCAAATTCTTTTACATCCATTCCGTATCAATGGACGCGTCATCGTGCGAACTCTGTCGGCGGTTGTAATCGAAGCCGTTCGCGACCCCACTTTCGCCCCTCGTCGCATGGGATTTTCATAAAATTCTCATAAATAACAGCGCATGGGCTGTTCTTATTTATATGCAATATTTATACGACACGCATGACCTGAACTAGAGAAATGCGCATCCCTCGTAAAACGTACCGCGTATACCTACGGAGGAAAGGGGTGGCAGAAAAGAATACGAGACAATGTCTCTGACACACCTGTAGACGTTCGAAGGCCATTACTCATCGAATTCCGAACTCTATTTCTTCTTTCAGACGTAGAAGGTACTCATCCATCCGATTTTTGTTCACTTCCCGCGAATTGTATGAAACACTTTCTTCTACTTGTCACTTCAAGTTAAGTCGGGTAAAAGTTGCACGTAAGAGGAGTGTAACGCGGGGTTGAGGTGATCACTGCATAAATAAAAGCGCAGCTGAAGTTGTTAATCAAAGAGGAATCAGTAATGATCCGAGAATCATGACGCGTGTTCGTGCCATCGTTTAAACGGGTATTCGAGCAAAATTGACCTCTCCAGTGTTCTCTGATTGACGTCTCCATCTCGGAAACCGGAGACGCTAGAGGTGGTAGTCGACACGAAGCGGAAAGTTGAAGACAGGAAATTGTTATGCCCGTCAGCAAGTTCACTGACTGCATTTTTTCCATTTCTACCGTTCGGCGAACTGGCCGAAGATCGGGACGCGGGTCTGCTTTGAAAATTAATTCAGAAGTTCGGCTACCCTGAAGAAGCATCTTTGCTTCTATGACGCCATTAATGTCTTAACAATGTCTAACGCTCGTAAGAAACAAAAAAACCGCGATACTCTCAACATATTGAATATTTCTTCTCGACTACAGCGGAGATGCAAGAAGCACGGAAAGAGAATGATGCAAAGGAGGGAAGGCAAAAAGCGACGTCACGAGGTTTACGTCGAAATCTGTCGCGACGGAACAGGGTGGGGAAAGAGCGAGAATCGGATGAGGAGAGGAAAAGTCACGTAGGACCTTTTCTTCGGGATGGAGAAAGGTGGCGAATTTTTCGAGACCCTCGAAGCATGAAAGTGGAGGGAGAAGGAAGCGAGGCTCTGGAGAGAGCGAGAGCGAGAGAGTGAGTAGGACGAGAAGAGGCAGTACTCGTCGTCGCGAAATCGACGAGCAAATACTTAAGGCGTAACCTCGTTACGCCCGGCAGCCAGTGGAAAAGCGAGGAAAATTCTCTCTGAACCCACCTGCAGCGGCGGCGTCGGCGTCGGTGGCGTGGAAAACTCTTTTCCGGTCGTTCGGCGCCCGTCCGACTGTTTGAAATGTCTGCGAAGTGCGCTCGTGAAAATGGGCACACCGGCCGACTCGAGCGGCCGCCCACGCTTCGGAAAATATCGCCGCTCTTCCCGGAGGCACCTCTTTCGCGCGATGATTACTTTCCGGCGACCGAAGCCAATTGAAACGTTATTTCTTCGCAACGTTCGATTTTTTTCACGAGCTACGTGCAACACGCCCGACAGGCAGCGCGACGTATTTTCGGGCAAGAGCGTTCGACTGTGCTAGAAAACGGAGCGGAAAAGGGACAACCAACGTTGCGAGAGGCTTGGACCAACTGCGCCGAACAATCTTCGTCCCTAACTTCTAAGTGCGCACTTCATCCGCTCGACGATCGCCGACTGAGAACCGCTGACACCTCGAGAAAGACGGGCGCATGCAAATACCGTGAGAGAAAGGGAGAGGAAGGGAGCGCGAGAGGAGAGCCTGCGAGAAGGGGTGGCGAAGCGAATAGGGTCTGCGGCAAGGGGTTGGCAGGCAGCGCGGAGTTGTAGTCGCAGTCGAAAGGCACAAGTTTCCATGCGAGGCCAGGCACATAATGCGTCCGCGCGCCCTGTTCCGCGCTAATTACACTAACTTGAGCTAAAACGGGCTAAGTAACGGTATAAACGCCCCCTCCCCCTCCCTTCCTACCGTCCTTATACGTAGGGTAATTACCTAATTCGGCCATGCGTAATTGCCGGCGATTAAAGTGTCGCTTTCGCGGCGCACGGCAGGGAGTACGTGACATTTTTGTGGCGGCAGCTGCAGGTGACACGGATATCTCGTTTCGCCCATCGCTGATCCCTAACTCACGAATTTTAGGTTACAACTCTCGAAAAAAAAAATCGTTCGTCGCCGCGTGGCGTCGCCGATCCCGTCGAGAAAGTCAGCCTCGACCGAATAAGTGCTCTCCCTACTCCCGTTGCTCTATCGCGCCCCGCCACGACCTTCTATTTACACGGAATTGATAAATGTCGCCGATTATCGCATTCGACCGAAGGAAACGGCGGGGGAGTAATCGCGTTGAAAGGTGTTCCATGCGATTTTTATCGCTCTTCTGCGAAAGCCTCGACGTGCCACTTTTTCTATCGTACGCAGTTCGGTTTCGTTTCTTCGCCATTTTCATTCGACGGCTCTCGCGGCCCGGTTCATTATTAAGCGGGCGAAAAGAAACGTGTCCGTGAGTCAAATGGCTGTGAAATCAGAGTTGAGGAGTATTTAACGTCGGGGGCAAAACTCACATTTCATCGTTAGTCGAACAACAGTAGGAGGCAAATGTCGGTTGCATTCACACGCGCATCGCGCACTAACGACTTCCCAACGTCCGGCCTCGGTCCAGAGAAAGAGAAAGAGAGAGAGAGAGAGGGAGAGGGAAGCGGGTCCTGAACCCAAGGAGGCGCGCAGCTTTGCAGGATCATTTTTTCTCGATGGTAGAAACGAGTTTGAGGCCGAGGGCAATGCGCCAAAGGGAGTTGGGGCTTAGGATAAATCAAGTGGAAGGGCTGTGTGGGCCCAGGAGTAGAAATATTCGGCTTCGGCTTTGTACGAGGCCGCACTGCACGAGGCGGCTTGAAGAAGGAAGGAAGAAGATGAGGGGGAGAGAGAGAGAGAGAGAGAGGGCGAAGGAGACGCGGAGAGGAGAGAGGCTGAGAAGAAGAAAAAGGAGAGGAAGGCAGGCCAGGCGGGCCACGTTGCAGCAGCAACGACTGAAGATATCAATCAACGGGCACATTGTGCTCAGGGATAATTTGACGCGCGGCTGAAAGGGCCAGATCTCAAATTCCACGATCGGATAATGGCCCCTATAGGGCCCCGAGGGGGAGAGGCTCGGGGGTATATACCGGACCGTAGCCTGTGCGAGAAGAACGTCGCGTCGTTTGAGGCGCACCAAAAGCCCTGGTCCTGTCTCTCTACTCGATTGTTTTCTCTCGACCGCTTACGCGGTGGACAATCTACGAATTACGAAGAGCGATTCCGCGCTGAACACGCGACCGGCGCGCGGCGCTTGCAAACGAAAAACGTTTGATTCGGCAAACAGTTTCGCGTCCATACGAAATCTCGTCTGATTACACACGGCTGGAATCCCGCACGATCGGAAACCGGCAATTTTTCTGATTCTCCTGCTATTTCGGCGTTTATCTTGAATAGTGGTCTCGAGACCGATGGTAGACCGATTGGACTGTTTAGGCGGATCTCTATCTGCAAATGACTTGGAAGCTCCGGTTGTGCGACTTCAAAGCAGGTGACGTCAAACGGCGAATCGGAGTGAGCGTGGCAGCAAACGGCCGTCGGCTGGCAGCAGCAGCAAGATACTCTCGATTCTCTTAGGCGACTTAGGCGAACGACGCTCGTTCGTTTGCCGGTTTACCGCGCTCCGAGTCGTCCGTGACAAGTTCTCTCTCTTTCTCCCTCTCTCTCTCTCTGACTTGCTCGCGCATTTTCGATCGAAACACCCACCGCCGACCAAGTCTAGCCGTATCGTCGCGTGGAAAAAATATACATTTTACTGGTCACGGCTGCCGAGACATCAATCTCGCCGCGGCTGTTTAATATTCATACCGAACACGGCGGAAGATCGTCACGACCGTATATCGTGGGATTTCGAAACTTAGCAATGAATCACGGCGACCTAAGGACTTGCGTCAACGATGAAAAAAAGAAACACGGAAAATACGTATATAGAATATATATATGTATGCGTATATATTGTATATTAGCGAGGATTCGTATACAATATTCATGGTAGGGATAAATGTAAGCTGGCACACGATCTATTGCGCAACCCGTCCGTGGGAACCTCAGCCGTATAAAATATTATCGCGATATCCGTCTCTAACGACTCGATCGCGTGTGATTAACGTTCTCCTTGATACGTCGCGCTCCATCGAGAGATCTCGTGATCGGGCCATTTCTTTCCCCGCTTCCTTATTCTATATATTTCTTCCTCGCCATAATCAGGCAACCTACGTGGACCGCCCGGTTTACACGGACGCGCGGCCTCCGCCACGGCAGGTAGTAGACGGGCAGACACACGGGCAAGAAATACGTTCCAACGGATAGAGACACTTATTTGCGATCGACTGGGTTGGGACGGCAAAAAAACGCGCGCGACACGTAACGACGTCGCTGAAAGAAAATCTATTTGAGTCAGAAAACTACCGTCGACTATTCTCGACCGCGTTCAACTTTTTCGTCTTGTCGGTCAAATCTCGACCACGCGCCGATCCGCTTCGCATGCATACCTCGGAGTCTCAGCGATATACAATTATCTACACTTTGCACGTCGTTAAACGGTAACATTTGACTCGCATTCTCCACTGCACACCGATTTGCCGCACAAAACAGAGATATAACGTTCGAAGCCTCTCACATCCGGATTCACTGGAACCGACTTTTCCTTTCTTTTCAACGTCTACCATTCAATACCGCACTTGACTTCTCGGTTGGCTTAAAGTACGGGATTAGAAGAGGCTGAGGAAAATGTAGCGAACGTACAGCCGCGGCGGATGCGACAAAAAGAACCCCGGCCGTTCTACTACCTGAGCTCTCTCGGGCACGTGCCTTCCTTTTTGGCGGATTCAATGTATTTTCCGACTTCACGGACCAGACCGCCGTCGACCCCGAAAACCACTCGAAACACACCGCATTCTCTCTGTCTCTCTCTTTCTCTCGTCTACTCTACAGGTGGACTCTTCCGGCGCTGCACTTACTTGCGAGAGTTGCGGTTAGACTGTTTGCCTAACAGGTGGATCTATTCCGTTACCGATAGCCACCTTAAGAGTTGTTCGAAGAGATCGTTCGCCGTGGAAGTCGGACGCGCTAAGTCCCGCCGATCAATTTGCGCGACACAAATCTGTGCAACGTTCTGTGTATCGACTGATAATACGGCAGGAGCGTCTGTACGCAGCCGACGTTCGGGGAACACTGCGACGTGGAAAGTGTCGAAAGTTTCTAATTAACGAAGAATCACTTCCCGTCCTTTCGCTCGCTCGCGAACGACGCCGCGACGCGTTAATATTTATTCGGTGTGTTAGACATAGTGGGAACTCGAATTAACGACGATAGAAATTGCGGAAGTCGGGACAGGTACACGGGTCGCAGCCATTTGGAGCAATTGACGAAACTAGTAAAGGTCTTTTTAAAGTCCCGAGCAAACACGCGGAGATGGAATTTGTCGATTTTATAGCGAAAACCGAAAGAGTGAAGGAGTCGGTGGCTTATGTAAAGACGTGAGAGAAACGGAGCTGCAAATTGGAAAGTACTCCAAAGCGGTTCACCTCCCGCGACAACCCCTCCAAAGGAATATTTCTCAGGATGAATATTTTGATTGCCCGACGTCAGGGGAACAATCATTCGATACACCGTTAAGTCGTACTCTCGCAGATACTTTATTCGACGCCTCTGTGAAATAAGTTCTCCTTACCTCGCTTCCTCGGCGGATTGAGCAATCATCTCGTATCAAACCGCGCGCCGTCGGCAAATAACGTGTCCACGTAAACGGATTCTTCGTCGGCCCGAAGAAGGTACGCGCAAAGTGTTTCTCGGCCTCGTGCGAAATGATACTTTTTTATTTTTTCCGCCGTACAGTTTTTCGTCACTGGTAGCACACATTCTCATTGGCTTTTATTTTTCTCATACTCTTTTTTTTTTCATATATTTTTTTTTTTACACTTCCCGCACTCGACCGCAACTCTCGGCGTGGTGTAAACTTTCGCGGCGCGAAGTCGCGTCACGTTTGGTTGCTCCTCCGTCAATTTACATCTCCAATTTACATCTTCGGCAAGGTGTGTTATAGCGAAGAAACAGCGCCCGCGCTGTACATTCCGTTGTTGCGAAGGAATTTCGAAACGCTGCCTTGGCGCTGTGCTGCGAGCGTAGTTGACCGACGAGAAATGCGATTTTGTGCGAGTCGCTCTCTACCGCGTCTCTCTTCGGATTCTCGTGATCGTTCCATGAGCGTTGGGAGGCTGGACGAATTTTCAGCGGCAGTCGAAAGATCACGTGGCTCCTCCTGATACACGAACTTTATCCCTTCGCCAATTTCCCTGTTTCCTCGAAATTCGATTCGACTGCGTATGTGTGTGCGGCAGGCAGATACGATTTTTGGTGTATCTTCTTGGGGGGAGGGGAGGGCGCATCGATGACGGCGATGGATAATTTGAATAAATTTCGAGCTCGAGTCCGGTCACTTGCGAGAAACAAAAACGTCTTCGCAATGTCGAACTTCCGACGTCTCATTCGAAAATAATCGTCCTTCGTGCGAATCTCTCGCACCATCTGTTCACGCCAGACTCCGATCCTTTCGGAGCAGAGAGACGTTTGCTCCGTTCCGCAACACTGTCACGAGTTCCTTCGAGTTCCGTGGAGGGACCATATACTGGTCGCCAAGGACATTGGCCGAAACTGACCTTGGCGTTCGTTTCGACCGCGCGCACTTCCGTTCGTGGACCGCGGCGGCGGATGTCTTCCGTCGTTCTCAACCCCGGCCGAACAATTGGGAGTTCGAGGCTGCTACGTTGGCGTAACGAGCGTCGAGCGGCGTTCGTAGTTGTTGGACCGATCTCAAAGTGTGTCGGTTCTCGACGAAGCGATGAACGTTCTCTCTTGTTTCGAACGACGATGTGGTAATCGTGTACCGAAGACGCGCGTTGATGATGAAGCGGAGAGAGAACTGGAGACGACGAGGAAGAAGAGACTGCTCAGGAAGGTCCACACTGCCCGGCGGTCTGATCGCTGACGACTGAGCACCGTGCTAGCGTTTCGCCGCGTAGTAAGCCGGCTCTCGCCCCGCCATCGGGCTCTCTCTTCCTCTGCCTCCCGACTCGCGAGAAAGAGAGAAAAACGATCGAAAGAAACGGCGAACGGCGGCGGCGACGGCGACGGCGACGGCAAGAGAGAGAGAGAGATAGAGAGAGAGAGAGAGAGAAAGGAAGAGAGTGAGAGAGAGAAAGAGAGAGAGAGAGAGGGGCAGCCGTCCTTTGCGACCCACTCTGACGTTCTGCGCGTCCTGAGAGGCAGCGTGCCCCCGTCCGTCGTCGTGTACTCGCTCTCTGGATTCGTCCCCACTACCCGCTCCTTTTCGTCTGCCCCTTCAACCCCCTCCCACGGCCGCAACAACCCCACCATCGGGGTGGCTTGCCACTCCACCGTGCGGCAAAGTTCGGCCAGTCGCCGTAGGGCGGCGCCAGCGTCCAAACTCGCTGTGAGGAGAACGCCACTGAAGCGTGGCGGGCAACAAAGATCCCGTCGCCTGTGTGGGAGAGAACGCACTCCACTGGTTGGTGGAAGGGGAGTGGTAAATGCGAGGGTGAGTCGATCGCTTCCCCTCTCGGCGTACCGACACCCGCCCCTACCCCTCGCCAGCTCTCTAGTCTCTCTCTCGCTCCTCCTCCGCCCCCACCGCAACAGCACGTGTTCCGTTTTGCTCGGGCTCGTGTACACGCAGCCATTCTGTCCTTGTCGCGTCGCGATCCGTGCGTGGTGGCGCTCCTAGCGTCTCGCATTCAGGAAGGGGGGGAGGAAACCGGCGGATTCAAAGAGGGGAGGATAGATAGGAGCGGGAGTGGTGGGGAGTAGAAGGTCTTTGTAACGTCACTAGCACGCGTCACGCGCTTTCCACGCCACGATTCAAAGCAGTTTTCCGGATAAGGGAGATCTGTGATTTCGCGAGAGGACGTGCGCACCGCGCGCGTTTCGGCCGTTTTTTTTTTTCATCCGCTCACCTTCACGTTCTCGACGCACCGAAGATCGATGATAGTTCGCCGACGAACTTGCGAGTTCAATTTCGTTATTTTGAACTTTCTAGTCAGCCGCTCGACCGGCCGGCCGGCTACACGACTCCTGTATGTAGACGACTCTCGCGCATATTGTACTCCGATTGACTTGCATCGTGCATTACTGATAATTTCACTTCGGAGCCACCGTTTATCGATATTCGAAAAGTAGGGAAATTATCACGCTTATCTACGAATGAACTTTGTGTGAATCGGTTTGTCGAGGCTATCGTGAAAACTAAGGGCATAACGCCGTAACCAAACTTACTCACGGCACACTGTGGTCGGAAAACTATCTTATCACGCACCGCTATCATTGGCACGAAATGTTTGTTGCGCCGCTTATTTATAACTGATAACGCTGTTATCACTCGAAAGGTGCGCGCCACGACCACTTTCAGCTACGCGGCGATAACGCGTATATACCAACGTGCTGGTCGATGTTGAAATTTCACCCCCGCGAAAGCACGTTGCTCTCGTTAAGATTAACGTATTTGCTTCGGAGAACATGATCGTCGGGTGCATAGCATCGAAGGGTTCCATTCCCTTTAAGACGGAGCGAGCGGCGTTGGGCCGCAACACGGTGTATTTAATTACGAATTTCACGTGTCAGTATCTCCACGAAACTTGACATTAAACGTCAATCAATTCCGTTCAATGATAACGTAACGCTGACAAATAATGTTCCTCGCATAGTGATGGGACTCGTATTCTCGGCAGAGACGGTGCGCGTATAGAAATTTGCTGATTTTTGTCGTTCTTCAGGGGGTGTAGTTTAGCAAGAAGAATACGGCGTCGGTCTCCCTTTCTCTGGGCGACAGAACTTAGAAGAGAGAGCACGGCAAATCGTCGGTGTGATACGAACCAAGAAGAAACTTCGCACATTCTTAACGCGTGCAACGAGCCGTCCCGCTTGTTCCTCGTCGCGTCCTCTTGTCGCGTGAGTATCCTCTTAACACGGTCGCACCACGCGGCTAATTCATCGACCCTTTTTAAGTTCGTCGTCGTGTTTCACTTGGCAAAAGAGGCCCGCGCACTATTTCCCCCTCCCCTCCACTCCGCAGAGTATCGCGAGAACGCGCGTCAACGGCGAGAGCGCACATGCCACGGCTCTGCACATCGTAGGCAAGTACAACGAACGAGGAGGAGAGGTGCATGCTCGATACACAGGAGGACCATCTCGAGAGGGCTAGTACACGTTGAACTGGCTGTTCTCGGCTCGATCGGTCCGCCCGGAGCGGGCAAGTTTCCCCTTCGCCACTTTTCCCGGCTTCCGCCCTCCCCTCGCGGCCTCTCCGTCGGCCAATTCTCCTCTTCATCCCTTCCAAACGCCCGTCGATGGCCCCTCTCTCGCCGTTCGCCCGGTGGTTCGTGGAATTCCGGAATTCCGCGCGTCGCTGGCTCCACCCCCACCCCTCGCGAATTCTTTTTTCAAACCCCGCCTCGCAGCGCGTACGAGCGAAAAAGTGAGAAAACGACGAGCGCAGAGGGAGGGAGGGAGTGAGAGAGAGAGAGAGAGAGAGAGAGAGAGAGAGAGCACGCGTTCGCTGCAATTCGTAAGAATGCGAAGAAGCGAGAGAGGAAAACGGAGCAGGCGCGAGCCAGTCAACCTTTTTCCCACTTCTTCGGAGGCACAAACACGTTGCGCGAATAAACTCCGCCCCTCGCGATAAACTCCCCGCTTTTCCGTCTCGGCGAGATTTTCCGCTGAGCACGTTTCTCTTGGGAGAGAGCAAGATGCTTCCGAATTTCACCGACAGCTGGCGCCCGAAGTCGAGTCTACTGCGATTCGGGCGCCGCCCGGGGGTCGGCAGTTGCGAGCGTTTCTCGTTCAAAAGACGCGATCGATTTGAGTGAAATTATTGTTTGTCGCGATTGAAATTCCGTCCCGGTATTGATGACTGTACGAGAGTATGCCGCTAATCGTGCTGGACATCCGACACTGTAGGCGTACCGGGAAGTTTTGTGGAAGTATTGATAATTGTTAAATTATGTCTTGACGTTTATCGACCACGTTATTGCAATAGAATGCGTTAAGGTTAGTGTTAGAAAAATTAGAGTGTTCGAAAGTGTGATACAGAGTCTCATATACTCCTCGAGGTAGCGTACATGTGTTGTGACTCTGAAAGCAGTAGTCTATCACCGTGCTGTGGTAACCGGCAGAAAAATTCACCCTTTTCCGATGCATGGGTAAGAGGGTGCAAGGTGGGATTCTGCGACAACTTGGTTACCGACGTCACCGAAATCAGCTGTCTCAATTTGCAGACTGAACGGTGCTGCCATCTTTCGGTGAGTAAGTTTGCAACACTCCCCTTATACGTACGATCCCTTATTCAACCTTATATGTATAGCAGAGGCAAAGATTTCACTGATCGCCGCTTCCAATGATTCTCGGTTTGATCCGTGTCGGTTATCATTTTAATTTCCATTCTCGTAATATATACCCAGATAACCAGTTCGTATGCGTCCCGGTGAAATTTATGTACTTGCACGAATACATTGATAGGGATGTGAACTGCAAGTCATTAAGGGAGATACTGGACAAAATATGATTATCCTCGCGAATTGCTGCCGTGAAGGCCGTGCCTAATTTATGTGCGGATGTAATTGGTGTCGCGGCAAATATTATACATGGCACATTTATACTTTATTCCTGCCAGGCAAGAAACAGCCCTGGATAAATAACATCGACAAACGGGTCCAGGCCGTCTCTTGCGCTTTTCTTGTATTTCGCCGACTCACGCGTAGAGCCGGTTTCGAAGTTGTACTTGTCAGGAACATGCGAGTGAAGTTTAACGAGGCACGCAATGTCATTTGAAATTGGAACGAAAGACGACGACCTTGCCGGAAGCGGGTCGGTAATCTCCGTCGATACCAGCTTTCTTTTCCTTTCGCCCAGGGGTCGGTAAGGCAGGCGGCTGCCATGCGCCGTTTCCGGTCGATTACCCTAAAATTAGGTGCAAACGAGACTTCCGGTGTGTTCGCGCCGCCCCGGCAATTTACTGCGAATTCTTGCGGTGAGCGCACGGAAAATCGAACGACCCTCTCGTTAAAACGTTTCACTCGCGCGAACCCGTCCCTGCCACCGTACTTCATCTTACGGAACGTTTTATGACTCGAGCCAGAAAGTTAAACGTTCATTAGACGGGGGAGCGTGATACACGCTGAACTCTCTGGTATTTAGAATTTCCCGGATTACGTCGCAATCGCCGCGTACGCATTTTTCTCCATCACAGCGTCCAATCACGGAAATCTCGAATTGACGTGCGGTTAATAGAAATTCTATCGATCACGCCGCTCGCGCACTATTAAGCGTCTTGCCAACTCGCCACGAGCGAAGGCATTTCACCGGGGGGATTATAAAGTGCACTCTTGACCGCGGACAAACCGACCCGTTCTCCCGCTGAATCGCGCGCTGGAATTCGAGTGCAATATAATGCCGCGGTACATGCATGTCCCGTGTAACGCATAAGTGACCGCCCGGCACGGTGATAATTATGACGCCGCGGCCCGATAACGATCTCCTCCCTCGTCCGCGATAATTATGCGTGTGGGATCGCGGCGGCCATTGCCGTTGCGGAGAGAGAGAGAGAGAGAGAGAGAGAGAGAGAGAGAAAAAAAGGAAAACGGGTGACGGACCCGCTTCCGGCGCGGCGGCCGGAGGAGACAACGGCGGTGAAGAGTGGACGGCGTAACATAAGTCTTCGATCACCGTGCAGACGTGGGACAAAAGTGCACGGAATTTCCCACTACTCAGGGTTCGATGTGCACAGATAGTCGCTTCCGATAAAGAATGAAGCAACGAGAAACGATTCTTATATTTTGAGACCGGCCGCGTCTGAAGGTTCCACAGAAATGAGAGAAATTGGCCGTGGCCACTTGTGGTCGCTTCTGAAATTCCGACTTTCTCGACGTTCGCCTCTTCTCCTGCTTTCCGTTCTTTCCGGGGGAACATTAAGACTCCGACGAAATCGTTGTGTTTACACAGCGCTTCTTCTCCTTCATCTTCTTCTTCTTCTTCCTCTTCTTCTTCTCGGAACGACTCTCAAGGGTCCCGTCCGTGCCAGTACGAACCACGTGAGGTTTCTTAACGCGATAATGTCCGCGCGCTGACACCGCGTATTAGGGAGAATGAATCGTCGAATTTACGCTGAGCGAGAGCAGGAATTCCTGGTGCATTAGGCTACTGCGTCTCTGCGCTCTTGGAGATATTTAAGAAAGGCCTCGTGACGACTAAATTTCAGGCAAGCGAACATTGCGCAGCGGCTAGCTCAAATTGATACGCGGCAATATCGAACGATGACTCGGTCCTTTCTCCTACCTTCGGGATCACGGGTGTAACGCTTGGCAAAGCTGCGAGGCCCGAAGAGACTAATACGGTCTAATGACACCGACTTAAAGGCCCAATCCGGTGCTTTGATTGGACGCCGACGGCGTTTCGCAATACCTGGAGGCCCATTCGCTGATGACACCCTGCTGAGACACACGACGACGCCGACGTTCCGCACGGTAGCTTATACAGCTCTGTGCACGCTATATACGTATATATGTATGGTGCGGACTCCCGGACTGCGGCGGCAGAGGCGACGGATTATGCCGGCAGGCTTGTCGGCGGGCGTAATTGATTTCGTTTAAACAGCTAAGCGCTTCGATTCCCCTAATGGCCGCGTCACTTGCGAGCTAAAGTGCGCGGTGAAATCTCGCATGGGCAGGAAAACGGACACCCGCCTGATTCACGGTGCACCTTTGTTGCTTCTTTAATCGATCTCTGACCGCGTCTAACTGACGCAAGCATCGCCGATCGTGCGTTACGGCTGACGGGGATATGTTCAGGAAAGACCTACAAGATCTATACGTCTGTACATGCATACATAGGAAAGGCCAATAGTTCGCATGTACGCGCGCATAAAAGATCGATAGTTCGCGTATCGACGTCGCTTTCGTCGGGCTCACGTTAATAGCGGACGTTAATTTCCCGGGATTATTTCTTTGCCGAGAATTTACTTTCGAATCCGTCGATTTGATTCGATTATACGGTGCCCTCGGGCGAGAGTAGTTGGAGTAGACGTTACGTGGGTGGTGGCCGACGCCGTGTTACATCGAGCAGGACCTCTGTTTCGAGACATTGTGTCGATGTTTACGATTGCTGAATACGATAAATAATCGACCCTATAATTCCCAATGATGTTTCGCGACCATTTCGCCACCTACGGCGTCTCTATCTCGCCGATTGTTATGTTCTCCGGAACGGTCCTGTTCCCTTGCTTCGCCAAAAGGTCAATCGGTGGACAAGAATGATAGATTAGAAACGTACGAAACGCACTATTGACTGTGTCCGAGAGGTCGGTCTTTACGATTTCTTCGATGTTGCATCGATCGTCTGAATAATTTCATAAGATCAAAACGCGCTGTCCCGGCTGTTCAAAGCGCGAGGCGTTGCTTAAATCGCTTCTTTCGCGGCGATATCTGTTCAGGCATCGATTTAGTGTTACCGCCGGCCACGGTTATTGCGGTCGGAGGACATGCTTTACGATTTCCACAAACGCCAATGTTTTCTAAGCAGTTAGCTTTCCGAACTATGTATTGTGTTATGCAAATGCGCCCCGCAGCCAATGTACCGTGGGCCGCTGTAACATTTCCATATGTCATTAAAAATCCCATGACCTCGGCAGATAAAAACTCACCGCCCCCCTCCCCAGCAATCGATTTTCGTGCATTCCACCCATGGTATTTATTTTGCCGGCTCTCTCGCTCGGAGGGTGCATTCCACATTCCACGCTCCGTTCCGAAAGAACACGTCTATACCCCACTTTTCCATGGCGAGGCCGAACTTTACGTAAAGTCAACCTGCCAAAAGGGATGATCACGCCCCGGGTCTCTTTTGTGCCGCAAAGTACCGGTCTCTCGTCCGCATTATGGGATTTAGACTTTTTTGTGCCGCCTTCGGGCGCGCCGTACACCTGTATCCCACCCCGTTCCTCGGCTCTCCAGAAACTTTTCACGGCTCGGTTACAGGGACCGTTTCCCGGGCTACCTGGACGCTCGACTGTCTACCTGATACCCGTCCCTCGTCGTAAAGTGACCTTTGTGAAACTCGAATAGAGAGCCGAAGCCTTTTCTGCTAACGGGCGACTTTGGTTAGAGCGCCACTTTCCCGGCATATTGGTAAAGTGCATCTGTGAAGTGGCCGTGCATCGCAGGTGCGCAAGAATGTTAAGCCTCCTCCTCTGAGCGCAATAAACGCGTAGCGTGCGTCGATCGACAGTTAACCGCAATTTCGCGAATATCCCCGCGTCGTAAATAACACTGTCGCTTTTCTGCGCGTGTCGCGACTCCGCGCTGGCTGCCCGGTAAATTTATGTCGTAACGTTAATTGCCTCCGTTGTCGCTCACCGCCCGACATGATGATACTTTACAAATAGTATAATAAACTTTGTTCCGTTATAGTCCGGCGCGATAGCGACGAAAAGAATTTCTAGCGGCGCGTGAGTTATTACACTCTTCGTTTTCAACATATCCATTAAGGCGCTCTTTTTATTGCGCTGACCTCCCGGCAGGTCTCGTTTCACCGAGTGTCCGTATAAAAACCGCGCTATTCGCGCACTTTCGACCGTAATATAATAATTCACTCTGCAAAAACGTCGCGTGAGCGAGAGTTAATGATTCCTGCGGCGAGAGACGCGCTCGAGTGGGAGTTCTGTTCTTCGATCGCGCCATTACTACACATCCCATACGCTCGCATGAATGACGATAAACTGCAAAATACATATCCGTGAGTGCGCTCGCCGTCCATTTGTCTTCCGCCAGTGGTTACAGGGTGGTATCCATTTAATTACACGTTATCAGTTAATAATTGCGATGATTACGGGACGAATTACATCAAAGGATGAAGAGTGGATGCGGTCTAACAGCGAATTAAATTGTATGCACAATGAGAAGATATACCCGGTGTCTATTCATCTTGCGCCGAGACACGCGGATTTATCATACGGTGTCTCTCGACTGCTCTTTCGAGCGTTAATGATATTAAAGAGGGGGTGGTGAAGTACGTGCGTGCGCGAGAGGAAGAAGAGTTCCCTACAATAACAGCGTTCCTCGTACAGAATCTTCAGCGCGCATCTTCGAACCATTTTTTGTCGAAGCATCATTTTGCCCGTTTCAAAGAAACCAGTGTTATTATCAACTTTTACACCCGACGCGAAGATTGTGCAAGAAGTTGGTTTTTGCGCGAGCACGTGGTGGACGTTACTAGCTGGTACGGCTACGGCGTCGAGCGCTGTACATCTATCACGGAGCCCGTAATGGGTCGACTTTTTCGGGAAACGCACGGCCTGGCAGGAATTCTCGCTACGCAAACCGCGAGCATGCAGGAGAACGTAGCAAATCGGGACGTACCGTATCTCTGAAGAGTCCATTCCTCGTCGCGCACGGCCTTCGTCGGCGTCGGCGATCGTCCGGCAAGATGAAGAGAGGCAAAAACGTTTGCAGCACGTGTGTCACGTGTGCAAGCGCCCACGAACGGCGTAGAGGGCAGCTGGCACAAAACTGACCTGCACCCCGAGTCACCGGATTCCACGTCGTTTTTTTTCCTCCAACCCCACGCGCACACATGTATGCACCCACACGGGAAGAGAAAAAAGTCCATCTCCCTCCTATCCTGTCCGTTCCTCCTCCGCCCCTTCCCCCGCACCCTGCTGTCGCCCCTGCACCCCTTCTTAACCTTCCTTTTCTCTGCCCTCTGGCCGCGATAGAAAGCCAGCACCAAAACCGGCCCTTGGAAACTTATCTGGGGTGACTAAAGGTTCTCCGGCTCCGAGGCTCTTCGGGAATCTAACGCAGTGCACTCACCGGTGCCCCGTAGATACGGAGTGGACAAGTGGGAGAAAGGCGAGGCGAGGGGCTTTTAAAATGCTAATCCGCCGAGAAAAGTGTAGGCTGCGATAATGCCGGCGTCCTCCTCGCTTCTCAAACTATGCCGCATTGTTTTCTTCGGCCACTCGATGCACCGTCGTCAATTTTCGCTGTCTTTTAGGTTCACGGAAAAATACCTGACATACCTCTCGTCTCCCGGCACGCAAGTTATGCTGGACAGCTTGCGCAACCCTACGAGATACTCTCCGTTAACGCGGTGGAATATTAATCTGCTCATCGTAGCCTGTCAAAAACAATTTTTGTTCAGAGACGCGACACATTCTGGGTCTGGCTCCTCCGACCCACGAAAGCGGTACTCCCGCAAACGAAACGCGATTATTCCCGGGCTAACGAAAGAACAGACATTCCAGGCGTCGGCGATCGGAGGAAATGCGCGTTGCATAGGATAAGATTCCAAAGGCGGAAAGAAGGAGAGAGGAGAGAGGCGAAAGGCGAGGATGGCGAAACACGCATACCGGAAACACGAAGGAGTCGTTACCGTATACGAGCTGCTATCGCGAACGGCATACAAACAACGCTACGGAAATGTCCCCTTACGTACGATCAGTCGTCTTTTCCTCCCGCTGCCGCTTCCTCCCCCCCCGTCCCTTCCCCTTACCCTCGCACGCCTACCTCTTTACGCGGCCGTATAGACACGCGCGTACATACCAGCCTCCGTACCTCTAGTTAAGATCGTAAAAGTCCGGTTAACAGGCACGCTTCGCCAGACGATCGACGATTCGCGAACGACGGAAGAGCCCTCCAACGACCGGAAAACGATTCGACACTTTATCGGCACAACGTGCCTCCCCAAGGGTCCCATTGATATGTTCGCCATGCTTCTTGCTCATCCCCGAAACCAGCCCCCTCCCCCATCTATTCTCCTCGCTAGTTTACGTAATTGGCAATAACTGCTTTCTCGCGTTTCGTCAGGATGCCGTGCATTCGACGTCCTTACGAAGAGCAGTGTCGTGCGTAACGTCTCGGAGCGTATAACGCTACCACCTGATCGTGTCCGCAGTATGTACCGTAGTCGACACGTTTCCGAGAAGAGGGAAGTGTCACGTTACTCGTTATCCGACGAGAAATTTCACAAATTCGTTAGAGGACCGGGGATCGCTCGTGGCTCTAGAAGTCACCAGGACTTTTTTTTCTTTTCATTCTTTTTTCGTCTTTTTATTCATCAAGCCTTTCGCCGAAGAAAGCGACCGGTATCTCGAGGGGGATCTTTGTGTACGTAGGATCGTGATGGTCGGACGGAAAGGCGGTCGCACTGATAGACCAACGTGGCTCGAGATTTAAGAGGCTTAGTGCCTCGTAGAGTCCGTAGTCCGGTAGGATGCATAAACTTGGTTTTTATAGGGGGGGGGCCTTCTTCGTTCTCCTACGTCCCCGTCTTCTACTCCGTTTCTAGGGGCCGGGCCCCGAAATTGGAGAGCGTTCACTTATCTGGAGATGGTTGTAGATTCCAGATACCGAAGGGAATAGGGTTACTGGTTCGAGGCATGGCAGGTGGATACCGCCTGTAGTATGTAGATCCTCGCCACGTAACGGGTGTCGAAAATAACAGGCGTCGAGCTGTCTTCCACTCGCCGTCGTTCGTCGTTAATTGTTTACTCGCTCTGCCGTGTTCTACACGCGTCCTCGCGATGCAAGCGCGAGGCGTTGCGCGGCTTGATAATATCTAGCATCGTTCAAACTTATTTATCACTGTTGCTCTCATTATAGGGCCGCGATGCATCCTGCGTCTTATCGCGCATCTGAACGTTTATTATCATCCGGACGAATTAATAGGAAGTGTGAGCGCGCGGTTACAATTTTATAATTGCAACTTACAAGTACCAGGATACCGCAATTATTGCAAATGAATGTCTTCCTTCGGCACTACATACTGTGAACACCGTGCCGTTAGAATGCAATCGTTCGCCGAACCTCTGTTAAACAAGTGTAATATAAAAATGTTCCTGCCGCGGTTGCAGACGTGAGACGCCGGGTTGTCTAACGTTCACAGCTTCCATTCAACGCCTTCGGGATAATAAAAACGCGCATGACCACGGGCCGGAGAATCCGTAGATCGAAATTCCAGAAATCCTGCTGTGCACGCATTCGTTCGCTCGAACGATGCCGGAGCGAGGCTCGCGCACCCTCGCCTCTTTCTTAAATAATTTATTCCTCCCACTTTTCTCCGAGAATTTCAAAGCGCCCGCGCGCTCGCGTACGGAGAGACACGCTTCGCCGGTGACGAGCTTACACTCACGTGTAGATAGGTAGCTCAGCGGCGCAGACACCTAGCCAAACGCGTCCCCTACCTTCCGTACACTCTCGCCTCTTATCCGTGTAAGCGCAGCTTTTCGAAATGTCTCGCACGAAGGCTATGCGTCCCGATAGCCCACGGCCGTGTTTGAAAAGCGGAGGGTGAAAATTTCGTTTCCAGACACAACATGCCCGCGTCCAAAGGCGGTCTCCGTCGCCGTGTCTGTTCCTCCTTTAATTGTACCACTTCCCGCGACCCGCTTCACGCCGCCCCAAGAGGTGCAGCGCCGTTCGTACGCAGGCATGAAAATGGGCTGGCAGTTGGCACGGGGGCCGCGAAAATAAATACTGGATCCGCGAGAGCCGAGAATGTCATGCGTATTGCGCCCCGCGAAACGACGCTACCTTTGTCGGGTGGGCTCGCAGGATTTTACAGCGTCGACGATTTTTCGCCCCTCCTCTCCTCTGCGCTCGACGAGCGCCGCGGCGGCGGCGGCGGCGGCGGCGGCGACGGAGGCAGAACGTTGCCGGTCTCGAAATTAAATTCCTAACGAATTCCATTACATCTCGCTCTGTGCATCCTACGGAAAGTTTGCCGGGGGAGGAAGAAGGACGTTACGAGGTGCAGGATCGAGCGCGTTGAGCGAAGCGCAACAAAAAGGCGAGATGGAGCGGGGCGGAGAAGAGGCGGGAAACGACCGACAACAAATACACCGAGGTGGAAACAACGGCGAGTGCTTCGCGGGGCGGCGATCGTAAATTAAACTGCAACGAAATCCCGCCGACGCTTTCGAAGGGACGCCGGGTTTCTTTTGCTCGTTCGGCTAATGGCACGGATTACACCGCGCACAGTGTTCTCGGATTACAACGTTTCGAGACGTGAGTAATCAAGAGAAATACGATATAAAGTCCGCCGCGAAGGTGCTCTCCGAGACGAAACGGGCGGGAGATAGTGACGACCGAAGTAGAAGTGATCTTCCGGCGTGTTATCTCTCTGGTTTGCAACACCGCGTCGCTGTAACTTTTTCCACGGCTGTTCCGTATATTCGTTTTCGCGTCACCGTAATCTCTAGCGAGTAGTTAGCAGTGACGCGTACTAGTTGCAATTTTAGGCCCAGCCGCCATACCTCTTTTCTTTCACTCGTTTACGGTTTCTTAAGATTGAGCGTCGGTGATGTCATTATGATAACGAGGCATTACAAGAATACGATTATCCGGGATATATTCACAATGCGCTGAAACTGATCCCCGCGGCTGATTTCCTTCGTAACAAACGCGCTTGCAACTGAACGTAATTATCCGCCCCGCCGCGCATCCGGTGTCTATTTCACTGGCAAAAAAGGATAATTTGCGGATACGCGTAGAAAACAATAAAAATCAGTATGCGAGCTGCTCAGTCATGGAGTGCACGTGCAACGCGCTCCTATACATATTACGCCGGCATATGAGCAGGAGTGCCGTGAGCCTGAGATTAACTAAATAATAAATAGCGTCTACATGACCGATACCGTGCGAGAGATGAATACATTATACATAGATACAATTAGTAGCACGTACGTCCGTACGTGCACAGACGATACGCCCCCGGGTGTCGCTAATGTTTTACGGCCAAAATCAGCGTGACAACGAGAAATCGAGCGGGAAATGTCTGCTGACAGGCAGGTCATTGTTGAATGAGATGCGTACGTGCGCCTCTATTGCCGGGCAGGAAATCTCTAATCCGATCCGCCAGTGGCCAAAGTGTACGGCTATTGCAACCGCCATGAGGGCAAAGGGGCTTATCAACGCTCAGCGTAATCCCGGCAATTACTGCGGCAGGGAACTGCGTGCCCGCGCGCAGCCTCGTTCGCTATGTTAATTTCTGGCACAAATATGTTTCGGTCGAATGCGCTCCCGCCGTCTACCGCCGGTCGCGCGACCCTATACATAGTACCTCAATGCATAATATGCGCGACACGCACCGATATAAATTGACTCGGAACGAGATACGCGAGTGAGTAACAAGAAATTAACAGGTAACGTTTCGCGGCGCAGTTCAGAATTGTCGCGTCGAGCAAATTGTTTTATAATTGGAACCTACGCGGACTCGCAAAAATCCCGGAGGGTTATCGTCGGTCTTTAATGATACTTCTTACAAACTCAGATTGAAGATATCCGTTTCATCGGAATGATTTGTAGTGCCGGCAGAAAGAGTATTTCATTTCCTTCGACGGTGCATTTCGTGCGATAGGCGTGTACGCGAAATTGGCCGAGCGTACGGGACATTAATGCGCGCGGTATCTCTTTCGATACAAATTGACCCCTGCCGCGATAGGCTAATGACATGTCCGGCAAACGAGAAACCGAGAAGGGTACGTGTTTCGCCACAGAGTCGCTCATTGTTTGATACGCGGCGCAATGGAAAACGGCTTATCGTCGGCCGGCGCAATTTTGCTAATTACCGTGGCGGAGTCGCTCGCGATTGTCGATTATGACATTTCGCGGCAGCACACGTCCCGGCCAATTTCCTTGCCACTGGTGCGTTTTACACTCGAGCGCTTATACGTTTCCCTCGGCAGTATGCATTAGCCAATGCAAATTGATTCCGACGCCGACGGGGCGACGGGGCGATATCGATAAGAGTCGAAACAAACGAACGCGCGTGCCGTAAATCCTGCGAGAGAAACTTTTTACGCGAATTCGGTGCTCAATTTGCCGAGACAGGTCAGTTTGAACCGACGGGCATGCCCGCTCGACTACACGAGATCGTGGCCGAAACGCAGAGTTATGAAATGGATGAAAAATGCACTTGAAGGATACGTTCCCGACGATTGGGCAGTTATTTCTGCTTGCGGTAGACGTACGTTCACCGTGTCGATTCGGAACATTTGGTCAAGCCTACCCACGCGAATGAAACAGTGGCAGAGTTTCGACAGTAATTACCAGCGGTAAACTGACTCGTTCAGTGATATAGTCTGTTTTTTTTTTTTTTACTCCCAACGATACCAATGATGCTAAATGCACGGCTCTTACCGGGCATGGAAAAGTGTGGCAGTTGCACAATGCTTGCCCGTTCGCCTGCGTAGGGGTGCAGAAGCGAGCGATAATGCGTACTGGAGCGTTAATGACTAACGCCAGCGGTAATGAGTAGTAAAAGAGCTCTCCAGCTCGCTATTTCACGTTTCTGCGAACCCCTTACGCGCGGATGCGCTTTGTGGAAAGGGCGAGGCGTGCCACGTAATTCCGAGATCCTGCTCACTGATCTCTGGCGCCATCGAGATAACGTCTAATTACAATTGGCAGTCGTCTAAGTACAATACGCCGAGTTGAACATCCGCGATTATATCGTGCAAACGCAGCGACTCGCAAATCTACGCAACACTTTTCCTTCTTCTTCTTTTACAAAGCGGAGTCAATTACGTTGTAAACGTTTAACGTAATCCAAGGTTTTGACGGATGGAACTCGAGTGATCTGATCCGATGCTTCGAGAATCGAGATCAGGTCGGATTCTCGATAGTTTCCTGTTTCGCACGCTTTGTTTGTGGAAGGACGACTAGCGACCTCGCATCGTCTTGTGCTACCACGTGTATTCTTCCACGGAATGAAATGGAGAAAAAAAACAGAAAAAACTGTGTTCGGAAGGCCGTTACGCGAATTTACGAGACTGGCATGCGCTATAATAGAAAAATTTTCTGAACGACAGAGGAGCGCCAGAAGGATGGGGAGGGAAGAAACACGGCGGGCCCATGAACCAAAAGGGGGCCCCCGCTATCCGCAGCCATAAAATCCGCGAAGAGCCACTTGGCATCGTCGATATCCTGACGTACGGCCCCATAAATTAGGTACGACTCTACGGACCTGACTCGCCTTCGCGCGGCCTCAACTTTTCTGCTACTGGAAATGGTTGCCCTCTAAAACTTCGCCGACGACAAATATCGTCCCATAAAGCCAAACATGGGATGCGCGCTAGGCCCTAATGTCGGATAATCCGAAAATTGATGGCGCAAAATTATGGTAATAAGCGGTTACCGAATTAACACTGCTCCGCTGTTATTCAATATTGATGGAAATCAGATTTATGCTCGTAAAATATTGTATACCTTATACCGTCGGTTGATCGTGCCTATTTGACGTGTGTGAGAAAAACGATACGTGCTACTCCCTACTGCTCAGACCATACATTAGGTACAGTTAGATCTTCTACGATCTACGTACGCCGTCGCTCTACCCCGCGCCATTGTTCCGTAATAAATTACGCTGCACGGTATCGGGTAAAAAACGGCAGGCAAACCGTTGCTTTAATTACTGTGAAGCAATCGTAAAACTTTCACACGCGCTTTATGAATTCTTACCATTACTGCCCCTTTATTATTTCACGCTGGCTCGCCAATGTTCTCTCCGCGCGTACATCGCGTCTTGCTTCGCGGGCTTGGCGCACAATCTACGTATAGTTAAAGATTTTTCCGCACGCCATTTACATTCTATAGGTCGTTTTAGATCGCAGATTTCCACTAAACCGAAACGTTATTCCGCCGCGAGTAATCTGACGCAATGAATGGACAGCGCTTCCTTCATTGTGTATGAAAATTACACCTATGCCGTCGAACGCCAGATCTCACCTTACGGAAATCCATTTTTCAAACGCGCCACACCGTGCGACAGTTGTCAGATGTACACGCGTTGCTCGCTGCGTCGCGCAGGATATGCAGTTCTTCAAATCACGCTCACGCTTTTCGGACGCACGTGAATCAGCGAAGCCTTTATCGATAGCATATGCAGCGTAAGTGATTAATAGTTGTTTATTCTTTTCCGTGACTAAGTGGCCACTACGTTTAATGGGGTGGTTGTACGAACCGTAAATACTTAATGGATGGTTATACCCCCGTCGTTACAAGATTCCAATCGCTGTTATTACACGTCTATTGACTCCCAACTTCGACGTATCCGTTAAACGCACGTAAACTATCGCGTCGCCAAAAGGGGAGCGCTATTCTTGCTAAATTGAATGCAGTTGCGAAAAAATATTGGATTGATTATTGCCGCGGATGGAAGAACGTAACTCGAGTGATTTGGTGGGGGGGGTTAGGTAGGATAAAAAAGTCGGTCGGAAAGACCGGCGCCGCGGAATAAGAAAAGGAGAGGCACACGAGAGATGAAGAAGTCGTAAAATGTAAACGCCGGATGTACCTACGTACGTACGTACGTACATCGGTTCTAACGACCGATCGTAAAGAAGCGCAGAACTCGCGCGCCCGCTTCCTCGCGTATCCGCGAGGTATTGACATTTAAATATCTCCATCTGTTCCTGCGCAAAACGGCGAGCAGGAGGAATCGCGGCTCGATATTAATAAGCGACAGGATTCTATACGCGTGTCGTGTTCTTCTTGGCCCCGCGGGGACGCGAAGGGGGTGGGCAGGGTAACAGCGGTTACGGCGGGAGTCAGTGGATTTATATTATTGAATGCCGGGAATCATCTGGCCATAGAGGCCCGGTACGAGAAAAACCTATAAAATGTTAATCGGAGCGTATTGCGCGCGCGGTTGGACGTTTTATAACCGATCGTCGAACGGAACGAGGGACGACGTACGCCGTACGACCGTACGAGTGATCGAGTCACTTCTTTCGTCCTGCGTTTTCTTTTCCGTCTCTCTCTCTCTCTCTCTCTCTCTCTCTCTCTCTCTCTCTCTCTCTCGGTATCGTCTTCTTTTTTCCTCCCTTTTAGCCGCGCCGCACGCCGCGGAAGGATTTATCGAACGTCGTAAGTAAACGACAGCGGGCGGTCGAATGAGATTCCCGCGATAGGGGGACGGATAATATTAGAGAGTCTTTTACCTCTTCATCCGATCGTCCGTTCGTTGCGCACTTAATTTGCGATCGTCCCTGTACGGCTTCGGAATGACTATTAACCATCAGAGGTGCAATTATTATTGGCTGTTACATTGTACGCGTATGCTGTGTCAGGATGCCGCGAGGTAACTTTGCTCTCTGGAAACTGTCTTACTTAGGCAGAAGCGCAATTAAGGAATCCGCGGAAAGACGTAAATGCCCGAAGGCATTGACTGCGGCTGTTAGTTCGTAACTTTCGAACCGTTGAGACAAACATCCGGCATCGTGATCACGGAAAATCGTCATACGCGACTACACCTCGTCCGTGATGGTAGCTTGATATATAGAGTTTTCTCCGTTGAGGGCGATTAGCCGCGGATATTTTCACATTTACATTTGGTACGTGTCTTTCATTACATGGAGCACGTGTACTCGCTATCTTTGCCAAGAATAAATTATCGCACCCCCGTGGAAAACACAATGCGAGGCCGCCCGATGTATCGGCGTGCACGAGGACATGTTGGTTGCGAGCCAACGAGGAGGGATCCGCCAACGATGATCCACGACGATAAACCAGTGATCTTTGAGGAATCGCGTGTCGCAAGCCTGACGTCATGCCCAGCGATTAGAACATAAGGAGCGTACCATCCACGGACGGCCACGGTTCGAGAATAACCATAAAAGCGACGGACATAAAATCAGAGTCATAATCTCGATCACAGATGCCGAATAAGGACGGTCGGAAGATTATTTATGAACGTCAAACGTGGATTTATCGTTCTCATTGTCGGGGACCGCTGACTATGAGGCATTAGATGAGAGTACGACACTGACAAAAATACTGTCGTATTATAAAAGACTACTTATACCATTGGCAAAACGACATTTTTCTTGTAGATATTCACAACGTTTCTGCTAACGTAATTTGTTCTTCGTCGTCTACGATTAATTCTATTATTCGAGAAGCTCGTGTAGATTAGAAAAGGACAAATTCGTAGTGGAAATGATCAATATGTTATCGGTCGAGACAGACGACAGTCATTAGTCAAGTGCATGCCTTCTCTTAATTGCTTCTAACTCGCAACACTCGTACTGAGCGCAGCCAATAATTCTTTGAATTATTTCCCGACGCGGTACGCCGGACGGCTATCGCACACTACTTTCGCAATCGATTGTCAGCGTAATTAAAACGTATCTGATGCAAGCGCTCCTCTTGTCCTCTCGTTGCGAATTGTTCGAGCATGTCCGTCCGACTCGTTCGACTCGCCATCGCATCGGCGCGATTATCATTAAACCGCTATTACCATAAATATTTGCCTTACATGTAATTGTTGTGCTCACGATGTGTCCATCAAGTTCGTGACTATCTCGCGAGGGAGTGCATAATCGCATGCTAAATGAGTTTCAGCTTATGATTGCTGCATGACCTTATAATAATAGGCTCACGATCAGCTGTGATGCTTACAAAAGAACGCGCGCACTCAGTAGTACCGCGTTGTCTTCATACAAAATCGGTCTTCTGACCACGTTTTAAATTTTCTAAGAAATGGGTCGGACGGAAAAGAAAGTTTGACATTTTTTGATTATTTTTAGCCTATCTCCTGATCTTTCGATACATTACACATACAATTAGCAGATGACGTTTGTGATTCAGACTGATTTGGCAAATGTGTTACTGACAAAGGATTATAAAATGTCAGTTATAATGAGGTTGCCAGACACTTGAGATGCCGTTACAAATTGCTTTCCATCGGGTGAATCGTGATTGATACCGACTACTGCCACTTAATGACGTTGTCCGGCGCATCAGACCGCCTCGAACTGGTCGGCAGACACGCCTTTGTGCGGGCACGAACGTCGCCGGGGGCAACGAAAATAATGGAAAGCCGATTAAGCTATTACATATCTAAGTTACGTTCGATGGAGCTCGAGGGACGCGGTAGAAGAATGACGGGGAGCGTTTGCGATCGTCGTAAAATCAGTGATCTTTCAGGATAAGCTCGGTCTCGTAACGAGCGCTGACGTCACACAACGTCTGGCCGCAACAAGATATCTATTCGTCAGCGGTGAAAAATTGCCGACTCGGACGTTACGACTTCGGCGGCCTTTAGCAATACATCGTCGCTGCACTGGAATTAGAAGAGACAACACTCGGCATCTCCGCGGCTCGTGCATAGTTTCCCGGCAAGATCGTGCCGGCCGTCTGTCACGAGGCGTGGCTGTAGAATAACGTCGGCGCAATTATCTGAGATCGTCCTCACGACGCGACGAGCCTCTCGAAAGCATGGAATCGTTGCATGGAATCCGCGGCATTCCGCGAATTAACGGTCTTGCACGCTGCCCGGCGATGCGTCACACACGTCACACGTGCGGCGGATCGTCGCGAGGGTCACCATTTTTTCCCGCTCCCGCAGGCCAGCCCCTACAATCCTTACATCATTTTGTGCCGATTTCCGCTCGAAATCCCATACATGTGTCCGCCGTTCTCCATCCGCTCACGATGAAAGAAGGTGTGCCTGCGCGAGGATTAATATCGTTACTAACTTCAGCGTGTCTCCGCCATAAATCCCATCGTGATCTACAACTTCTACAAAGTCGTAGTTATGTGAAATATTTGACACACCCGCGTAACGGGTCTCCTACATCGTGTACCTGTACCTCTACGTTCTTCTACCCCTCCTCCGCCTTTCCCCTCATCGTTCTCCTTACTCAGGAGTGGCATGATCGCGTCTCTTTTGTGGCGGTTTCTTTCAAAGATTTATCAATCCCCCACGGTCCGCGGACCGACGTATGCGCGTCGCGTGTGTGTATACGTCGATGCCGATGTGCTCGTGGCTTCTTGCTTTTCTTACCCGACAGTAATAAGGAGCCCTCTCCTCTCGCCATGAAAGGAGCGAGGTCGCCGGTGGTTTATGGGGGTCGTGTTCCCACTTGTGCAACCGCTTCATAGTAAAGTGTTACACGAATGCATACACGGAATCTCTCTCTCTCTCTCTTTCATCCGATCTGACGTCCATTTCTCTCTACCCCCCTCTCACTTCACACAGTCTTTCTCGCGAATATCGCGGTATCCATCGGCACCTTCGGCCCTTCCTCGTTATTACCGTTGCAAATGCAGTCGTAGGTGAAATTCGTGCGCTACCGTTTGTATCTTATTGCGGACGGGACTTTGGTAAGCAACGTGTGCATGTTCAGGAAGGAACGTTTTCTCGCCTCCCGCGGCCATCTTTCGGTATTACGTTGTCTCCCGCGTGCTGGAAAATGATCACCCGAAGGTGAGCACCTCGCGTCGCCTTCGTGTTAACACGTGTGCATTAGCTTCTTTCCTCGCCATTACCGGTCGCTCGTAGAGTGCCAGTAGGGCGAGTGGTGTCGTAGATACGACTACAATGCCGTCGCAGAAAGCCTCCAATAATATTTCAACGCGTTACGTGGCAGCGTTAAACTTTGAACCGTTGCGTGCCGGTGAAGTTGGCTCAGAAAAATGGCTACTTTTTCCCTTATATAAATCTGCTACGTTACACGTGTGCGCGGATTGTATCGTTGATAACCGGTTTATTATTGCAAGAAAATTTACGTTTCGTGGGTTCTTGTTACATTCTTCTAATCTGCGGAACATGTAAATTTATCTAACAGTGCGTTGATAGATCAAGATAACTACAATGTAGGTACACGATAGTTTATTGAAATGTAGGCAGTACCTGTCTCGCGAAGGTGCGAACGTCAAGAAGTAATTCGTGTTTGATCTTTTTTTTTCCATTCTAACAACGCACGCACTATCGATTACTTTCAGCAAGTTGTATACTCTATGCAATTCTGATAAATGTAATATTTATTTTGACGAGCCCATTGACGATACTGGTAGTCCGTAGTCGGAAGAGCGTGTATGAATGGCGTCCAGGGTGCAAGATTATTATAACAAACTGGTCATCATATACTTGTCATATACGAGTGGCTAATTACCGTGGTGTAATCGTGCGGCGAATTAAACTGTTCTAGGTTCGCTTGGAACGACGACGCATCCGAGAACGTGCTTACGCGGTTATGCCTCTATTGAAGCGTAGCAGCGTAGAGTCGCGATCGAAGGGATCGATAAGAGCAGAGCAAGCGTTTTCTTCGGCGTTCCATTCGCGGCGAACGCCGCGCGCCGCTCGCGGAGATCCGTTTACGACGTGTTACATTGTAGATACACGGCAATTAGGTTTTATCGCAAGAGCAAATCAATGAAAGGACGCGGCGCGTACGGCGTGCGGCTTTTTACGTTTATCAACGATACCTTACGTTACACTGCTTACGGCGCGCTAACGAACGCAGCTGCGCACCGGTATCAGTGTGTTTCGAGCAAATTTTTAGGAACAACGATATTTGTGTTCTTATCTTTGCAAGATACCTAAAGTGCATCAACGAAATTCTTACGACCACCGTGAAGAGATCGTCGAGCATTCGTACGACACCTTTTGTTACGAATCGGCGAGGAGAGACAAGGCAAAGAGTGCTCTCGGCGACATCGACGTCGCTTATTAACGATACGACGTTGATCGATTGTTCGCGGGCAGGAAAAAAAGAACCGGCTCCGATCGGCAATATAACGGTAATTATAAGGCATTCCGCTCGGCGACTTAATGCGCCTGTCGAGTCGTAAGACTTCTCATCGCGCGCGTGGCGATAAAGTGTTTCCACTCGTCGTTCTCCCGGACATTTATACCCCGCATGTTTGACGTTTTCACGTCGCTCGACGCGCAAGCCGAGTTAGATACGAGACAGAGTAAATTCCTCGCATCGCGGGAGAAAGTATTTTCGTAATTGCTTCGAGCGTAAAAATGAGCGAGAATGCGACACGGGGACGCGTAGTTGTCATCGTATCTTTAAGCCCCGGCGTTTGTCTCTCTGTAAATCGTTAAATTAACGGTTAGCCCCCTGCCTGTAATGAATCAGTTTGACGCATCGCAAAAACAGCCCCGGCTATCACTATATAAATCTCCGTAATTATACATTCGGCGGCGCATTAAGATTTTTGAGACCGCGAGGAGGTTCCTTTGAAGACCGGGGAAGATTTTTGCTCACTTAACCGCCTACTCATCGAGCACGGGGCACTTAAGATACGGCGTCGATTAAGCGGCGTTTCGAATGTCTCGCGCGGCAAGGAAAGTTTCGCGGGGAAACGAGGAAAGCGCTGAACGGCCGAGGCGGAAAAAAGGGAAGAGGTCGAAAGCGGAAAGTGAGGGAAAGAAGTGGGTAAGCGGTGAAGGGTAGAGCTCAGCGACTTTATCGCTTATTAATCGTGCGACTGTGATCGATTATCCCGAGTGAGAATGACCACTTCCACGCGGAGGGTAGCAATTATCCCCGGTTCGCAAAGGTATTATTACACGGAGAGGGCCTTCCACGGCGGCCGTGGCCCGCGTAATCGCGGCGTTGTTAAAGGCTAGGCCACGGCTTGCTTGGTCGCTCGGTCGGCCGGCAAGCAAAACGCCCGGCTATTTCCGTCCGAGATTCATTTACAAAGTATTAATTGCCGGAGATCGCCGTACGAATTGTGACCGACGCCGCTTTCTGGCTCGTATAATTGAAAATTGAGACGCGGTAGCGGGCAGCGCGTCGCGACGGCGAATGGCGCAAATTGTACGTATGAATCGTACTGTAAGAAGGATGTATCGCGGGGAAGGCGCGATTAGGGATCGTCAACCCTCGCTTGATAAATGTGACCGTTCCGCAATAACGTACGTATCTTGCGACATCGTCGCGACTAATAGCTATGACTATTACCAACCCATCGCGCGGTTATTTCTGTCCGCTATATACGACGGGAATAATTTTGTACGCTATAAAGGTGTTGCTCTACATGACGATGGACACGTTCGTTAATAAAAGTATTTAATTGTGAAAGACCCCGATCGAACGAGCGTCAGTAGCGTCGATTTCGGTTATTACATCAATTAGTCTCGCGCACGACAATTCCTCACTCGTCGTCTTATTCCTCGCGAAATTTGTCCTATCCCCACCCCGCTGCGCGATGCAAATTTTCTGCCCGCTCGCGAATCGATTACGACGGTGCCATTAACTCTTTCGCACGAAATATCGACGGCGCGGATCTCCGCTTCTCTTTTTGCCCAGATACCTTGCACGGCATTAAAAGCGTTCGCGGCGCGGGCGCTCCACATCCCCGCTTTCCGTTCTAAATTGACACTAAGAGCGCAATTAAGAATAACGATTGCTCTCGCGGGCGCAGGAAAAGTGGGTACCTAAAGGGTACTTTCCGTCGGTCAGACAGGTTCTAATTACGTTGCAAATAGACTCGATTCTCGGGAATCGATGGTTCACGCTCTGATTCACGAAACGCGTGGCATGTTGCCCGCACCTGCGTCACTAGCACTGGACGCCTGGCGTGCACGCGACTTTTCGGGCTCGCGATATCGATACCGATCTTGATCGCGGTGAGTCTTAACACTTAGCTGACAATGAGATTAACGATGTATGCCTCGCGGTCGAGCGTTTCCTGGATACTGGCGCAACGAAAGCCGTGAGCCTATCTGCCCGATCGTTTCCGTTTCACGCTCTCCACGGAATTTCGAGCGAGTGTCGTGCGGCCGCGTTTGGGGAAGGAGGCGCGAATCGCGAAAACGTGTCGGAAACGTTTCAACAGTGCTGAATAAACATGACGCGCGCCCGCTGGACTATATAATTAGCGCCATAACGGACGCTGATACATTAATACCCTATACGCGCGGCAACGGTGCCATAAACATTCTGCCGACGATAATATTATACATTGAGTGCAGGCGTTAAGCACAATGTGCCTGGAGTACTGCTGTACTGATTCTTCGGTTTATTTTGACGAGGAAATTCAGATTTATTGACGCGGATATCGTTTGCGATCGCGATCTGATAACCAGTCGAACGACTCTTCCATTTATGGATTGGAGCGTGTTTTGAAAAATTCGACAAAATTCCGACATGAAAGGACGCCGTCGTGGGTACTCTTTCTCGCACCGTCATCTGTGGATTTTGACACTAGTGCACGCATTTAGATAATATCTGGAACCGCTCTGGACGTTACCCGGCCGTGCAACGCGTGGCACACTGTAATTAAAACCCCCCCTCGTGATGGAATCGTGATCGAAAGTCGCTTCCTACAAGGCCGCGTATGGAAAGGATCGCCGTTTCTAATTTGAATAATCTCTCCCCGCTTGCACGTCTTCCTCCTCTTCTTCATCTTCTTCTTCTTCTTCTTCTTCGTCTCCCTTTCGCCCCGTCACGGGCAAAAGCACACGCAGATTATGTCGGTATTAACCGCGTTCTCGAGGATCAGGATGGTTGCCTCGTCAGGATCCAGTTCGAGTCAGAACTCTCTTCCATCTCTTTTTATCTCTTACCGAAGATCAACGCTGAAATGATACGGAATGAAATTCGCAGCGAGGATAACACGAAAGGTGTACAAATTCGACGATAACATGGGGCGTCGACGAAATTACGTGGCCGCGCGAGTCGAAGGCTGCGCCGAACTTTTATTCCCCGACGAGCGAACGGGCCGATCACAGAGATCATCGAGACGGCGAGACGTGCGATTAAAAGAAGTGGCGATTGCGTTTCGAGCGAGGCGATAATCGGTGATCGCGTCGGGCCGGAGTGATCGGCGGCAGATTAAGGGATCGAACAGAAGTCGCGTGCAAAGGGTCCGAAGCTTGCCGTAGGAGCGAGCGAGGCTCCTACAGGTGCAGCTCGAATTCTGATGAGTAACGATTCCATCGAGTATCTTCGGCGATCGAGGTGCTAAGAGGTGGGAGCAGGGAGCGGGAGAGGCGAGCAAAAAGAAATTAATTAACACCTCTGGCAGCTGCGTTTAACGTCCTTCCACTGGCCGTGCGCGCAAACTACGAAACACGATGATGGCACGGCGCCATAGCGATAATCATCCCCTTCCACTCCCCTCGCCTACCCCTCTCCGCTCCGCTAATGCCGTGTAGCGTGTAGCAACGCCGAAAGTGAAACCCGCGCGAATTACGACGCGGCACAGCGCCGCGACAACGACGTTTCGAAATTCCTAATCGGCCCGCGCGCGCCGTCATTGTGAAGAAGAGGAATTGCTAATTACCCGCCCGAGCATTGCGCGATCGGCAATCAGCGGGCGATCGTCATTTTCGCGCCGCCTTTCGTCAGCGCCGTTGCACAAGACACGATTCACAATTAGCCAGGGCGTACTCGAGATTTTCACGAGCGTCTCGCGAACGTTTCGAGGAGCCGCGTCTCTCGGCAGCCGGCCGATACCGCTGTCACAGCCTCAGAGAACCATTCCGGTACAAGAGAGTACAGTGGGTCAGTGAACATCAGCAGTCTCCCGTTCTCACGACTATAGCGATCGTCGTAAAAAATTGAACAGTGGCGACAGCGTCGCGCGATTCCGCGAAACCTCGCCGCGGTGCGCACGTGCGCGTAATTCGAGTTTCTAAAAAGGACGCGGGTGCTCGTTGCGCAGAGATCGCAATGACAAATGGTCGGTGGCGCGAGTCCGCGGTGAGGGACTTCCGTGTGGCGACGATATAAAGCGGCCGTATATAGATAGGCCGAAGATATTATACGTTCGGCTCTGGCGAGGCGCGCGATTGGCCGTACGGTAAATTGAAACGTTACACCGCTCGAAGGCGCGACTTTAATCCGCGCTCCCTCTCTCCGTCCGCTGATTAATGCCATCAAATCGAATCATCCGGCTGCAGTTACATCTCTCCTTTCCTACTCCTCGCCGGCTCGCTTCCTGCGCCGGAGAGATGATTGCCTTCTCTTCTCCTCGCGGAATCAGCGCTCCTCTTTCATCTCCGCTCCTGGGAATCCGCGGGAGCCCCGTTACTCGGCCATGTTTATTCCTCATTTTCTACCCTCTCGCCGTTTCGAGAAAATCGACCGATATCGACGTCGATTGAGCCGTCACTGCGAGCGTCGTGTTCGTCCAAGACGAGTCGTATTTTAGTGTTTAACGATTAAGGACCTTACGACCAGCGGCGGTCTTGAATTGGTTCGCGCTTGATACGCGATGCTGTATGACTGTGAGTTCAACAAAGCCATTTCTGTCGACAGCTTCTTATCGAAGACATTTACGCGCGGCCGATGTTAAAACAACTCCATAATTTCCGTTTACGCCCTCTCATTTAATTAGAACCCGCGCATTTCCAGGCGACCGTCGATCTTTTACAACCCGAAACCCGTCGCTTTTTCCGCATTTCCGTTTGCGAGTGGGCGCATTAACGCCATTCAGAGCGGGTCTCATAATTTGAGCTCTCAGGTACGCCAGCGCATAGCAGCGGTCAGTTTATCATTAATCGGCTCGGCAAGCGCGTATCGCCAACTTGGGTAACGCGATTTCCTCCAAGGACGAACTAGTTCGTACTAGTTTTGCGCTATTTGTCAAATTCCACGCATGGCTTGCCTTCGAGGCTGAGCAGATTGAATCGAAGGTGTGCGATGGAGTTACGTAGGTTATATCGGACGTGCATTTGCGACACTCGCATAAGTCTCTCTCTCTCTCTCTCTCTCTCGCGCGCGCGCAATAATCTGAGCATGACGTTCAGCAGAGTGTTTACACTGGCTGGGTGCCGGTGAAAATAGGTGTTGACTCAATGATTTTTCTACTTCTTCATTTTAATATGCATTGTGTGGCGCAGCTTTTCTCACGCCGCGCCGCGTCGACGATTGTTAATATTATCGTTTGAAATATTTGCGTAACAACGGACGGGCATCCACGATCAAGGTGGAGCCTTACGTAAGCTACCGCCGGTATCCTGACATGCGCTACTCTCTACGCTACCTGAGCAAGTTACAGCTGAGCCTCCATTATCCTTGAGAGAACACCCATTAACCGCGCTCTTTAATATCCGAATACCGATCGTGAGCAATTTCGATTATGCACACACCTAATAATCGTTCGATCGATTATCCGCACTCTGTTCTCGTATCCATAAAACGTGTCGGACTCTAATGAGGCCCGACAGAGATTTAGTACTGAATATCGAGCGCGGCCGCTCGGTTTCCATTTATCCCAGGAAGCCGAGGGGCATTAAAGCGCGTCGGGGGGAAGGAAAAAAAATAGCGCGCGGCGTCGAATAAAATAAACGACGCTCGCGCGCGCTGCCGACCGTCTGCTCGTGATGGAAATCAATTACCGCCGAAATTAGTAACGCGGATTTATATTTCCGGAATCGCCGGCCGAGAAGTCGGTCGTTGCAGAAACGAAAATTGCGAAACGCCGAATCGCCGGCTTTTCATCGGCGTTATTGCCCTCGTAGTGGCGAGCGCCCGTGTCGCCAATTAGTTCGTATAATGAAGGTTCAATTACGCCTGGGGAAAAAGTCTCTTAATCGCGACCGCGCCGGGATTCGTGTAGAACAAAAATCCATTAATCCGGCCCGAGGGCCGGCTTCTCGATTACAACGAACTATTATAATTCAAATTTCTGATCAAAGCCGGGGCACCGCCCGTCGTGCCTCGGCCAGGACGAATCGCGGGCATCTGAAAACAATCAGCGGCTACAAAGTTTCACGACGGATCATGCTAAATCGGCAGGGGGCCAGGTGCGCCGTCAACATGGCCATCGACGCGCGCGGTTGCAGTTGCATCACACGTCCAACGCATAAATACGGATCACGTCTGACGACGTTCGGCGAATAATGACCGAACGAGTCGCTCTCAATTAAGCCGGCCTACTGTTTGTCGCGTACAACGTAAACATGTAATAGAGAGGAAAATTGCTGAGAATGTTTGACATCTTCGACATTCTCGTTGCGAACGACTCGATCCAAGTCGAGGCGGTACAATAGCCAATAGCCAATAGCCGATGACGTTATTACGGATTTCCGTGGATCTCGATCGTTCCGATTCTGGCATTTATTCCACTTGTCCCGCGAATCAGCCGCGGCGATCGTCACGATCTTTCTCTCCGCGGCGCATAAATCAAGCGGAGAATAGCGGAGACGGTCGTTCCTTGCGGTCTCTCGCGATGACCTTTCGGCCGTGCTCGGTACTCGTTTGCGCGATTTATTGTCTTACGTCAGACGGAGCCGTGTTTATTACGCCAAAGATTGATTTTTTTCTCCCGCCACCGGCTAGGAACGCGTGGTCGAAACTAGGCCTCCGCTAGTGAGCCCCTTCTACCGATCGCGATTCAGTCGATGGTTGCTCGTTAGACGATTGTTACGACCCACGGTGCCTGAAAGGATGAACGAGTCCTCTTGCCCAACGACACCGTAATCCCTCGAATTTCATCTACCGTCAACGATCAAAGACCTACGAGCGATGTCGTTAATACCGGAAAGCGTGATTGAAGCAAGTTATTAGCAAACAAGATTGCACGGCGAGCGCGGTGGTAAAATACGGCAGAGTTCATTAGCTTGATTTTTGCTCGAGCAACGGCACCGGCGCGATTACCTGAATTTTCACAGAATCAGACGTATCGGGCTAATTCCTTTTCATGGCCTATTGAATTTTACGAGCGACACCGTTCGTTCTGGCGCCGATATCTGTAACGTCGGGCGTGGGGCGCCGAAGCGAGCGCGGCGATGGGGTAACGTGACCCCCGTCAACGCGGTCAAAAATGTCCATTACTTAGAAGGCCTGCGCCATTACTAAGCCCTCTTCCGCCGGGATCGTTCCTCTTTCCCGCGATCGGATATGAGACACGAACGTTGCGATACGTAGGAATAGGTGGTCTGCCTGGAAATTCCGTTATCCCCATAGCGCAGCAGCGCGGTGCCGATGTTCGTTTAGGAGAGGATAGTCAGAGAGAGGTGTGAGGTTAAACGATCGACAGAACGATAAGCCTAATGAGCTATAACGATCCTTTCCCCGTTTCCATTCTCCTCCCTGTGGCCTGGCGCGGTTAACCTTTATACACTTGCAATTTTCAAAGCCCTTGTCGACCGTCTCTCTACTTTCTCCGTCGCTCGTACGGGCGCGCTCGGTTTCTAAAACCGTGGAAGGAAGCTTGGTGCCGTCCACGTGTATGCTTTCTCTCGTTCGCCTCGGCTACGTCGTTAATTATGTCCCGGCCTCACTTCCTCGTTCCAAGGTGTCCGAAATCTTTGCTCCTGCTCGTCTCAATTTGCGATGTCTGATTTATAGCGCTTCACGCCCGTTTCTTCGAATATTTGAGGATGTAGTTAAGGGCACACGGGGTTGGTGACCGGAGATTCAATTTTCTCGAGCACATGTTTCCTGTCTCGCACCACTGCGAAAATGTGTCGCCTCGTTTCGCTGGTTTAGAAGCCTATGCTAGCACGTTCTCCCGTTTCCTTGCGTGCGTCGACGGTGTCGCACGCCATTAAAAGGAATTTAACGTAGTCCGTGTTCAGGTCACCGGAGTCTTTGACGTGATTAGATTCCAGTGTACGACGTGGGTTCAAGGTGCACGTACGGGGCACGATTATAGAGTACACGACCGGCGATTAATGAGGGAAAGTACACCTTTTTCTCCCACGATCCCTACCGCTGCCACTTTTGCAATTTTCGTGTGGGACGCACCCGATGATCGTGGAATGTCACCTTATTATTTACGTGCTCAGCCCGTGCGAATAATTAATTCGACGTTCCTCGAAATTTCATCATAACGCCGCAACAGTCCATTTACAACAGTATTCATTTACGTAAAAGCTGGCAAATTTGAAATATTATTATAGAAATCTTGAAGGTATCTCAAGTACCATGATTGACCGTCTCTAGTAATTACTAGCGAGCTCCGCGTAACTAAATGCAGTAGCATTAGGCTCTTTCCTTCTCTTCAAACCAAATGCATATAAAGCCATTAGCATAATCGCATTATGTGAGTATATTCCGAGCGGTGCGTGTAGGCCGATCGCGAGTGGGATAAACGAGCGGGTAGTAGTCTGCAAATAGGACACGTCGGAATTCCATCCTACGAGACCCGTTTCGCCTTCGTTGAAAGCGAGGGAAAAGAAAGGAGAAAGAATGGGCGAGGGAAAAAGGAGGAAAATGCGTGGCAACTGGTATCGCGTGCTCGCTGGCCATTTTTAGAACGACTTAATTCCTACTCTCCCACCTTTCACGGATTCGAGCCCTAATTCGGTTAATTAAACAGAAAAAAGGAATAAGAGAGAGAAGAATCATAATAGGGATAGCGCCGGTTTAATTATGATAATACGAGGCAGCGCATTCTTAATAACGCTAATTGCCGGCGTATTGCACGCGGCCTCTTGTTTCAGCCTCTTGATCAAATTGATGATCTCTAAGCGCCGATGGCGTTCCATACCTGCCTCCTTCTTACATTAATTTCGCGGTGAGAACGAGCTCGCCAAGTGAGTCGGCAAGATCTAACGGGACGGGAATGTTGAACTTGGAGGAAAGTTCGAAAGTGCGGGCAGTCGCGTGCACCGGCTGAAACTTTGTCGCCGCGGCACCCCGCCGCTAAATGGCTATCTCTTATTTAACGTCACTTCGACGATCCCCCGCCTCGTGCGCGTTTTTCGACGATACCCTCGGCGACGGCAGCAACGAATTATTTCCACCTGCATTTTCGGGAGGGGGGGCTGAAATTATCCTCCCGCCAAGAATACAGACCCGTGGATTGCGACAATTATGTCACGGTGGGCCTAACCACTGGCATTATACAGACCCTCCACTGCAATTACGGCTAACTCAATATGTTTAACGCAGGATTTCCTGAAATTACAACTTTTGTGGTCCACCCGGGCAACGTGTATTTTAGCAGTAACTTCCCCTCCGGCCACTGTGAAAATCGCCATCTGCTTGGTGAGAGGCGGCGGACACGTTCAGTTTGGGACATTGTCAAAGTGAAAATCATCCCGTGATCATTATTTGCTCGTTACAGCTGGTTAACGGATTTGTGCGGTGCGGCTAAGAATAAGGCGTGTGCGAGATGTGGAAAAATTGTCCTCTGCGCTGTTCTACTGTAATCCCGGCGAATTTCAGGAATAATCCGGCGCGACGGCGAAACTGTCCGCGTGCAGTTAATGCCGTTAATTAATACCACAGTGGCTGGCGAGCGGACCGCTTCATACAGCTAATTGAACACGCCCCCGTTGTACGGGCGATCCCTTTCGTGAATCGATTAACGACGCGCCTCCTTATCAGGCCGTATATTTCGCCGATAAGGATCAAACCGGTCACTTCCGCCATCGGCGCTCGCGATATTGGATTTAATTAAACGAATTAAAAGTCACCTTAAGTAATGCGCGACAGTTATCCGTGCAGATCGAAACTGATCCGTCGCTCTCACGCCGATCCGACTTATAACTTCGCAGATGCGAGCGTGATAATTCGCTCTATTACGATTTCTCAGTCGGACCGACGAGCATGATATGCTTCCTTTGCCGCCGATACGTGAAGCTCCACGTTGGCCACGTTCGCGAACGTCCACCAAATCCACCTTGAATTTAACTTCGCCCGCCTGTCGCTCGTTACAGCCGAGAACAATATTGCGTTGCCCGTGCTGACAAGTTTCCTGCTAAGATCGAGCGCTAATTGCAACGAGTATCTGCTCGTATTGTAACGTAATCTGATCCCGGATGACGTCCGCGCCGCTCCGCATCCAGCCGTTTGCGAGCGGGCAAAGAAACGGCGCTGTTGGAAATTACGGCGCGACTGATTTAAGCGTTCGCCGAGCGTACGGCAACATACGTTACAACGTCGGCCCTAAACACTCTTCCCGTTCGCCGCGCTTCCTCTCTCTACCCTAGCCGCGTTCTCCGAAAAGGATTATCGCGTCAGGTCCCCACTCGTCGACGGTCTCTCCGCGTTTCCGTTCTGCCTGCACGATGCACTCAGCCCGACTTGTTGCCGTATGCAGTTTCTGTGTCAGCGTCGACCTACAGCTCATCGCACTCTCGCGGTTTGAGTGCGAACGCGCGTATTTACGTCGATTGACGTCTCGAACATGGTCATTTTAAGGCCGATTACATGACTTGCCGAAATAATATGTGCCTCTGGGAGCGTCGATCGAAGCAGTTGTGCGTTCATGAAACGTTCAACTTTCGCGGGCTAAGTCTGCATCGCACACAGCTGAATAAATGATATTTATTCTCCTAATAATTATATCTCTGTATATTATAATACATAGGAGAGCGTCAGAGCTTCTGCGCACCGTACAGGGTTAATGTACATAACTAGGAGTATACGTTTATGTCGAAGGTTCGATATCATATAACTTGTACTAGAAATATTTGATTAGGAAGAATAACAGAAATGTGCAGCATCTTGGTTGTTTGCCGTTTCCATGGGTATCTGATATATTTTCCGCAAAGAGTGTGCTTCCGTTGGCGCACTCTTTTGTGCACAAAGACGAGATCGCGCGGTGGGAGAAGGATCGTAAATCGAGATGGCAGCTCCCAGGTGAGTGGGATATATATGACACAGCCGCTGGGAAAGTGGCGTAAGGGTAGGTCGTGCCGAGAACGATCTTTGACACTGCGGGTCGTTTGGCTGAAGGAAATCGAACCAGAATCCGTCGATACTGTTTCTCGACACTGCTGCGGCAAATACGTTGAGAAATAGATACGGCTTCTATACCTATCGTTGATGATCTACTGCTAACCACTTACCGATCTGCAGAGTAGACTCTCTCAATGCATTGTTCTCCGTCGGTACCTGAAACGAAGGTAAGAAACACAATTAATGGTAACGCAGTGCACACACAGTAGGCGGACGCAAGAGTGGATCGAGCGAAGCTGTGAAACGTAAATGAATTTCTCCTAAACGAACCGTTCGGCCAATTAACATTTTCTCCCAACTTCAATTATCGCGTGGTAAATGTTAGTGGATCATTCGCACGACCTATTATGCAAAGCATCATTGAAGCCTTACGTACTTCATTTACACGCCGGCGTAATGCCTATACAAGTTTAACGATTCGACAGTTGAAAAGAGCAGTACTCCAGTCCTACGGGCGAGAGACCGCGGCCGCGGATGAGAAACGTTTCTTTGCCACTCGGCGTCTCGACGGCATTTAATGCGTCGTCACTCGATGCTCTGGCACGATTTCGAAAGTAACGCGCCGGGTTAACGCTGATTGTGGAGGAATTCCATCGTCGCCGGCAGGAAAACGCGAGCGCGGCCGCATTAAGAGCCGCAATTTTTTTCACCCGCGCCCCGTTCATCGCGCGGTCCTTTTCTTGTCCGTAACTGGAAAATAGTGTAGGCAAGCACTCCCATGGAATATTGCGTCAAGGCGATAAAGGCGACGTGGGAGAACAGGCGCCGAAGAATGCGTAATTGTTTTGAAAGAGACCGAACTTCCATCGTTATTCGTGTGGGATGTGTGAAAGGCGGCCTGGCCTGCCTTGCAGCGGGTATAAACCACGAGGACAGGTTTGGTTTCTTTCGTCGTCCACCTATGCCGTGAGTGCGACCTCTCTTTTGACGGGCGGTCTGACCGGATAGAGCTGAAACAATCTACCGCCTGAAAACATCCACTTACGCGATTAACGCGGACGATTAGGGCTTTTCTTTTGCGAACTACAGACTTCCGGTTTTTGGTCATTTTCGTCAAGGGCTGAAAGATTTCCGAAAAATGTGCTCTTGCGAGGGGCGAAGTTGGATCGAAAGAAGCTCAATGAAACAGTGTTCGCATTAAAAAATTCGCAGTAGTTTAGAACGTACGACCGAATATGACATCTACCATTCTCCTGTCCCTTCCTATTTTCTAACTTGGCTCACCTGTCATGAAATTATGTAAGGTGCAACGGCGCAGTTGAAAAATTCAGTTGAGAAAGTGGGACCTTTAGACTGGTGAGTGACAATTCCAACAAAATGGCGTATACTCTGATATCATTATGACGGTGAACGCACCGTGAACAGTTCATAACGATGCGACGCATTCAAGCCATTGATTTTCTTCTTGGGCGACAGGCGACGCGAGGCGGCGCGGCTCGATTTCGCGAAAAACGTCTCTTTCAAATAAATCTTCGTGGCAGCGCGCACAAAAGGGGCTCTCCCCGACGAGGCAGGGTGTGCGAGCGAACGAAGCCATTCGAAATTTCGAAACAAGATGTATCCGATCGCGATGCAGCCGAGTGGAGGCACCAACAATAGGGATTATTAGCATTGGCTGAGCCGACTTCAGGTTGATATTGGTCTCTCGAGCCCCGACATATTGTAATCACGCGGATATATTGTGCTCGTGCAATGCACGCTCGTGTTCCACCCCGTCACTCCTGCCCACCCCCTCTGCAACCCCCTCGACGATCTCGCTCTGCATATCTTCTCCTGCTCTCCGTCCTCCACTACCAACCTCCCCCGAACCACCCTCATCCACCCCTTGCCAACGTCGCTTCCTCTCCTCTTGTCCTTCCGTTGACGATCAATGCCCTCCTATCCTTCCGATAACTCGATAATATTACACGCGAAAACCGACGAGCTCGCCCAGTCAGCGAGCTACTTGTGCGAGCAAATAACCAGTTATCGGAAAACCGATTTTATTTTCGAGGGGTTGGAGAGCCTCGACTCTCTCTCTCTCTCTCTCTCTCCCTCTTTTCAACCAACCCATCCCTCTCCTCCCCGTCCACCGCGCACGCTACACTCCTCTCGTCCTTCGCTCTTGGCTTTTTCTATTTATTTCGCATACCGTAGACGAGTCACGAGCTTCGACTGAAACTAGATACGCAAATTTATTGACGTCAATTTCGCGGAATTGCGACGATCCACGGAGTCGAGTCGATCGACGCTTGTCAGATACACATTGGTTCGGACAATGTCGTTAGTGTGACGGGAGTACCGACTTGGCGCCGGTGTTGGATCGCGGTCTCGTTTAATTGATAACGTGCGCATTCCGCCGATTGGCCCGCGCCAGCCTCTCGCCGTGAGAAGTACGACAGAAGCAGTGCGTGAAGACATTCTTCTTCGCGGCGCGCGGCATGTTTGCCGTGCATCATCGGCGAGCAATCGAATATAAAATCCACTGGACTGCAAGAGCCTCGCAATAAACGTCCTTCGGTTCAATAGACTCATAACAAAGTCTAGCTTATTGCATGTCCAATAATAAGTCGCGCGGAGGCTGATCCGGTATGGACGGGGGCGATTGCCTATAAAAGACGTCGCTCATCTCGGAATACGGCGAGACAGCTTGCACGAAACTAAGTGAGCCACTTCTGACGATTTCGCGGCAGAGAGATTATTTTCTACCGTCGCGAAAACGATGACCCGATCCCTTCACTATTACTGAGTTCGCCGTGCGCAATAGTCAGGCTGCATTTAGCATCGCCGGTGGAGGGTTGCGAAAAAGAATAAATATTCTGGCACGATCCCGTGCGAAGTCGGAGAAGAAGACGGGCACGGGATATCATCGGCGGATAAGAAAACGGGTCGGCACCGTTCGGCCGGTGGCGTAAACGCCGCTGGAAAACGCCCCTTGAACGTGACGTATGGGGCGGGAGAGGTTACGCTCGAATCGTTTCCGCGAACGCCATTACGCTGGAAACATTACGCGCTAGATTTGTTTTGGCTCGCAGTCTAACGACGTAGTCTGCCCGTTTCCTGCCCAGCCCCCCTGCGCCCTCCACCTCCCCCCCTCGGGCCACGAGTCTCATCCCGGCGGAACATTCGAGCACAGACGAGAGAGATCCTTCCCCGGCCGGATACATTTTGAATTCAGTATTTGCCGTTTCGCGAATCGGTAAGTGCCTTCCGTGAATCGGTCGTCTTCCACGGACGGTTCATGCCGAATTAAGCGTGCAACACGTCCGGTTCGTGAGATTCCGAGCCGACGTTTACGGAGAAAAAAAGTCTTTCTCCTCAGTGAGATACGAGAGGGCGGCGGGCACGTTTTATACGTACGCTTCGACCGTAAGGTGCTCGTGTTCGAGTTCGAAGAACGTTTGTCTCTGTTCACCGTGAGAAGTCTTGCGCGCTCACGTTTCGCCGTTTGGGTTCTGTTTCTGTTACAACACTCGTCCGAGTCCTCTTCACTGGACACGGACGTGACGAATTTGTTTTCTTTTCCGATCGGTTGGAACTTACTGTTTGTATTGGCCCGCGCGAATGAGCCTTCCTCGCGGGAGCCGTTTACTAATTTAACGGTGTCTCTGTTACAGCTTCTCAAGGAAGCGACAGCGGCTAGAAACGAGCAGCTGGCCGAGCTGGAGAGCCTCTTCCACTATTTAGATGAGAATCGAAGTCTGCAGGGATATTTGGGCGCCAAGTCAGCTCGGTGAGTGCAGTATTTCGTTAAAATGTGTTTACGTACTTGGACGAAGTGTTCAGAAACGCTTTTATTCAACATTGCGCTAAATCTTGTAACATACGACTCGACGGATCACAAATATGCTATGCGAAGTTTTTCCCTCTTTTGCACTTCTGCTATGCGACTAAAACGAGTGTGTGTGTGTGTGTGTGTGTGTGCAAGACTTTTGCATACTCGCGACGAAGCGGTAGGGATCGGACGAAAAGGAATAGGGACGCGACGAGGCGAACGCTAGAAAACGGAGTGAATCAATTCTCCCGATTGAAGATTGATTAAACGGCTTGCATCGGGCTGCATCCAGATCTAACGGGGCGATGCAATTTCTTTGCGGTCCGACCGCTTTGTGCCCTCATCCTTTTGCCCTTGTGCGACGCATCCTGCGCCATTCGCCCTTTCTCCTTTCACCGATACCGGATCACCATAGGAGTGAAAAACCAGTAAGGCTGAATACTTGAACGGATGCCATCGGAAAAAAAGTATAGATACTTCAATAATCCCGAGCAGGGGGTTCGTTCTCGCATTCTCTCCTGATTAATTTCTATTCGATTATTCTTAATTTGTTATTCCTGCAATTGCTTTCTACAAGTTGGCAAATGTCTCTAATTAAGCATTTCCCCTGAAAGCAATCTCCATTTTTCTGCTGAATATCCGAGAACACGTGCACTTACGTCAACGTCATTGTCGGCGTCTACGTCGCCGTTCTCGTCGTTGGTCGTTTCTCTCGAACGTGCGCATAAATCCCTTTATGAGCGTCATGTCACGAATTCACGGCTTGTCGCCGATTTTATTGCGCGGCGGATTGCCTCGGCGTGTGCACGTCGTGGCTTTTATGTCACGCTGGATACGGGTATCGAAACTTCCGGCAGTCGGACTTTTGCGGCGCGAATCTCCGAATGGGTCGGAGAGGGAAAGAATGGCGAGGTGTGCGCGAGTTTCAGACGTCGCACGGCAGACGCTTGTCCGTTGCGAATAGACGAGAAATTGACGTTTAACGATTCGCCAGCGACGACTCTCTGCGGCGTGTCATTTGCCAAAGACAATGCAGACCCTCGTGGGATAGAGTTCTGATACGGGTTCACATAGCGTTTAATTTACGTTCAACATCTATGTCTCGAGGCGTAAGTGTTTCGCTCGGTTCTGCCGGCAATCGTGGGTAATTATAATTCGCATGCACGTGGCTTTGCATTTTCATATGAAGCTTACGCTTATGTTTATTAATGCATGAGACCCGAGGCTATGGAAGTAGTTTTTCGAAATTCGTCGGAGGTGTCGCTTGTTCCGCGAAATCCCTTTCAATCATATTCGTGCCATTACTCGAGGTTAACGCATTCGGTGGCGCTGTTTAGATTGCTTGATGTTCGGCCATTTGAAGGATTTACGCGTCTGCGTGCTTCGCACCAATATTCCGCGCCGGTGATAATTGTCGCGAATTAGCTCTGTAAATCAGCCAAACTCCTCTCCGTTGTTCTTCCCATTCTCCGCAGTGCGTCCTTCTTCTCGTTCGCCGTTTTTCCGAGAGCGAGAGAGGTGCAACACTCGCCGGTGGCGTGATCGTTTGGCATAAATAACAATTAAATGGAACCCACCGTGCATTAAGTCCGACTCCATTCGCCCCCCTGGCTTCCTCCTTCTTTTCTGTCTGCGCTCGCTCGTGGATTATCGCGGCGAGCATAAATCCCAATTACCCGCCCACGGTGCACATAATGATCGATAATTAGTGACGGCCGTCAGCACCCGGGAAACGCGCGGCTCGTCACACTTCGTCCGTGTTTCCGTCCATTCTTTTCTCAATACATACCCAAATATTTCGTTCTACGCCACTTTCGCATTATGTGTTTTTTTTTTTTACTCTCATTCTGAGGTGCATGGACAACGCTCGGCAGGCGAGCGATTGTCATTTCTGATCCATTAAAAGTGAGTCGGAGGCCATATACGGATGCAGATGTATCATTGAAATTTCATCCGAATAAGTCGATCGGCCGCAGGTGTATTACAGGTGCAATACCTGTCGCCAGGAGTGAGTGTGTGCATACGGGGCAGGTGATCATCTCTCCCGGGAAAGAATTCCTTTGTGATCCTGGAATCGATCTCCCTCGCGCTCGCGCGCTTCTCACGCCTCGTCGCCATTGACAGGGCACTTCGACCCAGCTCGAAAATCCGATTCTAATCGCTCTACCTGGCCAACGCCGTGCTCGTAATACCATCGTGCCGACTTTTCCTCCCGAGTCGCCGTACGTCTCTCATAATTCACGAGCGAGCGCGACGGATTGTTATAACAAAAACAAAAAAAAGAACAAATGGGATGCAAGGAATCACAGTGGCCCGCAGAAATTGGTGCGCGACGGGAAATTGAATCGAATTAATCACGCCGAAGCGAAGCTTTTTATGCCCGGCACGTCACGCAGAAATGACGGCAGGTTATGGCGAGGTTCAAACAGTTATTTGCAATTGTAATTACGATTTTAACGAGCGTAATTTGAGCGGGCGAGAGCGTTCAGGTTAAGTCTCTCGCTGTTGGTCATGCGAGTAAGTGCGGTTTAACGACGACACGGGAGAATGAGCGAGCAAGAGAAGGCTCCACGTCGACGTCGGCCGACGCCCACGTAAAGACATACGTTACGCGAGAGGCACCGGCTAACCCACCCCAAAACAATTATTATTCTCCGCGGATCGCCGAGTTTATTGAGCAAGAACGGGACTTCCGCCGGCCGATCAGATAAGCGTCGGAGGTTGCATGTGCAACACGGCCAGTGAAGATGCGCGCACACCTAGGAATCCACCCTGCCCCACGGGTGCACATCTCTCTCTCTCTCTCTCTCTCTTCCTTTTTATGTCTTTTTCCTTCGCTCTTTCGTATCTACCTGCGATTCAGCGCGCATCCGTGTAGGAAACGCAAGAGAGGCGTCTGTGCACAGATTACAAAGTGGATATTGGCCGCGGCTAGGCACGGGGCTCTCTATGATTTGTGCCGTGCTGCAGGATGGACCGGCCTTAAGGTGCTTGCACAAGCGATAATCCTCTCGAAATTCCTCTAATTCAGTGATATCGTCGATGGCACTGGCGAGGAGGAATTTTCATTATCAGTGTAATTTCGCAATTTTTTTCCGCCTTTCCAAAAGACGGTTGACTGGTCTACGAAGAACGATTTGTACCGCAGGTGCATGATACATTCGATGAAATTCAGAAACACCAATAATATGATACCGAAGCCTACTGCTAGTGAGACGCGCACACGCTTGATTGAATCGGCAGTGCCTCCAAACTCTAAACCAACTCATTCAGCCGTCCCAGCGTTTAGACAGAGACAGTTCGCAGCAGGTCACGACAGAAATGAGGAAATGGCAAAAAATAGACTCCGTCGCCTTTGTGAACGTAGCCTAGGAACGGGCTCAGGTAGAACATGTGAGACCTATCAGAAGCTAGAAGGAGAGCCCCCCATCGAAATTGGCAATTATCGCAACCCATAACTAAAGGCCCCGCGCCGTTGCACTCTATCGGGACATAAGGTTTGCACGCGGTGTCGGGGGTCGGAGTGCAGGGTCATTATGCGATAATTAGAAATTAAAAATCGATTGCGCTATGCTGTCCGCTCCTCGTCTCCCCCGCTTTCTTCACTCCCCCTTCCTGGCCCGCATCACGGTCAGTTTGTTGCAGTTAAGCGCATCGTCAGCTGGCGAATTGCATTTCTGCAACGACGCTGCCTATACGGCGGGTTAACGAACCTGGCGCTAGCTCCCCTACCCCCACCTCCTCATTCTTCTTCGTCTTCCACCTCCTCATTCTCCTTCGTCTTCCCTCCTCCGCCGCTCCGACTTCCTCGCGCGCTTCTTTTACGATGCAAAACGTCGAAGACGAGAAAAAGGATATCGAATGGCCGTCGAAGGTGGACGCCGCGGCTCTCTAGGCGCGGCGAATCGCTTCGGGAGGCGAATTCTTTGAGTGTCGCGTGCAACGACCAGCCGCCGCGAAATTCTTCGACGCATTCGGGTCATCGGGTCTCTCTTAAGAGAGATGAGGATGCCTTTACGCGAAGGCGAGGCGAAGATCCGGCGCGTCTGCAAAATTGTGAGAGTCGGGAAGTGTAAGTGAAGTAGGCACGACGAGAGAGTGCTGTCTCAATCGCGCCACATCGGCCGGAATTAGTTTTCCCTTCGCACGCGACCGTCTCGATTTTGCGCAGGCACCTTTCGCACGGTAGCACGCTGCATCTCCGGCGCTCTTAATCATGCCGTAAACGCCGTCGGTTTTTGTACCCCGAGGCCATTAAAATAGGAAACCTCTCCCGTCCCGTGCGAGCAGGAGGGTCGCAGAAGTTGCAGGTGTATCTTTCTATTCGTGCCGTTTTCACGTGGGAAAGAAAGCGCTCGCCTCCTTTGCCATCGTGTAACGCCCAAGGAACTGGTTTCCACGTCTTCAACAACCTCCTGCTCACCGTTCTCGCACTCCCTCTAGTCATCCTCCCCCTCTCTCCCGTTCACTCTTTATCTCTTTTTATCTCGCGCCGCTCGACCGAGGGTTTTACGAGTTTCTAATGAGAAGGGGTTGCCCTCGCGCAGGACGACGCATAATCCTTCTTTCGTATATGTATAACGCTGTAGGGCCGGCCTATTCCACCTCTTCGACAGCTGGACGATGCCTACGGACATTTTATTGCACCTCGCCCCTTCGCTTCCATCGTGTTTCGGCGCTCGCCCGTTAGAAAGAAGTAACGGACGGGAGTGACCTTTGGGCATGGAAGAATATGTCGTGCGAGAGCGTGTAAAGATGCGCCGCATGCGTTCTTGCACATGCTCCCTCTTCGCCTTCGGTAGTGCGTACTTAATTACTCGTATCGTAAGAAATATCGTCCTGCATTATTGTCTTTACGACTTTTAATTTCCTCATTCTTATTCGCGCCGGTACACTCTCGACTTTCCGACAGCCGCCGCTTCAGATCGTAATCGCACACGAATCTAAGACACATTATCGACAAGTAAATTGGATCCTGTAGGTCTTTTCCTCAGCCAGACCCGCGATGCTATCTGTCGCCGCACGGAATTGTATTTTTAAATAGTCATTGTATACGCTGCCGGTCCTCCGCGCGATCAATTCGCAGCAAGTTAAACTGTTATCTCAGCCCGAATAGCGATTACATATGTATGATGTACTAGCGCGTACAGTGCACGGGAGGGAAAAATGATGAAGCACGCCGCGGCGGCAGCAGATTTTATCGATCACGAACAGCTGAGACGTTTCAGTTTCGATCGCATTAATAATTAAGTTTCCGATTACACGACACTGATTAACGTAATGATACGTTTGGGTCGGTCGCTTCCAACTTAAACAATTAACTTTCCGCCACTCGTAAATCAGATTGCCGGGGCACGCAGGTGTACGCCCACGTATCATACACGTTCCCCGCTCTGTTCTGCGGCAAGTGAACGAGAACTGTCCGGCGAAAATATCGAGCCGGAGTCGCAATCGATGCAACGAGATCACATCGCCGTTTGCCGTCGATCCGATCAAAAATGGCCGCGCGGAAGCTTCGTTACATGCCATAAAGTAAGATTCGATTACCGCTAATTCACGAAAATAGCCTAAGTGCAGGCTACACGGGCGGGCCGGTGTGTTGCCCTCGTGCAATTTCACTCGACCGGTAATGGACGGCCCTTTATCTCGATTCGTCCTGTATAATCATTCGATTAAAATTACACGAAAACATTACTCCGGCTCTCCGATCGGCAGATGCGGCGCACGAGACGAATGGATTTCAAATGCATAAGCCAGCCCGGCCGGCCCTGTTTGTCTTGCCGTGCGATCACGCGCCCGTAATGTGGTTTTCTATGCTATCCATTGATATTCCATTGATATTCGACGGATTAAAAGAATCAAAGCGGAAATCGTAAAATCGCTATCGTGCCTCGATCGTCGTTTTCCTTTTCCAATATGTTCCATGTTTGTATAATTCTACGAGTTTTTCCAGTAGATCAACATGATCAAAATAAAGCCCTCTGGTAGAACCTGATAATATTCTCGATCTTGGTTATCCGTAATAGTTACTAATATCGGTACGATCAGAAATTGAACTGATCAAGTTCTGCTTCGTTGACGGGGGATCTTCTGCGCACCGCAATTTCTTAAATCGCCGCACCTGGCTGGATCCTGGTATGGACCGCCGCGCCGCCGTACGAAACGGTAAACAGAATTCCAATAATTTGTCGAGCCCTCATTGATATTCATGCGAGCGATTATTCGTGTACACGCATCGGCCTCCTCGGACGACGTCCACTCGCTCATCCGGTCTCGAGTGCTCAAACCTCGCCAACCGTTGACGCCGGGGCAGCAAGATGTTTTCGTCCCTCGAAATGCAGTTCTTTCGATGCCGACGACGATCTCGATGGCTCGTACTATAACTCATCTCGGCCCGATAAGTCGCGGTGATTGGCTACACTGTTATACGCATACTTCTCTCTCATTTTCTTTTACTTTCCCCGCTAGCTACCCTCCACCTCGAACTTCATTTTATGCCTCGATTAATTTACGTGCGATTTAATTGAGTCCACGTCGTGCATGCGTGTCGCAAAACTTCCTGGTTACCGGTCGCTAGGTGCTGCCGGTGACATTTGCTATAGAAATAGATAGGTAGGTTAAATATGAGCCTCGCTCAGAAGACTTCACGGAATCCGGAATCCGATGATCGAACGACGCGGTCGTATGTTTCGCCGTAATGTTTCACTTCCTCGGAAGATCGGCACACAGACATTCCGCTCGCCGCGTGTACTGTACATCGGGATCCAGTAGGTAATGACGTAAAATTGCGCCAATTATGGCTCACCATACTCCGCACTCTCTGTGTATCTCGATGTGCACGATGCGCGGATTATTCTCGGGCATGGGAAGTCACGATTCGATTAGTTGCTACTGGCACTGCTGGTTATTAACGTTTTATTTTCGCTATTTCTGCGTGACGCATAGTACTCGTTAAGCAACTGCAAAAAAAAAACTGTCCCGCGGTAGATGTTTTTCGAAATTTTATCTCCGATCAAACGCAGAGAGTCGCTACTTCGTGTCGTCAGGCACTGACTAGCGAACAGAAATCATCGCGGAAATATCCTTGGAACTTCTTAATCACTGCTCGGATTACATTGCCAATGAGAAATAACTTCCCCTGTTAAGTCAGCGCGGAGAAATACGATCGGTGGACGAGAACAAGTTCCTGCCGAGCCGTTTCAATTAATCGAACACGTTACAACACATGTTTCGAGAGCATGTCGTTGAGAGTATGTAACATTCGCGATCTCGAATGTTGTGTTCTTGCTACCTGCTCTCGTGTACACGCCTGCTCATCTGGTTTCATTCTGCATTGCGGACTTCCATGTCCCACGAATTGCCACTGTACAAAGTTCTTCCCTCACTCACCGAACACAGTTTCGAATAATATGTAGGATTGGAAAAAAGTAAGGCGGAATCGGACGGTATCGAAACCCGTGTCCTTCGAATCCTCAGGCAGGCGCTAACACACTGCGCCACCGATGCCTTCTGGATTTCTGCCTTATTTTCGCTTCTTATGGCCCCGCGCGCTTCTTTTTTTCCGATCCTCTCCGCGTTCTTTCTAGGAGACTCCGATCTCCACAATATTAATAAGTTATGGGATAAATAACACGTCGCTTCGTCGCTCATTCCACGGCACTTGTGCTAACCGGTGATCAGAACCTGTTTCTGGACATCGTTTCAATTAATGGAAGATCGCCGCGGAATAGGTGCAGCTGCTACTGCTGCTCAAATGTATTTCCGCCTGGTCTTAAATTTATTTCTCTCTCCCCCTCTCTCTCTCTCTCTCTCATTCTTTCACTCTTCCACAGCAACTACTCCGTATCACACGATAGGCTAGAAAACTTTGCGACATACGATGACAGGCGGATCGTAAAATAAAAGAGCACCTGCCTGCAATATAGTTTAAGGAATTAATTGCGCCATAATCGGATTAATTGAAAGGAATATCGTGTCGTTCGATTTCAGCATAAATTTGCGACGTCACTGCCGTCTTAACAAATTCTGCGAAATCGCACGATTATTACAACCATTGTAATCGATGAGTCTAATAAATGATCGCGGATGGTGCTTGATAGAAATCTAGCATCCCGATCGCACACGGCGTCCTGAAGGCACACGAGTCAAACGAATTATCTCGAATTTCCTTTCACGAACGATCGTCCGCGCCGTCAGCGCTCGTCAGTGTCGATCTCTCAAGGCGGTCCGCGTATTCCTCCGACCAAAAAATAGATGGTACTCGACTCTCGACAGCTCTCGTAGTCGGCGATGATGTACTACGCACAAAGTGACTTCCGGCGCGGCCGGAACACGCGTACGCCCTGGAAATTGTTAGACGATAGTCGAGTACGAACGAAAGGCCGGAGACAGAAGAGGCGAGGAGCGAAAGAAGGCCTTCCGAAGTGCTCCGTCGAGATTGCGGCGGGGGCTGAGGCGGGGGCTGAGAAGGGGGTGAGAAGGACGAGAAGGGAAAAGAGGGGGAGGAAGAAGAAGAAGAAAGGCTTGCCAGTTTGTCGGCCGGAGTTATGTGAGCGCAACGACGTAAATACGCGCCTTTGCCATCCTTTGGTGCACGGGGGAAGGGTGGGGAGGGTGGTGGGAAAGACCGGAAGAGAAAGGGACGGAGGGGCACGGAAGGAGAAAGATGGAGGGCGCCGGATAAAGCGGCGGACGAGACTATCTCGTACGTACATAGAGAGCCGAAGGCTCGAGACACAAAAGGCGAGACGGAGGAAGAAAGTGGTTAGGAGCTAGTCGTAAACAACTATCGAACACAATCTCCTAATGCGCGCCTCTTTCCTTTGGCACACGGGACACCCTTTCCTTTCGAGCACTGGCACCGGAACTACCGTTCGCCCCCTTGTGTTCTCCTTCGTCCACCCGCCTCTCAAAACCCATTCGTTCGACCTACCCTCTCTCTCACTTCACTTCTATCCTTACATCGGCTCGGTAATAGGAAGTTATATGCGCGCGAGCTTCGCGCCGCTCGAGGCTCGCGCTTTTTTGCCGGAATAACGTTGGCGCCTCGTAAACAGAAATCCACCCTCGGCAAATCGTTAATGTATCAATTTTCTTTCGCCACTTTTTCTCTAGTGTCGCGCCGCGCTGAATTGTAACGATACTTTCCGCCTAATGCTCTGATTGGAATTTTTTTTTTCCCGCGACCCGGCTTGATGCTTACTAGCGCATCCTTAGCGAATCGGATTCCTCGTATATAGTAAGCAATACGCAGCGTGGACGGTTAATGAGAAACTGGAATAGTCTCGTTCGGTGGCGTTCGAGGCGTCTGAAGTAAAGCACTTGAATTTTCATGTCCGTTCTTTACGACGCCGAGATCTAAATCACGAGCGTGTTCACGCATTGTAATACGTTTCTATCTTGGTCAAAGCGGAGGCCTGCAGGCTCCGCTCCATTACACAGCGAAGCGGTACGCGTTTCGAAGCGACAATTTCCATTTTTACGCCGGGCCGACCAGTCAAGGCGTCCAAGGTGGCTGGTTTATAATCGGCACTTTCTATCGGCAGAAACGTATGCAAGACTCCTATGTCTCCGACGATTTAACTAATCAGTTAACGTCTCGATCAACATCTGTTTCTACCGATAGAGTCCGCCCACTTCCCAGGAAACGATAATCGGTACACTTGTCCGTGGAATATATTTCTCCGCGGCCCATTAATACGCACGTTCGTCTAATGAACGGTTCATGTCCCCGCTGTGACGCAAGACTATTTATCTTCGTGCGTTAATCCGGCCGACTTTTACTATGCGGACGGATTCGTGCGCCGCGGACGAAATTAGATAGGAACGATGATAGTTGAGCGAGCGACAAGGAGCAGGCCCAAATACGGATAGCATAAATTAGTAGTTAGCTAATTAACCGTGCAAGAAAGGATCTCTGTTCAACAAGTATCATTCGGCCTGCCGCTTCTTTTAAGATAGACCTCGCGTATGCATAGAACCAAGTGACATCTCCGCGGTGATCCGATCTACCTCGGAGGTTTCCTTCGTAAAGCAGGAGAAGAACGGTCGAAGAGCACGAAGAGAAGCCATCCAGCCGGATATCGACGGGGCAGATGAGCTACCAATAACTCAATGTGCGCTTATAAACTGATCAGACTTCTAGACCTCCGCCTCCTCTTCCCCTTCTACGGCCCTCACAGGGACCTTCGAGTCGACCTCGTTCCAATACCTTCGAGTTCCTCTTACGCCCTCCGCGACGTAGACGACGACGACGACGAAGACGACGACGTATTACTCGGGACTCCTTCTCCGGAGAGTGAAATGCAAGCGAATTTACCGCACGATTTAACATCCCCTCCGACCTACGGGCATTCATCCACCTTCTCCTTGCGTAGACTGGCAGACAAGGAATGAGACGGAGACAGATAACTCGTGGGAAAGAGAGGAGGCGGACGATAGAAAGAGAAAGAGGTGGGAGAATTTGTCGTAACTCGAGGCTAACCGAGTTTACCGTTCGACTTGGTGTATTGTGTTGCATGCAACAACCTGCAACTCCATCGGAGATTCGTCCGTATTTGCCTGCGCCTCGCTTTTCTTCCGACGAATCCTGTCGTCGAGGAGCATGTGCTTCTTTCTCAAGCTACCGTGAAAATGGCCACATTGACATGTGAGTTTCAGAGTGTGGAATATGCAGCGTTTCATGGGGACTACCGTGAATGGGCACGCGTTCGGTGTAGAGACGCTAGTGGGAATCCGGTCTGAGAGCTATAACGTGCGTGGGTGCACCTGTATTTCTATGCGACTTCAGAAGATGGCAGTAGCCTACAGCGGTTTCGTTCTGCTAATGAGAATATTATTATCGCGTCATCCTGTACACCTAGCAAGTTACATCGTGACGTGACTTGTTGTTCTGTACTAATATTGTCAATCGCATCGCTATAGACAATTGCCATGACAATAATGGCAATGTTAAGGATTACAGTAATCTCACAGAACATCGTGCAAAAAGGAAGTGTCTAGGGTCTGCGCCCGAATCCAAATGACGTACAGTTCTGTGCACGCAAAAGGTAATTTGTGCAGCTATGTTCCGTAGCAATAGCATCGTGCAGTGTTCACGATCGCCTGCAGCATGATTGCATCGTACCTCCTGCGCAGAATTGCAGAGTCCTACCAGGCTGACAGATCCCTATACACGAGGGTAGATCGAGCTGCGTGCTTACAGGCGCCGAGTCGAATACCATCCGAAGAGGGAGACTATCGATCTCATTGCTACATGGTCTTATCGAATCTCGTTTACCGGAGGGATTCTCCAAAGACCGGCAAGATCGAAGCAGTAAATTTGAGGATTTCGGCCCTTCACGACGAACGAATTTAGCTTGAAATCATTCACGGGCCGTGCGATCGTATCTCGACTACAGTCGGGTACGGTGCGACAAATAAAGCAGGACGCGAGTACACGCGTAAAACGTAAAGTAGTTACATTAGCCGGAATGTAATTCAATTAACGCTCAGTCCCAGTCGGGCGGTGAGTTATTATCTTCAATTTTTACGGCCGCGGGATATTATCGGATTCGTTATTCAGCTAGAATTTTACTCGACTCGCCACCTATAATTTCTAATCCGTTTAGAGGCATTAGCCGCGTCTGTCTGTGTTGGTAGTCGGCCGACATGAGCGTGTACAGCGCTCGTGGAGGGCATGCCCGATACGCACGTGCGTAGAGAAAATGAGCTACCGGTTTTACGTGGGCCGCGCGAGGCGTGTTATTATATGTAAATTACAGCCTAAGTCAACAACGGTGCGCCGCCGTTTCGTGAAAAAGGATCTAAACGAGCCGTTCGGACATTCCTCGAGCCACTCCAACCGGCAGCCAGCGCCTACTTGCGTTTATGGTGGATCAACAATACCCCTGAGGCGTCGCCGATTAAAATTGCATAAGGAGCACACAGGAATCGATGGAAAACACATTCTTACTAGGCGGTACCTGCCGGCTATACAAACAACTGTCTTTTCTTCGTTCTTCCTTTTTTTCCATATTTTTTTTTTTTCGCCTTAACGGAACTACGCTACCGAGTCGAGAGCGCAGGTGGATGCCGACGGTCAGAGTGTGTATTCAATCATTTGCATGTCTATACAGAGAAAAAACTCTTGTCACTGAGCCGAAGGAGAGGTCCGGCAGCTGGCTTACCCGCGAAGTCTGTGGATGCCTTTCAATGTTCGTCTTTTTTATTCTTGCCCTTCCGGAACAGCTAACGTTTGAATTAATACTCGGTATAGTTTTATGCAGGAGCTAAACGTGAAGAGGAGATGATCGGATAGATTGTTTTCTTCTGGTACTTCGAGCGGTGTCCTTGAGTTTGGTAGGCTTCTGGGTGTACAGCTTGCCCATTCCATTGTACAGCCCTTGTGCGGATCGTCCATTACGCGCTGGCAGATGTTTCGGCTCTTAATGTATGCACGTGTCAATGTATCTGACCATATTTGCCCTCGTTGACAGAAGGATCCTATTTACGAGGGCGGCTTGAGTGGATTTTAAAGAAACGCGTTCACGATTCTAATGTCTTCGTCAACTAATGCATAATGGAATCATTAGCCTTTTCAGGACATTTGATGACGGTAGCACAGTACATATACTCGTACCTGTAATTACAGTGACATATGTACCGAGTATCTATTAAACGGAGTCCTTTTTTCAAAGTTCGATCTGGAAATGTGACGTTCTCCTTTTCAGAAGGCTTGCGGAATCCAACGACTCGGATGATTAGCGTAACGCGAAATTATGTCTCCTCCACGGTCTCGAGAGTCGAAATGAGAACGTGCTGTTAATTAGCTCGCGGTATACACGGAGTACTCCCATGCCCAGTTAGAGAGTCCCCTCATCATAGTGCTCTCGTAAAATATTTCGTAGTCCCCGGCACCCCCAAGGGCACCGCCGGAGTGGAAGAGTTCAATTCCGTATGCAAATGCGCCTCTCTCACGACACCTCTCGCCATATTCGGGACCCCCGACGGTCGCCGCGGGAATTTGAAAAGCCGCCACCACCTGAGAACTCGTCAATCGGCCGACATAATTCGATTTGAATAATGAACGAGACGGTCCCCTATGCAAATTTCGCCATTATGACAGGCCTGGCGCGACCGTGCGTAACGGTCCCCGCGTTGTTCGTCGTTATTTCACGTGCTCTACCGTAACGGACTGACTCCTTTCGAGAAGAGAGCCTCGCACTCGAGTTCTCGTTCGATATCGCGACGATTGTGGCGGTGAGTCTTTAAACGGTCGAAATTTCGTCTCACGCCACCCTTCAGCGTCGTCGGATAATACATTTATTAGCCTACTTGCGACGACGGTGTAAGTTCTTCTGCCTATACACAATTCACTTGAATGTTTCTCTCATCGCGCTGCTAGCCGCTATGATTCGGCATCAAAAAATCGAAGCGTTCGTTAGGAGCGCGAAAAGTTCGAAGCGAGCGCCGCAAACGTTGCTGTCTAACCGTGAGGACGCGTCGCGCCGGCGGCATTCGCGAAAACTTTCTCCCCAAACCGTTCACCACGCAATGGCGAGGAAATACGACGCACCCGACCTAACGCAGTTTGCCGTTCTTCGCACACGAAAGATCCGTCCGCGAAGTGGCGCTAACTTTCCCGCCAAAAAAGCGGAACTAACTCTCGGGAGCGGAGGCTGACGCAGATTACGCATTCAATCACGGGCACCGAGAAGTCGGGTGTCGGCGGGTGGGACGAGATCGTACGTGGAAAGCCGCGACATCGACTTCTGTGCGCCTCGCGATAAGTAATACGCGGCGTCTGGCAACGGCCAAAAAAAAAAAAGAGGGAAAAAAAGTATGCCTCCTCGCGTGTGTTGGTCGAGGAGGCGTAGCGACACTTCACAATGGCCTCTGATGAATGCTCGTATACATTTACATGGCAAATGCCGTCCCTTCCTCCCTCGTCGGGCAGCACGAGCGAGCAGTCGAAAATGTTGCCGGCAAATTTTCCGCCGCTAAGATTCGGACCTTCTCATTATTCTAATTCACCCCGCGGCGGCGGACGTGTCATTTTGGCGTTCCACTTTTTCGCGCGAGAGTAGGCGGAACGTCGAAGGGGCGGTGGCGGACGCGGGGGAGGGTGCGATCGAAGCCGAGGCATGAGAATCAGATCTCCGCAGGGCGTGCGGCCGTTACGCGGGTGCGCGAAAACGGGATGCTTTATTAAACTACGGTTTAAGCGCTCTCCCTGGCTCGATCCCTTTAAACTGTACGGGGTGGCACAGTTTAAGCCGCGACCTTGCTCTTGATAATAGTTTATGACTCGAGGCCGTGCTCTCTATGCAATACGACAGCCCGTAGTCTCGTTGAGAGAGAAGGGTGGGTTTATGTCCCGGAATTAATTAACCTACAACCCCTCCGACTACACAGCCATCCGGCATTCCGTCTCTCTCTCTCTCTCTCTCTCTCTCT